>JAVDOI010000006.1:25870424-27197683 GCA_032191485.1 Leptoclinus maculatus
GTTAGTCATCATTTAAATAATAAATCCGGCTCCATGCCGGTTACAGTGGCAGCCTGCTTTCTTGTATGTCTTCATGGTTGCTCTATTTCAAGACAGTTCAAGGAGAACTGCCGAGAGACCACCCTCAGTCTCGTAGCACATTCATCTATAAGATGGGTTGGTCCTGACAGCATGACAGCACCCAGAGAGCCAAAGACAGCAGTGTTTCCCTCTGAGCTCCCATGCGTTCTCATTTCTGTGTTTCTGTTGTCTCGTTTGGAAAGAATCTTCCTCACGGACGTAATGGGAGCTTTCTCAGAGTGTGTTTAATGATCACTGTTAATGAATGGGGGTTTCAACAGTTAGCAGAAGTGAGGAAGCTTCATTGCGATGTGATGTTTGTGTTGTGGGAGTGTGAATGCATTATTCATATGTCCTGCCTGTGTTATTGTTGCTTTCTATAGGTCAGAACGCTCTACATATCTAAAAAGTCTCATTTTCAAGAGTTTCCTCCAAAATATTTGACATAATGAGAAGCCTGTTCTGTGGAGCTATACATATACTTACCCTCTTGATTGGGCCACCTGCTGGTTAGGGCGTTGAATTACAACTTAAAGAAATGAATAATTCACAGTCATCTGTAAATTCAAAACGTCAACTAATCACACACAGCCGCCGGCTCCACCCTTTTGGCCCAGCACCATGAATCACAATATGGATACCGGCAGCAAATGTGTGGACTAAAATCTTTGCACACAAGAGCCATATGCTAAAAATGAAATACGATGAAAGAAAAGGTTGAAATCCCCAAGCACCACCCCACACCCTTTTGTCCTTTAAATGTTATATTTTCAATGCACTTTCTGCCCCAACATGATTGCCTAAATGCTGTTTCACAGCCTCGTCTACAAGAGCAGGAAGATAGTCCCACTGTCACAGCTCTGCCCCTTCTCTCCTGTCACTTTATCTCTCACTCGCCTATCAGCTCATTCAGTGCACCTGTTAGCCTCATCATCAGCCTAACTCCCTTCACCTTCTTCTTCTTCTTCTTTTGTTTTTAATGGCGGTTGGCAAACAAGTTTTAGGTGCATTACCGCCACCCACTAATCTGGAGTGTGGACTAAGGATAATAATTCTCTAATACGAAAACCAAACAAACAAACATAAAAATAAAAAATAAAAATACTCAAATTCTATTCATTAGTCTTGTTGGCTCCAAATACTCCAGAAGAAGTCCCCAACATGTCTCACTAAAGCTTTTCTTTAATATATTACTGATATTCTCCTTTTTAAAACTTCTCTCGCTGCCTCGTACCTCTGACAGGACAATAACACATGGTCCACAGTTTCTTCTTCTTCACAACATTCACACATCCCATTATTATGTTTTCTAATAACATAGAGGGAACTGTTCAGACCAGTATGTCCATTCCTTAGTCTTGTCATTACCCTCTCCTCTTTTCTATTTCGTCCACTAGATCCTGCACTCCCAACCAAAGGTTTATTTTAAACAGATATCTTCCTTTGCTCCCTTTATTACATTCAGTCTGCCATATCTTTGTGATTTGTCCCTTAATCACCGCTCTAGCTTCTGACTTACTTATATTTACATTCACAATATTTCTCCCCCTCTTCAAAGCCTTTTTTGCTGCTTTATCCTCCTTCTCATTGCCATCGACTCCAACATGTGCAGGGACCCACACAAATGTAACCGCCATCCGCATTAGATGGATTCTGAATAGTGCTTGTAGTATTTCATACAGTGAATCCTCTCTGCTTCTGGAGTGGCAACATTTAAAACTCGTTAGTACTGCACATGAATCTGATGCAATCACCACTCTCTCTGGCCTGACGTCCTCTACCCACTGTAAGGCAATAACTATGGCCATCATCTCACATGTAAACACAGAGAAGTCATCACTGAGTCTCTTCACACACTCAGACTGGAATTATGGGATTACTGCCGCTGCTGCTGTTCTACCAGTTTTGGGGTCTTTAGATCCATCTGTATACATTTGTATGTAATTGTGATAATTCCTCCTAATGTATGACTTGAATATCTTACAGTTTCCCCCACATTCATCTCTCACTACTTCAAGGAGGCCAAGATCAATTTCAGGCTGTGGCAGTAACCAAAGAGGAATATCTGGCAGAACCACTGCTGGAGAATAGCTCCTATCCAATATACCCAATTCCCTAGCCTTCTCCTTAGCAACCCAACCAAAGCTCTTTGTTGGCGTGTTTTCATGTTCCCAGCATGGCTCAATTGCACTTATTGTTGGATGCTTGTTATGTCCTTGTAAACTGTCCCAATGCTTCATCATGATCTGTTCTCTTCTCAGCTCCAACGGCATTTCCCCCATTTCTACCTGCAATGCCGGCACAGATGTAGTTTTAAAAGCCTCACTACATATTCTTAATGCTTGTGCTTGTATTACATCTAATTTTCCCAATAATGTTTTAGATGCTGACCTATAAGCCACACAGCCAGTCTATTACTGATCTTATCAGCCCCATATATATAGCTTTCAAAGCAGACCTGTTCCCACCAAGCATCTCATTACATTTAACACCTTTTTACATTTATTCACCATTTTATCAATATGTACATTCCATGTGAGCCTAGCATCAAACCACATTCCCAAAAATGTGTACGAGTCCGTCCTTTTCAGTTCCTTACCATATCAATACAATTTGACCTCTGTTCCAATTGTCTTTCTTGTAAAGAAAATGGTATTTGTTTTTTCCAATGAAAATGTAAATCCCCATTCCAATGCCCACTGTTCCACTCTTTTGATTGTTTCCTGCATCTGTTTCACAATATATTCCACATTCCTACCTCTTTTCCACAGTGCCCCATCACTCCCTTCACCTGCCTCTGTTCACTAATCAAGCACTCCCTCCTCATCAGCACAACTCCCCTCACCTTTGATCTAGCCACTATATAAACTCCTGCCTCTCAGTCACTCTTTGCCAGATCATTGCCATGTCAACCCGCCCGTTTGGCTCGTCCTGTTCCCGGGTTCCCAGTCTGCCTCCCCTGCCTCGTCCTGATGGATTTCCACCCTCGTCCTGATGGATTTCCACCCTCGTCCTGACGGATTTCCACCCTCGTCCTGACAGATTTCCACCCTCGTCTCTCATCTCGTCCTTGCCGTTTTCCATGTACGATTCCTGTTTTCCTGGTTCATTAAAGACCTGTTTCACTCTACTTCTGGTCATGTCTGCATTTGAGTCCTCCACCACACCCCGTGACACCCACTTGAGTAATAGTATTACCTTTTGGAGTTATTTTACTTTAATTTCTGCCAGGAGAATATGTATGCAGTTGAGTGAGTGTGTGTGTGCATCTCTTGTCTGTTGGTCCAAGACTAATCTCGCGTACTATTGGACCCATCAGGCTAATATTTGTTGTGCTCATTTATGACTGCACGCTTAAGGACCTCACATCGTTGCAGTGATTTCCACTAAAGATATTTTGTTCGTTTTAAACCTTCCTGCTGACTCCTCACTGCTCTTAACAACTGCTTCAGTTTGGGAGTTGTCCTTGTTTCTGTTTTAGAACCTCCAGAGAGGACAACGCCGTGGTAGAGACCTGTCAATCACAAGGTAGCCCCGCCCTAAAGCATACCCTGCTTTATGGTCTATTTTACTCTAAATGGACCATAATGTACTAAATGAACATCATGCTGTATTGAAGAAGACTTGAAACTAGAGATTGAGACCATAAACTCATGTTTACAATGTTTACTGAGGTAATAAATCAAGAGAGAAGTAGAGTTATTTTCTCATAGACTTCTATACAACCAGAGGAGTCGCCCCCTGATGGACTTTAGAAAGAATGCAATTTAAAGCACTTCCGCAATGGCTTCTCTTTTCAGACCAGGAGGTTGCCGCCTGGTGCTGCTGTGAATTTTGGCTAACGGAATTTTGGCTAACGGAATTTTGGCTAACGGAGACAACAGCTAATTGAACTATACACACAGTGTCATTGACAGTTTCTGTTCAGAGGAAGTGATACACAGTGAGTTAAAGGATGTGGATTGCTGTCCTACATGAACACTTTATATTCTGCCAGAGTTTTAACAGTTTGGGGAATTTCACACAGAGATTCCTGTATTTCTCACTTGTTTGAAGTGGACGGGGCTTGTTTTTGAGGATTAACATAAAGTGCTACTTCTTGCCGCAGCAACTTTGAACATATTTAATCTAGAAGTATGTGTAATACATGCGTTTTTTTTAAATTGTAAATTCTCCTAATTTATTTATGGGAACGATAGATTTGTTCTATTTTACAAACTCATTTTTAAACCGTATGACCAATTTGTCCTTGTCCCCTGTAAATCCAAACTCAGCACTTTATCCTTGTTTAAAGTTGTCTTGATGAATTCAGTAGAGTGTACATTTCCACAGCAATAATAGAGTCATGGCACATTTTAGAATCCCTGTCAAGCTAGCATGAATAAATCTATAAGTTTAATAATTGTTCAACTTAACTCATTTTTGAGTGAAGAAATGTACAGGAAGAGTCAAGTTTCACTGAGAGCAACTTAACAACAACTGAAGTGGGAAGAGTGACTGAAAACAGCACTTCTATTAAACAGAAGAAACTAGGAATATGAAGGTGGTGAGTGTATTGTGATGTTGTTGTACTCATTCAATCAGTCCTGTAGAGATGGAGAATATGCTGAATTTACTAAATCAGCCATTATAGTACAGGTAAGTGCACCCCTAATACAGTGTGGTGTCTATGTTGAACAATTAGACCCGTTATAGTTTGCTTACAGACAGGGACGGAGTACGGATGATGTTAGTGCCATTATGCAATTGGTTTAAAAACATCTTGAGGACAGTAGAAGTTATGCTCGGCTTCTTTTTAGACACACTTGTACACTCTTCAGACATACATTTTAATTCAGTGACTTAAGACAACTGCATGTCAACCCTAAAGTTATCAAGTGGTATCCCTCATTTTAACAAACGGAACTCAGAGGGTTAAGGTCAATAATATTCCGTCTCAGCTAAAAGCTATCTGTACAGGAGCGCCACGAGGCTGTGTCAGCTCTATAGAACTATAGAGCCCTTTTACAACCGACGTCATCAAAAATATGCCTGTTCATGTTGCCAACAGACGTGGCATTTTGCCCCTGCCATCCAGATGAGTTGGCACGCTTTAAACATTCAATTAGCTGCTACCAGCATCACAACCTATGATTGTTGTCCTGGGCTACACCGAGCACCCATTTAATTGATTTATTTGATTTGAATGATTTCTTTTGTTTGCTGTTGTGTGTCCATATCTATACATCCATCCATCTATTCTCTATCCATCCATACATCATCCATCTATCCATCCATTCATCCATCTATCCACAAAGATCACAAATATTTCTTACAACTGCTGTAGGACTCTCCTAGAGCTGAGTTTGGTTACATGAAGCATACTAAACTACCCTCTGATAGACCGATAGACTCCCTGAGCTTTAATAGAAAGAAATGATCCACCTAATGTCTTCGAAGGATGCTGCTATGTCCCTCTGATGGTATTCAAACCCACTGGGAGAAACAAATAAAACGATACCCAGCAGTGTGTAGGCAGCCTCCTTGCAACATGAATCTAACAAGGTGAGTGAAACAACTTAATATTCCAGCGGCATTGCAGGGGAGAAATTGCATAATCTATCATACATTAGGTTGTAAACAATTCCACTGTGAGGCATTCGCTGAATTGGAGGAAAACAAAGAAATAAATCCCCATTGGTCACCCCAGGAGGTCTGTCTGCATGCATAGGAATATCTCACTGTCACCGGGCTCGACGTTCATAGTCATCAGAATCACACAACGCTAATTAGCACAGAGGGCAGGGGGAGTTATGGAAAACTAGATTTGTCTAGATTTTGCTGTCGGAGGTGTTATTTCAGAGCTGTGGGAACATGAAACTAGCCTGTCACAGCTGCCTCTGACAGCAATGTCACACTGACAACAAATACTTTTCACTCAATAGCCAAATCCATCTGTTCAGGGTCTGAATCCAGTTTGTATAGATGCAGTCGTGATGGCTAGAAGTTAACTTAAAGCTGCAGTCATTTGAATTTTTACATTACCTTTAGATCAGACGACTATGTGTAATGTGAAAGGAGTCACTTGTAGTGACAAACCCACACAGAATTATCACCAGAATCTGCAGTTCCCCTCAGCTCTACGGAGCACTTCTCTTGCCTATTGTTTTGGTTCTACGGCCCTCAGCATCGCTGTATTTGGTTCAGTCTCACCGGTTTATAAACCAGATATGTTTTTCAGTTTGTAGAGACCTAGAGGAGAGTGACTACTGGAGACATATTCCAGGCAGCAATCACCTGTTTGAAAAGTGAAGTCAATGTGGAAGTGCCTAAAACAAAAAAAAAGTCTGATTGTATAGAAGTCTATGTGAAAATGACTCTACTTCTCTCTTGATTTATTACCTCAGTAAACATTGTAAACATGAGTTTATGGTCTCAATCTCTAGTTTCAAGTCTTCTTCAATACAGCAGGATGTTCATTTAGTAAATGATGGTCCATTTAGAGTCAAACAGACCATAAAGCAGGGTATGCTTTAGGGCGGGGCTACACAGTGATTGACAGGTCTCTACAACAGTGTTGTCCAGTCTAAGAGTTGTCTGTGTTTTTGTCTTAGAACTTTAACCCTTTCACAGTGTTTTCAGTTTAGTGAAAGTAAATAGTAACATTTTGCTCACCTAAAAATGTCCTAACTAAGCATTTGGGTGTACATAGCTCCACCTTCTGGTATCACTTCTAGACCACAAACCACTGGGTGATGTCACGTTGACTTCGTTCACTTCTTATAAACGGTCTATTGTATATTCATAAAGGTGGCCAGAAACATGATTACAAATGAATGCTAACGTTGCTTTCTTTCTGCTGTTTTCTAACACATTAGCCATATCACAAAAAAAGAGAAGAAAAGTAATGCTGCTTAACCATTTACACTACAATCAAAGACATTTCACCAATGTGAGAGATGTTATTTCTGAAAGGTGACTTTTGATAAACTATCCAGCTGCATTAATCTAATTCAGCAGACGGCCGTGAATGTGAAACCCTTTGACGATTGAAGAAGTTGGGCAGCAATTCACAGATCTGGAACGAGGCTTGAACTAGAAGCCTTTAATGAATTTTGTTAGACGCGCTGGAAACCAATTGGTTTTAGGTTAGCTAAAAATAACTACACAATGTAAGCCTCTCTCTGGTTGAAATCTACTGACGATATGAATCTACAGAAGAAAAGATTATCTACAAATGACTTCAGGTTAACACGAACTCCAGAACATTAAGGGTGAATAGCTTAAAATAATGGATCTAAACAAGAAGCAGAGTAGTGCTGATATCTATTTGAGAATGTAAATCGATTGTTAGGGCTTCAAACACTGGCTCCAACTGTCAAAACAGCACAAAAACAGCTCTGCTAACAGTTGAGTTATTCCCCACAGACCACCACACTTGCCACTTACCAGAGGCTGGAGGGCCGTGTTGAGAGAGAGGCTGGTTTAATTCCTGCTTTAAGTGACTGAATGAGCATGAGTCACTTTGAATCTCCTCCAACGTCTCTCTCTCACATCCAGCTTGACCAAAGACCAAAAGCTCTACGGTCTACTGACATTTAGTCAAAGTCTGGCTGATAACCCTAAAAAAAAAAAAAGAGGCACTTCCCATGTAGAATTTGTTGTTAAAGTCAATACCATCAGCTCTGTGTTTTCTTTACTGATCAGATTTCCTGGCGACTGGCGAGGTCAGCACATGTGGTTTTGGAAAACATTAAGAAGGCCTGTAGGGCTGTATTGTGAATTTTCTGATGATGCATGGGCATAAATGGGCGCTTTGAAACAGTCTGCTAGTTCATACATTATCCATACCGCCTTGGATTGGAAACTAATCCAGACCTCGCATTATGCTAAGTGTGCCAGTAATTGATGAGAATGTTTAAACACCTGATGCAAATTCTAATACAACTGTCTGATCAAATTTTCATCCTCCCCATTGGTTTGGACCATTTACTCTGACAGCGCAGCCAGGAGCCCACAGTGTCCCATGTTGCTTAGTAATGGTCTTTTTAATGATGTTGCTGGGATCTTTGAGCTGGATGATTCCATTGGATCCTGAAGCCTTTTTGTCCATTGATTTTCCCTAGGACAGTTGTGTTTCTATAAAGGGCATATTCATAGCCAGAGGAGATCCAAGGTTGTTTCCTGTGTTGACTGAAACCGTCTAAAAAGCACTGATCAGTGAACCAGGTTTTATATTATTATGTTTTCTTGGAGTGAAATTTCTCAGCATTCACAAATATTGATTTTGCAACAAGTAATGAAGATCAGTCTTTAGTTAAAAGATAAATAGATATATTACTTTATTAATCCCAGTGGGAAATTGTGCCGCTTAACAAAAAAGATAATACAAAATGTATTGACAACAGTTTAAAGCAGACCTGGGCAATGTACGGCCCGCAGGCCATACCCGGCCCGTTGGCTGTCACTGGGACATTAGGAATAAAAAGTAAGTAAGTGTACATCATGTGTCCCCCTTTTCCACTTCCTACCAACCTAAGGTTTCAGGACTCCAAATCGTCCAGTCATGGGCCTAAAGTGCAGGTATAAAGTTGGGGACCACGGCCATCTTCGAACTCAACCTTCATTTGGATCTCAGCTACACATTTCGTGTCTGCATCTTACTCGGTTGGGACAAAATCAGTCCACAGAAAGACAGAAATGTAAACAACTAACATTTGCTGTTCAGGTCACGGCCAGATCCCCAGAAGTTTCCCTCGTGTTTCCTTGGGCTCTTTTCATTTCTCGATTTTTTTTCTACCTCCTTTGTGGAAGTCTTTTCGGCACTGGTGACATTTGAAAGAGACCTGACGCACAGCTGGAATAATCTCAAACCATGGCAGGACTCTAAAATGTAACTGTTCCTTTTGTATACACAAGTTGTAGTTGATGATCAAACTTTCTGCCCTTCGCCGTTAGCGTAGGCTCTTTTCTAACCGCATTCCTCACTAATTTGTCGTATTTCATGTTGTCATATAGAGGACTAGAGTGCATTTGATATATATCAAATCAATCATATGTATAATACATGTCACTCTTTAGTGCTGCACACATATAAATATGACATCCGAACATTCTTGTCACATCATGCCACTTTGTGAATTGAGTTGAAAGTATTTACTGTCAAGCTCAGAGATGTGACAGAGATGATGAAATACAGCGGTATAACAGCTGGTGCAGCTGTGCCGCACGTCACGTTTAACAGACGTAGATTTAGTATGACGGCTCAGAGGCAAGGATGTCTCATTTGGTTAAATGCCTGTTGTGTCCTCCTCGCCTCCTCCACCTGCATCTCAGGTAGGAGGGACTAAGACACGAGGAGAGGAGGCAAAGGAAAGGAATCGAGGACGTGCAAACTGGGAAATGCCCCTCGTGCCTCCCGTTTCCCAGTGCTCCCCTGTCTGTCGCTCTCTCTCTGTTTATGTTTTGTGGGTGCTTTTCAATCTGCTAACATGTGTCCTCAATTCCTTTCCTCGCCTCCTCGCCTTCTCTCCTCGTGTCTTAGTCCCGCCCACGAGAGATGCTATCAGACGTCAAAGGCAATTGAATATGACGAGTGGCACAGCTGCATCAGCTGTCCATTGTGTTATAATACAGCTGTATTTGATGATCTCTGTCAGATGAGCATTACAGTGTTCATGACAACTTACATATTTAAGACTCATTCAATTCAACTGCAGTAGTCTCCCTTTCTCGTTCTCCCGGCTGTGCTAATTACACGCACCTGTCTGCAATCAGCTCATCACCTCTTCCAGTCAGCTCACCTGCCGCTCACCAGCTCATCAGCTTGCAGCATATCTACCCTCGGCTCTTCAACCGTTCCTCGCCAGATTGCTATCTCAACCCCACCGGTAGCACTTCAAGGCCAACTCAGGATTTATGTATTCCTCGTGTTTTTTGTGTCTTTGTGTTTCATATTACTTATCTGTTTTCCCGTGTGTACCAGGACCATCACTCGCCTGTCTGTCCTCCTATTCGTCTCCCTGCAGGCCTGCCAGCAATCTACTAGCTTCAGAGCTACCACTGCTAGCCACGCTTCTCCCTCGTTCCACACCCCCGCCAGCCCCACTCTCCATCATATCCACACACACACCCCTCCTGGCCATACGTTTTCCCATTCATCAGCCTTACATGTTGATGCTACTGTTACGATAAAAACTCTCTTCTTACCTAAGCGGCAACCTCTGGTTCTGACGAGTGAAGCCAATCCTGAAGGTTCTTAAAACTTTCATTCGTTCTACTGGCCATCAGGGGGCGACTCCTCTGGTTGCAAAAAGAAGTCTGATTGTATGGAATGGTATTGTATAGAAGAAAATGACCCTACTTCTCACTTGATACAGTAAACATTACACAGGTAAAAGATACACAGTAAACATGAGTTTATGGTCTCAATCTCTAGTTTCAAGTCTTCTTCAATACAGCATGATGTTCATTTAGTAAATAATGGTCCATTTAGAGTCAAATAGACCATAAAGCAGAGTATGCTTTAGGGCGGGGCTACCTTGTAATTGACAGGTTGCTACCAGAGCTGTATACATCATCTCTACGTCACTTCTCTGGAGTCCAAATATGGTCATTTCCATTCACTGGTTGCAAAAACCAAGATGGTGACGGCCAAAGTCCAAGATGGCGACAACCTCAGTCCACGAACCAATGGGTGACATCGCGGCGAATACGTCCACTGTTTATATAAAGTCAACGACTGGTAACAAATCTCATGGAGATACTTGTTGAGACAATCCACCAAAACACAAATATCAACAGGTCAGCAGGAAACATCCTCTGGGGACCATGAAAAAAATAATAATTCTATGGCAATCCATCAGATAGATGTTGAGAGCTATAGCTAATAGCTGAGATATTATTAGGGTCAGGCACACAGCCGGGGCATCATGTTTAATGAAGCTTACAGCAAAGTGTCTTTGTCCCACCATATGCATGAAATAAAATGGTAGAAATGGTAAACTGACTTGTATCACGCTTTTCTAGTCTTCCGACCAGTCAAATCGCTTTAGCACTACATGCCATTATTCAGCCATTCACACCCAGTCATACACTGATTGTGTCATGGAAGGTGCCACCTGCCCATCAGGACTCTAACTAACGTTCCTACCTCTTCATACACCGCAGGAACAGCCTGAGGGAGCAATTTGGGGTTAAGTGTCTTGCCCAAGGACACATGGACATGGACTAGCGGAGCCGGTTATGTCGTCATGACGGGTTCTTTGTGTCTGTGGGTGGAAACATTCTTGGAATAGAATAACAATCCAAGATGACTCCACACATTCTTCACCCCTGACTACTTTTTTGGAGCTCCTACTTAATAACCTCCAATGTTCCTATTAATGCCACCCATGTGTTATGTGTGAAGTATGACATTACTCAAATATGCACTAATTAATCCACTGAGTAGCATTACTGAAGAGCTTGTTAGCATAATTGTTTTTGGGTCATTTATCATGATGATTATGGGAGAGCGTTAGTGGCTAAAGTGGCTTATTTTAAGCATGTGTTTAGCAATTGTAATTCCGTTTGAGCACACATGCATAATCAACCAGTGACACTGACCAAAAAGTGAGAGCTGCTCATCGTGTTGCAAGTAGGAGCCACCATATTTTATACGCACAGCTGCTTGCTGTGACTGATTTTTTGTGTGTGTTTGTTTCAATCAGAAGCTGAACTCTGCTACAGCGCTGCATGCTTAGTTCATAAAGTATAACTCGCTTATCAGTTTGAGAGATGAAAACGCAAATGCGCAGAAAAGTTGAAGCCTTCGCACACATTATCCTCCCACACAGGTGTTCCATATTTCCGTTTATTACCGTGGACCTCTTGTCAGGACGGTGTGGGCTCGTACAGGTGTACAGTGATGACTGACATCTTACCGACTCTCTCGTTGGACGTGTCCACGTTCCATTTGATATTGTCTGAATGTCTAGTGAAGGTTAGCCCACAAAGCAACCTATAAAATGTCAGGGGTTCTTCACCAAAGTGATTTCATTGAACCGGAGGGGGACATTTACAGTAAGTCTGAAGCAAAATTAATGACCATTCATAAATGTAATTGTCTTGTTAACCGGTGTGCCAAATCAACATTCATGTTAACATTAAGTTATGACAACACGTCAAAAGTTAAATTTCCTACGGATTGGTAATTTTATTCCATCTATAAGAAAAAAATCTATCATAATCCGGACATTTTCATTATATATGAGAGCACGATACAAGAAGTCATTAACCTTATACCTACCATCCACCAATCTTGTTCATCAGCAACAAACTTAACAAATATATATTACAAGTAGGATTAGCCAATCAGATGCAGAAGAGGGGGCTTCACAGAATGCGAGTGGTGTCAAAAAAATCGATCAAACTACCAAAAACAACAGACGGCGCAACAAAGAAAAAGAACAGTGAAATATAGCAAACTGTAAATTAACAAATTCTCGTTCTCAATAATCTGATCTTTAATACGGCCAATAGGTACCTAATTAGGGTAATGAGACCGGTACCAAGGTTATGAATCGATCCTCTTCAAGACGAGTCACGATTAAATATCTGTTAAACAGCAAAGAATGACAATAACAGAGAAGCATCATTATAAATAACACGCTAGGCCTATAATAGATCATTAAACTGTTAAAAAGCTACTTAACCGAACCGTTTAATCTACATTGTTGCACAAAGTAAATATTGTTATTGAACAGCTTCATTGATATTGAACGAGTGAATCATCAGTTTCTGCTGAAGCATGTTGATTGTTAAGTGTGACAGCAGCAGGAAGAAGGAGCTCCGGTTTCCCTCATTTATAAATGAGATAAATGTATAAAGCTTGCATGCTGTAGCACAATACATTTAATAGGTGCATGTATTAGTTGCGCTTTTTGTAGTCCTTCTTCGTTGTAGTTTCATTGGCAGATCAGTGACATCCGCCGTCTCTTCATAATTACGTAGTTTAGTGAAAGTGAAGTTGGATTCTCTAAACACCACGGTTGTCTTTTCCTAACTCCTCATGAATTCTCCTTCACATCTTTCCTTGATTCCATGACGTTTTCCATCGAGGTCAAGGAAAAGTGTTTAGGAATAGACGTTAGGAGGTAACCTTTCGACCGCTGCATTGGTCTTCTGCTTTAAATGCGCGTGTGCGGTAGCGGCGTAAAGGGACGGAGCTCGCGCGCATTCTACGTACGTCTCCTACGTAGCAGCGGAGAGATACTGAAAGCAGTAGAGAAAACACGTTTTCTTTCTGTTAGCTTGCTAACGACAAACAAGCCGAGCTTTTAGCCTGTCGGGGAGGACAAACATTGACCGTCTCTATTCATTACATCTCCTGCAGCTGCTCGGTGACCTGCGATACTCCGCACACAGTGACAGGTGAGACACATCGGTTGTGGCTAGTTTCTGTCCTCTAAAACAGTTACGGCCCGTTTTATACATTAGCCGTGGTGAGGCTTTTATCTTTGACGCTGAAATGTCATCACAAACACGTTCGGAGTTGTGTGCGTGTGTGTGTGTGTGTGTGTGTGTGTGTGTGTGTGTGTGTGTGTGTGTGTGTTGTCGGTTCTGACGCTTCCTTGTGCAGTTGCGTCTGTGAAAACGTACACATATCACTGCGCATGCGCGAATAATTGGTCTCTTGATTCATAACAGTGTACTGTCCCCTATTCTTGCTTACGCAGTGACGTTGATATAATGCAATTTCTACAAACTAGTTGCTAAATTAAATCTTATTTTCAAACAGAATCATTAATGTCTTGAGAGCTGCGGTAAAAATGTACAGTAGTTGCATGTGAATGAATTTCATTATCTGTTTGTAATCTTCTTACTTTCCCCTCCAGATGAAAGCAATGCCTGAACAACATGGCTCACAAAGCAGATAATGAAGGGACGGGGAGGTGAGCAGCACACACAAACATGACAGTTCCAAGAATGCCACAGGGGAAATAGCTCCATGTAGAATATAATGCAACAGTGCTTTTTTTTAATTTAAATTTTGACATTGTATTTTCAGCTCCCACCACACTGAATTGTACGCCAGCATCCCTCGAGCATGTCTGCCCATCGTGTACCACCCAGACTACAACATCACCTTCATGGGCCTTGAGAAGCTTCATCCGTTTGATGCAGGGAAGTGGGGGAAAGTCATTCACTTTTTGAAAGGTAAGAAAACAAGAGACAGAGGGGCAGATGGGGGGGGGGGGGGGGGGGGGGGGGGGGGTGGAGTGTGTCTCTCCCCCCCCCCCCCCCCAGGCTGAAGCATACATATGGAAATCTCTCGGAGTGAACCGAGAGGTAGAGAACAAAGCAGAGAGAGAGTGGAGAGGTGAGATGTAGTTGCTGGAGAAGGGGAAAGGCAGAGCAATCGAGTGCAGATAATTAGAGCAAGAAACTTTAATGAGCAGACTGTGTTACATTCAAAGTCAGGGAGTGGATTTTATTTATTTACATCTGTAGCATAACAACAACAGCTCTGTGTTCCGGTGGAAACCAAATAGTTCCACAATGCAGCAACTAAAGTTAGTAAATAATAAGCTAAATATAGCAAAAATGAACTATTATGTGACGCTAAAAACACCAAAAAATAAACCATACCCTTTGTAGCATTATGATAATGTTAACAATTATGTGCAGTGTATGCTGAGCGTAGACTGCTCTATCTACATCTTGTAAAACTCAATGTTACTGCAGTGAGTTGTCAGTGTAGTTGTTAAGTTATTGCACCATTATCTCGATATCAATATGTTGCCATTCTTACCAAAGTACATTAAACACCATTATCAAAACTCTTAATCCATGTTCATCACATTGATCCGACTGGTTTGTATTTTAATCGACAGAAAAGGAAAATACTCTGAAGTAATGTTTGCAGTGAGGTTGTGACAGAGTGGTGTTATTAAACATTATTAATGTTGTCATTCATTTAGCCGTAAAGATTTATATCAAATGATTTCAATAGGTGCATTCTGTTATTACACAAATATGTAAATAGTGGATATGTAATTGTATTGATCTGTCACCCAGCCCTATTTCTAGGACTAATGTATAGCTGGGTCTGCTTTCATATATGGTTGTTGCTCGACTAATAAAAAAAATCCGACGCGTTTGATATATTGGCCCATTTATGTTTTTTTAAAATGTATTTTCTAAGGATTCCTAATGTCTTGGCAGGACATTTCAGTTCTACGTTTCAGTGCCCCCTGGTGGAGAGACTATGTAATGGAGATAAGATTGTCATTGTGATGTACAGGTTATATATTAGAAAGAAAGAACGTGTGACAAACTATACAGACATCAACACGAGACGTGTGAAACCAACGTTATGATTTGAATATGGATCCGATTTCTGTTTGTGGGAGTATTGTACATGTAAGTGTGTCCTGTATGTGGCTCAGTGGTAGAGCAGGGTCGCCCTTCAATTAGTGGATCGGCAGTTCGATCCCCAGCTCAGCTAGTCCATGTCGATGTGTCCGTACATATCCTTGGCTGCAAGTTTTAATTCAGATTTATTGCTCCGATCAGATTTTCTACATTATTTTATGAATGTGGCAAATACCAGATCCCAGTGTGAACTGGTCCCGTTCGTTCATTCATTCATTCATAAGTTGATGTGCAGTGGAAGCCAGCGAATTCTTGCGCAGATGACAACAAGAGAGATGCATTTTTAACGATGGTGCTTTGTGGCGCAATGGCCGCCGCCTCTGTACCGAGTTGTGTGTTCATGTGGAGTAAGAGTCACGAGTGGTGGGAACGTGACGCCAATGTCTTCGCAGCGTAGAATTGTAACGAAAGTCGAGCTAGAGTGACGTAAAAGTGGCATTAATTCTAAAATGACTTCAGAGGTCGCATTGAGAACAATCTGACCTATTTCGCAAATCGAAAAGTAAAAAAAAAGATCAGATTCCATGTGATTTGTGCTGTTCACACTGTAATGGTAAAATATCTGTCACATATGTGCAAAAAACAATTGTAATTTGTGCTACTTTTTGCCTGCAGTGTGAACGTAGCCTCTGTCTGTGTGCGGTGTGCATGTTCTCCCCGGGTTGCCGTGGGTTTACTCCGGGTCCCTCGGCTTCTTCCCACAGTCTTCCATACTCCTGATCGATCTATTCGACTCCTAATCAAACGATGCCTTTTGTCTCAGAGGAGCAGCTGGTCACCGACGGGAACATCGTGGAAGCTCGTGAAGCGACTGAAGAGGATCTGCTGGTGGTTCACACCAAACGCTACCTCAACAGATTAAAGGTAGCTTTGTTTCCCCTCAACACCGCCAACCTTCAGTGCACCCCTAGTTACGACAGCATGGCGTGTTCACTAGTTCATCTCCTCCTGTATTACATGCATCGCTCAGTAGTACTGAAGTGCTTCATTAGTTATTACGATGACGTGTTACTGTATGTTCCCATGTAATACTGGCATCAATGTGATTCAAAGAGTTTGTTGTCTGGGATTTTCTCTATTTGACTTTTTCTCCTCTCATGTTGCAACGCATAACAGAGCAGAGAGTTCTCATTGAAATGCACTGGATTCTCCCAAAAGGGAGTTCGTCCTCATTCAAATCAATCATGTCAAGCATATCCCGACCAGTACCTCTCTGGGTCATTTGAGTCAACAAGAACCTTCCCACTTTTAAAGGAACAGTGTGTAGCATTTAGGGCCTTCTATTGTTAGAAATGAAATATAATACTACTCAGTATGTTTTCTTAAGCATGTAATCACCATTCGCCATACAGTCAGTGTTGTAAACATCTCATAAAGGTATCTTGGTACATCTTGGAGGGCTCAAGAGAGGGACCTGTTGTGTACTGTGTTGTGAATTAGCATTCCTCTGTGCTATCCTGTTTTCATGTGAGAGTCGAGGCTCAAGACTAAGCCCACCGGCAGCATTGTCGTGCATTCCTTTAGTCAGCTCGGGTACACCTTTTATATCCAAACCCTGGTGGGCTCACATTGAAACCCTCTGTTGGGCTTTCTGTGCTTTTCCGTCAACGAGGTCCATGTGTGGTTTTGTTTTCCTGACAATGGATAGAGTCATGGCACAGATAAAAGGTCTATGTATATACTGTGTTTATTGTGTTCTTTTTCAGTGGTCTCTGAAGGTGGCAGCGATCACAGAAATCCCACCTCTGATGTTTCTGCCTAATTTCCTGGTGCAGCGGAAAGTGTTGAGGCCTTTGCGGACACAGACTGGAGGAACAATAATGGTAGGTTTCTGAGAGCCCCATTCTCTTCATGTCTGTAGCTTATAATATTAACAGATTTTAACCCATCTATAATTAATTGCCCTCATTTGTCATAAGAACACATGTTCTGTAGTGTACCGCTATCAAATACAGGCGTGATCCAGTAGAGTCTCTGTTACCTCCGTCACAAAATACAAGCTTCTGCAGGTGCATCACAGATCACAAATGCAGCTTCCAGCACACAAACGGCATCATAAAATGAGATAATTTACAATTAAATACAGATTTTGAAGACATTTCTACAGCTTTTAATTTCTTAATTCTTAATTATTAAGAACTATAACTCAATATCTCATCATATTCTTTAACTTCCTTGTTGTAATAACTCACTGCTGTTTTGTGTGATGGAATACAACCTAAAATTGTAAAAGCGTTATAGTCAAATACTTTCATTCATTAACACATTTCATGCAATCTTGCCAAAAACCAAATAAAGCTGTGTACCCGCTTCGCAGCAGCTGAGTTGCAGATAGTTACAGCAGTGTGTGTACTGATTACGTTAGCTGTTAGCTGTTTGCCAAACACACCTTCCAAAACAAAAAAAGTGAGCCATCAGGGGGTGATGTACGCAACCAACGTGTTCTAAAGCTTCTTAAAAACACTTCATTCTAATTAAAAAACTAAAGGCAACGTTGAGTGTGTACGTTAGCTCCGTTAGCTGTTAGCATTGAGGCCGAATCCACAAATCCACATCAGTCCAGCACATGGTTCACTCTGCTGGTGTTGTGTTGAGCTCCATAGGCTGTTGCCCACCAAACACTGCTTTATCTCTCATGAAAAACCCTTCTTAGACGGGCACAATGTTTTAAAATGTGTTTGTCTCTAGAGAGGACATTTAGTCCTAGGTACGGTGCAGGTTCAGTCAACCGTTAGAAACTCTACATCACCTTCAAGCTTTGTATGTGATGATGAAGCTTTAGCAACAAGGTCTGATGTCAAAACAGTTCCATAGACTTTAATTTGATGTTTTATGCAAATGTTGTAAAGTTAAGGGGAATAAAAAGTAGTTGTTTTGTCCTTGCTGATAGAGGATAGCATGAGGGGGGACACAAAGTGTGTGTGTGTGTGTGTGTGTGTGTGTGTGTGTGTGTGTGTGTGTGTGTGTGTGTGTGTGTGTGTGAGGTGAACACCTGCGAAGAGGGGGAAGTGCCTGTTGAGGGAGAATGACTTCCATGGAAAAATTTTTCCTTTTGTTGGAGCTCCACAACCACATATAAGTACAAGTAGGACCTTCCAAGATTGCTGCCGAGACTGGGTATATGATCTTAAAGCAAATCAGAAGGATGGGTGATTGCGAGGCAGTTTGCTTGACAACAATCACATCAAGGTTTTTTTTTGACGAATGTGGCAAGTATAAGAGATCTCCTAGAGTGTTTCCCAGTGATGAAAAAGCAACCATATTCATCTTGCAGTGGTGACACAACATGCACTTGGAGAGGTCATCCGGTCATGAACCTGTCGTTATGTCAGAGAAGAAGAAGGGAAAGTCTAGTGCTGTCTGCTTTGCAGTGGTTCAAAAATGTGAGGTGTCATGACTGAGTAAAGAGATTGTTAAAGGGAGGTGTGGGCCAAGGACATAGCCCTGAAGTACTCCAGGGGAGAGAGTACATCAAATAGTAGTGGATTTGATCCCTGTTATTCTGCCAACATTTTAACAGAGTAGCTTGAGTTTATCGCCTATAGTAAACAGAAAGTGATTGTGTTGTCTTGATTTGATCAGAGCCTCTCGTCCATGTAATATCTCAAATGATGTGGATGGGTCGAATATGTGTTGAGGGTTAGTTTCTGAGTTTTCTCCCACTAAAAATCTTGATTAATCTTGTGCTCTTTACTTTGTTTCCAGCAGAGCACGAGGAGAAACTAAGAGCCATCTCTGCAAATGTTATGCAAAAAGGAAGAATAAGGAAAATAGGCGGGAGGCTAATGTGACAAAAGTACGGCTACAGACTTGAACGTGCATTAGCTCATCCGTATTATGCAAATATGGCACATTGTATGTTGTTCTGTGCATACATTCGATGTATTTCAAATGATATCCAAAGGTCTTTTCAGATAAGCCCCGGTGGTTCCTTAACAGGAGCCAGGGGAGCAAATGAGCCTTCCTCATGCTGAGCCGTGCACATCAGGATTAGGGTTGATCAACCTGTGGAACAAACACTGCCCGTCTCTCTTTTCTGCTGCTCGAGAAGTCCTTTAGGAAAAGTTACCATACACTGTTTCCACGTCATTGTGTGCACCTACCCTTACATTAATGTAAATTGAGCTAACTTTCGCTAAAATTTTCCCCAAATTTGTTCAGTAAAATAACTTTAAATTGTACATGTTGATTGGGGGTGAGCCGGAATAGTCGACGATTCAATCTAAAGCCCCAGTTCCACCGAAAGCCGGATGTCCCCGGATCACCTCGGATAAAAAGAGGTGAGAACCGGGGTGATCCGCGGTGAACCGGGGTGATCCGGGAAGGAAATCGTCCCGGATGACAACACATTTGACATGTTTCCCGGTTCTACTACGGTTCTACTATGGTTCCGCCACGAATCACCCCTGTTCAAGCCTGGTTCATCCTGGATGGCCACGGTTTGACCACGGATGAGCACGGATGAGCACGGATGAGCACGGTTCAACTACAGATAAGCCGCGGACACGGCCTGGATGTGTCACGGATGCGTCCCGGATGAAGCGTCAGGGTATAAATAGTTCTAATTTTCAGAGACAAAATCACTCTTCCGAAAATATTTGAAAGGACAACAACATGCCGAAAATTAAACCCAAGAAGAAGGCGATGACTGCTGCAAAGAAGAAAGCTGCAGCAGCAGCAGAAGAAGAAAAGAAAAGAAGAGAAGAAGAATCTTCCTCAGACGACAACAACACGCTGAAATGTGAGGGTTCCGGGACAAGAGGATGTCATGTGTACATATTGTAAAGCCCTCTGAGGCAAATTTGTAATTTGTGATTTTGGGCTATACAAAATAAATTTGAATTGAATTGAATTTGAATTGAAAATTAAACCCATCCGCGGTGCTCCAGGGTGTCAACTAGCTCCCATTTCATCCCGGATTAACACGGTTATGCTACGGTTCATCCCGGTCCTACTACGTTTCTTCCCGGATGCGCTACGATCAGCGCCGCCCCCCTCTCCATTCCCGGGTGTCCCCGGATCACCCCGGATGTTAGTTGTACGTCCGACGAGCCGCTCGTCTTCCCAGATACGCCACAGACGGCTGCGGATGGCCACGGTTCAGCACGGATGGCCACGGTTTTACTACGGTTCATCACGGAACGTCCCGGACTGACTACGGTTTCACTACGATTAAACTCCCGGATGACCCCGGATCTGATCCGTAGTGTCTCCAGGGACATCCGTAGTATGTCCGGCTTTCGGTGGAACTGGGGCTTTAGGAACCTGAGTTAACTGCCAATATTTGACCATAGACTGTATATAAGAAGTGGACGTAGTCACCGTGACGTCACCTATTGGTCTTGTTTTTTTTGGAACCTTAAGTGACATGACAGGGTGGAACAGAAGGCTGCATTTTTAGGCATCCAAAATGTTACAATCACACTGTGAAAGGGTTAAAGTTCTAAGGGGAAAATGCGGACAACTCCAAGACCGGACAACTCCAAGACCGGACAACGCCGTGGCCTGTCAATCACCATGTAGCCCCGCCCTAAAGCATACCCTACTTTATGGTCTGTCTGACTCTAAATGGACCATAATTCACTAAATGAACATCCTGCTGTATCGAAGAAGACTTGAAACTAGACATTGAGACCATAAACTCATGTTTACAATGTTTACTGAGGTAATAAATCAAGAGAGAAGTAGAGTCATTTTATCATAGACTTGGCCGGTAGAAACTTGGCCGGTAGAAACTTGCATTCTGCAAGTTTCACCAGCATCTTGTCCTCAGGAAGGCTAAATAACAACATTAGGCTACTGTTACCAGAGCACTCGCATAAGAACATAGCACTGGCAGAGCGATGAGTATTATTTGACTTTATGATCGATTAATTGATCGTTAAATCAGATGAAGGACCCTTGAAACTGTCTCTTCCCTGTATGCAATAGAATTTCAACTAACCTCAGAAGAAGAATTAATTATTTAAGAAGAGTTTGAAAATGAGGACATTTTCATTGAGTTACATACTATCAGTGTTTTCGTGACGCGATGTTATCAGTTGTAAATCTGTGTTGTGAAATTGCGTGAATCTCACGGTCAATGCGTACGAGTATTTTTTACGTGCACTTCGGCGCGTATGAACGTGGTATTTCAAGCCCTGCGATAGGAGTCACAGTCTTTGGGTTATTGAGAAGTGATTTAGCGGCCGTAGGGCAGAAATGGAACAAACTGACTGTGATTGGCTAATTTGACTGGTAAACTCAGTTTAAAATCCATGCTTTTTCATGTAGGCCATTTGGTCTTCTCCCATCAGCAGCATCAAACGGCCGCTTTAATGTTGCTCATGATATTAACGATGCCTTCTAATCAGAAAACTGATACCTGGGATACAAGCACTCGTACGTCTCCGGTTCTCTGTATGCTGATTTAGAAGCTCTGTACCTTCATGGTTGGAGGGCAGAAACACAGACGCTGTGGTAAACACAAACGGAATTAGAATTGTTTTATCAGGATCGGTGCCCTGCACTGAAAAGCAGCATTTTCAATGAATCACCTTGAGACATGCTTATAATTAAAGAGAGAGAGTTTTTTTTGTTGTCGTTCAGTAAACACAATTTATTTCTCGTGAGCGCAAAAACCACTTAATGATTGTCGCTGAATTTTGTGGTTAATTGGGAAAAGGTCATTTTCTTTGATAAATGTATATTCTGTTTCACTCAGAAAGAGTCATCTTTATCCATCTGTCTGTTGATTTTGAGTATTGAACTGAAATATTTTGTCTTCCACAGGCAGCAAAACTGGCTGTCGATCGAGGATGGGCTATAAATGTAGGTAAGTGAGTTTCTGTACAGATACGCTTAATATATAAACTGGACTCAACCGATGCACGTCCAATATGTTCCTGTCAGAGTACATTTGTATCCTACAACTTTTTTGCCAAATACGTTTGTGATGGAATGTCATTGCTGCCTGGATTATTTTAAATTAAGCCCAACCTGGATTTTAAAAGTCTGATGCCAGGCTGCAACCTTTTTCGTCCAGATCCCACTACGTCACTGAACTTCTTTTTAGAGTTTGAGAACAGTTCCAACACATTTCCCTTGCAATCAGAGGCCAGGTTGATCAAGTAGGAGGTCTTTAAAAAAGAAAAGCGAGGGTCATCCTTTTATTATTTGTGCCAAGCAGGGGAACAAAAAGAAAAGCTGCATCAGACTTTTACTTTGCACCTCCTGCTTACTCAGCTTCTTTGCACCTTATGTTGATGAGTGAGTGGGGGGGGGGGGATTGTTCTGCACCAATAAACTATGAAGATATATAAAGGCTATTCAAATGTGTCTGACATCTGCATATTGTGTGCCTCAACACTACGAGGACGTGGAGGTTGAGGCTGTTCATGGAGGCCAGCCAATGAATGGTAATCATACTTCACCCGTCGCCTTCCTGGCCTTTATTAATATTCTTCTCTTTTCTCCGGTTTAATGAACACGAGCACAGCAGGGCAGAGGGGAGTATAACTCTTAACCTGAATGAATGGTTATCATCCCAATTTTAAAAAAGTCTCTTCACAGTCTTTTTTTTTTGTTTCTCATCCCTGCTCTGAACATCGGCCCTCTTCAAGCATTTTAGTTGCGTTTGAGCAGTCACGTTCTGGTGTGAATACACCCATTGTGGTACCACAGGGGAACAGCAGCAATTTTCACAAGCTGCAATAAACTCAATAACAGCCCCGGGACCAATTACGGTCGTTTTGGAATAATAGACTCCTTTAGATGTGCAGCGACCTGCTCGGCTCGTCTAATGCCCCTGACATTGAGCCGGTGGATTTCCTGTTTCCCAGGAGGAGGCTTCCACCACTGCTCCAGCGACAGAGGAGGGGGCTTTTGTGCCTACGCCGACATCACTCTGGCCATCAAGGTAAGGCTGAAGCCCGACCGGGCATGATGTTGGCTCATTGGAAACATTCACTCAAACACCGGCTAGTGGCTAAGCGTTTGATTACAGGTCTTATTTGATTAAAGTGAGACCACGTTACTGTTGAAAGAAGAAATAACAGTCCTCCTCTTACGAATGAAAAAGATACATTCAATAGAGTTATGCTGCTACAGCCTTACTTGGTCTGGTATGACCCGTAGCTTATGGCGGGTAATGGTAGCTAATGTTAGCAAACTTAAAGGATAGCTTCACATTATACTAATCGGCATCTGATCAGACAGAGAGCGTTTTGGCCGCCCGGGGCGGCGTTTTGTAATTTTTTTTAATGAGAGTTTTTTGCCTCACATTTTTCACAGGAGCAACCCAAACACCTCGAGTTACTCAGAGTAGGAAAGCGCCCGACGTCATTAGCGGGTTTTTTTCTCAAGGTGGTAGCTTTGGCTGGATACCCGGAGCAACATGACTTTATCAACCGTAGTTAACATGATCTGAACAGCAGACAGCCAGGAGGTAATTTAGTGCGGTACTTTCGGTAGATTTTGGGTAAGTTGTTTTCATTCATTAAAACTGAGCCGTTAACTACTAGGAAACTTACGGTTCGTGGTTTGTGTGAAACTAACGTTAAAACTCATTAAAAGGCAGCAAACTGCAAAAAAACATCCAATGGGATGCATTAATAGTAACTGTACTGTTCTGTAAACCCTGTTCCAAGATGATGTCACATTCACTCCTGAAAGTTGGTCACCGGGTGCATGTGGCAAAAAAGCTTACAGGTTCGCTTAACCTTCCATGATTTAGGGCCCATAAAGTCCCCACACACATGAATGGCACAAACATAATTGACTGATACAAATGTGAGACTTAAAAGTGGTAATAGTCTATATTTTATGCACGGCAAAATACATCTAAGTAAGTAAAAGAAAAAAGATATTTTGCCGTATCCTTAATGATGGTATATAAATATTTTTGGGCCAGTGGGTGTGACATGATTGTGACTTTGGTCAAAATTGCCACACAGCCCAGCACTGTTCCTGGGGGCTTGAACTCACTTATCCTAGAATTGCCACAGTGGCTGCTGTTCAGCCAACGTTGCACAATTTGTCTTTCTTCTTTTTGCATTAATGTTCAAAATCCTGCAGCTGATGGACATCATGCTTTGCACGTTCGAGTTAAAGCAGACAAAAAAGAAAGGAGTCGTGTGTTTAAATGCACCTATTGAAGAGGTTCCGTTCAATAAAAGTCAGAGTAAGACCGCTAACCAAAGGATTGATATGAGCTTAACCAGGTTATTGTAGACATTTCTGCACTTCTACTCAAATGTAATTTAATATCTAAAGTGGGGTTTACTCTGGAATCCCTTCGAAAGAATCCAAACTGTGAGTGTGTCATCTTCAGAGAGAAAGCAGACATTTTCCCGTCTGTCTTTCAGTTTCTGTTCGAGAGAGTGGAAGGCATCTCCAGGGCTACCATCATCGATCTGGATGCCCATCAGGTGAGCCGATACCATCGCCTCTCTCTCGCTGTGTCAATGTGCATCGCTGCTTAGGAGCTGACATTGATCACAAAATACCCCCACTCCCACCCCCTTTTACCACAACGCCAATCGATGAGGCTCCCCCGCGGGCCAAATTGGCCCTTACTGTCATATTCAGTGGAATGTATCCGAAAAGATCTCCACTGGCAAACAGCTGAGTGCAGGCCAGGCGTGGGTAATATTATATATATACCACTTTTGCTATTTAATTCATTGTTCGATAAGGCCTGTAGATCCATCACATTTTCTCATCATTCAGTGTGCAGGGATTTATAGTTGGACATATAGTCCTATTGACCAATGTGACTGTCTCCCATTGACTTTAATTAAGAAAAGATGTGTTGATAAATTCCCCGTTGTACCAATGATAATTCAAATGTTTTTGTTTTTTTTATCCAGCAAAGCCAAAAGAAACTCCTGAAATAAATTAAAACCTTTCACAAAAACGAAAATCTTTATCAAAAGAAATCTGAGCTGTGTTTAATTCTTTCTGAACTATAAATACAAAAAAAGCATATCACCCATTTTGCTACCAGTTGAGATCATAAAATGTCATCTTTGTCCTTTCCTTGGCTTGAATTAAGTAATTTGGGCCATTTTTCGTGCTGTATTGACTGGGGAAACTCTATGACTTTCTCAACAACTCAGATGATTTACTTAGAGCTATGCTGAGGGTTGTAACTTCTGTTTTAGTTACAGTTGTCTGTTCATTTGAGAATCAATTCTCAGATTTTGTAAATGTATTGACATTCAAGCCAATAATTTGTATTTTTTTCGTGGCCTGGAATAAAGATGAAACGTAAATTTCGTCCATCGGCAACTGTACATTATAAATGGGTTGCATTAGCAGAAGGCCTGTGGTACTGCAGCACAACTAAACTGGGATACGCTTCATAACCGGGATACTCAATTCCATGTTAACACACCCATTGATGAAGTCTCAAGTTTCCCGAGGTCAATGTCTGTATTCCAGGTGTACAGCTGTATTCATTTGGGGTAATGATGCACCTTTACCTATTGACACAAGCAGGGGATCAATACAGATGCGGAGTAAATAATTCATGAAGAGCAAATCTGCATGGAGATGGGCCTGAAGTGCTCCTCTCAGCAGATAATTGGGAACGAGAGACATATTGGGGATATGCAGTAAAATCCTAATTACAGCCCCGAAACATAACACTTAAAGTTCTCTTGCCCTCATGTGAATTAAGATTATGGCCGAGACAGCTGTGTTGCTTTTTTACCCAGTCAGCAACAAAACAAAATATGATACATTTTTGGTTCAATTTATAACAAGCTAGGCTGGATCCCTGCCGTGAAGGCATATCTCTGTCTGTCTATTGTGAGCAGTGTATACAGTGAGAGTGTGATAAGGCACCCAGAGGATGGTTTTATGAGTCAAATACATTTTTACCTCCACCGTGACAGAAAATGTTACTCTTCACCTAAATAAAGGCAAACGGTGATAGTTGACCTTTCCATCGACACTGGGTGAACAACAGACATACCAATACTACTAATTGAACTGTTTGTGTATGGACTCACTTCTGTGGCACATTCTAGGGTGGTAGATATCAAAAAGTGTCTCTAAAATTCTGTCCAGTTGATGTATGGATGAATAATCAGTGGAGAATCATAACAATAGACAGGCTTACTGAATTGTAGCACTGCATTGGTGGTGGCGTGTAGCTTTAGGCACAGAGAGACAATGAAATATGATATTGAATGGTTCATAGATGGGTCCGTGAGTTTGAAGGCTTATCGAACACCAAAATAACCGTGGGTGAGATCCTTCATCCTCCATCTCAATTATCACAAGGTAAACTCAGTTACTTTACTCATGTGTCAGAGTCATCTTGAAGGAATGTGTGCCCGTACATACTTGACTGGAAAGCAGCGCATTACCAGGGGATGTTGCGTTGTGTTGTGGTGAAAGTTAAGTTAAGTTCACCCTTTTCACCTCAGCGGGGGTTATCTGAGTCTGAACCCCGGTTGTGGTCCCATTGAAAGAAATTTTGTTTTTGATTTTTTTTCAAACAGTGCAAATTTATGTCTGGACTTGGAGGGATAACGCTCTCCTCCACCATCATGAAAACATCAAATGAGGGAATATCTTCTTCTGGAGACCTGAAGAATCCATGCTAAAAAGCACTGAAGCTGTTTTTTGGAGGTGCAGTGAAACAACACCTTACTTGCACTCACACCTTACCTTAATCGCAGATCGCGATTAGAGAACTTTGCTTTCTCTGTCAATATAGCATGCAGTGAGAAATGAATGCTTCAATTGACTACATTTATCTCTCTCTATCTTCACCCGGACTCCAAGGCCGCTATACTAGACTCCCTGTCTCAGTGATGTGAATAACATATGACAATGATACAGGCCAATATCACAGTATGAATGTGAATATACATGGATACAAATTATGGATATAATTGATTTTACACAAATATACTTCAAGACAGAAATACATTTTTCTCCCACAATACCAAAACAACACAGGCGAGGAAATAACCTCAGTGCGCCTTGAGAGAACACCAGTTTGCCAACACGGAAATAGAGCCCTCTGTCAAGGATATAAATAAGGAGGAGGAGAGGATAGCCCAACATTGTCGGATGAACCAGTGAAGTGGTTTGACGACTGGAACTGGCATAGATTGGAATGCAAGACTGAATGAAAAGGGTGAACAAAAGCAGGCTACCAGGGAAATGCAAAACCTGGGTATACCAACAGGTTTTTTTGCCAAGAGTCTCCCATGACAACAGTGGAGGCAATGGAGAGGAAAATCTGTGGGTACCTGAGAAGATGGGCAATGGGTCCCAAAAAGCTTCAATGGCATTGACATATAGCTCAGGAACCAAGCTCCAACTCCTGATCGGGGGGGCCAGTCGAGGAATTTAAGGTAACCACAGCGAGACAAGTGCTACTGCATGGACGTCAAGGTCAACACTGCTGGGATAGAGGTCTGCACAGGATGGAAATGTTCAGCCAAGACAGCAGTTTGAGAGTCCAGGTTGCACCACAAGGACATTGTGGTGGCTGTAACGACGGGACAATTGGAAGTCGGATGCATTCAGCAGCCAAGCTGAGGAAAAGGTCAAACCAAGTGAGAGGGAGTTGATGCAGTCAGAAATCCAACACATGGTCGACGAGGGAAGACCAGGGAAGGCAGTTAGAATGAGGCAGCGAGGGAAATGGACACAGTGGGAAAGAAAGTAAGATCACTTCACTAGTGATGACTAGCAGAACAAGATTCCTTCTTCACAGCATCTATGACGTCTTTCCAAGACCCTCAAATCTTCTCACCTGGGGGCTGAAGGAGGAACGGGGCTGCAAGCAATGTGGACCTGGAGCATACTTTATTCTGTTTTCTTGCAGGACAGCACTGACAAATGGGAGGTACCGCTGCAACCATGGCACAGTTCTAACAACGCTGGTGTAATTTCTGTAATACGGTGCACGGAAATGCAAGAAGATCCAACAAAGAATGAAGCTCATCAACTTTGTCAGGAGTGGGGAGAAGGCCTCCCACTCATGCACAGGCTTGCTGGGAACGGCTAAAGACTGCACAGTAAGAGCTGACCTCATGCATGTCTCACCCTTCCACAGGATATTGTACATACAACTCTGAGGCCAGACCTGCTAGTATGGTCCAGAGCTTATGGTCCCGTACGGACCAACCTGGTTCACCAGGTTTCTGGGACAATCCCTGTGCAGGGAGCTGAAGATACTCTGCATTAGACGATTTTTTTGGTATGCTTCAGTCCTCCTGCCCTTTTTTCTTTTCTTTTGTTAAGTAGTGATAGATGGTTCTAACATGTAATAGCCTACATATGTTATAACTTGGTAAAGGACTGAGCGAAAGGCCTGTTTGAAGCCAGCATTGAAGGCTTTTGGCTGACACTAACAAATGGCAGTGAAACAGCAATCTTTCATTGTACAGTATGTGGGGAAGAGGATACGACTAATAAGACTTCAGGCAGCAGGAGCTCAGGCAGCATATGAGCTGATTTATAGTCTCAGGCTGTCTTTTAGAGGTGAAGCAGAGCAGAGCGTGTTGATTTAGTCATTGTCTCAAGTAAGCCGGTACGAGCCGTCAGTGCAGTATGAATTTGTTGGTTCATCCATGCAGTACACTAAAACCAACACAATACCCACAGTGGTCTATACCCGTTATATAGACTAGAGACATACTGGTGTCTTGGTTTTACTATATACTTGGGTTAAGCAGTCCGATGGCAACAATTCAGAATCCAATCCAAAATAAGGGAGAAAATAACAACAGTGTTTACTGATGTTTACTTCAGGTAAATACTGCTGTTTATATCTCTCTGCCACATAAAGTTAGCTTAGTATGTATGCATTCAATCTGTAAACATACACTTTATTTGTTAGGAATGACCTACAGAGCCCAGTGAAGACAGGGCTCCATACCATATCCAAATAATAGTTCACGATGATTATCATTATCATTGGTGCCTCCTTCAAAGTCTCCAAAAGCCAACTTGACAAGCGAATGTTGAGCAGTTGGGAGTGTGTAGGGAGGTGGACCCTCGTGGACACTATTCTGTGTGCTAGGATAAGGTGTAATAATGAAATTATTGTGATATCTATAGAATATAAAATTCAGTCAAATTCCTCTTTAAATAAATTATCCTTAAGTGTCAGTGTATCTTGGACTTTGGCCGTCGCCCTCTTTTTTTGTTGTTACAACAAGGGAACGGAAGTTACCATATTTGGAGTAACATAGAGACGCTGCATACGGCTCTGTAAGCAACCTGTCTGAACAGAATGCTGAATAAGACATTTTTAGGCAACCAAAATGTTACAATTAACTTTCATGAAGTGAAAACACACTGTAAAAGGGTTAAAGTTCTAAGTTGAAAATGTGGACAACTCCCAGACCGAAAAACGCTGTGGTAGCAAACTGTCAATCACAAGGTAGCCCAGCCCTAAAGCATGCCCTGCTTTATGGTCTATTTGACTCTAAATGGACCATAATTCACTAAATGAACATCATGCTGTATTGAAGAAGACTTGAAACTAGAGATTGAGACCATAAACTCATGTTTACAATGTTTACCGAGGTAATACGTCAAGTGAGGAAAAAGGGTAATTTTCTTATAGACTTCTATACAATCACTTATTTTTGCAACCAGAGGAGTCACCCCCTGATGGCCATTAGAGAGAATGCAAGTTTAAGGCACTTTTCCCATTGGCTTCACTTTTCAGAACCGCAGGATGCCGCCTGGTCAGGATTGCACCCAATACATAGCCCGTGAGCAGAAAAGAGGCCTTTGCCACACATCAAGAACCTCAGTTTCTTCAACGAAGATTGACACAAAGGCAAAGGTTATACACTGCTTAAAAATGTCAGGTGCAACCATGCTCACTGAAGTTATGAAATGATCCCACATTGCAAACTGGGTCTGGTTGTGGTCTAATGCCTACAGGTTTAGATTTGTTGTTGTGCTTTTAGGTACATTGCAGGGGCAATGAAAAAAAAAACAGATTAATCCAATTTAGTTTCGAATACTTTTGAATTAATTGCCCAATCCTTCACAATGGCAGTATTTTGTAATGTCACCTGCAAGGTCAAATGTCTTGCATTGCTGTTGTACACAAAGTGCTTTTGTTTTGTTTTTTTACGAGTTTTGTGTTTACACTCTGTCGCAGGGAAACGGACACGAGCGTGATTTCTTGGACGACGGGCGAGTGTACATCATGGATGTGTATAATCGCTACATATATCCTGGGGACGGGTATGCCAAAAGTGAGTGATCGCACCATCAGGTGTTTTCTCATAGTCACTTTTAAACCTCTGTGTTCCTAAAAGGAGTAACCTTTTGTATTCCTAGAAATTTGATATGGTTGAAAGGAAAGTTCACCCCATATCAAAAATACATATTTTTCCTCTTACCTGTAGTGTTATTCATCAATCTAGACCGAGGAGGATGCCATCAATGTATACATCTCGCTCTGTCACAAGCATAGACTGTATAAGAGGTGGACGTAGTCATAGTGACGTCACCCATTGGTTTGTGGACTGCAGTTTTGAAGCCTCAAGTTTGGCGATTTGGCCATCGCCATCTTGGCTTTTTGCAACCAATGAACGAAAGTTCCCATATTTTGACTGCGGAGGAGTGACGTAGAGACACCGTATACGGCTCCGGTAGTGGCAGCGACCTGTCAAATAGCAAAACCCTGCTTTATGGTCTATTTGACTCTAAATGGACCATAATTTACAAAATGAACATCATGCTGTATTGAAGAAGACTTGAAACTAGAGATTGAGACCATAAACTCATGTTTACAATGTTTACTGAGGTAATAAATCAAGAGAGAAGTAGAGTCATTTTCTCATAGACTTCTATACAAACAGACTTCTTTAGCAAGAATGCAGGTTTAAGATTCTCGTCCACGAGTAGATGCACGCTTCCTTCTGTAGTTCGGTAGAAAGAGAATAGTTCCTACAGTACATGAAACTGCTCACAAAAAGGTCTGTGGATTATTTTAAGGAACCGGGTCATGATTTCTCGAACGAGACATTGCTTTTTCGGCGCTTTGAGCACTACAAGCCGAAAGCAATCTTGTTCTCATATATTAAGAGAGAAGGCAGATATCTCGCACCAACACAATCTAGACTGATGAATAGCACTACAGGTAAGAGGAAAAATGTATATTTTTCATTCTGGGGTATCATGTGTATTCTGCTCCACACTGCTCCTGATGTCTGGTTGGAGGATGAGGTTGGAGTGGAGGGGGGCCCCCTTCTCCAGTTCTGGTCCCTAGATGTCACTCAGTGCCATTTTACTTATGCTGTGATTTCCCTCTGCACTACCCCTAGCTCTATTAGCACTTAGCAGGGAATCTGTCACACAGGAGTCCACAACACTATAATCACGGCTTTTATGCACACCAATCTGTCACTACATTATTAAAGCTGATCCGACAGCAACCACATGTTACGATTGCGCCCCAATTCTAACAACACTCTGGGGGACGAAACGTCAGTTAAGACAATTCTCCCCTGTCCGTCGGCCATCGTTCGCTCTGCAACTAATTGAATTTTATAATCGTCTCTACCCCTCAATAAAGTGACATAAAATGTACATCCTGTCTTGTTTAAGATAAAAAAAACTCCATTCTCCATATTTTTTTCACCAAGACACAGTTATTTCCTTGTGCTTTCAAAGACCAAAGCTTATACTTTGGAAATTATTTTTTTTTCCTCTTTCAAGTCTTCTTGGAGAAATTACCCAGAAATCTCTTTCACATGCTATTGCATTGCTCTTTCCTGCTTTGGCAGCTTAATACTGTTTGCATTTTAAAATATTTGGTCTCCTAATTACCCTTTTTCATCATTTGCCATTCATTATTTGAAATACACATATTCATTAAGTAAAGCGTTCAGATTTACACAGCTGGGCGTTCTATAGATAGAGAAACACAATTACCTACCTGAACATTACATAAGAATTCACCAAGCAGAAATTCGCTTTGTAAGCCTTTACTCTGCCTGATGCATGAAATCTTGCAGATATTATTAGCCTTTTGTACCTATGAGGGTGTTCGTGATGTCTCCGTTCCTCCAGGAGCCATAAAGAGGAAGGTGGAGCTGGACTGGGGCACAGAGGACTCTGAGTACCTCCAGAAAGTAGAGCTCCACACCGATGCGGCACTGAACGAGGTCCGCCCCGACATCATCGTCTACAACGCGGGGACGGACATCTTGGATGGGGACCCCCTCGGAGGACTCTCCATATCACCACAGGTGCTGCATCAGTACACTTCACCCAGAATGTTAAAGTTCAGCAATTTCTTTCACCGATAGTCTAAAGACATTTGTTTTGTATGTATTACCATTGGAAAACAGTTTGAACCACTGACATGACCCATGTTGGGCGCAACATCAGATTAAGCAACTTTAGGAGTTGAAACAGATCGAGTAAACACCAAGTTACTTGAATGGCAAACTAAATAACACAAATGAATGACTTAATTTAAAGCCACGGAGCTCCCGTCTGTCGCTATACAACAGTATGACAGTTGTGTCCTGCAGTGTTACACGCAGCAAACAGCTGCACAACTTCCAGCCTCCTTAGAGGACACCATGAGTCGGACATTGAATTCACTTTTAATCAAAATGGCTGTATCCTTCAACAGTATTGTTATTGAGTGCAAAACCGGTTACTTCAATCCAGTGGCGGGCCGTGCATTTTATACCTGGGCCTTCACTGCTGTCCTGCAGCTGAAACACAGCTACGGTTATTATTTGTTTCGTGTAAAAATGAAGCTCAATACCTATAAATACACTAACTGCAGAGTGCAGAAACATGAATATGCCGAGAGTGCGTCTCCTCTCTTCTCTGACTGCAGCTGGGACTGCTGCGCGAGGCTGCTGTGAGAGTACCCGCCTGTGAGTGCTTTGGGGCGGCTCACGGCAGCACCCGCTGCTCGTTCACGACAGTGCAGAACGGTACGTGCTTTCACGTCAGAGTCAAAACACCAGAAAAGTCTCCAACAACACCAGAACAAGTCGCTAGATTTGTCGCTAGTAGCTTTTGACAACAAAAGTTGCCATGAGGGTTTGGAAAGTCGCCAGATTTAGTGAGAAAGTCGCCAAGTTGGCAACACTGGCACCGGCTAAATATGTCCCCAGAGCAACATTGGACGTAACAATAGTTCCTATCACATATTAAACCAAACAAAAATACATCTTCATAAAAAAAGTTGTACAAATAATAATATATAAACAAGCATATTAAAGCTACTGCAGATGTAAAAACAAAAGCAGTTGACTTACCAAATGCTGATCACTTAAACACATCCTCCTTTCTTTGTTGACAAAGAGTTTAATCCCACGGTTAAATCTCAACTCACAAATCCGTTTCTCCTCCTTCAGCCATTGAGTGTTAAAAAAACAAAGCTAGCTAAAAAAAATAATCTACACCAAGCAAAATGCTAAAAAATTCATAATTTCTTCCATATCTTTCAATTTGAACTCTTACTCTAAGCTTTGCCAGCTTCCTTAAGTTTCGTTTCACGATAGTCACGTGCTCGCCCACTGACCAATCACAGCACACGCTGCACCTCACTGCAGAGCTGCACGTAATGCTGACGTACTTGTAGGCCAGCTAGCAGGCTCTGGCACATCAAAGAATACGCCCAACATGTCAAACTAAAGATCTGATTGGTTGAAGACTATGACAATCAACAATATCGTCCCCATTCACTTAAACTGTAAAGGGATTCACTTGTGAGTCTGCAGGCCTCGGGCCTCTCTTCTTACCTAGAAACACAGAGGTGAAATCTGATTGGATAAAAGCTCTACTTAAAACAAGCTGCACTGGAAGCAGAGCAACTGAGGAAGACAGTAGCTGTGCAATGAGAAAATAAAATAATGGGAAAAATATTTTTATAAATTATAATCCATGTAGTGTATTTAAGAAAAATGAGAAAATAGCTATAACTTTATGATTCTGTTTAGGCCAGCAGAGAAGGCCTTGCTGGCCCTGACGGCCCACCACTCTTTCAATCTTCAGACAACAGACTTCAGTCTGACCTGTGATATATAAAATAATCTGCACACCTCATCTACATGATGGACTGATGTGTAGTTCACCCTTGCTAACGTTAGCCCAGCTGCTGGAAATAGTTGCTCAGCTGGTCGGAAATCCGACTTTACACTGCACTCGGAGCCGGGGAGTGTGTCGCTCACACAGTTCACCACGTTTGTGTGGATAACGTCCAGTTTGGCGTTAGCATGAGCCTCAGATAGCTGAACCACGCAGCCACCAAACAACAACTTGATGCTTCGGAGTTGGTCAACAGGACGGCCTCAGCGAGCAGAGCGAGGCACGCCACGACTTCTTTCTTCCCCGGATGGCAGGGTGGTGTGTTTGTTTTACAGTTTGTCATCTTCTGCATTATAGGGTCATATGTTTTGAATCTGTTAAATTATTAACGGCAACTAACCGATAATCCATTAATCATTGACATCCCTACTTTCTTCACAACGTTCTTCTGGAGATGGGATGTTCCTCACCAAAATGCTCTTTGGGAGTTGCAGTTTGCTTCTCGCCTACCGTAACATTGTTTGTAAAAACAATGAAGGAGACTGTAAACCCTGCACGCCCGAAATAACTCTTCCACTTTCACAACTCTGTCACAAAATAAGTGAGCGTATCTTCTGTATTTCAGCTTTAAACCTTTGTTGCATTACTTTCCCTCTTGGTCTCGTTGCATCTTTCCAAAACCAACTATCAACTCTAACAGTGGTTACACTGGCAGTGATGAGAGAGAGAACAACTGTCAATATTAGGCAAATTTACTAAAAAATTCCCTCAAAATGATTCCTAACACAACTACCAATTTAACTAACAGGCTCAGCTGTGTCGGGTCGCGTGAGCACTTTGTGCAGCTGATTTGTCAGGAAATCTGAAAGCATACTGGTAGCAGATCCGCATGAGCCAAATGTGGATTTATTACTTCCTGTGTGCAGATATACCCTGCTAGTGATCCCGCAAATTCCAGAGAATAATTGAAGCAAATAAGGCGGATCTGCAGAATGCGTTATCGGGGATGTTATGCTGATGTGTGTTGCAGAGCTAATTTGGGATTTTGGGCTGGTATATGGCCTGAAATAGAATTTAAAAAAAACTAATGTTGCAGTTAAGTAACTGTTATTTAAAGTTGTGGTTGAACATGTGTTTCTGTCATGCTGAATAATGTTCGAAATCCGTCATTGTGCTACAAATTGCTCCCTAATCAATGAGATTTTGGACACAAGCTGTTCCCACTTTCAATCCCTAGACAAAAGGATGTGTGTTTCTTTCCTGAGAGGTTTGCTGCTCCACAGTGGAGCGGTGAGATGTATGAACAGGCCTCCCCTCTCTCCTCAGGGGAGGAAGGGAGCGTGGGTAGAAGCATTTGACAGCAGCCTGACACAATTCAGATAAGTTACTGGTGCTATTCAACAGGGTTGGGCCGGTGTCAACATTTTAATAACGATTTGATATTAAGCCGAACACAGGACAGGTAAACCAAATTGTACCACTAGGTGGAGCAGTTTGTCAAAAAAACTGTCTGGATCCACCTTAAAGGTCAGCCCACCATGGACTGAATTTGTCGCTTACATCGATGCTCACTTTAATCAGCAGGTGGCAAGCAAGACACGCAAGTTCACTAACGTTACGGGCCGAATTCCCTCTACCTAACCCTAACCCCAACCCCTATGCCTTAATCTAACCAACCGGTTCTGAAAAGTGAAGCCAATGCGGAAGTGCCTTAAACCTGCATTCTCTCTAATGTCCATCAGGGGGCGACTCCTCTGATTGTATAGAAGTCTATGAGAAAATGACTCTACTTCTCTCTTGATTTATTACCTCAGTAAACATTGTAAACATGAGTTTATGGTCTCAATCTCTAGTTTCAAGTCTTCTTCAATACAGCATGATGTTCATTTAGTAAATTATGGTCCATTTAGAGTCAAATGGACCTAACCAATCTAACCAAGGACGTACTAGCCAATCAGAGGCAGAGTAGGGTGGGTCATGCCTTCGCCATAGCAGGATTTGTAATTTAGGTTACGGGCCGCTGGGCTTGCAATGCAATGGCTGGTGGAAACCCGTCGTTGTCGTCACCCCAAAATAAAGACATGAACCTTCTGGTAAACCAACACGACGTATGCCTTCTCCCCCCGCCAACCTCTACTGAAATTTGATCTCCTTCACATTGCGAGCCTCGTCTCGGCATTAACTGCGCCAGACACCAGTGGCTCCATTAGTCCTCCTTAAACAAACATATTATGTTAATGACATTGTCAAATTCCTTATTGCTAATACAAAACAAGCTGGCTTTAGCGCCATGACGGCACAGCCGTGACATCGGCACAGGTTGCTGATGTGGTCTACTTTTTTAAGTTGCCAGCACACGTCGTAACGATGACAAATGCAGGTTCAGCCAGTTTGCATAAAATCAAACGACAGGGAAAAAACTGAAATGTACCCAACTGTACCACCCAAGGCCCCGTACTGACCGACCAGATCTCTTCTCGTCCCTCTCTGCCAGGGCATCGTGAAGAGAGACGAGATCGTGTTCAGGGCCGCCAGGAGACGGGGCCTCCCCATACTCATGGTGACGTCTGGGGGGTACCAGAAGAAAACCGCCCGCATCATCGCCGACTCCATCCTCAACTTGCACCTCCAGGGCCTGATCGGAGCAGAGGCCCTGGAGGGGGAGGGCTCATCATCATCATCGCTGGTGACCAGCATGACGTTTAGCTCTGGATCCGTTGGATCGAAATTCACTGCTGTCTGAGACGCTGTCATCCTGGCGTTAACACTCACATGTGCGTCATCCACAGCTGTGACGTTTACCGGCACTCAAGTAACTTTATATTGAGCAGTTCTGTGTGTTTATTTGAGAGTTGTGACGGGGGGGGGGGGGGGGTACCCAGCGCTTGTTGCACATTTAGTTAGACTAACAAACATTAGTCTTGGTAATTTTTTACATTTTTAATGTATAAGTTGGGTATCACTCAAAGGGAATAATCCTTCAGAGACAAAAGATCCTACTGAAACAATAGCAATCTCCTGATTACAGTCAAGTTCTCCTCTGCCACAAAAAGAGTTGTTTAAATTTTCATCAGTTGGAGAAAGATGGGTTTTATGTTTAATGGATGTTCGGGCAGCGTTTTAGAGAAGTATTCTGTCATCTCAGGAAATGTAATAATGTAATTTGTGAAAGATGTGATACATTACTAGTCCATGAAATTGTAAAGAGGTTTGACGTTCTTACAGATACGTGGGAAAGCCCGTTAATTATTAGGTGAGACACGAGAGGATTGCACATTATTGCATATTTAACGTGCTGACAGAAGACAATGTCTTCTTCATTCCTTATTGCCGTTTTGTTTTATTACTTCAAGTGTAAATTGCTGTTTTTCCTCTAGATGATATTGTAATCATAAGAGTTAACAGACTTTCATTAATCAGTTCAGCTAATGACTTTTCGTGCTTAAATCCACTCCATCTTTGGAGTTCATGCTTAAAGGGTGCCCAATGTGATTTTTTTCCCCCCAAAGTTACTAAATCATTTTGTCTCTTAAGAGTGAACAAATTTGAAAAGCTGAAAACCTCTCTCCTAATGATGTTTAGTAGCGCAGTACGTTGTGTAAAAGGAGACAAAATAGATCTTTCAAAAACTGTTGGATCAATATGATTAATGCAACACTAAGCAGATTTTTAATTCCTACCTACATTTTTTTTGAACACTTTTAATTTAATTAAGGTATTCGTGCAATTAATGTTGCTGTTTTAAAACTGCAATTACGGTAATTACATGATTATTCTGGTTCTGGGTGTTATTTCTGTGGTTTTGGTCATTGTGTAATAATGATAGTTATCACATCCTTTCCTACATTCCTACATAGCTAGCTAGCTACCTACAGGTACATCCATGAAACATAGCAACAGGATAATGACAACAAACATGATTGTTGCCAGTCAACTTACAGAAATACCTCTTAAAGGGCCAGTGTGTAGGATCTGGTGGTATCTCGCAAAAAAAAAAGTCCCTCGGTGCGTGCATCAGACGCCGAGGGCCACTGACCAAGCTGCCGTGTGTTTGTCGAGTCGGGAATGAGAACGGTTTGGTTGCACACCTTGCACAGTACAACAAGACGTGCACTGCTCAGTCGCTGCAAAGTTGTGGAATCAGTTGTGGAATGCAAAGAGAAATGCAGACATCGGATTCCTCGTGCAGTGCTGAGTAAGCGTCGGTAAAGCTCAGGGAGAACAGACGAGGCGAAGCTGTTAACCAAATTAGAAGAGACGTTAATGTCGCTGTGAATATTTTAATAATGAAATCCTCTGTGGTCTCCGTCTTACATTGTGTTAGATGTGTTTTGCAGCTGGCAGGTGCCGCTGTAGTGAGTTTCCAATGTACTTTCAAACAAATGATCTCCCACTGCTCTGGTTTAGCAAAAGTTTAAGAGCAGGAGTGTCACTCAAAGTGTTAAAAGGCCCTTCTTTGAAGAGCATGAAAAGCAGTGTTCGGGTGCTCATGTTGGACACGTTCATAATGAAACTGTGAGGGGGGGGGGCATATTAGGTGTCGGTGCTAATTAGCTAAAGCCTTTGATCTGGCGCGCTGCTTTTGAATGCGGCTGAAAAGTGTCTACCTTTTTAATTAGGACTCCGAATATATCACTTATTGTATGCGGGGCCTGCCCTTAATACCCGATGCCATCCCAGATTCCAGCTCATCAGCTCCTTTCTGTGTCGTGCCAGCGTTTTCAGTTGAACGCTGCGTGCCAAAAACAACACTGAAGTCTTCAGAAGCTGTACTGTACTTCTTTTAAGGGTGTGTTTGTGCTGACATCAAAAGCTACTTCTATGCATCCATACTGACATTGAATAAATCCATGACAACCTAAAGTGTCTGTTTTGCCTTTTTTTTCTTTGTATTTGTTGTACTACCTGGGCTAAAAGTATGGTATGTTTGTTAAGGCTGCTGCTATGTAGATCACACTTTCTCTGACTTTTCCCATTTAGTGCTGCTTGTCCCATAGGGGTGTTCCTAAAACCCCGCCCCATATGGTGTCATGATCCCACAATCAGTAAGAAAACATCTAAGTAAAGCCCCTTATGTCATTTAGAGCAGCGGTCCCCAACCACGGGGTCGCGGACCGGTACCGGGCCGTGGGTCATTTGGTACCGGGCCGCACAGAAAGAATAAATATTATATTATTTCCGTTTTATTGATTATCAGAATCTGAAAGAAGTTTTATTTTGGAAAATGACCGGATTCTCTCCCAATTTCATCCGCCTGTGACTCTTGACATGTCAAGACGCTCGTCTCAGTCACGTGATACGTTACCTCAAAAATTAAGCCCATAAACTAGCGAAAATGAGTAAATAACTTTTGGAGAGCTTCTTTGCAAAGGGGGAAAGCCCACTAAGGAGACAGAAGAAGAGCCTACAACCTCCAAGAAAAAGAAAGCTTCATTTAACAGACAATATCAGGAGTCTAATTAAATATCAGGAGTAACTCTGACGCACCAAGCCCGCTCTGCAGAATATGTGGCGACAGAGGAAGATCAGCTGCTGGAGGTTGTAAATGACGGTGGCCTTAAAAGTATGTTTGAGACAACAACTCTGCTGGTGTTTAGGATTAAAATCAAGGCTGAATATCCTGAGATCGCCACAAAAGCACTGAAAACCCTGCTTCCATTTCACACATCCTCTTTGTGAGGCGGGATGTTCTGCAGTGACGGCAATCAAAACAAAATGAAGTAGACTGGACATGAGGAACAGACTTCGGGTGTCATTGTCTCCCATTACCCCCAGATGGGACCGTCTGGTTGCAGAGAAACAAGCTCAGGGCTCCACTGATTCAGCGTTATGCATTTTATATTTGTTTTCTTGCCGATCGTATCATTTTATTTCGTCGTGTTTATCTGCCACTCCTTGAAGGCCGGTCCGTGAAAATATTGTCTGACATCAAACCGGTCTGTGACGCAAAAAAGGTTGGGGACCGCTGATTTAGAGTCTGATGCCTCCAGTTTCAGGTCATTTTCTTAGCTAGCCTATAAATAGTTTGTTCATTGGATAGGTGAAATTGTAAAAGGCCCTTTCATTTGGTCTGGTTAAGCCCCAGTTCCACCGAAAGCCGGATATACTATATACTATATACCGGATCACCCCGGATAAAAAGAGGTGAGATCCGCGGTGATCCGGGAAGGAAATCGTCCCGGATGAAAACACATTTGACATGTTTCCCGGTTCTGCCACGGATCACCCCTGTTCAAGCCTGGTTTATCCAGGTCACGGATGCGTCCCGGATGAAGTGTCCCATCCGTGGTGCAACCGTGACGATCCGTGATCATCCGTAGTACATCCGGGGTGTCAACTAGCTCCCGTTTCATCCCAGATTAACACGGTTATACTACGGTTATGCTACGGTTCATCCCGGTCCTACTACGGTTACGCTACGGTTCATCCCGGTCCTACTACGTTTCTTCCCGGATGCGCTACGATCAATGCCGCCTCCCTCTCCATTCCCGGATGTCCCCGGATCACCCCGGATGTTAGTTGTACATCCGGCGAGCCGCTCGTCTTCCCGGATACGCCACGGATGGCCACGGTTTTACTACGGTTCATCACGGACCCCCCCGGAACGTCCCGGACTGACTACGGTTTCACTACGGTTCCACTCCCGGATGACCCCGGATCTGATCCGTAGTGTATCCGGGGACATCCGTAGTATATCCGGCTTTCGGTGGAACTGGGGCTTAAGACCTCTGCTCACATTGAAGTTGGGCAGTGCCATACTTGGAATTAAATCATCAAACTCCATGTACTAATGAGAACCAAAGGTCTGAGTCATTTGCTATTAACGATCATGTACTATACATTTATAAGATTGTCATTATAAGACAATCTTATGATCTAGCAGCTGACTCTATTATATACTCACCGGCCACTTTATTAGGCACACCTGTTCAATTACACAAATAGCTAATCATCCAATCACATGGCAGCAACTCAATGCATTTAGGCATCTAGACGTGGTGAAGACGACTTGCTGAAGTTCAAAGCGAGCATCAGAATGGGAAAGAAAGGGGATTTAAGTGACTTTGAACGTGACATGGTCGTTGGTGCCAGACGGGCTGGTCTGAGTATTTAAAAAACTGCTGATCTACTGGGATTTTCACACACAACCATCTCTAGGGTTTACAGAGAATGGTCCAAAAAAGAGAAGATATCCAGTGAGCGGCAGTTGTGTGGACCAAAATGCCTTGTTGATGTCAGAGGTCAGAGGAGAATGGGCAGAGTGGTTAGAAATGATAGAAAGGCAACAGTAACTCAAATAACCACTCGTTACAACCAAGGTCTGCAGAATACCATCTCTGAACGCACAACACGTGGAACCATGAAGCAGATGGGCTACAGCAGCAGAGACGACACCAGGTAACACTCCTGTCAGCTAACAGGAAACTGAGGCTACATTTCACACAGGCTCACCAACATGTGACAATAGAAGATTGGAAAAACGTTGCCTGGTCTGATGAGTCTCCATTTCAGCTGCGACATTCAGATGGTGGGGTCAGAATTTGGCGTAAACAACATGAAAGCATGGATCCATCCTGCCTTGTATCAAAGGTTCAGGCTGCTGGTGGTGGTGTAATGGTGGGGGGGATATGTTCTTGGCACACTTTGGGCCACTTAGTACCAATTGAGCATCGTTTAAATGCCACGGCCGACTTGAGTATTGTTGCTGACCATGTCCATCCCTTTATGACCACAGTGGACCCATCTTCTGATGTCACAAAGCTCAAATCATCTCAAACTGCTTTCTTGAACATGACAATGAGTTCACTGTACTCCAATGGCCTCCACAGTCACCACATCTCAATCCAATGGAGCACCTTTGGGATGTGGTGGAACGGGAGATTCGCATCATGGATGTGCAGCCGACAAATCTGCAGCAACTGCGTGATGCTATCATGTCAATGTGGAGCAAAATCTGTGAGGAATGTTTCCAACACCTTGGAAGAATTAAGGCAGTTCTGAAGGCAAAAGGGGTCCAACCCGGTACTAGCAAGGTGTGCCTAATAAAGTGGCCGGTGAGTGTATATATATACTGCATATTTTCCCTGTCAATACATGGCGATAAATCAACGTGTCCTCATACAACGGTTCGTATGATATCCTACAAAAAGTTACTCCTCATTTTTCATGCGTTTTCCTAAAGAAGCCAGCAACACGTGTAAACATGCTCGTTCCAACCGTAGACTGTGAATAAGAAGTGGACGTAGTCATCGTGACGTCACCCATTGGTTTGTGCACTGCCTTTTTGAAGCCTTGAGTTCCGTGATTTCGCTGTCGCCATCTTGGATTACTGCCGTTGCCATGTTTCTTTTTGCATCCAATGAAGAGAAGTTACCATATTTAGATGGCGGAGGAGTGATGTAGAGACGCTGTATACGGCTCTGGTGGCGGCAGCAACCTGTCAATCACAGTTCAATCAGGAGAGACTTCATTAGAATTTAACAATAATTTATTATACATGCATCAAATTTGAATAGTGCAAAGTCTTTGGGCAATTGGACTCCATCCTGAAGTAGGATAACCGAGAGGTAGTGATGCTGAGGTCACTGGATAGATACAGTGGTATAAAGTAACTACGCACCTTTTTACTCAAGTATTTTATTAAAGTACTATGACAATTAAATTAATCGTATCTCTCTGCATGTAAAAACAGCTGAGTTATGTCTTGGGTTATTTTCTCCGACTTGAAAAATGTTGCCTAGATCCACACAAGTGACTTCACCTAAGTTAAAGGTGCTGTCAAAGACATTCAACCACTAGCTGTCGAACTCCTTCTCCCCTGTTCACTTGCATTCACTTTAAGTGGATGCCAGTTCTTTGCACAAGCTGCATATTTCATGGACGAGTAGAGTGAGACTCTGGAACAAGGGCCGGTTCAGGTTCAGGTTGGGGGAAACGCACATCTACTGGGAAATCCATCACAGAGTGGGAGGGAGGGTTGGTGGTTCGGTCCAACAAACAGTGATCTTTGAACAGGAAGACCTCTGTTGTGCCCATGAAAACACATGTGTCTTAAGACGGTAGCATCACAGCAATAAACTATATGCAGTATTCTTCAGACACAGTATGGGGAATAAACATGAGCTAAAAATATACCACAGGCCAATGTCAGGTCATTTCACTGAGAGGTGCTACAGACAGAAATATAACTCGTTTCTCTAAAGTTCTCTCCAGACTTCCAGCTCAGCCTCTCCTCACTTCAGAGGCAGACCATCTCTATCAGCGAACACGGGCATTAACATATCGAGCTATTTATAGACGACTCCCTCTTCAGACGCCAATATAGGCAGGATTACAGAGCCACCCAATCCTCAGGAACTACAGGTAACACTTTGCCTGTCAGTGCCGGCAGCGTGTGTGAATTCATATTGCTCTATTACAAAAGAGACAGCATTCAGGGGACTTTTATGGGCACATTATTGCGCATGCTGAGATCAGATGAGATTTAACTTTATTGATCCTTCTGTGAGTATTTGGTGTGTTGCTGAAGTAAAAGTAAAAAGGGTTGTATTTTCTTCCCTGGCTAAATCCTTGCTGATCCACGAAGTGAGACTTTGTTGATCCAACTGGAGAAACATTATTTTTTCATAGAACGTGACAAATATGAATGAGTGGGAAATATGTGGGAAAGTAAATTGATTAGGGACAAATATTATGAGCTCTGTGATTGCTTATTTAATGCAGATTAGTGGCCTGTATGTAAATGTGTTCTGTATGCCCTAAAGAGAATGATACATCTGTATAATTATATACATTGTTAGGCCTACTTCAGTGAGCTTTAGCTACATGAAATTAGGTTAAATTAATGTGTTGCTCATAGCCCTTTGGAGCAGGCTGATTGTTTTGGTTTTTCCCCTCTGCAACATGCATCTTTAAGAGTGTAGGCTGGTGGGACAGAGTTGTTTCAAATATAAGTAGAAGAATCTTGTTCTCTGGTATTTGAGGTGTCGTTGTCGTAGCATTTATCGCCACCTACTGGCCCAGCCAGCCTTTGGAGTTGTTACTGCGTTGTAGTGTCGACAGAGATATTTTGTAAAACGAAGGTGGTGTGGACAGAATTTAATTTTAAAGCGTAAAGGAAAATATCTGAATACGTGTAGATAGGGCCTGAAATGCATTCTGCAGTGCTGTCCAGGACACAGATTTGTACATCAGAGACATGCAGATACATATTTCCTTTGGCCTGCCAGTTTGTAATTTAGTTTTTCTACCTCAGTAGAAGTGATTGGCATCGCAAGGTCCACATCTGACATCAATTAGATGGTCGGTTCGGGCAATAAACGCCTCGCCAACAACACTGAGTATCCGTTGCCATAGCGACTGTCAAAGTAGATATGACAGCCATTCTCACCAATATGAGCCAGAACAAACAACATTAAGATCCCAATGCTGAAGCAGATCAGCTGACGGTATAAACAGACCATAAGTGAAACCTCTAAAGTATACAACTATAACCTGATTTCATAAATCCTCTTTCAGGGGACTGCATGTAGTGAGGTTGATATAACTCCATTTGGACAATCCTATCATTGTAGATGGATGAGAAAGCAGCCTCTCAAAAGTCTTCGGGGAGGTATTTGGAGATCGAAAACACAGTTTCCATCGGCACCGCTAAAGCCAGAAGGGGCAATTATATCATGCAGGGATTGAAAGTTTCCTTAACGCATGATTCATGGGATGATTTGTCAGATCACGGAGTGTTGAAAGCAAGTGTAATGGATAATACTTCAGGATTCAGACAACACATTCTACCTTGTTAGAGGAGACAAGCAGGATTACAGTCAAGCCCTTTAAGTCAAGGTTATTTTTTTTATATGAGAATCAAACCATCTTTACCGTAAAACAAAATATGAAGTGTGCTTACGTAATCTAGTACCAATCAATTTCAACCAATAATATCATGACATCCATCCATCTATCTGCAACATTTAGCAAGAAGGCAGGTGTGTGTGGAGCCACTGTGCTCTGTGTTGTGCTATATTGTGTAAAGGATTTGCTTTGATCAAATATAGTTTCACTGGGGAATACTCAGTACAGAGGCTAAAGACTCTCTGACTTCTGTTTCCCTTGGACTTTGAAGCCTGTTTAGAATGAGTTTTACAATATTAAAGTTTAGCCATCCAGAGATTGCTGTAATATTCATCTTAGTTTGTAGTACCGTAATTTCCGGACTATAGAGCGCACCTATATATAGGCTGCACCTGCTAATTTTTAAAAGAAAAAATAAATTGTACATAAATAAGCCGCACTTGTCTATAAGCCGCAGGTGTCCCCGGCCACGTCATCGTGCGGGACCACCCCCCAGCTGCTCTGCAGGCGCGCCCCCGTCTGAAGCTCGAACATCTTCCTGAACTCCACCCGGCCCTTCTTGCGGTACTCGGCGACGAGCAGCTCCCCGAACGCGAGCGGGCTCTCCCCGGGGAGAGTGGGCGACACGCTCGTCTCCGCGGCCGCGTCTGATGCGCGCGGGGTCTCGGAGTCGTCATCCTCTACAGGGGTTGCCCCGTGATCCTCCTCTTGCGTGCCCGACAACCAGATGTTCGCGTCTTCTTCCATCAATTAGCCGCATCGTTGTAAAAGCCGCAGTCTCAAAGCGTGTGAAAAAAAGTAGCGGCTTACATGCCGGAATTTACGGTAGTTAGTTTTTACTTTCCTTTTTTACTTGATTTACTTAAAGCCCAAAAGTAATGGTTGTGTCTGGATGGTAACCCATAAATGTCACTTGACTCGCTGGGCAACGACCTATATTAACCTCAACCATTGGAGGTCAATGTCTAACCTTAACCATTGGAGGTCAATGCCTGACCTCAACCATTGGAGGTCAATGTCTAACCTCAACCATTGGAGGTCAATGTCTAACCTTAACCATTGGAGGTCAATGCCTGACCTCAACCATTGGAGGTCAATGTCTAACCTCAACCATTGGAGGTCAATGTCTAACCTCAACCATTGGAGGTCAATGCTTAATCTTAAACATCTTGCGAGGGTTTTGCAAATAGTAGGGTACCATCCAGACATGATCAAAACTGATGAGGTATTACGTTTGGAAGTGCGGGCAGCAGGATTTAAAAAAAAAAAAATAATTTACAAGTACACTGCAAAAATTAAAATCTAAGATTTAATATCTTAAATCAAGGCAATATATGCTTGTTTTTTGTCTGACAAGATATTTCTCTTTACCAGGCAGTTTTTATGTTCGAGCATTTCACTTGTTTCAAGCGTTTCAGTCCTTAATTATCTTAATAAGGTATTATAACTTGTTATTGTGGAGATTTTATTACTGGTTCTGAGCAAGTTAATGCTTGAAACTAGAATTGCCATAATTATAAGGCTGTTTGATCACCGCTGACAAGTACAAAACTGCTTTGTCAAAGTCAGAATTTCTTATTTCAAGCATCCTAACCTTTTCATCAACGACCAAATGGAATTCATTGTTTTATTGTCAATCTTACAACACAGCCCAGCAATTATAGACAAAATACAGGGCAAAGACAGTACTACCTTTTCATACCTAGCCCCATTTTTAGGCTTCTGCTCGAAAATACTGTACCCATACTCAAAGGGGCCTTACTCTCTAACTACATGGTCTATTTGAATAATTTCAATGGAGTAATAACACTAAGAAGGGGTTGCTCGTATGAATTGTGTAAATATTGTGTATATGTTACTGGTTAAGAGGAAAGGAAGATGGCACACAGCTCAAATTGAAAAGTGTCAAGTTCGCCTGAAGACAAAGCACTTTTTGACATAATTTCTTTGAAATAATGGCAGCTGACACTTCTAACACCTCTCCCAAATCATAGCACAACATGTCAGCAGTGCACTCTCTGCAAAGTTTGACTTTGATAAAGTGAAGCAGAACAAAATTAGAGGTTTTAGTACAGAGAGTTTAGGTGAGGTTTCCAAAATGTGCATTTGGGCACCATGTGTGCCATGTGTGCCATGTGTGCCATTTGAATTTTCTCATGTACCAAACTACATATTTCACTTGTATATTACTAATGGTGTTCAATACATCCTAATACAGCAGTTTTGGGCTTTTTTTTTTTTTATTTTATTTTATTTTGAAAATTCAACCAGACATAAAAAAACGATAATGTGATTTGTGTTGCTGGTGTCTGTTTGCTCATATCTCAGTGATAGTATGACTTAGAGAGATGTTACAGATATGTCCCTCATCTGTGTGCTGTTGGCATGTTTACTGCAATCTCGGTTTCTTTGTTAGCATCGAGCTTCGATTGCTAGGTCCGGATATGTGGGTGTGCACACTCCTGGCGAAATATGTATATGGTACTGTAGTAATTATAATAGGCTTTGAGTGAGTTGTGTTTGGAGCATGTACAAATGGCATCAATAGTCTTTTAACCGAGGTTCTGAAGTTTCACGTGGTATGCAACATCATTTTTTTTTTTTTTTTTTTTTTTTTTTTTTTATTATTTTTATCAAACCATATAGGAGCTTCCCTTAAGGGACCCTTAAGGGACCCTCTCGGTAGGAAAAGGTTAAGAACAAACTTTCTCCTCGGCCTGTCTCATCCTTTAGCAAGTTAAAGTGAGTGAGCACTGTTCTAACATCTCATTTGGAATATAAAGGTTGTCATTACGTTCATCTGGCCAAGATATGGTTATGAACATAAGCAGAAATGCCATGTGATAATTCTGTACATCTAAATGGACTCTTAATACATTTGATCTAATAGACATTTAAAACAACCTCCAATAAACGCAGCCAGTATTATACCAAGATTCAGATGATTTACTGTATTTAGGTAGCTATCTTTATAATTACGTATTTTCACAGCCGTATACTTCAACAGTTTAACTACATAAATGATGTGTAAAAGGGTTAGGGTTAACCTAACCCTTTTATTTTTAGATGGAGCCATTTTACTCGAAATGAGAGAACATTTATTCATGTATTTCTATGTATTATTCATAATCCATCCAGTTAAATTGGAAAACTGAGAATAATAATTGTTAAAATATAATTGATGTGTACTTTCTTTATTTGATTTGACAGTTGTTGACTACACAGAGACGTTGTTACTGTATATATGGCACTAAATAGCGCAAATTAGATATTGCCGCAGAGCTGTCCAGGTGTCTTCTGTGGAGTTGTTGAAAACAGTAGGGCAGGTTCAATTCAATTCAATTTATTTTTGTATAGCCCAAAATCACGAATCACAAATCACCTCAGAGGGCTTTACAATCTGTACACATATATATATACACAACATCGTCTTGTCCCGGAACCCTCACATCAGAACAGGAAAAACTCCCCCAAAAACCCCTTTAACAGGGAGAAAAGAGGGAGAGACCTGTGGGAGAGCAACAGAGGAGGGATCCCTCTCCCAGGATGGACAGAAGTTCAATAGATGTCATGTGTACAGAATGAACAACATTACAGAGTTACAACACATTCAATGTATATGACAACCACGGCAGGAGGCAAGACCAGGTCCAGGTATCACCAGGATCCACGGAAACCTGTGAGGAGAGAAAGCACAGAGACTCTGGTGAAGAAGCAAAATCAGTAATGTGCGTTAATGGTATTGGTAATAAAAATAGTAATGTGAGTAATTATTAAAAAGATATTAGCAGTGGGAGTCAGCAGGGCCATGGCAGGAGGAAGGTCCAGGGTCCAGATATAACCAGGATCCATGAGAACCTGTGAGGAGAGAAAGCACAGAGAGTGAGTGAATGAGAGCATAAATACGTCCTAATGTAGGAGGTTAGAGGAAATCCCAAGGTTTGACATAGTTAGTTAATTATTTTACAACTGTATGATTATAAATACTATATTTCAAAATATCCCTCCTATAAGCAAAGCTCTCTAAGTTTTACTGTACTTAACTCTCAGTAAATAATCAATGTTAACAATTTGATAGTCAAGGAGGGATTTGCTAATCCTTAAATTATTATAGTGGCACCAAACATACTGAGCCAAATTACGAAAAGTGCTAACGGACAAAATCTATTCTGAATCCAATGTTACAGGTCAGATATGCTACTGGTTTACACGACAGGAGTTTGGTGAGAGTATATTACCCCATCATCCTACATCGGACACCGGAAGTACCGCTAACGCATGTTGGCACATGATTTGAAGACTGACCGACCACTATTAACACGATTCAAACGGCATCCCAACACAGCGGCATGTCACCGTGCCTGACTTACGAGACGCGGCTGTCTCTACCCGACAGTTCACGCCTCACCGTCACGAGCTGGTACAAAAAGCCAGGGAAATTAATCTTGCATATGTCACAACTACGGCAGCGGCACGACCAGATATAACGATGATCCATAGAAAACTGTGAGAGAAAGCACAAAGAGTGAGTGAATGAGAGCATAAATACGTCCTAATGTACATCTGACACACAGCAGTGGTTTGCTTTCAAGATGACACGTCAACATTCTAATTTATTCGAGAACATGCATGTTCCATCCGGCATTCCATTCTATTCTCAATGGCATTTTATGAATTCTTTTATGAATTCACTATTTGCTAGTTCAGCGATCACCATGTTTTCCATGGCACAGTTTTCCACACATTATGACCCATTTACAGTACGATCTGAAAAGATTGTACAGACTTTTTGAATTGTTTTTTATACAAGTTAGTTCATTTTCCAGCTTGACTTCTGCACACAGTATGTACATTTCTGATCTGAAACAGCCGTTACGAGATAGCTCCCCCTTCTTCCTCTCTCCCTTTCTGAAATCCAAACGAGATGGTTGGACTCGTACTCGGCTCCGTCTCGTGCTCTGCGATGTTATCTGCCAGTGATCCGCTGTGGGAGCCTCCTCTTGGACTGTAAAGCGGTTTCTGTGTTGATCCTGCGAGCAGACAATGGGGAATTGTTGAGTCAGATAGTCGCAGGGCTGCACTCAAAATAGAGAGAGAACGTCTTTTTGTAGTTGCTGAGGGAAAACATTTGAGTCTGGGGGCCAGATAAAGAGCTCATGGGCCTTGTTTTCATCCCAGTGGTTCAGAAATGTGGCTCCATGTTTTATCTTCATGAAGGAGACCCGCATCCTTTTTTGAAGATGTATTCCCTTTAGAGTTTTCTACCTGCGGTTCAAACATGATTTGTGCTCCAGAAGTCGACGTGAGCTCAGACAGAAGCGTGGTTGTCTGTCAAAGCGTCATTAATTCTCTCATCGAGTCTTTTTATCGCCGCTTCATGACCAACAAACACTGTTGTTTGTTCAGCTTTTCCTGCAGCTCGACACGGCCACACGCCAGAGCCTCTGCAGGCTGAAACCTCTTCGCCTCCTGATGGAGCTTTTCAGCTCGCTGAGTTTATTTTGATGAGCATTTTCAAGACGGGCCCCGAATCCTCAACTTGAACCACATGCAGAACAGAACGACTTCAGAGACCAAAGGTTGTCTCACAGTGTTCTGCCTCACAGCTCCAGCCCTCACTGGGCAGCTTTATGTCATTGTTTTGCAAAAGCACCTTTTTCCCTTCAAACACTAAATTGCACAGCTAGCATTTTAAGGCTTTTCTATTCTTCAGACCGTTCTGATTTGGGTTTTTTTCAGCGAGAAAATGCTAGTTTAGTGTGGACAAACGGCTGAAAACGGAGAAAAAGTTGTGTATTTTAAATTGATCTGGCTTAATCTGGACGTTCTTTGAAATATTAAATGTGTAATTAAATGTTGCTCCATTAAAACTTCACTGTAAAACCTGATGAGTAAAGTCAACTCAAATAGTTTGAGGAAACCGATTGCCTTGAATCATTTAAGTTAAATAACTCAAATCCTTTTAGTTGACTAAACTCCCAACTCAAGTATTTATTGTTAGGTATACTTAAGTAAATACATGACTAGTACTAACTCCATTCTTTGTATTGAACTTAAAACATATTCATTATTTAAACTTATTTGTAATGTTTGTATGAACTCATTCAAATTATGTAACAGCAAATATATGATTTAAGTCTGACTAACTTAAATAGCTTGTGTTACAACAACTCAAAATGGTATAGCAGCTACTCTATTCATTTAAGGAAACTGATTGCCTTGAACCATTAAAGTTGCATTAATTCAATACAAATACTCAGTTAGATGCAATGAATTTATTTGAACCAATATGATTTTTTGACCACAACATTACACATTATGCCAAAATTAATCCACACAGCTGCCAACATAAAAAAATAAATCACTGATCAAATACATTGTGCTCACAACAAACATTTTTTCAAAAATGATAAACTGAAAGGAGTCATGAAAAGTTTTTGTATTTTCTCTTAACAAAATGTTGGGCTTGCTTAACAACTGGCCAGCTGGGTTTGAAATTGACAATAGATAAGAACCAAACACAACAACTGCTATCGCCAATAGACTGACTATCAATAACCTATGGACTATTTTTAATAAACTCTGACAAAACACTGATATTCCCTTCTTCGGTACAGCAGACCTCTGAGCCGGTACTTCAGCCTCCAGAGCACTGCGGTCATCATTTACAGCCGGATCGACGGGACGCAAGAGTTGACAATGCCTATGCAATAATAGGCTATAGGCTCCAGTACTTCCTGAATCCCAGACACATATTTCCTCTGATACAGGATTGGACCTAATTAAACCAGGTGTGCTTGCTTGTTGTTGGCTGCTGAGATCAAGCACAGGTGGTTTAATTAGTTATGTCCCATCCTGTTCCAGAGGAAATGAAAGAGCGTCTGAGATTCAGGAAGTAGTTGAGCTGTGCATGAAGGGAATTTAGTCAATACAAGTCCCGATTTTTATATGAACTGATAATGTCTATGAACTGATTTCTGCATATAAGACTTTGTTGGGCTGTAAACCATGACTGCTGGAAGTCTTGGCGCAGGACGTCACCTCTTTGCTCTAGCTCATTTTTCAAGGCCTGCAACTATAGGTTTGAGCTGCTTTCTTCCATCATCTAGATTTAAGAGGACAACCTGGATGAACTCAAAGAAGCCACTCAGCTTCGCCGGATAGCTCATATTGAGAGCATAGATCAAGCTAAACACCACCACCAGTGCATCAGTCCAAGATCTGAGAGTCATTACAACCTGATCCTCCAGGATGACTGAGACATGGAGAGGTTGAAAGGGAATCCCTGCAGCCGTGTCCTCTTCAGCCACCACGGCCAACAGCGCCACTGCACCCTCCTGGAATGCTTCGAACTCCTCCTCCTGAAAGAGGGAGTACACATGAGGTCCAGAACATGTGTGTACCAAACACGTCAACTATGATAGGCTAATAAATAAGATATAAACCTTTGATGGTACTCCTGGGAAACATATGAAATTAGTGTGCTTACAAATATTATATATATAAAACAGTTTACAATGGTATGGTAGAGGGAAGACACTTGATTGCAGAGGTGGGACAAAGTCATCAAGTCTAAGTCCCAAGTCAAGACAGGCAAGACTCAAGTCGAGTTATAAGTCAAGACAGGCAAATCTCAAGTCAAGTCCAAATTCTAAACTTGAGTATCAAGTCCTTACAAGTCAAAAAACACTCTTCACCAAAATCTAATGTATTATTTGTGGTACACTTAAAAGAAAAAAAAGATTCTTCCAACATTTTTATTCATCTTTCGGTTTGGAAGAAGGTTGCAAGTCTTTCCTAATTTTGTCGAGTCTAAAGTCATCAAGTTTGTATAAATCAGTGGCTCATCAGTGCAAACAAGAGATGATGAGCAATGAAGGCTGAGGGAGAATGAGAAGACATTTAATTTGATTAAATTGACCATTTAATTTGATAGCTGTTTCATCAGTTCAGTCATTATTATTGTAGTTACTTCCACCCTTCAGTAAACATATTAATAGCACCCTTACCTGCTCGTCATATACCATCAGCAGATCTGCCATCTTTTCACCAAAAGCTCCAGTCTTCCTCTCTTTGTAGAGTTTGAGCAGCTGTGGAGTGTTTTTATCCAGCGCAGCGAAGAAGGAATATTGAAGGCTTTGATTGGTGATCCTATGGAATTCGCCATAGAGCTGTACCAAACACAAAAGCATAAAGAGACATCCCATAATGAGCCTAAATCATGACAAGTCCATATTTTGAATTTATAAAATGGTCTGATTCATGTGATTCGTTTTAAAATTAAAACAGTTACATTTTCTAAGCATATCTGTAAAGGGCAAGCAAGTTGCAAGTTGTGAGTCACTGCCTGCTACCCTTCTCTCACTAACAGTAGGCCTGTGTACTCTTGACACGTGTGTCTTGAGTGAATTAAAACTGCTAAAGGTGCATATGCAGTTGTAATACAAACATGGAAAGGGAGAAACAGTAGAATACTGGCCATGTTGGAGTCTGTAATGTCTCAGTAAGCAGACTTTGATGGGACTAGAAAAAGCACATAACTTACATTTCTTCAAGAGGCCGCTTGACTGGATGCCTTCTCTATTTACTACTTACTGCGCAGGCGCACCCAAAAAGTTACAGAATTCGGTTTAAAAGTAAAACAAGTATTTAATAACAAATGCAAACTAAATTAACTATCGATAGTAAATGCTCTCGAGAACAGAGATCACACACACACTCGCCCTCACAGCTCTCCACTCAGATTATCTGAAAAGAAGCAAGGTATGATATGATCTGACTGCTGCTCCCTCAAACAAGGCTTATATATTGCTGAAAAGAAGGAAAGTGTTCCAACTGTCACAAAAACGCTGAAAACATTGTCTGAGCCAATCAGTGTTTGGCTTTAGGTCATCTTGGTTCCTCCTCTAATCAATACTTTATGGCACGACTCCCTCTGAGCGCCTCATGGCCGAATATCCATCCCCCTCTTTAGGGCCTGGCTCGGCCAGTCCTTTGATGTGGTCATCTCGCTGCTGTACCTCTCTCCTTGCCTGTAAAGCCTCACTCAGGAAGTCCCCATCTCTGACCCTTTAAGACTTATTCTCTACAGTGTTTAATACCTACAGTGTCTATGCTTTTATGGCTTAATACATTCAATGAGTCAATATGCTGTAACATATAATATCCTCTATCAGTAAACCTCCTGTAAACATAGAATACATTCCATAAATAACTATGTTGTGAATCTTTAACCTATTTTGTGATCCTTTAACATATTGTGACATTCTTATTATCGTGACACTTCTATTCACCACTAGAGTATATAATGTGTAAATAGGATTTGGTGCTGTTCAATGCTGCATAAAAGGACAAAATGCTGGTTTAACTGCTTTGTTTTTGGAGTTCAGTTGAACACTCCTACATAAAAAGGTGGTACTTCTTCAATCTGTTATGCTTGGCCAGCAGCACCGGTAGGGTTTCAGACTCCAAACCCTTCCCCAGGAGAAGTCGGTTACCTTCTGAGGGCCCCCTGTGTTTGACGTGGATTGTATAAATTACCAGTTACGTAAGAGATCCTGTCTTTATGCTGCTCCTTTTTGAAGCGTTGTGCTTCCTCTGTATTGGTTGGATCCCCCAGACCGACTCAGGAAGTCGTTTCCTGCTGTCAAGTCTTGGCTTCCTCTTTCTGGCCGTTTCAAAAGGTCTTGAGCACTTCCTCTGTGAAGGTTTGAGGAACAGAGCAGAAAATATCCTGATGGAAATCTCTCTCTGTCGCCATCCACGATCCTATATGTGTTCAACATGGCTCTTCTACTGCCATGCTGAAGAGTTCCCATCCCAATGAGGAAAACCATGCTGAACATCTATCCACACGTAGTGGTGCAAACCCGTTTGGATGTGAAGACAGACTGGATTAATTGTACTCTCTCAAACTCTCCCTTTTTATTCTGCACACAACCACGTCTTTTGAGGAGCGACTGTCCTAAAGTGTTCTTCACGTTTGACATTTGACAATCACGTTGAGTTGTGCTTATATTTGAGAATCGACAACACTTTGGAGGCTCTGTAGTCCGAACCAAGAACCCAGGAAGAGCGCCGGGCTTTGCTTTGAAGCAAATTTGACATAGTGCCCAAACGGTGGAATTCCATTTTCCGGGTCCATCACGGGACGCCATTGGGCCCAAAAATACATTTTCCCATAGACTTACTTTGGGAAAGAGCAACTTTCATACCCACTTTTCACCATAAAAGCCCTACATATGTAATATTTGCAGACGAGTTTTTAGGTATTTTCGTGTTGTTTATTCGTCACGTCCGCTGCGTGTAAAGGCCTTAAGGCAGCAGCCTGGTTTCCACCTCTGCCAGGTCAATGCTAATTAGAGTCTTCACTCCCAGATGTTTTTGTTTGACGAGGGAGTGGATGAGATTCATGTAAGGGCCATGTGCCGAACGCGAACCCCTCAGCCCATAAGGAACTCTCTCTTCCAGGCGTCGGTTCTGACTTTAATGAAAACAAAGTCTCAGTGAATTACGAGGGTTAAACGTTGAGGAGACGGACGACCACGGATCTGTTTTCCCTTGTTTCCCACAGGACCTGGAGATTTATTAATAGCAACCTACCGCACATATCAGATTCTCCGTGGATTTACTGTCTCATGGCTCCTCTTCTGAACACAAAACCCAGTGTTTGTCTTGGATTTCCCGCCTCCTTTTCTTCAGCATGGTTAAACATCCTCTCTTGGCTTTTGTAGCCCTATTTCTTTTTTTGGCGGGGAGAGCAATCAATTTATGAGTTTGTGACGTTATACATTCCCAATCCAGTGATCTTTGGAATTGGGAATTGGGAACTGAATAGATCTTTTTTCCAAACCTAACCTTTAATCCCACCCAGATGGGAAAATATCAATGTCCACAACTGTTTAAATTTGTCCCAAAAAATCATATTCATACAACAATTCAAACAAATATACAATGTAATAATGTTAGAATTACCATATAGACAACAATTTATAATCAGAAATCAGAAGTACTTTGAGAACAGTCAAAGGTACATGCTATTTCCTTGCAGGAACATCCACAGGTAGACTGTATTGACCTGTGTGGAGTTAAACCAGTGCACTGATATCATGACCTCAGCCTCTGACTCATACATCGACAGCTGTGCATGTGACTGTGAGAAATCACAGGAGCGTTGGTGACGGGACTTTGACACTTGTACCTGTAATTAGGTGCAAAGACAACATTCACTACGTGCCTGTGTGGTGCAATAATCCGTCTCTCCTACAGACGGAGAGGAGATGATCCCATGGCCACGAGATCGTCGTGATTCAGACTTTGTCACGAGTGAGATTACCTCAGGAATGTTTTTTTCTCTTCCCAACATAAATCACATCCTGAGGGGAACAGAAGGCTGCTCATGACCCAGAGAGAGCTGGATGTTTTGTTTTTATATAAAGTTATGCTCAGCTAATGTTGCTCTCAAGAGCCACACTTGAACATATTGAGAACCTGATAAAAGTCACATACATATTTAGGTAATTGTTACATTTATGGCTAAACATCTCTCTTCATAGAACAAAGTGTGAGACGTTGACTAGCTTTCATGCCAATGAACAGTTGAAAAACCAGAACGTTTAATAAGTTCTATAATTTCCAGACGATATCAAGTCGCTCGTCACAAAATGTATTTAATAACAATTTCTCCCTCCTACAATACAAAACAATATACAAAAGTTAGTGTAGGAAGTTATTATGAGCCCCTTTGAATCTCATTAATTACATTTTTGACTTTATTCTAACCAATTAAACATCAGCAAGACAAACAAGTGAACAGTTCAATTAAGATCAGGTAACAATAATTAAACAAGGAAACTAATAGAGCACCACCAGGAATATCATTTTAAAAATGTAATTTTATGTGTCCCAAATTCATAATGAATATAAATTCTATACAATATGCATTACATATTTGTATCATAATATACATATTTAGCAGTTAGCCTTCTGGGCCCGAACCTGCCCCAATTGGGGCAGTTGCGGTTCCGAGCAGAACCGAACAGTACCGCACAATGCAATTTTCAGTAACAAATATAATAATTCTACAACCATGTAGCATACCGTTTTAACGAAGAACTTCTGATGAACAGAAGCATGTGTAACATTGTACACACTGAAAACACAATAAAACACGATCTAACACAACCTTCAGAACCTCTTGCAAAATATCGTAATTTTTTCGCTTTCATTTCACGAGATACGCACTCGAAAAATTCCTCCGAACGGCGATCTATTAGCTTCCAAGCTAATGCTAGCTACTTAGCAACATTAGCATTCCACCCGGCTTCTACCGAACACTTCGGATTTACTCTCCGTGAAACGGTTCAAACGTTACCCGGAAAAGAGAGGACATAAACACGCCAGTCACCCCGCTGAAGAATTCAGATTTTGCACTCACCATTCGAAGAAAAATGAAAAAGAAGTCCTCATATTCCATTTTGACCGCTGAAATCGGCTTCCTCTATCTATTTCCTGTCGAATAAAACTCTTTCCTGAAGGAAGGGGGGTCAAATAAGCCCGGAGGACCATGTTTCACATTAAGTAGACTCGTGCCTCCACTGCATTGGCTAGATCCTAACACGTGCATAGATATGTCGTAGTATGGAATTGACCAGGCTCAGCAATGGCCCAATACACACACGCTATTGTGCATTCTGCCGTGGGTCAGCGGCCCAGAGAGGCTTTGGAGAGAGTTCTAGCTCTCCAAAATGATTCCAAACTGCTGTATGTGATAGATTGTGCATGTACAAGGATAAAGGAAGTTAAATATATCGTTATTTAAGTTATAAAAGCACAGCTGGAGAGGCTGTTTCTCAAATGATGACCTTTCGTGACCTCTTGTACGTTTACGTCTCTTGCTCTGGCCTGCTTCACTCTATTCACTCCAATTCTTTTTTGTATGACTACTGCCATTGTTTTCTATGATGCTGGCATGAACCTGACATTTTCAAAGTGGAGCTGTGTTCCATCTTCATTTGCTATTAACCAGTAACATATACACAATATTTACACCTCTCACCAAAGCTCACCCCCTTGAGTGTTATTAATCAATTGAAATTATTCAAATAGACCTTGTAGTTAGAGAGTAAGGCCCCTTTGAGTATGGGTATAGTATTTTTGAGCAGAAGCCAAAATAAAGGCCTAGGGGGCTCAGGGTATACAAATTAACATTAACATAACTAACAAATAAATATCCAATAAGTGCTTCAGACAAATGTCGCTAAGAGAAAGCAAATGTATTTTTCAATATTAAATACTATCTTTAGATGTTTCACCCCATCAACAGTTTATGTGAATGTTTCCCAGCCGTGAGCAGCTCCTAGCTTTCTTTAATGCATTGCATTGTGGGAGAATAGCATCCAATCGATAGCACACTCAAGATTCAACCATATGTAGATTCTGTCTCATTTGAGTAAACTTAATTTAGTCACTTTTCCAATAACTGCTCATATACTACAGAATATATTTGATATTTGTGGGACACAGCTGGTGTCTCAACCAAAAAGGAAAATAGAGGAAACCTGATACTGGTTGACAGATGAGAGATTCATGTCCAGGTCTGGGAGCAGAGTCCGAGTTGGGTTCAGGTTGTTTGAAATTACATAGTACAATGTACGTACATGGCAACTAGGATGAACCAACAAAGGCACAAAGGAAGTGGACCGGTGTAATGTATGTGGAGAGTGGCTGACGAGGAAATGAGATACAGGTGAGGAGGTGGGCGGGGAAGGCCAGGCAAAGCTTGGAAACAGGTGAGTCGATGAGTGGGGTGAAAGTCAGGTAACTACAGGGCTGACAAGAGAAGTGGGATTAGGTGCGTAGATGGGTGGGGCTATCAGATGATTGGAAAAGGAGGGAAAGTCTGGGGGTATCCGGTGGACGTAAGGAAAATATAGGGCCTTTCTCGAACCAAACCCTCCATACTCCCACACCATGACGGAGTGAACTCCGTTCTTAGTCACACTCACATCTGAATTAAGCACCCTTCTATTGGTATGAATACAACTGTTAACTTCAGGATGAACTCGCCACGGTGAAAGTAGGAGCTGCTGTAAAGTTTCGAAACCATGATTTCATATTCAACGGCAACTGTTACACACAGCACTAATAATAAGCAACATAAATAGCTGTGTGGATAGTGAGGTGGCAAACTCTTTACATTTACTCAACATAAAATAGGCCTTTAGTATAAGGAGCAGTGGCGGCTGGTGGAAAATGTTCTTGGTAGGGCTGTGCCACATCCAATCAATTTCAGCAAACATCCCAGAATGATTTAATGCAAACAAATTAAGGTATCAAACACGCATTACTACTTTGCAGTTAAATATTTAACATTCATTCCAACACGAAAAAAGCAGTAAATAACACTTTGACAAACACGTCAGGACATCTTATTTTAGTCACCCTCACAGGGAATTCAGTAGAATATAATATATATATCATATAATAATATTCTGTATAATATAATAATATATATATATATCATATAATATTCTGTATAATATAATAATATATATATATCATATAATAATATTCAGTATAATATAATAATATACATATCATATAATATTCTGTATAATATAATAATATATATATATATCATATAATAATATTCACTATAATATAAAACACACACACACACACACACACACACACACACACATATATATATATATATATATATATATATATAATTATTTATATATAACTATATATCCATTTCTCAGACAGGTGCTTCCCTCACTCCCTAACTGTCCATGCTGGATCTGTCCCCGTTGTTTTAAAAAGCTAAATAAGTTATTAGCATGACTGCATCCAGCGAGCCAAACCTGTCTGGTGTACAGCTACTAGAGAAGCTTCATGTACTGCTTCTCTGTCCTGCTAGTCTGCTGTCTGATTGTGAGGTCAGGCTGATCTGGGATCAGCTCTTTCAGTAGTTTCTCCTCTCAGTTCTCCTCTCAAACGGGTCTTGGAGGAGCAGTGCTCGCGCTGGCGCTCGCCTGTAGAGACTAGTCCTGACGAGAACACGCAGCTTGGGGCAGAATTAAATCTGCCCCAAGCTGAATCTATTTGAGGACGCTGATTGGCTAAATTGTATGTCACTCATTTATATCTGTAGTCAGCATTAAAGCATCATTGGCTAAACTGCTTTATAGACCCGCCTCTTTGGGGCAGTTTCTCCAGCGCCCCAGCAGCTGAGACGTGCACACGCAGAGAGGACCTGCAGGCAGGCAGAGAGGACGAGCAGGAAAAGCATATATTTACCGCAGATATCATATTTTACACATATTACTGGGTGATTCCATGTTTCAAAAACACAAATATTGTCAATTTGTATAGTTTATTATTATTATTATTTATTTTATTTTGTATTATTTGTAGCTCAAGGGGGGGCGGCGCCCTAGCGCCCTCTATGGACCAGCCGCCACTGATAAGGAGGATTACAGAATCAGAATCTGGTTCATTGCCAAGTAGGTTTTCACAATCAAGGAATTTGTTTTGGTGTTTTGACACATAAACAACAAACCTAAATACATAATACTTTTTTTTTTTTGGCCTACCAAATAAAAAAATGTACAATGTAACTGTTTAAAATATAGAGCTTGGCAGGAATGTGCAAAGATATAATCTAGGGCAGAGGTAGCCAACACGGTGCCCGCAGGCACCTGGTCGTCCGCAGGGACCACGTGAGTCGCCCGCAAGGCATGTTCTAAAAATAGCACTAGTATGAAGGCAAATCACTGTCAAAATCCGAGAGCGCAAATAAGATCCACGCGCGCGTGTGTAGAGGTCCCGCGCTTGCAAATTAAACAGCAGCGCACGTATATTACTTTGACGAGTGCTTTCACATCCCTCTGCGCAGAATATCTCTGCTCGCGCGAGCAAAATTGCAGCCTGCGAGGAGAAAACCATGCTTTGAGGAGGGGCGTCCCCTAGCGCGCGACTCCTATCACCGCTCTTCTTCCTGCAAAACTTTCACCTGCTCGCTCGCGAGTAGTTTTTCTTTTTGACACTAAGTGGGCGGACCCAGTCACCATCGTATAACTACATTTAATTGGTTACAATCCTGGTCTTTGGATTGGCCGGATATCACTCGGATATCAATCTTACATAACTGATAATTTGTATAAACATGGGACAGAGTTCATGATTTGTTAAAAAATGTTACAAAGGTAGTGGTTAGTACAAAACAAGACATGATGTGAAGATATGACAGTTAATGATTTCCTAAACATTTTTAGAAGTGATAATTTGTACAAAAATATAACAGGTGTGATTTAAAAAAAAATACACAATCATTGTTAATAATTATTGTGAGGAATAATTAACATTAACATGTGATCAGACAGTCTCTTCACATATATTATTATTATTAAAAGGCAGTGGCGGGCCGTAAGGGCCTGCAAGGCCTTCTCTGCTGGCCTAAACAGAATCACAAAGTTATAGCTATTTTATAATTTAATAATTTTTCTTAAATACGCTACATGTATTATAATTTATAAAAATATTATTTTCTCATTGCACAGCTACTGTCTTCCTCAGTTGCTCTGCTTCCAGTGCAGCTTGTTTTAAGTAGAGCTTTTATCCAATCAGATTTCACCTCTGTGTCTCTAGGTAAGAAGAGAGGCCCGAGGCCTGCAGACTCACAAGTGAATCCATGTGCCGTTGAAATGAATGGGGACGATATTGCTGACTGTCATAGTGTTCAACCAATCAGATCTTTAGTTTGATATGTTGGGCGTATTCTTTGACGTGTCAGAGCCGGCTAGCCCCATACTAGCCGGCCCACAACTACGTCAGCATTACGTGCAGCTCAGTTTTCAGGTGCAGCTCTGCTGTGGGGTGCAGAGTGTGCTGTGATTGGTCAGTGGGCGAGCACGTGACTATTGTGAAACGAAACTTACAGCAGCGGCTTAGTCTGAGTAGTGAGAGTTCAAATTGAAAGATATGGAAGAAATTATGACATTTTTTGCATTTTGCTTGGTGTAGATTATTAATTTTTTTACCTAGCTTTGTTTTTTAACACTCAATGACTGAAATTGGAGTAGAAACGGATTTGTGAGTTGGGATTTAACTGTGGGATGAAACTCTCTGTCAACAAAGAAAGGAGGATGTGATCAGCATTTGGTAAGTCAACTGGTTAGTTTTTTTACATCTAATATCTGAATGGCCCTTGATTGTGTAGCAGAATGCGTGTTGCTGCTGTTGTTTTCCCGTGAAGCTAGTTAGCGTAGCCTCTCAGAACACTTGCGGAGCCCCAGCTGTTTTTTTGTTGTTTCGTTTTTGTTCCGGTTCAGAGGTCACACAGCCCGTTGTCTCCTAGTGAGCGCAGAAAACATTATATTTCCTACAATTTAAGCTTCTGCATTGTCCAAATGCATTAGTATTATTCAAACGTATTGTTTGGTTTGTAAGCCTCGTACCGAACGGTTTAATATGAATACGTATATGTTACAGCCCTAGAAACGAATAATAACCCTAGCTGTGGCGCCATCATGAGGTTATTAGGTGGTATTTCAGCAGTGAAGGCCCAGGTATAAAATGCACGGCCCGCCACTGTTAAAAGGTGATCTGTGCAACTTTGTTATTCAGGAAGTTTGTATCAAACAAGTAGCCCTTCGTACTACTCAGTACCCTTGAAGTAGCTCTCAGTTTCAAAAAGGTTGGTGACCCCTGATCTAGGGGGTGTGCTAAGTGAAATTTACTCCCTTGCCTTTCGTTCTTTTTTCTTGGACTTCAATCATATACAAAGTGACTTTTATTCTTTGGGCCAAAACTGATAACCCTAACCCTAATGATGTGGTTTGAGAGGCATCACAACATCATTAGTTTTGTTTATGGCACTGTTTTTTAATAAAGAGACATCAGACAGGAAGGCAGTTGACAGGATTTATACTGTATATGAGTTCTTGGCAACGTTTATGGTTTAATTCTTTAGCTCATCCATCATATCCATGATCTATAGAAAGATCAAATGGGTGTCCTGTTAAGCCAGTGAGTTTGTAGGACATACCATGTAATCACAAAGTCCAACCATGGACTTGAGTGTCACATTTGAAGCTCTTTCTGTCTCCCCTACATTTGAATCTATTTATGCCTTTCAAAAGCAAAACGTCTTGGTCGTGATTTAATTTCAGATGATCGACTATGTCATGGTTGTATCTTCATCATACTCTAAATGTTCTTGTTATTCTGAGTGCAATGCAGTACCAACTTCTCTTGTAATTTCCATTATTGCTATTCCTCACTTGTCCACAGTGTGTCCTCAACTTTCCTCTTTGTATTTCCTGCCAAAAAATATTTCCCCGGTCCCTGGTTAAAACATGAAAGGTTTCTTATTTCAACAACATCCTTTTCACGTTACATAAAGATATTTTTCCTGTTATAAGGATATCTTGTTAGTGGATACCACTCATGGAATACAAATAAGTAAGGAGGAATGAAAAAAGACAAGAAAAATCAAATATAACATATAAAATGTAAGGATCGGTACATCTGTTGTTGGCTACCGGACCACAGATATTATCTGAGAAAAGTGGACATTTTTAAGCCCAGCTGACGGGACATTAGGAATGACATTAGGAACTAGGAATGATGGTGCCTCGTTATTTATGTTTAAATGTAGCAAACTTAATGAAGTATCCATTGCTGAGCACCACATATTCACCGCCATCCCTCCACAACCCTCAGACCAGAGTTTTGTTATATGACCAGGCGGCAACCTCCGGTTCTGAAAAGTGAAGCCAATGCTAAAGTGTCTTCAACTTGCAATCTTTCTAATGGCCATCAGGGGGCGACTCCTCTGGTTGTATAGCGCCTTTTTCTGGTGTTATTGGAGACTTCTGGTGTTTTGACTCTGACGTTAAAGCACGTACATTCTGCACTGTCGTGAACGAGCAGCGGGAGCTGCCGTACTCTCACAGAAGCCTCGCGCAGCAGTCCCAGCTGCAGTCAGAGAAGAGAGGAGACGCACTCTCTGCCTATTCATGTTTCTGCACTCAGCAGTTAGTGTATTTATAGGTATTGAGCAAATAATAACCGTAGCTGTGTTTCAGCTGCAGGACAGCAGTGAAGGCCCAGGTATAAAATGCACAGCCCGCCACTGCAAATAGACCATAAAGAAGGGTATGCTTTAGGGCAGGGCTACCTTGTGATTGACAGGTCACTACCAGAGTCATATACGGCATCTTTGTGCCACTCCTCCTCAGGCCAAATATGGTCTTTTGTTTAATTGTTCAAAGAAATTTCAGATGGTGACGGGCAAAACGTCAAAACTCAAGGCTTCAAAACAACAGTCCATGAACCAATTGGTGATGTAACGACAACTACGTTCATTTTTTTAATATAAAGTATATGGATATAATAAGATAAGGTTATATGTTGTTAAAACATGAATGGTTTTGTGTAAAAACTGAATCATTTGGTATCTAGTAATAATGATAGATTATGTAACCATGGAAAATATCTAGTTATAACTGGCCAACCATCTAGTCGTGCCAGGTTGTTTATGTATTGTCTATGTATTTGTTTTCAATCTGTTTAAACTTTAACCGGCACAATCACAAGACTCTCCAGAGATAGCGTATCATATACCCAGCATACGGGTTTTGAAAACAGATGGAATAATTGATACTATCAACAAGTCTCATCCCAAATATGAAATGTTTGCCAATTTTTACAAGTTTCTTTCCACAACATATCAGCTCATCATGTTATAATGAGTTCCATATGACAAGATAAAGGGATATGTTGTTTTAACTAAGAAAAAATAAAGTACCTCAAAATTGTAGTACAGTAGGTTGATTGAGTAAATGTACTTTACTTGCAGTACAAAACTTCACACTCATATTTCAAACTGTGGAGCAGATAAAGTGCTTGCTATGCTTGCATTATTTTTGCCAGACAATGGAGTCGTGTGTCTAAATCCTATCGGGCTTCAGATATTTGGACTGCTGGCTGGAAGACCCAGGACAGATGGACTAATTTATTTCCACTCAAACAATGCCTCTCAGTATTCACTCTGCTCGGGCTGGTGTAAACATCATCTGATTTTCAAAGCCAGGCAGTGATCTCATGAAACACTGCCTTTATGGTTGTTTTTCCTGGCCATCCTTCCAGCCTTGTTGTGGTTTGTCTAGGTGCCAAACCCAACTGCATGCAGTATAAAGGATAAGAGCCTGTGTCCTGTGTGCTTGTACTCTCCTCCTTTTGTCAGGCTGTAGATCGCAATTGGAAACTGTTGAAAAAAGATGTAGACTAGTTTAATTCAGAAAGCCTTAACTACAAATGGATTTTATTTACTCTCTGATTTGAAGAAAGCATCTACCTTTGGATTTCATGTGTCTAATAAAAATCATTCCGATGCTTTAAATTTGTGTTTGTAGAAGAACAAGATGATCACAGTCAAATTGTGCTGTCAGTGAGTTGCTTTCAACCCCTTTTTTCTCAGTGTTGGTGGGTCTTATCCAGTCAACACTACCACTAGGGGGAGCCAAAGTCAGAATTCTACCTAAAGTGGCTCTAAAGGTTCCATGAAATGGTATGTCACCTTTTAAAGAAGCACTAACACATGTTTTTATATCAATATTCATATATTGAGAAAGAATTAGCACCTGGCTTTGCAGTACCCCCAGCTCTACCGAGAGTTTTAGCATCTCTCATTTTATGGCCCGCAACTTTACCAGCTGGTGAATATAGTGGAGATTCTGGCCACTGAATTTCTCAGGAGACGCCTTGGTTGCTATGATACGGCCCCATTTACAACAGGACCAACACCATCAGTATCATTTGCATCAAGACCACCACCGTCAGGACCATTTGTATCAGAACCAGCGCCATTGGTACCATCAGCATCAGGAAAACTGCCAACAGTACCATCAACATCAGGACCACCGCCATCCATACCATCAACATCAGGACCACCGCCATCCATACCATCAACATCAGGACCACCGCCATCCTTACCATCAACATCAGGAAAACTGCCATCAGTACCATCAAACATCAGGACCACCGCCATCCATACCATCAACATCAGGACCACCGCCATCCTTACCATCAACATCAGGAAAACTGCCATCAGTACCATCAACATCAGGACAGCCGCCATTGTTACCATCAACATCAGGAAAACTGCCACCAGTACCATCAACATTAAGACCACTGCCATCGGTACCATCAACATCAGGACCACCGTCATCCGTACCATCAAAATCAGGACCACCGCCATCCATACCATCAACATCAGGACTACCGTCATCCGTACCATCAACATCAGGACCACCGCCATCCGTACCATCAACATTAGGACCATCACCGTCCGTACCATCAACATCAGGACCACTGCCATCCGTACCATCAACATCAGGACCACTGCCATCCGTACCATCAACATCAGGACCACCGCCATCCGTACCATCAACATTAGGACTACCGCCATTGGTACCATCAACATCAGAACCACCGCCATCCATACCATCAACATCAGGACCATCACCGTCCGTACCATCAACATCAGGACCACTGCCATCCGTACCATCAACATCAGAACCACCGCCAACCGTACCATCAACATCAGGACCACTGCCATCCGTACCATCAAAATCAGAACCACCGCCACCAGTTCTATCAAAAAAGGCTTTTTAGCCACCCAGTAGCACCACAATACAAAAACTGTAGTCTAAATGGAAGGAAGGAAGAATCATTTTGTCATTTTATTCTAATCATAAAGTAAAGATTAACTATAACAGGAATAAACATATTATTTCAGGTCTTGTAGAATCTGTTGTATTGGAAAATGGCATCAAAACACACATTGCTAACTGTAAGTTTGAAGAACTTTATCTTCCATTAATCATTCAGTGTTACCAATAAACTGTTCTCCTGGGATTCAATGTAAATGTGCCAAACGCTGATGGAGGACTTCAGCCATCAATGAGTCCAGCTTTGCCCATACTGACCGCTCCCTTATTGCTGTTTGAATTTCACTCTGTTTGGCCTTGTCGCTCCGCGAGATTCCTCATGGTTATATCTAAAAATTAGAAATAAGATATAAAACCTTGAGTGAGACAGAGGCTTTTTTTGGCACATGGCACACACATTTCAAGCTTACCAATATGTTCATTTGCTTAGTGCAGCTGTAAAAAACACTGACTTTGAATTTCAATGTAATTACAAAAATTTAAAAAAATGATAGACTGACAACATGCTGTTCAGTTTGGCACACTGTCAAAATCCTGGAGTTTAAATTGTGTTCCCAGCATGCTACTGTGCCTCCCGTGGGAGCCTCGACCACTGCCACTCAGCACAATTGCCCTGAGAGAATACGCTCTGGAGCCATTGGCAGGGAGCGGTGGGCCCACAGTACGGACATCTATGGGCTGTCACAGTGTGCACCCGACTCCTCTTATCTGGCCACACATCTGACAGCTGCTCCCACGTCACCAGAACACTCAAACACTTGACAGGAGTTTGTGGAAGTGAGACACCACTCTGTGGCCTTTTGTTTGAAGAGCGGCTCGGGAAGTGTGTATCGTGGTTGTTGCAGACCTGACATGCATGTATATACTTTGACCCACAGTAGACATAGTGGATGTACTGCTGCTGCTATGTTTCACATATAAATGAATGCTGTTTAAAATAGTAAACAGATAAACACATAAAGCGGGAAAAAAAGCCCTGGTGGGCCTCAGAGTACCATCTAGTGGGCCGTGGAGTTCCTGCCAATCTGTTATATTAAATAAAATTATTTCATTTTTTGGTAATATAAAAAGCTAGATTTATATTCACGTCTACATGTACTCAAGAATTCCCATGAATAAAACATTTCAAATTCAAATACATAATTTCAATGACTTCATAAATTCAGTGATTTCAATATCACCACGCCAGTCATCACATCATCAGGTAGAGACAAAGGTGTTTTGCCTCTGTTAGCTAGCTAACATTTCCCCCGATACAGAGAACAACAAAGATCGTTTTTTGAAACAACAAAGGGATGTTGGAGGCAACCCTGCTGCAGTAAAAGCTCCAAAGCATGTGATGAGGAAAAATGACTAAATATGATTATGAACATCAAATAAGGATTCATAATGACAAGCGATAAGTGAGCGTACGCAAAATATTGATTTTGTTCACTCCAGCCGATAGAGGCATGACACATATTTACAGCTCTTAAATGTATTCTCTATTTCTATGTCACTCAATGTTTTTTCTAATTGTTTTTGGAGAAGGTGGTCCACAGTTTTTTTAACAATCAGAATTACAAAATGTTGAGGGGGGGGTGCCCATGGTCCTTTATTCCAATACCCCAATAAACCGAAAGCAGAGAAAACGCCCCTTGTTTGAAGGCCCATTGTTCCGAAATAAAACACTCTCCCTGAAACACAAAAGCACACGGCTAATTATAATGCAGGATGATGTCATCTGACTTTTTCCAGAATATTTTCCAATATTTTCCAATTTGCAAAGACATGACCCACTAATCTTCCTCTCATTACTTGTTGCCTTCGTTGGTTGGGTTGGTTTAGTATGAGTAGTGAGATAAGTTTAGAATAAGAATAGGCATAGTAGGGCATCTCATATAATTGATTTATATAAAAATAAATATTGTTTCTAGAGCAGTAGCAGTAATGTCACTATTTAAAATCATTATTATCTCACTGGAAACAAATCTAAAATGTCAATAAAATAAATCATATTCCTGTTTATAAAGAATAAAAGAAGGCAGACATCAGACATTATCAGTCATTCCTTCTGTCCTCCTGGCTGCTTTGTCTCAGCCTGCAGAGAAGCTTACGAGAACAAACTGAGGCAAGCGGACGGACAGCCTGTTTGAGCTTGTTTGTGACAATTAGCTCTTAGCCGAGAAAATGTAAAAACAGCAATGTTTCATCCCAGAAATCAAAATAATCCACTTGTCAGCAGTTTCATGTAGGAACTATGGTTGGAAAAAAAATGTTTTCCTACCAATACAGTTGTGGAGAATGACATTTGGAAATTACATTTCCAATGTACCAACGCAAATTCAATATTGTATTCTGGTTGTTGATTGGTAAGGGATGAGGTCCTCTTTTGGAGCATCATTAATGTTTTTTTTACAAAAAAGAGAGAGAACAAATATTTTCTAATGGATACTGGGATTTAGTGTTTATTTTAACCAATTACTCTTTTTTTACAATTTCATCTCCCTCTTGCTTCTAAAAAATAGAGGAGCAACCTCCTCTGAATCCTCTGCTACAGTATGTTTGTGTTCTTTTTCTCATATTATAAAAGAGATACGCCTGTAAGAAGACAAGATCTACTGTACAACGGAGTTACTTTTCATTCAATTTTAAATACATTAAAATATTCAGATACGTTAAATGTCTGTGATTTCAGATTACATATCATATTGAACTATTGGCTTATACTCAAGTGTTTTAACTCTCTATATCCACTTATTCATTTTTACAGCATTAAATCTGTGTCAAAAAATGTTTTCACAAAAAGCTAAATGTGATCAAGTTGGATCCTCTCAAATCCTTTCAAAGCAAAATTGAGATGAAAACTGTTAAAGCCGAAAAGTCGACCTGCTCTCTGTGAGTCATGCTGCCAGGTCTGAGGTTAGCGCAGTGGGAAGTGGTTATGAAAAAAGGTATATCGTGTGTGTGTGTGTGATTTAGATCTGAGAGGATTTGTGTTGAGATGTATGGTATTGAGAATTCACGGAAGTCGGTGGAACATAAACCTGAGGGACGTCTCACAATGAAAATCGAGCACACCAACAAGATAATCAACAACACTCACTGACCATTTTGCAGGAGGCCGTGCCGTGATTGATTGTGTTTATGTTTTGAGCCCGCGGTGTGACTGATGAAGTGTAGTGTAGTGTGTGTGTAATGTTCCGTGGAGTGGGCGTCGCGTTCACTCTATACCAGCATTGCATTTTATACCTGGGCCTTCTGTGCTGTCCTACTGAGCTACGGTTATTTGTTTCTAGGGGTGTAACAATACACGTATTCGTATTAAACCGTTCGGTACGAGGTTTACGAACCGAACAATACGTTTGAATAATACTAGTGCATTTGGAAAATGCAGAAGCTTAAATTGTGGGAAATATAATGTTTTCGGTGGACTGCGCTCACGTAGGAGACAACGGGCTGTGTGACCTCTGAACCCGGAACAATAACAAAAAAACAGCTGAGGCCCTGCGTGTGTTCAGGGAGGCTAAGCGGGAAACAACAGCAGTTAGCTGTTCCCTACTGATTCAAACAGAGAATCAAATGTCCGAAATAACCCCGCGATGACGGGATGCTTCGTCATTAACGGACAAGTCAGAATCAATGTAATTAACACAATGACAAGAACAAACTCACAAGAACCAGTCAGATATATTTATATGACAACATAAAATGTCAAGCATGACAAATCAATCCAGCAACACTGCAGCGCTAGAGCACGAGCCATTCATATTATTGATAAAAACGACACGATAGACAAATTAACACAGTAGTAGCGCTACTGCAGATGTAAAAAAACAAAAGCAGTTCACTTACGAAAATTGCCTTCACTTAAAGACAAAGTCCATCCTCCTTTCTTTTTTTCTTTTCTTTTTACTCTTTTTGGAATATTTTATTTGTAAGTATTTTAACAATGCAAGAAAACGTGCAGAGCGTACAGAACACAATACATTAAACATTACAAAAATGACATAACAAGTTAAGAAATAAAAAATACATACATTTCATCAATAGATGAAATAAAATTAAGTAAATGAATAAATAAAATAAATAAATAATTCCCCCCACCCAAACAAAACAAAAACAAAAAAGGTTGGTGCATAGAGTGACACAGCACAAAGACACTGCAATGACAGTGTATATTGTAACTCCAAATAGTTAGTCCTATGGTACTGTTAGTGTTATATCCATGTACTCCAAATAAGGCTGCCAGATTTTCAAAAATAAATGATATCTTTTTCTGAGACTATATGTAATCTTTTCAAGAGGAATACAACTGTTCATTTCCACAGACCATTTGTCGATGAGAGTGGGGGAATCAGACTTCCACGTCATTGCGATACATTTCCTGGCCACACATCAAGCAATTTCTCCAAGTTTAATTTGGAGCTTCGTTAAAGACCTGTTGAGAGTTGTGAAGTTTCCCAGTAAACATAGCTCAGGATCTAATGGAAAGGTAACCCCTGTGATCTTAGTTATTGTATTACAAAAGTCATACCAAAAGGACCTCACCTTTGTGCAAAGCCAGGTACAGTGTAGGAAGGAGCCGACCTCTATAGCACATCTGAAACACATTTCTGACAATTCAGGTTTGGATTTATGTAGCTTCTGTGGGGTGAGGTACAGCTGATGAAGAAAATTATAATGAACAAGTCTGTACCGGGCATTAACCGTTGCTGACAAACTGTTCTGGCACAAATCTGACCAGAGTTGTTCATCAATTGTTATATTCAAGTCTGATTCCCATCTCATCCTGGATCTGTGTAATCCTGGTCTTGGGCCCTCATTCAGCAATATGGAGTACATTTTAGAAATACATTTTTACACATTTACCTGGTGAAGCAATTTTTCCACGTTAGTTAACACAGGTAGAGTCATTCCAGGGCCCAGGTTGGTTCTCAAAAAAGATCTTAACTGGAGGTAACAAAAGAAAGTTCTACTGGACAAGTCATACTTTCTCTTCAGTTCTTCAAAAGACATGAGAAGTCCTTTATCAAAGCAATCTTCAAGATGCTGGACTCCTCTGTCATGCCAAGTCTCCAGAATCTTGTTATTTAGAGTCATGGGCACAAGTTCATTTTGTCTTAGAGGTGTTTTTGGTGACAGTCTCATATTTATCCCAGAGGTTTTTTGAAAATCATACCATATTTTAATAAAATGTTTCAAAATAGGATTGTCTGTCCTGTTGGATATGGTTTTGGAGTTCCATTTATAAATAAAATCACTGGAGGTTTCTTTTTTCAGAGGATGAAGTGCAATTTGTATCCAAGAGGGGGCAGCATCACCGTCAAAATATATCGCATCTGGGCTGCTAAATAATATTTCTTTAAATTGGGTAGTCGAAAACCTCCTAGACTATAATCCCATGTTCATTTTTCCATTGACACCCTTGGCATTTTACAGTTCCATAAAAACTGCCTAATGTGTTTGTTGAGGGTTTTAAAAAAGGTTTGAGGTAATGGAATGGGTAAGGACTGGAAAAGATACTGCAACCTCGGGAGAATATTCATTTTCACACAGTTTATTCGACCAATTAGAGTAATGGGTAGATTCATCCATCTGCGTAGGTCGTCCTCGATTTTACGCAGCAATGGGAGGTAATTAAGTTTGTAAAAAATTTTAAGACCATTATCTATAATTATTCCTAGATATTTAATATTCGGGAGCCACTTAAATGGGGTTGTTTGTTGGTATTCAGTGTGATCGAAGTTCGTGAGTGGAATAATTTAACTTTTAGTAGCACTTTATAATAACTACACACTATGAAGCATTAGTTAAGCATGAGTAAACACTTAATTCATCATTTATAAAGCATTGTTCCTACATTAATAATTCATTAGTATGCAGTTCATAACAACAGTTACAAATGTTTTATTCTTGATTAATAAGCTCGTCTATTATGTGTTTCATTGTTGTGTTTTCATACTTTATAAATGATGGATTCCCCATTTGTAAATGAAGTATTATATATTTTACAAACCAATAATTAAGGAGTTGTAGATGATTAATAAGATAATTTATTATTCATGCATTTATGTATATATATAATGATTTAGATATGCACTAATGGTTAGGGACTATGCTAATATATGCTTTATAAATGCGTATTAATACTGCAATTCATGATTAATTAATGATTTATTAAGGTAGTTACTAGTCCTTAGTAAAGTATTTTGTGTGAGCTCATCTAAAGTGAGGACTATCTATGCCTTATAAAGCATTTATTAAGTATTTTGTGTGAGCTCATCTAAAGTGAGGACTATTTATGCCTTATAAAGCATTTATTAAGTATTCTGTGTGAGCTCATCTAAAGTGAGGACTATCTATGCCTTATAAAGCATTTATTAAGTATTCTGTGTGAGCTCATCTAAAGTGAGGACTATTTATGCCTTATAAAGCATTTATTAAGTATTTTGTGTGAGCTCATCTAAAGTGAGGACTATTTATGCCTTACAAAGCATTTATAAATGACATTGAAAGGTCAGCAGTGCCTCAAAACCCATAGTTTTTTAACAGAAAAGGCAAATAGACACAACACAAAGTGATCAAGAACATATCAATATTTTTTGCAAGATGCAAACAATATACTATTAAATACAAACCTCTCAGCCATTCATTCATGTAAGAAACAAACAAAGACATTCTCCTTCAGGAGAACATGGCTGGATATAACACATTTGTAAATATACAACTGGAGCTAACCAGGAGCTTTGCATATTAGTTTACATTTACTTATTTAACTATTAATTTCATACCAAGCATATCTATCTCATTCACATCCACTCCACATATAACAGCTAGTTAGCCATCTGTCACCTGGATCGCTCTATTTACAACGGAGGTGACGCGTTAGCGTGCGCCTGTCTCAGGACCTCTAGTGCTAGCTGGAAGGCTAGCTGGATACTCATTGTCCATAATGTGTAACGTTACGTTCCAGCAAACTAAGAAACACAGACGGCCATTGGAGGCCCGTCAGCAGTCATTCTTTCTGGCGGAGGTCCGCGCGCCCTTTCAACTTAGGTCGGAGTTTACCATCGCATAAGTGCACTACTTGCCATATCAGTTCCTGAGCGAAACGTTTGTCCCACGTTGATGACGTATGAAGCGGTCTTTTCCTTTGTCCGTCCCACATTGATGACGTTTTGAAAGCGGGATTTCACTCGATTTCACTTATTTCGCTTATTGCAAACAATGAGCAGATTCGGCCGGCTGCCATCGGGACATGCAACTGAAGAAAAGTGCGAACAGTGGAGATCGATATGCTTGGTTAAAATGAATAGTTAAATAAGTAAATGTAAACTAATATGCAAAGCTCCTGGTTAGCTCCAGTTGTATATTTACAAATGTGTTATATCCAGCCATGTTCTCCTGAAGGAGAATGTCTGTTTGTTTCTTACATGAATGAATGGCTGAGAGGTTTGTATTTAATAGTATATTGTTTGCATCTTGCAATAAATATGTATATGTTCTTGATCACTTTGTGTTGTGTCTATTTGCCTTTTCTGTTAAAAAACTGGGTTTTGAGGCACTGCTGACCTTTCAATGTCATTTATAAATGCTTTATAAGGCATAAATAGTCCTCACTTTAGATGAGCTCACACAAAACACTTTACTAAGGACTAGTAACTACCTGAATAAATCATTAATTAATCATGACTTGCAGTATTAATACGCATTTATAAAGCATATATTAACATAGTCCCTAACCATTAGTGCATATCTAAATCATTATATATATAAATGAATGCATGAATAATGTACATCTAAATAAGTTATTAATCATTTACTAACACTTTATAAATGATCTTATTAATCATCTACAACTCCTCAATAATTGGTTTGTAAAATATATAATACTTAATTTACAAATGGGGAATCCATCATTTATAAAGTATGAAAACACAACAATGAAACACATAATAGACGAGCTTATTAATCAAGAATAAAACATTTATAACTGTTGTTATGAACTGCATACTAATGATTTTTTAAGGTATACAGCCCAAGGCTCTGTCTGAGAAAGAGTTTTACAATATGTATAGTATCCATTTTTAAGTGTAACAAGAAATTATAACAAACGCTGAAAACACCCTTTTCTGAAATTATTAGAACGCAAACAGGGTGGGTTAATATGAAACCAATCTATCAGAAGTAAACTTAAACTTGAATTGCTGCCATCACTTACTTTATCTCAACATCTATAGCATAACAAGAGTGACGGCAGTGCTAAAGATAGACAGCTCCTGAGAGCTGCCGCTGCGTGTCTGGGTTTCATCCACCTGTTGGTTCCGTCCGCCTGGTCCGTTATGTTTGTCCCGGGGAGTCCCGCAGGAATGCCGCCGCTTCTTTTGGTGTTTTGAAGAATTTTCTTCTTCCATCGGGAAGCGTGATCCTCAGTGTTACAGGATGAAGCAGGGCAAACGGGATGTCCTTGGATCGAAGCTCCCTCTTAACTTGGTCAAACTCCTTTCTGCATTTCATCAAGCTGGCGCTCAGGTCAGGAAAAAACAACACAGGCTTATCTTCGTACATGACGGGCCGTTGTTCTCTTTGGACCTCTGTGTGGCGATGCGCAGGATTTTGTCCCGGTCTTGGTATTTAAGCAGGCGTATCAATACATGTCTCGGTCTCTGGTCTGCAGGTGGACGGTGTGTAAGAGCTCGGTGTGCTCGCTCTATGATCGGCGGCTCAGTGAAATGCTCTCCTCCGAGAGTGGCTGGGATCCACTTGGTAAAAAAGTTCACAGGGTCGTTTCCCTCACAGTTCTCCTTCAGATTAACGACACGTATATTGTTGCGTCGGCTGTAGTTTTCCAGCTGGTCGACTTTCTCCAATAAAAAGTCATTTTCTTTAGTTAGTTTTTCGACGCGAGAATCTAGGCCCACCAGCTGATCCTCTGCTGTGCTAATGCGGTCTTCCGCTTCGGTTATGCGGGTGTTCAGTGTATCCAGCATCGTTTTCAGTCCAGAGATAGATTGGTTAATTTCTGCGGTTTTAGAGTCGAGTTTACTGGAGAGAGCTTGATTACCGTTTCGTATCTCTTGAAGAATGAGGGAGTCTTTCACACCGCCCATGTGCTCTTGTGCTGCCGCCGCCATGACATGAACTTCTTCGTCTCTATTCTCCTGAGTTGTTTTATCAATAGATGTCAGAGTTTGCTCACCAGCTGAGTTTAGTTGTTTGTTTCTGGTTCTTCGGACCATAATAAAGCTGTCCGACCAGGTTGGGACTGAGTTTGGGTGTTTTAAAATGGATTTGTTTGAAGAGCCTCTGTGCCAGCGTCTACCTAGCTTCGCTGCATCACGTGACCCCCTCCCTCCTTTCTTTGTTAACAAAGTCCGTAACTCCCAAATCCATTTCTCCTCCTCCTTCAGCCATTGAGTGTTAAAAAAACAAAGCTAGGTAAAACAAAAAAATAATCTACACCAAGCAAAACGCAAAAAATGTCATAACTTCTCTTACATATGTTTCAACCTGAACTCTTACTAAACACTAAGATCTGCTAGCTAGCTTTCTGTTTGACAAAAGTCACGCTGGCCCACTGACCAATCACGGCGCACGTTAATGCAGACGTACTTAGGAGGCTACATCGATACCACTGGCACGTCAAAGAATACGCCCAACATGTCAAACTAAAGATCTGATTGGTTGAACATTATGACAATCAACAATATCGTCCCCATATACTTTAATCTGCAAAGTCTACCTAGAGGGCCTCGGGCCTCTCTCCTTACATAGAGACATAGGGCTGAATCTGATTGGATAAAAGCTCTCCTTAAAACAAGCTGTGCTGGAAGCAGAGCAACAGAGGAAGACAGGAGCTGTGCAATTAAATAAAAATTATAATACATGTAGTGTATTTGTGAAAAATTATTAAATTATAAAATAGCTATAACTTTGTGATTCTGTTTAGGCTTAGCTGGCAGCCCTGACGGCCCACCACTGCTCTATACGCATGCCGCCGTCCTCTTTTCAGCACGCAAAATGAACTGTGCAGGTGGGGCTGCACTGAGCCGGGCAATTAGAAGAATTCAAACTGGCCGTTCAACTAAACACACGGAAAGGAAAAAGAAAGCAATGCATTGTTAATTGAGCTGGCATCGAAAACCAAATTTGCCGTTAAAAAAGGAAACATGGTTCCACTGAGAAAATATAACACAGGCATTAAAAATTATTTTAGTTAACACATATCAGAATGCAAAGAAATTAAAAAAAATTCAGTGCCATTTTCTTTCTGAAAGCCAAATTTAATTTTCTATGTACTTACCATCACTGAAAGACATGAATCCCCCGACTGAACATCAGGTCAGGGGTGACTACTCCAACAATAGAGAGGTCATAACGTAAGAATCAGTAGTAGAAGTACTCACACCTTTAATTTAAGAAAAAGTAATAATACAATAGTGTAGGCAATCTCAAGCAAGAAAGCTACGCACCGTAGCGTCTATGTTTCATAATGCGAGCAGCAGCACTGCGATCGCTAACGTCAAAGACAAGGTTGGCCGCGCTACTGATGTCCAGGGTGAGGGTGATGATGGTATTAGTCAGCCTTGTTGTAACCAGGACCAGACTCCAAGCACAACACCAGCGGTAAGAATGGGTAGAGAGGGACATCTAACAGGTTTACTTGCTCATGACCGGGTTATCATGAGCAAGTAAAACCCCAGTGTTTTTACATTAGCTCCTTGCATAGCTTAGCTAGCATGAAACGCTGTGTATGCTGGGTTTAGTTATATGATACATTTTTCTCACAACTGCATAACCCCAAACTACGTTTTTCAGCTAAAAACTAATGTGTATGGGTATAAAGTAGTGTTGTTGGTGAACTCAGGTCCAAATCTGCTCACGGTGTAGTCATTTTAGTGCAAAGTAGGCTATTTGAATTCTGCATATTGTGTGAACCAGGCGGCAACCTCGTGCCTTAAACTTGCTTTCTCTCTACTGACCAACAGAGGGCGACTCCTCTGGTTACAATAAGAAGTCTGATTGTTTAGAAGTCTATGAGAAAATTATGCTACTTCTCTCTTGATTTATTCCCTCAGTAAACATTGTAAACATGAGTTTATGGTCTCAATCTCTAGTTTCAAGTCTTATTCAATACAGCATGATGTTCATTTAGTAAATTATGGTCCATTTAGAGTCTAATAGACCATAAAGCGGAGTATGCTTTAGGGCGAGCTTACTGTGATTGACAGGGTGCTACCAGAGCTGTATACGGCTTTGCTATGTCACTACTCAGCAGAACAAATATGATCACTTCTGTTCACTGGTTGCAAAAAAACCAAGATGGCGACAGCCAAAAACCAAAATGGCAAAGGTCAAAATGCAGAATTTGACACTTCAAAATCACAGTCCACATACCAATGGGTGACGTCAGGACGACTACGTCCACTTCTTATATACAGTCTATGGCAGGCATGGGCAAACTACGGCCCGCGGGCCATATACGGCCCGTTGGGCTTTTTAATCCGGCCCGTCAAATATTGGTACAAAATTGTCCAAATTATAGTAAAGGCCGCATTCTTTTTGCCTTTTTCCTGCAATACCCGGCGTTGCAGTTGATCCCACTAGATGGCGCACTCCAGACACAATTGACCTTTGCTGGGGTCTGGTCTATTCTCTCTAGATGACGCCCACACCCGCGTTCACTACTTGAATGGTTCTTAGCAGTCACGACTGTCCTTCCCTGGTTCTTCACACTCCTATCACGTGACCCTTACCCGGAAGCTCACAAACAACAGCCTTGATTACCGATCGGCTACCAGGTTAATTCAACATGGACAACTGATTACAGGTGTTGCTGACCTTGTTGTCTTTACTAGCAGCTGTTGTTCAGTTAAAGTCTGCATTATTACGGAGGAAGCAGCTGTTATTGGAGCGATTAGTGACCAGCGTGTCCAGCGGCGTTATCAGACCTACGGAGCGGACGTCTGAAGTCACTGTTACCGGCTTTAAGGAGGGTGATGGACACAAAATTGAGGACTTTCCTGTCCTTTTTAATGCTTATTTTGTTCTGCACAACTATTGTGAAGTTCGCAGATAAAATGTAAAGGAACAAAACAGTAATTGCTCTCCAGAAGGACAGAGACTTCAGACACCAGCAGAGCTACGAGTGAGAACAACGAAACTAAGGAAACGAGTGAGAGACGTGTGTTGACCACATTTATGGACCCATAATCTAGTAAACCTTTATGTGTAAGTGTTCATTTTAAAGTAAATTTAATGTGAGAGAGACATAGAGCAAGACCTGCAGCGCTGTAACTAACGTTAAGTCTGAAAAATAAAACTTCTAAAACTTCCCACTAAATGTGTCTGTTTGAGTTTATAGAGGAAGATTTTAGAGAAGATCTTAAGTATCATACACGACCTTTCATTATTAAAGACTACTTCATTACTCTGTTGTATTTTGTTTAGTTAAGCAACCAATCTACTTCCTGTTTACACGGCACCCACATGCCCAGTGTACACGAAGAGTCAGGTGATATTCGTTTTCAGGCGTTTTAGTCTGGACGGAGATCATTTCTAAAACGATGCTGAAACGCCGTGTGGACGGAGATCGTTTTTGTTTTAAAACAAAGTTCAAAACTTAAACTTCCTTAAACTGGATGAGTTTTATGCTTCACTAAGCAAAGTTAAGTTTCCAAACATCAGGAGGATGGCACAGAGGATGCTGGTGTTGTTTGGCTCTACCTATGTGTGTGAGCAGACGTTCAGTGTGATGAACATCAACAGGTCCCAGTTAACACCTCAGATCTGTCTTGAGAATTGCCACAACCAAACTGACACCAAACGTTGATGCACTGGCAAAAAAGGTTGACCGACAACACTGTTCCCACTGAAATTAAATGTACGTTTTCTTTACTTTTTAGGTCATGGCTTTTACTTGTAATTTATATTAGTTCACACAAACTCTCCATCCATCTGCTACTGGCCCGGCCCGTCTGTCAAATTTTAAAACTCAATGTGGCCCCTGAGCCAAAAGGTTTGCCCACCCCTGGTCTATGGTGTGAACAGTGCGATCAGAATACTGGAACAATTTTTCACAAGCCACATATCCGCTGAACATTCTGGCACTAAAATAGCATTTTGGGGCGTCCAAAGCAGGCATGGAGAGTTTGTTAAGTGACAGTCAGATGTCAGCTGACGGAGAGCAGGTCTGTGGGCAACAACAGTTGCTGGAGCTCTAAAAAACAGACATGCAAAGTGTCCTTAAGCAATTTCAATATGGTAAAATGTGAGCAGTCCGGCTTGGTTAAGGTTAGTGAGATGTCATTTCGCAGCAACCTGTGGTGATCTTCCAACCGAGTGAAATATGAGCCTGCAGAGCTTGTACATTAAGTAAGTACAGGCAGTAAGTAGTTTTACACTGAAATCATGCAGTGAGAAAAACGAATTAAAAAAGAATGTGTGTTGCTCTGGATACCTCCAAGCTCAGCTGCTGCCGAAAACTGAAAAGGAATATAATCCTAAACGTAAATAAAGTACCGGCTGACTCCCAGACCCAAATGGATTCTGCAGATATTTCTTTTTTACAAAATTGTCATGCTGAAGAACGTTATTGTTGCTGCCACAAATAGAAAATTATCAAAATGCAACATAAACCACCTGATCAAATACCTGGAAAGTAGGTCTTAAACTCGAACCAATTGATGGTACTTGCCTTGATCTTCAACGACAAAACTAATTGTAGGTTTGGAAAAAGGTGTTATTAACCCGTGATTCTGCCCCAAAAAGTTACTTGATTCTTTTACAAAGAGTATTTGCCCCAATTCAGCTACTACACTGTTACTTCCTGTGCATGGGGTGCCTTCCATTTGCTCCATTCATTACTTTTGTTTTTTTCAGTGCACACTCCCTGAAATACTCCAGGTTCAGTGGGAGGGACAGGGATTTGTCAGTGCGGTTTTTGCCAACTCTACCTCCCTTGATTAGAGTCTAGTACCAGATGATCCACCAGCCTGGTCTCATTCACAAGGGGGTCAAATACTGACGTCTTGTCTCGGCCTTCGGCGTCTGATACCTATATGCAAGGGCCCAGTTTAGCGTTTGTTTCGAGTAACTCCACTGTAAAACCATCCATGGCAATATCTGATGCACAGAGCCAACTGCTCCAGAATTTAGGTGACGTAGTACAAAGAATGACAAAGTCTGCATAGGGAGGAGGACGGGGTGGATAGGTCAAACAAACCCTGATGAGCTTGTGCAGGGATGATGCACTGAAGTGTTTTTAAATGTGTGTCCTATTGATGTAGTACAGCATTCACAAATTAAAAAAAAAATCTTCTTTGCAATGAAAAGTGTATTTGTCCTCTTGATGTCTTCATATGCAGTAAAACCGTTTAATCTTTGACCTAGAATCTCAAAGCATACAGTAACAATCCCATCCTTCCCTACCTTATAGTCGTGTTACAGCATAAAACAAAACGTGTATGCAAGCATTGGAAGCAAGAGCATTCAAGTTAAAATTCCACTTGTGGGGTTTCAGAAGCGATTCATGATGGATTGTCCACTTATTCCGTATTTAACCGAGCTGAACAAAACCCGCAATGCCAGAAATATTACATAACCCACCGTGGTAAATAATGCAGCTCAAGTGAGGTTTGTGGCCTTGTGAATACATGCAAGTTAGCCAAAGCAGTGTACAAAAGAATGCTAATGAGCAGCTAACTACAGCTTCATTAATTCATTCTGCTGTCTGCTCGGTGAGAATGAATGAAATGTTTCCCCACTTCTAATTGCTGCATGATGAGATACAGTGAAATGAAGCATCGCGTTAGTTCATGCAGGACACGGAAGTCATACGCCTCCAGCTGTAACCAGCTGACAGCCAGCCAATAGAATCATAGCTTCCAATCAGCCACACACCAATCACAGCCCACTCTCACTTCAAGGTTTATTTAAATATGACTCCCTCCTCACTCATTCAGTCTACACCTACGCTGTTACAGACCGTACTGCTGGCAAAGCTTTGCCTCCTCCACCCCAGCCTCCACCCTTTTTTAGTTCAGAGTTCATCTTTCATGACAAATGGTTGAAATGTATTTAAAAAATGTACTTCTGGCTCATTCCTGTAAACCCTTGGCGGTTGTTGCTCGGTGCTCCCCGTTGTTGGCTTGGTAGCTGCTGGCTAATCCGGGGAGCATTCAAAGAGCGGAGCCATCAGCGCCAAGTTTAACTGTTTTTCCATTTGTTTCAATAAATGGTTAAACAATCAATGACGAGAGTGTTCCTGACTGAAGTATGCTGAACATTTAACGCGGTGTTCCTGTCTTGGTAAACCTCTGTATCGTTAAGTCAGGTACAGTTAAAGCCCTAAGCATGCAAGGGAAGTCCCTCCCAATCCCTGTATGCCCTGCTCTTTTTTATAATTAATAATTCGACTTGCCTCTTTGGGTTTTGTTCAAACAAACATTGCTTTCCATGTGCGGTTTGTTTGGGCTGGTGCGAAAGATGTATTCCTTCATGGGGTCCACGTACTGCTGATGATGCAGGATGACATCGCCCAAACTGTCCCATCAACAAGTTACCTTACTAGACATGGCCACATGTTTACACCCTTTTGGTTTATTTGTAATTCACATAAAGTGATCCCAAAGAAGAAGTAAAAGGCCGTGTTGTTCTGGACCAAATTAACCAGAGTACAGGTGAAGTCTTTCCCTCCTGACCTGTTTTTGCGGTGGATATAGATCTGGCATTGGATCTTGGTGAGCGGGCCCGATGTCAACATAACAGGCGGCACCGTGAGTGTATTGATCAGGCTGAATACAGCGGAACCTTTTCACAAGAGCCATTTTGACGCCTCATAGCAGGGTAAATACAGGTGTAATAGATCAAATTAGTTATGTTCCAGTTCCATTTATTGTGTCACAGCCATTCCAGTGAGCCAGCATGCACAAGTCCAGGGACGTGGGCCACCTAAATGGAACGGGGCCATAGATTATTGTCATCAATTTAACATGGGTTTCCCCTGCAATGACATGCTGTGTAAAGGGCCTATTATGAGCAGATCCTATCTATATGTAGCATATGTGCTTTGCACAAAGTCAACGGTTGTATACCTGCCACACCGACGCCGAGCAGAAATATATAACCTGATTTCAAACATACAGGAATTATAATGTCATCATGTTTTTATTTATTTATCCTTTATTTATGGTGCACAGGGACCTTTTGATTTATGATTACCTTATTTATGATTGTTTGATTTTCAAAAAAAAAAGCAAATTTCTGTCTTTTAGCTTTTGAGTCTTCCTTTTAAGTTCCAGTGTGTGTAAGTAGATTGTTGTCTTATTACTATTCTCATTTTATAGGCCTTTCTGGAAAAAAAATACTGCAGTTAATCATTTTGTTTTGAAATAATGGTATGGGCCTACTGTGAGCTACAACACATATATACAGTATGTTAATTCTACATAGTCTTCACTTGGTGCTGACTATGTAGCATGCAGCTTATACTTTATTGTCATATATTTGTTTATTTCAAAGCAAATGTTACATCTGGTACAATTTACTGGCAGTGAAAAGCCTCTCTTTCCAGTCTAATGACGACTGAATGACCCTTCTTAATGTCATTAAATGCCGAAGGCGTTCTGTGTGATCCAGAGTGCCCCTGCATTATCCACAAGAGGCCTCCGTCTCTACTGAGTATTTTCTCACTCGCTGTATTTACAGGACCCTTTGGAGTTAGCTTTTATACCAGAAAGCCACGTGTATGGGTAATATATCCCTGGGAAAGGCCCTATAGAAGGGCTGCAGAAGCAGAAACAGCATGGGTTGGATTGTGTTACTCAGCTCATGGTGCATATTTGTTTGCATCATTTTTTTGAGACTTGGAACTGCCCATAAGAAAGACCAGCCCAGTCCCATCAAGTCATTTAGCGTGCAATAACTACGCCATTCTTGCTTTCATTGTGTCATTTTACGCCATGTAGTCTGAACTGTCTGCAATGTGAATGCATACGTGTGAATGTGCCACCCTCGGAGCTGGTGATGTAATGTACAAAGTGAGATAGACTAATGGTGGGTGGGAGGTGAGGTGAATGGGTCAACAAACAGGACTTTCAACCAGGAGACCGGCGTTCGTGTCCCAAAATGTTGTTGAGTCATTGTGAAGCTACGTTAGAGGTGTTGGTGAATTGTTTTCCGTACTCGTGTTTTTCATGTTTTACTTTGTTTAAGTACTTATTCAAAGCAGAACCATGAAGTTTACGCCGTGGCGTAAAATGATACACGGAAAGCCTAAAATGCGTCATCATGACGTGTTGAATGTCCTTAAAATCATGAGCTCTTTTATTTTTTTATTACACTATATTTATCCCTTTATGGGGGACATTTTTCTCTGCATTTGACCCATCCCTGTATATAGGGAGCAGTGGGCTGCCAATGACAGGCGCCCGGGGAGCTAGGGGTACAGTGTCTTGCTCAGGGACACTTCGACACATGACACGGCCCAGTCAAGGATTGAACCTTCGACCTTGCGGTTACCAGACAACCCTCTTAACCCAGGGAGCCACGGTACGCTTTTCCATGATAATCTCTGATAATGTCAGAGGTGAAATTAAATAATTTTCTTAACTTAATTTGTTGCATATAAGTGTCTTCATCTCCACTCCATTTTCGTCTTGTTTTTCTTTTATAACATCCTGTTTGTTTGTGTCAATCCTTTGTAAAGCACTTTGAATTGCATTTGATTTGTTTGAAAGGTGCTATATCAAGAAATCGGTATTGATTGATTTAATTTGAGTAGTATTCCCATGCATACCTGCAAGATCTCATATATATCAGATTTATGTCGTAGCGCTGTCTTGGCATCTCAAGCTTGGGAAATGAAAAACTTGTTGTCGACCTATTTCAGTGATTAAAAACTGATGCATTGAGTAGGACCTTTGAAATGGTGATCATACAAAAGAGGAGGTGGTAGGGGAGCGATCACCATCCATTACAAAACTGAAGAAAGATAAATGATCAAACAGGAAATGATGTAAAGTAATGCTTTCTCTCTTACAGCCATTGTCTCTAGTTCTACATGTACCAGCATGGAAATAACATTAAGGCTGATACGTTCTCTTGATTGCATTCATTTTGACACTTTGCAATCATGTGATTGAGTATATTGTATTTGTATTTTAATACATCTTATTGGTTTATCATTCTACTGCAGTCACTCATATAGTCTATAATCACCTTTGCTCATCACAGCCACCCCCTCCATCCCGACGGACAGGCCGTTAACCTCAGGCTGACTGGCCATCTGGAGCCAGGGCCAACAAACAAACAAGAGGGTAAATATGGCAGAGAACGTCCGCATTTTGTGTAATCCTCAAGTTGTGCAAATAGGACATTTGTTGTCAGAGAGCATTGAAACATTGAAACAACTTATATTTATTTATCAAATGTATTCAACACTTGTCCATTTATTTGGCACTTATTTGTTTGTTTGGGCAATTTTTTTGTCAAACCTTTCTATATTTCTTTTGCTAGTCACGGTAAACTAAGATCAAACACAGCAAGTTTGATGAACATGTGGCAAACAAACTGATAAAATTAAATATTTTACACGAATGAAATTAAAATACTTCACCCAGCTCACTGTTCCAGCCCAAACCTATCAGTGAATCACAAACTTCCTGATAGACCGTAGGCAGCAGGTGAGGCTGGGGAAAATCACATCCAGCACCTGGACAATCAGCACTGGTGCCCGCCAGGGGTGTGTGCTCACGCCACTGCTCTTCTGCCTCTCCTGCACCTCAGGGGACCCGTTTGTTAAACTTGATGCCATGGCACTCATCACCCTCATCCGAGATGATGATTGATGAGTCCATGTACGTCAGGAGGTTGAACAGCTGAAGTAGTTAGATGAACCTGGACCTGAATACTTTTAGAAATGGAGAGACCTTGCCTTCCCATCACCATACTGGACAACACTGTGTCAGCTGAAGAAGCCTTCAGGTTTCTGGGATCCACAACATAGACACTATCTTAAAAAAGCCTGGCAGAAGCAGTACTGTCTGCTCCAGCACCAGGAAGCCAATGCACAAGTGCTGCAATCTTGCATTCTGACTATTGCCATCAGGAGACGACTTCTCTGGTTGTAAGAGTCTTGACGGAATTATTGGAAGAGTTCTATGACAAAATGACTCTCTGTGACGCTTCTCTCTTGATTTATTACCTCAGTAAACATTGTAAACATGAGTTCATGGTCTCAATCTCTAGTTTTGAGTCTTCTTCAATACAGCATGATGTTCATTTAGTAAATGATGGTTAGAGTAAAATAGACAATAAAGCTGGGCAAATTTAACCCTTTCATGTTGTGTTTTCAGTTCATGAAAGTTAATTGAAATATTTCCTTCACCTATGTCTTCATTCAGCTCCACCCTCTCCTGTAACTTTGTGTGTCACTTCCAAAAAAACAAAATGGTGACAGTGTGTTGACTCGGCATTTAGTTGACGTTAAACATCTCTGTTTGCACTACTAATCGGGGGCTGTACGGTCTGTGTACGCTTTAGTTTGTTGATTGGATTTAATACAATGTGGCAGAAACGAGAAAACCTCAGGGTGTGATCAGCAGGAGAAGAGAACGGCAGACCCAGACTGGGAATATTGTCGAGCAGTGGAAAGAGCACTTTGAAGAACTCCTGAACCTACCAACACATCCTCCGTGTAGGAGGCATAGTTACCAATTTTTATTCATTGCAGAGGTCGTTGGGGTAGTCAAAAAGCTCCATGGCAAAGCCGAAAGAGTGTTGGGGCTAACCTGTAACGGCAGCAACAGAACGTTTGCTGATCCGGCGGAAAGTCAGCACAGTCCCCCGAGATCAGACCCCCCAGTACTGGATTTTGCGCTGGTTGAATTCAAGCTAAAGCCCCAGTTCCACCGAAAGCCGGACATACTACGGATGTCCCCGGAGACACTACGGATCAGATCCGGGGTCATCCGGGAGTGGAATCGTAGTGAAACCGTAGTCAGTCCGGGACGTTCCGTGATGAACCGTAGTAAAACCGTGGCCATCCGTGCTGAACCGTGGCCATCCGCGGCCGTCCGTGTCGTATCCGGGAAGACGAGCGGCTCGTCGGACGTACAACTAACATCCGGGGTGATCCGGGGACATCTGGGAATGGAGAGGGGGGCGCCGTTGATCGTAGCGCATCCGGGAAGAAACGTAGTAGGACCGGGATGAACCGTAGTAAGACTGGGATGAACCGTAGCATAACCGTGTTAATCCGGGATGAAATGGGAGCTAGTTGACACCCCGGAGCACCCTGGATGGGTTTAATTTTCGGCGTGTTGTTGTCGTCTGAGGAAGATTCTTCTTCTCTTCTTTTCTTTTCTTCTGCTGCTGCAGCAGCAGCTTTCTTCTTTGCAGCAGTCATCGCCTTCTTTTTGGGTTTAATTTTCGGCATGTTGTTGTCCTTTCAAATATTTTCGGAAGAGTGATTTTGTCTCTGAAAATCAGAACTATTTATACCCTGACGCTTCATCCTGGACGCATCCATGACGCATCCGGGCCGTGTCAGTGGCGTATCCGTAGTTGAACCGTGGTCAAACCGTGCTCATCCGTGGTCAAACCGTGGCCATCCGGGATGAACCAGGCTTGAACAGGGGTGATCCGTGGCGGAACCATAGTAGAACCGTAGTAGAACCGGGAAATGTGTCAAATGTGTTGTCATCCGGGACGATTTCCTTCACGGATCACCCCGGTTCACCGCGGATCACCCCGGTTCTCACCTCTTTTTTTCCGAGGTGATCCGGGGACATCCGGCTTTCGGTGGAACTGGGGCTTTACTGCTAACTGCGGTTATGTCTCCTGGAGATGCTGCACGCTCTACTCCCAGCAAAACGGCCTCCTGGCGGCGAAGAGGACGAGGTGAGGTTGAGAGTCGTTTTCTTTTTTTTGTCATTTTGGATTCAATCCAATAAACAAACTGCACACGGACCATGGATGTATTATTGAAGAGCCCTCAGTGCAGCTCTTTTTCTTCGCTCTGGGCTGAACCTCACTGGTTGGTGGTAGATAACCCTGCAGCACAATACATTGACGTATTTAGCATAACGACAAAACTGTTTCTTCTTCACACACAATGTTATAAGGAAACAAAGAGGTATCAGTTTTTTGAATAATGTAAGTCCCTTTTGCATCTATATCCGCTTTAGAGTACCTAAACCTGCAATTTCTTTTGACCATTTGGACAAATTTGAGGTACTTTTCTGTGCCACCGGTAGTCATGTCTGCTTCTCCAAACTGGGAGCGTGGTGACCGTCATCTAAGCTACTGCCGGTATTATGACTACCTCATACGACCCCACTGCAAAAAATCCTAAGTAATCCTGAATGCTACATAAAATCAGCATCACTTGGCTTTGCCCCAATTTGTTGCCAGCGATGGTAACGTGGGCACAAATTTAGTGTGTAATCTGTCAATTGCTCTTGCTAGCTAGCCAGCTAAGTAGCGAACACTTTCGACGAAGATATGAATGTTCGGATTTCTGTACATTAGTAACAATACTGGGAAGCTACAGATTGATATAGAAACCTAAAGAAATAAAGAAATAACTGGACCCGCCCTTTATCTCAAGTTTTGGAAAGGATTTTACGTATTTCTGATAGTTCTAATGAACCATTTGACATGCACTCCCAGCTATGCAAAATGTGACCAATATTCTGTTCTGTGTTGGAAATGACTGCTGTTGTATGTTGCAGCGTGGACAGATGGGAGGCTTTCGCTCTATTTGATAGACTAAATAGGTATAAATGGCCCTCCTAAGTGTGCTGCCTGGGTAAATAGAGCCGTACTTCTCTGCTGGTAGGAATACCAACATAAAATTGCAATATTGAGTTTGCTTGGAGCAGTCCTAATAAGCAGCAAATAGTTTGGTCATAATTTGTCGTGTAATGGTTTATTGTTTTTTAACAGAAATATCCGTTCTCTTTTTGTTGGCCTCTAATGTAGACTAATGCTATGGTGTATTGGATTTAGTCATTCTTAGACCATCATGTTAACCTCGTACTGTCTGATAAGCAGGGGAGGAATGCCTCCTGTGCTGAGTAAAATCAATAGGCCATTGAGTGAAACGGAGGCTCAAACCTGAAACCGCTGGCGAGATCCGCCTGCCATGCATCCCCACTCTTAATTGATTTTATTGCTTTGTTACGCGGTGGCTCACAGCTCATCAGAGGCCTGATGCGCTGTATGTACGCGTGCAGGGAGAGGCAGGGCGGCAGGGGGTCAGGCTGGAGCGAGGAGCCTCGGCAGGACGTCAGCAGCAGTAACACTGGGAGTTTGACTGCATCTTCACACCGCAATGCAACTCTCACGACTGGAGGGTGTCTCTGTATGGAACCAACTGTACTGCTAGTCACAGTATATATGCTTTAATGTGCAGTTCTTTATGAATGAACATGGGGAAGTGGCACCAATTGGTTTGAAACCGCTTGAGGTGATCATGGACAGTGATCGACAGCTTATATGGATGAAAGAGCTTGGTACAGAATGCTGTTGTTTAAATAATAAGCTTATAGTAATAAAGTAGTTCGTTTGCAGCGTTACATTTGGGTCTTTTTAATACATGAAACATGTGAAAAGACATTTCAAACCTACGGTAGGCGAATGCAGCCACGCTCAAGTGACACGGACCCGGCCGAAAAACGGCAAAGCCAAAGGAAAAAGGCAGAGAGTAAATAGCAAAGATTTCCGTTTGATGACTTTATTTTTATGTGATAAATGTACTTGTGTCGATTAGATGGTAATAGGCATGAAAAATATATTTAAAAAAAACAGTTATAATCATCCGCTTATAGTGATGAATCACCAATGGAGTTCTGCCAGGAAATGAGCATCCTGGAATCAGAATGCAACAAGAGGTACAAATTCAATCTCTTTATGTGATCACATTTCAGAGGACTACATGCTGCTTTAGCCATTAACTGTTTGCACATTGTGCCATGGTTCAGTTCGACACCATTAAACAACACCACAGTATTTGCAAATGCGGAGTGAGACCCTGCTCTGTCGAGCCTCTAGTAATTAAATGAGCCTGTGTGTGTGTTTGTGTGTTACTATCAGCTGGGGATGTAATGGAAAATCAGAACAACTTTCGTTCCTGCTCTCCCCTGGAAGCCCGCTGTTGACTTGCAAACTTTATTGGATTATACCGACCCTAATGGTGTCCCCTAATGTCTCTCTTAGAAAATCAAATTGCCTCTCACCAACACAGAATATTTTCTTTACACTTAATCTATGTGGACAGCAGGAGCAAGAACCACCTTTCCCTCTCCTTAGCAGCTGTTATCAAAGCCCCAAGGTGTCCGGTTGGTCAATAAGAGCTGCTCAGTGGTCCGCAGTGGAAGGCTTTGATTATACTGGGAGGCCCGCAAGAATGATTGGGTTTAACCGTCTGAGTTACAGTGTGCACAAGTGGGCTCAGCAGACCTTTCCCTGGTAATTAAAAACACATTGTATTAGAATTACACAAGAGAAAACAGGCTAAAAGTAACAGCAAATTTGAAGAAACCTTTCTCTAAAAAAAGAGTTAAATTCTGAAATTCAACAGCTTTCACACCTGTAGTTTAGTTGACTTGGTCCTAAAATATATTGTTGCCCTTAGTTCTGGATATTTCATGTTCATATTTACTTTTTCCAAACTGTTAACGCCATAACTCAAGCTTTCCTAGTGTTTTTTCAAAGGGTCTTTCTCATTTCCCAATTTTGTGCCTCCTCGAATTCCTCGCTCCTCACTTTCTTCCGGCTTCGATCCTAGCGCTTCATCTTAACAGAAGTCCGAATTCTTTAAATGCATCTCGAGGACCGAGCACGCTTGCCGCAGGAGCTATGAGCGAGGAAACACTGCTGTATCCTTTGCGGAAGTGTTTTCGGCACACATACAGTAAATAAATGGAAGCAGGTTATGCAGCACTTCACTCCTCCTCATGTGGTTAATTCTCTACTTGTATGGCCACAGAGAGCTCACAAAGAAATAACTGATTTGGGGCATTATTCGACAAAACTGAAATTCAACTTCACTCTTCAAATGATAAAAACAGGTAAAATAAAAAGTGTCATGTCTTACTATAATGGTACACGGGGGACAGTTACTGTACTGTGTTGTCTTTTTGTTTCACTTATTCAGAGGAACTGACTAAACACAGAGTAGGACACAAACAACTCCTTTTCACTCTCTGATCAGTCAAACCCTGCATTCGCTGGCTGGCTCGCATATGCCTGTTACCATGGTGACCAAGTGATTTGCATAAATCCATTCATAAGATCTCTGACTTGACAGCTGAGGATGCATTTAATAGTAGTTGAGCTTTGAATTGACATCTCTACTGTACTCATGAAGGGTATGGTGTCATACTTTTCAGCCAAGAGGTTACAAATGTTACAGACGTGGGCGTTTACCAAACAGCAAGTCATCTACTGAAAAAGGAGCTTTCAAGTTGCATTATGGGAAGTCAGAATATCTATATTTAATTTAGAGGGTTTTAGAGATTTTCCTGGTTTCTAAATAGGCATCTTAGTGTACAGAATCAAGAGTGTCACAATGTGATTTGTCTCGTTCGTTTTCCCACCACGCAACTTTGTGACATCACTTCTCTTATTGTTATAGTTATACCACGAGCTGTACGACACATATCGTCTATGAAACATAGGGAGTACTTTGTAAGGTAGAGTGATTTGGTAACCACAGAGTGTGTTCAAACAAGCTGTGTCTGCTGACGGCTCCATGTGGTAATGTTTCCTCAGGCTGTGATTCACACACATTAAGGTAGTCTGTCATTTTAGTTCTCAAACTCTTTTTATCACAAAGAACTTCATAGAATCTGTTGACTTGGTGTAACGGAGCCCTTTTCATGCACAACACCTTAAAGAACATACGCAGGATTAGCTCCAGTTTAGCAGTTCGTCTGTCATTCCGTACACAGTAAATTCCCCAGTGTCAAATATGCAGTGTCAAAGTATATGGACTCTTTCAGAGTTATTACAACAACAGCAAGAGTAAAACGCCCCCCAGTGTTGATGTCATTGTTCACTGCTCCAAGATGTAGTGTACTCTGGAAAGTACTCTGTACTCTGGTAAGCTCCTCCCCTCCTCCTTCTCCTTTCAAACGGATCATGAGTTTCGCCCCGCCTTTTTGCACTTCTCGACAGACTGTGGTAAGTTTCTCTAAATCACTTATGAAGCCAGATTTTGGCATTTCAGCAGAAAAGAATAATTAGAATAACTTAATATTGTTGTTCAACATACACGCCAGTTGTTTTTGTGTCTTGAAATACCGAATAGCAGAGGGCTAACCTGACCGAGTTGAAAGCTAGCTGAAATGTGCTCACACACTAAGTTAGCTAGGCTAACTAGCTAACATCAAACTCCACAATGTGGGCAAGAGAGGTCAATGTGGAGGATTGACAGTGTTGTATTGTTTTCAATGTCCATAGATGACAGTAAATAGAAAATACTGCGTGTGTGGGGAGTTGTGATATTATCCGGGACAAACTTTCCCTTTGAGTTGTTAAGGCTAGAATATTCTGTTGGAGCTGCGAGGCCGCAGTGCTGGTCTGGTCTTTGTTTACTACTTACTGCGCACGTGCACCAAATAAGTTGATGAATTCGGTTTCAAAAGTAAAACTTGTATTTTAATATCAAATGCAAATTGAATTAACTATCAATAGTAAATGCTCTCGAGAACAGAGACCACACACTCTCACCCTAAATCATGTGAGGTCTGCTCTCTGTTCCCTCAAACAAAGCTTTTATTCTGCAGAAAAGACGGGGGGGTCAGATCGTCATAAAAACTGCAGGTGAGCCAATCGGTGTTACTTATACATTGATCATCTTGGCTAATGTCTTGAGCCAATCAATGTCTGGCTTATTTACAACCACATGGCTGTAAGTCAACTCCTTCTCTCCACTGCTGGAGCCATCACAGCTGGAGACATCCTTTGTAGTCATCACCCTGGCATTGTCTTCTCCGCATTCCTGCTGCTTTTATGGTCTCACTGTCTCCCTGTCTCCTACACTTCTACTTCATGCCTCATGAAGATGTTCCTAAATCACTAAGATATTCCCTAAATCTGACCCTATCTGCCCTTTAATACTTCTTCTCTTACAGTGTTTAATACTTGTATGGCTTATACATATGGCTTAATACATTCAATGTGTCAATATACTGTAACATATAATCTCTATCTGTAAACCTCCTGTAAACATAAAATACATTTCATAGATAAATATATTGCAACTCTTTAACCCATGGTAACATTCTTATTATTGTGCTTAATACAGAGTGCATGGGCACTCCTACAAGGATTCACTTTAAAGCCAATTAGTTTAAATTAATAGTTTATTTTCTGTCTGTTAAACTGAATAAGCACTTTTCAAAGTAACGTGAGCGTTATATACAACATATAGTTACAGAATTAGTATTTCAAATAAAAAATTACAACCTTATGAAGTTAGTTTTCCCAGCAGCAGCACAATGTCTGGAGGCAGCAGATAATCAGAATATTTAGAGCCAAAATAACATCCCAACTCTTTCAGTGGCCAATTAGATTTGTGTTTGAATTGCTTGGTAGATTGCAGATGATAGGCAAGTTTGTTCTAAGGTGAAAAGGACTTGAATTGTACTCGGATGTGTGTATCCTCTAAATGCACTGTAAACACACATGTTTCAGTGTTTACTGACATTGTTAAGATTGTACTATTCTAAATGTACCATCTTTTAAGAACAATGTTTTATTTCCATCTTTGAAACTGAAAGTGAGGTTTAATTGTTGCACAATGGAGCACAAATGGGAGTTACACTTGCATCTCTAAACTGATAATGAAAAATTGTATGCAAACTAAATGTTTTTATTTTTAATAAATTGTTATTAAGATATGCATATAATGGTGTTTGTTGTTTTTTCCCCTGCAAACATTTTTAGTTGTATTGTTTAAGTGTTAGCTGGACATGGTAAAGTAGAAAATGCAAAACTCTTCAAAGTGTTCTGTTGAAGAGTTAAAAAGGAGTAAATTGAAAATAAGGTGTTGGGTAAGAATTACACTAAGGGAGTAAATACAAGAGGAAATATGTTTTAACACTAAAAATCAACACTGTATTTGGAGTAAACACTTAGTGTCAAGTAGGTCTAACACTCATGAAGAGTAACTTAACTAGAGTTCATTTTGATTAACACTCAAAAAGACCTAGTGTCAAATTGAAATAACACTACAAGTGTTATTTACATCATAGTGTCAAATTAGAGTAACACTTCTCAGTGTAGTGTAGTGTCAAATATTAACTCTAACCAGTGTTATTTTGACTCTAAAAATGTAACACTATGTCCAGTGTAACTTTAACACTCTGTAGATAGGGACCATATGTTCACTGAATTAGTGTTAAAATTGACTCTTTAAGTGTTAGATTGACACTGCCGATTTGACTGTGTAGAGATGACGCATATAGGCAGTAGAGAGTAGAGAAGAGAGCTTCCCGTCTCTGTCTGCTTCTTCCTCTTCCAACCGTATCTCTTTCTTTGGCTGCCCGACTCAGTGTTGATCTGTGAAGGGTGCTTCAAAATATTGTGTGATTTCCTCCTATCTGCAGCGTATCTAATCCCCTTTAGCGTAGCCTGACAAGGTGTTGAGAAAATCTTGACAATGGGATTAATTAGCACCAATTTCAGCACTTACTGCTTTCTTAGGAGGCTTACATGGTGCTGTATGAAGCAATGCGCTGCCCTTTGTTTTTGTTGAATAGGAAGAATTTGGATCTGAATTAATATTAGGAGCTGTATACATGCTTACGGAGTCTGTAACTAGAAACCAGAAACAAGTCAGCATTTTTGCATTTCCCGGTTTCCTCGTCTCAAAGTCAATGTTCTTTTTCCGTCAGTAGAAACCCCTCTCTGGACTGAAAAAAGGCGGTTGCTATCAAGTGGCTGAATGAGACTACTAAACCACACCGACTTGTCGACCTTAACAGCCTCGTTGTTTATACTTGCACTCTTGGTGTGGTTGGTTTATAGCCAAACAGTAGTAGTAGTAGTAGCTACACTGGTCCAGCAAAAATGGCGACGCTTCGTACTGATGTCTTTGATGAACTTTATTTGCCGCGTTCTCTCTCTCTCTCTCTCTCTCTCCACCTCAGACACCTTGAAAACTACAAACAAACATAAACATTTTTACATAAATTGCGAGCTCTTCCTGGAGTCTCTCAGGCAAATGTCTGTTGCCAAACGGACATTTGCTAGCACATGTTGCTAGCACATATTAGCACATTAAGAATGACAAACTACCAAATACAATCTCAAAAAATGCAACACATGTCAACGTAAATGCAGGTCAACAACAATACACACGAATATATATACAAATTAACACTTTACCGTGTGCACCTCTTGGACCACGTGCAGAATCAGTTTAATCTGGGGTCGTTCACTACTCTCTGCTTCTGTGACAGCAAACGACCCACAATGCCACGGTCATATGCCCACGCCAACTCTGGGTGTGGCCCGTTACTTTACGACGTTACATGACAAAATACGATACCTTGAGGCACCACATACGGTACCATATAAACTCAATAGAATACACAATTACACATGTCTCTTGACAGTTACACTCCCACCAAGTTACTGTGATTTATGATGACCCTTGTATGCAAATATTCAAATAAAACCAGTAACTTTCAGAACCAAATGTTTAATAACTGTAAAACACTTTCATGTCAACCTGATACTTTGACCTTTCCACACAGGTAGGCAAATATATATTAGTCCTACTGAGATACATTTTAGTTGTTTTCCATAAGCACGACTAATTTATGAATAGGACGTTCAAGAATGAGTCGTGAACCTTCTTTCCCTAGCTTTCTATTTCCTATCTGTAGTGTGACTTTTCTCACGAGACCATCTTCATCCTTGCAAACATCTCTTCCAAGTCTCCACTCATTGCGCGAAATCCCTTCCTCTTTGACAATGATGATATCTCCAATCTTCACATTTCTTTTTGAAGAGTGCCAGCGTTGTCTGAAAGGGATGTTTCAAGTCAAAGGATAAGGAATCATTCTTTAATCGCCCTCCCACCCTGAGGACACCATCTTGCAATACTGGGTCAAGCTGGAACAATGCATGACTATGTGGCAGTTTGCCATGACTCAGTATTTGCATGTCCTCTTTAAAGGCATCCTCTTGTGCCAGTTTCACAAGCACCACACTGGCCGCTCTCCTGTCTTCAACGTTCATGGATTCCGTTGGTTTGACTCTCTTTGCGAGTCGCTGGATCCGAGCAACAACACTCAGTGCTGTATGCCATTTGGAGATCCTCTTAAATCTCTCCTCTTTTACTACCCGTGTCTGTAGTACTTGTGTCATCTTGACTTCAGGATCACCTATCAGAAGCTCTGGAGTTGAGTTTGGTATGACAAGGTCCCCTTTCCACAGGAATTCAGGTCCAGTCAGTAAGTGATCAATCAGAGATGTACCATGATATTTGGCATCAATCATCACGCTCCCCTTGCGTCACAGCATTAGCATTTAGGATGGAGCTCTTTTTTATGCTAAAATAACGGACATTTTTGGGATTATTATTATTGTCAATAGTTAGTTGCGAAGATTGATACCACTCTGGAGTGTTAACTATCGAGCTAAAGCTGGCAGGCGATTAGCTTAGCATGAAGACTAACCGCTTCCCCCCTACTCATGCTAAGCTAAGTTAATCACCTCCCCACTCTATCGTTATACTTAACACACAGGAACAAGATTCATATCTGTCTTCTCATCTACCTCAGCAAAAGGTGTTTTTCCCGAAATCTCATGGTCCAAGGGTTGTTTTGTAGTTTGTTTCCTGTTTCATTTTGATATACTCACCCTTTGTGTCTATTCTGGCTTTAGTTTCCTGCCTTGGTGTTTGTCTGCCCCTTCCTGATTTCGTTCACCTGTGTCTAATCACCCTGCTCTCCTTGTGTATTCTGTGTTTCTCCCGTTTCATTGGGTGCATCCCAAGTCTCCTAAATTGCGTCCACGTTTCCCTCATTTGCATCTTATGAGATGGAGGAAACCATGCGAGGAAAGAAGAAACGAGGAAATGTGTTTTTAGAGTTTCTGGTGATGGAAGCAGCTGATCACATGGAGTTTGTGTCTGCACACATGTGCGCTGTATTAATAATACTTATAATACTAACTAATAAAGGCACTGAGTTATCGTCACTGCCAGGGCAGCAGTGTTTTCCCTCTGTAGCCTGTTACCTGTCTAACAATAACAATCAAACATGCTGTGTCCATTTCTAGTGGCAGATTAAGTTTAAATTATTCATTTGATATTTGTGTTTATATTTATTGATATTCTGATTGTGAATTAATTCATTAATAACCCAGAATATGATTATAGTGTCTTTTGGAAATGATTTATTAGCCCAAGAAAATGTAAATTGTCAATTATCAACCTCTGTGACTGAATGAAATGATAATAAATGATTTAAAAAGTGCTTCCTGCTGACAGACTCTCACACTCTCTCTGACTTTAACTGTATCCATAATAAAAGCTAATGGAAATAACAGAGTTGTTGGTCCTTTTTGTTACATATATTGTTTACCAAATGGTAAATCAGAAAACAATTCAAATACTAAAGGGAGTCTTCACTCCGGTGATGTTGAGATGAATCAGATCAGTCCAGATCAAAAAAGGCTCCTCTGTATCCTCGCTCCTCAGAGCAGAAATAAGAGCCTTGAGACGGCCTTTGAGACGGCGGACCAGAATGACTTGTGAGTGAGGACATGTCAAATAGCTTGGGATGCATCCTGCACCCTGGGGAAGGTCCTGGCACAGCAGCAGTATTTCAAGAAGAGGCCGTCAGTGAGCCGGTTTGTGAGCTTCATCCATAATGTTGACCTAAACATTTGAAAGCTGCAGTTTCTTTTTTTTTATTGTATTTAAACCTGGTATTTCTGCACAGTTGCAGATAAAGATCAGGCTACACTAATATTATTATTATTATTATTATCTGTAGAATAGCATTCTAGTGATGGCTGCGTAGGGTTGTTTCCTACTCGTGTAATTCAAACTCCAGTTTGTTGTGAAATTAATGTAATTAATGTAAAAATTCAGTCTTTATGAAACATAATATTCTGCATAAATCCATAGTTGTTGGCATTTAGCTTTTCAAAATATTTTTTTTTTCAAACGCTCGCTTCTCTAATTTGACTTATCCAGCTTTTAAATAGAAATGTGCCAGGTGCAGATGCACCTGGTTTTTAAAGGGAATGGGAGACGACACTGATGGGTTTGATTTATGAAACTTGATTGATACAACCTGTAGTGGAAAGCTTTGCTGCTTTTTATTGGGCACACAGACATTTCTGTGGCCTTTAAAGTCTGTCACTTGATTTTGCTAGTATGTCTTTTTGTGAAATCTGTCCGACAGACAAAACTATGTTTGTGTTGTGTATTTGTATTTACACATACATGATATCTATTGTTGATTCTCATGTCTATGAAAGTTGTATGTTGTACATTTATGTGTGTCACTGGTCTGGGAGTCAGATGTTATGTCACCAACCAATTCTGAACAAACAGGGCGATCCAGGCCTTGGCTGAAATCATCCCAGAGAATGGTAATTGCCTTCTTGAGGCTCCAGCTCTGTCAGACACTCATCTCACTGCACACACACACACACACACACACACACACACACACACACGCCATGACCACTGTAGCAGCATCCTGTGACACATGCACGCTACAGTCTGTGCCGGCGTCTGTTCTCAGTTTTCATGGCGATAAAATGACCCTCTGAATTCAGCACATGATGAGCGTGTGGAAGCTCTGCAACAGAAGCTGGCGCACTAGCTCTCAGTGTTACTGTCGCCTGCGGCGGTTCACCTGCTGCTTGAATACAAGGTTGTTTTCTTTCTGTGTCGGGAACTCAATAGCATTGACCTCTCTGCAAAGAGGTTGACGATTGTTTCTCGACATCTTTTGAGGAATCACTAAATGATGACTACAGCACCTTTGTATGGATAGCCACCACACTGCTGTAAAGTCGTCAGACATGACTTCTTTTCTTTTGTGTGTCGATTGTGCTAATGTTCTGACTCAATGACGTCAGGGCCACTGCTCACTCAGGATCACACATTGAGCGTGCATTAAAGGTCCAGTGTGTAGGATCTACTGGCAAAAATTTTATGAAATATTCATTACTATGTTTTCATTATTGTATGATCATGTGAAATTAAGAATCGCTCTGCTTCTGTTTGAAAGAGCCCCTCATATCTTCATAGAGTCCACCATGTTGCACTGCCGATATTCTCAATCTCACTGTTAGATGCAGTAAGAAGGTTCACTTTGATATCTTATTATCGCCCACTGCATACATAACAGTACAGGAAACAAAGCAAGCAATGCAGCCAGTCTGCGGGACTGCAAGAAGAAGAAGCTGACATGCATACGTGAAAATAAGATATGAATATATGATAAGAGAATATATAGTGATTTTGTGTTATTGTGGTTATACAAGTGTAATGTATGGTGCTGTTAAATTGCTGCTAGACTGTCAATACAGTGAGGGAGACCAGTTTGTTTTTTACTTTAGTTCAAATGTCGTTTTTGAAAGGCTAAACACCAACAAATTTGGATCGAAGCAGAATACCTCATCAGATAAAAACATGTTGTGAATTTCCTATTTTCAATCAATTTCGGGACTTCACTGCTCTGGAATTATTGGAAAAACACGAGTTTAAAACAATCCCATGCAGCCACCACTGGAATCTAATTCTACAAATAGTATAATACTAACAATATTAATGTAGCCTGATCTTTATCAAATTTGAATGTTAACGTTATGAATAAAGAATTCAAACTATGTGGCACAGCCTTCTTATAAGATATGAAAGTAAGCCTATTCACACCGCCAAACTGTAGCTGAAAAAATAAGACGACAATATTAGTCATATTAGTCATACATGCCATGAGAATACATCTAAAGAACACATTCATTTAATGACATGCAAACATGTAGCCTAGTCAGGTATTTAATGCCCTGGATGGACAGTAATATTATAAGTTTATTTATTTACAAACTTCTAGGTGTGCAGCATATGTTACCATGGCGATTTAGGGGAAAAGAGATCCACCTAGTGACATTAAAAACTCTGGATTTAGGCTCCACGTACCTCCTTAACGATACACTTAACTCATGTTTGTGAGTCTCTCAATACTTTGGTAGCTTCTAACTGAATCTCTGTTCTTTGAAGTTTAGTTTCTCTCCTGCGTCCCTGTTTGTACTTTCAGATATCTGCTTTAATTTACTGTCATGTTCACTTTTGGCTGTATAAGAGTCGTGTTAAGTTACTGCTGATGAACACCCAACATCCGAAACATGGCTCCACAGAAATGCTAATGCTGCTGTGTGTCGATGTGGAACTGGGGATCTGCACTGTGTGCCAACACGTTTGCCAACTGTTATAGCACGATAATATGTTAATGTTGCTTCTTTTGCCGCCCCAGTGGTGAAAAATAGAATGCTCTGGCATTACATTGATTGGCCGGTACTTCAATGCCCAGTAATCCAAGGCCACATTAAAGAGAAACGAACCCAGATGTACTGGTGGCTATATCAAGGACAGTTAACACTCAAATAGGCATACTTTCACACATTTTTCCAGTGCGGCAGTGGACTTAAAGACTGGAAACCACATCAAAGAGTGTGTCTGATATTACTGCCAAGAAATGCCAGGAATGACCTTTGGCCATTACAACTACAATAGCAAGGGTATATGTAATGACAGTAACCTTTTCTCAACAGCAGAGAGTAGACCAATGCAAAGCCTGATGTAAACTAAACCAGTTCACCAGGCAGAGGAATATGATTGAGAAGCTATAAATCCCCTGGGGCCATCAGAAATGCTCTAGGGTGTGGTGTGGAGAATAAATGTAAAGATGAACACAGCAGGCTTGTCTTCCCTATAATCACCTGGTGTTTTTTACCCAGGCTGCGTTGTTGACTGCAGATTCGTCCACCCCCCCCCCCCCCCCCCCGCCTCTCCACACCGTCACCGTTGGTCCGATCAGTCCGCCGCCCGACTGTCAGCCTGGGGACAGAGCTGATTTATGGCACACATGAGCATGGTGCACATTTCCCCGTGCTGTGAGAGATAGCTAACATACCTGTGCTGACAGTGAGGATGGAGCGAGGCGGCGGCAGTTTCAGGGCGGTGATGCTTTTCTTTAAAGCTCTTAAAGTCCTCCTCATAATGAGAATGCATGAGTGCTGGATGAACTGTCCTCAATCATTGTCTTGGCTTCAATCAGATACCTGAAGCTGGTGGCTCAGCATTACACAGTCAGCCCCTCACGGACTGAAATGATGGAACGCCAATATATCAATGGTGAATCCACTCTGAGTGGGCTGCGGTTATCATATGCATTACAATACAGAGTCTCTGTCACCCCTTATAGTTCCTCTGTAGAACTATACCATTTTTATCGTTTGATTTATCTGTGAAGATTCAGTTTGCAATAAACATCTGGCAGTACCGACCCTAACCCTCCATTCACAATTTCTGTGTCATTTTGATGAAGGAGACACTTGTTCATTCATTTATAATATTGCGCCACAGAGAGATGTTTACAAAACTGCAAAGTCCCATTTCGCTGAAATGTGTTTGACAAAGTGTTGCATTTATTTCTCCTCTCGCTCAGAATGTGATGCTTGAAAGTAACAAAATATATCTTTTGCCCCGCTGATTGTGAAGCATTTGCAAAAACATTTCGATGGATGGTAATGTTGCTTTCAGCCCGAGTAACATTATCTTCCATCAGTATTGGATAACAAGAGAAAAAACTGCACTCTATGTATTTTGTGTCTCTCTTTTATTCTCTTTACATGTGTTAATGTTATGTACATTCATCTCCTTACACAAGATGATGAAAGGAGCATGAAATGCGCAACCAAAACCACGGAAGCCAGACAAATAATATATATATATATATATATATATATATATAGAGAGAGAGAGAGAGAGATATTTATAATATTGAGATATACTGAATTAGATACACTGATATTAGACCAAATCACCCTAAAGGAGTAGCTTCCCTTTTAACTTCACTTGACTTTATTGAAGGGAGAATTAAATTGAGTTTCATATATATATATATATATATATATTAGTGCTGGGCAAGTTAACGCATTATTATCATTCATTAATTAACGCCGACAATTATTTTATTGCGCGTTAACGCAGTTTTTTTTTATTATTAAGCGGACATTTGTAACACAAGAACCGTGCAGCGAGCGGTGAACAGCTGTTTGTGTGGCGTCACTTCCTGCTGCTGCTGCCCCCCCCCCCGGGTGACACGCCCGGTCCGGAACCCCTCTTCACTCCGTCACCCCTCCTGTCTCACACACACACATACACACGCACGATTGTCTCGTTACAGGATCGTGACAATATCAAAATACATATTGTCGTGTTTTTAAATGAACATATAAGCACGTGAGAACAAACTGCTCTTAACTGCAACTCTTTATTAGCATAACTTGCTCGTGCAGGTTACTGCCACGGAACAGACTCCCTCCAGGTTCCCTTGCTTCACCTACATGCCCCTGGGTCCTAAGTCCCTCCCTGTACAGCTTCTTATCACCCTCTGCGTACCAACGTACATTTATAACAAATACCTGAATCTCAGCGTTGCATATGTGTCTGACCAAAATACCAAAAAAAACAAAAAAGAAATGATTCATTTAAATTATTTTTTTTAGAGTTTTTAAAGTTGTTTTGTTTGTAATATGTATATTAAGCATATCATTTAGTTATCGCTACCGAGAATTTAACAAACATGAAAAAAAGGAAAAAAACATGACGTAGATAGGTTTGCAGTTTTCAAGGTGTATATTTCAAATTGCATCTCTTACACACATGAAGATAAAGTTGTGAACACCGGCTGAATATCTATTATCAGAATCATTATAACTGTATTATAACTGCTACACTGTAAAATGTAATTGATGACCTTACTTAAAAAAAAAAGTGACCGTAACTCATTTCTGCTTAATTAGCTGACTATACTGAAAGAAATGTTTGTAAAGAACACTTTCTGGTGAGTAAAGTTGTGAAACTCATCAGCTCAAGTAACCTTTAATATAAAACAATCAGTGAGGTGGAACCATCCGCAAAGTCCGGAGAAACACGAGACCAAACTCGGCCGCATTCGACGATTACCCATGCGCAGTTCAACACTTCACCACTGAAGACGTTCTTTGCTCGAGGCATAATGGCGGATGCACGAAGCGGGAAGAGAGCGCTACTTTGTCAAGTTATTTGAAGGTAAGTTTCAGCTACATAATGAAATAAAATGTCACTGGCTATCTATTTAGCAAACCTAGTCGGCCTTTTACCGTATTATCTATCTGTTAATTAGGGGTTGGAGGTTAACTTTATGTCTTCGATTTTGAAAGCTAGCAAACGTTAAAGCTAACCTAGCTAACGCTAAGCCCGTGCCAAAGCCCGCTACAATAAGTGTACATTTAACAACGACTTGGCAGACGCAGCGTACTTCATAGCGGGTACAATGGCAACTGTGTCGATCTTTCAGGGCCATTCGGCAAGCTTGTCTTTTCTTTTCTTTTTTGTTCGTGGCTCCTACAACCGTCTACGGCGCAGTAAAATGGGACCGTCAGAGAAGCGACTTTATCAGGAAACGAGTCAAAATGTTACATCTGCCTATCCGTTTACCAATTTAGAAGTAACGTACAGTACACTTGACATATAACGCCACGTTTCAGTTATTACTCTTGATGTTACCGAAGCATTTTTTAAAAGGCAGACAGGATGTTGGCGGTTATATTAATAACCGTGGCTGTCTAAATCGCGTGCATTAAATACACCGCATTACGGGAGTCTCACAACGTTACTGTCAGTGAATGAAGATGAAATGTACTAAAGGTAATCTAAAGGTAAATGTAGTGTTCGGTTAAGCTGAACGAGGAATAATTCTACAACCGTTTGATGGTGGGCCTCTCGGGCACAGAGAGAGTGACACTGTCCCAACAGCAAGTGTTATGTTACGTTTTTTAACGTTAAAATAACGTCTTATATTGTGATATTTACTGGAAATGATGTACAATATAACCAATAGTAAGTTGGAAACTTTCAGCTTACCAGACATCCACTTGTGGATGGGTAATTCAGTCATTACAAACAAACAAAAACCTATGAATAATAGAGAAAAAAACATACAATATATATCATGGCTAGCGAGGACATTTAAGTTTTAAAATGTTGAAATCTTCTATTAAACTGATGGCTAGTATTAAGGCTTGAATATTCTGTTGAAGCTCCGAGACCACAGTGCTGGACTGGTTCTTTGTTTACTACTTACTGCGCATGTGCACCCAATAAGTTACTGAATCCGGTTTTAAACGTAACACTTGTATTTAATAACAAATGCAAACTGAATTAACTATCAATAGTAATGCTCTCGAGAACAGAGACCACACACTCTCACCCTAAGCAATCATGTGATATCTGATCTCTGCTCCCTCAAACAAAGCTTTTATACTGCAGAAAAGACACAGGGGGGTCAGATTCGTCATAAAAACAGCAGGGGACTATGTATGATCCAATCGGTGTATAACTTATTGATTTGATCATCTTGGCTAATGTCTGAGCCAATCAGTGTCTGGCTTCTTGCAACCACATGGCTGTAAGTCGACTCCTTCTCTCTCCTGCTTCGTCCTGATGTTGACACCTCAGCTGGAGACATCCTTTGTAGTAGTCCTCTTGCATTGTTCTCTCCGCATTCCTGCTGCTTTTATGGTCTCACTGTCCTACTCCATGCCTCACTCAGTTGTCCCTAAATCTTTAAGACTTATTCTCTACAATACCTACAGTGACTATACTTTTATGGCTTAATACATTCTATGTGTCAATATACTGTAACATATAATATCCTCTATCTGTAAACCTCCTGTAAACATAGAATACATTCCATAGATAAATATATTGCAACTCTTTAACACATGGTAACATTCTTATTATTTTGACACTTCTATTCACCACAAGAGGTGCTAATAATCATACTAAACTAATTCTTAATACTTAAATTCTTCACACTAGTTAGCCATAAACATGCAACTTGACTATGAGTTATTTGCAGTTTGACTGATTGCTTTTGTTGTTTATTTTGTAGGCTTTGCTGAAACCTGGCAATGAATTGGAAGTGTAAGTACTGCTTGTTTTCTTCTGAAAAGAGGGCTCAACTATTCAAACACTACCGCTTAAAACATGGATGCTACTCCAGATTAACTCCAATTCCATGCCTCCACACAGATTGTTTTCCTGAGGGTGAAGATGAGACCAGTATGGAGTCCAAACGAATGGAACTTGTAGAGGAGATGAAGAAACGTCATCCAACTGCTGCTCTGATATCCAAGAATATGGACTCAACGTTTGCCTTGAGAAGAAAAGAGTTGGTGACCTTGGAGCCTCCAGTGAAAGACACGGTTGAAAGGTGGCCAGCAGTCTTTAAGGACGGTCAGGTAAATCAAAATTGTTCACGTTCAAGTTTTTAGTTGTAATGTATTTTCATTATTTGTCATGTATCTTTTAGAATTAGCTTTACTGTCATACTACTGAAAAAGTAGTCCGAAAAATATGATTTTATGAATTGATCATTGCATATCCCAGTGTGTCTAATCAAACTAATAAATCACCAAATCACACTGGCCTCCAAGGATTGAATACAGGTTTCTACCACTGCTGCTGTATGTGATTGGCTCAAACTAGTACTCAGGAGAATTACCTACTATTCTTTGTAAAGAACCATATGTCACCTGGCACGCATTATCTCATTTTGATAGTAGTATCTCTGCATGATAGTAGAGGGGTTCTACTAATATCTCCTATTACCAAAAAAAGGTATTAAATGGGGTTAAACACAACAATGTTCTGAACTATCCCTAGTAACATCATCAACATTTCTTTGTCGCTTATGCTCTTGGGCAATGTGCTCGCTATACTGCCACAGGAGGCTCAGCAGTACACCGCCAATTATCTAATAATATCTGAATCTAGCTTCCTGTTAGTGGCTGTGTCTCTTCAATGCTCCGATTGGTTGATTTTGTGGAGCCTTGTTTTGCTGTGAGGCACAAATATATTCATGGTGTGTTCTGCTATAGAAATGCAAAATGACATTTGACATGCAATTGTGGTTTTAATGCTGCTATTGTTGTTAGGACTGCGATGACCCACCAGACATGTCCCACACCTCCATGGGGATCCTGACAGTGATTGCCGAAGACGGTGTGGCCTCTCCTCTCTCGCTGCACCTAGAGTCTACAGCTACTGCAATCGTTTTGGAAGGAACAGTGGTGATGGATGACCTTGACAATCCTCCGCATGCCATGTGCCTACTCTTCGGACTTATTTACGCCCTGAATTTGGAGTACCCTCAACAACTCAGGTACACCTTTGAGTACTTCTCTCACTTGGACAGAAATCCCTAAAACCTAAAATACAATCACTCAAAAATCTACTGATGCAGTGAGTGACTGTCTTCACGATGTGAATGGTATACTGGGTCAGGCCTGAGACCTTTACCCTTCCATCTCCAATGGAACTCTTTACTTGTATGGAAAAGTGCTGTTTTTTTGTCATTTAGTCCAGTTTACTATTGACTTTGTTTATCTGTTTCTGAATCTGTAGTCAAAAGAGAGCAATCCCGATTTTTCATCGGAATGATGACAGGCATTTTGATTTTATAAAAGTTAAGGAAGTTCATGTCAAGATATAGACATAAAGACATATTGCCGGTAATGGTATGTTATTTTTCTTTTGTAATTTGATAGCTTGGTTTGCAGAAGTTCAATTCATTCTATTTAAATACAAAAAAACTGAAAAAGCCCAAAAGAAATGCATTGTTTATATGAGAAACTTGTAAAAAATGTTTTCCCTTTTTCAAAAGCTGCAGTTAATAATAACTTTGCGATATGTGCTTTATTAACTGTGACTATATCCTGATAGACGATCTGTCTCCTTTTAGTGCTCCAAATGGCATTTGCAAGATTCCACCGCACCCAAAGTAAAACAACCAATCAGAGCAGGATTCTCTAATGCAAGATTCTGGTCCTGCATTGCCTATTTCTCACCTCAGACACCTAATTTAGTGTACTGTTAAGATGTAAAATGAAAACATTAACTGTGGCCTGTTTTCCCAACTGTTAACCTACCTACTAAATGGCAGTCGGGTAACAAACATAATTTCACAGCTAAACAGTACACTGATGCACATTTCTGAAAACATTTAAGGGGAGAAAAGAAAGTAACAGAATATTGATTCATATTTGGTAAACTGCCTATAGTTTTACAGTTAAATTGGAATTCACGAGGAGTGATTGACAGCTGTGTTGGAGACTCATCGACGGGCGTGGTGGAATCTTGCAACTGGCAGGAGCACTAAAAGGAAGCAGAGGAATCTGGTTTTTCAGTCTGTCTGTCTCTTCCCTTAATGTCAGGATATAGTGAGTTTGAACAACTATAATTTAAAAAGGTGTTTTTGTAAAAGTGAACTACTGCTTTAAACTGTTACAAAAGACTAACAAAACTGTGTTAATCATAGTGAACTATGGTCTGCGTTCCAAAAAAATGCATTTTTGTTTACATTTTTTACATTATAAGGGCGACATAAGATCTGTTCTATTTCATAACTTAATCTGGCAACATGTCCAGCATTTTGTTAGCACTTAGTTTGAAGTTAACAAACTGCCTGAGGATAAAAAGACATGTTTTTCGTAAAAAAAAAAACTCTCTGTCTTCCATTACAACTGTTATCTATTTTTTGTTTCAGCAACTTATAGTTTGTAGTTCAGCTTACTTGAGAATTTTAAGGCAATCGGTTTCCTGATAATTTCCTAGTAATGTGAATGCTTGGACTTGTATGGATAACTTGTTCTTATTAGTACTGCTGAATTAATATAACTCAGATCTTTAAGTGGTCTGAATTGACAATTGATAGTCAACTTAATTAATGGTTTTGAGTTAACTTTACACAGATATTTAAGTTGTCTGAATTGACAATTTATAGTTAACGTAATTAATCATTTTGAGTTAACTATACTACAGTTTACTGCAATGACATGAGTTGCCTAAACTCAGTTACTTTAAGCTTTAACAACTTAAAATTAATGAGCTACTTTACTTAGAAATTTTAAGGCAATCGGTTTCCTGACTTTTTTTAAGTAAAGTCAACTTATTACATTTTACAGTGTACTGTGTGAAGCAGGGGTCTCAAACTCAATTTACCTGGGGGCCGCTGGAGGTAGAGTCTGGGTGAGGCTGGGCCGCATCAAATATTCCACAAAAAAAGTGTTTCAAGTATTCCAAAATAAAGTACAACTGATCCAATCTCGGGCAACGACCCCAGTGTCTCCCCTAGGTTTACACTTTGGGGGGGGGGGGTGCACACAAACTTTTCAGGTGGCTGACGTGGGGGGGGGGGGGGGGGGGTGCACGGACACAAACTTTTAATTTCCGATGCGCGTGCTCCGTCCGCTGGTGGGAGTGTGTTCATCTGTGTGCGTGCACGAGTCTTTGTGTGTGTGTGCGCGCATCGGGGCGGAACTCCGCCGTGCGCGATACAGAGAGCAGAGGATATTTAAACAAATTATGTCAACCTTCAAGGGGGGGCGGAGGGTGCCGTTGGGGGTGCGGGGCGCCCCGCTAATACAATGGTAGGGGAAACACTGGACTCGGCAAAAAGGTGTGTGTGAGAAAAATGCGCGGGCCGCACTAACAATAAACTTTTATGTCAAGTAGGGGGCCACAAAATATCGTCCAGCGGGCCGCGAGTTTGAGACCCCTGGTGTAAAGGGAATACTGCTGTTAAAAAGATCCTTATTTGTTTAAAGTGTTTGCAAACCAAATGTTATTGCACTTTTGTTCATATAGCAGTACTTTTAAAATAAAAGTGCGCAATACACTACTTTTGAATTCATTATTGAATTTTGTGCATAACAATGCGATTAATTGCAAAACAATCATGCGATTAATCGCGATTAAAAATTGTTGCCCAGCACAATTTAATTCTCCCTTTAATATATATATATATATTTCACAAATATATTTAAATGTACATATATTTGTTTGTTGTTTTTCATATTTAATTATATATATTATTTCTTTGTACTACTGTACTGTGGTTATTGTTTTGCACCACTCACCAAGTCAAATTCCTTCTTTGCGCAATTATACTTGTCAATAAACCATTTCTGATTCTGATACATATAACATACATGCACATCGAAGGAATTTTAGCAATATAATGTATGCTTTTCATCTACAATATATTATTATTATGTGTTGCTTGATCACTTGAAATCAAGGTTCATTCATGGTCCCTTTATGCTACACAATTTATTTTTTATAGTAGTAGTATGGAGGATGAGTAATCTCACACCCTGGGTAAAGAAGCTGCTCTGCAGTCTGGTGGTACGACAGTGGATACTTCTGTTTCACTTGCTAGACTGAAGCAGGGTGAACAGGCTGAGGCTGGGGTTGAGTATTGTCTTTTGATATCATTCGGGCACCACACCTCACCTCACCGATATCACTGGTGCTATCACTGTGTCCTTGGGCAAGAAACTAAACCCCAAACTGTGCCTTCGGTGTACGAATGGGTATGGCACCTTGGATGGTAGCCCCTGTCATCAGTGTGTGAATGGGTGAATGACATGTAGTGTAAAAGCGCTCTGAGTGGTCGTAAGAAGAAAAAAAACACACCATTTGCAAGTCTATTTGCCATTTACCGTGCTCGGACATGGGTACCTTTGATGTTCTGGGTGGTTTTAGTCACCCGCTGTAGAGCCCTCCTGTCCTGGGCTGTGCAACATTTGACTTATTAGACTGATTTGTGAGGCATACAGCAAGTCAGCAAATACATTAATAAAAGCAGCAGATAGAACAGAGAATACAAGAATGCAAGGTGAGGGAAACTACAGGGACATTATAACTGGCAATGCAGCTTTCATAGTTTATGATTAATATTCCACTTCACTGGGTCATTTCATTGATTTCTCAGGTTGGCTTATGGAAACCCTAGAGAATGCAATGAGCCTTCAATTGTTTCAGTCCAGCAGATGTGATATGAAATCATCAACTCCATACCAGGACAGATAGAGTGATTGCAATAATAACATAGGGGGAACGAAAGTGTAAGTACTTTCCAATGGATGCAAAGCTCGACCTGAGCATTCGACTGCTGCAGTTTGTCGAAGCCTTTAGGAAATTATATTCATAAAACATCTTGAATAGTCTCCCCTTGTTCTTTCCAAATTGAACATCCATCTCTAAAGCTGCAGTAAGGAGCAAGATGGCAGTGGAGCGAGCTGAAAATACAAACTTCATAAACAATTGCCCGTTTAGATAGCCAGAGGACATGCAGCAACATTATCATTCATTCGGAGTCGTGTTTCTGGCCACCTGATGAATTTAAGTCCAACAGTCACACTCCTTTTAACGCTTTTTTGGTCTAAACCAACTCCTATGAAAAAGATCTTGTTCTTTAGCTGCTAAACGCTCCACTAATATGTTCCACTGTCACTGATAATTCTCTGTGAGTTTGTCATTTAAAAATATTAATTGGTGGGGATTTAGAATGTTGTGTAGGTGTTAGTTAGACACATTATATTACACAATTATACAAAGTCCCCAAAGTACATGGTGGGAGTTTGTTTTGTGAATCACTTTTGCGTTTCCTCACAATAATCTTGCAATATTTTTTGCATTCCCTCCCATCCATGAGAGCAGTGAGCGTGTTGGTCCAGAAAGGAGAGATGCTGTGACACACTGCGCATGATGCATTTTTGCTCATTACTCCTTTCTAAAGGCCGAGCTCCGACAGTATACAGCTGCTGGCTGTGAGCACAGCTGCAGCTGCTCTTCCTGGCTGAGCTGCTTGAAGCCTTGGCTGTTGATACGGTTATTGCTCGGCTGCAGTTGTGGCTGAATCAATGGGTCTGTTCAAAATACTAACATACACAATGTGAGTATGTGGGGCGTTCCTGCTGCATAGTATGTGGATATTGTGTACTAACCTGGATGTATACAATATTAGCAAGAATTTATTTTTTTTGGAATCAACTTTTTAACAGAAAACATATGCAAACATATACACAGCAACAAGTCCCCAACCGCCCACCCCCACCCCCGGCGGCAAACAAACAGACATCACAATTGGCCTTGGTGGATCAAAATGGAGAACATAAATAAAGAAATTATACACACAAAAACAAATATATACACATGTATTACATGACACGTATGTTGATATGGGGAGATAGCTGAATGGTATTATTTGCATAACAATAATCATATAAGGTCTGGGACCTAATGCGTGTGCACAAAAACTTTCATTTTGTCAATAAAGGTAGCCCATGCACTGATGGACGATTGTTTGGCATTCATGCATTCTAGCCACAGACTTCTCCACATATGTTATATTCAAGAAAGATTGTAGCCAATGATTCAGGGAGAGAGAATTTAAGGGGCTGCCAACCAAGGGCATGAAACCAACACAAAAGTGCAAGTTTCTGATGAAATGAGAGATCTAGAGAGGAGGTTTCGTTCAATATGGACAATATGGCACTTTAATATATTAGCAAGAATTTCTCAAAGAGTATGAGCCCTGAGCTAACTGGATATACCGAGCCGCCCCAAAATGCATTGCGTCTTTTCAGACTGTCAGAGAGCGGACTGCGAGAGGGAAAAGCCAGGGGGATGATGAGCATGATCAGGAGAGAGACACACACACACACACACACAGCAAGGCCCAAACGTGACAGTATTCACTGTGTCTAACAAGCCACACGTCGGCTGTTTACTACAGCAGTATGAACCCAAAATAAACTGATTTTGCTGTGATTTAACTGCAATGAACGGACAAAAAGGGACTCCGAAATAACTACGTAAAGAGTTTGAATTCCTCTTGTGTTAGTTCTCTCCGCAAGACGACAAGCAAATAACTTTTAAAATATTAGTTTTCTCAATGGAGCTCGGATCGATCGGTGCTTTTCTATGCCGTAAATACGGCAGCGTCTTTTTCATTGTTTGTACCAAATGGTTTATACACACACATTTATACACATAGTGTCGTCCGGTCCAAACTAATAAGAGGTATCGTAGAGCTCTGGCAGCCCACCTACGACTACGATATTTTTTTCCTGATTCAACAACGGCAGGACGTCTGTGATGACAGGAGGAGCATCTCAACGCTGATAGGCTATTGCGACACAGCGTCGCGAGAATTTTTCGCCCGAGTTGAAACATTTTGAAAATCATTTGCGTCATTCGTGCTGCCCGTGCATTGACTTTGTATGTAACCTACAATGCCGCGTTTGGTGTGAAGGCGGCTTTACTCAGCATTCGGTTGTACTCGGCTCCATTCTCTGGTGTATATTTATTTATATAGTCTATGGCAATTCATCTCAAATTTGCCTCACGTTCCACTTGAACACACCTTCAAAAACACCATACACATATCTTTTGTATAGTATATATTCCTTTGGGGAAAAACATTAATCTGGGAAATGGCACGCAGCGGTGAGAACAGCTTTGTCTTCTTTGTTTGACTGAAGGAACAGAGCGCGCCCCAACACCTGTCTTTGTCGTGTTGACAAACCCTCCACAGATGTCTGATGCTAGATAGCATGCCAGTGTTAACGCCGCTGGCTCCAACTCGCTGCCCATCTATCGGAGGCAGACGATGAGGAGTGCTGATATCACACTGGACATAGAAACATAAATCGAGCTATTTGGTGCCCATTGACAGATCTCAGGCAGATTGTTGAAATTCAGCGCATTCAGCTGAGGACACAGAGCTCTGTCAGGCGGACAAAGAAGCAGACAATGCATGCATTTCCAATATGCATTGTATTCTATCAAGCCTGTTTATCCATTGTATATCTAAAAATACAGTGCTGCTAGGGATTCATTCTCACCATTACAGCAGTCACAGAGGTATGCAATGGATATGTGTTGCAAAGTGTAAAAAAAATATCACTGAGCACAGCCTAATAAAACAAATCAAAATAAATTCCCTACCCCCTACAGCCGTGGCAAAAATGCTTTTTGAGTTCCTGTTTTGAGCTAAAAATAGAAGCGTTAAACTAGCAGTCTGTTGTATAATCAGAAGAGAAATGGTTACCTCTAGTAATTGTCCAAACACAAAAGCTGCTCGGCCCAATCATTCACAATCGAACGTGCAGCAGTGGTGCTCTGAAGTCGGCCTCGCTCAAACTTCAATCTATCAAACCATCAATCCGAGAGACACAACAGAAGAACCCAGCAGGGGGAGACGGGAGGGGGCTGACTGTATCAATGGACTCTATACTAACAGCTGTCCACTACACACTATGTGTCTGTATGCAGGTGAAGAACAGCAGGAATGAGATACCGTACCTTTTAGTTATAGGGGACCATATATTATATTATATTCTTTTTTATTAACAAATGGAAGAGAACATGAACAATTAATTCATCCTACTAGTAAGTATTCTCTACGGTAGTTTTGTAACTCAGTGTCATTGACCAACATTGTCATCCAAAAACTATTCAGGGCATAAAAAAAAAATGTAAACCACCATTTTTTTTTTTTTACTGGACCATTCGTCGAATGTGTCATTCTTTCTCTCAGAATCCGTCTGTAAAAAGAAATCCAACATCGACCGCTGCGTCATTTTTCTTTGCGTGAAAGTTTCCAAGCACGTGATTACAGCTGATGTTTTCCGATCTACACTACGTCATTCTTGTGTTGTGTTTGGCTTCGTAACTAAGACCATTTCATTTCAATGGCCGCTCATCAAAATGATGTGATCGTTGGCAAAGGAGTGTCAATAAATCTTTGTATTGTTTGCTGACACAATGCCTCACCTGCACACAGATGTGTGTTAAATAGATTGTTCTAAAGGAGATGTGAAGGCCGCCCTTATGTGACGAAAATTGGGTCCAAGTCAATGAATTGGTGTTGAAGGAGGCTTGATTGTATTTTGAACAAGTTAAACGCAAATCCAGTGTAGTCAAGAAGCACTTTGGGAATCTTGTGCCCTGGTAGATACTTTATTTACCAAGCTGATGGAAACGCACCTCATTCACTTTATTTTTGTTGCCTCATTTGTAACATTGGCTTTAGATTCCCTTGATTGTGGAATACAACGATTACGCAAAATGCTCGCGTGTCAGCTCAAGTAGTCGCGGTTGGGTGAACATTGTGAACAACAAAACTTTGTGAAAATCAGCAGAAGGAAAGTTAGTTAACATTAGCTGTTAGCATGACTGTTCTGCTAACAGATAACAATAACGGAGGTTGCATTGACTTACATCGTGATGCGTTAAAGCTCTCTTCAGTAAAAATGACTATTAGGCGAAGATAGATTATAACGTTATCATGTGTTCAAATGTAATCTTGTACAATTTAGTTTTTTGAGGAGAAACCTGAATAAATACAGCTGTTTGAAATATTACAGAAGGATTTATGACCTGTTTAACTTCCTAACAAGTGTTCATTGTTTTGTTTTTTACCGTGGTATCCAATTGGGTATCGAGAATCTTGGAATTTCACTGGTATTGGCATCGATCAAAGACTGTATATGAGAAGTTGACATGGTCGCCAGGACGTCAGCCCTTGGTTCGTTGGCTACAGTTTTGAAGTCTCAATTCGGCATTCTGGCTGTCGCCATCTTGTTTTGTTTTTTTAACTAGAAGTGGCCGAGAGGGTGGAGCTAAACTGAACGCTGTTTAAGACTTTTAAAGCGATCAAAATGTTACGATTAACTGAAAACACACTGTGAAAGGGTTCAAATGTGCACAATAGTGCAAGTCTGTAGGGATAAACCAGATTACTAAATAAGAATTAGCATATTTTCACACAGAAGCAGGTGTCAAAAATATGATTTTGGTCACAGTGGGACACAGTGATTAACATGAAATAGTATTAATAATACCATCGATTCATCATCCATCCATCCATCCATCATCCGTTCATCCATCTCTCCCTCACATTTTTACTAGTACAGTGATGGAAGCCCTTCAAATCATTATCCATTAAAAACTACAGGAAATTTGAATCCATAATTATTTTTTTACATTTTTTAATCGGTTTACGTCTCTTGATTAAAGCTTTTGTATTTGGGTCACCTCTAGCCAATTAATGCAGAGTCTTAAAAGGTCTCTTTATCCAGACTGTGTACAGTGATTATGTTGATGGTTTCATCATGTCGGTTATCATTACTTGCTAACGTCTCACCCCCAATAGAATGTCTGCATGCTAACAAAGCTCAGAGTACAAAAAGTAAACTGGCCTCATTTCAGTGAGTCTGCCTCTAAAATCAAAATGTACAAAACAATCTCTTTTTAAAAACATTAATTCAACATAATCCGACACTTTAACAAGTATGCCAGACACACAGAGAGAGGTGACTATAGATAGATAGATGCCACACACACACACACACACACACACACACACACACACACACACACACAGAGAGAGGTGACTATAGATAGATAGATGCCACACACACACACACACACACACACACACACACACACACACACACACACACACACACACACACACACACAGAGAGAGGTGACTATAGATAGATAGATGCCACACACACACACACACACACACACACACACACAGAGAGGTGACTATAGATAGATAGATGCCACACACACACACCACACACACACACACACACACACACACACACACACACACACAGAGAGGTGACTATAGATAGATAGATGCCACACACACACACACACACACACACACACACACACACACAGAGAGGTGACTATAGATAGATAGATGCCACACACACACACACACACACACACACACACAGAGAGAGGTGACTATAGATAGATAGATGCCACACACACACACACACACACACACACACACACAGAGAGGTGACTATAGATAGATAGATGCCACACACACACACACACACACACACACAGAGAGAGGTGACTATAGATAGATAGATGCCACACACACACACACACACACACACACACAGAGAGAGGTGACTATAGATAGATAGATGCCACACACACACACACACACACACACACACACAGAGAGGTGACTATAGATAGATAGATGCCACACACACACACACACACACACACACACAGAGAGGTGACTATAGATAGATAGATAGATGCCACACACACACACACAGACACACAGAGAGAGGTGACTATAGATAGATAGATGCCACACACACACACACACACACAGAGAGGTGACTATAGATAGATAGATGCCACACACACACACACACACACACACACACAGAGAGGTGACTATAGATAGATAGATAGATGCCACACACACACACACACACAGAGAGGTGACTATAGATAGATGCCACACACACACACACACACACACACACACACACACACACAGAGAGAGGTGACTATCTATACATTATTACTTTAGCTCAGACAGCATGAAACTTGAATGATTCCCATGAGGAAATTAGGTACACACGGCTAATCTTGCAGTGTCAAGTGTTGATTTTTCTGCAGCAATTATTCCAAGTGGATTGGAGAGAGTTGTATTTATTAAACGCTGGAATGTAGCAGAAGTATTACGTACGGCAGATGGCATCGCTGTGTACTGCAAGAAGGCGCCAGGAGTCACGAATGATCAACAAAGTCCTCAACTCTGGGAAGAGGATAAAACCGGTGTTTTGTGGCCCCACATCTACATTCTATCATCTCTTTTGAATAGCACTGGACCAACAGCAGCAACCTCCTCAACCAGCTCAACATCAGACAGTGAAACTTCCACTTTTTGCATTTTTGTCAAACCATGTCTTCATTTTCATTTGCCCAGCAGACGTATTTTACTTTCCCAGACGTTAGCGTTAGACGTTAGCGTGATGCAAACAATTAGCAAACCACACAAAGTATTACAGCAGAAAAAGTTACTTTGACACAGTTTGGAATCACGTGTAATTGTACAAAACCTAGCGTTTAAAAACAACGACAGTGGAAAAACTCATGGACTAAACATGTGGGAGAGGAAAGTTGGGCTCCAACCAAACACTGGTTTTATAAAAGGTCACGATCCAAAATTGTTGGAAAAGATTGGTTTAATCTTTAGAAATGCATAGTATTTTAAGAGTGTATCATGTGTTTTTTGTGTAAAATCTTGATAGAACTGGGCTACTGTCTGCAGATGATGCTGCCTTTGACTGTATTCCATTAGTCAACAATGCTTTGAAAAAATATTCATGTTTTTGTGTCTGTGAAGTTGAGTCCCGTTGTGGAGGGAACAAGCCGGAGAAGGTTTTTCTTTTCACTCACAAAATGACCCTAGGACAATTGTTGTACCCTGGTGGTGTACAGCTACAACTATTTATTTTAATTCGTTGAATTTCAACTTGAAAAAAACAATTCATGAGGTTTTCTCTGGCGTTAAACACAGTGGCCGCTCATGTCTGACCCTTAAGACGACATAGTAAGACAAAAAAACTCCCTGACTGGACAACGCCGTGGTATCAACCTGTCAATCACTGTGTAGGCCCGCCCTAAAGAACGCCCTTTATGGTCTATTTGACTCTAAATGGACCATAATGTACTAAATGAACATCATGCTGTATTGAAGAAGACTTGAAACTAGAGATTGAGACCATAAACTCATGTTTACAATGTTTACTGAGGTAATAAATCAAGAGAGAAGTAGAGTCATTTTCTCATAGACTTCTATACAACCAGAGGAGTCGCCCCCTGATGGTCAGTAGAGAGAATGCAGGTCAAAGCACTGCCACACTTTTCAGAAATGGTTGCCGCCTGTTGTCGACCACTACATTTCTTGTACCCTGATATCACTACAGTACACAACTGATTCTCTGTAGAGCTGAGAATTGCATGCACAGCCCAAATCTTACGTGCGCCGCAGTGCATGTGGTATTGCAAGCCCTGCTATTAAAACACATAAGGAATCTCTCCGCATCAGGCTGGCATCAAAGAACTCTGACAAAGGCCGACGGATCAAACGCTTTGCATCAGCTCACGTCCTCCTCTGTTCAAAATTGCATTTGAACGCAGCACAAAGGAGTACAGCCAACAGCCAACTGACTGCTGTTCAAGACAGCATGAAAAATAACCAGTCTCATTCTGTATTTATACTCATAAGAACATTATATATATATATAAACAAACTGGGCAATTCCCCCACCACGGTGGATCTGCTTAAATGTACATATAAATATATGTACAGAGAATATGGCTGATCTGAGTACTTTGCCATAACTGAAAGTAGCTACTTGTTGGGCAGACGGGGCTTATTTTTGAACGTTTTGGTGCCCTAGTCATTGTAATATTTTAATATAACTTCATTCAGCTTCACTCATCCTGGTCTGTGTCATGTCATCAACATGATAATTAACCCCTTCAATGCACACAAGTCTCAGTTGTGTCTATTTCCACCACGTTCTCACTCCCAAGTACGGCAGCTTGGTCGGCGGCCCTTATGGCACTCCGAGTGGCCGTCGAAAGGAGGAAGTCAGGTGATGTGCTATGAAGAGCAATAAAGTCAGCATAGGGAGAAGGCCGGTGTGGATGGATGAAAAAAGGACTTTCACCAAGGAGACCGGTGTTGGTGTCCCGTGTGAAACCAAAAGTCAAAAAAGTTTTACAATGAATCTATTCAAACAAATCTCCCTTCATAGTATGAACAGGGATTTTTACAGAGTTTTGTTTTCTTGGTTTTTTTCTTAATTTTTGAGAACTTGGCTTACTGAAACAACACACCTCTTTTGTTTTTGTTGTGTGTATAGCTTTAAAAAAAAAGTTTGTGGTATTTTGAAACAATTAATTGGTGAAAAAGCGAGATAATGAGAATCTCTGTGCACACGATGCAGCAGAAAACGCCGTGTCGCAATTGGATACCTAAAGTCATACTTTTATATTTTGCAGAACAATTTCATTAAATGTGTAGCACCAGATTGAGCCTGTGTGACATCATTCTGTGCACCGCTGCACCTACACTTAATGAGTGTGCAGCTGCATACAGTCCCTTTACCAGACATTTATATTAAAGAACCCAGAGTGACAACGTACACCCCCCCCGCCCACTCCTCAGACCAGGCGTACACATGACTTTCAAAAGGAACCATAGTGAAAAAATCTGATTCATTTTCGATTGTTAGCCAATTTCACAGAGACAGTTTTTTTCTTTTGCAGTCCACACAACAACCAATTTTAATGAATGAAATTACAATTTCTCAACTAATTAGTTACTTTAGTGCGCTCAATTTGATTCTTTTTGATTAGTCTTGTTTTGGTGTTTTCTGTTCTATGCTGTTCTAGCCCCGGCGTCGGCCATCAGACCTCTGGAGCTTGTCCAGAAAGCTGCAGCTCGCCTGGTGTTCAATCGCCCCAAGTTCTCCCACACAACTTCCCTTCTCCGTTCTCTACACTGGCTCCCTGTAAGAGCTTTTATTCAGTTTAAGACTCTGGTGCTATAGTCTACAGGGCAGTGAAAGGAACAGCTCCTTCCTATCTCCAGGCCATGGGCAAGCCCTACACCCCCGCCCGACCACTTCGCTCTGCTGCCTCTGGGCGATTGGTTGCCCCGTCGCTCAGAGGTCCCTGCGGCCGATCGAGCCGGTCACGTCTGTTTTCTGTCCTGGCCCCACAGTGGTGGAATGAACTCCCCACTGACGTCAGGACAGCAGAGTCGCTGCCCATCTTTCATCAGGCTGAAAACTCACCTCTTCAAGAAGTACTACCCTGAGACTTCCACTTAGCACTTATTGTATTCATACTAGTTTGTTGCACTTATTGTATTTGTTTGTTTCTGCGCTGTACGTTTGCTCTGGTTTATGCTCTTAGATGCTTGTTTAAAAAAGGAGATGCACTTATGACTTCTGGTGACTAGTAGTTCTCTTGAATACCTGTGTTGAATACACTTACTGTAAGTCGCTTTGGATAAAAGCGTCTGCTAAATGACTGTAATGTAATGTAATGTAATAAAACAACAGCTGATGGAGTAGATATCAAATGATAACCTCCCAAAAAAATTCATCTGAGGGCTGTAAAAACTTCAGAGCTCAGCCATCGGAGAAATAAAACAGCCTTCTCTCTCTTGGTGAGGATACGGCCCTCTGAGGTTTTGTGAAAAAAAAAAAAAAAAAAGGCCATCCCGGCATCCTTAACCATGAGAAAAGATAGCATCTCAAAGCAGTCCAACTGAATCACAAATGAGCTGGCGGCATTAAACAGACAATCCCCCACTCGGCCCAGGTTTTGCTTTTTTCTCCGTCTGCGGCAGAGTGTGAGCTGCACACTTCAGCCACTTCAGCCCATCTCTCATCTTGGGAGGGGGGGGGGGGGGGGGGGGGGGGCAGCGCTACAGCTGCTGCTGCTGTCACCGTTACTGTAGCAACCTTTCATACATTGGCCTTTTGTGAGATCAAATTGGAATTCTCACATCAAGCTCAGATCAGCTGGAAACTACACGTGCACATGTGCACACCGCTGTAAGATGGAGCATCAGAAGAATACCCTGAGAGTCTAAATATAACTCCTGAAGAAAAAATGGGGGGGGGGAATAATTCTCTACAATTTACCCGGCTCTACTCCCCTACATGCTTTGGAGACTTCTACAAGGGAAGAATGATTGTGTGGTCTTTCCAGTGAATTGTGCACATTATCTTTCCACATCTTCTCCTCGGAAGACGAGGTGCGATGCGTCCAAGCTGTTGGTGACGGATGTGCCGCGTTTGGTCCGTCAGCGGAGCGGCAAGCCTTCTGTTGGGGAACCCTGCATTGACCGGCGGGACCGAATAGCTCAGTGCCTCCCATCTGCTGCCTCACAAGTCAGATATTGGGCTTTGAGAATGGACTCCCGGTTGTCAATCACCACCAGCATCCACCTTCACTGTTTGACTGCGTGTGCCCCACTAGAGGGCGACGGCCGTGTGAAAGAACCATCCGGCAGTGTGAGTGTGAGGGATAATGACAGGCTCCGTATGTGGTCTGCCTCGACGCTTGTTTCTTCCCTCTCCGCGAGGGAATACGTCCCAGTGTGCAAGGAAAAAAAGAAATAGCATAGACACCAGGAAAAGTCATGAGCAGCAACTCAAGCACAGTGAGACTCTGTGTCATTCGTCACAAGCAGATCTTCTGTATCGCACGGTCTATTCAGCCTTGATAACATAAAGACGAAACATTTCAGTGTCTAAAATGAGGCCCTGCGACGCAGGGCAGTGCGCTTATTCAATACGTGTCCACGGGTTCAAAGGTTACATCTGGGGTTGCATCCAATCCCAATCTCCACGCTCAACGGACTTTGAGGCGAGTTCCTGCAAAAGTCCGTGAGGGTATAGGGCTGTTCCACCGTCGAATCGTCGAGTGTTTTGAGGGACATTTTGAGCCCTATGTGAACGTTTTCCATACGTCTGCATTCCTGCCCCAGGGAATTACCCACAATTCATAGTACTGTGACGTTAAACACGGGGTTACCAGTGGAAGTTGGAGATGGAGAAAAAAAAAGTAAACAAATAGGGAAGCAAATGGGTGTTCAGCCTGGCAGATTGAATTTAAATGGAATAATTTAGGATTAAAGATGGAACATAAAAACACATGAAATGAGAGGAATGTAAGCAGAGACTATTATTACACAGCTGGTTTATTTTTTAACCATTCATTTTAACTCTTGGAGTGGTTTTGACAAAAATAAGTAAATAGATTATTTGACAATGACCTCTCATCTTGTAAAGCAGGAGCCTTGAAGACGTTCAAAAAATATAAAATAAATACCAACAATTGTACATAACATGTTTTTGAGGTTCTCAAGGTAACATATGTCCCAGCAGTCTGCTGTCCCATTCGTATTTACACCATTTCCAGCCATCACTCAACCTTTTACAGGTGATGTCAGTTATTCAATCGGACACATTACTTGCTCAACCAAATGGCACCTTGATCTTTGACCATTTTGCTCAAATATGTGCAGCGCAAAGGATTGTGGGTCAGAAGAGCCAGAAAAGCACGCTGGCCTGCATACTGCAAAACGCGACCGGATGTAGAAGAGCATCCTGGTATTTTTGACATGCTATGTATTAGGACATACTAAATCTTTATCCGGCATACTAAATAGTACGGTAGTATGGGTATTGGAACATAATCTAAAAGATATGTAGATCACATATCAGAATAACCCGGGGTCACTCACTGAAGACAGACGATGAAGCTACATCCCACCCATGATGGGATGTGTGGAGGTAAGGGTTTGGGGCATCCTGGTGGCCTAGGGGTTTATTACAATGACCATGTGCTTGAAATGTTCCCGGATTTGAATGGGCACTTTTATAGCATGCACTCCCCCCCAGACAAAATAAAAAGCATACATGGAATAAATGGTTTAGTCCCTTCCTCAAAGGTATATTTGCAGGGGGGAAAAATGGATATTGCAATGCTGATGCCTGCTTAATGTGCGGGCTGTAGCCTACTTTTAATAAAGTCTAATGGAGCATGAAACAGCGGTGCAGGGGGTTTCTTGGTTAGAGTGGCAATCTGGAAGATTTTCATTGAAATAAATGCCTGTTAAGTCACCGAACGATGTAACACATTGGTGTTTAAGCCTATGGCCCGCTGATGAAAGTATTGCAATATTCATACATTAGCAGGATTACAAACTGTGGCGACATTCCTGGGAAAAAACAAACAAAAACTGCATTAGCTCTGCTCCATTGAATACACACAAAAAGTGGAGCTATGCACGCAGTTCAGAAACGTAATGCTCATGTAGCAACTGTAAGCACAATTCCTTTGTTTTTGCTCTCATAGAAATTCTAAAACACCCAGAACTGAAACCTTAAGGATTGGCACTTTAAGGACAACATCTAACGACATGATAAAGATGTTGATTCCTGGTCTTGAAAAGAGGGTCCCTGTGTCTCTGTAAATGTAGTTCAAACTCTTAACCTTCATTATATCAGCTAGTATTAAACTTGCACCAAACAATACTTTTAAATTAACGGGTTAAATGACTGTGTAATGTGCGTAGGGACACTCATAGAGAATCATCCACCAAATCTGCGGCTCCATAGAAACTCCCGCTCCTTGTTTGGGTTTCCAGCAGCTAAAGAGCCAGATATTTACCTCAAGAGTTGATTGAATGTCGTCTTTTCTTTCAGGATTTGGTGGAGAACAAAACGGAGCTAAAGGGGAGAGTTAACATTGGACTAAACCTGACTCTGAATAAATGCTAATGTGGCTCTGTGCCTGCTGGGTGTGTAAATAAGCTAGCTGTACGCTAACATGTTCCTCGTATCGACGTAGAGAATATGTCAGTGTTGCGTTTGAGGCTGCCAAACATTGGTTTGTGGACTGTCGTTTTAAAGCCTTGAGTTTGGCAATTTCGCAGTCGCCATCTTGGAATATAGCTGTCATGTTGTTTTATCCGCAAACGATGAACGGAAGTGACCATATTTGGAATGCGGAAGAGTGACGTAGCAACGCCTTAAAAGTCTCTGGTAGCGACAGCGACCTGTCAATCACAGTAAGCCCGCCCTAAAGCATACCCTGCTTTATGGTCTGTTTGACTCTAAATGGACCATAATTTACTAAATGAACATCATGCTGTATTGAAGAAGACTTGAAACTAGAGATTGAGACCATAAACTCATGTTTACAATGTTTACTGAGGTAATAAATCAAGAGAGAAGTAGAGTCATTTGCTCATAGACTTCTATACAATCTGACTTATTTTTGCAACAGCAGGAGTCGCCCCCTGATGGCCAGTAGAGAGAATGCAAGTTTTATGACACTTCCGCATCGGCTTCCCTTGGCAGAACCAGAGGTTGCTGCCTGCTCACGCCACACCCACCTCGCTATGCCCCCTTGGTTATGGTAAGGGGAACATGACGACATAGGGTTAGCTGAGGTTACATAAAGCATATTGCTAAATTCATTTTTGGTGCTTATTGGGACCCAGCAGCTCATTTGTTACCATGCTCTTGACAGCACCATCATATATATCATTTTAACAAGGGTTTCCAAAAAGTTTTAAAAGTGGATTATTCTAAATGATCTCTTAACATAAACTATTTTCTGTAATGATTATTAAAGGGTCAACCCCGTCTGAACTGGCTTTTTCCAGCCTTCCAGGCGAATCGAACTGCCGGTGGAGGGGAGGGGAGTGATGAGCCTGCTACTACCTCTTGCACGAGCAAACACACAGCTGACACCACGCGCCAGTGCGCACGGCCGTCGAGGTGAGCGCGCGCACCTGTGATTTGGAAAGGAAACCTGTTGAGTAGATGCTTCGAACAAACTCGGTGTCTCTCTGTTCTTTTTCCCGAGAAAACACAAACCTCCTCGGCACGCGCAGCAGCCGGAGCGCTGAACCTCCAGCACCGAACGAGTTAAACGCCACCCCACCCCCCCATCACCACCACCATGTACAGAGCGGCTGACTGGAGGTTAGTTAGGCTGTTGCGGTGCAGAGCGTAGTGTGGACGCGGCGGCGGGCGGCGTACAGCAGCGCACCCGAACCCGGGCCAACTTCACGGTTAAAAGCTGCCAGAACTACCCGACAAAAACAACCCAGCAGCCATGTCGGAGCGGAGGAGGATCTCTGGATTTGACAGCGCTCAGTCTCGCTACTACTGAGCGCGCGAGTGCGCGCGTGAGTAAAGAGGGCGAAAGGGCTGTTTTTTTCTTCTTCTGGCTGTGTGTGGTTATCGCCTCCCCGATGGATGGGCAACGGGGCTTTTACGAGATGGAGAACCCGGCGGAGAACCCCAGCAAGGCGGCGGAGTACCTCGCAGAGCTGAACAAGATCATCGAGACGCAGCAAGGGCTGCTGGAGAAGCAGCGGGTCCGGATCGAGGAGCTGGAGCTCCAGGTGACGGACCTCTGCAAGGAGAACGTGTGCCTGAAGGACCAGCACCAGCGGCACCTGGCCACCTGCAGACTCCAGCAGGGCAACCACTCCGCCCTGGTAGCCATCAAGGAGAACGCCGCGCAGGAAAAGTAAGTTGTGAACCCCAGTGTCCACATGGGTTCCTCTGCCCAAAACGCAGGGGCGCTGGATCCCGACGGTGTGTGCCCCTCGCGTGCGTTCTGTGTCACCTCCGACCACGCAACCGCGTCGAATGCACACTTCTCTGCCACTTTGTCACGCACTCTTAATTTATCTGTGTAATCCCCCATACATTGCCAGGGATCGTTTCAGTCTCACACACACACACACACACACACACACACACGCACACACACACACACACACATACACAGAGGGCTGCGCACGCTTTGCACGCGTATTGCGTAATATGGATCCCCCAAGGCTGTCTATTAAAACTACGACCGTCAGATTTCTTTAAAGTGTATATATCACACCGTCGCGGTGTAAAGTCCGGACCGGTGGGTGTGACTTTGTTGTTGTTTGTTGTATTGTGTCAGGAGAGGTGGTTTGTTGTGAAGAAACAGCTTTATGCATATTTCTGGTGCCGCTGGTTGCTGAGGCGACGAGCACAGCTGGATGTTTTTCTGAAGACAGATGTGTTGACTTATTTTCCTCTCGACCTTTTTTAAAAAAAATAATAATCATCATTTTCATTTGAAGTGACGTTGCTTTGGAGAGCCACTATCACTATTGATTCAGAAGTGTTCCATTAAACACAGTTTGAGGTGAAAAAACCCGGAAGTCCCCGTGCGGGCTGTATCGTGAGAAAACGCAGTTCTGTTTTACTGCATGTCACAGAGTAGTCCTAAGCTTTTCAATCACGTGGTTCCTCATTGTTGTGTAATGTTTTATAAGCACTTTTGAACGCAAGCTCAACACATTGTGAGGTCACCCACTCTACATGCAGTACTTCTGAACATATTGCATGTTCTGAGCGTGGTCAATTTATGTGATTATTATTTTTTTTGTTAAACTTTGGTTCGTCACACATCATTAAGCAGCAGTCATGCCATGCGGATGAAATCCCAATGTGTGTATCACAGTGTATCGATTAGCCTCGATCCAGGATTGTGTCGAGATATGCCGGTATTGACGACAACCGATGTTTAAAAAAAATTAAATATTGATATCATGTTAGTTGTAATTAATTCTGCACCTCTTAAAGGTACAGTACAGATTGACACTTGTAATGTTTCATGTTTCTTTTTGTTTGTTATTTTTGTTATGATGTTATGATCACTAATGCGTTGTAACCAGGTGTTAGTATACATATTTAAGAGAAAAAATAACCATTATGTTTAATTATGTCATGTCAGTAATAATTAATCCTGCGTCTCTTAAAAGTACAGTTAAGGCCTTTACACACGTACTACTGAGCCTCTGAGTAGTTGTTTTCAATCCTCACAAATATGGACGTTACTCAACCGGTTGCGAGTCAACGCGATTGGTTGATGACTTTATCCGCCATGAGAAAGCTCAGAAAAATCTTTTTTGCTGCGTAATATTCACGTTCAGTGTGAAAGTATTCATGGAAAAAACAACAGTTCGAAAAAAATATATCAACGTGCAAAATAGTCGCAAGAAAAATCTATTTTACTGTCAGCTTTATTATTTCTTTTGACGATATCGTTATCGTGAATTCTTTATATTTACAGTTATATTAATTCAGTTGAATCTCTTTTGGGTTTTAGACTGTTGGTCAGAAGACATTATCAACTTCAAGACGTCGTCTTGGACTCTTGGGGAGTTTTCAGTATTTCCTGACATTTTATTGACTAAACACATGAAGCTCTAATCCCAAAAGAACTCTCATGCCCTTTATAATCTCCCAGAAACCAGGGTGACTTGCTCAAGTTGCTAATTGTGTCCGACCAACACTATAGTACACAAAGATCTTTAGTTTACAATGATAGAAAACTGAGAAAAGCAGAGAATGTTTAATTAATTACTTTTGACATAAACTATTACAATTAATCCATTATCTAAATTGTTAGCAATTAATAATGCTATTCACAGCTGTCACAGTTCAAAATTCAACATAGAAGACTTCTTGGGAACTTAATTGGGAAACTGTTCATAAGTAACCAGGCTATTTTGGTTTTGTGCAGTTATTAAACACTTTCTAGGGCTTCTCCAGAGGTTTAGTATTGCACTTATCTTTTCCCTCCGAAAAAATGGCTCAATTAAAAGCAGCAGCGAGAGAAAGATCCCAGAGATTTTTTTGTGATCTGTTCTCATAACCACTCCACTTTAATCTCTGAGAATATTGATATTTTCTAATCTCGTAAATTCCGAGATTTCTGTGGGACTACTCACCCCCCCTCTCTGACTGTCATTTTCTATTTATTTAATTTTCCTTACAATGGCCCAACAATACGCATTTCATTTAAAAATGAAAGTACTTCATCACATTGATTGTTTCCGACCAGAGACCTTAGGAGGGGTAAAAGGTAATGCGAGATCTCTTGACGTTTGACTAATTTATATATCGTATACCCATGCAATACCTGTGCAATAGTCCTCACTCCTTCCCTCCATCCATCCTCCTTCTGCCTCCTTTGCTTAGTGGGTATGAAATTGCAGCGTCTGCGGCGGTGAACGATTAGCTCCACCGTCTGTAGTTTGATTATCCAAGCGCAAGTTGTGAGGCAGTAAAGGGCCGTTCACGTTTCATTTTGTGCTTAAGGTCAGACAAACTGTCAGACAAATCAAGCAGTGAAGCTACTGTGAGGGATTCATGGTGCTGAAAACCCATTTGTCTTTGTTTAAGTTCATTCAGTGAGGCTTACTGCTAAATTACTTCATCATCGTCACCATCGCCATCGCAGTGCACAGGTGTTGGTTGCTTAGTAACGGCAGGCACATCGGTAGCGCAAAATCCCACCCAAGCAGCTTGGATAAGTGGACGAATGCGGTGCGGCCGGCGTTTTCCCCACGCGTTTTTTCAAACCGCCTTCACAAAATGCAAAAGCACTGTTCTGTTTATTTTTGCACCGAGTGCAACACTGTGAGGCCTTTTAACAAACCTCATGACATCGTTATCATATTTGCTTACTCATTGTTTTAACTATACATAGCTATCCATGCGGAGCCGAGGCCGGGAGCTGGTCTCTCCGGAGTGTCCGCCCTTGTGCGCCCCTTCAACACCTGAGCGGACAGGTTTTGTGTTTGAATTTACCCCGACGTGGTTCACGTCCATGCCTTAAAAATTGAGCAATTATGTATATATTATTTTTAGCGGAGAGCACACACACAGACACACAGCTGAGAGGGAGTCCTGTCCCTTGTGTTCTGTCAACAGTTGGGCTACGTCAGCTGTTCTCTTTGTGTTGACCGCAGTCAGCAGCAGCACAGTCCACGGCCTTGACTGGAGGGCCAATGGGGGTGCTCTGTTCCTCCCAGGCCTTCTGACACACACACACACACACACACACACACATTATAATGCAAGTCTATCTCCACCACGCAGCAAGACGGGTCACTCTGTTACTCCAGGTAATGAGTGAGCGAGAAAGAAAGGCCTGTCAGAGATGTTTTATTCCAGAGCAGAGTGTTTCTGCTTCGATGGAGGTGGGAGCACGTCGTTCCCAGCGCAGCGTGCTTCACCAGCTAATCCACTGTGGTGGGGCCAGCGCTCTGTGTTTACTCTGTGCTTTTTGTTTGGCTGGTAAAGTTCACACAACTCGCGCGGCTCTTATCGCGGTCACACTGCATGTGTGCGTTTGGAGATACGAGGCCTGGAACAGCGGGACGTAAGAGACTCCTCTTGGCAGTTTGGTGTGAGAGCATTTGCAGGATGACGGCATGCAGTAACGCTGAACAACCAACCTGTTGTTTTTTAGGAAGACTGGTCAGATCAATGAAATCAAATCTCAGGCCTGGCTGGATTAACTATTTAGGGGGGCCCAGGACAAAAGTGTGTGTGGACTATGACTGCACAATATTGGAACAAATTGACATTAAAATATTGATTGTATAGTTTTCTTTTCGTATCAAGCCGCATAAAAAGGTACAGCGTGACGTGTGTGGGGAAATCCCCAGACGTTAAGCTTCATTCACGTGCTTTGCTCAAAGGCATCTGGAGGGCAAATAATGACTGATTTGATTAATTGCAAAATGTGTGAGAATTTGTACCGTCGAAGTACAATACCAAGTACAGCGAGACTTATTATGGTTTATGTTGTATGTATAGTTTAACCTAAATCAGTTAGTTAGCATTCTTCAAGCACAGGAGTACTGGTTTCCTTCTGAGTGTCTGGGCTTATATAAAGGCCACTATTAAGGAATAGTCTGCAAGAAGGTTCGTATCATGCCTGTAAATGTTGACTTATTTGTCACTTAGCTTCCGTACTTATTTTAACCCAAACGTTGACGTATTTGTCGCGTAACTTCCATACTTTAGTCTAACCCAAACCGCGATCTTCTTCTTAACCTAACCCATTAGTCTTGTTGCCTTAACACTGCAGGGGCTTGTGCAGGAGCGCTGATCGCTGGTGTTGCTTGACATTCGTAGGAAAAACATCACGCTATAAATAACAAAATAACCTCGAGGATGAGGATACGTTGATACTTATACTGAGTTATACTGAATAAGCTGAACGGTGCATGTCTTGCTCAGGCCGCTCTCCATCACATCACATATAGACACAACCGCCATATGTCACACACCCAAACCAAGAGCTGCTGTTCTGAAAATATTTATTTCAGACCTGCGCTCAGGGCTTCATCCGTTCAGCTTGCTCACGTGTGTGTGTGTGTGTGTGTGTGTGTGTGTGTGTGTGTGTGTGTGTGTGTGTGTGTGCGCGGCGCTGCAGGAAATAACAGCGCGCTGGTCAGCAGCTCAGAACGCTCAGCGAATCAGGAGTCAAAAAAGTGAACGCTGCCTGAGGACGTATGAAAATCGGTCGGGAATATAACAAAGTTTCGACTTTTTAAGGCAAGCGCATACGCCACAGTTGCTGTGGGCAAACTGTGAAATATGCGCTGTTTGTGATGCATTTAAAGCCAAACCTAGAAATACATTTCACACAAGAGAACGCTGTATGTTGTGAAGCCCGAGGGTGGTCTTGACAGCCCTTATAAATGCAGAAGATGAGAAGAATAAATAAACTTTCAAAAGGAGAACACATTTCGAAATAAAATATTCATGGAGGCTGTTGGAGGTAAAAAAAAGAGATTTGCTACATTATTTGATTCTGTCAGTGTTTATTCTCGATGTGTAACATCCTGTATACTGTATGTTGTTTGTTGTTCCTGTGTTTTAAATATCTTATGAGGTGAAACTTGCGAGAGAGTCACTTAAAAGCTGCACATCAGAAGGTGAAGAATCTGGTGATTTATCACACAGCGTTGCTAGGCGTTGGAAGGCAGGATGCTAATGAGAATTTGATGTATTGCCAAATCCAAAGTGATGACATAAACAACAACGCAAACTCCGTGGCTGCATCGAATGAAAGCTGAATAACACAGATCCTGTATATGCATCTCCTTAAAAAGTTAACGTGATAAACTTTTAACAGTCTCAGTTTAATACTGATGCCTCCATATGACCATCAATAAACGAGACCATGAGAGAGAAGATTGGCTATTTCTATATAGTTATTCTTCATGCTTGTCATCGGTGCCACCGGGTTTGATTCTGACAGAATCGGACAGGATTATTCAGGTTCACCAGAACCCACTTCAGCTCAGACTCCGTTGGAGAATCAGGTCGTATTGCTCGGGCCGCTAGAGCGAAGAACCAGAACCAGGGCTGCCAGTAAAATGAGAGGTTTTCTAAATGGAATCTGGTGCTCGGGAATACTACCGCTTTTGTCATTTTGTGCCAAAATCAACGCAAAATGAAAGTTCCTCGTAGCAGCTTTAAGCCCCAGTTCCACCGAAAGCCGGGAGTGGAACCGTAGTTAGTCCGGGACGTTCTGGGGGGGTCCGTGATGAACCGTAGTAAAACCGTGGCCATCCGTGGTGAACTGTGGCCATCCGTGGCGTATCCGGGAAGACGAGTGACTCACCGGACGTACAACTAACATCCGGGGTGATCCGTGGCCATCCGGGAATAGAGAGGGGGGCGGCGTTGATCGTAGCGCATCCGGGATGAACCGTAGCATAACCGTAGTAGGACCGTGTTAATCCGGGATGAAACGGGAGCTAGTTGACACCCCGATTCACCCCAACTGAAAATCAGAACTATTTATACCCTGCCGCTTCATCCGGGACGCATCCGGGATGCATCCGCAACGCATCCAGGGCGTATCCGTGGCGTATCCGTAGTTGAACCGTGGTCAAACCGTGGCAATCAGGGATAAACCAGGCTTGAACAGGGGTGATCCGTGGCGGAACCGTAGTAGAACCGGGAAACATGTCAAATGTGTTTTCATCCTGGACGATTTCCTTCCCGGATCACCGCGGACCACCCCGGATCTCACCTCTTTTTATCCGTGGTGATATGGGGTGATCCGGGGACATCCGTAGTATATCCGGCTTTCGGTGGAACTGGGGCTTTAACTTTAGCACTAAACGTAGCAAACTTTTCTCTTTTTAGTTTGAGTTATTATCTGAATTTGCCCCCTGGTGTGAGATCATGATGTGAGATTGAAAGCTAATTATCCTCCGCACAAAACATAATTTTGCCTCTCATAATTATGGGTTTTAATGTCAGTCTGATGTGATTTACAATTAAAAATGCACGTTCTTCTATAATGACAATAACCACAAGCTGCGTCCTGTCGCGTGTTCTTACAGCAACTGTTGAACCTCCACGTAGGTCAGCATTCACTTTGACCAGTGCAGACACATCTCTGTACAGTATTTACTGTATAGTTAAGTATTTTATCTTCATTCCTTGAAACCTGACGAGATGGAATATCATGCGGTATTCTTGCATGCTCTTTTTACATCCAGAGAATCCAGCTGCCGTGCAAGCTGATGATGCATCAGGCTTTCAATTAACTCCAATGTCAACTTTTTTGCATCATCTTTAGACAGTCGGAGCAACTGAAGCAACACCTGAATCAGGACACACGGGAACACGAATGATGCATTTGACATATGAGTCCTTAAGGTGCACAGACATCGCGTCACTTTTTTCTGATAGTTAGTAGAATGCTGGTAGAATAAATGTGTCGAGGAAGTAAAATATCTGTAACATTTGGAAACATTGATATGAAACTGCCCTGTGCATAAAGGAATGAACTTCCCCTGTCAGATTCTATAAGAATCCAAAGTAGGATTTAAATAAGTTTTGACTTGTGCCTTGAAATATCATATGAGATCCTCCTGAGAGCGGACTGCTGGCTCTGTGCTGAGTCATGCTTATTGATAATCTTGTGGCTGAGCGGGAGCATGGGATGTTGTGTACTGGAGCAGAACAGTACAAATTAGAATTAATGTTCTTGAACGCTTGCCAAGAAGTTGTTGATGTATGAGGCAGGAGTTTAAAGGTACCCAGAGATTTCATTGGAAACATATCTCACCATATGTATGTTGCGCATCTTTAAAGGTTCTCTATACGATATTCAGAGCATTTATATAGTAGCAAACAACTATTTGCTATGTAAAGATACAGAGGACTAATGTATATCTGAGCAGAGAATGAAGTCGTTATCAGAGTTTGTCGCATGTGCATGTTAGCGCAGCGTGCCACACTGGCTAGCTCTTAGCGGCCGTCGCTCTGCACTTCGCTCATACAGCAGTACAGCATATGACAACATATGTGTACCGCCCACCCTCCGGTTCCCCCTCAGGTAAACACTGTTACCTCTGTCAGCACTGTTAGCGCTTTTTGCACGGTTACCTCTGTCAGCACTGTTAGCGCTTTTAGCACGGTTACCTCTGTCAGGACTGTTGCACTGTTAGCACCGTTAGCTGCAAGCCGCCGGCTCAGCCGTCACCATGTTAAGAGCCTTGTGGAGGCAATAGATACCATATGTTCTGAGTTTTGAATTCAGCACCTTCAAGGCCCAGCAAACATGCTGAAGGCGTCAATTGTTTTTTTATTTTCGTGTGTTGCTGCCTTTGACCAAAAACAGTTACTTTGCATTCTAGTCGGCAGATTTCCCAATCTGCTGTAAACTGCAGTGAGCTTGTTATAATGTTATTTGAGTGGTATTTGACAGGATGCGGCCGACTGTCGTCTTGACTGACACTGTGCTGTGATAGAAATACAACTGTACTGCAAAACACTTCTTCTTGCTTTCCATTTAAAGTAGAATTGGACAAAGTGGGGGCTTTTTTAATAAATCGCTTTGTCAATAGCCTGTCAGAAAATTGTGAAACATGCCAGCATTTTCCCAACGCCAAAGGTGACATTCCAAAGATATCCAGTTCACTTTCTGACAGTATATGACAAAGAAAAGTGGCCCCTTTTGAGGAACTGAAACTTGAGAAAAGGTGACATGTTTGCTTGAAAAAAAACAAAGAATTCATTGATATATTGATTCATTTTCTGATTTATCAAATTAACTCCCTAAGCACACTTAGCTCTACTGCTTTTCTTTATTTTGTCAACTTCCATGAGGACATTGCAATGGCATTCACTGTAAACGCCTGTGTTGCAGTCGGAGTTTTGGCGGCACAGGAAGGGGCATTAAACCATGAAGTCAGAGGTAATGTGACAGACAAGATTATTAAAACTGCACAGTATCTTCCCAGCTGAATGTGGCATTTGAGTATGAGTAACTGAAGATGCGCTACGCACAGTGACAGGAAATGTGGATTTGTGGGTGTCAGTATTATCTATTATTTTAATTTAATAACCCATGCAGTCAAGGCTTTACCTGTTTATTGTTTTTCAGTGTCACTGGGGTCTAGAACAGTGTAGGCAATTGGAAGCATGCAGCCAATGTAAACAGTTAAATCTCAAAAAAATGGAAGTTGTGTATTTAGCCATACTGGCAAAAAAAACAACAAGGTGAAAAGCGAACATGAGAAATGTTTTGAATCCTCTATGTATTTTTTATCTCTTCTAGGCTTAGCCTTAAGAGATTATGTGTTCGGTCATGTGTGAAGTATGTGCATCCGTCTGTTTGTCCATAGCTTATCTCACATACTACTGGATCCATCAGCCTAGTATTCTTTTTTCCTCATTTATGACCGTTTGCTGAAGGACTTCTCATGGTTGCAGTGATTTAACACTTTTTGAAAAACACATGTTACTAGCGTATAATACCGTTATTGACTGCTGACTCCCCTCTAGGCATGGGGCCTCAAGTGATCAATAACTGCTTCAGACGTCTGAGTGACAAAACACGTCTGATAGACGCTGGCGGTCTAGACCGGGGACAATTGTGGTTTGTATTAATTCAAGCAAACATTACAGCGGTGGTGGTTGTAGACACATCTGCACTCTACTGAGAGTACATTTCTAGTTTAAATACTTTTTTCTTTGTGAAACTGGGTCAACATTGGCATGCATTGCAACTGCTCCAACCTGACTACAGTGTCCTCAGCAAAGGAACAAACTTATTTTCATAGCCATTTCTACCTTTTGAAAATAATAATTCTGTACTCCAATTCCAACTTGAAGCTTGTGAGACACTGCCTGCTTAGTCTCAAATTGTTCATTTTCACCAATTATCGATCGTTTAGGAACAATTGGCCTCATGTAAGAACCACTTGTATGAACAGATTCGTCGCCAGTTGTAGGTCGTCAGCTGTCAAAATTAAACTGGGTCTGACTGGTTAAACTGCTCCCTCCGCTGTCAAATACCGTATGTGAGGGAACACCCTCCACTCACTCACACCACGGTACAACCGTAAGTAGACTTTTTGAGGTCCCAACATCTCCAGCAGAGTGATAGGTCTCCTCTCTAGTGGATCATGTCACATGAATTTCATGAGTCTCATTCTCCCAATTGAACTTCCTTCATATTTAATAAATAATTGAATCACTCGTTAGTAAAACCAGGTCCTTCGGTATTTGCATTGTTTGTGAAAAACAAGGTGTTGGATTAAGTTGGCTACAGCTGTTTTTTCAATAGCCATGTTTCCATTTAATTGTCAAGCCAATTTAAGCGTTTCCATCAACTGGTTTGGAGCGAATAAACTCCGCTACAGCGTAGTTTAGTCAGAAGTTGGCCTGATAGGCTACACATGGCTGTAATCTGCCAGTAAACAGAGTAGAAGAAGTAGAAGTTGAGAACCATAAACAAAACGGTTAGGCTTGGCCATCTAACTCATGTACCAATTGGTTCCCAAAAGCTTTAGTTAATGTCCGTATTGGTCATGATTCCTGCTATTCGGAGACAAAGACAATATAAATATATAACCGAGAAGACACGAACAGCAGAAACAGCTGATCAGTCATGTGAGTTAAAAGTTCAAAAGGTCGGCAAAGACGTTTCCATATCCCTTGGCGCATCGACTCTTTTTCGACGAAGTCAAAAACCACAAAAGCCTGTGTAAAAATGCTTTTGCACAATTCAGGAAGTTTTATCAAGTTTTCGAATGCGATACTTCAAAATGTGCAGAAAAAACCCAACTTGAATGGAAACGGGCCTAATGTGTCAGATACATATACATTTTATATGGATCTGTATGAATGTATATGTATATAAATATTGTAGCATCTGATCAAACACGGTATCGGCAGAACCAATGTAAAAGGACTTGACCGGGACATCCCTAAATAGAGGATCAGAATAACAACACTAATTCTTGCTTGAGGCCCAATGTGTGTGGAAGTTAAGGCAAGGCTTGTTGGAGAATGGGAAAACACCCGAAGTGGAATAAATGCAATAACTTATCTACCAGATAATAGATACATAGCCATTCCTTGGCTGCAACCATAAACACCCACAGCATGTCACTAAGCAACAATGCAATGCCATCACTAGAGGGACAAGAGGTTTAAGCAAGAACATCATCAGCATATTCCTTTTTTTATTTATTTTAATGTCCATAAAGGTCAGCTTTAAACCCTCTTTTTTTGCCTCTATAGTTTATTAAGCACTGCTGTATTTACTTGCTTTTCATTGTGTAGACCAGTGTTGGTATTCACCCTGGATGGACGAGATCAAACTGTGCTCCCCCAGACGTCGTCCATTTTTTCTCCAGGATCTGACCAGGTGTGTGGATGGAGGTCGTCTATCATTCAACTGAATCCATTTCTCTGCCAGCCCACAGGACCTATCTTTTGGACTGGCTCGACCGCCGCCAATCCAATTATGTCACGGTGGACCTCATTGTGGAACAGCCTGGAATTGCAATATTCATCCACTTTCTTATCCATTTTCATCCCACTGAATGCACGGGCAGGGATTTATTTCCCTCTGGATCATGTGTTTAGTCATTAACATGATAACTGCTGCAGGAGGTATTTTGTGGAGTACGTGATATACACGAAACGTTAAACACAACAAATGAGGGAACTGCTTTCGGTTCTACAGGGTGATGAGTGCATGTTGAGGCTTTAACACAGACATATGCCGATGCCCCCCCCCTTCTCCCCCACTCTTCTTCCCCCCTCTTCTTCCCGTTCCTCACCTCTCCTGTGAGAGAAGCAAGCTCTTTTTGTTTTGAACTTCAACTAAATGGAGTCAGCGCTGCTGTCATCTTTGAACAGTCGATGTGTTTAATGATCGTCACTTTGCACATTTCTGTTGACTCCGTCTCACAGGACCACCAGTCCTCAGATGTCAGTCTGCCAGAGCGACTCCGAGTTTGACACCTAGATTGGCAAAGTAGATGGATTAGCTTTGTCATTATCAAAGAATAGCGTACAAAACTTCCAGATAGCAACTTCCCATGTTCAGTTGGCACTGGCCGCCACTTTCACCAGAGTCTTTTGGATCATGTAGCTTGTAAATAATTAGTTTAACATTTAGGTTAATACAAGAAGCAACCTCCAGTTCTGAAAAGTTAAACTTGCATTCTCTCTTAATGGCCATCAGGGGGTGAAATAAGTCTGATTGTATAGAAGTCTATGAGAAAATAACTCTACTTCTCTCTTGATTTATTACCTCAGTAAACATGGTAAACATGACTTTATGGTCTCAATCTCAATTTTTAAGTCATCTTTAATACAGCATGATGCTCATTTAGTAAATGATGGTCCATTTCGGGTCAAATAGACCATAAAATAGGTTATGCTTTAGGGCGAGGCAAACTTGTGAATGACAGGTCGCTAACTTGGCGTTGTCCGGTTTGTGAGTTGTCCGTGTTTTCGTCTTAGAACTTTAACCCTTTCACAGTGTGTTTCCAGTTCATGAAAGTTAATTGTAACATTTTGGTCATCTATAAATCTATTATTCAGCATTCAGTTGTACTTAGCTCCACCCTCTCGTGTCACTTCTAGTTGCAAAAAACCAAGATGGCGACGGCCAAAAACCAAGATGGCGACGGCCAAAATGCCAAACTCGAGGCTTCAAAACAGTAGTCCACAAACCAATGGGTAACGTCACTTTGACTACTTCCACTTCTTATATAGCTATAGTCTACGGTTAACTATAAGCATAGGACCACACTTGATATCAGCAGCCATTATTAAAGAACTTGGATCTGGATCAGGGCAGGAAAAAAACTTGATTGGGACATCACTACTAGCTTATTAAATAGACATTATATTAATATTTTGGGCACTGATTATAGGTCAACTGTGTATTACAGGTCCCCATTTTCACGTTGTTTGATTAGATTAGCCATGTACTATGTTCTAACCATACTATGTACGCTGCAAGTGACATGTGTAAACACACACAATTGGACAATACACTGCAACAGGAAGAGCCGTCAGCTTGCTTTCTGTCTGGTAAAACAGCTCCAGACTTCACTGTCCCCACCAAAAAATAATAAAAGTGTGATAAATGGGAGGTGTGGCAAGACTGTCACATACTAGAATTTGCATTTTTGAGCTGGTGATCAGATATTTGTTATCTAACCCATAGTTCAGAATATCAGGTCAGGTGCGAGTGTAAACGAGCTCTGTGAAGACTGAAGAATACCTGCAGGTTGTTGACTCTGAGATGTCATGAGGCTTTCATCCTGACATTTTAAATCAGTGTGTTTTGGAGGCCTTGGTCTGATGGCGGTTTGAGAACAATTTGTCTTTTGTCAAACACTGTTCAGATGTTCCTGCTTGAAGAAAGACATGTGTAGCCGCATTGAAAGCTGACATTTGAAATGGTTTTGTTTGTCTTACTCTTTCCATTTCAGTTTATTCTGACTATCACGAATGTATATCCCAACCTTACATAGATAGGAGTTTGTTGGTCTACTGTTGTGATCAAGCAAAACCTCAGAAATCTTCGTGAAACCCAGCAGCCCGGGGGAGCCGTTATCTTGTGAAGTCAGATGGCCAAATTTTGAAGGGGGATGGAAAAGAAATCTGCAAATATTCCTAATGCCTTTTTTTTCTCAAAGTGAAGTGTTGACTCTGTGGCCTTGGCATATTTTCACTTTTTTGCAACCTATTACCTGCTTATAATAACACATTTAAAAGTTTTCCAAATGTTGTTCACAGCTAAAATGCACACTTCTTACACCTCTTCTGAAGTCTTGTTTTTTTAATGCTGATCTCCTCTACGAAGACACCCCGAAAAGTTGTTATTTTGGCTATATAAAAATAAACTATTTCTTTGGAGCCTGACAGTGCCCCTTAGCTAAAATGTTCTAAATATTTGTAATATCTACACAGGTTGTGCTTAGGGCCAAAAGCATCCACCTGGCAATTGAGTCAATATGGATGCATTGGCAGCACAGAGAGATGAATTCCATTTCATTCCACATCATCTAGCAGACTCAAAACTAGAGCTGCTCTGGTGGCAAAGATTTTCCACTCAGCTTATAGTGGGATCCTGTGGGTTTTCTCAGGCTTTATCAGAGGTGGAGTATTTGGTAAAGGGTGGTACGAATGACACCAGCTCCTTTAAGTCTCTGGGCATCAAACACAGATACATTATTTTTAGATATAAGACTGGTAATTATTCCTCTGGGTGTCAAACAGTCCAAGCCAGCGGAATAGGTCGTCCTTGCAAGCAGTTTATTACGACCCAGTTTTAGGTTTGTCTTTAATTAAGCAACAAAGTCCGCGTAGGGAGGAGGTCGGGGTGGATGGATGAGTCAAACAAACACAAGACTTTCACCCAGGAGACTAATGCTCCTGTGCTGTGTGATGCCAAGAGTCAACACATTTTTTTAAGTTATCTACACTAGTATACAACCACGTCCTATACGTACAAACATAGTTATTTTAACTTTATACCACTAGTTTTGTTGCCTGAACAGAACCGAGTAGTTCCGTTTCACAACGTTAACCATGTGTTGAAAACTGCGACCGCTTCACGATGTTAAATAGAACGGTCGCTTGTTTTTAAAATGTGTGCTTTGAGCTAAATGCTAACGTCAGCACACCAACGAGCTCACAGTGACGATGTTAGCATGTTGGTGTTTTGATGTTTACCATGTTGGCATGCTAACATTAGCTAATTAGCACCAACATAAAGTGAGGCTAATGGCAACGTTATTTGTTTTTCTGCTTTTTGGTCATAAAGCAAGAGTGCAAATTGAAAGTTTGACCTGATGATGGCGCAAGATGAAAAGTCAAGGGGTCACCAGTTATGGCAGTTATTCATCCCAAGGAGACCATGAATGCCTGTACCTACTGTTGTGCCAATCCATCTCATAGATGTCAAGATATTTCCCAGCATGAGTGAAAACTTTGACCTGCTGGTAGCGCTGGATGAAAACATACATTGAGCAGTTGTTGAGGTACATCAGTCCGGAGCAAAGTGGCAGATCGACCGATTGCAATCCCTGGCGTTCTGCCAATAGTGTGGCTATAACCAAACTGCACTCACTAAGACAATCATCATTACAATACTGGAGATTCACACTCCATCAAACCACTGATCTATTTTCAAGTCATCAAGGTCACGGCTCACATTTCCCCAACATCTCCATCGAACGGAGGTGCCCAGGGTGCTCAAACTGTTGATGTGAAGAAACACCAGTCTCTCGTCATCCAGACTGAGACTGTCTAACCCAGGTGACCTCGCCCCCACTGCTTGTGGAGGATTTTATTTAATTCTCTTGATACCCGCCTCATTGCACAGAAATGTTCACTTTTGGAATGGCAAGATGTAAAATGTATTTCTTTGTCTAACATGGAAACGTATACCACTTAATCACATGACTCATCGGCTTCATGAATGCAAATTAATTACAGCTTAGTGTCTGGTGTTGCCGGTCTTCACTTCTATGATAACCAATAGCGAAAGGTAACACCAGTGACAATTTTCCTGAAAAGTGCATTTAGAAAATGGATGGTATCAAATCAAATGTTGTCAATCATGGTATACTCACTAAATTGTGTAATGTAATAATTTATTTTCTATTTCTTTTACAATCCCCTGACAATAAAGTAGGTCATTCCAGTGACTTCAACTAAAAACCTCATATGAAATCATGAAATTGAGAAAAAACTGAAAAGAGACAGTGGACTTTCCACTCTAGATCTTTAGACAGGAGGTAAAAAGGAAGTCAAGCGTCATCAGTTTGATTTTTATTTCAAAATAAAAGATTTGTTGCACGGTAACACCAGTGACACGACTCGCAGGGACCCCCTTCTTTCATTTGACATTTTATAATTTTTCTTTGGCGTTTTCAGTTTTTATGTTATTTACATAACATTATATAGTTACATAATAAATAGTAAAGAAACATGTATATTACTTTGTAATTTGGCACATGACTGTTGGGACGATCCTTGTGGTGCTTGGAATTCTATATAATTTATTTAAAAGCTAATACTGCCAAATTGATGGCTCAAGAAGGTGTAATTGTTCAAATAACATTGTTTTATTTTAGAATTTTAAAGAAATTGTTTTTCGTTTCCATAGAATGACCCACCTACCCAAAGGTCACGTCCATGGGTAAGAGCTTTACATAAGATCCATAAATCCAGAGCTCTGTTTGGTCGCTCAGCCCTCTCTTCACAGCCACATTTAAATGCTGTGGTCACATAATTGCATCCCAGTGACCTTGGGGTGCTCTGCTGTTGAGACTCTCTTGTGTGCTGGTGCACCCAGTGGCCCCTGAGGGTTTTATAACCGGAGTTGTGCAACAGAGAAGATTTGCATAATTTTTCAGTAAAATCCAACAAGTGAAGGAACATTTTGCAGTAACAAAATGGTTCACTACCTCATGGAGATGCAGTGGTGTTTGAGCTGTTCTGCGTTACCAGATACGGAGCCTTTTAGCTAGAAGGACGTTTTTTAATCACATTATTCCTCAAAGTCTGATCAAATTCTTCATTGTTGGATTTCTGAAACGATGAGTATTTGTAAAAGTTGAGTTGATCGATCATGATTTTAAGTAATTTGGCAAGTGTAAAAGTCATGTTTAAGTGTTTTCAGTCGCTATAAAATAATACATTGAAATACATTTATGCTGACTTGACTTGTTTTCGGACTAAACAAGAAATTCGTAGACACCCATTGTCACTATTTGAAAAAGATAATCCTTAGTTGCATCCTAAGACTAATAGTATCTCATTTCAATCTTTGGAAGGAAATCAGATAATACGCGTGTGTAGAGGTCCCGCGCTTGCAAATTAAACAGCAGCGCACGTATATTACTTTGACGAGTGCTTTCACATCCCTCCGCGCAGAATATCTCTGCTCGCGCGAGCAAAATTGCAGCCTGCGAGGAGAAAACCATGCTTTGAGGAGGGGCGTCCCCTAGCGAGCGACTCCTATCACCGCTCTTCTGCTCGCAAAACTTTCACCTGCTCGCTCGCGAGTAGTTTTTCTTTTTGACACTAAGTGGGCGGACCCAGTCACCATCGTATAACTACATTTAATTGGTTACAATCCTGGTCTTTGGATTGGCCGGATATCACTCGGATATCAATCTTACATAACTGATAATTTGTATAAACATGGGACAGAGTTCATGATTTGTTCAAAAATGTTACAAAAGGTAGTGGTTAGTACAAATGAGACATGATGTGAAGATATGACAGTTAATGATTTAATAAAATATGTTAGAAGTGATAATTTGTACAAAAATGTAACAGGTGTGATTTTGAACAAAATACACAATCATTGTTAATAATTACTGTGAGGAATAATTAACATTGACATGTGATCAGTCTCTTCACATATATTATTATTATTATTATTATTAAAAGGTGATCTGTGCAACTTTGTTATTCAGGAAGTTTGTATCAAACAAGTAGCCCTTCGTACTCCTCAGTACCCTTGAAGTAGCTCTCAGTTTCAAAAAGGCATCACAACATCATGCTGAGTGACATTCAAAATGCAGAACCCTAAAGACAATAATGGAGCATGAGAACATTTTGAATTCATGTGTTTTATGATGTAGTTTGGATTGCTCTTAAAGACAAAACAGTTGCAGTGCATTTCGGCTTTGCACTGTTTGTTTGAGGACAGCAGTGATGGAGGTTCCAGACAAAACTTAAACTCCTGCAAATGTGCCTGTAGCACTGCAGGCATTACTAAACATATCTTTAATCCAGAAATCTCCACTTCAGCAGCTCTTACATCCACCAAACTTTACCCTTTCATTCCTCTCTATGTTCTGAAGGTTTCTACAGAGGGGTTTGTTCATGTATCATTCAGAGCCTGATTTATACAACATTTTATTACTAAAAACATGCAGGCATTTTATTTATGTCTGTTAACAGTATTTTCTGATTCATGGAGTGATGCAAAGAGATAACCAAAATCCCCTCTGTAAAAACCTCTGACTCTAATGTGTCAACAAAATGAAACAAGAATTTAGACCCTGGCTCTATCCAACGATCACATTTATGTTCTGGGAATGTATGCAAAGTAGTGCATATTTAACAAGATGATGCCTTATTTGCATTTTTAATAAACATACATTCTCAGAAAACGTGTAATACCAAAAATAATCAACTCAGGAAGTTCCATGCTGATATGTATTGGTTAATTATTTTACCCTATTCCCTAGAATTCTGAGTAGCAAAGTGTATGCACCACTAATAAACACTCTGTAATGCCTTGTTGTGCTGCATGAAGAAGTTATTTCATGCTTGAAATCAAACACTATGCAGCCTGTCAAAACACGGAATACTGGTCTCACATTCACTCTGATCTGACAGGAAAGGGAATTATATCTTGAATCAGTTATGAATGATCAGTTGTTAAACTCATTATTGCAATTACATTACAGTGAAGCATATACATGTATGCTCCCTCACAAGGCACTTTTGATTGTGTGGAGTCATTCTCGTCTCTGTGATGCCACAGAATGGCGCTGCCCGCCCGGCCCCCAGCCCCCGGCCTGACAGGCCTGTAGTGGGTCAGTAAACAGAGCCCCTCTGGGTCTCTGACTGCTGGTCCAGAGGAGGCGCAGACGTGTGGGAGGTGAAGAGGGCTGAGATCTCAGCTCCGACCTGTCCTCCTGCCAGAATGTCCGATGTTCTGCTACGAAGACACGGCTGAAGGGGATTCGGTGTCACATGAAGGGCTTTTAAGCAATACATCACCCCTGTAAAGCGTTCAAGGCATCTTTAAAGTTCCTGTGAAACAAAAGTTCTAGTGTGTTCTGTACTGTGACGTAACCCCCCCAGTGAAACAGAATTTGTATTAAACGTTGCAGAATGATTGATGGACGGATGTCATGATATTATTGGATGAAATTGGTTCGCACTAGCTTACATCACATCAGATTTTATTTGACAGGAAGAGAAGATGATTGGATTTCATCTTGGAAGAAATAAATAGATTTTTTTTAGTTTTTTGTATATATTGTTAAATAGGTGCACAATATGACGTGATCTAAAAAGGGTTAAAGGCATTTAGCATTTCATTTGGACTTTAATGGGGCAAATAATCTCACTATCTAAAATACTTTTTGTAGCATAGACGTCTTGGATTGTGAGTGGGTTGCAGGAGTTAATTCGTGATTCGGTATCAATCAGCAACCGTATCAATTCCCCACAGATGCATTATGGTCATTCTGTGCTGTGGGTGGAGCAGAAATTGAATAGAATGTTGCTTTATGTATGTGGGTGGAATTTTCAGCACTTTTCTTGTACAATATGTTTCAGTCACAAAACAATGCTGAGTCAGTATTCTGGGTTTTCAAATTTGGTAGGAGTTAGGGATTCTCTGAGTAAGAAGGCCTCCGTGGGGGAAAGAAAGTTGGACTTTAAGGGAGTGGGTGGATTATCAATCGATAATACCCTGATAATCCATGAGATTCTTCCAAACCAGATTTTTTCTCCCACAGCAAAGTGCACTCATTCTGTCAAGTAGTATATGACTGTGTCCTACAAGACACAAGTGATTTCATCTAATATTGAAGTTGTTGAGTCTTCTTCTGATCAATGTAAAAAAAGATCTTCTGAAGTGTTTCTGACATTAGATTTCCTATAATTATCTCCCTTCTTCACCAAAGAGAGAGATGCTATTTTGTAAAGTGACGATATCAGATCGTAAACATCAAAAAACGTCTTCACTATCTGTCTTTAAGGAGAGGTCATTAGTATCGTTCTACAGTGCATTCTATCGGTTACAGTTCTATGGCTCGAGTGTTTCCCGTTGCCGCTGTTTAGCACAAGTTAGGTAGTCTCACGTTGAAATCAACACTCCTGCTGCTGCTCGACAGTAAACGTGACAGTGACCCCAGCTGTTACTGTGAAGCTGCTTCGGGACGTTTGGAGTCATACTCGGTAGTAGTAGTTTAGCATAGATTACTTAGGGGAGAAGCTAGGTAGAGTTGGACTAGGGTTGAGCTGGTGTAAACATTATTAAAACCAGTTTGGTGTGAAGCCACACACTGGACAGGATGAGAATAACTGGTCGACCTTAAAGGAAAAGTGTGTCACGTTTAGGGGGATCTATTGGCAGAAATTGAATATAATATTACTAAGTGTGTTTTCTTCCGTGTTTAATCACACGAAAATAAGGATTGTTAGATATTTTTTATCTTAGAATGAGCCGTCTATATCTACATACCAAGCGGATCACCATGTTTCTACAGTAGCCCAGAACGGAACAACCTAACTCTCGCTAGATGTCGCCAAATCCTACTGGAAACTGAACCGAACCGAAAGTGTCGCTAACATCGGGGCTAACCCACTTTAACTTTAATCAGTTAATGGCCGACAAGCCAGAAACTTGGCTTGGGTCTTGCACCGGCCAAACCAGAAATGGAGCCAACCCTGGAGTGATCTAAAGATGTTAGAAAGTTTGGTAGATGTTGGTCTAAATCTCTGGATGAGTGTTAAATAATAAGCAAATCAGAGATGTGAACTGGTTCGGCAAAGATCTGCAGGTGCCTAATCAAATATAGGTGAACATCAAACCCACATGAGTGGGTAACTAATGCATTTTTCCCGTTCCGTTAAACCCAATCTACATGTCTTTGTATGACGTACACTCCAAACGTGTGAGTCATCCCAGCACTATATTAGCCTTCCAGGATGTGTGGCACCACATCCATTATGAGTCACCGCTAGGCCTCAATATGCAGCATGTGGTAGTTAGGCTAATAGGAAAAGCTTCCCTGCAAGCTAATTAGCTAGAATAGTGACCTGCTCTTGCCCTGCATGAAGGTAATAGCCATCCATACCGGTGGAACATGCAGTCAGCCAGCAGAACATTCCGCGCGAGTCCAAGGACTCTCTCATTGATCAACCATCTCTGGATTGTCTGCTTCTCTCTCAAGACTGCTGGAAATATCTGAAATAGATCAAGCTGTATCTATTTTGCTTAACAAAGTCGAGCCGCATTTATAGCCCTTTCCAAAAATTCTTCAGTCGAATGCTAAACAGCGACTGTCGACAGAACGCTTGTTTTCATCCTCTAAAGAGTTATAATTGGTCTCTCCTAAAGCAGTCAGTGACGGAGGCGTTATTATAGCAAACATCTGCAGCTTGAACGTCAACGTTTTCGCTCGCTTCCGGGGGTCCTGCCTCTTGCAGCTGCACCCTTACCTCCCCGAGTGAGAGAAGAGCCCGGATTTCTCTCCCCCCCCCCCCCCCCCCCCGCCCCCGACTTCTTTGTGGGTGAAGAGGTCTTGAAGTGGGTTCCTCGGGATAATGAATGCCGCTTATTGGCGACGGGCTCTTTACGTTTTTTTCCCGGCTAACAGATGAACGCCATTGGCTGCCGGATCGCTGTGACTCATCTCCCCTTTTGCTTCTTTCGGCCGCCTCGCTCCCAATTAAATCTCAGTGATGAAAGAGCCGCGGTTAATACCTGTGACTATAATGGGCACACTTTACTTTCTAATCATCCGCATTTACATGCAAATTACGTATATACACATGGGAAAGATGCAAGCTGATTACTTTGACATACTGTATAAACAGCCAACTGTAAATTCCATGTTATATCCCATAATTGAAGTTAGTTAGGTAGAATATGTGTCTTGGGCAAGGCCATATCCTAATATTCACATGAATACCTGTACAGTAGGTAGTAGTACATGGGTGGGATATTGTAACCCTTGCCTTGGTTCAAATATGGTCTCTGTCATTGGATGTGAATGTTCTTTCCATTGATTTCTCTCAGCCCGTCTGCAGACTCTCGGTGGATGACCTTTGATCCCCTCTCCGCCGATGCAATGAGTGGTTTTGGTCCGTGTTCACACACAGCTGATGTTCTCTTTTGCTGGCAGGCCTGCAATTTCATCATTTCAGGGGCAGGGCTCCTTAGCCTTTGGTGTTGTCAAGTGCACAAAGGGCCAAATGCCAGGGCAGCAAGGCCATCAAATAAGTCCATAGAAATAAGGCATTTAACTTAAGGGTTAAGGATGTTATTTGCATAAATATATTTAAAAAAAAAAGCTGATTATTTCACAGAAAAATAATTAGTACTTAACAATTATTTGTGCAAATTACTGAGTCAAAAGTTGATAAATGCTCAGCCCTGGATCAATTAGATTCACTGGACTCGTTTTAAGATCAGGGGGGATTTGGTATGTGTTACAGTTTTTAAGCTGCATCCCGAAAGATGAAAGTAACAGTACTTTTGTAACGAAAGCCAGCTGCCGGTGTTACCTAACATAAAAAATATAACACTGATTCGACAGCTAGCTAACAAGCGTTCGCTAACGTCACGTTTTTTAGCATTAACGTTACAAACGTTAGGCTGAAATACTCGTCCGGCTCGTAACAAGGCCACTGGGCCAGCTAAGTCAATGTTAGCGATACACGGGCAACGCGTAACATTTTGCTGAGATCCTTATTTGTTTGCTAATTTACAAAGCTTTTTTACCTCAGTCACAGGTAAAGTCACAGCTTCGCTGCCTTGTCACATCAGGATGAGTGCCATTCAATTTCCTAAATAGTAGCCCAATAAGAATTCAGAATCGAAAGAAAAGGCGCTGGTGTCTAAAAACTATATTGACAGGAAAGAGGCAGAGGAGGAAACGGCAAACTCAGCTGGGTCAGTGCGGGGTTGCATCAAGGCCAAAGTGGTATCGTTTATTAAGGGGTCATAAGGCCAAACTGAGGCCATGGCCATCGCGGCCCTTGTGAAATTGAAGAACTGCAGTGCCGCGACCTTTGTCCAGGAAAATGTTTGAAAGTAATGAAGATTCCTAGTTCTACCTGACTGAAAAGCAGCTTCAGAAATGTGTCCCTTAGCACGCCATTAGTGTATTGGAGCATTTGACTTCAACATTGTTATAACAGAGCTTAAACAAAGAATAAATACTTACCTACACGTACATGGAATAATGGGTTCCCCTTATGTTTCGACTTGTCTGTTCCCACCTCAGCTGGTTCATTTAGCTGGCAGGGATGAGCTGCACCATGTGACAGCCTCTTTAAGCCAAAGGTCAAGGAGCCATGCGATCAAAGCTTGTCCCTGGAGGCTGTCCAATGATGGATCTGAGCCCAGGACTAGTGGAATAGTGAAAAGGCTAGCCTTCCAACATCCTGCATTGCTGTTTGTGCCATTGTGTAATTCGCCTTTAATTAATGAGTCTCATTTGGCAACAGGTCAGACCCAGGCTGTCAAGGGAGATCTGGCAACCCATATTGCTTGTTCACTATCAATTTGTTGCGGAAAAAATAACATGAAGACCTAATTTCAATTTGATCAATTATTTGAAGGTGAGTCAGCTCAGTTCTCTGCTCTCTTGTTAATCATTTGCCTCCAACTCTTCTATGGGTACTGTAACCTCAGGCTAACTTGCTAGTTAGCATCAGACATGGAAATGTTAGCAAGCAGCTTACAGCATAATACGCTGACTCATTGATACATACAAAACGGTCATTTACCAATGCTACGCCACACAAAGCCAGCACACTGAAGGCCCCGGTATGCTGTTTTAGATGTGTTGTTGAGATAGGATAGTAGTAGAAAGCTTCAGAAGGTTCCACTGGAAGGTGGTAGGTCGTTGCAAGGTTGGTCCTTTGCCAAGTCCCACCCTTGAACGCAGACGGGCCAGTCATGGCGTAGCATCTGATATACGTTTCTAAAACGTTACATTTCTACTTAAAGACCCATGGAGCTAACATTAGCAGAGTGTTTTCATTAACTAGCATTAGCAGTTGTTCACTTTTACACTGTGATCTGTAGGTTTTAAGGGCGACTGTGGCTAAGTGGAGAGCAGGGCCGTCCTTCAACCAGAGGGTCGGCGGTTTGATCTCCGGCTCCGCTAGTCGCATGTCGATGTGTCCTTGAGCAAGACACTTAACCCCAAAATTGCTCCCGTAGCTGTGCCTACGGTGTATAAAAAAACATTTAAAATAAGTAATATCTGTGACTGTCAATCTCATGCACCCAAGAATCTAGTTCTGAACATTACTGTAAACAGCTGTTAACACATACTGAACGTAAAAAGCATTTTGATGTGTTGATGACCAGTTGTCTATTTACACATCTCGCAGGCATGGAGCAACCATTCATTTGGAGTCTGCTTTCTGCCCACATAACTTATGTCCCATATGTCCAATGTTCACACTGGTCTCCACCAACTCCTGAGGAAAATATCTGTCTGTCATCTGCTAAATGCAACTCCATTCACCAGCTAGTTGCCATTTTTGTGAAACCAAAACAACGACCCCTTTCACATTACGTGTAGCGTTTGACACATTGTGAATAAGAAAATGTTATTAGCGCTGCATTAAACTTCCACAATCCATATTAAGCACACATGAGATATCTAATTGATAATCCCAGCAGGTTTTGGGATTGTAAATGATCTCTAAAGGTCTAAAATGTTAAGACGTGAGTATATACATTTCATTTTATAACTCTAAATGTCATAGTGCAGAGCCTGCACATCTTTTATATCACAGCCGCAGCCAGACTGCAAAGGATATAATTTACACCGCAGAGGAAATGAAAGACATGACATTTTCCTATGATCCGTTGGCACGTCCTGACGTCATGAAGAGGCGTGTTATTTAATCCCCAGCCGTTCTGTTGACCTCCGGTCACAGATGTGTGGCCCGGCCATTGTAGCTGGTGTGATCTCTGCGGCTTCAACCGCGCAGGTTCCCACGCCACACCACGGGCGGCCTGCTTCGGCCACTCTGAACTGCAGTGAACTTATAATTCCAGGCCGCTGCTCTAGATTTAGGCACTAGCTGTCAGAGGGAAGGGATTATGGCAGCACCTACGGCTCCAGTTGCATAATACTGTGCTGTTGTTGTTAGAATGCCAAGGCCAGCTCAGAAATTACAATTTTCATCACTCTTGTATTTTTATTCTTGGTTACAGTATGCTTTGTTTTGAGCAAAATGGACATTGTTTACTGCACACCAGTATATGTTCAGGTCCATTCCAAAGTTAAAGCTGCACCCATTCATATTTTTATATTATTAATGGATTCATTTACTTTATGAAAATGAAGGTATTGCTTGTAGTGATGAACCCACAGATAATTATCACCCAACGCTGCATTTCTCCTCACCTCGACATCGTCTTTCAGGTCATTGTTTTGGTTTTACAACCGGCAACTTTACTGTTTTCATTGACTCTCACCGACCCAAGGTTTTCCCGCCATTGAAGGCAGATGTTGTCAATGTAAAAAAGAAGTCAGCTTATGAGCCTAGTGAAACATTTAGCAGCTAAAGAGACGAGCTAAAAGGGGGGGGAATATTGGACTGACAGTTGCTGGGTGGAGGGAAACATAACTCTATGACAAAATGCTTCTGTTGTTTTGCCTTCCCTTGATGTGTAAATCAGCTATTTTTTCAATGATTCAAGAATCATTGTCATTATGCAACACAGGGGTGCACAATGGAATTTGGTTGTGGCAAACAACAAACACATGACAGACAAAACAAAACTATAGTACATTCCTGTAGTGCATTTTTTAAATTTGCATCATAAGGAATGTAAACAGCAGCAACAAAAACAATTCTCCGGGCAGATAATATTGCCAACATCTTCCCATTAAAAGTTCAACATGAGGTAAAAACATTGTCCATCAACTTTGACTGTTTTTGAGCACCAAGCATCATCTTTTTTTGCCAACATGTCCGCTGTAATAGCTTTATAAGGTGAAACAAAGATCAATTGCTTTAGGAAATATGAAAAGGACACTGTAGGAAAAAATGACGCTTCAACAGAAGTATTTAAGTTCAAACCAAAAGTCCAGTGCAACACAGAGGAGATGATGTAACTCAGCATGACAGTTCTGGCTTTGATTGACAGGCGTGGAAGCCGGAAAATATAGATCACTCCGGTGGAGGAAAATCTTCAGCCAGCTGTTCAAATATTGAAACAATGCGGACAGTCGGGCTGTCTTATGTAGACGTAAAGATAAGAGCAAAACCGCGACTTCTGTCTCGAGACCGGTTTGGATGTGTATACCCCTCTTGAAGCTGCTTCTTGGAGAAGGGAGCTCAAGAAACAACAGCATCCCTGCTGCTCCTCCTGCGTCTGCTTCACTCTTCGTAACTGGCTATAGGAGCCGCTGAAGGACGTCTCAGACTGTTGGAGGTCCATACTTTGAGGACTGTTTGATCCTTTGTCCTGCTCATCTGTGGTTATAAATAGATGGGTGTCAATAAACTACTGAGTCTTGAAAATGAAACCTCGTATTTTAGTTTTTTTTGTTTACCTCGTTACATTTCGACCCTGCTTTGTTTTGTCAATTGTGACATTGACCTTTTCCTATTTTCTTTATTTAATCCTGGGTGAACACAGTGTGGTTGCAACACTCAAGCTGCTGCACCTTTCCTCTGATCCACTCTCTGCAGCAAGCTGTGTGTGTGTGTATGTATATATATACATAAATATATATACATAAATATATATGTCAGAGATGGAGACAGAGAGAGAGAGAGAGAGAGAGAGAGAGAGAGAGAGAGAGAGAGAGAGAGAGAGAGAGAGAGAGTGTAGCAAATGTACACTGAACCAGCCCCCCACCCCCCCCCCCCGCCTGTGATTGATAATGTACCTCATTATTTGTGCCATTTCATCTGAGGCTTCCAGCTGGGACTGTCTGTCCGCTTGGAATACCTGCTAATGTGCACAGTCTAAACCCCCCCCCCCTCCCCCTACGCTGGGCAGCCACACAACAGAGCGCCAGCGAGCGCAACCCCTGGCTTTGGTGGCGGCACATTAACATGCACAGATGCATTTAGGCGCGCATCACTCCCAACACAAGCACATTCACTTCCCTTTAAAAACACTGCGGTTTTCTCCGAATTATTCCAATCAGAGAAGTGTAAGCATTAGTATTTCCTTCGTCCCGACTGCTTCTATCCAGTAAGAATGTAAAGCTCCACCGATCGATATGTTTTATATTCACAATAGAGTGCTGCAGGGATGATGAGTAAGCATCGCGCTGGTTCCCTCCACCAACAGCCAATAGGATCTTGTCATTGGTTTTTGGATTATTGCGCTGTGGCAATCGAACCTTCATGATACTTACACATTTTGTTCAGCAAGATGACCTTCACAAATGTACACAACTATTATGATTTTTGAAGTATACATGCAATCAGCAGAAGTAAAAAGCTAATATTAGGCTAAAAACCAGAGTGTTTCAGATCGAGGTAAACTAAGGTATATTCACACAGGCAATATGAGAACAATAAGTTGTTTTTTTATTGTTGTTTTTTACATTAATTAAGGTTTTAAACATGTTCTAGTAAAAGCCCTACATACAAGTATGAACCTAAACAAATGCCACTATAAGGACAGCCAATGGGGCAATTTTGATGATTTAAACATTGCTATGAAATTGTAAGCAACCACTTTAAGAGATTTATGAGTTCAGACGCTTTAAGCCTTACAAAACGAGCAGTCACAGGCAATAATTGGGTTCTTTTATGTTTACATTTCATATGTATGCACACTCTGTGTGGGCATAATTAGTCATCAACATCCATTTAGTATCACAATATTTGCCGGCATGCTCCGACATGATGTGTTAGGTTATAGTCCTCCTACGTTGTAACATACTAACAGAATACCCCCCCCCCCCCCACAAAGAGTTCCATTTTGGCATCTGTTTGTGAGTGTGACACAAAAACACTTGAGAACCTCAATACAACACTAAGTTAATACGATGTTACACAGATGGACATAGCCAGTGAACACATTTGTCGGAGTGCTTTTGTCGGGCGGACATTGTAACTCAGCCGCAGGACTTAAAAAAAAAAGAAGCAAAAAAATAAAAAGCTTTTTGTACAATAATGTAGTACAAGTCCATCTGTGCCGGCGCAGAGTCAGCTGGGGTTCAAGCAGAAGGCCAGGAAATGGCCGAGGAAGTGAGGTCAGAGTGGCAGCGTGGCTCTGGAAGGGGTCTGAATGACAGGAAGGGAGAGGACACGGAGATAAGGCAAACAGGAAGACACTGCTTTGAAAATAATCCCTGCCTCAACTCGTGTCACCCGCATGGGGAGGCTTGGGGGGAGAGAGAGTCTTGGGTCTCTGAATGACATTCTCCAAAGGAATCAGACCTTTCATACATTATTAAGCAGTCCTCTGGTTTCTAATAACAGGACTATATTTGTCTCTCACACAGCGCCGGGCTACTCGCAGACACTCGCAGTATACTGAGGAGATGTAGCTGCAAAAATACTGAAAAGTTTTGCAACTTTTCAGTATTCTAAATGTCCCCGCTTCTTTCTCCTCGACTTTGACTCTGTTGTACCGTCGTGTCTGCCGGCATACGGTAAAATGTTTAGAAATGAGCTCAGCTAGAAACCACAAAGCATTATATGCAGCACAGCAAGCATCGGACTTTTAATAAATACGTTTATTTGGACGGAGAGCGCCGCAGTGGGAATTGAAATGCAGATAACGCCGGAGCTGACGGGCGAACTTGAAGGGGTGTAGGCGTCCCTCCTCTTTTGGATCACTTTTAACTTCACAGTTCTACTTTCCTCCTCCCTTACGTCTGTAATTACACTCCTCTGAACACCAATAAGCAGGACACTGCCGATCGTTTGTTTCATCCGTTGCTGTCAGATATGAAAATGTCTTTGTTGTTCATATTAGCTCCCACATGACCAGAGAATGAGAGGAATCAGCCCAGAGCCCTGGATCAGTCGAGCGCTGCTTTTGATGGGCAGTGGCAGAGGAAATGGAAGCGAGACCTCGGTGATGACGCCGGCGACTGCCAAAAACTTCTCACGAGGGGTTTTCAGTGCTCTGCTGTTGCCAAGTGCTGCGTTTCTAGACATGTGATAGACAACGGAAGTAATTAAGAAGTGTTAACTCTACACGTCTTTGTCCATGAACATGTAGGTGTTACTCCAGTGTGTGTAAACAGGATACGCATGCCTACGCATGCATCCATAGTCTGAGTACTCAACCCAATGTCTCACCCAACATCACATGCCAATGTTTGATTTGACACACTGGTGTCTGTAATGAAGAGGCCAGTGTGACCAGTAGCTTATAGTGGCTAATGTTAGCAAGCTTTAGATAGCCATTAACTGACTTAATGAGTCTGAAGTATCAACACTTTTCCAGTAAACATTTAATCCTTTTTGTTTGGCAGATCTAGAGGTAAAATTACTTTTTGTGTGGTTTAGCTCGCAGCCAATCACCGCAAGTGTTCTTCAATTTAATACGAAGTGTGATTGGCCCACTACAGCAGTAGCTGCAACCCACACAGTCCGTGCTGTGGTGTATTAGACGGAGTTGACAGTTCAGCGTGCTAAGATGCCAAGTATGGCTATAGACAGATCCTACTGCGATGGCAGTGACTAACCGTGTTAACCGGTGACTTTCAGCCGAATTAAAAGAGATTCAAAAGTCAAAACGAATCGTCTTTTCAACAGCTGCCGTCACTACGAGCAACCACGATGTCACCAGTTGGAATGGTTAGCAGAGAATTGGGATGTTGACCCATTGATGTTTACTTTGTTTCCATTAGGTTTCCCTAGTTAAAGCAACTAACATGCCACAGTAAGTGGATTGAGATCATTTATGTTGTGGGACCACCACAGCTCCGAGACAGTTAGGTTTAAAGTCAAGGATGCTTCCTTGGTAGAAAAGGTCCTTCCAAGTCGGGTCCTACTGAGGCTACGCAAGAGTCCTTCCTAGCATTAAAAGAGCGCACATTGGAACAGCCAAGCGACTGTGTGAGAATGAGCCCAGCGTTGTGGATCATGTGAGCGATGCTTTTGATGGATGCGGGAGCTCCATGATGGCGGTGGCTTCCAAAAACTTCTCACAAGGTCTTTCAGTGCTCTGCTGTTGAGTGCTGGGTGATTGACATCGGAAGTAATTAAGAAGTGTTAACTCTACACATAAATTACAATATATTCCTATAAATAATAGGAATATTGATTTTGCATACTCAAAACATGGAGATTTAACAATTATTATAATTTATTAACGCACAAAGCATAAAATGAATGTGCTCTCCTCAAAGCCAGACGCCATTGAAAAACACAGCAATTTGACCTCTTCAGTTGTAAAAGACACTTTATTCAAACTCAACCGAAACTAAATGAAACTCATTCAAGTTTTGGTTCGCTCTTTCCACTGTTCCAAAGATCCCAAACTCTGGTTGGAGTTAAAGCAGTAATTCACGAGTTAGATGTGAAAAGAAACGACTGTTATGCTACCAGACTAACATGATTTATTCAAACTCAAGAAACACTACAAAACTCATCAAAACTGTCATGGGTTATCCCTCCACTTCCAACAAATGCAAACTCTAATTTGGTTGAAATAACGTCAGGCCTTGTAGATCTAATATGTGCAGATTTCTCGCCTCAAATTTGTTCAGAAACAGATTTGGGCAAACTGCTGAGGTGACATAACTTAAAGTTTACTAGCTTATTTCCCCCGTTTCCAAATCTGGGGACAGGAAGTGCACCATGCTAGTAGGCTCATGGGTGTTTTAGGATGCGTACCTCTGAACAAAGGGTCCGTGGTAGAATGTCTAGGATCCTAGACATTGGATTTGATGACGAAGCATGAAGCGTTGAAGGATCCTTCTATGACTTTGAGAAAACCCCAGAGGCCTTTTGAAGGGGACGGACACTGTGTTTTAGTTTTACACTCAAAAGGAAAAATGAACTGTAAGGTTGCTAAAATAATAATAGTAATCTGGTTCTTTTTCTTCCAAATGACATCAATTACAAAACTACTACTGTTTTGAGAGGGAATAAGTTCAACATGTTTGCCATGATGTCTGTGTCATTCTTAGTCCTTGTATGTTAAATATGTTGGTAAGAGGGCACATCTCCGCTCCCACTGGAGCTGTGCCCTCTTCAGTCAAAGGTTTTTCTCTCTGGAAAGAGGATAAACACGTTGGAAGTCATTCTCCCCGTTTGCCATTCACTCCTTCCACCATCTGCACCTGGCAGCTTTCGCTCCATCTGCACTGGCGCTCCGGCAGACCCACGTCCTGCTTCTGTGCTGTAAAGCAATCCAACAGATTTACAGCCAAATTCCATGCGCTGGTGCACGAAAGCAGAACTGCAGAGAGGCTGCCAGGAGCCCCCCCCCCCCCCCCCCCCCCCCCTCTCTCAGTGGTGGTGTCATTTGTTTCTGCTAATTACACTAATTTCTCCAAGTGATTTATTGATGCCAAAATGCTCCACACATCCCTCTTTAAACAGTTTCTCTGAACTATTGTTCTATCTAAAAAGAAAAGAAAACAAGATTGAATGGCATACCGGCATTGGACATCCCACTGATGTATAGTCGTGTATTTGTCCATGTCGAACAACAATATCAAGGTAAATGTAATACCCCACTGTTGGGCTGTCCAATTAGATAATGGAATATTCACAGATGTATGGAAATTGCGTATTGACTTCACTTTCCCGTTTCTGCTGGAAAGAATGCTGATTGCACAGATATGATGAGCCCATCTGACTTGAAGCACCCTGCAGTGAGTCAGTGTTAGACTTCAAGAAAGTAACCCTAGGAATGTAGGCTGGCATGTGTATAATGTCCGCTAAGTATCCTCTCAGGTGCATGAGCATTTCTGTTGTGAATATCGGCCGCTGACATATTCAGAGGGAGTGAAAGGGGAAGCGTGGCAACGTGACGCACGGCCAAAAAATAACAACGAAAATGCAGCCGATGCAAACACGGCAACGTCACTGGCCTCTTTTCACCGAGCACCCTGAAATAGACCCAGAAGATAATTGATGTCTCGTGCGCATTCCTCTCTGCGAAGCTGCCGCCATTACGCTGGCAGACTGATGCTGATACGTTTGATGCCGTCATCCGTGTGTGGGGCTACAGATGATAGATTGAGATCAGCCGTCCTCTTTCATAATCCGTGTTCTTTAATGCAGCAGCCGTTAGCGGCGCACATCTCTCTTCTTTATTTCTTCCCCGTGGTCACAGATGTAATGAGGAATAATATCTGTGCAGTATGCTGGCACATATTAAATACTCTGCTGAGGGCTCCGAGGCATTAGTGTTCACACCTCAAATCATGTACACAATGTAGCCTCCAGGCTTGTATTATACCACAGAAAATGAAAACGCTAAAGCAATTGATATGTTATTAAGTGACTTATCACTTCTCATTGTGCTCAGAGTACAACATTATAGCTTGTCCTTGATCATTCTCAGTAACGTAGTATATACAGTGTATATGTGTGTACAGTGATTCAGACAATGGCCAGCTCTATCTGTATTCTGTATTTCTAACAAAAGAAACACCCAAAACTATCATTATTGAATAACCTTGTTATATATATGCTTGTGAATGTGTTTGATGAAAGTTGCAGCTGGCATTGTAAAGTTTGGGTTTGCACAGACTTTGTCAGCGTTAGCTTTGATTATGGGAGAAGAGAAGAAAGCAATGTGAAGGTGAAACATGAAGAAAAGCTGCACTGAAAGGTTGGAATGATTTCCAACAGCTAGACAGATCTGTCTCACAGGTTGCCTCCGATGGAGATTCACATTCAACATGCTGGTCCGGTCGAACGGCTGCTGGCAAGAGTTTATTGCCAGTGGTGCCAGACACAAAAGAAACTACAAGTAATAGTGAGTCACAGCAACCCTGTCTCCTAATAAACTGTGTTCCCATACAACTAATCAGCTTTTCTCCCAGATTACGGTCTCAGTTTTAAACGGTTTGGTCAACAAAAACACAACAACACGACTGTGTTAGGTTTAGTAAAATATCATGGTGTGGCTGGAAATAAGTATGTTTGTTATGTATCTTCAGTGACGTACGTAACGATAAAATGAGTCACCTTGGTGAAAGTATATGTGAAGTATGTGATGTGTCAAAAACAAACGTAATCCTGGAGAAAATGTCTTTTTCTTGAAACGTAATTTACAATGTGGTTTTGTTGTATGGGAATGTTGATGTATGGCTTCTTTTCACATCCATCACTGCCTTGCATTGTCAAAATATGTTCAGTTTTTTTTTTTTTTTATTAATGAAAAAGAAGATGAAGATGTTCCTTACATAATTACTTAGGCCACATAACTTGACATGACTTAAGTACTTAACGTAACATACCTACTTAAATTAAAATAAGTCAGCAATGACTTTTGGTCTCACAAGGGACACGAACAGGGGACTCCTGGGTCAAAGTCCTGTGTTTTTTTTACCTATCCATCCACATGTACATTCAGATGTTTTAGTCATCTCTGAGTCCTGGCTTAAGAAATTAGTTCCCAGCTCTGCTATATCCATCCCTGGCTATAATATTTTCCGGCAGGATAGGCCCTGCACGGGTGGGGGGGTTGCTATGTACTGTAAGGACAGCTTGCAATGCTCTGCCATTATATCTAAATCTGTGGTCAAACTGTTTGAGTTGCTGCTTCTAAAGATTAATCGGATCAAATAACTTCTCTTTCACTGATGCTGGCTGATACAGACCACCTTCCGCTCCCGCCTGTGCCTTGCCTGCTCTTAGTGAACTAATTGCCCCTCACACTTCCTCTGATTTTTTGTTACTAGGTGACCTAAATTGGGATATGCTTAATCCTCCCCCTCCTGTGCAACTTCAATTGGATGCTTTAAATCTCTCCCAGATTGCGCAGGCTCCCACCAGAATCAACACTAAGTCCATGGAAAATAACCAAGTACACATCTGCAAGTTTTTTTTGCCAAGGCCTTAGTGACCATTGTAGTATTGCTTGTGTACGTAAGTGTACAATTGCGAAACACCCTCCCTTGGTCATCTATAAATGTCTGCTAAAGAACTTTAATGCGCAGGCCTTCTTACATGGCATGGCAATTTTACAATGGCACATAATTGGCCTTATCCCTACTGTTGAGGATGCTTGGTCATATTTCAAAAACTCATTAATTTCCATTTCGAATAAACCTTAAAAAACAATCTGAATCAAGAACCGCTTCAGCCTTTGGTTTAGCACTGAACTGTCTGAGCTGATCCGCCAAAAACAACTTCTCTGGCGTAAAGCAAAGGCATGCAAGAGCACATCGGACTGGCAATCCTTCAGGGCTATAAGGAACAAATGCACCCAATCGGTCAGAAAAGCAATATCTAATTATTATAAACAACAATTCTTTAACAGCTCACCCTAAACAGTTTTGGACAACTGTTAAAATCATGGAAAATAAAAATATGTCATTTACCTTTCGTCAATATGACTTCAGATAAAGCCAGAATGGTAGACTATTGCAACAAACATTTTGTTGAGGCTGGTCATGCCTTTGTAGCTGCTACGCCTTCTCCTACCGTCAACCCTGCTGAATCAGTGCCAAGCATTGATCCGCTCCCTCCAAGTAACCTCCACTTCTCCTTCCACTCAGTACAGGAGATTGAGGTGCTCAGGGAGCTGCTCAAACTGGATCCTCATATTTCAGCTGGGCTGGATACTCTAGACCCCTTCTTCCTGAAGTTAGCAGCTCATATTAACGTAGCCCCCATCACTTATCTGTTCAAACTCTCCTTGCAGAAAGTATTCCCCCAAGACTGGAAATCAGCTGCTGTCACCCCTCTCTTCAAGGGGGGGGGATATATTAGACCTAAACTGTTGCAGACCTATTTACATCTTGTCTACCCTGTCCAAAGTTTTTGAGAAACAGGTCAACAAACAGCTCACCCACCACCTGGAGTCCCACAGCATCCTCACCTTTTTTCCACAGACACTTACCACAAACTGCCTGTACTCTCAAAATGTGCTGCCTGGATGGATCAGAACTCCAATTTGTGGATTCTTATAAGTACTTGGGTATCTGGCTCAACAGTTCGCTCACCTTTAACATGCACATAAACTCAAGAATTGGTTCTGTACCTCCTTTACCCATTCTGCAAAGCACACCCTGGTTAAAAGGACAGTCCTTCCCATCTTAGACTATGGTGACGTAATCCATAGGTCCGCCTCCAAGAATCTCAATAAACTAGATGTCCTCTACCATACCGCCATCTGCTTCGTCACCGGTGCTTCCTTTCAACACTCATCACTGCAGCCTGTACTCTATAGTCAACTGGCCATCACGCCAAACCCGCAGATTAATCCACTGGTATCAGTTCATCTGTAAAACTACCATTGGTAAAACCCCCACATATCTCCACTCTCTACTCCTCATCTCCAACAGTAATCGCAATTTACGCTCTAGCAATTTCATCAACATGGTCATTCCAAAAGTCCGTACCTCCTTGGCAGACTGCCCGTTTCTCGTTCCAGTCTGCTGCTCCAAGCGACTAGAATGAGTTGTAAAAGAAGCTAAAAGTCCACACCCTCATTACTGATCGTCTCTGATCACTGCACCTGCTTATTTGCTTCTCCAGGAACACTTTGTTTTTTATATATTGTACGTATTGTGATGTGGTCATTTTTGCACGAGATTCTTTGAGATGTATCTATGTTTTATAATGTTTAGGAACGACTCGCCTCCTGTTGCTGCCTTTTTGGCCATGTCGTCATTGTGAATGAGAACTGGTTCTCAATTGACTTATCTGGTTAAATAGGTAAAATAAAATAATGACTGACGCCGATGGGTGCCTTTTGCATTGGTATAAAGACGCAGAGGGCGTCTGTATCTGACTCCCTGGGAATGAGACTGGGCTGGCCGGAGTGTACCTCAAGTGTGTAAGCCACAGAGTTCGGCTTGAGTGCAACCTCTCCACGTAACTTTCTCCTCATCCCCACCTCCCCTGACACACACACACACACACACACACACACACACCTACACTACCTGCTGGCAGACTGCCCATATTGCTGTTTGGTAGTCTGCTCACTGGGGGAATGATAGTATCTTCCAATAAGACTGAGGGCTCATTTTCATTCCATCATGCGCATGGCAAATTGAGGCCAGTGTGGGACTAATATTGTACATTGCCCGCCACTAAATGCGCTATTTACTTCTGCTCCTTATCAGTCTTCCTCCACCAGCAGTCATTGTCTTTCACAAGTAATTTAATTTCAGGTTAATTTCATGTGTCATTTTGGAAATGATTTCTGTTTGTGGTCAAGAATCTTCCGTGTCTCTTCTCTGTAGAATAGATGTTGTTGAAGAATTCACATTACTATAGAAGTTCTGTGGTTTGTATTTATATCTGCTGAAAAACACTGAAATTCAATTATGTGTGTGCGTATCCAGGTATTGCGTGTGCTGGTATAACTACACTACCGTATCACCATTTCAGATCTCCTCTTTGCAAGTTTGTCATTTTTTTATTCCTGAAAAATGACAAAAGCAGAACAGATGTTTCATGTTCTGCATTCACGATGTAGAAATGCCATTAAGGTTACATTCACAATGAAAAATACATGGACGGGTTGGGGGCTTATATGAGTATGCATCATTAGCCATACGTTTAGAAGCATCATACACAGACTATATAAGTAGCTTTAGTACATTCCCCATGGGGTGTGTGCGGTATGTCGGTACTGATGGCACCACTGAAACTTTACTTGCAGGCTCCTCCAGCTTGTTCAAGTGCTCCATCACGAACAATTAGCAGTTGTATGTGAGTGGGAAGCCAGTGAGGGATCGTGGCCTTGTAGCTGTGTAACAACCAACCAACTAACGGTTGATTGCCGGGTTGTACAACAATGTACCCTTCCCCTAGCTTGCAGTTGAAAATCAGCAACTATGGATTCCGGTTTGAACCTACCTGAGGCTAAAACATAAATGTGAGGAGGGATTCTTCCAGTAAGTAATATAGAACGAGTAAATTCACTTCGTCAGTTGGCGTGGTTTTTGATTGACACTTTTGGTGGAAGTAACACAAATTGCTTGCTGTAAACGATAAATGTCAGTTGGGTATTGTGAATGATGAATGGTGCAGTAGACAGTAGCTCCGCCAAGTTGATTATCAGAGCACAGCTGTTCCATATAAACTGTCAATCAAGTTTATGAAATCAATTGACAATATATCACTCACAATATAAATTCCTCAGCATTTTCATCGCTTCCATTGTTTTTTGATGATTTGTTATTACTCCCACCATTGAATTTACTTTCTTTAAATGATAAATGCTGAAAGTTTTTTTGTTTAGATTGATGAATGATGAATGGAGGACAATTATGAAACATGGCTCTGTTCTCATATCAGGACGGTTTTAATCAAATACTCTTTAAATCAATCAAATCACTTGATCATGTATTACCCTTTTTTAATTCATATGCATTTCTATCAATTAATTGTTGTTACTTCCACCCCTTATACTTATGTATTATAATTACTGAACTTCTAAATGACTTCTTCAATTGAACTTTCCCGCCTCTGGAAAAAAGCCTGGCCAATCATAGAGTAGCTTCAGCCAGCTAAGACCTGGCTCCAAAGACCCTCCTGACATTTTTCATTAGTTTTGCGGATTTGGAGTTAGTCATGGTTTAACGTGTAATATTGATACTCGTTACCCGGAGAGGTTGGAAGGAGATATATGTTTCTATAACCTGTGGAGCTAACATTAGCAGAGTATGTGAGCACATTATTAACTGGCGTTAGCACTTCTATGCTATGCTAGCTGCAGAAGGTGTACTGAATGTATACAAATGCTGCTTTTGCGTTTTAATGATTGTAACTAGTGGTGTAACGGATCACGGATCGATCCGTGATCGGTTGGGATCACCCCTCACGGTTCGGCACACTTGTGAACCACGGATTAATTGAGTTTTTTTTTTGTTTTTTTTTACAGTTTAATCATCATAGTGTGTAATAAAGTTTTACTGCTGCTGTTCCTTTTCAAGTAACAAGTCCCCGAATATCTATGCAGAGTGTCAGTGAACAGATATAAAGCAGTAGTGTGTTCAGTGAACGGAGCAGGTTAAAAGCATTTAACGGTGAAAGTCATGGCGAGCGGAGGAGCGTCAGAAGCCCCCGGCATCATTGAAGCCGCAAGTTTGGGAGCATTTTGTCTTCCCTGTAACTTATAATGACGGATAAGGGTGGTGGACAAAACCGTTACGGTATGTAGGCGTTGTTCAAAGAGAAAGACATACGACAACGGCAAAACATCAGGCATGTCCACACATATGAAGAGACACCATCCCGGCCTGTCAGCGACGGGGGCCAAGCCACAACAACAACAACAACAAGGTATCGCCGCGGCATTTAAGAAACCGTTTGTGGTGGAATCAGACCGGGCTAAAGCTATTACAACATCTATTGGGGTCTTTGTTGCGGCAGACATGAGGCCATTCTCCATTGTGGAAAACAAAGGATTTGCTTGAAAGTGCTTGAGCCACTCTACAAAATCCCCTCACGCACCCACTTCAGTGTGAAGATTGTTCCAGGCCTCTATGAAAAGGAAAAGACTGGGACAGCTCACTCATCACTGCGGAGTGGAGATTCAAAGTCTGGTGCTGTAGACACGCCCCTCTGTGAGAGTCACACAGACAGATGCTGTAGACACGCCCCCTCTGTGAGAGTCACACAGACAGATGCTGTAGACACGCCCCCTCTGTGAGAGTCACACAGACAGATGCTGTAGACACGCCCCTCTGTGAGAGTCACACAGACACACATCTGGCGCTACCCTTTCCCCAGATAATGTAGATATTCTCATCTTTCTGAAAATAAACATCTTAAATATTGTGGTTTTCATGTAAGACTACAGCCCAAAGTTATTTGCTTTCAGTGTTCTTGAAGTTATTTCAATAAATAAATGGAAAGCAAAGTTATATTTGTCCATCCCCCCTTTTCTTTGCTGATCCGAAAAATGATCCGATCCGTGACTTAAAAGCCGTGATCCGAACTGAACCATGAGTTTTGTGATCCGTTGCACCCCTAATTGTAACAGTGTAAAAGACCTACCCAGTTTTACAGGAACACTGTTGTTCCTTCATTTCATTGTCTTCTGTCTCGATGGCCAGGTGATGTGGTGATTGACTTTACACTCTGATCTGTAAACATGGTTTTGACCATGTTTGGCCGTAGGACAGAACCTCTCAGACTTTGTAGCCAAATGTCTTGTACAGCTGTCTTCAGTGGCATGTAATGCCATTAAGTTAGTTTTAGAACTCCAATAGGAGGGAAGTGTTTGTTCCAAAACAGTGCATGTTGCAAAGTGAGTTTTAAAAGCTGGAACTCTCAGTACCCTCCCTGCCAAGCACTTGAATAATTGGTATTGATCAGCTGTCCTTTCAATTCCAGCTAGATGTATCATGGTCACTTTATTACACCTTAATCATTGCATGCTTAAAGACCATTTTCACAGCGAGATTTCATCTTGGTTGCCATTTCTTATGTACTCTGTGTATTTGTCTGTTCAATTTCACAAAAAATAACTTTTGATTGAACCAAGTCTTGTGATCTGAACACAACATGGAATTTGTACTATTTTTGTGCAGTCTGAAGTTCCTCTCCTATTAAGGGATTTTTAAATTGTGTTCAAAACAACTCCGTACGTTCCGTTCTCGTGAACACAAATTCTCTGGAATGCCTGCAGGGAATTTCTTCAAATTTGGAGCAGACGTCCACTTGGACTCTAGATTTGAATGGTCAAAGGTCACTGTGACCTCACATCTGCCCCATTGTCCTGAATGTGATATCTCAGCAACTGGAGGGAATTTAATTACATGTGGCACAAACTTCCACTTGGACTCAAGGATAAACTATTTACAATTTGGTCAAGGTCACTGTGACCTCAGAAAACACATTTTTGGCCATAACTCAAGAATTTAAGAGTGACTGGTTGGCGAAGCCATAAAACCTACCAATGGTAATTTCAGTTGAGATTTCTCGTTCAAATCAACATAGCAGGATTGTCAGAGTGGCAGCCATTTTTACCTGTACCATTGCCATTGATCAAGTGCTCCATCAACAACAATTAGCAGATGTTTGTGAGTGGGAAGCCAGTGCGGGATCATGTCCTTGTAGCTGTGCAACAACCAACCGACTAATGGTTGATTGCAGGGTTGCAGAATGATGCACCTTTTCCCTTACTGGCAGTTGAAAAGCAGCGACTGATATGAATCCTCCACAAGTAAAGACTTCTTGAATATTTAGGCTGACGTATCTACCTGAGGCTAAAACATAAATGTGAGGAGGGATTCTTCCAGTAAGTAATATAGAACGAGTAAATTCAGTACTCCATCACTTCGTCAGTTGGCGTGGTTTTTGATTGACACTTTTGGTGGAAGTAACACAAATTGCTTGTAAACGATAAATGTCAGTTGGGTATTGTGAATGATGAATGGTGCAGTAGACAGTAGCTCAGCCAAGTTGATTATCAGAGCACAGCTGTTCCAAATAAAATGTCAATCAAGTTTATGAAATCAATTGACAATATATCACTCTATTTTTCACATATATTTCATCACTTCCATTATTAATTCTTAAGCATTTTCATCACTTCCATTTGTTGTTACTCCCACCATTGAGGTCACTTTCTTTAAATGATAAATGGCAGTTTTTGTGTTGAGATTGATGAATGAGGGAAAGTGATGAAACATGGCTCTGTTTTCCTCATATCAGGACTCAAGGATGAACTAATTAGATTTGTGATGGTCAAAGGGGAACTGTAACAGTTGTTGTAGTGCGCTGACATACTCACAAACTTCCATACAAACCAACTTGCGGCAACTCGCAGACATGTAATGCTAGGCTCACACTGAGCGACAATACTGTAGCTACAAAAGTCAGGTTGTAGCTTCATGTCACCGGCCTCTATTGAAAATAACGTGATGCTTAGGGCAAGTACCTCAAGATACATTACATTACAGTCATTTAGCAGACGCTATCCAAAGCGACTTACAATAAGTGTATTCAACATCGGTATTCAAGAGAACTACTAGTCACCAGAAGTCATAAGTGCATCTCCTTTTTTAAACAAGCATCTAAGAGCATAAACCAGAGCAAACGTACAGCGCAGAAAGATACTACACAGATCCACATGTCATGATATGATTTATTGCGATATATTATCAAAAATAAAGCTGAAAATACAACTTGCTGTATAACAGTTGGATAGTCTAATACATACATCACATATTGATAACTCAGAGAACATCAAAACTACTTCAAAAGGTATTTGCATTGTCACAGCAGAGAACACACTGAACTGAAACTTGCCATAAAACATTACATGAAAATGAATTACATATTTTATTCTCATTGTGTGACTCAACACATTTTTACTAAAATGCACAACTTCATTTGAAAATAAAAAACATACTGTAGTATTTTCTTATTGTGTCACTTGACACAATAAGAAACGTACATGTAGATACCATCAACACCATATGAAATAAAGTCTGTCATATGGCTGGGCCTGCGATGCTGCTGCCTGTACGGCTCTCATGTGACAGGCCGGGAGGTCACTGGCCTTAGATTGAAGGCCATAGGCAGCGACATAGCGTTACAGGAGCGTTGTTTGACACACACACAGGGATTTGAGGCAATTTAACGGACATTTTAAATTCATTTAAAACAGGATGTTGAAAAAGAAAAATAATATCGATAGTAGTCGCGGACATATCGATACTTTGTTTATAAAAATATCGCTATAGTAAGCTATATCAATATGTTTGCACAGCCCTACTGTTGCTGCTGTGTAGCTTGTAGTGTGAACATAGCGTTGGTGTGTTTGTGTGTGTGTAGTTCTACACAGGGGCGGACTGGCCATCGGGGATACCCCGGTAGGCCGACGGAGTTGGGACGGTCCAATACCGGCCCACCTCCATCACCAACCAGCCCTCCCTCTGACTTCGCCGGCCACGACTATATTCTATGCTTCACGGATCACGTTAAATTTACTCAAATACCTAAATACCCAAAGTCAATAATCACTGACTGATATTTATACTACTCCTCACAATCTGTATTCACACTCATGGTTTCCAACTTCTTTACTCATCTAATCTCTTCCGTCAGTCTAACTTTGTTTTAGGTGTTATTAAATGTCAATCCAAAACACCAGCAGAGTTGTTGTCTCAAACATACTTTTAAGGCCACCGTCATTTACAACCTCCAGCAGCTGATCTTCCTCTGTCGTCACATATTATGCAGAGCGGGCTTGGTGCGTCAGAGTTACTCCTGATATTTAATTAGACTCCTGATATTGTCTGTTAAATGAAGCTTTCTTTGTATTGGAAGTTGTAGGCTCTTCTTCTGTCTCCTTAGTGGGCTTTCCCCTTTGCAAAGAAGCTCTCCAAAAGTTATTTACTCATTTTCGCTAACTCGTGGGCTTAATTAACGTATCACGTGACCGAGACAAGCGTCTTGACATGTGTCAAGAGCCACAGGCGGATGATATTGGGAGAGAATCCGGTAATTTTTCAAAATAAAACATCTATCAGGAGGTTGGGGACCACTGCTCTAGCCTACTCAACACTTGCGGAAAAAAAACACCGACCAATGCGTTGTAAATCACGTCACGTGATGCAGTTTAGCCAATCAAATAAGGGTATTCTGATTTCACCAGTGCGATGTACCCACACCGTGACACAGGGGGGAGAGACAAGGAAAGACTTCACAGAGCAGAGCTCTTGTAACTTCAGATGTGAGAGTTAAATACCTTTAAGGTGTCTTCAAAGAATCAAATTGCTATAAAGACCACAGTCCTTAACCTACACACTAAAAACACTGATACAAATGTCTGCTCCATGTATTAATGCGCGATAAACTATGCATTAATGCGAGTGAAAAAATACCGAGTGGGCCGGTCTGACACAGTAACTCCCGGGACACTTTTTCCCCAGTCCGCCCCTGGTTCTACACACAGACGTTGTTTCTTCTCTGTGACTACCTCGGCTTAGCGGCGGAGCAACAGTGTGCTACACACTTTACGGCCCCACTGACGTGTGTTATCACCCAACATTTATGCCATTTTCTTTTGAACTATTTCTATGACCACGGCTAATAGTTTAATGTCCTACTCTCATTTAACTTCTCTTTTGTCAATATGGCTTTCTCAAGTTGGTTCTACGGGTTAGTATTCATTTAAATCTAGAAAGACCAGGGGATTCCATACTCATACACGTGGGATATTTCATATTCCAGATGGTCTAATGGCTCTGTAAATGCAGCGTGGGTCTGCAGCCCATGGGCGTCCATGGCCGCTGCAGAGAGCGGACCTTCCCAATTGTGCTCGTCTCCTTTGGCTGTAATGTATTGCGCAGGATGTGAAAAAGGTTAATTTCATTACCCTGTTTGGTCAAACAACTACAAGTGTAATTGACGCAGGAATGGAGAAGAAAATGAAATCCTTGGCTGCAAGACAACCTGCCGTACTGTGGCCAGTAGAAGCTTCTTTTCACTCCTCCCAGAAGAGAGAAACAGTACTTTAACAGCAATGAAATACCAGAGCAATCGCATTTATCGGCTTTTCACACTTTTCCAAGCAAAACTGCATTCTCCTAGTCCCATCTTTGTGCACACAAGGATTTGAGATGGCACTTTAGTTCTTACACCTTAGCTCTTTGAAATTTCAAGTTGAAGTTGAAGTTTTGTTTTTTTTGGCATGAAGGTTTCTTATAACCAGTGCATTGTGAGATGATTAAATTTGGTTGCAGTGGATTTCTCGGGGTCATGTAATGAAACCCACTTACTGTCAGGCTCGTATCATTTAATTGGCTTGGCTGCAGCCCCCTGCCACTTCATTACAGCGTGCCTGGCTTGCCCACATTGCTATCCAAGATTCTTGCCGTTCTCTATGCAGCTACTGGGAAATCTCCACGAGTGTGTGACTTCGTTGTTTTTTTTGGTTTGAATTCCATTTTTATTGTAGCCTGAAATCAGCAGAGAATAGACTGTAGGTAATCTTCACCCGGATGAAGTGTGTTTCCAGATGGAAGGTTAAGGCGCCGCGGAGAAGCGCTTGAACAAATGCGACGCATAATTCCCCTGCAGCCCCATTCATCTGTGATTATTAAAACTTTACACTTGATTGAAAAACTCTGGGGGTCTAGAAAAATGTTAATTATACTAATCCCTGCTATGATTGGACTGACAGCTGCTGGAGCCCAGTTGATTGTCAGGGAGGCACGTTTGCCAAACTATTCTGTAGCTGCAGCTTTTCTGCAGCTTTTCTGCAGCTTTTCTGCAAGCATTCATTTCTCATCAGCATTGTTTTTATTTTGTTTCTTTGGTTCATTACGACCAGATGTATTGATTTGTGAGTTGAAGAAAATCAACACAGATCAGTTATATTTCTGTCCTTGTAGGAGAATCTCTTTAGTGATTTATCCATTATCTGTTGGGTACATTCCATTCATTAGTTCATCGTGCCAGGGACGAGAAGCATATTTGATGAAAAAAACATTGGCGGTTTGTCACAACTGTGGTCTTATTTTTGTAGTTTTGACCAGCATTTCTATTGGTATTTGCTACTTTTCTCCCCACGTTAATAACTGAGATCTGGGAATACATTGACATCATATAAAAAGAAGTTGGACTGGGCAAGAAACAAGCACTACTCACCAGTGGCGTGTGATCCAATAAGGGCCCTGGGGCGCCGCCCCTCATGCAATTCCAATTGTGAAATACATATTTTAATGCTATTGTGTTGTGTGTGTGTGTGTGTGTGTGTGTGTGTGTGTGTGTGTGTGTGTGTGTGTGTGTGTGTGTGTGTGTGTGTGTGTGTGTGTGTAGGAATTTCAGTGTTATTCTCACATAAAACATTCATTATTACAGAAACTTGGGTTGACCAAGGAAAAAGTATTTGTCCTTGTGCCAAAAGGGGATCTTTTCTTATTTCCTGTTGCTTTGTATGTATATGACAGGAAGTAAACATGGACCCAAGTTGTTGCCTAGCAATGCAATTATGTTGAAACTGTCTATATCGTCCAACCAAAGTAGTAATTGTGACAGTCATTGACCTTGTGCGCTGATCTCTAGTATTAGTATTCTGCTGCTGTTCAGCCACATTATACAATTCACCTAAACCCACGGTGACGGTTGCTGTATTAGCTGCTTGCATATACTCACTTTGTTAATATACCATATCAAACAACTCTTCAACACTGTTTCATTTGCTCCCATTAAAAAGCATCTGCTCTGGCAACATCCCTCATTTTGCCTTCAATTAGCCAGGCGTTGTGGGCGTTGTCCGTGTCACATCCTGCGCTTTCATGCTCTCTTACAGTCGTCCTTTCTGTGCGCTCCTCCTCTCAGCTTGAACAAAAAGGGTCAGGTGACGAGCACCCATCCATCAGGAAGGAGGATACAGCAGGAATGTAGCTTGCTGGTGACGCAGTGTTGATGAATGCTCAGGAGAACAGGGGGAATTTCCTGTTTAATCACATAACCTGAACAACAGTTGTGGCTTTGGCAACAATTGTCGAAGATATAACCTTCTCTGGGCCCTTCAGCCTCAGCGCTTTAAAGTGTTGGCTCATCCAAATACAACATATATAAAATGCTCACTCTCCTCTGGCAAAATCCATGCTATTTTATTTATTATGTTGCTATGTTGTCCAGGTTTTGAGATACCTATCTCTCAATCTTATTACAACAAAAATGGATATATTCCATTTCTGGACAATGCAACAATATCAACCTCTGTTTCCAACCTCTTGTTCCTGTTAACTTCTCCCAAACAAATAGTCCCTGTGACAACTTGTCAGACAGCTTTTGCAAGTGTGTTTCAATCCACATTTCAATATTTGTCGATATAAAAGTCACCAGTGAAAATATTGCAAGTGTGCTGAGGTTAACAAGTTGGTTGTATAGATACAATCTAAATGTGACAGAGAGCAATGTAAACTGTTCTAAATGTTACTCAGGCTTCTTCTCTGCTGAATAGTCAAGACATAGCATCAAAGGAAGCTTCACATCTGGACAGATGAGAGGAATGAAGTGTTGCTTAAATGAATACATTAAGTAAGAGATTATGACCAACGAAGTGTAGATTAACAATCCCTTCACTGTGCGTATCAATGTATCCCTGGTAACTCTGAGGGTTTGCAGACACCTGGAACAGTTTCCATCCCATAAGGATTTTGGAAACATTGTTCTTTGCTCCAGTAAATAGGACGGACGTGGATCAGCTGTGAGCCAGAAAGCTAACGTTAATGCTGTCAAGAGTCGAAGTCAACAACATTGTGTACAGTTGACAAAGTGAATATACTTTGACAGTATTTAACAACAAGACTAGCTGGCTATCCAGGCAAAATGCAAACCAGGACAAACTTACCCCAGGTCACCTCAAGGATTGCCCGCTGGCCCGGGGGAAGTAAAATGCCACGTCGAGCTAGAAATCCAACAACTCACTTGCCCGATTTTCGCAGGAAATAAAGTATATGAGCTCAAGAGGATCCAAGCATTTAAATGATCCTCGTTGGGTTTGCATCAGAGGATGTGGTCGAAACTTGATTTACTTGTCATTTCATACCCGCTAACAAATAAAACAATTCATACAGGGGCAAGTAAAAATAAATATGTTCAGTAACTAAGTTACCCACTCCATTGCATAATGCGCCTGGAGCTGCTGCCACCATTGTCCAGCACTGATAACTCTGGCTCAGCACTTCGGCCCTAATGTGGCCTGCTTCGTAACTGGAGCCAAATTGTGGGGAAAGCTCAGCTATCTCGTATCCTCAGATGATATCATTAACCGGCTTTAATCGGGCCACCGATCTTAATCTCTGCGACTGTGCCTGTGACTATCTCATCCCCGTTGTCAGTTAGGTTTCCAGGGGAGTCTCGCGCTTCCACTTCCCTGGCATTGCTGCTGACAGGACCGGAGACTTCCAGTCAGGACCCCCTCCCCTCTGCAGTCTCCTTGTTTACGATCCGCCATTGATTTTGCTTTTGACAAAAGGACAGGTTCATCTTTCTGTCGGTCTCACTTTTGACAGCTTATGATTTCCTTCGGGCACGTTGTCTTGTTTTTCAATCAGTTCTTGCTTACCTTGCTCCTTTTGATAACCTACCTCACCCATTCCTCCCCAGCACTCGCTCCGCGTGTCACCCGAAAACGGCAGTGACAAAGTAGAACATCTGAAGTTCAGAAGTGTCTCATCAAAGCAGCTCTGTACAGGCGGGGTACCGTTATGCCATTTAGAGAAGGATTTGTCATGCCTCGCAGGCTTTTGTCTGGACGAACACTGGATGGATGAAGGTGTCAAAGCGCGTCTGATTCGCCCACCTCAGTGGAATTCAACACAGCTGATGGATCGCTCTCATTTACGGAGCATTTAGCACCGGGAGCCAAAAAAGCTGACACTTTCCGCTGAAGCGGGGAAAGACAGCTGGATGTGCCGGGTTATGAAAGACCTGGGCACAATGAGGGAGCCTGTCATACCTATGAGGGCTGGCTGGTTATTCTGCTGTTGGACCGGCTGAGAGTGTAGAGTCGCACCACCCCCCCCACCCGAGTGAATTTGACGGACGTCGCAGACAGTTTGCCCTGAGTGCGTAATGCCCTTTTCAAGAATGGAATTTTCCACCTCCAGTTTTTTTTTTTTCAGCAAATTGAGAGGATCTGTCCGGCTATGAGACCGCTGGGCCTCGGACATGACATTCCTTAGGAACTGCGGTGACCCACAGTCATGCTGGCATCTGTCATTACACGCACGCCTGGCCTCACATCTGCCCAAGGTCAAAGAACCAAATGGTTAGTTTTTGCTTCATTCGCCTTGCAATTTACTCTGTGCTTCAAGCTGGGGTTTATATGCCAGCTTAAGGCCCTGTCACACTATTGCGTATCGTACTAGCGTATGCGAGCATATGAAAAATATCACTCATACGCTGGTATACGGTGACATGCTTAAAAATGTTGTGCGTGTGCGGACGTATGGTTTATACGCTAAGCATACGATCGGCATACGCTGAATACGAGAGAGTTACGTCAGAGTAGGGCTGCACGATTATGGCCAAAATCATAATCGCGATTATTTTGATCAATATTGAGATCACGATTATTTATCACGATTATTCATTAATTTTAGGGACAACATCTTTTTATTGCACTTTCACGTTTAAGTGAACGCAGCATAATGCTGCGTTCACTTATTGTGAGTGTTGATGGAGCTGCTACCATGTTAGCATAGCCTAGCACCGATCGATCCGAGCTCCATTGAGAAAACAAGTATTTAAAAAAGTTATTTGCTTGTCGTCTTGCGGAGAGAACTAACAAAACATGAATTCAGACAAATCGGCATCATTAGGTAGTTATTTCGGAGTCCCTTTTTGTCGGTTTATTGCAGTTAAATCACAGCCAAATCTGTTTATTTGGGGCTCATACAGCTGTAGTAAATACACTTATTAGAAATAGAGGTTAATAGAGGTCTAATTAATAGAGGTCTAATAGAAATAGAGGTTCTTTTTTCCATGGTTGATGGCGGACAGTTGAACGGCTTTCAGTGTGATAAGCCCCGCCCCCTCTCTAGCGCGATTCACGAGAATGAACACAAATGGTCCCCGGAGAGACCGGTGGCGCGATGGACGCAAATGGTGTGAACGCAGCATAACGCACTCTGTGCATATGATTTTTTCTTGTTTAACATCACTTGCCCTAAATCCCAAAAACTTCCAGATAACTGATGATGATCCTTTTCGAGGGACTAGCTCCTCGCCTTCTGCTCCTGACATTTTATTTACCTTTCACACGACACCCGTGACCGTCTGCTCTCTGTTCTGTTGTCTGTCTCTCTACTCTTCTACTAATACCGGAGTCGACTGCAGACAGAACTTTTTTTGAGGCTGCCGCTGCAGGGTGCGTGCATGACACCTCCATGACACCTCCCATCTCGTTCTCCCCCTGGTGGTTGGCTGACTCTTAGTTGAGGAAGCGCTTGATTTGATATGTAGCAGAGCACGCATTTTAAGCGTCAATATCGCCGACGATCATGCTCATTTAATCGTGGCAGCCAAAATCGTGATCGCGATTAAAATTCGATTAATTGTGCAGCCCTATGTCAGAGGTACGTTACTCATAGGTGGAGTACGCTGGTCATACACTGGCATGAAGGTGTACAGCTAGCGTATTGATAGCGCATGAGTCACGTACTTCTAACGTATGTCTGACGAATGAGTAACGTATTTAACTTAAAACTAGTGTTTGATTGACGTATGGACAGCGTACTGCCAGCGTTTTGAGAAAGTGTATATATATATATACTCCCATTTCGAGCTCTTCTTCAGTTCTTCGTGGACCTACAACGAGAGAGGATGGAGGTAGCTCTTCTCCAACACCAGTATGATCTGATCGATTTGGCAATTCACCACATCCAAGATTACGTGATAGCGGTACGCTGCGCATGCGCAGTTCGTACGCTGGTCATACGCTGGTCGTACGCTGGCCATTCGCTGTCCATACGCTGGTGATACGCTACTCATACGCTTCTCACAGGTTCAATACGGTAAGTATACGAAACATTCTGTATTTTCAAGGGGTTTTTGTGCGTATGAAAGTTTTTGGGGGAATTTGCATACGCAACTCATATGTTTTTCTCATACGCAATAGTGTGACAGGGCCTTTACCACAAAATGAGATGCACTGACACAAAAAAGGTGCTTGTTGATTTCATCTGAAAAAATTGTGGTGCTGAGGGAAACAGGTTCTCCATCAAACAGCTCGAATGTATCACAAGCATATCTTGACAGTGCCAAAGGAAAGTGCATAGTTCAGCCGGCTTGTAAATGAGCAGACTTAACATTAAATAAATGTGTGAATGTAGGAACTTGTGTGTTGACTGGTGGTCTGCCTCTGATGGGTCGGGCTTCTCCGTCTGCCAGCCACTGGGATTTAACTGTCCTAGACCTGCTGGTCTGGAAAAGCAAAGAAGGCAGTTTCACCAGTTTAATTGGCAGCTTAGCTTTGAACTGCCTCCACTTCTGCATGAGACAGTTATTTAGCCAAATGTAATTTTGTGCTGTCGGTGCAGTTTCATGTCTCATTTTGACCCGCTCAGAAGTGCAGCTTTGTGATTTTCACTTTCGGATCTAACTGGACTTAGGTTCGTATCATCAAGGCAAAAAAATAGCCCAATTCTTTTTAAGTAGGTCAGTATTTCGATTTTAGTTCCCTCCCTCTGATGGACGTCTTTGTCATTCATAGCTCTGAAAGTGAAAGTTTGATTTGAGTAGTGTCAGGTATGTGCTGCCCAAATTTCTCCACATACTTTTCATTGTGTCCCCCCCCTCCATACTATTCTCTGTCACATGTCCATCCAACAAAAAGCCACTCAGCTTTTCTCTGAACCCTTGAGGGACTTTCGCTGCCGTGCACCCTCTCCCGTCAGCTCCACCCTGTCCAGATAAGATTATTGTTTTCCTCCAAGAAGCAGCGAGATCTTACAGTGCTTCCTTGCAGCGTCTCCTCTATGATTCTCATCTTTGCTTGACTGATTCTTTCTCCGGGGATTTCAACCAGGGAGTCGTGTCTTGTTTCGAGGTAACAATACACTGACTCTGCAGTCATCGGTACATATCTTCTCCGCCTATCTTGAAGTTGTTGGCTCCAAATTTGAGCCAAAACTGCGGGCAACATTAACATATGTTATGCACTGTTGACTGAATATAATATTGGGTATGGATAAATAAGATAGACACACGATATAGCCAAATTGTGCACACACTACCACATTCATATGTGATTGAACCATAGACTGTATATAAGAAGTGAATGTAGTAGGTGATGCCACCCATTGGTTTGTAGACGATGGTTTTAAAGCCTCAAGTTTGGCATTTAGGCCGTCGCCATCTTGGTTTTTTGCAACCATTGAACGAAAGTGACCATATTTGGACTGCGGAGGAGTGACGTAGAGACGTATGCGGCTCTGGTAGCAACCTGCCAATCACAAGGTAGCCCCGCACTAAAGCATACCCTTCTTTATGGTCTATTTGACTCTAAATGAACCATCATTTATGTATTGAAGAAGACTTGAAACTAGAGATTGAGACCATAAACTCATGTTTACAATGTTTACTGAGGTAATAAATCAAGAGAGAAGTAGAGTCATTTTCACATAGACTTCTATACAATCAGACTTCTTTTATAAACTGTAGTCGCCCCTTGCTTGCCATTAGCACGAATACAGGGTTAAGACACTTCCACATTGGCTTCACTTTTCAGAACCGGAGGTTGCCACTTGGATTGAACATCACATTCCAAAACCATGGATATTAATATGCCACTGAAATATGCTGAGAAGTTTTTCCTGGCCGCAGGGTTTTGCTGCCGTTCAGCCACAAGAGCATTAAGGAAGTCAGCCACTGATGTTGGGCAATGATGTCTGGCTTACAGTCTGGGTTCCAGTTCATCCAAGGTATTGGATGGGGTTGAGTTGAGGACTATGTGGAGACCAGTCAAGGTCTCCAACGCCAAGAGAGAGAGGGATGACTGGTTTACTCGACCGTAGTTTAAAAATGTGTCAGATGATGTGTTGGAAAAAAACTGGATAAACAGGAAGGCAATCCAGACACTACAAAGTATAACAACAAGTAACAACAAGGAATGAAATATTTAAATCATAAAAAATGCCAACATGATTTGACAATTGGAGGTCTTCGTCAGGGATTTTAACAAAAAAAACTCCCACACCAAATTGGGAAAACCATTTATATGGACATGAATTAATAAAAACTTGTACTACTTCTGTTCTTCTTTCAGTATTTGAAGAAACTAGCTAATGAGATTTGCAGAGCGGAAAACATCATCATGCATGCGATGGTGTTTTCTTGCCTCTCTTTCTCTCCTATCCTAAAGGTTATAAAAAGATAACAGAATAAATAAATAGCTTAGTAAAGCTTAGTAAAGCTTAAAGGTGTAATGAGTAAGATCTGGCCAGAATTTGAATTTCAACTTACATTGTCAACAGAATGTGAAGAGGTAACAGGGTTGACGTTATGTGTTGTGTTGCAGAGATATCTACTGAAATGAGCATGCTAACCAGCTAGCCCTGACCCGTCCTTTCTTGTTATACCACTAGTACCTCAAGAGGCGATAGTGAGTCACTGTGGCGTCCAGTCTGTCCTCAGTCCAACATGAGAGGACGAAGAATTAGAGCTCTCCCGAGGGCGTGTCAAACAGGTAGCTGGTACAGGGTCGGTTTTGATAGTTTGTTTCTAGATATACATGTACAAATAAAAAAAGGTGTAATTACAAGGACACTTGAAAAATAAGCGATAAGAGAATGATAATTACGAAGATGATAGTTAAGATAGATAGTAGACTATTCAAAAAAAGAACAAAGGTCTGAGGTACTCTTCTGGCAAAAACTTAAAAAGGCTTTAATTAGATGGCTATTTCATGGTAAAATTCTAAAAACATAGACTCTGCTTGTCCATTTTAAAACAGAGCTGCGTAGCGGCACAAAAAAACTCCTTTCTTTTCTGAACTTCTGTGTTCCCTTCCAAAGAGCACCACTTGTTTGAACTTCTTAGCACGCCGGACTCTTTATTTTTTGAAGGTGGAAGGCTTTGTTGAAAAGACAGATCTTAACTTTGGATTTAAAGACGGAAACAGATATAATGTCATGACACGAACTGGAAGTTTTTCCTACCTTTTTTTCCTCCAAGCTGTTTTAGGAATGAATATACAGAATAACAAAGAGTTTTAGAATAATGTCTCCATCCAGGCCACAGGTGCCAGCCTTCACAATCTCTTGCTGCCCTTCTTGTTGTGATTGTGGGCAAATGCATCTTTGACCATCTCTGGAGGTAGTTTGCATAATCGACTCCTTAATGCATCTTGGGTCTGCACCTGTATTTGATGTGTTTTTGCTTTGCATGATTACAATCCAATCATCCAGGTGTTGATACCAGGTGGACAGGAAGTCTTCATAATAATTATGAACATGGGCGCCCGGTTATGTTTTAAAATGGTGGAGCAAACTTGGAAAGATGCATAATTGGGGGAGGGGAGGCAGTATGGGGGTCCTCACCCAGAAAACCAAATTGTATTTCATATAAAATATCCTACATTTCGGCACCACCTAACCGGTTGGATTTAGTAAGGAAACAGCCACATACACTAGTCTAGACTAGCTAGATTCAGGGTGCTGTGAAAAACAAACTCATCAAAGGTGGGTAAACCCGGTGTTAAACCAACAGGGCTAATGCAAAATATTCATAGACAAGTTACATTTGAAAGAGAACGACGAATGTCCCATCAGCTGAATCATGTCCGATCAGCGAGCTAACGTCAGGTGGGCTGGCTGCAAAGTTAGCTAACGTTGACTTGCAAATCAGTTCGGCATTTCAGCGACAGCACAATCCTAGTTTTAGCTTTCATAAAGTTTAAATTAAATGTTGGTATTTTTTTACCTATTTTCCCATGAGTTTTTGTCGAAGTGACTAATCGGGACAACAAGTTTCGAAATTGGTCTGGTATTGAGGGAGAACGCTACAGACGGTAGCAGCTAAACGGGCTGCAATGTAATCACTCAGGGCAAGTCCTCACCGTCAATGTACGTCCACTAAAAGTGACGCCAGCGTTATGGAAAGGACCCTACAGAGAAATAAAATATTTTTCTTTACCTTTTGCTTTCTGATAGTGTAATATGACTTGTATGCCGGTAGACGAAGGGTGGAAAGGTAAGAGAGAGGAGCGGCGGTGTTGTCAGAGTTTGTTGTCTTGGAGTACAGAAAGCGTAGGTTAGTGTTATCTAAAAGACTTTCAGTGTCGGGGACGAATATTTAGATGATTTCCTCAATATCTATGTGACGCGACATCTCAGAACGAGACTTCTCAGACACAATAACAGACAGACAAAGCTTGAAAATACCTGAGTTACCCATTCAGCTAAATGTCTGCATGTCTCTTACCTTTGTAAGACTCCTGTGTGAATTGACAAAATGTTAATTACATCCAAAGGTCAGTGACGGGTTTGACTGACCTAACTCAAAGTGTGGGCCAAAGGTGTGTTTTTATTAACAAGAGAAACTTTACTTCACCTATTTGAATAATGGGGATGCATTTGCTCAATTTGGTCCTTTGCCCAGACACCAGACACCCATACGTGGGATCTGAATCTGCAAATCCATTTCAGCCTGCAAAACCATTGAGGAAGACTTTGTCTGACTCTGAGTGCTTCTTACCACCTTGTGTGTCAGGGACGCTGCACAGTGTCCTGAGCCAAAGTGAGATGTCAGAGTGGAGATGGATCGAAAGGCCCGTCCCTGGGAGACGCTGGAGTTAGAAACTGTGGACACCTTGTTCTTTCCAAGTCAATCACAAGGCAGCACAACGCTTTCATCACAGTGATGGATGCTTCAGCTGGACAGGGCTGCTGCGGTGTGTGGCTGCAGGTCTGATAGCAGATAAAAGTGGATTTATCAGTGATAAATGGAAAAAACGGGGATAGGCAAGTTTGCCAACATATCAGCCAGATACCAGGCTGCACACAAGGTCCTTGTTTATTGAATTTATCTACATTTTTATTTAGAAAAGTAGTTTTGAGAAACCAAAAATACCAACAAATAGCCTGCAAAAGGGATTTTCAAAAAGACAAAATGTTGATCTCTGTATGATATTGGCTCGATGAGCCAAAATGATCATTTGTATATTAATTAACCACCCCATATTACCTTGAATTCTTGAAAATAACTTTTTCTTGCCTGCCTTTACAGTGAGTAAGGAATAAAACAAAATAAGTCTTGATGGATTGAAGTAAATGGGGGCAGCTTTTTCAACAGCAAAACTTTATTAAAACATCCGTTTACAAAACCTCACACAACTCCTGCAGTACAATCAAAGTCTCATTTATCCAGTTGTATGCTCCCCACTTCACAAGCACATGCATCTTCACTAAAACATTACTATTTACAACTCTTGGTGGAGCTTTTTTCCCTATCCTTATTCAGGAGCGTGTTCTTTTATTTTGAGTGCATGATTTATCGATTTCATACAGATTGTGTAGTGCTCTCCTTCAAACCCTGTCCTCACACTCATAACTGCTGCTTGCGCTTGGATCTCTGCTCAAACTGTATGCTTGCACTCGGATATATTATTGCTTGCACAGATTTCCTGCTCTCAGCCTTTCTCCTCACACTCATGCTGCTTCTGTGTGGTCGTGTTTTTTAACTTGGGCAGACTATGGGTGTATTAAGTAGAAGGGAAAGACCGCAGTGTTTACCACCTCAGCTTTAGCTAGAATTAGAACAGGGGCTATTTGAGTGTAAGGACTTGGTTTTGAGGGAGAGCATCGCAAAATCTGAAGCAAATTCAGTTAATTATGCTCTCAATTTGAAAGAACCCACACTTATAATAATAAAGACAATACAATAAAGACAGGAAGAAAGCTCCATACACTTGCGTGAAACTGTTAATGCAGTGTTTTGAATTGTTTTTCGCTTCTCGGTTCACCGTAAAGGCATGCGAGAAAAACAGGGTTAGGGTTTATGGTTCATGGTTTATGGTTTATGGTTTATGGTTTTCATTCAGAATTCAACGTAACACGCGACGAGTAATTGATGAACTGGTAATTTTGTGGGTGAAGTATTCCTTTAAGGCCTTGTGCAGAGAGCATCATTTTGTGAAGATGCAGGCACTGTGAGACCACAGTCAAAGAAGATTTCATCAACCTCTGAAATGGGAAGGAATTACAGGATTGAATTGTTGACAGAGTAAAGCCTCGCTCTCTTTATCGGGTCAAGGATAAACTCTCATGAGATTACGCTTTGGAAGGATATTAAGCTGTGTAACGGCTTTCAGTGCAATAACACAGAATTTCATTGCTCTGGAGAAATGGAATTACCTCAGCTCTAAACAGTAGCCCCACTTTAGCACAACGTGGGGCATTGAGGAGGGTTGGGGCTCTGCATGTGGTAGATGGTAGTAATTACCTCTAGTTCCAGAGGAATGACTTTTAGCTGTACTCGCATGCCATTCACTATCCCCTGTGTGAGACATCCAGACTCAATTGTGTCAGCAATGTCTTCCTGAGATCTCCCGGACAAGAGGAAACTGTAGTATAGCATGCTGATGACTCCAGTGTGGGTTAAGTCCCTGTGCTGACAGCAAAATTACTTTTTTGTCCGTTGGCCACAGAAGTTTACAAATTACAAAATCTACCTGCAACTCTGCCACTTTCACCAGCCAGCTATGTTTTTAATATACATTAGGCTGGCACACTGGTGGCACTGCATGTGTCCTGCCAAAGGGGGTCAAATGTACTGCTGCATTCAAATATTTAGCAGCAGGTGGGTGGAGGTCATTTTCCACCACATTAAGAAGTAAATCATTTACCACAACTCTCGGGGTTACACTTTTTACACATTTATGTCAAGGAATGGACCGTGTAAAGCAAATATTTACATAGCTACATAGCTAGAGAAAAATACTCTTTCAGCGAGATGTAAAAGAATTTGATTAGCAACTAGGATTCTGCTTGAAGACTTACCCCCCCCCCCTTTGTAAACATAGATTAGCATTACATCTTTGTAACGGTAAAAGGGCTAAATAGCAAATTCAGAGCATGTCCAAAGCTGTGTTTCCATTCAATTTTCAAGCAAATTTAAAACGCACATTTGAAATGTTGAAAAAAAGAAGAAATTAGACGTGTTTCCGTCAACTGGTTTGGAGCAAATAAACTCGGCTACAGCGTAGTCTGGTAGATGCAGCGATAGCCATGGCTGTAATCTGACAGTAATGAGTGTAGATGAACTAGAGGTTGCGAACTGGAGACAAAACAAGTTGGTTTGGCCATCTAACCATCTACGAGAGAAGAAATGGAGAGAGGTCTTCAATTGGGCAAATTTTGATTGTTCTTTCATGTCAGATATTACTGGCCATGTTTCATGCTGTCCAAAGATGAGGACAAGCATCCGCCCATTATGGAATATCCGAGAAGACTCCAACAGAAACACCTGATCAATCATATGAGTTGAATGTTCACTATGTCAAGAATGTATTCGACTAAGGCGTTTCCATGTCCCATTTAGCGCATCAACTCTTTTTCGACAAAGGCAAAAACCACCTCAAACGAAAGTTTTTGCATCAAATTTTTTCCATTTCCATACAGCTTTTCTTATACAGTACTAAATGTAATAATAATAATATGGAAATGGAAACACGGGTTCTGATTTAGGGATTGCCTCCACTCGGGTCTAAACATGGAGATTGGCTGAGCCGGCAGGTAGCAGCTAATATAATAACAGCCAGAACAGTGGAAACAACGGAAAACATGCTCACTAGTGGTGCAACGGGTCCTAAAACTCACATCATTTCAACCTCTCTGAAGTCAGTCTAAACCATCAAAAATGTTAAATGTTCACATTTGACTTTGTTAAAGTAATTTATAGTGTTTTTCCATAAAGGTACACAATTCAAATAAGGAAATAAAAGATCATATTTTCATTGATTAAAAACAATCTTGTCATTAGTAGTTTCAATGCTGTATTATAAGCTGCTTTGAGCTCGTGTAAACCGGTCATAATTCATCTCTAATATCTATTTATGTTGTTGTAAAAACATTTCCTTCAAAGAACTGGATTTATTCAAGTTTCTCACTAACACTACATTTTACTAGATCACATGTGAACACATCATGATCACGGTATAATTTACCTTTGCCCAATACTCATGTTCACTGAACAGTAACCCGGTAACCGGAGGGTGGGAAACAAGATTAGATAATCACACTGAATTGCCATTTTGTTTCACTTTATTCATGTAGCTCGCCAAAATGTGTTCATGTTAGCTGATTTATTGTCGCTGTGCCCTAAGCAATAAGTAGTAAGTGGCATATCCGTCCCGCAAACATCATTTTCAGCTGACATGAAAGAAGTAAACTTAAACTAAACTTAACATTTTTCACGACTTTAAAAGAAATGTTACCATTTAAGGATTATTTGTGTATGTTTTTTTATAACTTTCACAATAAGTGCCTTAGTCCCATCTGAGCTTATCATTAGGGCCCGAGCGGCCGACAACGTCGGGCCTGCGAAGGCCCTATTGAAATTGAAAGGGTTATTATTATTATTCTGATTCTTATTTTTCATTTTTGGGAGCATTTTGGGGGTACTTGCCATGCATGAAAACTCACCAAATTTTGGGGACTTGTCAGGTCTGGTGGCACTTAGAGTCTGAAAAAGAATGCATCTTTCTGTGTAAAAAATGGCTCTCTAGCGCCCCCTACAAATCGGACCGGCGACGCCCCTCGGCCAGTATGTCCGATTTACTTGAAATTCAACACACATGTCTCAGACCCCTAAGCTCCGCCTACTAGATTTTCCGCCATCTTGAATTTAGTGAAAAACACATTTTTGCAAATTACTCCTACACGCTGGGTACGATTACTCCAGAATCTTCTGTGGATCATTATTGGATCTACATCATCTACAATCATGAAAAGCTTTTTGATATTTTTTAGCGTTTACAAGATATGGACCAATAAACTTCTTAGGGGCGTGGCATAATATCAATACACATAACTTCTCAACCATATGTGCACATCGCATCCTGTAACATACTCTAAAAATATTTTTGCATTCGACCACTAGGGGGCGCTACAGTAAACCCGCAAAGTTGTGCTTTTTGTCACTTTTTGCATTTTTCAGCCTTCGTACTTCAGCAAACTCCTCCTACAGATTTTATGCGATCAACTTCAAATTTGGTCAGGATGCTCTTAAGACCTTTGTGATTCAGAATTATCAAAATCGTGAGCTTTCATCGAAGAACCTTGACGTAGCGTGCCGACCATTTTGCCTCATTGGTTTTGAAAAAGGAAGTTGTTATAACTCCAAGGTAAATGTACTTTGGATTATCCAATCCTCACAAAACTTTTCATGCATGATGCTACTTCAAGCCTGAACATACTTCAGTTGAAAAAAATTCAATAACTCATAGCGCCGCCTACTGGCTAAAGGAAATGTCATATTTTATACTTTTATTTACTCCTCTTAGCCAGGTGACCTTATGAGTCTCAAATTTGGTAAGGATAGCCTCAAGACATTGATGATGCATCATCTTGAATATTGTGAGCTTTCGTTGAACGCTGTTGCCGTGGCGACGCGTCGTTCGCCATGAAAAAGGAAGCTGATGGTTTAGTGACTTGGGATGCTCAAAAACTCATGGAAATTTGTACATGTTTCAAAGGCATTGGAAGAAATATTTGATATGATTTCTGGCCTTGGCCGTTTTATATTGCCTCTGTAGCGCCCCCTACAATATTTCAAAAGACCAGCCCCAGCGCTACGTTTGAGCTACATGTACGAAACTTGGTAGGCACATGTATCATATGGAGACTTAAAAATAAGTCTCTTGGAACCATGCTCTAAACCGGAAGTCCGCCACTTTGATTTATGTGTGAATTTTCCCTTGATTTTGGACAATTTACAGGCGCTACACTTTAACGAACTCCTCCTAGGGACTTTGTCTGATCCTATTCAAATTTTGTCAGTACAGTCTCAAGACCGTTGTGATTAAAAATTATCAAAAGCTTTACGTTTAACGGAACGGCTTAGCCGTAGCGGGCGGCTACTTTAAGTGATTCCCCATGAAAAAAGCTGATGTAACTCAGCTGGACTTGTTCCAAACGGTCCCAAACTTCACACGCTTGATAACACTCATGGCCCGAGGATGTCTACAAGCTAACTTTCACTAGTACTCACAGCGCCACCTGCTGGCGAAAGGAAATCTGCATTTTGTGACAAACACCATCCGATTAACGCAACTTTTACACAACGTGGTTTACATTTGACACAGAGCTACACAATGCACGTGTTCTGTAGCGCCAGGCAGCGGATACAGGAAGCATCGGACTATTTGCAAAGCATCATTTCCAGCATCAGGCGGTCCACGCGGGATCGAAAACGTATCGCTCGTGGACGCGCCGTCCGACGGTCGCGCGCGTTCTCGGACGCGCAGGAGGGAGTCCCGCCGGCGACCCCGACGCGCGGAGGATGCGAGGGCCCGTTCATCGCTGCTCGCAGCTTTAATTTTTTATTGCTATTTTCTATGGATGTAGCTAGCTAGCTACACTGTGCATTGGTATGATTTGTGGCAAGCTTCAAAACTATGCAGCAATTCCCTTAATCCGAGACAATGTTCTCCTATTGGGGACAATAAAGGTAACCGTGACTTGAAAACGAATGGATTGATAACTTCCTATAAGCTAAATCTTGGATTTTGGTATCTGTAGCAACTAGCAACACATCCATACCCTTTAGGCTTTAAATGCATTGTTATATTTGGTTTGATCACTCGCTACACCGCAGTGTTTCGGTACTGATTCTAACACTGCTAGCTGTATTTTCACTACACGGCTAAAATGATCCTCTCCATGCATAGTGTCTGGTCTGTATACCAGGTTTTTGTCGTGACACTACTCAACAGGACAAATAACCTCAGTAATGCACTATATGGAAATTCGGCTGCTCCTTATTCCATTTTGATGTTGACGTTTTTTTTATGTTTCTCATTGCTTTCACACAAGGCTCTCCAAAACTGCCGCTACCTCTTCATGGCAATTTAATGAGAGCCCCGAGTAATTTAGTTTGCTGCCTTTGTTGGGAAGGTAAAATGGCAGCAGTCACTAATAATGAATGTGAATATGACCTGCAGTCAAATGGTTTAGCATTCCAAAACTTCAATGTTTTTACAAGCTGAGGTTTAGGAACATATTTATATTCAAAGTTATCTTGGAGTTTTCTGTAACAACAACAATACGCTGTGTTCCAGCTGTTTTTCAGCCTCAACATGCTGCTCTTTAGTTGTTTGACCACACTGTCAGAGAAGCATTGTTGTGTTTCCTTTGCAACAGACATTAACATCCATGGACTTCAAGCTACCCAGATGGTGTGATGGGGCTCATTGTGGTTGTGCCACCTTGCTCTACAGAACCTTTTTATCCTCTTTTAGCTCATTGTTTTAGTTTAACAGTCCACAAATTCTGCTCAAATCAATTTGTTTCAGCAAACAAGATCTGATATAAAAAACATTGTACGTTGTCCAGCACCACACGGCAGTCAAACATTTAGCAGTTACAGAACCATATATTTCCCTGAGGAGTTGATAGAGACCGAAACATGTTGGACCTGTATTCATTGATTCACCAAAAACACGAGTCCAAATGAATGCAAATGTTGCTCCGTGTCTTCTGGATCCGTACAACTAATACATTAGCTGCAACAAGTTATTAGTAAAACTATATCAGATGTTTTTCCCTACTCGTGAAGAACCGTCGCTTGGCCCTAAGCTTCAAACTATGATGCTCTAGGTAACCCTCTAGAGTCAGTTTTGGGCGTTCAGTTTGCACTCGTAACATGCATACTGACTCTTTTCAAAATAAACTTTCAACATAGGTTTACTTAGTTTTTTAAGTTTACTTATGCAACAAAAGTACTTGGTTAGTTTTAGGAAAAGATCGTGGTTGGGGTTAAAATAAGTAGCATTTTGTTAAGTTGCGTAACAAAACTACAATAAAATAAGTCAACGTTGACTTGGTTTCACATTGGATGTGAACAGCGGTGTCCTGGGTGAAAGTCCTGTGTTTAAGACTGCAGATGCTAATATTTTTCGCCATCTATTAATATCACCAAAGTGCATCCATTTTCTAGCCAAAACACTTTTAAATGTTCCATTTGCCGTAGACTTTTAAGGTGGAAATGCCTACATTCACTACTCGCACTATTAGTGGTGTATGTCAGCAGCATCTCCACCCTGGTATCTGTGTTGTGTTCCACAGCTAGTCCCACAGGACCTTCTGGTGTCCCAGGTGTGTCATTTAGCAGGTGAGCAGGGCTGTCAGCGGCTTCACCCTTAACCTCCCCTTCCTTCTCTGGCTCTCCTGCTGTCTCCTTGTCCCATGGGTGCGAAACGAGCCGGGCATGGTGGCTGCTTTAACGCATCAACCCACACTTTGGTTGCATCCAATTTTAAACCATTCCAGCTGTAATGCAACACCGCTTGGAGAGGTGCGGTGTTCCGTATTCTGACCTGACCCATTCTGGGAGAAGGAGCCTGCCAAGGTTAACTGGGTTGAAGCGGTCGGTGGCTATGTGCCTTCACATGGTATACAGAGAATAAGGGGCATTTAACTCTACTCTTTTTCAGCATCAATTAGGGTGATGCAGTCACGATAGAAACGTTGTATATATTACATTCATGAGCTGCATACATTTGCATAGCAAGAAGGAAATGTAGATTTTTTTGTGAATCTACATTAACTCCTGAAATCTTAAAGATTCATATGTTTATATGAATCTTTAAGATTTCAGGAGTTAATTAGGAGTTAGTTAGTTCATGTGATGCGTGAAGACATGAAGCATTTAAACGGAAATGTTTGTTTAGTTCAACGATCGCCAGAATGAAGAACGTTGTCAGTATTGCTGTCTATGTTAATCATCGTGACAATGGAATGCATTTCCTTCCTCATTTAATGTTTGAGTCTGGATGAAAAAATGGTGGAAGAGATTTTAACTGTAGTTTTTAATATTTGTCAACGGTAGTATGCTAGCTAACGTTAGCTTCAAGGGCTAAAATGTTTAGATTTGCTTTGAAACACCGTCAGCTGCTCCGGCTTGTCTCTGTCTTTGCCTGTCCTGCTCGCTTACTGACGTAATCATCCAATTTTTAGCTCCTTAAAATCAGACATGTTTGCCCCTATGAGTCTGAGAGGGGTTTAAGACTGGATCTGTAAACCCCTCACACAACCAGATAATATGGGCCAAACATCTGAACCAATCAAGGTCCCAGACCGATATTTCTTCTCCGATTGTTGGGAGTGGTCAGGCAGGTGAAGCCAATGCGGAAGTGTCTTAAAACTTACATTCTCTCTACTGACCAGCAGGGGGCGACTTCTGCGGTTGCAAAAATAAGTCAAATTATATAGAAGTCTATGAGAAAATGACTCTACTTCTCTCTTGATTTATTACCTCAGTAAACATTGTAAACATGAGTTTATGGTCTCAATCTCTAGTTTCAAGTCTTCTTCAATACAGCATGATGTTCATTTAGTAAATTATGGTTCATTTAGAGTCAAATATACCAGCGGTCCCCAACCTTTTTTGCACCACGGACTGGTTTGATGTCAGACAATATTTTCACGGACCGGCCTTCAAGGTGTGGCGGATAAACACGACGAAATAAAATGATACGACCGGCATGAAAACAAATATAAAATGCATAAATAAATACAACTCACAATAACGCTGAATCAGTGGAGCCCTGAGCTTGTTTCTCTGCAACGAGACGGTCCTATCTGGGGGTAATGGGAGACAATGACACCCGAAGTCTGTTCCTCATGTCCAGTCTACTTCGTTTTGTTTTGATTGCTGTCACTGCAGAACATCCTGCTTCACAAAGAGGATGTGTGAAATGGAAGCAGGGTTTTCAGTGCTTTTGTGGCGATCTCAGGATATTCAGCCTTGATTTTAATCCTAAACACCAGCAGAGTTGTTGTCTCAAACATACTTTTAAGGCCACCGTCATTTACAACCTCCAGCAGCTGATCTTCCTCTGTCGCCACATATTCTGCAGAGCGGGTTTGGTGCGTCAGAGTTACTCCTGATATTTAATTAGACTCCTGATATTGTCTGTTAAATGAAGCTTTCTTTTTCTTGGAGGTTGTAGGCTCTTCTTCTGTCTCCTTAGTGGGTCTTTCCCCCTTTGCAAAGAAGCTCTCCAAAAGTTATTTAGAAATTTTCGCTAGTTTTCGGGCTTCATTTTTGAAGTAACGTATCACGTGACCGAGACGAGCGTCTTGACACGTCAAGAGCCACAGGCGGATGAAATTGGGAGAGAATCCGGTCATTTTTCAAAATAAAACTTCTTTCAGATTCTGATAATCAATAAAACGGAAATAATATAATATTTATTCTTTCTGTGCGGCCCGGTACCAAATGACCCACGGCCCGGTACCGGTCCGCGGCCCGGTGGTTGGGGACCACTGAAATAGACCATAAAGCAGAGTATGCTTTAGGGCGGGCTTACTGTGATTGACAGGTCTCTGCTGCTACCAGAGATGTATACGACGTCTCTATTCCGCATTCCAAATATGGTCACAATATTGGCTGCAAAAAACAACATGGCGACCGCCGTATTCCAAGATGGCGATGGTGAAATCGCCGAACTCAAGGCTTCATAACGACAACGTCAACCACGGTGACGTCACGATGACCAAGTCTGCTTCTTACATAGGAGGGGTGAATAAGGGATGAATTGCCCCAAAAGTCCTGTCGTGTAAGCCCGACTTTATTTGCATCGTCTACTCCTGTCTAATGATCTCTTTTGTAGCAGTTTATATTATAGTAGTGCACAGAGCAGGATTTTATGAATGTGGATGGTGTTGTACAGGAAACATGCCTCCCAATAAACAATGATGTTATTAAGCCCAAAGGATGTCCCCCTTCCTAGATTGGAAATAATCTTGCCAGTGCTTGTAATCCATGCAACAATTTACGTTCCCTTCGGAAGCAAATAAACGTTTTTACAGACGAGAGAAGAACCGGTCAGTAGAGACTTTGCTACATACTGTTTTGTTCAGCACACTGTTCCAGTATGTTAGCCTATCCTTCAGGAATTGTAGAGCCAGACGAGCCCACGTTTCTGATTATGCTGATGTGTTACAAGGCCTGTGTGTTTGTTTTTTCCATTCCTTGATCTGCTCCCGGGGGACAAGGAGATATATAGGCCACGAACGCACTGTTGAAGTGGTTTGTTCAGCCTATCGGCACGAAGCCTGCGGTGGTGGTGGCGCCAATGCACAGCGAAACGAAGTGGCCCAATTGAGCACTAATCCTTCAATGTAACACAGATCCCAGCACACGCCACTCAAAAGTGTGATAAACTGCAATAATTCATCTTTACGTAGCCTCCACGTTCTTTTTAAGGCAAGCCTCATTACACAGTATGAGCTGTGCAGTGGGATCCATCGATAATGAAATCTTTGTATTTACTACTGGAGCTTATGAATATATCTCTCCCTCTAGACTTCATTGATGTGATGCTGATGAGAGAAATGAGATGGAGAGAATGATAGAGGGAGGGGCACTACAAGCAAAGCTGATTTCCAAAGGCCTCTCGCTGGAGCAGCAAAGGTTAATTGGATTCTGTCAACATGATATTGTCAGACAATGTTTAAAACTCTCAGATCACCACTTGTACGTCATTGTTCCACTTTCTTCTTCTTCGGAGGAAATAATGGTTTGATCTTGTCTAAACAGTGCACGGCTACTTTCAGGACTTGATAATGCCCTCTAATACTGTTTTGTGCAAGAGCAAGGGATTGTTGTTCCTGGATTCCTCCCGGAATAGTTGAACGAAATAGACTAATATGGAAATGAATAGCTTACGATACCCAACTTTAGACAAACATGCCCCCTCTCTTTGTTAAATAATATCATGAGCAGGCATGCTTACAGATTCTGGGACACGATGCATCCTATCAGACAAAAAAAATAAAAAGATTTGGATTTTACACATTATATAAAGCAAAACCGCTTAAACCTGTTTTGTTTTTTTTAGAAGCACAGTACACGGCAGACTCTGTTATATAACTGGCGGACGCACACACTACTCATCCATCAGGAGGAAGTAAAGAGGTGTTTTGTGCCTGGGATTTGTGTCAACAGGAAGAAAAAAAAGGTTCTCACGGTCGCTAGCTTAGTGCTGCGTGTTGCAGCGAGGCTCAGACACTCCCAGTGTTTCTCTCTCCCTCGTCTGGAAGCTGCTTTTGGTTTTGCACTGAGCCCTGACGGACGGTGCTGGAGTGGTGCAGCAGTGCAGGTCTGTGCTCTCAGATGAACTGACCTCGTTGCACTGTGCTGATTAAGATTGGGTGTGTACAGTATTGACTCCTCACTAGCTCACTTACACTCACTCACTAACACAACCAGTGCTCCTGAGACTGTAAATGAGAAGTGGACGTAGTCATGGTGATGTTGCTCATGGGTTTGCGGACTACGGTTTGGAAGCATCGAGTGTGGCATTTTTGCCGTCACCATCTTGGTTATTTTGGCGCCATAGGGAACCATATTTGGAAGAGCGAGGCCCGGAGAGGCCAGTCACCGTTAGCACAACAAACGCTAAGTTACCAGCTAACGCTAGCTAGCTTGGTAAGCAAGGTGCGTCTGTAATTCACGTTATATTAGTTGGGATGCTAACATCTCAAAAATATGCTTTTATTTGGTGACATTTTCCCAATGAAACTTTTATTCCATGCCACCTTTTGTTCCATAATGTCAATTTTCATGGTTCTTTCAGCCCATCAAATAAAAAGTATATTTTTTCAATATTCTTTTTCAATATGAAATAAAAATTAACTTGTGAAAATAATCTAAAATAGAACTACACACATAATATTTAATTGAGTCTCATTCATTCTTGTGCTTGTTGTATAACTATTTATTTAAAATTGAATACTTTGGGGCTACATTTATGTAAGATCTATTTTTACAGCATTGGAAATTCCCTGAACTATACTCCATTGAAATCAAATATTCACTATTCAATTCATACTAGCATTGAATCAATTGACCATGTGTAATGTGAAGGTTGTCACTAGAGGTGACAAAGCACCAGAGAATTATCGTCCAAGTGGATCTTTATGGAGCTTCTTTGGGCTCTTTTAGCGAATAGTTTTCTCTATTGTTTTACAGTGTATTTACTAATCAGTTGACTCTTATGCTAAACAGACAGATGTTGTTTTTTATCTCAGAAGTTGGTGGAGACCCTAAACAAAGCTAAAAGAGAGTGAATAATGGATTTAAATCCATGAGGGTGACAGAAACACAACTCTACATTAATGTCAATTATCTGTGGCTGCTAATTGTGTGAATATTTCATAATTATAAGTCTGGGCTATGGCTTTCTTTTGCCATGTTTTTTTTAAAAGGTATTACATTTGAAATTCAGAGCATATCTATTGCCTCCACACAGCTCTCAACATGGCGACTGCTGAGCAGTCGGCTAGCAAACAACGGCAACAGTGCTTTGAAAGCCATATAGAGGACCTTTCACTAATTACAACTACATATAATAGTTATTAAATTGCTTTTTCATGTACTTCAGGTGCTCTGTGTGCTAAAATCTAAATTGTACTAAAGCAGGTAGAAGTTACAAAATGGCATACAGCCATGGCTTGTGTATTATGTATTGATACGAGACATGAACACTTTCCTAGTCTAAGTCTAAGAAAACGTGGTAACCACTTTGGAGAGCTCCACTGAACTGAAAAGATCATTTGGTAAAGTGTATTAAAGTTACTGTTACAAGGAGCCACTAAAGGTTTTATTCTTGCAATTTTCAGTAAGTAATGAATACTTTATTTTAAGTCAATGACACGATGAACAGTATATCTGCTTTACTTAACACTAAACTTAAGCTCATTGTAATTTTGAGAACTAATAAAAAGCAGACAAAGTGTGTCTGTAATGACTTTGACTCTGTGTGTGTGTGTTTTTACCAGCGTAAGAGTCATTATTAAGCTCAATTAGTCCTTGAAACCACTTTGCCAGCCCTCTGACAGTTTAGAAGTTTTGGGAGGCCGAGTGTTTAGAGATTGGCTTTATGTAAGCAGAGAACCTGCACTCCAGTGATAACAGGAAGCTTATATGGCAGGCAGTGGGAAATCTCCATCCAGGACTTAACCTCCATGGATGAGAGATTATTACTGGCAGCTCTGGGTCGCAAAAGAGCACAACCCATTTGTCCTTGGGGCAAGTTTATCCATATGGCATGCTGCTGTTGGAGCTACAGTTGACTCAGGGCCTTCCCATCACAAGCTGCATCAAATTGCAATGACTTCAAGGGTTTACGATAGACGCTTTAGAGGGCAACTACTTGCTTGTTAGATCATGTTTAATATTTGTGACATTAAATAATAATCAAACACACATTAATATTATTAACGAGCATACATTTGGATGTTGAGCACTACTTATAGTTTGCATATTTTAAAGTGACCCCATGTTGCTATCAACAAAATGGAAGATATTAACGATCAAATTTCGAAAAAGCTTCATCCTCGGTGTTAAAAATGATGATGCCAAAAGCACATACTGTGTGCCCTTTGTGTCTTGGGCTGTTCCCGTTGGTGTGTCTCTTGATGGTCCCTGATTACTGCAGTGATGTAAACGTGCCTGTAATTTGAATGCGCTGTAAATTAATGAGCTGTTAATTAAAGTTGAGCTGTTCAGAAAGTTCATTTCAGGAGATTCGTTATGTTTCATTTCATGCCACTCTGGCACAGCGTCATCCCTTTATACTGTAAACATGAATAACTGTCAAAAGTAAGCTCAGTCAAAAGTAAAAGGGAAGAAAAGTTTGCGATCTTGCAAAAGCTTCCATTCAAATGTACTAAAACTAAAACAAATGAAGCAACTAGTTATACAATCCCATGGAAAGACCCAAACCGACCAACACATTCTCACTTTCAACTCCTTAAATACGGCATCTTGGTCAGTGGTCCCACGCTTCACCCTACGTCCCTCTAGGTAACCCTCTAGCGTCAGTTTTGCACATTTCCTCTTGTTATATGCACACACTGTCTTTTCAAAATAAACTTTCACAGGAAGCTACTTGGTTAGTCTTGGAAAACATTGTGGTTTGGGTTAAAATAAGTATATTTGTGACATAGTTAAGCAACGTTACATATGTGACGTAACATTGTTCAGTAGTCTACGTTATGTATTCGGAAATTGCTGAGCATTTTGCAATGAAACTATTTGTGTGTGACCTGTTTTTAAGGATTCACTGTATACTACATTCATATTGCAGCTAAATATGGTTGCAACCGCTTTTTGGGGTGTTAAATCCGGTTTGTAAGTTCATAAAGTGTTTGATTATGAAAGTAGCCAAAGAAAACTACAATGTATTCATGAAAATATGGTGCTGATTATTACTTTAAAGTAGTTCAGTAGGGAGCACTTCTTTCACTCTTTTTAATCCAACACAATATGATGTGGTATTAAAAAACAAAAGGAAGACTGCCTGTAGTACCCCCATCAATCACACAGTTAAACTAACTGGGGCCTCTCGGAGGGGTTGGCCAAAGTGCCGGTTGGCGAGAGTGTGTGATCACACTAAACCGAGTATTCCTCGCCAAAATCATCATCCCTAGAAGGCCGAACTGTCTTTGTTATTCCTCACACACAGCGCTGTCTTGTTCTTTTTATCTCTGGCTGATCGGAGCGATCTCTTCAATGGTCGTTCTTTATATCAGCCTTGACCAACCCTCATAAAGTTAACTCTCCCTCGGCTGTCCACCTTGAAGGTTTATGAGTTTGTAAAGACTAAATTAAACGCTCTTTGATTGCCAGCTGACAAGCGGTAAAGTCCCAGACAGATGTGAGCATCTGGCTTTCGGTTTTGCACCGGCGCTGCTGCCGGCAGAGCTCTTCAGAGAATTGCAGAACATTCTCTGTCTCCTTGTGTGACTGTTGTGCTGCTATTAGAAGAGAACACTTTTGAAAAAGAAAATCAATTCAAGGAGAATGATTTTTTTTTCCCCAGGAAATAACACAGAGCACTTCACTGTGTAAATAGGAATGTTGGGAAAGACACTTTGCAAGGAGGCTGAAGTCGTCCCGAGGCAGCGCATTATGTAGCGTACCAGTGCATCAGTCCTCACTGAGGGGATCGCTCAGTGACAAGGGGCTTCCTCCATGACTCAGCCAGCTGCAGCACTTGTGCACCAAGAGGAGATATATAGGTGGTTTATTCATGGCCTCCTTGCCTCTGATTTGTTTGTGTTCCAACATCTGTCCCAAACACAGTTGACTCTCCTTGGCAGAAAATCCCAGCAGTGGTCATTTGTTTGAATGCTTAAATTGAACCGTAAGAACCTTAAGACGACGTTGTCCCGTCAATAAGTGAAGCAGATCAGAAAACAGTTCTATACATTGTTTTGGAAGATTTTACATCAGCTCACGCTGCTCGTAGAAATAAATATTGTTCTTTGCTGAGATGATACTCAGTGGTTCGAAGTGAGGCTACTTGATTGTGGCAAAAATCACAATTATTTTGGTCAATATTGAGATTTAGCAGGATTACTCATTGGCTTTGGAAACACTTCAAAAGAATATGTTAAATGTATCAATCTGGAGCACCTAGAGAGCAAAATTAAGAGGCTATGAAAAACTGTGTCATCTAGTCAACAATTTAATCATAAACAGATGAATAGATAACAACACAGACTATATAAGAAGTGGACGTAGTCATCGGGACGTCGCCCATTGGTTTGTGGACCGTTTTGAAGCTTGCGTTCGGTGATTTCGTCGTTGCCATCTTGTATTACGGCCGTCGCCATGTTGTTATTTTTTCGCAACCAATGAACGGAAGTTACCATATTTGGAATGAGGAGGAGTGACGTAGTGATGCTCTGGTGGCGGCAGCGACCTGTCAATCACAGTAGCCCCGCCCTAAAGCATCCCCTGCTTTATGGTCTATTTGACTCTAAATGGACCATAATGTACTAAATGAACATCATGCTGTATTGAAGAAGACTTGAAACTAGAGATTGAGACCATAAACTCATGTTTACAATGTTTACTGAGTTAATAAATCAAGAGAGAAGTAGAGTCATTTTCTCATAGACTTCTATACAATCAGAGGAGTCGCCCCCTGGTGGACACTAGAGAGAATGCAAGTTTTAAGACACGCATTGGCTTCACTCTGCAGAACCAGAGGTTGCCGCCCGGATATGAATGGTGATGACACAGAAAAAAAGTCACACCCACAAAACATGAGAAAAGAGACAGAGTCCATGTTTCAAGACATGTCGGGTGGGTTGCCAACAGCGCCACAGACGGGGGGATCCGGCAGAAGTAAATCAACGTAGCATTTATGATCTTGGGAAGACCCTCTGGAGCTGTTTTTGTTTGTACATTGTATTTGGCCCTTTTTTACTGTCTGAAAACTTTTTCACTTTTTAGATTTTAGAACAGTTTATCAGGCATTATGTTACCGTGACAACAGGACTTTACGAAGCTGCAAACAGTCACTTCACCTGGCTGATGTAGGTTAAGAAATTGCATCTGGTGTTGGTGTGCATTTATTGAACTTTGGACGGAGCTAGGCTAGCTGTTTTCCCGGTGCTTCCAGTTTTTATGCTAAGCTAGGCTAACATGTCCTGATTGCAGCTCTGTATTTTAAGCGTGCACTGCACGCAATGAGCCATAGCATGTAAAGCTACTGCATGTACTGCATGCTCGACTCAGACTCAGTCTGCAGAGCCCTGAAGCTCCGCCCCCACTGCTGCACAGAACGCAGTTTGCCTGTGTATTCAAAGTTTATTAATGTCCAAATTGCACCAAATTTGACACTACATGTCCTTGGGTCCCCATCTATACTGTGTGAAGTAGATCAGATGAACGGTTCTCGAGATATACGAAGGACACACACACATGTATATAGCAGGCAGAGACTCCTTGCTTTCTAGTTTGATCTCCTTGTGTCTCTACACAACACATACGGCGTTTATCAGATGATTAAAGGTGAACTCGTACAGGTCTGCAGGGTATATATAGCACTTATCTCAGAGATCATCACTTTTTTTCCCCACTTTCCCCAAACCTCAACGTATACCTTAATTATGATCATTATTAAAGATGCACCAATCCACTTTTTTCATTTCCGATCTGAAACCTGGATTTGGATATCTGCTGGTACCGTCAAAATTCCGATACATCATTGCTCTATTATTGCACAAAGTTTTCATTGCGTTGCAAATTTGCATTGAATTCAAATGTATGCCATAACAATTGATGTGAACTGTAGGTTGAGCAGACTTCCCTTCCAAACAGGAATAGGAGAGCAAATTGCTATGGCAACTCCTTTAACGTTGAGAAAACCTGAGATCAAGTGCACAGCAGTAATCAGCTGCTAGAAGATTTCTATACATGAGTTCAAAAGACTCAAGAGAATTTTCAAAGAGGGGTGCAATGGCAAATTCACAACTCCTTCATATGGTTTTCAAAGTGAATATTTGAAATAAATGTGCAAGAAGTGTGTCGAGAAATAAATATCTCCCCGATCTGATGAGTTCAAACCAACAGTGTGGTCACTGCTTCTCAAACCTGCCTTGATACAAAAGTGTGACCAGATGTTTTCACACACACACACATTCCTTTTGATGAAGAAATAAAAGGCGAGGCCAGAGGTCTGTTCGTGTTAGAGTTAGAAATCAGCTGGAGTCGTGGAACGTAAACGACAAGCTAGATTATTAATACCTGAATGTTGAATGGCTTATTGAGAGCGCCGTCACGGACTGAGGCAGAACAAAAGGCAGGTTGTGTCAGTTGACACACACACACACACACACTAGAGTTGAGCATTTGAATCAATCTTCATTGAGAGCACCACGAATGACTCTCGCCACATGTTTATTGAGCCGGAAGACCATTTTTGTGATAAAACAAACAGCAGGCTTCATCCAGGTTCTCACGAAAGGCACTAAATCAAAATTGTACAAAAGTGGTCCGATTAGGTCCACAAACAAACGTGAATCCAGACATCTGGCTCTCACTATTCATAGAAGTTAATACAAGTTTTGCAGTTTGAATAATGAAAACCGCTGGGCATTAGTAAGCTTTTAAACATTTTAGTGACCATTGTAAGTGAAAAATAATTGGCTTATGCTTTTAGAGACCACCCGGAAATTCAGCTATTGAGGCTTTACTGGGGGTTTGAAGTGTCAATCAAGCAGCCGGAGACACATTCTCCACCATTATTACATATTTACATAGATCAGTAACCTCAGTCCGATAGCCGACACGTGAATTCCGCATGTGGGAACCCAATGCAAATATTTGATCGGGTCGGTCCCATCTCTAATATGTAGCGAAATATCTGCACATTGGAGCTTTTACCAGTTTGTTTCTGCGTTACGTGCGTTGCTGTTATCTACCAGTTACGCTATGATCCCAGGTGTTGTTTGCAATTTCTGTACTGGAACTTCAGAGATGTGAAGCGGGAAGGTCATTATGCTAAGAAGTTAGATAACAGAAAATCATTTATATTCTGCTTCCTCTTGTCTCGTGCTTCCTTCCTGTTCGTATCTGTTCTCCACAGCCTCCGTCTAACATTACACTCAGCCCGGTACATTCTGATCATGTCTCATCTCCTGCATCTCTCTCCCCCTCCTCTTCCTCCTCCTCCCCCCTCTACCTTGCACTGAGCCCTGAGTGCTGATTCAGCCCGTTCTGATGATGCATATATGAGAGTTCCCGGCCCTGATTTGAAGGCATTAGAATGCTGCGGGCGGTGGACAAAAGTAATCTCTCTTTCTCGCTCTGCCAAATGCGGCGCTCGGCTCGGTGGGAGTCGGTGTGCCGACGGGCCCCATCGCCGTGTGCAGCACGCCGCCAGTCACGCCGCCAGTCACGCTGCGACAGGAACACGCCATCGTCCATGCATCCCTTGCTGTCTGATTGTGAATGGAAATGCACTGCTGTGTTTTTTGTCTTGAACTTGATGAGATGTGCGTTATGAACCGCTTCAATGTGCCTCTGTCTTTTTGTGTTGCAGGCGACACGCCTCATTGCCCATAGAAGTCTCAGAGGTCCCTCTAAACCTTATTGCCCCACCGTGTAGAAGAAGTTACCCCTGTCGCAAATGGAAGTCTGCATCTTTCGGGTAAATCAAAGTTTTTTTAAAAATTTAAATCACCTTTTCTACAGCGAGATCACAACTTTCTAAGTCCATTCACAGTCTCACAGGCCGTGGTTACACTTTGTCATGCCATCACGCCAGGACGCACTAACTATCAAGTCTTTACTCTCCGAGATCGGATTTCGCACGCATTGGGTCTCGATCAGCCAGACCCCATGCCGAGGTGGCCTTGCTCGCGTTGAGTTTGGATTTTAGTGAGTTGTTGACAACATGAGGACACAACCCGGACAATTTATCAAACGTAGGTCTCGATCCTCTCCATGGGGGAGTTCCTCTCCAGAGGAGAGCAAAGGGAAAAGACAAGGAAAACCGGGGCTGTTTGAGTCCTGTTACCCGGTAACCGTCCTGAAAACTCAACATTTCCTGATTGTGTTCCTTCAAAAACTTTGTTAGCAGCTATTCTTCAATGAAACAAGTCTACTAATTCTGCATGGATTAAAAGTAAGCAGCAAAGATAACAGGGGCTTTTATTGTGAAGAATTTATAAGAACATGTGTTTATCACTGTATTAGTGTAGCTTTGATATCAGCTCCTCTTCAATACAACGAGTCTACTACTAGTGGGATGACTCATGACACACCATGAACAATGAGTCTACTAGTGCAGGGAGGATGAATAAGCAGCAAAAATATTGCATGTTTTTATTGTGAAGAGTTTATGGCTAATTAAATGTGTATCCACCCTTTTGTAGCCGCTCCTTTGACCATGAAATATATACGACCCCTATGCGATCAGGCAGGTCGCCTTGAAGAGTAATGTGTGGTCACATGCTGAGTTCCGATCTGGCGCATCCGATCACAAAAGTGTAACCACGGCCTGTCTCATCCCAACAGCTGTTGTCCTGATGCTAGTTTACAGTCTCACTCTGTTCATCATCACATGTCTGACTCTGCCATTCCCCTCGCTGCTGTTGAGGCTTTCTGTTGTTCTGTTGTCCTTTCTCTTTTCCTCGTGAATACTTCCACCACCCGCTGCGCTGCGCTGGTAGGTGGCCTCCTCAGTCCTCAAAAATCCACTAAGACAGAAAATGAAGAACACAACCACAGACATGAAGAAGAGGCGCAGTAGGGAGAAGGGACTACTTTTTTGCGATAGAGCTGGCAGAGCAGACCCCTGCGATGACACATCTCTTCCCTCCGTCTTTCAGTTGTACTTCCCCGATTGGCGAAAGAGTCGCAACATATCTCGGGACAAATGAGCGACGAGCCGGTGATGCACTGCTACCGCCGTGGATGTGGATCGTTGCGAGCGGAGTGTTTGCATGAAGCATCTCGCAGCACAGTAATGCCCCGCCTGGCTGTCCGTGTCCTTTTTCCTCGCCGTTCATTACAGCTGCTCAGCGAGGCCCTGAGAGCTCCTCTGCAAATAAGGAGAGATGGTGGGAACAGATGAAAACCCTGAGAGCGTTGAGCAGTGGGACACGGGCTTCAAAAGCTTTGTGTCAATTTCAAAGGGGAGGGGGGGGGGGGGGGGTATTCTTGACGCCACGCGCGCTGTATCTGTCGAGCATCCAGCACTGAACAATTCTAAAGGCGCGGGGCGAAAAAGAGATGTCACTCTGTAGGCTTTTTGCCAGGGGAGGAAGGAGATGGTGAAAGCCCTAATGAGCCGTGTTTGTTCTCCATGTTTATTGGTTCTAATTAGCCGTGGAGATGAAGACAGTACAAAGAACGAGCGCTGAACACTTTGTGATTACGGTGAGGTCTTGAGCTGTCCCACTCTGTTCGGAAGTATTTTGCAGAGGAAACTTAAGGAGCGAGTGCACATCAATTACAAATGCCCGGGGGGAGTTGCGTCCCGAATGACGTTTGGGGTCACGCCGGAACTTACAATAGGCGGTAGGTGTGGAGATTGGATAATGAACGCAATTATGTTAAATCCCCGAGAGGCGCGGAGGAAGTGACACGCTGCCGCAGGTGAAATCACACTGCGAAGCATGACGCTGCTGCACGGCCGGGCAGCTTTTCAGACAGATCATTGGGCTTTTATATTTAGCGGATATGAGATTAAATGTGTCAGCAGCGGGGAAAAAAGGTAAAAGATAAGAACACCCTTTCTCTTCTCTGGTCTTGTACGTGTAGATTCCTGGTGATCCGGCTCTTTACGAAACATTCTTACATGGTTCAGTTCACTTTTATCAAAGGAATTCTTGTCAGAGGACTCATGGAGAGTCAAACTGTGAGGTCACACAAAGCATTGGTTTCATTTTACCACCTCAGTGGAAGGTGCTTGTATTAAAGACAAATTCCAATCACAATGTTTGTTTTTCATTGTGGTCTGCTTCTCCTTTTGATATGGTGTTTTTTTTGTTTTTTTTAAAGAAAGCTCAGTGAGGGTAACTGCAGGCTTTCAAAGCCTCCCAACATCTGCTGTCAGTGTGGTTATCGTCGGCCTTTGTATTTGCCGATACATTCTCTCCCCAGTGGTGTGATGTCCAGGACATTAGTAGGTGTGGAGTTGTGTGAATTAGAAAGCAGGCAGTGATCTGTGTAAAAGGCCTTTCTGTAAACTGATGTTACCATCTCCCTCTCATCAGAGTCTCATCCACGTACACCCTGTCTACAAAGGTGGACCCCACAATGAGTCCGGGGTGCCGTCACTTTCGCACCTTGTACTTGGAATGTCTAGCCTTCAAGAACAGATCCAACAAAGAGCACACCTGGTTGGGGTTAAGTTTCATTCTGTTTGGTCCTGATGAGCTCTCTTACTGTCTGTACTGCCGATGCCACCGGCACTTATGCTGTCATCGCCCTCTATTTTCATGCGTTAAAACTTGCAGACAAAGTCCCCAAAGTTTTGTATTTGATGTGTAGCATTAAAACACAGAGTTGCAATGATAGTGGTCAGAAATTTGTAGATGGTGTACAGTCGGTATCCGAAATGTGTTTTTAGCGTAGCCTTTCGAGACATTGATTTGATTCGCTGACATTGATGGTTGTCAATTGCCTCTTTGTCTCTTTGGCATTCTGTGGTGGTGGGCTTCTCGTGGTTTTTTTAGGCTCCAGGTGAAAGTGTGGTTGAAAAAAACTAGTTAATACAAAGGTTCATCTGAGGCAAAAGTGTTTATACCCAATCTGGATGACAACACTCGAAGGTGGGTCAAAAAGCCTGCCATTATAGAGGAAGGTGAGATGAAACGTATTAACGTGGATAACAACGCACACTATTGGATAGTCTCTCCGCAAATGCCTTCATGGGGTTCCACCAAAGCGTCATTTGTTTACATTCAGCATACCTTCAGTAGCTAGCATAGCATAGAAGTGCTAAAGCTAGTTAATGATGTGTTAACATACTCTGCTAATGTTAGCTCCACAAGTTTTTACGTAAAAATGTAACGTTAAAGAGACGTAGGTCCTTCCAACCTCTCCGGGTAACGGAGGCTCCTCAAGATCAAATGTACCGGTGAAGACCTCTACTCAAATACCGACGTAATGTCGAAATCCAAAAGCCAGTACTTATTACCTAAGCTTGAAAAGTTCATTGTCTTTAGCCATGTGTTCTTGTTAACCATGTGACCATGGTCCTCCAAACAAACATCTGTTTTTCTGCCTCAGTACTGTTAGGAAAGCAGCTATGCTAATTAGTTATTTTGTTTCTCCTTGCTCTTGACTTGAGGAGTAAGCCGTGCATGTCTAATGAAGTCTGAACCGCCTCCGTGGCGTTGCCCCAGGTAGTCACAACACCAACCTCTAATGCAGTTGTTTGTCTTTTACAATGAGGACATTGGTGGTGAAATTAAACTGTCTCCTCTGTTCATTCTGCTGTTGTTCTTTGGCCCACTGCAAACAATCTTGAGAAGTGAGAGAGTGGCTGCTCATTGTTTTGAAGTATGCGTGGTTATTGATGCCTCAGATTTAGTTTTGTATGACTTTGCATCTGTTTCAGGATATGTTCAATACATAGACTGAATATAAGAAGTGGAAGAAGCTGCTTTAAAGCCTTGATTTCGGAATTTTGACTGTCGCCATCTTGGTGTTTGGCCATCGGCATTTTTGTTTCTTGGCCCTCACCATTTTGACTTTTTGCAACCAGAAGTGACCCGAGAGGGTGGAACTTAGTACAACCGAACGCTAAATCAGACATTTTTAGGAGACCGAAAAGACTATAATTAACTTTTATGAACTGAAAACGCACTGTGAAAGAGTTAAAGTTCTAAGACAAAAACTCCACTACCTGGTTGATCCTGCCAGTAGCTATGCTTGTCTCAAAGATTAAGCCATGCAAGTCTACTTGATTGATGAAAACATTCTTGGCAAATGCTTTCGCTTTCGTCCGTCTTGCGCCGGTCCAAGAATTTCACCTCTAGCGGCACAATACGAATGCTGTGGTATCGACCTTTCAACCATAAGCTAGCCCCGCCCTAAAGCATCCCCTGCTTCATGGTCTATTTGGCGCTAAATGAACCATAATGTACTAAATGAACATCATTCTGTATTGAAGAAGACTTGAAACTAGAGATTGAGACCATAAACTCATGTTTACAATGTTTACTGAGGTAATAAATCAAGAGAGAAGTAGAGTCATTTTCTCATAGACTTCTATACAACCAGAGGAGTCGCCCCCTGATGGCCATTTGGAAGAATGCAAGTTTTTAAGGCGCATTGGTTTCACATTTCAGACCCGGAGGTTGCCGCTTGGCTCAGTAGGGATCATTTGAATAACTTAAAAGTCTTTAAAAGTCAAGGTGAAAAAATAAAACAAGTGCACAAAGTTTCTGACTTTGTCAGGATGAACCAAGAAATGATCAGCAGTTTTTCGTCTTGCCTCTCAGGGCTTTACTGTGTGTCTGTTTCGGGACAAAAATCCTGCTATTAGTCCGAAGTTGCTTAATTCAGTCCACGGACTGCCTGATGCAACAACATATAAAATTGCCCCTGGCTCAAGTTGGCATTATTTTGTGCTGAGATGCTTAGTGAGTGGCTGGTTTACTCAACCCACGATACCCTTGACAAATGGCTGCGCTGCCTTGCCTCTGAAGTGGAATGGGAGTGGTAATATGTGTGTGTGTGTGTGTGTGTGTGTGATCAGCATGCAGGCTGTGTAGGGGCAAAGTTAGCCTCACACCACTCAGTCGAATGTGCCTTCATTTCATTTCGACACACTTTGATGTCAACTGGCTCACTGATGTACCCGTCCCCTCCCAAATCGTAGCCCTACATCATTAAAGCTGTCGGTGGCTTATGTTTCCATTCTGTACTCGGTCTATCTCTGTTGCACCAACACTTGTCATCCCAGCATCTAAAAAAGAAACTTGTCTTTACCTACCTTTACCTCTTTAGATTGTATTGCCGTCATTCACAATACCAGAGCGTGACTCAGGATTTAGCTGTCTCTGCGCCCACAGCGCCTGATTATGAAGCCACTGTCTCCTTCTCCGTCTTGGAAGCAGCTATTGTTTTGTTTTGTAATTAAAAAAAAATCATGTTAAACTTTCTGCGTGGAGCCGGAGCTGAACAAAAAAAAAAAGTTGCTGATCGTTCCTTGCATCTGTGTGATTGTTTGTGATTGTGACGCAGCATTCGGCACATTCAGCTGGATTTATAAATAACCACAATGCCTGTCACTGGAGCTCGGGGAATATTTATAGATTTCCGTGAATACTCTGCCCCAGTTGCATTCATTTGAACACAAGCAGAAGTATTCTCCTCCACCGGGTTGGGTGGCCGACACTGAGAACAGTAAAATACATGTTTTCTTTCCCACAGTTATTGTAGTTGTGACTCCCTACAGTACTTATAGGTTTTTATAACGCTGTTCTCTTGTCTGAGCAACGTGAAGATGACAAATAGATTTACAGAAGCAGTCCACTGATTCTATATGTCAACGTCAGTTGTTCTTCTCAACCTGTAACAACAGTTGTATAATGTTGTCTGTGGATCTGGGGTTGCTTTCTAAAAAGTGAGAAATTGACTCAAGTGACATCACCAGAGTGCTTCTGCTTGTTCTTGGAGACTACAACATGTTTAAAGGTCTGTGGTCAGTGGTAGTGGTAGAACTCCTGTGAAATGACTGTTTTTTCATTTGAGTTTCTCTCCAAAAAATACATTTTACAAGATTACTTTTGAACAAAGCATGATGACGTTAGAATTGAACTTTGCCCTAATACTCATTTTCACTGAATACAGCCTGAACGCATCATAATGTAAATCGAATGGCATCTTCTGTTAACATTAGCTGTTTAGCTCCGGGCACGAGTTTACTGCTTACCGGCTGATGACAGCTAATGTAAACGTGCTTCTGTCTGCCGGTTACTTCATGGATTTGCTGTTTACAACGTCAATATCATATAGTGACTTTACTCCGTCCCAAACACATTATCTATCATCCCTGGGATGACAGGGCCAGTAGTTTTGCGCCCTGACGGTTAATGCGGTACTGTAGAAAACATGTTCCTTCATATTTTCAGAACTTTGGCTTCGACTTGTTGCCCAAAGTATCGGTTCGCGCAAGATCCCGAACTATAGTCACCACCAATGAGCAGATTCAAGATAACACTGCAAGCAGCAGATGGGCACAGCACTAAAGTAATAGAAAATCAGTATGTGGCGGTCCATGCTGATATCGTAGCAGGCCACCAATGTATGGGAAGCTTCTTCCAAAAGCATGAAAATTTGATTTTGTGTACGTTTCATGCCTTTTATTTCAATAGTTTTCTATGCAGACGAACAAAAGGACTCCTCTCACTCAGCCAGGGCAGATATAACGAGATGAAGGTGGGCCCTAGCATTCAGGTCTGCTCCTGACAAACCCTTTCCAGAGAGGTGGGCCAGCTGTCGAGGCCTCGCTCCACGCTCAGCTGACTCCTGATCAAGACCACCCACTGAACTGAGTGTCTCAGGTTTCACCCTGCACAGCGCGCAGGGTTACTGTACTGGCACAACAATAGCTCCTGCATTTATTTCACTCTATTCTTCAGCTAGAATTCCCGTTATTTGTTTTTCATCAGAATAAAATAAAAAGGATGCAGTCGGATAAAAGATGTAATTGCTCTGTTGCAGCTGCATCCTCATTATCTCCCCACATCCTCACCAGAACAGAAACAAAAACGGCAGCTTTGTAAGAAAAGTAAGAGAAACTAACGAGCATCCTTTGATTTCCACTAATGGCTTTGTTTGTTGTTATCTCAATTATTGACTCCTTGTCTGTTAATTTCCCTCCTCGTCTCCTGAAACTGTAGTCTCCTGCCCGTATGGGAGTTAGTTAATGTACTGCCGTACAGGGGACCGAGCACACTGCAGCGCTCCTTCCCTCCTTCCGCTGGCGGCTTTAGCCCAGGGGGAAGGAGCGCTAATTCATCACCATCACGGGCCTGCCGCCTCCAAAAAGGCAGTTAATTAACTTTCCACGGGCCGCGAGAGGACGCGCGACTGACTGACTGAGTGAGTGAGTGTGTGTGTGTGTGTGTGTGAGTGTGTGTGTGTGTGCGAGCTCGGCCGACAGCCCCATGATGCAGCCTGCCGAGCAAGGATATGTGAGATTCCAATCCTCAGCCCTGCTGGGAGGCTGAGCTCGCCGGCAGGAGCCACACTGGGAGTTTCTGAAGGACATAGCGCCTCACCGCCGGTTCAGAGCTGGATCCACGTAGATAAATGCCCAGATTATTTACATAGTGGCTCCTTCAGCCTCCCTCTGGGCCTACTGTTGGAGCTCTAACATATTTAGTTTAGTACAGAATGAACGCTATGTTTCTCTTTGTCTCACAGCCACACACCACAGGACTCCACTCCGCATCACCATTCAGACTTAAGTATTTTCCTTTGTGAACACCATCAGATTGGCTCGAGTGTTTGTCTGTGCTCTGTCATTTATACGATCAAATCTGATATCGAATCCAGGGAGAGAGAACTACCTTTTTTTGTTTTTTAAATCAAACTTAAATGGTAGACAAGGACTTCATCCGAATTTCCCCTGTTTTGAGTTTATTTTGTCATATTTCCGTGAGCTGCCCTTGTCCTGATGTGCCCGTGTTTGAATATGCTGTTGATGCTGTTGGCTGTTACTTCCTTCGTGTTTACCAGTTTTCTTGATGAATGCAGGATGATGTACGTTCCCACAACACACACTCCATCACCACCGCTCTACCGCTCTGAGCTCCCCTTTGTGACAGCAATACTGTTTTTCACCCGATAATGAATTCCCGTCTGATCAGCTTTGCAGCTACTGTCTGAGAAAAGTAACATTCCCTCGGAAATGTTTCGCATCGAAATGTAGCTTTACACAGACCCATTAGTGAATGAATATTTGTACTAGGGCTGCAACTAACGATTATTTTAATAATCGATTAATCTGTCGATTCTTTTTTCGATTAATCGATGAATCGGATAAAAAAAGGCGAGTGAATAAAAATGTGTCTTCAGTCTTGCAGACTATACCACCCCTGCTTTACTACTGTTATTAACGAGCTAACGCTAACTTGTCGTCGCTGCGGACACCGGGCGGATCCGCACATCGAACGCGCCTCGTTCCTCACTTCAAAACGGAACAAAAGTAGGATTCTGTAGTGACTTACCCTGCTGTTGAACTCCCTTCCTCCTCATCAAGGGCTCCACCATGTTTACGTTTTAGCTGCTGAATCATCACCGTGGTGCTCCCGTGCCATGTCGCTTTTGCATATCTTGCAATTAACACACTTTTTAGATTTATTTAGTGTGAAATGCTCTGCACCTTGGATGACTTAGGTCGTACTGATTTCTCTGCCTCCGCCATGTGTTTCAGAACAACGTTACGTTTCTCTCCGGTGGTCTTTCCTCTACCTCCGATCCGCTCTTCTTTTTTTTTTTTATACTCAAACATCTCCGCGACTTATTGAGTGGCGTAATAGTCGCGAGACACAACGAATCGATAATGAAATTCGTTGCCAACTCTTTTAATAATCGAATTTTATCGATTTTATCGATTCGTTGTTGCAGCCCTAGTTTGTACCAAAGACGATCTCAGAGGAGTGGGGAGTTTGTCGGGGGGAGAGCGAGGTCGACCGGTACACTTTTGTATCGACACGACGCGTATCGGCTACTTGATCGGTAACGAAGCTAATTTGATCCCCGAACAGATACAGGTGTCTGCTAACTATTTCATTTGTTAGGGCACCAAACAAAAACAGCATTTTTCTTGGCTAAACAGAATGAAACTTTTTAATTTGAAAAAAGATGTTAAATCTAAACACTTTATCTTTACAATGCCACTTGTTCACACATGAGTTTGAGGAAAAGAAACAATTTGGTAAATTATTATATTTATATAAATTACTGAGACATGCAATTCAATCTTCCAAGTCTTCATCTGCCACTTGAGTTAAAGCCTTTAACTGTTTTCTTGATTTGTAACAAGGTCTGAACTATGAACAACTAGCATCAAACAATGAGCATTGCAACAATATGTATGTAGTATGTGGCATAACTAAAAACAGGTCGGTAGAAGAAAAATAACAACAACAAATATTTATTACAAATGTTTCTACCCCCCACAAATGTCATTTAATAGCGACCAGTCTGTATCGGTTCATGCTGGACACTGGTTAGCAATTGCTTGATTATAATGATGATAACATTTACTATTAGTTCATTACAAAACATGCTGAATCCACGTTTCTTATTACAGTGTATCTTGAGATGAAACAATAGACTACTTCACAGTAAATCTAAGCATTCTAAATGTTGTTCCGTGTTCGTGAGTGACATGAGCGAACAGGAAGTAAACATGGACCCGAGCTGCTGCCGAGCAATGCAGCTCCATTGAAACGGTGTCAGGAGAGCTGAAGGAAACCTCTGGAACAAGAAAACGCAAAACATCTGGAATATGGCCTTTTTCCACAACCAAGTTACATTAAGCCTCCGCGCTGCCATGCTGGTAAACTTTCTTGGGAGCTCTATTTATTTTTTATACTCACACAGTAATCGTTGAAATCATAAGGGTTTCAATATTTGATAGCAACTGCTGTAATTGAGCTGTTTTGTCTTAAACGGAAACGCTTTATAATTAGAGCGAGAGAGCGATGAAAGAAATGCAGAAGGGGAGATTGCATTGAGTTATGTGATGTCATGACTTTGGCTCTATTGTCGCCTTTGGGGGAAAGTGTTCTTGGGTGAAGCATCGCTACATCACAGAGCTTTCACCTCCAGGCGTATCCTCCAGCAGCATCCTACATCATCCATACATTCAAATACTGAAGTGCACAAATTCAGCAGAAAGAAAACGAAAAAAATCGTTGAAAACAATGAAACGGATGCGACTGATCCAACCAGACTATTGCACGTTGTCTGTGACCATGTAAAGCTCCACCAATACAGCATTGAAGTTCTGCTTTTTAAAATCATTAAAGTGGCCTTTTATTTTTTTCAGTCAATTTCAGTCCTGGTTGATTTAGGATTTTGTATTTGAGTGAAAACAAAGGAATTGTGCTCAGAAAATAGCAGTCTGGAGTCAAAATTCAATACTAACATGCTATTTTTGAGAATTGTATGAAGAATAACAAATTCGTAATACTGCAAATATATAAATATTGCAATACTTTGTGGGCTCATCACCATTGCGTTACCTCATCCGGCGATGGATAGTGACTTGACAAATCTTTGAGATTGCCACTTCAAGCATCCACCGCTTTTAGGTGGCATATATGGGACACTAGCTACCAATCACATTAAGGCTGAATTAACACCATTTATAATGTATAGCTGTGGGCGGCTCTTTAAAAACGAAACCCCTGGGTCCCTATTGCTTGCTGTGCGGATGCTGTGAGGTGGTAATAACCTTTACTTGCATGTTATTTCCATCGCCGCAGAACTTTGTAGAACCTCCGACGAAAGGAGGCTGCACACGTCTTACTGCTTGGTGGAGTCTATGAAGTCAGTCACCTCGGTTGTTTTAACAAGAGCGCTTATGTGAACAGAGTGTTGGGCTTAGACTCACTTATGTCATTTCTATTTTTTTTAAACTCGACCCAGCAGAGTCCAATTTCTTGTAGCGTGCGGTATCACCGACTGGTCCCACAGTTCAAAGCTCGGCACCCTTCCAATGAGTAGCTCATGTGTTGATAGCCATCACTATTAACTTCTCAAGCACACTCACAGGAGATGAAAGTGGGTGGAGAGATTAAATGACCCTCCTGTCTGCACAGACTTGTGCTGGATGGAATCCGTCTCTTTTCACGTCATCATTGTGTTTTTATTTCCCCTCCGAGCAGCTCCCGGCTCATCTGTCCTCCCCCCCCCCTCCCTGTCTGTGTGTGTGTGTGTGTGTGTGTGTGTGTGTGATGGGCAGAAGCCAATCGATGGCAAATTTGGCTCCACCGGATAGTTTTTCCTGCGCTCCTCTTGGGAGTCCTCGGCGTTGAATTAGACTTTTTGGGCCAGCGCTTGGCACTGTTGGGAACTGTGAGGGTGTTTGCAGAGTGAGCCGCACTGCTGGCCAGCAGCAGCATTGATCCCCCCCCCCCCCCTGCATTCTCTTCATTACCCCCGACCAGATGACATAGAAACCGCTCCACATCAAAAGAGCACGGTGAATTAAAACGCCGCAATGTTTTGCTCGCTAGACTTTTAGCGAATGCCCAGCTGGTGTTACTGACACAATATGTTCACCACCCACGCCGAAGTGGCTGCTGCCCAGATAAGTCACATTAAAATGAGTAAATCACAGAAAAAGGGTTATGTTTTCCTCCTATCGGTGCTGCAGATGGCACCACTTTAGTACAGTTATTACCTGAACGCTGACAATGAAGGCAATATGACCGTAGAGATTCAGTGCAGGCGTTCACGTTCTTGTGAACTTTTGTTCTGTTTTCTGCTCTTTAGATGCGCGCGATAGAAAAAGCAATTTCCCCTTCTCCGTGTGAAACATCAATTCATTCTTGTAACTGGAGGAGCCTCTTTGACTACAATTAAGTGCGCGATGGTTTAAGCTTTTAAAATTCCATTTTTTCCCCTTTAAAATGCTAATAGGGCCGAAGGGCCACCCAAATTGGCTTGTGTCCATATTGTAATTGATCTCCATTTCATTTATGCATTAATGAGTTGTTCTTGGCAACGGTTATTCTTGAAGGTGGGTACGGAAGAGTACTCCAAGGTACGGGACTCTGTCTGGAAGCAGTTTGTAATTTGAGATTAGTGGCCATCTGGGAGGGTAGCGGGTGAAATGTAATCCCAGCGTATTCACTTACTCCGTTTCAGCCCAGCTTTTGCAACAGAGCAACATATTGGATTTTTCTGCAGGCACGGCGTGTTGTTTTCCTGCGATGCTGGGGGATGGTAGGAGATTGTCCAAATGCATGGCGGCAGTTGCTGTCATTTGAACATGGTTGCCGTTAACAGTAGAGCCCCAGTCCTTCTCAAAACATAGCGTGGTCAATTTATAACGCACTCAATCAGCTCCATATACTGAGGCAACCCCCCTCCAATGTCTCCTTACTTCAAACTGGCTACACCTACATTCAGCCTGATTAGGAGCTTTGTTTTCCCATATAGCCGTCATTAGCTGCATCCCTGCCAGCTCTTCCCATGAGAGGGATTGACTGGGGATCAAGTGATCCCTAAACTCAGTCAGGTTTTGTAGCTGATGAATGTTTGTGTGACACAAACCAGTTGCTGTATGTTGGAATAAAAACCTGTCAAAACTATATCTGTTCCAAAACCACAAACGATGAAGCAAGGAGACATCAGCTTGTTCACCTTCTCCTGACTGTCAACATTAGTAGTGGCTGCTTCAATTCAAGACATTCATTAAGGTACGCCGTGTCGTGTTCCAGCATCAACAAATTACCATGTTAATTTGTACTCATTAGTTTAATTATTGTAAACAAGCTAGACTATTGACAAGAAGACAGCTTTCATGCCCACAATGACAATCCCAATATGCTGAGGTATAATGTTAATTTGCCAATTAGTACTGAACATAAAGTACAGCTGTTGAGATGTTTGACAAAACACGTTAAAACTCCAGTGGCGCTAGAGGAATTGTCCAGGTTGGTCCAAAGTCATTAGGATTCATACTCTGGGCACCATGAATATCTGTACCACATTGTCACTAAAGGCCAAGAAATGGCAACCTCAGGGTGGCACTACAAGAATAGTCATAAGGTTCTTCATCTGGCAACCATGACCGTCTGTACAACACGGCATACAGTAAGTAGCAAACCATCCAGTAGTTGTCGAGATAGTTCAGTCATTTCAGAAGTATGTCATATTAATACCTATACCTCAGAAAACAAGCGTGGTAGAGATGCATTCAGAATAAGGCAACAGAGGCTGTGCGGAGGGTGTTTTTTTTAATCCTCAACAAGCAATCGTGTCATTTAGAAATGTTGCAGCTGTGTGCACCAAACAGCCTGGGCTCCTAAAAATGATGTGCCAATACAATGAAACTTTATTGAGACAGAAACACCAGTTATGAAGCAAGCTCCAACCTTGTTAATCATGTTCCTGTCGTTGGCAGTAATGCTTACCCCAACATACTGTTCCAACAGTATTGCACTGGCCCTGATTCACTTTAGCTTCCTGAGGATTCATAACCTGGACCGTGTCCTATGACCACAGTATTAACCTTTTTGATCAGTTCAATTGAGGAAACAATTTCAACCGGCTGATTTTTGATCAGAATTGGTGATTCCGCCTCTTTCCTTTTTGAAGGGCAAAAACTAACTTCATTGTCTTTCTACTGTGTCTCTCTCCAATGGTATATGGAGGTTCAGGTAATCAACCTTAGTCTGTTAACTTCGTCTGTGTAGGCCTTAGTGTGAAGCTTAAAACGAGAGAATTATCGGAACATTCTGACAAGTAAAAAGCTGTCCATTATCCAAGTACTTGTGGAGCTGTGCTGGTGAAAGTGCATTACCAGAAAGTGGAGCTGTTGTGTATGTAATGCATTCGATAAAGATGACTATGGAACCTGAGCATACTCAGTGGAGAAGGCATGAGTATTGAGTCAGGCAAAAACAACATGTGTCACTCGTGTCTTCTCTTGGTGATGGGGAACATCAGGGTGTTTTGGATACGTGCTTTACATTTGAAGAGACATACTGTTCTAAATGCATCCCTTTCACTAACTCATTAGGTTGTTTATGGCTGATTCTCCTTCATGATTAGAGGGGATCTCATACTTAATGGTACCTGAAAGTGCTCTTTGCTAAGCTTTGAGGACTCAATTGTTTATCTCAGAAGATAGCCCTAATGCACAGCGACTAGAGCTATTGATTGCCTTAATGGTGTTTTCAAGCGATTTTCATGTGCGTGAGTGTGTGTGGCTCAGCACAAATGTGTTTCAAGACACTCAATCTGATCACAAGGACCACAGGTCATTATTTCAGTCCGCACCAAGCCTACACGTTATTTGATTGAGAAAGTTGCTGAGTATTTGTCTTCCGTGTAATCATGGGCCCGGGCGCCATGAAAGCACTGAGCTGTGAAGAAACTACATCTGGGTCTTATGACTTTCTATTTTCACTTCTTATCCTCACCAGAGCAAAGCTCTTATTATTATATTCAAACTATATTAACCTTGATATGGGCATTAACATGGCCTTTACTTTGTCATTAAGGTAGCAATATTATGTAGAAATGCTTCAGGACATTGTGGAGTATGTTGAAACTGGCTTTCTCCCAGGTTCCCCCGACTGTCTGAGCACCTGATCTAGAGTTTGAGATTTCCCCACACATCCATCACTGCTTTCAGCCTGAGGCAGGCTGGGTTTATTACACTCTAAGTTAAACTGCAGCTTTTTCTCCTCAGCAGCAGTAACAGCAGTTGGTTTTCACAACGTACAGTAATATAATATTACATATGACAAAAGAAAGTCCCACATGGGTTGAACATGTGTGATATCTGATTGAATGCAAAATGTCACCTTGCATTATTCACGTAAATGTGACCGCTGGAGTGTTTTTGCAGTCCATGTTAACAGCCAATGAGCAGACATTGGCTGTGATCATGCAAAGTTGTCATCTGTCTGTGAGGAGATGTCGCCTTTTTTACCCCTGATAAGTTTGCATGTGTGATTAACAATTTGCCTACAGTACAGACGTTAGCTATAAGCTAACTATCATCAATGTACTAACTGTGCAGACGTTAGCTAATGGCTAGCTATCAACAGTGTACCAACCTTACAAACATTAGCAGAAACACTCCTTTCTTACCGTCCAGACACAGCATGCCGTCTGCTCATCTGACGGCAGACGCCTGAGGCGGCAGCAGGTGTTGTCGAGGACGAGTATATGTGCAAATAAAAAGCTTGATTGGTGCCCTCGGAGCAGCCGAGGGAAACAGCTGGTGTGAATGTAAATCAATGTGGATATGTTCATTAGCTAATCCAGGGTTAATGGTATTACTGTCTGCCCTTTGAGACAAAAGGTCGGTCTCCACCTATTAAAACTCTTATGCTCGGCCGGCTGCAGCTCCGTATGTGGGCAGAGCACTGCGGGCCACGCGAGCAGAGTTCTACCTCGGCTACAGATGCATTTTGGCGTCACGGAGCTCGATCGTATCCGTGTTGTTGACGTCGTCTGCTTTGTGTCGAAAAGTAATTAGTGATGGATTGTTTATCAGAGGGAGGGAAGGGTGTGCGACAGGTCCTGAAACAGCTTAACTCCCAACACCACCCCTTCACACACTCAGCCACACATGTAGGCGCACACACACACACACACACGCACGCACACACGCACACACACACACACACACACACACACACACACACACACACACACACACACATCCCTCCTCCTGACGGAAAGCGACCAGGGTTCAGTGCGAGCCTCCCCTAATGACAAGGGCGTGTGTTGCAGTGTGAAGGGCTGCTATTTTTCTGACATGGGAGCAATTTAACACACCGCGGCACATTGTGAATTAAAGCAAAGCAACCAATTCTTTCTCTCCCTACCCGAACATGATTCTGATTATGGAATCTTTGGCCGCCATTTTTCGTCTTCCGGGTGTTGGAACGTTGGCCTTTCTTACGAAACCTCACACCGTATGTCCTTCTTTGTCTGTCCCTGAAGCTTCTTCCATTCCAGCCCCCCTCACCCCGATCCAATAAAGTGTCTTATGTTACACTGCGCATAAAGAAAAGCGGTCCGCACGTCATGGCAACTTTTTAGGTACAAACCTCACACCAGATGATGAAAGAAGTAATTCCCTTGCAAATGCGAACCCTGAGTCCTTTTCTGCCGTGTTAGAGTGAAAGTGATTACCACGAGCAGGGATTTTACCCGTGACGTCGCACAACAGCAAAGTCCATTTCTCTGTATGTTACGTAAGTTTCCGGAGCTGGAGGGATGCCACCTCTCCCCTTTCTTTCTCTCTCTCGCTCACTTCCATGACTGGATCTTAAGGCGTAGACTCTCACAAAGCGGGGCGACGTAACGGCGTGTCTTCCTCTGGCCACGTGGATGACTGGGGGGATGAGAGACAGCTGGCGAGTGACTGGGAGGCAGCCAGTGCATCCCTCGGTATCAGTCACCGGGATGCTTGACTGGCCCTCAGGAGGAATGTTCCTACAAAGTGGGGAAAAAAAAGACATGAACAAATGAGAGCTAAGACTTACCATTCAGATGCTTGCTTCTGATTCTTCCACACTGTCATGGGAAGAAAACACATATCACTGAGGTCCTATCTTGCATTGCAAGATTATGGAGCGTTGTGTCATTGAAACAACACGTTGTTCCCCCAACAAACGACGTGTGTGTGTCTCAGAGAGAGGAGAGAGCGAGCAGGTGTGCTTCATGTTTTGGCTACAGGGCTAATATCTTATTATAATTGGTGCTAAGCAGCTGCTTGGGTGAACCCCAGGCAGCTTTGGGGGTGTTTTTCCGCTCCTGTCACATTTTACTCTCTGTGGCCTCGTTTTTCACTGCTATACACGAGTCCTGCACCTCTATGGAAACAGCACCAATCATGGCTAGAAGTAGAGAGAACTCAAAAAATGCCTTTCGTGCATTTTAACATAGTTATGCATGTCATAAATTATAAAAAAGAAGAAAATGCAAACTGAATTTCTTTGATCATTTCTTTTACAAAAATTGGATAACAATGGAATCTATACATCCAACATGTTGTCAAGTGTCCACAAGTGTTACCAATGTTGGAAAAAAGAAAAGGAGGCTCCACCCGCTATATATATATTTAACTATTGACATTTGTACAACCTCTACGTACGTCTCCTGTCTCCTCCTCTCTGCTCTGTTCAGCAGCATGCAGTTCAGTCCAAGTTGCACATGACTGTACGTCTCACATCAATCAAGGCTTCCTAGTTGCGCTGGGGAGCTCAACATCTTATGTTTCTTACAGCATCTGGTTAAAGCAAAATGTTTATTCAGGCGAGATTTTAAATGAGACATGTTTTTGATGAAATATCACAAATTCTAGCTCCGTTTTGGCTGCTTTTTCTGACAGAAACGTTTGTGGCACATGATGTGTTTGAAGACCGTCGGAATGATGAAAATCTGTCGATAATGGCGTTTTTTGCAGCTATGATAAACGGCGCGGTTTTGGCGATTGTTTAAATAAAACGTGCTTTTCAATCCCGCTGACGTGTTTTGGGGTTCAGAGGGTTAAGCTATCGATGTGCCATATAGCTGCAGCATTGGGCGCTTTTTAAAGCACGATGCATGGTGTCTCCACCTCAGATCTCCAGGGGAAGGGGGAGCTGGTCTCCGTAAAGTGTGCCTCACAGTGGCCTCGGGGGAGGAGAGAAAGGGGCTGCATCAGGCTGTAATTGATAGATTGATGGTTCACTCCTCCGATGCCTGAGGGAAAGCAACACACACACACACACAACCCCCCTCCTACTCACGCAGTAAGCGTTCACAGCCATGTACACACACACACAGCAGGATGCCAAGATCGGGTTGGCTTCGGCGATGACAGCGTTTCCCCCGTAATCAGTGCGACTGTGTGCGCAAGATCCAATCGATCCGCCGCCTCTGCCACAACTCTGGAGGTTAGTTGATGCCAAAGGGGGGGTGGCGGCCCAGCATGGCATCAGATTATCTGGTGCAGTTGTTATCAGCTAATGACTGACCGCCACCAATGCAGCATCACATGTCCTCTGCACTCGCTGTCCACAGGCCTCTCGCTAGTCACGCTTTCCCTTCAGGAATGTGCATGTCATGGTTGATACAGCAGAGGGTTTGCAATTGGTTTGACGGACTGTTAAATTAAGGAACTAAATATTATAAAATCTATTGGGGAAAAAAGACACAAAACTGCATATAAAAGGCCTTTAGACTTTAGGGGCATAACAGGAATGTGAATATTTACCTGGGACTATTCCGCATCAAAACTATTCACACCGGATGCGAACTTTGCGACAGTTGCAACACTTCTCATGTCTGACAGTGTTAGTGCTTCATAGCTTAAGCTACTGTACGCCATTTCATTGAGTTTCCTTTTCGCAAAATGCTATGAGTGAATTTGAGTTCCCTCAGGAGAACAGTTACGCATTGTACATCTAGGGCTTTTATTATGAAAGGTAAGAACGGAAGAAGCAGGTCTGGTCAAGGTGGAAAGGAGGAATAAAGGTTCCCATCTCGGTTCGGAATTTAAAGAGACAACCGAGCCTCCATGTTGTTGTAATTGATGTATAAAGCACCAGGCGTGAAGCCAATGCAGGAGTGTTGAATGACTGGCACTCTAACTTTCTAACTGATAGCATTAACCGGTCAAAATACTTGTCAGTTGACGGTAAATTATTAACATCCCTACTGACAGCTTCCAAAAATGCATGTGCATCAGGTTTGGGGAATTTGAGGCCTTTTTCCGTTTGTGAGTAGCAGATCATTTGAAGATTCGTAGCTACCATCAGATTAGCAGCAATACTCATCAATCCTGTTAACATGCTGCCATGCTGCTGAAAAGACACATCAAGGGGTTCAAATAATATATTCTTCCCAATCAAACTCTCTCTCTCTCTCTCTCTCTCTCTCTCTCTCTCTCTCTCTCTCTGTAAATTGGCGTATAAACGTTTGGCAAACTTTGTCAATTTAACAGCTTGAGCACATGTAGCCGCAGCACACAATATGTGATAGACAGCTCTTATTCTCCTCTTTGTCAATACATGGGGTTGGCTTATGTGAGAAGGCCAGCATGGTAATGAGGCTGCGGGCCCACAACGAGGCCACAGTGAATAGCGTGGGTAATGGATGTTCCTTGTGCTGTCTGGTCGTCTGTGGTTTGCATTCTGTCTCTCAAACATATTCATTCATCTCCAGCCTCCATTTCACTGATATTATTTCTGTTTGTTGATAAAATAGAAAAGTGTCCTTTTGATGCCAATAAAAAACATGGTGCCGATTCATATCTTACTGATACAGCTCAGCAAAGCAGTGAATTAGATTTTGGAGATGTAAGATCTGAAAATGAATGTTATTATTTGATAATTGCCTCCATTTGGGGATGCCCCCCAAAACACAAAGTTTTTTTTTGCTTAAGCCGGGATAAGATTTCTGCTGTAAGCAAATTCCACAGAAGCTTGACTTTGATTTAATCAGAGTATTTAAGCTCTTTTTTCATATTTATTTAACAAAGCATCATGTAATGTGTCCATTGGCGGTGACACCGAATCCAAGAAGCCTGATTCGACTGCCAATCTCACAGTCGAAGCATCGCAGTGGCGGGAAAATGCAGACTATAGGGGGGTGCCGAATGTCAGATTTTAAATAGAATTGCTTGGTTTCTCCCAATAAGTCATGATATATAGCTTATTTTTGGTTTAAATAACAGGCTGATAATAATGATAATACACATTTGAAAACAACTCATCTGCTTTTAATCAATCACCTTTGTGTGCGTGAATAAATCACAGTCCAAATTTTCGGGACCATTGTAGCGGCATCTTGGCAATAGCCTCAGGAACGTTAACTAACAACAATATAGGGCTTCTTTTTTAAACATCAAGGAATGCATTTATTAATAAGACATTTTGGTTAGATTATACTCAGTTAGCAGCTGGTTAGTTGGCGAGCTAGCTTGCTAATTCCACCATTCTTTCTGCTACAGGTTGCAGAAAATGAGCCGAACAGCGGGCTGGTAGCCGGTGGCAGCACCGGTGGCGCCCGCCCGCTGTGACCCCTGGCGCTGGGGTTTGTGCTTGCTGTATTCCGAGTTGCTGCAGGTGCTGACTGAAGGTCCGTCTGCGGACCTTGGGTTGCGCTAGCTAGCTAACGCTTGTCTCTTTTGTGTGGTTTGATGAACAGTAAAGTCATCAACGCAGCCGTCAAGGCTATGGCTACCGCCCAGTGGTTGAGATTTCATCTAAAGTGGGTCGGAAAAACGTTAGATGCCCGACCCAACAGTTGGCAGTCATGTTGCATTGTGGGTAATGTAGACACCAGCTAGAGATCCTTTGTAGACGTCCGTTTCAGTAGTTAAAGAAGCAGCTGATGCTGTTGTTGTACTGGTGAGAACGGCCTTGCATATTGAAGGTTACTGCACGCTCTTGCCTTGGTTTGCAATATCTGTGCGAGGAAGCCGATGACTCCATACTCTTCGTCCTCGTCTTTTATTATTCTGAAAAGTGTCCACGCTGTTATGTAGTGTTCCTATATTTGTCTGTGTTTAAATCATTCATGGACTGAACTCGTGGATCAGTGTACACTGAAGTACTGTATCGCCACAGTGAATTAGCAATGTAGGTTATTATAAGCTGACAAATGAAAAGGCTGTTTTTCTTGTTTGCACGACCTCTTTAGCTGTGATTTAATGTTGTATTGCTGTGAAAACACATTTCAGTGATGTGGACTGAGTTTTAGCAATTGTCACATTCAAGCATAAGCTGCATGGGCGTGTAAACTCACACCGCATCCAAGCTGTGTAATACAAACACCAAGAAGACTTCAAATGTAAATGTAGCCTTAGTCTGGGCTCGAACATGAAACGGGAACATCTTCGCTGTCTTTCAAACGCCTGAAGCGCTAGCGCTGAGGGTGATTTAAAACCCCCATCACCGCCATTTTGGGATATTTGATCAGTTGTAGCCATGGTTACAGTGGAGAAGTGTTTAAGGCAGTTGTGAGAGCTCAAGGATGGAGACAGAGAATAAAGTCGAGTGGCAGCAGGGAGATAATGATGAAAGTCCTTCAATAAAGCAGCAGAAAATGAAAATAAAAACAGTGGCGGTAGGGCGTAAGTGAAAAGCGCGAGTGAGACTGTACTTTTCAAGAACATGAATTCTTCATAAGCTAAAGAACACAGTCTTATTGCTGAGGATCACCCCCACATGCAGCCAGAGGTCGGCTCAGACCAGGCAGGCTGGCAGAGCCCGAGGAGCAGCGGCCGCTCTTTCATTTTTAGTCTCCCGACCACACTGAAGAAATCTCTATTTCACATATTTTCACCAGACCCAGACAGTAGTCGAGTCTTGTGTGGTGCCTGCAGCTTTTATTCTGTTTCGCTTGTTTCTCTTTCAAAAGACACGCTTTACTTACCCTTTGCTTTAATCTCTGCTATTATCCAGGAATTAAATTTTCTCTCATTTATGAATCCCCGTTAGAGGTGTAGATTTATGAATTTGAAGGTGCTTTAGGTCGCTTTAACAACCTCGTCGTATTAATTTCACAAAAGGTGAACCAGTCATTTATGCAGAGTTGCTAGGTTTGTTTTTTAACTGGGCTATTTTACTGGCAAGTGCGATTTGATGGATACCACACCTGAAATGTGAAACCCTGAATCCTGTTTTACAAATTCTACTGTTTTGCTATCTCCCTGGAACATACAGTACCATGTTACATTCCTATCTTATAGGCGTATGTATTTCTCTTTTAACAAGCTACGTGCATAATTTGAATACGACCTGATGTTTAAAGTGGAGGTGTCACTTCTTAGTGTCGAGTTCAGGCAAAAATAAAAGTCCTGCCGGCAATCTGACAGCTGGTTTCCATGTTCCCTACAAATTAAAAGTGAGATGTGATCAGTTCTGCTCCGCTGCTGCTGTACTGCTGCTGCTGGAAGTGCTGCAATGCTCTCTTTATCTGCCTCCTTCCTCTTCTTTTCCCCCAACATCTAGGCTCTCGTTTGCTCTACTTTTATCCATTGAATGCAGGGGATGTCGTGATAGATCCGTATAGTGCACGGGCGACGGCATAAAGCAGATCCATTCATTACCACAACTACAAATTGGATTGCTGTGTCACTCTAATTCAATAACCACATGTGTAATCCCGTCTTGGATTTACCAAATGAAATGAGGGACAAAGTGTCAGCGTTAAAATGTTGTCAGGCATCGCAATAGTACATAAAAAGGCGGGCTCAGATAATCTTCTGAAAAGGAACAACACTTTTTAAGTTCCTCTAACCGTCTCCCCGACAGGCTGCAGTGGGCTTGAGAGGCACAGCTGTGAGGCTAAAGGGGGTATATGTGTGTGTGTGTGTGTGTGTACAGTAACTATACTGTGTGTGTGTGTGTGTGTGTGTGTGTGTGTGTGTGTGTGAGGGGACAATATTAACACGATGTTACCACTCCGTCAGAAGAGTCTCTGGCTTCTGGAGGCTGTAACCACACACAGTCAGTAGCTCTCTCAGCTGCAAGCTGCTCTCTAGACTCTCGAGACTTGCAAGAAGAGTTCCTGTGCAAGAGTCAAACGGGAAAGAAAATCCATTGTCAATAGCCAGATCACCTCTTTGTCAATATTGAACAGCAGTGATGCTTGGTTCCAGACCTCTGATTAACTCAAAGACTGTATATAAGTTGTGAACGTAGTCGTTGTGACGTCACCTATTGGTTTGTGGACTGCGGTTTTGAAGCCTTGAGTCCGGTATTTTGGCCTCACATTTTGCAACCAGCGAACGGAAGTTAGACCGTGTTTGGACTGCGGAGGAGTGACATCCGCAGCCAAGGTAGAGCGTAGACGGGGTCGGCTTTCAATCAGAAGATTGTCAGGTCGATCCTCATCATTGACATGTGTCAATGTGTACCTTGGGCAACCTCAAGTTGTGGTTGAGGCTGTGTTAGTCCTGATGGGCAGGTGGCAACTTGCATGGTAGCCCCTGTCATCAGTGTATGAATGGGTGTGAATGGGTGAATGATGACATGTAGTGTTAAAGAGCTTTGAGTGGTCAAAAGACTAGCAAGGCGCTATTCAAGTTCGAGTCCATTTACCATTTTTAAAGCCGTGGTAGAGACGCTGTATACAGCTCTGGTAGCAACCTGTCAATCACAAGGTAGCCCCGCCCTAAAGCATAATCTATTTTACTCTAGACCAGGGGTCGCCAATAGGCGGACCGCGGTCCGGATCCGGACCCAGACGCTGTCCTATCCGGACCCAGACGCTGTCCTATCCGGACCCAGACGTATAATTGAGCGCTTCTGTTTTAACCTGCGCAGCTTTTCCGGCCTTTACGGCACTCATTCAGCAGTTCAGGAAACACACCGACCAATTACATGCATTGTAAATAATCTCACGTGACGCTACTCAGCCAATCGAATGTTTATTCCAAAATGCATCGTGAGTCGAGTGAGATCACGCAGACAGGCGGGAGACGGAGCGAGAGCAGTGAGAGAGAAGCAGTGAGAGAAGTGAGTAAGTCGGAGAAGCAAGTTAACATGGCGTGCTCTAAAAAGAGAAAGGTGGACCTCGAAAACAGCTTTAACAAAGAACGGACGGACTCGTATTTGTTCATTCTTCCTGCTGGCGCTACTAAACCACTCTGTCTCATATGCTCAGATACCGTGGCCATTATTCAAAGCGCCGATGTGAAACGAGACCAAACATACCCACTCCAATCCGAACTGAGGGCACAGAAAATAAACCATTTAAGAGCCCAATATGAACGTTCCACCAGAATATTAACAAATTCATTCACTGCCCAACAACGTGCTTACGAATGTTCCCTGAAAGTTGCTTGGATTTTGGGTCAACATAAAAAGCCATTCACTGATGGAGAGGTTGTCAAGGAGGGCATGAGTGCAGTAGCTGGAACTTTACTTGAGGGGAAACAAAAAGAAGAGTTATGTGAAAAAATCAAGCAAATACCTGTCAGCAGCCTCAGACACAAGGCTCATCTTTATAAAATCAAGCACTTTCTTTAAGATGTAAGTTTTTCAAAAGTAATTTTTTGTGTATTTTATTTTTAGATGGAGCCATTATTTTACTTGAAATGAGAGAAGAACATTTATTTATGTATTTCTATGTATTATTTATAATCCATCCAGTTAAATTTGAAAACTGAGAATAATAATTGTTCAAATATAATTGATGTGTACTTTCTTCATTTGATTTGACAGTTGTTGACTACACAGAGACATTACTACTACTAGACTTCTTGAATATATATATATGGCACTAAATGTTCCGGACCTTTGCCAGAGGAGATTTTGCCAGAGGAGATTTTGTCAATCTGGACCTTTTGGAATTTTAATTGAAGACCCCTGATGTAGACCATCATTTACTAAATGAACATCATGCTGTTTTGAAGAAGACTTGAAACTAGAGATTGAGACCATAAACTCATGTTTACAATGTTTACTGAGGTAATAAATCAAGAGAGAAGTAGAGTCATTTTCTATAGACTTCTATACAAACAGAGGAGTCGCCCCCTGGTGGTCAGTAGAGCGAATGCAGGTTTAAGGCACTTTCGCATTGGCTTGACTTTTCAGCAAGCATGATCTTAGTGAGTGATTCTGGTGAGTCTGGTGTTGTGTTCCTTTACCGATGTCGGAGGAAAAAATTGGAGCTTTGTTGGCTGAATTTTAAAAGTTTTTCACCGATTTATCAACGCACTCCTAACGGATAGTTTAAAACAAAACAAAAAAGGAGCATAATTGATTCAGCTTTCGTGTCAAAACCTGCCATCTACATTACCCAACCCGCCTGTTAACAGTCTGGTTGGAGACTCGAACTCTGTTATGCAACTTTTTTTTTTAAACATGCAGTGGAACTCCCTAACACCTGGAAACAGATTGTGTTGTGTAAATCAGTTTCCCTTTGAGAATGGGGATGTCACGTCATACTTTGCTACATTCCTCAGAGCTGCAGAAGTGTGCAAGGGGAGAATGCAGAAGTCACCCAAAGATTTATAACACTGTCTATTGTCTTGTTTAGCAGTGTGCAAACTTAATAATGAGTCACAGCAGATAAATCAATGGGTGTGTTTCGGTTCGAGCAGAGGACGAAAAGAAAATGATTTTGTTTTGGTTCACTCCGAGCACAGCTCTGACATCCATGCTATAGTAACCCTCTGAGGGGAGAAAGAGAAAACCGTTTCTAATGTTCTGCATTCATTAGCCTACTTCTAAATCACTTGTTTTGATCCACATTAGCTGAAATGTTATGCACACAGTGTGACCTCTTTTTGTTTGAGTTAAGATTCAACCCACGTGGAATGGAAGCTCAGGGGCTTCTACTGAAGCCGTCTTCGGAAGACAGATTTTTTAAGAAGTATCCTTGAGTTTTTTTTTTACACTTTTACTTTCTACATTACATGACGATTCCAAGGACACAGAAATACTGTTAATATGCTTATTGTGAGCGGATCACAAATTACTAGCTTTGGCTTCTAGTACAACACTAAGCGGTTTACAGTGATAACGGTGGCAGACTTACCACTCAACGTTCATTGTAATCTTTGAAACAATGAGTCCTTAATTTCCCATAGAAGTAAAAGAGAAGTAGGCTTCTCATTTCAAATAACAGTGGATGTTGTACACTTAGATGAACACTAGCAGATGTGATCATTTGTAGCTAGCTAAATAAAGCTAATACTCTAGCTAAAACTCTGTGACTTGGTTAAAAACTACAACTGACTATTTAACATTTTCAGCTGACTCCTTTTAACAAGCTTATAAAAGGGTCTTAAATATGCACATGATGGCTACATAAATTAACAAATGCTAAGAGAGTGAGGCTAAAGCTGTCCCAAAAAGCAGTCGCGGGCCGTGCATTTCATACCTGGACCGTCAGTGCTGTCCTGCTACAGTTGAACCACCTCCTAATAACCTCATTATGACGCCACAGCTACGGTTATTATTTGTTTCTAGGGGAGTAACAATACACGTATTCGTATTAAACCATTTGGTACGAGGCTTACGAACCGAACAATATGTTTGAATAATACTATTGCATTTGGAAAATGCAGAAGCTTAAATTGTGGGAAATATAATGTTCTTTCGGTGGAGCCACTGCGCTCAACCTGGAAACCCACCCAATGTGCTGTCTGACACGCCCACCACGGAAGAACAACATTGTACTCTGGTGATGCACGTGTGTTCTTCGAGGCTACGCTAAACTAGCTTAGCAGGAAAACCAACAGCAGCACACAAGCTACAAACTCTCCCCGCAGCGTTTAGCTGTTACCTACTGATTCAAACAGGGCTAAAGCAATCGCCACACAATCCCCATTTCTCCAGACCATAATTCTTGCTTTGTTAAAGAAAACAGATACATGAATACGCGCATGACAGGATGCTTCGTCATTAACGGACAATGCATATAGTCAAAATCATTGTAATTAACACAATGACAAGAACAAACTCGCAAGAACCAGTCACATATATTTATATGACAACAAAGCATGACAAATCAATCCAGCAACACTGCGGCACTAAAACATGTATTCCACCGCACACTGAAGAGCACGAGCCATTCAAATAGTATTCACATCAGAAGGAACAATATTAACCATATCATAAAAACGACACCATAGACAAATGAACACAGTAGTAACGCTACTGCAGATGTAAAAAAACTAAAGCACTTCACTTGCCAAAGCTGCTGTTCACTTAAAGACAAAGTCCATCCTCCTTTCTTTGTTAACAAAGAGTTTAATACTGCGGTTGTACAGAACATCGGTGCAGTTCAGTTCCAGCCAGAGGTCCTCCTGTGAACGTGTTCGTTGAGTTGTAGATCCACTCGGGTCTCAGCAAAAGTTTTCAAAAGCACCGTAGCTTGTAAGTGTTCTGTCGTGCTATGGTGTCGTGTTGCTGCCTTGGTTAGCCACCTCAGGTTAGCGTAGCGTAGCTCCAAACACCAAGACGTTCAGTCGCAAATATAGCGCTTCTCTGACGCTGTCAGCCAGGAATACAGTTCGTACAAATCCTTTTCCTGGCTGGGTCAGGGCTGCTAGCTGTGGGGTTGGCCGATCCTTTCTTACGATGTCCAGCTTTTCTGGAAATGTCCTTCTCCAAAAAGGCGTTGCCAGTAACTCCCAAATCCGTTTCTCCTCCTCCTTCAGCCATTGAGTGTTAAAAAAACAAAGCTACATCAAGCAAAATGCTAAAAATGTCATGTCAATGTCATAACTTCTTACATATCTTTCAACTTGAACTGTTACTACTACTAAGTTCTGCTAGCTGCTTCAGCTTCACAACAGTTACGCTAGCCCACTAACCAATCACACTGCACGTTAATGCTGACGTACTTGTAGGCCAGCTAGAAGGCTCTGACATGTCAAAGAATACGCCCAACATGTCAAACTAAAGATCTGATTGGTTGAAGACTATGACAATCAACAATATCGTCCCCATTTACTTAATCTGCAAAGTCTACCTAACAGGCCTCGGGCCTCTCTTCTTACCTAGAGACACAGAGGTGAAATCTGATTGGATAAAAGCTCTACTTAAAACAAGCTGCACTGGAAGCAGAGCAACTGAGGAAGACAGTAGTTGTGCAATGACAAAATTAGCTAATGAGAAAAATAATTATAATACATGTAGTGTATTTATGAAAAAGTATTCAATTATAAAATAGCTATAACTTTGTGATTCTGTTTAGGCCAGCAGAGAAGGCTTTGCTGGCCCTGACGGCCCACCACTGCCAAAAAGTCAACATCTTCATCAGCTGATAATCCATTTTGAAGACATGGATTTAAAGGAGCACTATTGTATGTATCGATGCATTGCAGGGTATAGCTTGTAAACCCTAGTATTAGTAGAGTGTTTCAAATTAAACTGTAATAAAACAGTGAAAAAGAATGCGCCGTAATTTGTAGATGTCCCGCAAAATAATTTGCTATGTTATCCACGTAATCACGAACAGGGAAGTATAACGACCGAAAAAGCACACGCAGAGGGCAGAAGGGAGGGGATGTGGATGATTTCACCCAGGAGACAGCAGTTTGTTCCCCATGGTAAATGAAAAGTCAACATAGTTTTATTGCCTAAATCTAACTAAGTATTTCATGATCTTTTCCTTCACCTAACTAAGTAGTTTTGTTGCCTAAACCTAACAATGTCGTTTTTATGTGAAGAAGGAGGTTTATTTCAAAAACACTGTATGTGTGTAACAAGCAAAAACTGAAACGTGATGCTGGCTTTCATAGGAAAACGCAAAAGAATTGAGGGGCAACTTTTCGTAAGATTTCACATGAACAGTTGTACTGGTTTGCCAACTGCCAATTAACACTAAATAAGTTGACTTTGTAAACAGAGTATTGCTCTTACTGCGCACACCATTTCAGTATGTGGAGAAACCCAAAGCTTTACAAGTCTGCCACGTAATCACTGTACAGGTGCTAAGCTATGATTGGACAATCCCTTGTTGGGGGTTTGGTTTTGCAAACCACTAGTTGGTACCAGTGGTAACACTGGGATTGTTTTTAGCATATTGTAGTGTCTTCGCTTGTTTACCTGGGCTCATCTGGCTGTTGAGGGGTTGTTGTCACATTCATCAGCAATGAAGGAGAAGACTACTCTTTGTTCTCCGAGCACCCTCGGTCATCCACGGGAAGACATGGCAGGGGGCCGTCCCAAGTCTGAGGCCGGATTGATAGTTTGACAGGATTACTGGGCGAACGTTGATGCCTCCCATCTCTCACCAAGGCTCCATTAGAGCCCGAGGGCGTGAGTCAAGGCCAAATTGAATTAGATCCTCTCAAGATGAAGTCGTTCTTGCAGTTGACCTTGCAATGCAATTTCTTGACCGATCACTGCGGACACGGCTATAAACACATTCCGTGTCTTCTCTTGTCGACACCAGTAATGTATATCTCTTCCGTGCAACACCGACTTCTGTTGTTTCCCTTCAATGTTTTCATATTGCAAAATCTTAAATAACTAAATGTCACCCTACATCTCCACTTTATACAATTCCCAAACACAAAAGGAACCTTGACATGCCAATGTTTAGTGGGATCAGCGTTGTATCACCATAAACGCCCTGCTGTGAGAATCAGAAGGACATATTCAGACCCCTGTAGAGTCCCAGCCTCCATTGTTTATACCCAGGTTATTGTTCCGCTCTTTGTTCACTTGTGTGCGACACCTCCCTGTCACACTTTCTGCACGGAATGGAATGGGAGATAATTAACAGTAACGATAATGGCCGCCATTTGCTGCTTTCGATTAGTGTGATTTTAATCATCATTACATTGTTGTCTGGCTGTGACATGACATTAATAGGATGTGGTGATGATAGCGTTGTACATGGCGATGGCGATGACAGTCACTCGACAGGCCCGAGACCAGCAGCTCCTAGAGATGACGCTCATTACTGTGAAATTTAACTGCAGTTACAAAAGGCCTTGGACTGCTTCTCTAAAAAAGCAGGAAGTTGAGTAGGAATTCATTCCGTCACCAAACGGAGCAGAAGCGAGCACATGCCACTCAGTAGAGCCGACACATTCAGTGAGTTAGGTATCTCATGAAAGCAGGCTCTTTCCAGTCTTCATTTATTAGTAATCATGACATAAAGAAAAGTGATTGTATTTTTAGCCTGCATAAAATGTGTAATACAAACAAATACTATCAAGATGGATCACTCAGAAAGAATAACGTACAAGGATAGGCCTACTGTACAGCTTTGCCTGTAGTGAAGAATGTATCTTCAGGTGTGACATCATGCGATCTATTGGTGTCCCAGTCAGTGAATGTGGCCCCTTCTTCCCCCTGGAAGAACTCTGCACCCTGTTTGTGAGAAGGGTGGGGTGCAGAGTTCTTCCCCGGGCGGTTTAGTACGTTTCCTTGGTTCGATATCGGGCGTCAGCCTCTGGTTCTAAAAAGTGAAGATAATGCTGAAGTGCCTTAAACCTGCATTGTGTCACATGACCAGCAGGGGGCGACTCCTCCGGTTACAAAAAGAAGTCTGGTTGTATAGAAGTCTATGAGAAAATGACTCTACTTCTCTCTTGAGTTATTACCTCAGTAAACATTGTAAACATGAGTTTATGGTCTCAATCTCTAGTTTCAAGTCTTCTTCAATACAGCATGATGTTCATTTAGTAAATTATGGTCCATTTAGAGTCAAACAGACCATAAAGCAGAGTATGCTTTATGCTAGTCAGGTTAATCCCTAGATGTATACCATGCTAGTCAGGTTAACCCCTATATGTATACCATGCTAGTCAGGTTAACCCCTAGATGTATACCATGCTAGTCAGGTTAACCCCTATATGTATACCATGCTAGTCAGGTTAACCCCTAGATGTATACCATGCTAGTCAGGTTAACCCCTAGATGTATACCATGCTAGTCAGGTTAACCCCTAGATGTATGCCATGCTAGTCAGGTTAACCCCTAGATGTATAGTACAAATAGCAAGAGAAACCAGAGCTGGAAGAGCCTCCGTTGTTTCAAACCTTCTGGTTTCCCAATAAGTTACGGTAGCACTGGCTAAATAGTGGTGGAATGGACAAAAACTGCGTGCTGTAAATTGTTCAGCTGAAGTGGATGTCTCTGGAAACATGTAAGCATGCGAAACCCTTTGTGACAGCATTCCCTTGAATGCATGTATGTAGGGTATGAGCTCTGTTGGAATGTTCCTTCATGTCAGTCAGTATGCTTCAGCTTGCCCCTTATGAATCCACCCTACCTGCAGGAATGATCCTTTGCCCGACAGTCACATGCTTATATTTGAACTCATATTTGTATAGTCCCTCTACTCACACATATACTCTCATTCTCACATGTGCATATACACGTGTAGTTGTCCCTTAATCTTTTTCTTTTTTGGTGTGCATTACTTTTATATTCATATCATATATTTAAAATATATCTTATTAAAACTAATGCTCTCATCTGACATCAAAAGTCTTCTTATACAAGTGAAAGAACCTGCACATGTGTGTAGATATACTAAGAGTGATATGACATGAATATCTGCCTTGAAAGAAATGTTATTAGCGAGTGCACGCCTGGTGGTGTCTTACCCCGGCACACATTACTGTTCATGTTCATTTGATTTTTCACGCTTCACTTAAGGCTTACTGGCAGTGATGATTTAATAAACTAGCAAGGGCGTTTCTCCCCAAGCATTTTAAAGCGCATCTGAAGCAGTAATTTCCATCGCGGCGTGTGATTAGCAGCTTGGCAATTAACAGCCAACGGTTTTGACTTCACCAGCTTCACGTGACAAGGCCAACACGACACCTTTTTACAACGGAGAACTCGTCCAGCGTGGGAACAAGCAACTTCCTCGTTGTTTTGTTCCTCAATCAAACTGTTGCCCCACTTATCCCCGGACTGTCTCAGTCTCACTCAGATATGTATATGGAGTCATAGCATAAAAAAGAACAAATCTGTAAAAGAATAAGAAAATAAATGTGGTATGAAGAGGAATTAATTAGGAATAAATAAGTAAATAAAAAAAATTGTGAAATACAAAGAGAAATAAAAATAAGTTATAAGTAAATAGCAAATGTGGAAATATAAGGAGAAATACATAATATAATAAATAAATGTGGAAAATATAAGACAAATAACAATTGTTTTTATTTCTGTATATATTTATTTATATATTTAAAAATACATGTTTTTTATTTTCAGTGTATATACATGTATATACACTTGTATATATATATATACTATTTATATTTCCACATTTATTTTCTTATTCTTTTACAGATTTTGTATTTGTATGGCACTCGTATGACTCCATACTATGTATTATGTAATGATAAAATATAGCACAACATATTTCCAACATGGCTGTAGGTCTAGATATGTCATTTCCCAAATTAGATTACACCTTAACTCATAATTCGCCAATAATAGGCACCAAACAGTGGCCACTAAATCAAACTGCATCGTTACATATTCAGTAACCTGAGATGAGGTTGAGGTCTTTCTGAGCTTGAGAACGTGTCTGCGGTTGACCAGAAAGAACACCAGTCCCACGCTCAGTCTCACACATCACACAGTCAGCAGCTTCCAATCAAGCAGCTGGCCTGCAGGTCAAAGCGGTAGTCTGTGAGAACACAAGCTGTGGATGAAACGCAATGAAATATCAGGCATGTGAGATCGGAGGAGAGCGCAGACGTTTTGGACCGCCACACCGTCGACGGGCTCGTCTCCGTGCGTAGAGACCCGACAATGAATTATTCAGGTGTGCCTTCGGCCTAATGTGAACCGTGATGAAAGTCGGTTTTAGATTAACAATATGTCGACACTGTCCTTTTGCTCTGAAGCAGAGGTCCAGTGGGACATGTGGGGCAGGCCTCATTGGGTGAAAACACACTGCCCTCTGTTGGTCCAGAATGTGACCACACACACACACACACACACACACACACACACACACACACACACACACACACACTCTCCATGTCACACAAGTCTCAAGCCTTAGAATCGTCCTCATACCATTATTAAAAAATCATGTAGCCATTCACTTAACTGAGGATATCAGTGGCATCGCAGGGTCAGCCTGGTCAACTTGCATTAACTGGGCTTTCTGATGAAGGTAATGAAACGTGTGTGAATGTGAATGTAATTTTGGGGACTTTACAAGCCAAAAATGTGGTTAGTTGAAGCCCGGGCTAAATGTCTGTCAGGTGGGGATGTTACAATTTGGGATTATTGACAAATATGTAATGACTTTATGGGTCAAACTGCACAACTTTTTCAGGAAGTAAAGTTTTCCAGGAAGCTCAAATGCTCATTCAAAAGGATCTTTACAGCAACACACATATATATGTTGCTTTAAAGATCCTTTTGAATATATATGTGTATATATATATATATATATATATACGTTTACCACCTGGGGATGGCATACACAAGCTGTAAACACAACATTGACATATAAAGAATGAATAAGTAAATAAAAAAGTGGAAATATAAAGAAAAATTATAAAAAAAATAGATAAATGTGGAAATATAAAGACAAATAACAAAATATTGCAAATGAGCATGTATCCGTTTATTGATTTCATCACGTATATATATTTATTTTGAAATTTGGGATTGTATATGTGATGATTTTGTGGGTTGAACTGCACACCGTTATTAGGTAGCAGAGTTTTCCTCATGTGCCCATTTATTAACAAGATCTTGTTTTGGACACTTGGGGACCAACAAGCTACACAACATTGACATTTAAAGAATAAATAAGTAAATAAATAAAAGAATAAATAAATGTTGGAATATAAAGACAAATAACAAAATATAAGAAAATTACATTTTCATTTATTTTAACTTGTATTTGTTTATTTCAGTATATATTTAATATATTTATTTACATATTTCTTAAATATATATTTATTTTGGGAATTTCGGATTTTTGACAAATATGTGACGACTGCACAACTTTCTTTCGGGTGAGTTTGCCACGAAGCTTAATTAAGTGCTCATTTAACAGGATTGCTTAAAAACAACAATAATAGATTTTCTTTCTGGCCACTTGGGGACGGCGTAAACAAGCTGTAAACACAACATCGACATTTAATCAGACAACAAAGCTGATGGAGGAAAAGCTTGCTGAGCTCTAATGAGGTGGGCTCAACATGAAGGTGTCATTAGGGGCAGGCTGTTGAGGCTCTGCAGCAGATGTGAGGCAGGACAGCCTGAGGGGGGAGACAGTGACCACCGAGAGAGGGGGGGTGGCTCTGTGACAACTTTCCCCTCCAATCACTCACACAGCCTGGCACGCCAGCACTCTCACTCCTGGCCTCGCTGCTGCTGCTGCTGCTGCTGCTGCTGCTGCTCAGAAGTGATTAGCAAACCGATGAGACGGTCTGCAAAATGGCTTTGGTCACACAGAAGTCACCCCCGTAATCTGCCGTATCGTGTACCACACCGAGCGATCTTGTGATTGAATTGCCACTTCAGAGCTTCTTTTCCCGTCCTGCTTCTCGTGTTTTCCCGACTGCGAGCAGGGTACTGCAGTTACTGGAGTGATGTGTTTGTGTGTTTGTTGTTTTGAGCTCTCTCTCTCTCTCTCTCTCTCTCTGATAAGGAGGAGCCTCCACTTCTGGGCCCTAATGCCCGCCTTTCATCCGATGCCGTAGCATTATGACTTTATCTAATAAAACAACTCCTACAACCACCACACCAGCTACTTCTCTGGCTGAGAAGATTGAATACATGCTTAATTTAGTGATACAAATATAAAGAAAATATCGAAAAATATTGAGTATCGCGATATTATGTTTTGTGCTACTGTATGAATTCTCAAAGACATTTTAAATGAATAGTTTACATGCAAAGATTAAGTCAGTCATACGTTTATAGTGGTGTGTTCTTTACACTATGAAAGTTTTCCTAAAATTGGATTTAAACAATCACAATATAATGCAATATATTGAATAGTAACCTTTGTGTCGCGTATCGTATCCTATCGTGATCGGTATCGTCAGATTTTTGCCAATTCACAGCCGTAGCCTCAATGTCCCATAGTTGTAATGTACCAAATACCGTAAACAAGATTTGAAGTTCCTTCTGTTAAGAAAAGTACAGGAAAATAAGAGGTGATACTTTCATTTCAAGTGTTTTGTGCATCTCTGCTTGATCATTTTTCATCTGGAATTAGATTGCAATCTTTCCGTTACACACACGAGGTGTTTTACATGCTTGACATTATCCCAGCAGACATGTCCAGCAGTACTCCTCATGAACTTGTCTCGTCCGCTATAACCAGTTACATAACGGGCCGTTAGGCTCACTCGGCCCGGGGATTAGAGGTGGTGGGTGAAATCTCCCGTCTCCAGACGTGTGCTGCCTAGTGATGTTGGTTCTCCTGTGAATCAAAGTTCAGGATACCTCGTGAGCAAAATATGTGCTCAAGATCACAACCAGTGTCCATGGACTCGCTGGAACAAGCTGGTTTCCATATTTACGGTCTGTCTTCCTGTCTCAGCTGTTGTTGCATTTGGTCTGTTAGCGACTGGGAGGATCTCGTGCTGGGAGGCTTCTGCCAGACTATTGAGGATGTCCTCCCTTAGCACTGTCCCGAGGCTCCTTTCGGTCGTAGCAGACAGACATAGGCGCTTAATGCACACTAAAGTTGCTAAATCTAGTCCGGTTCCCCAGAGTTTAATTCCCAAAGATGAATCAGCCACTCGGCTCTGTAATGTCTCTAAAGATGCGTGATGTTTGTACTGTAGAAGCAAGATGACGGCCCCTTGGGGGTTGTACTCATCTCCTGCTGTCCAGGGAGGGGTTTGGCAAATCAAAATGTACACCATGCAGTGAGTACATGCAGCATCCGATGCAGCACTATTCATCAAACTGACACACTCCCTGTACATCTTCTCCCTGGCTGTGAGCACACTAAACAACACCTGGATCATCCGCTAAGGCTAGACAGGGCACCGAGGGAAAGGGACTCGCAGACTTTGACATCGCCTTTGTCATGACTGCTGTAAAGGCCTCGACTGTGATTGATGGTTCAGCACCTCCATCCGACTCGCCTCTTGTCAGGCCGAAGAGGTTTCAGCCATTTCCACACAGCGCGTATTCCTGTGAGGGACACGCGGCCAAGCGTGATACAGGCCAAGCATATTCGGCAGGACATGTTATCGGCTGTGAGCGCTGTTAGGCAATGCGCGCCACCTTCCTATTTCCAGTTTTCTATCTCCTTGATTAGGGGCCTACATCTTCCAGGAGGCTCCACAACTTTGCTGCTGTGCTGCAGGTGTGGTTGAAATGCTGCCGGTGGGTCCTTAAACCAGCATCTGCTCATCTGCTGGCTTGACACGTTTTAAACTGGAAAGAGAAAAGTTCATCTCACTGCAAACTTAGAAAGTGCCCTCTCTTCCTGACGGGCTCTGAGTGTCACTCTGCTGAATTGCTCCTCTTCGATAGTGCTTTTTTACAAGTGACAAGTAAACACTAGTTTCTTTCTGCTGAGACGGGTCCATTAATAACAGACGCTGAGGCACTTAATATGGGGCTGTTTAGGTTGAAGGTTACCCTACTTTACAGGCAGGGGATGGAATTTGGTACTCAAAGAACTCCTAATAAATAAGACAACTGTCTGTCACTGGAGATCTGAATCCCTCCATGCAAGTGTAAACTTGGACTGTTTTACTTCAAGACAGATCAGTAATTAAATAGGTGTTCAGATTATTTATGGGGGTTAAGTTTTAGCCCAAAAGATGCTTGCATTGTGTTCATGGGTGGGAAGTAGGTGAGGGATCATGTCTTCATGATGGTGATCCCGATGGCTAGCTGGGGCACCCGCATGCAGATGAAGTGAAGTGCCTACAGTAGTGCCTGAACTAGAGGTTAGGACCACAGAAAGGGCCCCGAGACAGTTAGAGGGATGAGAACATGCGCACAATGACGATGCTAACGTGCAGATATTTAGCTGGTATAATGTTTATCGTCCTCGCTATTAGCTTAGCATGTTAGCATGCTTACATTTGCTAATCAGCACTTAACGTAACTTACAGTTAAGGCTGATGAGAAGTTAAGTTTTGAACGGATTTGGTCATGAACCAAGGTATTGGACAAACCTAAAATGTTGAACTGAGCTAGATGAAAAGTCTGGGGATCACCCAACGTGTTACGAGTCACCCCGAGGGGAATGTGAATGTCTGTGCCGATGACAATCCATCAACTAGATGTTCAGGTATTTCACTTAAAACCACAAATGTCAACCTCATGGTGGCGCCAGAGGTAAAGTCAGCAGGTGGCATCCCCTGAGGACCATGAATGTCTGTACGAAAGGCATGGCAAACCATCATATAATTGAGATACTAGACCAAAGTGGTGGTCTTGAGTGAGCTTGTTAATCCCACCATGGTTTCACGCTACAGTTACAGAACACAAAAAGCTTCCACATGAACTGCTGAGCTTGGTCTACGTTACTTTATTATTTATTTAGCTGGACTTTTACTGTTTTTGAATAACAGTTCGAGCTAGCCTTTACCCTTTCACTTAGCTTTTCTGTTTTTTCCGGTTTCATGGGTTTTAGTCTCTCTTTAATGTAGTCTCTGCTCACTAAAACTCTACTACATGTGTGGCAGTAATACACGTGATTAGGCCTGTACCTGCAGAGTCATTTACACAGTGGTCCATTAGCTGCAGAGGACTCATCCGCTCTGGATGAGAAGGATTGGATTCCCTCCGTGGACCTGCCCTCAACACAGCCTGTGGTTTCCATAGAGACCACCGGGCCAATCCCCTCCTCAGTACGGCGGTACAGCGAGCCAATGCAATGAAACCACACGCGGTGAAGCTCCACATAACAGCCACTTGAGCTGGAAGAAAATAGTGTACGGAGGGAGTAAAACACTAATAGATGTTGACCGTGTGATTAAGTAGACTTAATGGGCACACAGGGCGAGACTATGGACTGGATTTAGATGAAGCAGGTTAAATACAGTAGAGCGTTTGTGCTGCGGCTAATGAGATGTGTGGCTGGTGCCGGTTACGTCATGAGACTGCTGTATGTGAGCCAATCGTCTCCACTGTGACCAAGCTTGAATGAGCAGCACGCCAAGTCAGGGAGTGTGTGTGTGTGTGTGTGTGTGTGTGTGTGTGTGTGTGGGTGAACGAGGGAGCTTTAACTGTATAACAGTCAGTGTTTGCCTCAGCTTTCTGCTCTCCTGCTCCCCGCAGACCAGACACAGAAGTCCCCAGCTCTGCCATGACTCACAGACGCCACCATCACTTGTGAGTACTTGTGTAAATGTTGCATGCTGGGGGATTTCGAGGAATGAGGTGGTAGTCGAGGAAAATCCGAGAGATTTGGCCGCAAAAAAATTGCTGTAACAGTGGAAAAATGCTCACTTTACATAGAAAAACTAATTATAATATAAAATGTTTCTTATTTCCTAGCTATTTATGTGGTGATTTAAAAAATAGAAATAATAGAAAATGTATTGGGATACTGTCGTTTTGTATGTGTGCTGCTCTGTGCACGTGCATGTATTGTGTGTGTGTGTGTGTGTGTGTGTGTGTGTGTGTGTGTGTGTGTGTGTGTGTGTGTGTGTGTGTGTGCATGTTGCTATTGTATCAATGCTACCGTGGACTCCTCACAGACTTTTTCTGCTGCACCAACAGAAGTAAAAGGTGGACGGTATTTGCGTAGCACTGATGATGTCACACCGGCTGAGCTATTTTTAGAAAGGGGTCTGAAGGAGGCAGGCTTTTTTCCCCTCTTTCCTCGAGTGTTATTATTATTCAAAGGCTTTCGTCGGTGCGTCCTCTTCTCTCAGCCTGTTTTGGTCAATTTGGATCCCTCCAATTGTAGCCCGTCACGGTAGTTGGCCCGCTACATGCGTACACATAGCCACTTTACAGATGTGTTCTCCTAAACACACGAACACAATCACATTTTGTAAAGCTGTAATGACGTGACTCCTGTGAAATAAGTCAAATACATACATAGAATATTTTACAATCTGTTTTACAGAAAACATACAGAATTTCCTGCAGGATAACAACTCCTAAACATTTTTGCTCAGATTAATGACTATTGCTTCTAGCTATGCCAATATTAATGAAGGTGATCAAAATTAATAAGGAATCTGCAAAAGATCTGAAATTATTCATGAGTTCAAGACGAAGGCTACACTGACTGTACTTGAGGATCTGTGTAGAGTTTCAAACCTGATACTTTGAATGTCGAAGTTTCTGAATGAAAAATATGTTTCATAAACATGTTTGGCACCGGGCTTGAACCACGCTTGCAGAAAACGCACAATGCCACATGGTTATCATTGTGAAAGGGTTAGGATTAATACAATACTACTCGATTAAGATTGGAAAAAAGATCCTGGTTTGAGCTAAATGAATAACGTTATCATGTAACAACGTTATCATGTAACAACGTTATCATGTAACAACGTTATCATGTAACAACGTTATCATGTAACAACGTTATCATGTAACAACGTTATCATGTAACAACGTTATCATGTAACAACGTAACGTGACAACTGTAACAACGTAACGTACATCAATAAATAACAGGACTTGTTTAGGTAACAAGCATAATAACGTGACGCAACAACAGTAACAACCGTAAATAAATAACCGTCGTTAGCGGACTTGCTTACGTAACAAGCGCCTCAACGCACTGAAACAACCATAACTACAACAACGTAACTAGTGTAAATAAGCAACAACCTCCTTTAGCTGACTTTTGTATGCAACAACCATAGTAACATAACTAGTGTAAATAACGAACAACCGTCCTTAACTGACTTTATTTCGTAACGTTAAGTAATAAGTATAGCAACGTAACGTAACAACGTAACAACAAAACTAGTTTAAATAAACAACAACAGCTCTGAGCTGATTTTTTTGGGGACTGGGCGTAAAGTCAACGTTAATTTGTCATTTGGGACACAACTAGCAGCCTCCCTGGTCACCGTCCTGTGTTTATTTGACTCGTCCACCACTCCAGTGAACTTGTTATACTCATTATTATACCACATCATGTTTAATAATGCCAGCTTGACTACTACCGTGATTGAGAGAATGCAAAAAATAACGAAGAACTGTGACATTCAACGTGTCCATTGATTGCAGGAACGTACAATGCTCAAATCTTGTATTGGCGCCTGGGCTCCTTATGTGATACTGTACTGCACTTTATTTAAAATGTCTGTGTTGGGAAGCCGACTAAAATGTGCTGTCTCAGTCTCAGCGGTACCAGGCAGCAGGCGAGTCACATAAAAGTCATACTTTCTGCTTCACTGGTGCTGGATTGCATAAGAAAGAAGGAGCCTCCATCTGTTCCACCGAGGGCTTGCCTGCGCTAAGCAGGGTTTTCATCATGTTACCCAGCAGCCCCTCCCCCTCCCCGGGTCAGGGCACAGGCGCAAAGCCGTCGCCGATCATGTGATCCACCCCAGCTCAAGGTCGCTGGTGGGGCTGCTTCACAGCGCTGAGGTTCCTGAAGTGCCCTGATGGATCACATGGTCGCCCAAGAAACCGGCAGCATGAGAGAGTGTCACAATAAACGTTTCTGGTATTTTCCTGTCCGGTTTGAAGCATCCTTGCAGAATAGGAAGGCGTCCATGTTTTGATACAAAGCTGATGTCTCTTGTCCCAATAATGAGACGGCAAGGCCGAGTGAATCTGTGAAATGTTCTGCTGCTCCTAAGTAGATCGTGACGTGTTTGGTGCTGTCTTTCTCATGAGGATACATTCATACGTAGCTTGCAACTGCTGGCTGGATCCATTTCTGGCACCTATGGTGCATTTTGTAGTCAAGAGTATCTTCGTCTTGTTTTGGAGACACTTGCTCCCCCGGTCTTTGACTGCCTGTAATCAGCTTCTCATCCATTTTGCTCTTGCTAGACAGAGCAGTGCAGAACTAATCCAATCTGTAGTGACACAAGGAAGTGTGGAAATCAGATTGGGGAGATACTCTTCTCTCCTGTCAAGCTTGTTGAGTGTCCATACACTGTGGTCATCCATCTCTGTAGCAAATAACTGGACCTGTCAGGACTTGTTGTGTTTCAGGCCCTTCATAGCGATACCACAATGGAATACTGTGTTGCAAGTAAAAAGCCCTTTATTTGTCATATTTATGCGATTATCAATCTTTGAAATGATTCTGGTGTATAGACTGTTGCTTCAGCGTCGCGTGGGCGCCGTGACATTTGCGGTCTGGACACGGGTGTAGTCTCTAATGTTAAAGTACTGAATCCAAACAAAAGACGAGTTTCACTGTTGTTATTTACGCTTTCAGACAAAAACAAGGGTTAAAAGAAGGCAGAATATTTTAACCTGAGTTAACCTGATAAAAATGTAATTATTCTTTTGTAATTTGAATATTTCTGCCTCTGAAAAGCAGTGGAGGAAAGGTAGAGATGTGTAGTGAGACTAGCTGTTGAAGGAATAGAAACGGTAACACATTCCCCCTATAGATATAGCTCTGCAACTGACATCACTGAGTCCGTTTATAATTGCTACTTGTGTCCAGACACTGAACAACATTAGCATTCATTCTTAGTCGTGTTTCTGCCACCCAACAACAAACAGTCCAACATTCACTTTCTCCAACAGACCGATCCAGCTCCGCTGTCACAAGGACAGATACAGGAGAACATTCCTGCCCTCTGCTATTACACTTTATAACAAATCACCTCTGGCCAGATCATCATCCTTCAAATGACTACAACACTTGCTTGCTGTTGTTGGTGATCCTTGCACTACTGTTCAGTTTGTTTAGTTCACATAGTTGTTCATTTGATACCATTCCAATTTTTTGTATATACTGTGCATTTTTATTTTATTCTATTTTATCTTATTTTTTTTTTATTTTCTTCAATTCAATATCTGCTCTGCTATTTTATTGTACTGTATATATTGTGCATTTCCATACTTCATATCTTATTCTACTCTGTAACTTGCTGCTGCTACAAACAAATTTCCCCCTGGGGATAAATAAAGTTTATATCTATCTATCTATCTATTTTTGCTCTGTTTTGGCCTCCACCAACTACTGGCAGTAATACGATTCTAATCATTTTTTTCTCAACTACTTGATCATCACTGATCATAGTCTTTCGAATTGGAACTATGTGTGTGAAAGAAACACAGGACTTTCACCCAGGAGAACTCTATTCATGTCTTGTGTGAAGCCGAATGTTGGTGGTGACTTATTTCATTATACGTCCGTAATTTAAATAACGTAACCCAAACCAAGCCAAACCACGTCGTTTTACCAAACCTAACCATGTAGTTTTGTTGCTTTGTTGTTTTGCTATGTTTCAATTCACGACGGTAACCACACGGTAACCACACGGTAACCACACGGTAACCACACGGTAACCACACGTTAACCACACGGTAACCACACGGTAACCACACGTTAACCACACGGTAACCACACGGTAACCACACGGTAACCACACGGTAACCACACGGTAAAGCTGTGATTCCCTCGAAACGTAATTGAGAATGCAGCTTAGTTGTATGGGAACGTAATTTTGTCGAAAACAGGGTTGCAAAAGGTAGATGAGAACACTGGAAAGCCAAATCTTAGGACTGGTTCTTAATTGACTTATCTGGTTAAATAAAGGTTAAACAATATCAATGAAGTATAATAAGATAAAAGCTTATGGGGCTGCATAGCCCGTTAGTATTTCTCTGGTGGTTCGTCACTATGATCGGCCCCTAGTCATTCGATCTATTGTTGGTATTAAGATATTGAGTACTGCAGCTTTAACTAGACTTCTTGAAGAAACGGACTCTCTGATCTTAACGTTGTGAGTTTGCCATACAAAGTATCTACCGGCTGCATTTTGTGGTTATTTCAGGCTGCAGGACGCCATCGGAGCAAAGCGGCAATAATATGGCAACGTTTCCCGACAAGGCGATGAGGTAATTAATGTGTAAGTGCTCTTCAGAGGAGTACTTAACAATTAGACTCGAACGGCTGTTAATTATTGAGAAACTGTGCTGTCAGATAGTGAATGGCATGAATGCGGTTAATACAGGGCAATGCCATTCATCTTCCTGTGTGTCTTAACTGTGCGTGTCTACAGTGACTTAGTAGGGTCCACATACATCACTCACCATGACAGCAATATCAAATAAAGCAGCTGGAGCTGCAGCTCCAGATTGATTGATTGGACTCCATTGGAAACTTCGTCGTCAGCATGTTCCCACAGAGCGCGTTGCAGGTCCTTTAGTTATCAACATTGTTCCCAATCTACTGATATCACAAAAGGTAAATCCAGCCACCGACGTCTGCCCACTTCTCAATAATGAATGGGCCCGCTGAAACATTCAGGGTGACCTCCTGGTTAAAGTAGAATGCCTCACTCGCTGTGCACCTTTACATCTTGAAAGATGACTGTGTCACACGGCCTTTGTGCATTGCTTTAAACTGTTCGAGTGTAGTTGCTGCTTTCTATCTCCAGGTCTCATCCTCGCTGTGGTTGTAACGCCACATAAACAAAGCCAGAGGGCCAAAAAAGAAACGGATCAAATTAGCCTTGCCGCTTCAGCCCCCCCCCCCCCCCCCCCCCCCCCCCGTGCTTCGGAGGGAGATCTGCGTGCGTTTACTATGCAGCAGTTGCAGTTGTTGTTGGTCACGGTGATATAAGAGCACTGCACCACGTGTGTGTGTGTGTGTGGGGGGGGGGGGGGGAGTAATTGCAGCTGGAAACCGTCAGAATCAACAGTGACCTCACATAAGCCATAACTAGATCTTTTATTTGTTTTATTCCCTCTCTCCTGCCACCACCGTTTGAGTTGAATTGATCTCATTGTAAAGTCTCTTTCACGGCAGCGCAGCCGAGAGTACCGGAGATCAAAGCGGCCTCGCTCTCCCAAAAATCTGCACAACACACACACACACACGTGATGATTCTCCTGTTGTGCTCTGCAGTCAGGCTGGAGCTGTCATTTATTGGCTGTGCTTGCATGTGGAGGGGGATAACGTTACTCACTGTCACAGAGCCGGCTGTCTGCTTCAAATGGCAGTTAGCATCACGAGCTACCACATCCTCTGTTGTGCAGTTTCTCAGCTCCGCCCGGGCCTTTGTCTTTTATCTCTTAAAAGCAGGGGTTTTTTTGACAGAGGGATAGACCTCTGCTTGATTAGGTTTTGCAGCTAATCTAGACGCAGGGCTTTCCTATCATCTGATGATTATCACCGCCTGTGATATTAACTCTATTGTGTGTCCCTTTTAACTCAGGTGTGTCTCACCCAGTGCCTTACTGCTTAGTAGCTGTTGGCCAGTTTCATGTGCGTGTGATGCAAAATCTTTCTCTGCATACAAAACACCGTTTACATGGAAGAAATCTTCATGTTTTTAGAGCTTCTTTTTCACTGAAAACAGCTGCCTGCTGCATCCAAAAACGACACTATCAGAGTGGTGAGAGTGACCTAAAACAGTAAAGTTGGGGGCCGGAAAGACAAACAATGAGCTTAAACTCCCTTCAAGACGCTGAGGCAAAACCTGAGATACAAAACAGAGAAATGATCCTTGATACAGTACCTAAAGACACAGGAAGCTGGATGAATACAGCCAGGTTCATCTTCTTGCTGGCAGGGAAGTTGGAACTGTTTTCTGGGAAGGGTTGCTGTAAATATTGGGGTCACACCGTTCTCTTTTTTCGTGGAGCCCCGCTCTGGACAGCAGTGCTGATTAGAGAGAGCCATCAATGAGCCCGACCAGAGGCTGTCATTTCCAACAAGTTGCACACAGAATTGAACTACTATTAAGAAAAGTACAAAGTAAGATGTATATGTTTACAAAGCATCTTTATTTCAATGACAATAAAAATGGTTCCTATCAAAGAGGCCTGTCATGCTCATATCATTTTTAATACAACATTTAAATGTAAAAGTCATTATCTCATCTTCGAACGAGAGGCCACATCTGGTTATTCCATAACGTCACATACCTCCAAAATAAATTGTGTGAATAGAACATGAGGTCAAACTAAAATGGTTAACGGGTACCTACAGTCAGCTCAGCCGGTGCATGGAACCTTGTGTGGACACTTTTCAGAACTGTACATTTCCTTTTTACTCAAGTATTTGACATTTATGATTTCTTACAACTAGTCTATTATCTACTATGTGTTTGCTTGCCAACATGAGTAAATCATATTAGGCACATGAGTCAGTCTTCTCTGGCTTCAAATGTGCTCAGAGGCAGGATTAATGAAACATCGGATGGATGGATGGATGGATGATAGATGGATGGATGGATGATGGATGGATGATTAATGGATGGATGGATGGATGAATGGATGGATGGATGGATGGCTGAATGGATGGATGAATGGATGGATGGATGGAATGATGGATAGATTGGTGGTTGGATGGATGGATGGATGGATGGAATGATGGATAGATTGGTGGTTGGATGGATGGATGGAAATAAAGAAAGATATACTGTATAGCTGATGGATCGAAAGATGGATGGATGGACGGACGGATATGTTAATGGATGGATGGACTGATAGATATATGGATAAATTGATGGATGAAAAGAAATATATATAGATAATGAATGGATGGATGAATGGATGGAAAGATATATAGATAATGAATGGATGGATGAATGGATGGTAAGATATATAGATGATGAATGGATGGATGAATGGATGGAAAGATATATAGATGATGAATGGATGGATGGATATATAGATGATGAATGGATGGATGAATGGATGGAAAGATATATAGATGATGAATGGATGGATGAATGGATGGATGGATATATAGATGATGAATGGATGAATGGATGGATGGATATATAGATGATGAATGGATGGATGAATATATAGATGATGAATGGATGGATGGAGGGAATTTATGGATATCGCCCTTATGGATAACCTTCTTGCGTCTTCTGATTTTCACCATTTCAAAGGAGTCCAAGATGTGTAATTGCACCTCTTCTCAGCGTGGGTCTTAGGGTGATAAAACCAGGCCTGACATTATAGCCCATGTGTTTTGAAGCACACTCTAGAAAGGCTGTTCTGGGAACAGTACAGCAGTCGACAAAAGAGAGAGGTTGAACAGTGTGGCTCCACTGACATTCTGCTTCACCTTTCATCTTGTTTGTGGTGTTGGTGCTAACGGACCCGCCACTCCAAAGTGCTTCAAAGACAGAACCGGACAAAGTGAGGCTCCGGTTCTACCCGCCCGAAGCAGTGGAAACTGTCAGAAACGCTAACGGCTATCTCTGCTTGAGTTTGTGCTTCGTTTTCAGCCACTTGAGAATCAAACTTCAACCGAACCTTCACTGTGCAGCCTGCAGTATGTATAGTCTGCTATATGCAGCTATCGTTACTTGTGGGCATCCACATTTCAGCAGTCTGTGTGCATCAGTAATTATGCTGTGATAGACATACTAAATGCATTATTATTTGCTTATAGCACTGTATAATTGTAGTTATAAGCACTCAAACATACATAACGCTTTACAAGACTATTATAAAGCCTTTTGTGATGACTTATTAGGTCAAGTACCATCATACTTCATAACTGACATTTTCTTTTGCAAGGATGATAGTGTATTATAATTCCATAATTAATAGATTATAATCTTTTAATAATATATCATAATTCATTTTCTCATGCATTCCTCTAGTTACTAAATGAATCTCACTTTTTGCTTCAAGCTATTGAAAAAATATATAATGAAATCTAAACTTTACTTAAAGCAATGAACTTATAATCACACTATAATTCATCAAAACAGTTATTATAATGCATTATTAAAATCTAATAATTTATAGATATGGGAAGTATAATACACTATGATCCTTGATTTTATGGGTCACTATAAAATGCTTATAAAATGCTTATTGTTATAAGCATATTAAGGAGTGCCTATAACTGTGATTAAACAGTGTTGTATGCAGATTATGAGGCATTATAAATATGTTAATAATGTATTATAGACATACATATTATAACATATGTAATACTAAAGCACTGACGGGGGCCATTCTGCTACGTAATGAGTACTTTGTACTGATACATTTTACTTTTGTACCTTAAAAAACAACACAAAAAACACGCAAATTAAACAAAAATATATTTAATCTTTTTTTTTTAAGTCAAAAATTCACGTAAAAACACAAAGATGCAGCTTTTAAAAACTGCTCCATTGCTGCAATGTCTTTTTGCATATCTGCCAAAAATCTGCCCCAGTACCAACACAACTGTAATAGCTCGATATCATCTGCCTCTACCATCGACCTGCTGATGTCATCAGTCGCACTCAGCTACAGTGGTAATTGCGTAATTGGTTGATAAATGCCATCATTCATTTGAAGAGCATTCTATTTCTTCAAATGACTAGTCAGTGATATTCAGCACCACCGTGTTAGCGTCTTCAGGGCAGGAGTCCACCAGAGGGAGCACAGCTCTCAGGGCTTCACTGGTGTGCTCCCCGGTCCCCCGGAGATGAGCAGCGTCTGCTAACACTGACGGCCTCTTATCTCGGTTCAACCACTCTATGTTGACTCTGTCCAGCTGCTCATTAAAAGACCGTCTCTGGGAATAAATGCACTCTCTTTGCATCATAGTAAAAGTATTCTTTTTTTTCAACATACCCGTATGGCCAAAACTGACACGAACGCGAATTCAAAGTTATAAATTGAAATAATAGGGGCAATACAGTTGCATTGGTACATTTGAGCAAACAAAGGTTGCAGACTTTGAAGGATATTCTCTCACCATCATGCTTCATTGCCATTGTGGCAAACATTAGATTTCTACTTTCCTGTTTATGAAGTAATAAGTACATTTATAATTTCAAATCTGTCTCGCTAATATGCTGAAGTTGGAGAGACGAAAAGGATCCGTATTTTTCATCCTAACTGAGCTCAAACCCGTTTCCAAAGCTCTTTGATATAATTTGGGTTGATGTTGGATTTTCCAAAGAAAAGTAGCATAAATGTAGGCATTAGTGTGACAACTAGTAGTCAGTTAATGAATTAAGAGACTAGCGGAAATCTCCAAGTATTTTGATAACTGATTATTTCAGTCTGGGGGGGCCAAACTACGGCACGGCCTGAGATGACTTTAAAAAAATTAATTGAGCATATTTCTACAAAATTGCACTGTATGTACATTGGACATACGTAGTTTGAACATTTAGTGAAATTATCTCCGTCTTGGCACAGAAACCAATTTTTTACATCTTAGACTTACAGATTTACATCTTACGTTTGCATTTTAATATTTTAAGACGGCCCCCAGGCTATGAACACAAACCAATATTAGGCAACTTCTGCCTGTTTTAACCTTCCTTATTAACATATTTACACGTAACATAATTGTGTTTCAAGTGGTCTCTTAGGTCATGCGCTGTATTAGAGTTTAAAATAATGAAATCAATTCAATTTACATTTAAGAGCAGCATATGCAGAAATGATTTTAGTCATTTATCGAGGAAAAAGTACCAACGTTCTTTGGTTTCAGCTGAAATGCGAGTATTTACTGCCACTCTCTGTTTTGTATCATTGTAAATCTACCAGTACACGGCAGGTCAAGTCAGGACCGGCTACAAAGAGCCGCGTGATAAGCTTCCGTCTTCAGTCCAAAAGGCCTCCGGGACAAGGGCTCAGTCCTCTGCAGGACGGAGCCTGAAGCTGAGGGAGATAGTCGTCAATCAGTGTCTAACGTGAGCCATGCGAGGACGTAATGTACTCGTCACCCCTCCTCAGACCTCAGCTGGCCTCCTTATTTCCTCACAATAGCTTCAATTACACACGCGGGGCGGTCCCCCTCCCCAGCCCCCCCCCCCCCCCCCGGGTGGCGGCAGGCTCGCGTGGGCTGTTAGTACCGCGGGCCATGTTTTATGGGTTCCCTGAGCTCGGAGTGTGGAGAGGTGGCGATGAGGCCGCCGCTGGCCGTTTATCACTCCCCCGATACCTAGTGGGGAATTTACGCTGCGTCCAGGCGCAGCAGGCGAGGGAGGGAACACTGTATGATGCCGGAGAGCGAGGCCTTTAATGAACCCTGAGGGGGGGTCAGGGTGGGTCAGGGCGGGGGCACCACCCTCGAATAACCCTCGAAGGAAGAAGGCATCAAACCCTTTATCTCGATCATATCGCAAACATTTCTCGACTTCCTTGTGAGCTCACACAACAAGCTGTTTCCAATCGGCGCCCATCTGAGACCTGAATCTGCGGAGTGGAAATCTAGGTCACATGGTAAACTGTTAGGTTTCCGTGAGGATAAACAAGATAATGGGATCCGTTCTGCCGACTGAATCAGCAGAACAGTGTGGCTGCCGGCGGAGTTTGTTGCCTCAGCTGTTTTTTTATTTTCAAGGAAATACAAACCACTGTATTTTTCTAATAATCAGCTCCTGCTGATAGCGGAAGTAAACGTGTTCTACAAACGGGACTAGTGTGTGAGTGCATGATGTATGAGGAAGAATGACATCACAGAGGCGTTATCCTTCTGGGTGAAATTGGGAGAGGCTAAAAAGTTACAAAATTAAAGTAAATGTAAGAATTGATTTCAAATTTCTTGAAGTAAACCTCTCCCTAACGTTCCGGCCCTAACGACCATTTCATTGGCCCAGCGGGGGTTTGGATGAAGGGTTACCGTGGGACCAGTTTCTGGGCCTCGCGTGTGTTGTGCGTGGTTGTCACTTTCAACTAATGTTGGGATGTTTTCCTCCCACATATATAAAAAAGGGACTGAAATGTGCAGCTTGTATTAAAATCATGTGGCTCATTTTTTTTCCTCGTTTGTTGAGTTCACTGGATGATATGTGCAAAATAGCTTATCTAACTATAAAGCAAAGAATCTCTGTCTGTGTGTCTGTCTGTGTGTCCTTCCCATACCTTGAGAACCGTTCATCCGATCTCCTTCACATTTGGCAGGTGCATTGATGGGGACCCAAAGATGTGCAGTGTTGAAGTTGGTGCAGTTTAAAAAAATATATTTGCTTTTGTTGTTTCATTAATTTTCTCTTTTCATTTTAAGTGTGAGAGAGACAGACAGGAAAGGCAGGGCAGAGAGAGGGCTGGACTTGAACGGACCCGGTGAGCTACATTGAAATAAAACGCAAGCAGCAATACCAGGAGCCAAGCTGTCGGCCATTCCCCAGAACAGGCATTGCTCTAGTTTGTCGAAAGTTGGCCGCAGTAGGAAAAACCCCAGTATTGGCAGGGTTTTTACAGGAAATCAACTTAGGTTCCATTCTCATATTTGCATCCATCGTGATAATATTGCGGATTCCAGCAATACCAACGTCGATTGGGTCAAATTGCATTCTCAAAAAGTATTTTGAACTGCTTTATCCTCTCTTAGCATCACCGCTCCTACTGTGTGGTCTGACCATGGTACACAAGGTTTAAAGGGGCTATTTATGAGATTTTGAACATTAATATAGCAGCAAACAACTATATTTGCTATGTAAAGATAGAGTGGGGTAATGTCTCAGAGACTGTCTTGTAATCAGAGCTTCTCTGTTCTTTCCTTTGGTAGCCGGACCGGACACGCCTACACGTCCGCAGTGCATGTGAGACCAAGGCCAGGTCTTTAACACAGGCTCCCCCCCACACTGTTATTTGCTTTGCTGTGGTACCGACGTAGGCTACGCCGGTGACGTGGCTTTCTAACGAAGGCGATTGCTTCAAACCATTGTCCAAACAATCAACAATCGGTCGATTGTGCTATCAAGGCGTGGTGGTAGAAAGTGATTTAGTTTGTCTGATGAGATTGGAGGAGGCTGGTATACATTGTGAAGGGGAAGCAGTGTTTTTATGGGTTCTTTGCTCTTCCTAAATTATTTTGGATACAATCTGGATATGCCAAAAAATGGATTTGACCTAGTCTGAACTAAGAGAGTGGCTTCCCACAGGGCATTTTACCATAAAAGCCAGATGGCAAAGTGAGTTCAGATGAAGACGACCTTTTTAGATTTTCTTCTTCAAAAGATGGCCGCTGCTGACCATTTGCCATCCCTAAGATCTGTTCTTCACCAAGTCATATTTGCCACTTCTAATCACTGTAGAAAATAATTTGTTTTTGAAACGCTGTCATTGAACGTAAGAGCGATTTTGCATTGGCGACTAATTGACCTACGACTGTATTATTAGAACTCTCATTTCTTATGAGAAAAAACAGATTCAGGCCAAAGACTTTTCATCTGTGAGAAGAGGTCGAGCTGCTTTCAGTGCTGCCAAAGGTCAAACCTCGACCCCAGAACCTGCTCTGTGCCACGTAGACCTGGAAAGAAGACACAGAAATGGTTAAAACAAAAACAAAAAAGCTGTTAAATTAACGTTTTTTTGGAAAGTTATTGGAAGCCGTCGCCACCTGGAAATCTCTACAACAAACGTGGTGAGAGTTTTATCATAAGCAATAGTTTTATTGGAAAAAAATGTAAGTTGGCAAAAAATTTCCCACAAAATTAACAGAAATTTGACACCTTGCAATAACCGGCTGAACTACGCATTGCCACTGTTGGTTTTCCTAAATTTATAGTGCATCTTGGGAGTCGTTGTCTTCATTACAAAATGAATAGGACAGTCATAGTGGTTACTGGTCCCTGGCCTCACTGGGGGTACTGATTCGCTGACCTAAGACGGTCAGAGCCTGTGAATTAAAGCCGAGCTCAGCTGGAGTGAAGGGCTTGTCCTCCCCCAGGTGCCAAATGGATTCTGCAGTTATTACCATAACGCTTCGCTCCAGCTCATTTAGCCGCAGCCCACAGCTGGTCACAGGAAGAGCTGCACCTGGTACAGCCAGCAGAAACAGCTCCTTTACTGTCACGATATGTCAAGTGAAGAAAAGCAGGGGTTTTGTCCTCTTCTTGTCTGACTGAATTAGTGAAGCAGGAGTAATTAATGGTCATTTCTGATGGGATTTCCTTTGCCTACCTCAAAGCGATCAGGCACAGTGGACGTCTCACTCCAGAAACCGTATGATAGATGGCCTAGCATTTGGCTCCACCGTCTGCTCCATAATGTGCTACCCCCCCCCTCGTCATGACAAAGGACACTGTTTACACTGGTCCTGAATAAGGCGAGAGGAACATGTGTGGCCCAGTCCATAACCTGTCCTCTTATGACGCTAAAGGAACGAGGAGGAAATGACTTTTACTGCGCCGCCCTTAACTGCTGCGTAAATTCAACCGGTCAGTTCGGGCGACAGATTTACAACATTATCTTATTATGTGTTGAGAAAGAAAAGCACTCCGCTTTTACAGGGACACTCTACTTATTTGACTCGTTAAGTTTAGTGTGCTGTTTTAGTTTTCATTTTATAAAGGAGTACCTGTTAAAACAGTTGTATAGGCTGAGACTCTGGAGTATAAACGTTGATGTTGAGGTTATTTCAGTTTGGGCTGAGACACACATTCTTTTATCAGAAATATATTTATAAATTGTGGGCATGAGTTTTGAAATACTTTGACAATTTCCAGGCAGAGAGGCTCTAGTAGAAGACAACATTGAGTTGCATGATGGGAAATGTAGGATGCAGTGTTTTCGGGGCTTGGTCTATAGATTAGATGCGGCCGACATTGGCCAACAGAGAGATATGAAGGTAGTATGTGATGACTATATTGCTATAAATAAACCGATACTAACGCGTACTCAGTTCTGCCTTTCTGCTGCTTTCGGTATACTGCTGGTTATAAAATACAACAAATTGCTTTTTGAATCAAAAGAAATGTTGTATTTAAGGTAGTGCAGAATCCACAAGCTTCTAAGAAAACAGAGGCTGCTAGATAACATCTCCAAATAAAGTAATGGTCATTTTAAATACTGTAGCATTTAAAAAAATAAATTAAATTAGTAGTTTTAATGATGTATTATAAGCAGCTTAGAGTTAGAATTAGGAAGTTAAACGAGTCATAATTCCCTCTCTAATATCTATTTTACATTGCTGTGAAAATATCTCCTTGAAACAACTGTATTTATTCAAGTTTCTCACCAAAAATAAAATCTTACAAGATTATATTTGTAGAAATCATGATCATAATTTGACTTTACCCAATACTAATTTTTACCTAAAAGAGCTGAACTCATCATAATGCATATATTAACTTGGTATGTTAGCTCTTAGCTAACGTTTTCTAGCCAAGCAGGGCCGTGCTGCTCACCGGCTGCTAACAGCTAACGCTAACTAGGTTTCCTCCTGCTGATTGTCCGTCTCCATATACCGCCGACATGTTTTGGTCTTAGTAGTGTGTCACACACTAGCAACCACATGTGCAGTGCACCTCTCCCAAACACGCATCTTTACTGAATACCGGCAGATAACGATCTGCACCCAGTCAGGGCGTCAGGGCGTCCCTAGATTATAATATTATACTAGATGTCTGTGGACACAGTTCGTCAACTCGATAGTTGACAGCTGTGCTCGAAACTCTGTAGGTGTGTAGTTGAGATGAAAATGAAGGCGAAGTTAGTTGATGAGATTGGTCGGAGCAAGTGGGTAAGGGGCCATTGCCCCCCCCCCCCCCACACACACGCACTTTATGTCCTTGGCCTCGATATGGTGCTGTGTTTCTATCTGTGTTCTTTGTCCAGAGTCTTAGTTTTGTTGTTAGATAACAGAACGGCCCAGAAAAGACGTCTTAAGCGGAATATATTTACTGCCTTCATTTTAAGAGCTTTTGACGACCATATTTCCGACGTATAAACAGTTCTACAGGGTCTCTTTGACAGATCTTTTGGCAAAAGCACTTAAAGGTGAAATCCATCACATACATAACAGTGTGACAGTGATGGCAGCTTCCGCCTACAACCTAGATTTGTCTTTTTAAATCCATCTCTTTGTAAACCCCTCAACTTTATGAAGGTAAGGCACTAACTCGCTGGAGAGCCCCTTTAACATTAAACCAAATTCTGCGGCCCGTATTCGTTAATTGCAGGATCCCGTCCTAGTATTCGGTAGACTCTGATTAATGGAGCGCTCCATTAGATACACAAGCGTAGGCCTTCGATCAACTGGTTGGGCCTTGTAGCATGCGGAGGGAGATGGGGTTGTGCGTGTCGGTCTGCAGCACCGTTCCGCTCGGCACCGTCAAACTTTCTTCTGCTGTCCTCGTGACTCGCAGTCTTTTAACAAAACGCCATCTGTTCTCACTTCAAAGCTGCTCGCCGGGGCTGAATATAATTGCCGTATCGCTTCACGCAGCTCCCCCAACCCGGACCCACTCCGTGGCACTGCGAGCGCCGGTATCGCATCCAGCCTGCGTTTTGTTTTTTTTAACATCTCCGCCAGAGCGCTACTGCCAGCTGAATCATCACGGCGGAGGGCAGCAACGGCCATCCAAACAGTGATATCTGCATTGAGCAGAGAGCGACCGTGGCCCTCTCTGCTGCGATAGGGTTCCTTTGGCTTTCTAAAGCATCGGCGGACTGACGCATTCCAGCTGAATGGACCTTGTTCTTTTAATATTAACTCTGCATCAGCGTTCTATCACTTTGCAGAACAATACAAAGTCCCGAGGTGTAGTTTATTTATTTTTTTCATGTCAAACCTGTGTAAAAACTACTATGATTTTTTTTCACACAGATTTGTACTTCTGTAATCATCAACTATTGATGACCTGAGTTTCTACACATCATTAATTCATTCATGCATCTGTACTCATCTATTCCCCTTCATGCGGCATTCTTTTTTTACAAGTTTCACAATGAGGGAACCCAGGCTGTCAACCAAGTGTGAATTTGTTAAAGCGTCGACAAGGATTCATTTAATCAGAGTTTAAAATACCTTCGTCATCTAGGGGTTGTATTGCTGTCTTTGTATTCACGGAAAGAAAACCTTTAATTTTATTGTGTTATCCTCTACATCAGGGGTCTTCAATTAAAATTCCAAAAGGTCCAGATTGAGAAAATCTCCTCGGGCAAAGGTCCGGAACATTACAATAATATCTAACTCGCGCCACTTAGTGCCATATATATATATATATATATATATATATATATATATATATATATTCAAGAAGTCTAGTAGTAGTAACGTCTCTGTGTAGTCAACAACTGTCAAATCAAATAAAGAAAGTACACATCAATTATATTTTAACTATTATTATTCTCAGTTCTCAAATGTAACTGGATGGATTATAAATAATACATAGAAATACATAAATAAATGTTCTTCTCTCATTTCAAGTAAAATAATGGCTCCATCTAAAAATAAAATACACAAAAAAGAACTTTTGAAAAACTTACATCTTAAAAGAAAGTGCTTGATTTTATAAAGATGAGCCTTGTGTCTGAGGCTGCTGACAGGTATTTGCTTGATTTTTTCACATAACTCTTCTTTTTGTTTCCCCTCAAGTAAAGTTCCAGCTACTGCACTCATGCACTCATCGACAACCTCTCCATCAGTGAATGGCTTTTTATGTTGACCCAAAATCAAAGCAACTTTCAGGGAACATTCGTAAGCACGTCGTTGGGCAGTGAATGAATTTGTTAATATTCTGGTGGAACGTTCATATTGGGCTCTTAAATGGTTTATTTTCTGTGCCCTCAGTTCGGATTGGAGTGGGTATGTTTGGTCTCGTTTCACATCGGCGCTTTGAATAATGGCCACGGTATCTGAGCATATGAGACAGAGTGGTTTAGTAGCGCCAGCAGGAAGAATGAACAAATACGAGTCCGTCCATTCTTTGTTAAAGCTGTTTTCGAGGTCCACCTTTCTCTTTTTAGAGCACGCCATGTTAACTTGCTTCTCCGACTTACTCACTTCTCTCACTGCTTCTCTCTCACTGCTCTCGCTCCGTCTCCCGCCTGTCTGCGTGATCTCACTCGACTCACGATGCATTTTGGAATAAACATTCGATTGGCTGAGTAGCGTCACGTGAGATTATTTACAATGTATGTAATTGGTCGGTGTGTTTCCTGAACTGCTGAATGAGTGCCGTAAAGGCCAGAAAAGCTGCGCAGGTTAAAACAGAAGCGCTCCGCCAAAATGTATAATTCTCAATTATCCATCAATTATACGTCCGGGTCCGGATAGGACAGCGTCTGGGTCCGGATCCGGACCGCGGTCCGCCTATTGGCGACCCCTGATGTACATGTTTCAATGAATCTGTATTTGTGTATGATTTTAAATGTTTTTATATATTTTTGATAAGTCAATGAAAAAAAGAGTAACTAAAATTAAGCAGAGCTCTGTCGCACAATTAAAAACTAGGACTCAACACTTTTAAATGCGGTTGACACACTGGCAACCAGGCATCATGCTTTTGGTTGCCGAAATTGAAAACACGGTTGCCATTGTTACTCCCCTTGTGTTTTGAGTGATTAAGATGCTATGCAGTTATACGTTAGCTTAAGCTTAATAAAATGAATCTTTCTTAATTATAAGCATGATTTAAAGATGAATCCTTGTTGGTACAACCCAGCCTATGTTAGGTAAATATGAACAGGACTTCTGAGTAGAAAGTGGATTGCTCTGCACCCACAGTCGGATCACAGTGCTGATTGGTTCCTCTCGCTCTGACCCTGAGCCCTCTTCTTCGACCAATCAGCACGAGTCACATCGAGGCTCCATCGGTCTCTGCTATCGCTGTGTTCAAGGTTGTCCTGGCGACCAGCCCAGGCTTTATGTGCCCATGTGTGAGTCTGGGCCCTCACGAGAGCCGGCTTCGCCCCTCTTCGCACCATGTGCTGCTGCTGATTAGCTGGAGAGAGGCTGTGCAGCATCTGATAAAGCCCTAATTGACGCGCCCACCGAGGGAGGCCTTTGTGTGCTCTTTGTTGGCCCCGGCGAGGCGCCGCGGAGTCAGACCTCGTCACAGTGGCCGCTTAGACAATAGGAGCAGCTGTAGCTCAACTCTGAGGAGCTGTGGTGATGATGGGGGACAGGAACCTCCTCTGCTATTGACTGACTGGGGAAGAGGGGATGGGGACAAGGAGGGGGGGGGTCTACAAGAAAGAGGGTTGTTTTGGGACAAACCCTTTTTTTTTTTTTGACCCAACAACTTCCGTGAAGCCGTGGTGTCCAGTGGCTGACGTCTCCATTGAGGCACTAGAGGAGCTTTTTGCGTGGACACTGGGAGGACAGGACAGGACTGCTCGGCATTAACAAAGGGAGCAGAGGGATGTAGGTTCAACCCCCTCCATGTGGCCCAGATACACACAGGCAGATGCTGAGATGGGACTGTACCATGTGGGGTGTCAGTGGTGTTGCCATACAGACTAAACTGTGCTTTGCTCTTCTGAATGTAACACATTCTTTTCAAACAAGCTTTTTTTCTTTTATCGATGGACCCTTGTGCGAGCAATGATATTTTTAATCTGAGCCTTTGTTACTAGCTGACAAAATGCTGAAGTTCAAATCTTTTTGTTTGGACTACTGGCAGTTCCTCTGTCTCCAGCCTCTGCACGGCTTCTATAAAAGGTGAGATCATGTTTGTTGATTCCAAAGTGTTGTCTCTTTTCTAGTCAAAGACAAAAGACACACACGGCTTAGACATGTGAACAGACTTCTGTTCTTTTCGTGTCGTAAAATTGTCATGTTTGAACTAAACGTCCCCACGCTTTGTTTTTTTTACTCTACTCTGAGAGGGGCTGAAATGAGGCACGAGGCCCACGTGTCCGCGAGGTCAACTGGTCTGAATAGAAGCGCTATTGTTGCGGTTTGCCCCCCGACAAGCTCCGTCTCGGTACTCGGCCTATTGTGTGTGTGTTGTCCCGCTCATTGTTATTGACTCGGCAGCACGAGGCGACACGTGCTCAGTCATCCACCGTTCCAGCGCAGGAGCATCTGAGGAGACATCACAGTCTCTGTTCAAGCTATTTTTTCTATTTCTTAAGTTTGCACGACGGATGCCAATGCTCGCTTCTTGTACATGTGTTAGCAAAATGGGATGTGTTTGTAACGATACAGTGACGAATTACCTGCAATTTAAATGGGCACTTTACAGATTTTACACATCAAAGACAGGTTCAGGTCAGTCAGTGCAAACAGATGTGTAGGAGCTTTGTCAAGTCTGACAAAAAGAACCCCGTCAGGGTTAGCCTGCATTACAAACTAGGAACATTAATTGAAAAATATTGGTGTTTCCCAGGCAGGCAAGGTCAAACAAAAGGTGCAATTGAGTTGCATTATGGGAAGTGTAGGATTTAAGAGTTTTTGGAGCTTGACCCACGCCAGGGACTAAAACAGTCTTGGAACCAATCAGCTATCGGTCTGACAATAATAAGCCTCATTGGGCAACGGGTCATTATTTAGTCCGTTCCGGTAAGAGTGGGCTTCCTCTACACAGGGAGACAGTTAAGAAGCTAATGTTAAGCTAAATTGTCGTCAGACGGTAGCCAATGGGTTCCAAAATTTCATTTTGGGCGCGGTGTTCCCCTCTTTAGCGCTCCACACTGACAGTTTACCTGCATTCAACCAAAGCCCGCTGGAAAGCGATTGGTCAATACTACTTGGACTACAAATGAAAAGCCAGCGCGCTTCTGATGCTAAAATCTTGTCCCATTGCCTACAGTGTCTGTTTATAGAGATACAGTCAGCATATCTCAGCCACTGCTGCTCTGATTTTGACTGTTTTTATTTACCTGCACATGTCTAACGTTTTGAAAGAAATACAAAATGGATGGAGTGCTCCTTTAAGCTTGGGCCAGATGAATAATTTAATTCATTATGATTAATTAGAATTTTTGTCTTTTGCACAAAGTGTAAAATGCCTATATTATGGTAACTCTGAGGATAGCGGGCTATCTTGTTGCGATAACATTACAACACTCAAAAAGGACTTATCTGCATCCTTGGTTTGTACTGACATACAGTGTCTCTACGTACAAAAGCGAAGCCATGTGAGTTGTCTGAACAGTGTGTGGATTTTTTTGTTATTGTTTTTTTTTTGGTTCAGTCTGTTCCTGCGTTGTCGCTAGGTAGCTTCTGCTAGCTTGTCAGCTGCCTGGAGCAGGAGGGCAGGACAAAGGGGGTAAATGACTAAATATGCAAACTTTGGAAATGCAAAGTTGAAGCCAACTGACAGCAAAGCTCACGATATATTGCTCTGCTAACGATATTGCTCTGCTAATGTATACGACCCACAAGCTACAACTGTCAAGTAGCTAAGGGGTTAGCTACCTGAAAAAATACATTTCAATGGTAACATTTAGGTTTTACAGGAACTGAAAAGAGGTGGATTCCAATACAAAACACATGACATACGATAAGAGAAAACTTTAAAAACATGAAGGCTTAAATGAAGGCTGCTTCAATACAGCTGAAAAACGGTCCACATCAACTGAAAGTTGTTTTTTACATGACTTTTGTGTAAAGATATTGAAATGGGTTTTGCAGTGAATGGATATAAAGCCAGTAAGTAAGTGACACACTCAGCTTGAAAGCTCATTTTAGCAGGTTTTTCCTGGCCTCTGTTCGGTCTCATTTTCTCTGTGTAATGGGAAAGACACCCGTGGGGTCACTTGAAGTGAGCTAACTCTTAACTCTTCTGTCTGGTTCAGAGAATGGTAATCAAAAAGGTGAATATGCAATGTGCAGATATTTATTCATGAGTCCACCCACCCCCACCACCCTCTCTTCCACGCAGTCTTGTCTCTGGGGGGGCGGGGGGTGAAGACAAAAACGCCCCCCCGCGACATGGCTTAATGCTCGTGTGTTTTCCATTTAAATACCAGGCGGTGATTGGATGGTGGGGACCCATTTCATTCACTTTGAGGATGAGCCAAACCTTTGTGCTGCTTTGGAGTGCGGCGGGACTGGAAAGTGTTCATTTTGGTGTTGGGGTTCCATGATTCGTTTTTTTTGGTGCCAGAAGGTAATCAGCTTCATCTCCGTGCTTGAGTTAGTATGAGGTCATGCACCAAGGACAGACCTGCTCATAATAGCGTTTGGTCTCTTCATCTGGAAAATCAGCACCAATCAGCATAATGGAGCTTGCACTTTTTTAAAGGGTCAGTTCACAAAAACAACAAAAACAAGTGTCACTTTTCTCTCGGGTTGTCTTTTAGGGATGTAGTGCATTATTTAAATAGGAAGAGATAATGTGCACTGAACAAATATTGAGCAGTGAACGGCAACGTAATGTTTCTGTAATATTGGATTGATAGCACATGAATTGTGCATCATTTGCAAGCGCTACCTGCCCCGTCTCAAGGTCCGATTCACAAAAGATATCGCACTAACGATATCTCAGCGCAAACACATCCATAAAGCTTTGCAGCTGACTGCGATTTGCCCTTTTTTATTTTTGGCTAAGTATGAATGCACACTCATGATGCTCATACGCAGGGTGGGTGAAATAATACATCATTATGGGGAAAATATGAATTACAGTCTCTTATTTTAACAGTTTTTGGAGTTATTTAAATATGTGCAGCGATTCCACGGCAGCAGAAACAATGAGTGCATCTCCCCATTAACAGAGACGCGGTGCGCATCCCGTTTTATTGACATCTCCCTATTTCAAAAAGGACATGCAGGATATCTTTATTCATTCATTTTCCATTTGGTCTTCATCCGTGCCCAAGTCCAGCATCACAGAGCCACTAGCTTTGCTGTAGACTCTTAGTCCAGTTTCATGTCTTTTCTTCTGGCAATGCACAGTCTCCAGTGTAGAAATATTCATGCAGTAAGGTCAAATTCAATTGGCAGTCGAGAACATATCAAATTAATCAGTCAAGAGGATTTTTAACTTTTTATTCAGACTACTGCTTCCACTTCTGATATAAAAACAAATGCAGATATTTTTGTGACATAAACAGATACATCCATAGTATCTAGTCATGCATTTAGATTATATATTATATATATTCACACATTTCCCCCTCGGGATGAATAAAGTATCCATCTATCTATCTATATTTTTCCAGGTTTAGATATATAGGTGAATGGAATTCAGTTAATTGGAAGTACTGGTAAATAGTTCTGAAGAAAACTTTTGAAATCTGTGGATAATCCACTGTAATGAGGAGTTTATGGAAGGAGATGTTGCTGTTGAATATTTTAATTTCAATGTAATTTCACAATGCTGAGATCACCGTAAACTACATTCCATCCACCTCCCATTGTATTGGGGTGGAGGCAGACTGATGACAGACTGACATCTCAAAATCCAAGCAAATGAAGCCAAATCAGTGTCTTAATGGCAACTTTGTTTTGTTTTATCAGTAATTTATGTGAATCGACCCTTTAATAGCTTCGTTGTGATTTCCTTTGCAGTTGCTTACTCCTCTGGACTCCTGTAGATCAATGACCCCTTTGGTAATGTGTCAACCCCCACTGTTTGTCTGCTAATGGATTTACCTGTGTTAATGGCTGGGGTTGACAATAATGGCTGTTGTGTTGATGTGGTGTGAGGAGGACCTGTGACATTTTGGTTCATCAGTTCATCAGCACTGAAGACAACCCCACTCCCCACCCCTTCATCATTCACACCCACTGACTCCATTCTGCCTCACATTTCCTTTTCCCCAGGCCGACATGACCTGAGCCCCTCCGTGTACCGCCACTAACTCTTGACAGAATAATTGCACATAAAAGTGGCTCCTATTATGCATTCCAATCCCCCGGCAAGATCGGGGCTTTGCCCTTTTTTCCCTCAAGGATTCATCAGATTACAGAGTTTTTATCTCAACGTTAACAGACAGAGCCATGGCCTTTTAATATTCCACTCTCATTGTGGAGTGGAGTGAGCAGTCTGCTGAGGACCAAATTCAGGACATCAAAAGGCTTCTTAACAAGCAGGTCTTTGGTCTTTCTCAGACTGGTCCCTGCGGAGTCCTGAGTCTTTACAAATGCAGATGAATCTCAGATGAACCTCCAGAGGCTTTCAGGATTCACACCAGCTCACCCAATAATGGGAATGATTTGTTGTTCCATTCTCTAGAGCCCACTGTACACTCTTAGGAATAAAGATGCTAACAACAACCATAGAGGGTTCTTCAGCTTGTCCTCATAGGAGAATGCTTTTGATTCCTGGTAGAACCTTTTATAAAGGTTCCACCTGGAACCCTTTTAGTGAGGTGTACCTAGAAACCTATATAACAATGTATACCTCAAACCATCGGTAAAAATACTCACGATGACAGGTTTGACTGAGAACCCTTCTTGGTGTGATGCTTCCACACAGAAGCCTCTCTGGAGATGCTATCCAGAACATTTCCACCTTCCAAGGGTGCTAACAAGAACCCAACCAGGGTGTTCTACCGAGAACCCTTTTATATTCCAAGGGTTTCATCTAGAACCCACCCAGGGGGTTCTAAAGATAACAATTTGTATTTCATCGAGAACTCACCCAAGGGTTCTATACAGAAACCGCTTATATTCCAAGGCTTTCATCTAGGACTCATTTATATTCCAAGGGTTTCATCTAGAACCCACCAAATGGGTTCTATAAAGAACCTCTTTATATTCCAAGGGTGTGACCTCGAACCAACCCAGCAGGTTCATCTGTGAATGCGTTTATATTCCACGCTGAGTCATCTCAAACCCACCCAGGGATTCTCTGAAGGGCCGGGGCTAATGTGGTGCAACGCAACCTGCAACTATCACGGTTCCCAATCATAGTTTTTGGGGGTGTGGGCTTGGAAGATCTCGTTATACCCATGCGCTCCACAATCCCAAGAACTATTTCTCCTAAAATGGGTTCTTTGGATGAAAAAAGTTCTTACCCCTAGTCTTACAAAGAACCCTTGAACAACCCATTCTTCAAAAAAGGTTTTCAAAAGCAATGTTTCTGGGTAGAACTTCAGCCCTTCTGGGAGAACCCTTGTGGAACCCTAATTAAGGGAGTAAAATCATCTAAGGGGCAAGTTGGAAAATATGTTACAGTAGCAGCTTGGATAGAGTGCTAATTGCATTCATTTATGGGCCAAACAGAGCGCAGGCCTGTGAATGAGTTGGTCCTCAGAGCATGCACTGACACTGCGCTCTGTCAAATTGTGCCAGCAGCTCGTTCACATCGAGTGCTGCAGGGTGCTCTCAGCCTGCCAGCCAATTCTCCGCTACACCCAGTGGCAGATATGCCTCGTAGCGGTCAGTTTGATACCAGCCGCCAGCGCCGCTCTCTTTGGTTTTCTCCCCGCCATGAAATGGAAACATCAAAGTCGGAAGCCGCCGTCAAATCCATCTGCTGCAAAAAAGTGTACAAGTGTGGCTGTGCAACTTGGAGCTTGCAGTCGGGAGCTTTGTAGCCCGAGTCATGGTGCAGAGTGACACTCATGCTCCCTTTTGTTGTTGAGTTCATATTAAGTATGAATGATGTCTGCTGTTTTTCCAGCTGCTTTTCATCTTGTTTCTTCATGTATTTGGGATATTCAGACAAGGGACAAACTTAAGGCAGCAGAGAGTTCATTAATCTCATATTTCCACCACATTACTGATACTGACTGTTGTCTTCATGACTGCCAATAGCTGACCCCGCCCATGAGAGTGGGGGGGGGGTGAACGAGAGACAGACAGGCAGACGAATGGAGAGAAATGTTGAGCAGGTGCTCAGAGGAAGGCCACGGAGGCCAACGGGGAGTGGGGCTATTCTTGAACGTCTAAAATAACAAAGGCAAACTTCTTACATGATCGGTGTGAGGATTTGCTTTACTGTGTGTCAGCATGTCCTTTACATGCAGCTAAAGTTTGCTACGCCCAACTACTACTGGACCAATTACTCAGGACTTGGGAAGCAGACATAATGTGAAGTATCAGTGGTCTAGCAAAATATAACTAAATGACGTTACTCGGTAAACTAAACTAATTTAATGCCTAATGACAACACTGTAACCTTAGTCAGTCCACTAAGGTTTTTTACTCAAGTACTATACAGTTATTTTGTAGTTATGTACGTCACTTGAGGATTTCCATTTTAATTGTACTGTATCACATTTTAACGGGAGATATTGTACTTTTCCTCCACTACAGTTATTTAACAGTGATAGTTACTAGTTGCTCTGCAGATTTTAAATGCAAAACTTAATACAGTAAAATAAATTGTCACGAATTAGCCGTGCATAAAGTAGTTAAAATGAGTTCCACCTTCACCAGTTACAGCATTAAAAACCCTATTTGCACATCGTGGCACCAGTGGTAATATTTCAACAATATAATACTAATATAAAATGCAAAGATTCCTTCTGTATAATACATACACATTTGTTTTCTGCTTATTTTGCTGGTGATGCTTCTGTACTTTCACCTACATTTACATTGTGCTAGAGTTCCTTTTCTTAAGTGAGGGATCTGATATGTCTTCCACAACTATAACGACACATTACAAGAGTTACAAAGAAAGAAGAATCAGTGGCAACAACCACACATAATACATAAACATTATGGCTGGCTGATGAAGACTACCGTCCACAGCATCATGGAGCTCCTCTGCTCCTCAATTATAACCGAGGATTCTTCAGGCTAAACAGCGGCTCCACAATTACCACGGCCTGCCACACTCACCAGAATATCTTTTTTTCTTTTCCACACACATCACACATCACACATTTCACGTCAACTGAACTTTTACGCTGCATTCATCTCGGCCGATTCAGCGATATATGACTTCAATCCTCTGCCTTCCATGTTATATTACTCCCCGACTCTGTTTTTAAATGGTTGATAAGTGACGCGTCAAAGACTTAGCAGCCTATCCGACAACGCCCATTCAGCAGCGGTGTGTTTCACACCCCCGAGGCCTGATACCATCTATTGAGAGGTTGTGAAGAAAAGGTGAGACCTGGCACTGCAAGTGAAACCTCTATACCTCCTGTGCGGAGGTCACGGAGATGATTCACGGGAGAGTTGGCGGCAGTGAGGCTGCTGGTGGAATGCAAACATGCGCTAGTGTTATACACTGAAAGCAAGGAGGGATTTTGCTCCCAAATCTGGTCCGCTCAGCAGCTGGCCTTACTTGGTAATGCGGGCTGGGACCCTGCCCTGCTCTCAACAAGAGCAGCTTTGCTGTGTCTACTTTTACGAATGCCGAGGAAAAAAAGGGGAAGTGATAAAAGGAGCAGTGACTGAAGTAACCCAACCTCCAGGAGGGAGAATTAGTCAGCAAGGAAAAGACTAGTACGGTCATGTGAAATGTGAAGAGAGAGAGAGAGAGGAGTGGCATGGGGTGGGGGGGGGGGTGATGGTAGAGCTGCTACTCCTCTCCCTCATGCAGACTGTCTTCAGCCTACAGTTGCTTAAAAACTTTTTCTTTTTTAACCTCTCTGCCGATCCCAAATTTCAAGTTTCCAGCCTGACGATGTCAGGGACATGTGGGATCTAATGTGGAAGTACTGCATTTCAGTTCGGACGATAAGGTAGGGGGGGGATCCTGTTACAGAGCTCCAAAAGCATGATGGTGTACTGCTGGGAGAGTCATAAGCTTATGCTGGTCTGTGTGCCGGGGGGAACTCTGAGTCTGTTTTCAATATATTTTGACACCCGTATTAGACCTGGAGGACTGGATGCTTGCAAAGTTTAAAATACAGGCTTTATGATTTGCCATCAGTGGTTTTATTCAAGTGACGGTTAAGGAATGTACATTTTTGACTTGTCAGTGAAGAGTGACATCAGAACTTCTCAGAGTCTTCAGCCGGCTTGTTACAGCCCAAAAACCCAAATGTATTTAACCTACAATAATGTAAAATATGGGAAATGTTTACATTAAGGAAGCTGGATTCAGCAAACCCCTCGTCATTGGTTGCATACACTTTGTCCACCAGTTGTGATCAGTTCAGCCAAATACCTTTTTTTATTAGAATATTTTTCAGTGTCTTGGAGAAGTCAAATGATTCTATTATTTGCAAGAAATAAAATGCTTTCGTTTGCCGTAAATCATCTCACGACCTCCCGGAGTTTCCGAATTCTGGCTTAAACGATGAATCGATTATTCAAATTGTTGCGTATTGCAATACATTTTCTGCCGATTGACTGTTCGATTATTGGTCTGATTGTTTAAGCATCTAGTTTAGATGAAAACATCCATTCTTATAGGGCCTTCATGCTACAGTAGATGACAGGAAGATGATGTACCATATACTTCCATGTGGTGTTCAATCACAAACCGTTCTATCCGTGTTGTTGGGGAACAGTGTACGGAGCCATGAGAGGAGCAGTAGTAGGGGATGGGTTGAAGCATTAATGGTTCCACACAGTCATGTCACCACAGACATGCTAAAATTAGTGGCTAGAGCAGCCTGAGTCAGCAGGAGCCAATCACCATTCATGAACTCCTCTGGTCTGTAATTCCAGTCTCCGTGGGTCGGAGTTCATGCTTTAATGCAGAAAGTGTTCCTCCCTCTCAGCGAGTCCAGTCTTTTTATTGACTTTCTGGTACGACGACGTGTGTACGCCGTCTTGTGTAACTTGGCCTTCGGACATTATTTTCCGTCTCTGCTGTTTTCCCACGAAATGCCACAGTTAAATGGTTTTTCCTCTTGGCTCCGGGGGGGGGGGGGGCTTCTGTCTGCTTTGCTAAAAATGACCACATAGTCACTCACACATGCAGACAGGACCTAGTGGTCTGGAATCCAGTTTGTGGTATTTTTAAATGGTCCTTGTCCGTATACTTCGTGTCGCCATGCACACAGGGCAGAGTAGTTAAAGCTGATTTCCATTAATTGCGTAACAAGCACTAAACACAGCAATTATCACCTCATAACGTTGTTTTGGCTAACATGTTGGCAAACAATGACCTGTTTGTCCCTTCAGACACCATGGAGACACGCTCAATATAAATCTATATATATATCTCTCTCTCTCTATAGCTGCTAAATGCTAGACCATGTTCACAAGTTATTCTTTGTCTTCTGTTTGGTCCTGGGCATGTAGTCTACAGTGTGTTGATACAGCTTTTTTTTTTTTGGAGGGGGGGGGGGGGGGGGGGGGGCACGAAACAAGGTTGATGAGAGTGGAGTTTGTGCGCCGAAAAAACAAAACAATGAGCTGAAAGAGGCTAAAACGTTACTGAGAGCTAAGTGTAACTGCAGATCCATTGTTGATGTACAACTGATTATTGCACCTTTAAAGGGGACACATTGTCCTTTTCAGGTTCATACTTTAATTTGTGGTTTCTAGAACATGTTTACGTTTAGAAATATGTGGATTTAAGGTCTTTTTAAGTCAACCACCAACAACCTGTACAGCTAAGCTTCATGTCATTGTTCTGTTTTTCTTGGATGAAGTTACTACCAACACATTCTTTATTCCTCCGACAAAGTTCTGATCGGATCAACTTACTGCAACGATTCTCATAATTCTCGACCTGTTTGAATAGCTGGACATATGGGAGAGGTGGGCGGTGATTTAGAGCTCTCCGACCGGCCTGCGCGGTTGTCGTTTGATCAGATGTGAACGACGGCGGCGTCTCTACGTCGACAGAAGCAAATAACCGCCCCGACTGCCATCAGATTCTCAGGTTGAAAGCTGTTGGGGGAGAACCAACCAGGAAGCTGGGCTACTGTTCTCGGCCTGCTTTACACACCTTTCGCAGCGCTGTTGTTGTTGAGACTGACAGATTGACCCTCCGATAGCACTCCTCTCTGAGCTGGAGAGAGAGATGACGGCAGCATCGTCTGCCAGCAGTGCATTCCTGAAGACGGGAGTCATACCGCAATAACTCTCCTCTTCTCACATGGAGGTCTCGCTCTCCTCTGACCCCGCTACTCTGTTTCTTCTCCCAGCTAATGCTGCACTACATACCAACCCCATATGTGTGTGTGTGCTCTTCACTAGCTTTACTGGAGCTGTTTTTGTAATAAAGCTCGGCTTTATGACAGAGGCTGGCCCTCGCTCTATTGTACCACTGTATTTTAGGTTGTGTGCGTGCAGGCCCTTTTTAAAGAAGGTTTGCCAGTGAAACAGTAGAGGCCGGGGAACCTGATCTGGCCATTTCTACTGGAAAGCCAAAGGAGCACGGGGTATTATTTATTTAAGTCAGAGGCTCAGAGTTAAAGCTGCCAGTTTGGGGTGACCCACACGTCTTGTTTTGTCCGCCTCCCGTGCTCCCGGGCCTCCCCGAGGAGAGAGGAAGTAAAGCACCTCTGCTGAACCCCACGGCGAATCGCCCGGTGTGTCTCGACCCCTATCCCGGCCTCCTGGCACGCGAGCAAACGCTGGCGGATCAGAGCCGGCGGTTTCATCTACGAGCAGATGTCTGGTGCGTCGTAGCCAGATCGACTCCTGGAAACACTTTCTGAACATCATCTCTGCTCGGCGCTCCAGCAGGGAGTGGAATTGGAGTGCTCCTTGCGTGAACGGATAGGGAGCAGTCGGGTCAGCCGTCGGCGGGACCTCCCCTTCGTACGGTAGCTGGTGAAGAGAGCGGCAGAGCCGTCTGGTGAGTGTGGGTCTGATTCACCGCTGGTCAGCCACACAGATATTATTACACGTTTACTGGTTCACGCTGTCGAATCACGTGAATTACTTTTGTTGCTTGCTGAGAAAACCGCACACTGTCTCCTCTCATGCTCCAATTATTGCGACCTGTGTCAGTGAACCTGGCGTCTGTGTCCAATTGACTACAAGGTCAATTTATTTCAGCTGCCATTCCTCAGTAATTTCACACTTTTGGTCTTTAGTATGTGGGGAATTCTTCTCATCCTGGTTAGGGTTGTCAGATCCAGTCTTGTAATGTAAAAATGGATTTACCTTGACTTAGTGTCTCCACACACAAAGCAGGTCAGGCCACAGGATGTTACAGTAAAAGGTTCTATCCATCTGTACACCTTTCTATGGAATTTGCATACTTTTGATGACTTTCATCACACAGAGGACAGCGTAAGCTCAGCAGAGGATAGTGCTTTATTGTTGCCTGTTGTTCGTGTGTCAGTATTATAATCGGTTATAAATATTTCAGCGTTGCAGTGTCTTGTTTCCACCTGTAATTTGATTACTATTGAAAGGTCTCTTTTCCCGGACTCTCAATAGGTTTGTGGTGTGTTCATTTGTGCTCAGTGAGCAGAAAATCCAAACCACTCGCCTGAAAAAATGTTGGCATTGTACGTTTCTGTAAACCACAGGATACGTTGAATGTTAACGTTATCAAACCCCAAAAAAATATCACACTTGGAATTGCACAATTCTACATGATTAACACTGTGAAAATAATAATGTAAACAACGTAGCCTAACAACCAGTGGCGGCTGGTCCATAGAGGGCGCTAGGGCGCCGCCCCCCCTAGAGCTACAAAAAATTAAAATTAAAATTAAAATTAAAATTAAAATTAAAATTAAAATTAAAATTAAAATTAAAATTAAAATTAAAATTAAAATTAAAATTAAAATTAAAATTAAAATTAAAATAAACTATACAAATTGTCAATATTTGTGTTTTTGAAACATGGAATCACCCAGTAATATGTGTAAAATATGATATCTGCGGTAAATATATGCTTTTCCTGCTTGTCCTCTCTGCCTGTCTGCTCTTCCTCTCTGTGTGTGCACGTCTCAGCTGCTGGGGCGCTGGAGAAACTGCCCCAAAGAGGCGGGTCTATAAAGCAGTTTAGCCAATGATGAGTAAAGATATAAATGAGTGACATACAATTCAGCCAATCAGCGTCCTCAAATAGATTCAGCTTGGGGCAGTTTTTTTCCTGCCCCAAGCTGCGCGTTCTCGTCAGGAGAAGTCTCTACAGGAGAGCGCCAGTGTGAGCACTACTCCTCCAAGACCCGTTTGAGAGGAGAACTGAGAGGAGAAACTACTGAAAGAGCTGATCCCAGATCAGCCTGACCTCACAATCAGACAGCAGACTAGCAGGAAAGAGAAGCAGTACATGAAGCTTCTCTACTAGCTGTACACCAGACAGGTTTGACTAGCTGGATGACGTCATGATAATAACTTATTTATCTTTTTAAAACAACGGGGACAGAACCAGCATGGACAGTTAGGGAGTGAGGGACATGAAGCACCTGTCTGAGAAATGGATATATAGTTATATATATATATATATATATATTATTATATATATATATATGTGTGTGTGTGTGTGTGTGTTTTATATTATAGTGAATATTATTATATGACATATATATTATTATATTATACAGAATATTATATGATATATATATTATTATATTATACAGAATATTATATGATATATATATTATTATATTATACAGAATATTATATGATATATATATATATATTATTATATTATACAGAATATTATTATATATTATATTATACTGAATTCCCTGTGAGGGTGACTAAAATAAGATGTCCTGACGTGTTTGTGAAAGTGTTATTTACTGCTTTTTTTCGTGTTGGAATAAATGTTAAATATTTAACTGCAAAGTAGTAATGCGCGTTTGATACCTTAATTTGTTTGCATTAAATCATTCTGGGATGTTTGCTGAAATTGATTGGATGTGGCACAGCCCTACCAAGAACATTTTCCACCAGCCGCCACTGCTAACAACCGTTGCATCACTAGCGCAAATAAATAGCAAGTCCCCATAGAAGACTTTCTTACGCATTGTTACTAGCATAACAGCTTTAGATAACACAACGTTGCCTCAAACAAAGTTGCGTAACACAACATTACATAAAAAACATAAAGTCCCCATTTCAATAATAACGTAACAATATAGTAGCATAACAGCATGACAACGTAGCACGACTAAGGTTAATAGCGTTGCGTATCAAATGTACCAATGTCTGACCAAATGCAGAAAAGTCCTCATTCAACATTTCCGTGGCTTGCAGCAACATTCCAATACCAAAAATGTTTTCCTGGCGACTGGACTGGAAAATCTCTGTATATTCGAATGTCACTTAGACATGCTGACACTTGCATTTTTTGTACACATACAGCCCTCAAGTCCACTTCCTGCAGTATCAGGAGGTTAAGCCATAATGTTTTCGGTTCGACGGAAACATCATCTCCGTTTATTGCTCTGGATACATGCTTGGATGGAATTGTAATGGATTGAAATTGCCTTAACAATGAATAAATGTCGCCATAATAACTTGGATGTCATCGGAGCGCAGGGAACTGCTGCACTCGGCGTCTCTTTTAATCGCTGTCAGGCGCTATAATTGGCCAGTCCCAGCATCAGTGGTGACCCGTGGCTCGGTCAATAATGACCGGACAGTGGCTGTGGCGGGCAGGGACGCAGCCGCCACCTGGGGTCCTCATTTATCTTTTATGCATTTCAATGAGGCCGAGCTCATCCAACATTAATGGCCACAGCGGCCCTCCGTGACACTCCGTGTCAGCCCGCTATGGGCTCTGACCCCGGGCTGTCAGTGGTCCGGGGGGGGGGGGGGGGGTGTACCCACGACCCGGCCCTGGCTGCCCTGTGACTTCACCCTGACTCTGATAACAGCAATGTGACACCTGCTAAAGGCACTCTGACGGATTAGAGACACAGCCGTGCTCCCACAGTATCCCGCAAACCATTTAACACGTAAAGCTATTGGCCATATTCGCCATGACCTTTCTCTTCCAAAGTGCTTCTCCCAGTATGGCATCAGAAAGTCCATTATGTTCTCCTCAGGAGAAGAGCTCCGCCTCCACCTTTGTAAATTCAGGAAGGATCGCTGAGTTCAAACAGCTGGAGGTAGCGCTCGCCAGATTGTGGCTGTGTGCATGCATAACTAACCCCAAAACACAACATGTGTGGATTTCCACTGAAATGCAGTGACCGAGGTTTTCCTCATTAGAACAGAGAGTCCCCGCCGCCGAACATCTGGCTGGCCACGTGTGTACTTCCTAAAATCCCCGTTGTTTGAGTGAAATCTTTTCCCCAAACCAAGTCAAGCGAAGGGGTTTTGGAGAGAAAACCCAAGATGGTCTTTTTCCAATTTAAGATGATTTCGAAAGGCTCCGTCTTCATTTTGAAATCCGAACAGTGTGTTGTAGCCTTTATAATATAATTCTTTAAAGCATTTGTGTACCGATCGTCCCCAAGAAACTACTTCCAAAAGGCTTTCGGCAATTTGATCCAAAGAAAACACATTAAAGTTTAGTTTACCAAACACAACTAGATGAAACGTTTTTTATTACTATAATGTTGTTCACATAAAAATGAAATGAAAATACTGACTAACTGTTTGCCAGCTATTTAACCCCAATACCAGCTTTGTCGATATCACAACGTTTGTTCATAATGTGCAGCCCCATGGCTAATCAGTGGGGGGCTAATGGTTCCTGGAGCACCTCCTGCTACCCGCCCACGCCCTTTGGCCAAGCATTCTGGGAAAGTATCCATCACTGGCAGTATTTATTCAGGGGGGGGGGGGGGAGGTTGTTCTCACTGATTAATTGTATCAGCCAGGAGCTGCAGTTATGGCCATGGACCACTGGAGGCGAGGCATGTTGTTGGTGAGGATTTTTGAAATTTTGAAAACAAAGGTTGACGAGGCTGCTGGGATGTGTGTCTGAACCGGTGTGTTTAGAATGCTAACAGCTTCCGGTTGGGTTTAGCTAATGTAGCCAATTAATTCAAATTAAATATTCATATTCAAATACCAGCACAGAAGTTCTTTAATTGTTGACTGCACGAAATTGCCAGCAAGTAATTTACGGACCAGTCTTTAACCCCTCTCAACTTTAATCCTCCTCCCCTCTCCCTCTCCCTCGTCTCCTCCTCTTCCTCCACTTTTATTATTCGTGGCTGTCAAATAATAAAGTCCACAATCAATTAGTGCGAGAGAAGGGCCCAATCAATTCCCGCCTATTTGCAATTCCTCCCCGTTAAACACTTTCCTTTATTACCAACGTCATAATTAATGCGGAGGATGGGAGGGAGGGGACTCAGGGTAGGCATTTGTGTGTGTGTGTGTGTGTGTGTGTGTGTGTGTGTGTGTGTGTGTGTGTGTGTGTGTGTGTGTGTGTGTGTGTGTGTGTGTGTGTGTGTTAGTTATCATGTATTTGCTCCCTGGCGTTATCGCGGCAGTACACACAATACCACCACTCATCATATGTTTAATGGGCCATGCTCACGCACACATTGTACATTAATCTCTCCAGCGAGGGAATAAACGGTCACAGAGGCTTAGCGGTCATGTTCAGTGAATAAGTTGTTGTAAAGACACAATGTATATTTAAAATCTTTAAAGGGGCAATGTGTGAGATATGGCCAGGATTTTTGTTTAAGAGAAAATAACAAAATGTGAAGTGTTGACATTGTGTCAATGGAGTCTATGTATTGTGTTGCAGAGATATCTTCTAAAATGAGCATGCTAACCAGTTAGCCCCAGCCCTTTCGGTCCTGTCTTGTAATTCCACTAGCACCTGGAGAGGTGATAGTGAGTCACTGTAGCGTCTGTCTTCAGTCCAACATGAGAGGACGAAGAAGTAGAGCTGCCCCGAGGGCGTGTCGATCACGTTGAAGGTACAGGGTCCCTGAACGCTTTGATTCTTTGTTTATAGGAATAAATCCAAAGTGGCAGAAACGACACATATTTTCGTTTCGTCCTTTTCGCCATCAGGAGACGGAACTTCAGTTAGCGTTTAGCTCAAAATCAGCCGGTCCACAGGTTAGACCCAGCGCCCTGTTACTAAAGTACGCAAGTCACGTGACAAATAAATCGACGTTGACTTCGGTCAGCGATCTTCTGCCTGAAAGATTGTTGTTTGTTGGGCCCATCCACCTCTCCTCCTGCCTGCCCTGTGGTGTTTTTGTTTTCATATTTCCTTGTTCATGATTACGTGGACAACATACAAAATAATTTCGTGGGATACCCACGAATTACTACGCGTTATCTTTCGTAGGTATAGCTACGGATGCACGATGAGACCAGCCTGAAACAACGTGGTTGAAGAAATATTGTCCACATGACAGCAGCTTAGTGAATATTTTAAAGAAGAAGGGATGGAGTCCAGTTTGGCTGCCAGGAGGCCAGGGTATGCCAACTGTTATTTTGTATCCCACCTTAAAACACAGGAATCCTCCACAATCTACCTAAAACAAAGGGTTAACTGGTGATTGCCCCGTGCCAAATGACTTCCCGTCCCTTTAAGACAGTGGTCGGCAACCCGTCGATCGCGATCGACTGGTCGATCTCGGAGACTTTCCCTGTCGCTCTCCAAAATAAAATAAAAATAAATTCAGAGACACATTGGGCCTCATTCTCCAACATTTTCTGAAGTGTCTTCTGAAATGTTTTTACGGACTTCGGAAGACCAATGTCAGAAAAAGATCTCCCCCTGATTCATGAACGCCTGAAAATGGGTTCTTACACAGCCGAAGTGTTCTCAGCTGTGCTCCCCCGAATGAGGATTCTTAAATTGAACGCGCGTTCTCGTGCACCTGGATTTGCATACAGAAACGCCCCGCCAGCTCCTTATGAGGGCATGCAACTGAAGAGACGTGTGCACAATCGACAGACTCCACAGGCAACACGAAAGCAACTTCAGACTGATTAAAATCATTTCAACGCGGTCGAGTAAACTGAGACCTAACTTCACCGGTGCAGAGGTGCAGATACTGTTGCAGAATGTAGATGTGTCCATTCTATTCCACTGTGGCTATATCCACGCCATTGAGTTTAGTGCTTATTGATTCATTCACTTACATTTGCAGTGTTCGTGTAGTGCTTTTGTTTACTTTATGATATCACGATGCCTCGTAGAATCACTATAAATGTGAAACGTCATTGTTAATGATACAAATATTCTCGTATTTATTATTATTATAATTATTTAAATCCGAGGATGTCTGTAGAGTTGATGTGAACGTAATCACCAACGATTTCTCACAAATTCAGCCCTTCCCACTAAATGCCCTTCTAACACGGAGCGGCCCCGTGGGGCAGCTAGTGTTTTTTTGAGGAATTGCATTTATAAAACTCTGGGCGATTTACGACTGCTATTTAGCGTTCTGAAATTCTGGTCTAAGTCAGAACGAATCCCAGATGAGAAAACTTTCATGAATGCCAAATTTGCCCCGAAAACCGCGTAAGTGGAGTTCAGAAGAAATGTCTTCCTAACTTCTTCTTCACTGCGTTGGAGAATGAGGCGCATTATGCCCGATTGGCGTTCAATCAATTTGAAAGCTGGACCAAAGTGTTTGATTTCATTCAATTACAATTAGGCCAAATAAAAAGCCTCAAGTTGTAAGTACAGTCTGGACAGTCTTTTTCTCTCAACGCCTCAATAGGTAGATCTTGCCTGTCACCAAGGCAGAGGTCAGGGATCTTGGGCTTGAAAAGGTTGGTGACCACTGCTTTAAGAGGATGCATACTGATAAAGAAGGGCTCCTGACGGTGAACTGGGCCAGTAGATGTGATGCACACAGCTGTGTGTGGAAGCATGTTTTATGAGCCGTAGGATGGGATGACGGTGCCATTGTGAGCGGCCGGGGGAGGGGGTCAGGTGGTGCGCCACTGGTAATTACTGGACAGCGCCGCTGCACAGTCAGTGGTCCCCACACGGCAATCCGTCTTCCTCTGGCAACAATGAAAAAGCCTTTTAACATCTGATTAGCTTTTAATGTCACTCCGTGGGCGTGGTTTGGATACGGTCACAAGCCAGCATGCAGATATTTCATAGGAGAGCCGAGTGATCCAGGTGTGGATAATGGCGCCAGAGGGCCACAATGTTTGTATGTGCACGTTTATATGGGGCATTTTGTGGGGGCATCTCTCTCTCCATTTCGCTACATCTGTTTTGATGGAGTGTGCAGGTGGAGCGTTTGATGACATGCGAGACGAGGCCCATTAGCAATGCATGGCAACTTAGCCTCGCAACTGAAATGATAATGGGCGTCAGGGACATGTGATGTCTTTTTTTGTTTGTTGCTTTATCTCAATACTCTCTCTCTCTCTCTCTCTCTCTCTCTCTCTCTCTCTCCTTGCTTTTTTTGCTTGAAAACAACAATTCCTCAAAGAGTCACTAACAATCACGTTGTTGTGTTTCCCCGTTAAGCCGGCGGCTTTCATCTGATCCCCTCTATCAAGTCGCAGTGACAAGAGTTGCTCGGTAGAAATGAGCTCTCCATAGTGTATCAATAGGAGCTCCCTTTGAAGTGAGACTTTCTCCATCAAAACAATTCCTTGACTCTGTTCTTAGCTCTGCAGTTTCTCCTAGTTTTTCCACTGTTTTGACAAGAATGTTATCAGAAATGTCAGCGAGGCCTTTCATGATGGTTTTCACCCAAGACGGCACATTTTCGTAAGATTTTGTTTTTGCAATGACTACTGCCTCGCAAGTATATTTTGTGGTCAAAAGCTGTCTTGTATCGTGTTTTTGTGTGACAAGACATGCAGTGATATTCTCATAGTATAGTATTGTGTCAAGGCCCAAATGAACATTGGATGTCTTCAGAGTGCCCGGTAGACTGTGAAGTGACGCTCTGCTTTGTCTGTGCCGAGGTCTGACATGTGCTGTGTAAAAATGTGTTGTCAACACCATCTGCTACAGTCAGTTATGGTTGGTTCTGTGGTTGTTAAGCGGAAAAGACCATTAGGCTGCACAGAAAGCTGGCGGGCGAGTGCTAAAGGAAGCGTAAAGGAAATTCTCGCTAAAGCTAAATTCTCCTTGCTGAAATCTGGCAACACTAGTGTTTTGTTCCTCTCACATGTTTCCGTTACATGCTAGCCAAAGAGATAAGCGTCTGTGTTTTTGATGAATAGATACCCAACAAAACGTAGAAACCCTGTTTGAATGTGTTTACTGAATCCTGCATAACGTTGCATGATTTAAAGGGCCAGTGTGTAGGATTTCTGGGGGGGGGGGGCAGAAATTGATTATGATAGTCATCACTATGTTATAATCACCTGAACCGTGTTTCGTTAGCTTAGAATGAGTCGTTCATATCTACATAGGGAGCGGGTCCCCTTGACGGAGTCTGTCATGTTTCTACGAACGCCCAGAGAGGACAAACCAAAAGCAAAATGCACTCGAGAGAGATCTTTTGGCTTTTTTTTTACGTTACCCAAATACCACCGTAATTCTGCGACACGCTTGGAAGGAGAGGAGTGAGCGGAGGGGTTTTCAACCCCTCCGCTGCAATCTGCAACTTCACCACAAGATGGCACTCAATCATACACACTGCTCCTTTAAAAAGCGAAGTTGTGACTCTAATTCCCTAATTCAAACAAAGCTGTTAATGACATGTTGAATACAAATTGTTGATAGATTATCTGTCGATTTACTTATCAGGACGTTTGTGTAAAATGGGCAATTTGGATGAAATGTTAGCAAATTATTTCAGATATTTTGTCAAATTGCATCAGAGATGAGTTTCCTATTATTTTTTTAAGGAACTTTTCAAATGTAAAAATCCCAATTTCATTTTGTTTTCTTCACAGAAATGACTGAATGGAAGGACTGATTGTTTCAGCCTTAGAATGAAGTGTTTCTGAACAGTCTCCCGGGGAAGATGCTTAGCTCTGTGAAGCCAATGTAATGATGGTATATGAGAGGCACTAACCGAAGCTTGTAATACGGCAACATTAGGTGTTTATATATATATTTCTCATAATGTGTTGGATTTTACAGTTGAATGAGTTCCTCGGGCTGTTGTATTGGGAAAGTAGAGGTGTCAAAGAGAAAGCTATCAGGTCAAGCTACTATACATCGATGTAGTCTTGTCTTGTCACATGATTGAATGGAGACTTGACACTGGAAAACATTAACATATACCAGCCATCATCATTGAATATGTGTAATATGAGTGACAAAAATAACAAAGAAAACAAGAAATTATAAATGTTATCAAAAAGTTTGTTTTCCTAGTGTATGTAAAATAAGCATAATTGTGTTACTGATTTCTTCTGACTTCACAAAAAAAAGAAAAGAAATATCCATGATAGAGATCTGCCTTTTCAAGGCACCGTGTCTTTTAAGACTTTTCATTTTTCTCCGAACACAGGTGTTCCAAGGTGCCGAGTTGATTTGCTTTTAATGGCCAAATCTTCCCTTAACATTGTTGAAGGTGCCATTTTCTCTACGGGCCCCAGTGCCTCCACTCTGTCTTTATTTACGCCGCTGGTCAAAGTCGAGCCAGGAAGTCAGATGTTAACAAGAGACAGTTGGGGTAATAACTTCTCTATCGCCTTTGCTTCCTCTTCCAAATACGTTTAGTTAACCTCGGGGTATTTGATTATCTGTCAGCTTGTGTTTCTCACTCCGTCTGACTTCTTTGTACCAATCTCGCCATGTTCCCAGCTTGTTGTCATTATTACCAATAGGAAAGATGGCGAGACTCTGCGGTAAGGGCCGGGTTTGCAATAAACCAGACTCGTCCTTTGAGCGGTGTCGGGCCCCGTGAGGTGGCCCTCGGCAGCCCGACAGCAGGAGGCGGCCATCATCTCTCCGCACAAGACAGTAAACACTCATTAAGTCCCTCCGCCTGTGCACACAAACATCTGCTGCCGCCGCCGAGAGTCACTGGACCCCATCAGGCGTCTCCTGTAGTCATCTCCCAGAGTAGGCACCGTGGCACGACGTCTCTTTTGTGCACCATGCGTCAGTGCTCACCATGCCTGCCAGCACCAATGCGTCTGGTACGAAAAACAAGCGCACACCTCTTCCCGAAGGGAAAGAGGGCTGCCATATGGGTTTGAGCTCTGGGTCCAAACATACGAGCATACGCTTGAATGTTGTGACAAAAAAAGCCCCAGCCGAGACGGGGCCCTCGTCTTCTCCCCGCGGAGGCTTCCCAGCCTCACATCACATGCTTTCGGGGACGGCAGAATTTTCGCTGCCAAGGATCCACCTCGGGTTCTTGCTTGCTGTCTGAACACGGGAGGCTCTGAGGAGGCGGCGGGCGATTCATTCCTGTCAGCGCCGGAGGGATTGCATCAACCCGCTGTGCGTAGAGCGTCTGCTGATGGCGAAACAAGCCGTCCTCTGAGATTTGGGTGCAGCCACAATCGGCCGCGAGCTGCTTTATGCGTTGAATGAGAACCCTTGTTTCAATTAGCGGATCCACACGGAAAAAAGCCGTTTTGTGAGACGCCTGTACACCTTTGTGTTGTGACAGGCTGTCAGGAGAAGGAGCTGCTCTTCGGAGCTCTCTCTCAGTGACGTCGAAGGCAATGGTGCCGACGCGGCGTCAGAAGTAGTGCCAGCACAACACCGGGCCTCTGGGCTGCGGGCGGCTCTAATGAGCTCCCCTGAGTGGTTAGCGGGGCTGCTGGAGATGGCCCGTCCTCTCCCCTCCCCCCTCGCTCCGGGTTCTAATTGGTGGGAGAAGAAAGGGAAGACTTCGGAATTACAGGAGACAATGCTTTGGTCAAAAGAGAGAAGAAGAAGAAGGGGGAAAAAACTCTTTCCACCTGATTTGAATGCAAATCCTCTTCACCCCAATTATAATTTCTGGCGCAGGCCTGAGGATTACATCAGCCAATATGTCCTGAGCCCGAGGGGAAGGACATGTGTGAGCTGAGAGGTGTCAGGTGTTCTTCTTTGGAAGGTGTGAGAGTCAGATGTGGCAAATATCTGCTGGTTGCTCACCTAATTTTGATCATGTTGCTGGGGCTGAATATCAAGAGTGCTCTTCATGCTCGTGAGTGCCAAAGACTGGAATAATGACGCCCTCTACTGGTCAGACGTCTTCACAGCCAGAAAAAAGACGACAGCAACTATCTCATGACTTCAGCTGGTTATTTCATTTTTTTCTTTATTTCAAGAGTGCATGAGTTACTTTCCAATTCTTTACACTTTTTGACAGTCTGTATTCTTTTTACCATATACATATATATAGCAGCATTCATTTAATATATAATATATATATATTAGCAGTAAAAAAGGATGACGTATTTTTGTGGAGCAACCAGGCAAAATGTCAATGGGATTCTTCCGTTGGTTTTTGGATTGTTGCAGAAAAACATGTTCCTCAAGACAATCTTTTTTGAAGTAGAAAGCTAACGTTATAAACGAACTACACCACAGTCACATGACTTCACCACCACTAAGCTGAAGGAGGACTGGTGTTGTAGTAATGATGTTTCGTCGTCTCATTAAGGCTCTTGTTTGTACAAGTACAAGCTTAAGATATTCACAAAATGGTTATTTACTGATCGAAGAACAAAGCCTTAAAATCTCTTCAGCATCAACCCCATTCAAAAAAGACATTGACTTCTCAAATCATTTCTGGGCTTTAGGACTCATTGCTGCAGCACTCTGCTTTGTCAAACGGTGGTGATGATGATGACTCTTCAGCATCTCAGAAAAGATCCCGTAATGAGAAATATTCAGCGTTTTGCTGAAAGTATTTGTCTCAATTATAAAAAGAGAAGTGCAAACATTTAGGAAATGTTCTAAAGTAATAACCACCACCTGAAAACCAAATGGTACTTAACAGCATCCTTTATTCCTGCTTTTATTCCTATCCACCCTTTAAAATGTCTACTGTAAAAGACTCAAACAACATGCAAAGGGACAAGAGTTTCCCATAACTTTCCTCTGCTCTGGTTTAGTTCATGTCCGTCTGCCCAGTGTCAGTGACTATTGTCTTTCCCTGTGTGCAGCCCTCCCTCCCTCCCTCTGCCTCCCTGGTTGTTCTGCCCTCTCTGATTTGTATTGAATTCGCAAGGGAGATATGCAGGTCAGGAGACATGGTCATGCAGGAAGTGGTGGAGGACATGTATCTACTGTATCCTTGTCCTCCTGGAGGAAAGCCACCATTGAGATGCCGTTGAGCAAAAAGGCTTAACCCCAATCAATCCAGGGAGGCCTGCAGTGAACCGCATCTAAATATTAGTCCCTCTGTGGTTCCAGAGAGTTGAACTGGTCGGATTAACTTGTTTGCTCCAATCATTCATTCTTGTTTAAGGCAAAGGCAAACAGTCGGGTCGCCCCAGCATTTTAATTTAAAGCCACGGCTCAGCGATTTTACACATCGTAGTCATCGCTGGCAGATACGTGTAAACTTGTCAGGATACGCCACTGTCCTGTTTTTACATCCTGGCTATACTGTACCTTGACTCAGCAGGGTAACATATTTGTGAACACATACACAGACCAGGCAGCAATCTCTGGTTCTGCCGAGTGAAGCCGATGCAGAAGTGTCTTAAAGCTGCATTCTCTCTAGTGTCCACCAGGGGCCGACTCCTCTGGTTGTATAGAAGTCTATGATAAAATGACTCTACTTCTCTCTTGATTTATTACCTCAGTAAACATTGTAAACATGAGTTTATGGTCTCAATCTCTAGTTTCAAGTCTTCTTCAATACAGCATGATGTTCATTTAGTAAATTAATTAATTAGAAATTGGCAACCATTTCTTGGCCTTTGGCAGCCAACAGCTGTCACGGTTGCCAGCGTGACAGACACTTTTTTTAAATAGTGTTGAGCCCTGCAATTGCAAAAGGCTTCTTTGGCATTCTTTGTCTAAGCTGTCTTTTCCCCCCAAATAGTTTGAAGTTCAGCACTAAGTCACTGAATTTCCCCCTTAAAACACAATAATATGCGTGGAAGCACAGGAGTAAAGGAGACCTACACTTCTCATATGGAACATGTCATTTATGTGGTCAAAAAACTGTCAGCTGGTCTTTTTTAGTTTGTTTTTCTTTTTTAAGAGTATTTAAGCATTTTATCGAAAGTTAGATTTAAATCACCTTATTTCATCTTAAATAAAAAGTAATCTACATTTTTAAAAATTAAATAAAAACAGAATTGTTCTTGTTTACAACAGCGCTATTCGCAAAAATAATCTTCGACTGAAGTAATCTGCCTTAATTCAAGGTATCACTTGCTTGCAGAAGGTGTTTGTGCTCACTGTAGAGATAACGAGATAAAACTACTCAACACTGATACAAACAAGCTTGCTAAGATGGATATTCACTGCGGCATGGGGGGAGCGAGGACAGCTTTAAACCTCTGTGATGTTTTTAGCGCCATTCAGCTAAACGGGGACGCCACCTGTCAGTAGGAGCCATTAGTGGGAAATCCCATTACCAGTAATCCTATAGGCCCTGTGGTACGAGCACAGAGACCAGTCTCCACTCTCTCTCTCGCTCTCCGTTCGTCCCTCTTGGCACCACCGACAGTCACGCTGCCACATCAGTCGTCGAGGCGACAGGCCCGTGAGTGCCAGGGTTAGAAGGGGGCAGGACCCCTGGCAAGGTTCCTCCCAGGTGGTAGAGAGGCTCGATCGGGATATTAATGCCGCTCCGTGCCAGCTGCAGTTTACAGCCGCAACAGTAAGTCTTATCCTCTGAGGCCCTACTTCACTAAGAATGCTGCTGTGTGTGGGTGTTGGTTGGTTTAACCTCCCCGTATTGTCAAGATTCAGGGGAGCGTGCTTCACTCAGCTTCTTTTAAGCTGGATTTGACAGTTTCAGAAATGTTTGAGATCACAAGATGACAATGATGATTTTAGCAAACGAGAAGCTCAGACCTTCATATCAAGGCTGTGCTGCCGCGTTGTTGTAGGTCTCAGCCGGTAAATATTCCTGATCACCTCAGTACTTGTATGGTGCCAACCAATTTACTTCATTCTTGTTGTGCTGCCTGGGTTTATACCATAGACCAGGGGTATTCAATTAACATTCAGCAAGGTCCACTTAGAGAGAATGTCCTAATGCAAAGGTCTGGAACATCACAATAATGTCTAACTTGCGCAATGATTTAGTGCCATATATATTGAGGTATATCTCAACCATGTTTATTATCAGATTTCAAATTGAACTGGATTAATGATAAAGAAATACATACTCTAATAATAAAGAAATGTTCTTCTCTCATTTCAAGTAAAATACGGTCTGTATTTAAATAATAGAATACATTGAAATGTGCATCTTAAAATGAAGTAATTCATTTTAGAAAAATGAATTTAACTGAATGTTCCTTGTCATGCAGCTTTAAATTCAGTTAATTTGGGTGTGAAGTGAAAGAAAAAGAAAAAAGCCATGATATACCCTTCTCATCTTCTAAAAAGATAACTTTGTGAGCATGGACTTTATCTGTGGTTGTTAATCCACTTGATTCAGCTCTATTCTCTCTGTTAACGTCATTGTTGGACAGTGAATTCATGCGTTAGGATTCTGATCATATTGGGCTCTTAGGTTTATTTTTCTGTGCCTTAATTTCGGATTTGGGTCTCTCTCTACGTCTCTCTCCTGTGTGTATATCTCACTGGAAATGCGATGTTTATCAGAATACACATATTTGATTGGCTAAGTAGCATCACGTTAGATGGTTTACAACACATGTAATTGGTCGTTGTGTTTACTGGACTGCTGAACGAGTGCCGTAAAGGCCAGAAAAGCTGCACCAGTGGAAATAGAAGCGCTCTGTCAAAATGTTATAATTCTGAAATATCTATCGGTTGTAGGTCCAGGTCTGAATACGGCGTCTGGGTCCGCCTACTAGTGACCCCTGCCATAGACTGCATATGAGAAGTGGACGTAGTCGTCACGGCTTCACCCATTGCTTTGTGGAATACCGTTCTGAAGCCTTGAGTTTGGCATTTTGACCATCGCCAACTTGGATTTTTGCAATCAATGAACAGAAGTGACCATATTTGGACTGCGAGCTATATATACAGTATATGAGCTATATGCTAATATAAACATGCTAACATCCCTTATGGTCACAATGTTGATATGCTAATGTTTAGCAGATACCGTGTTCGTCATGTTCACCATCTTAGTTTAGTGTCTTAGCATGCTTACAAGTACGTCTGAGGCTGATGGAAATGTCATTAGTTTTACAGGTATTTGGTCATGAAGTACTAGACACATTTCAATTTTGGTCAATTTTGGTTGGTAAAATTTGTCCTTTACCGTCCCTAAAGCCACACCGTTTCTGTGGCTAAAGAGGGTTTTCTTTACACTTTGTGCATTTGTCCTCGCGGCACACCGACCCAACCCTCAAAGCTCTTCAAAGTTCTTAATTTTCTTCCTCGTCTGTGTAAACGTAGTTTGTAGAAAATGATGGACGTGCACAGAAAGACGAAAACCTGCCGCACGGAGCCCCGGAAAGGGGACGTGACGTCACTTTGGCCACGCGGACACCCGTGGACGCAGCAAACGTAAATCACGTTTTAGACTTTACTGCAGCAGCTCCTTTAGATTTTAGATGACAAAGTTTATTTTCAAGTCAGCTATCTTCTTGTTCTAAGATATTGTAGAATGACAACCGCCACCATATGTGCCTAAATCTCTGAAACTCTGTAGAATCAATCTTCTGTCATCCGACAACTGGGCCTTTTTTTAGGGAAGAAGAAGAGAAGCAGAAAGTAGACTCTTTCTCAGAAGCCTGATTGATTTTTCTCTGCACTGATGCTTGTTTGTCACAGTCAACCCTTGAACAAGTCTGCGCATTTTCCCTGCAATCAAACTCGAAAGCAGCTCATCTCGTTAATTACCAGACCTTCGGCCGGGAAGGGAACGGCCTGTGCAATTAAAAAAAATAAAACCTGCACACTCGGGGTGTTTTCAGCGACTGTAACGTTGACCTTGCAGCACTGCCAGCAGAGGCAAGGACTCGCCGGACTCGCTGCATCAGGCTGGACACACAACTCTGCCGGGAGGGGAGGGAGGGGAGGGGAGGGGAGGGGGAGGGAGAGAGAGAGCGGGAAGAGGGGAGGGGCCGAGGGAGTGACAGAGGGGGTGGGAGAGTGAGACTCGAAGAGCACAGGAGGCAGATGGAGAGAGGGTGGCGAGGGCCCGAGCCGTCTCTCTCTCTCTCTCTCTCTCTCTCTCTCTCTCTCTCTCTCTCTCTCTGAAGCCGGAGGTGTGAGGATGGTCGCTCGCTTTCGTCCCACCAGCGTCGACTCTGTCCCGGGCTGCTCTCCGTGTCTCTCCGCCGGTAGGGCTGCCGCTTTCACTTCTTTCGCATCTCTGCCGTTTTACTTTTCTCATGTCTTCTACCCACATCTTTTGGTGTGTGTGTGTGTGTGTGTGTGAGGTGGAAATAGGGGAGTGCTGCGGGCTGCACATGCTCTGTTTACACCCGCCGGCCCAGGCAGGTGTCTGGCAGAGATGACTGCAGCAGCTGCACTGGTGCCCCCCCACCCCCCATCCCCTCATCTCTCTCCTGTAGTCTGATGTCATGGCAGCTCCTGTTTGCTTGGAGGACACCCACGGCTAGCTGCAGACCAGGGCCGAGGGGAAGTTTCAACTTCAGAGAGACTGTTGTTGTTGTCCTTTCTGTCCCCACCTTTCTGGCATTGATTAAATTTTTTCTTTAACCGCTGCTGCATGCGCTGAGCACCATATGGACGGGCCACGTGACCAATTCCTATTGATCCGTTAAACAGACCCAGGAATAGTTCATTACATCAGGCCGCTCTCTGCTGACCTCGACAACACTGTGAGCACTCCCATTACCGCGGACGAGACGGAGGGTCACTGGCAGTCACGGCTCCGCCTTTAAAAACATTAGTCTTCATCGCGCGTACCTTACAGTACGGTTTAATAGGTTTCAGCAAAGCACACATTAATTCATCGATAATAGGTTTGGGGGCCGCTGGCCCGCGGCACAGGATTATGCAGGCCTTGTGTGATCTTTGTGGATATAATTCCATCTCCGAGGCCTGTTGGGTTTTTTTCGTCCCGGTTCTTGGTTTATATCCTCGGGCAGGATTTTTTTCATGCAGCATTAAGCTGCTTGGTATCAGATTATTCCACAATGATGACATCCTCTGAGGTTATGAATTCAAATGGGCTGAGCTCTGTTGTTGTTTCATGCTCAGGAGAATGTGCGGTCCACTGAATTTACCTTTTTATTGTGGTTTTAGATTTCATACACCGCAGCTGTCAGGGACGGAGGAAATTTGTTTTCTTCTCCAACATTTCCCAAAACATCTCCTGCTTGAATCTACGACCTCGTCTGTCCTCAGCAAAACAAAACTCCTGGTGTTTTGGGGGGGGGGGGATAACACATCCAAGGAGCCTTTTCCTCCACTGAAGTGCACTGAAGCATTTAGGCTGTTTTTAATGCCAGATACATCAGCGTGTGTTCAATAAATCATGGGCCCATCAGAAGAGTCCGGAGAGAGAGGAGCCAGGAAGCCGCAACGAGTGTCTGATGAGTCATCCGGCGTTCTGTTCAAAAAGGCGGGAGGTGAAGCCGCGGACGGAGGCTCGCTAAGCTGGCCCTTCATTCATTATCACGCCAAGGACGCTCCGCTCCAGGATAATGATTCTGATTGCAGTTTGCTGAGATTGACGCTGACTCATCGTCGCCGCCACGAGACGTTTGTTTTCGTCTTGGAAGCGGAGTCGTCGTCGTTGTGTTTGGAGAGGTGGATTTTACGGGGCTCTCTTTGAGACGGAGAGGGAACAACCAGGCTTCTAGAGCGATGTCTCCTTTCACATATGCTCAGCGTAGGTGGATAATCCGGCTCTCTGATGTGGTTGAAAACAATAGCATCAGTACAGGCTTCACTGTGTCATGTTAAAACTTTGTGTGCAAATGGCTGCAGTCAGATTGGAAACATCTATCACTGTCTACCCGTAAGTCCTTGCATTTTGCAGAGGTTACAAACACTTTTTTACAAGTAGCCTCTTGAGGTTGTGTTAATTGTGGCTTTCACTGCAGTTAATGAGAAAGTAGCGTGAGGTTGTTAGCGTCCCGTCCCGTCAATTTATTCGGACATCTTCACGAAGTAGGGGGTGCTGGAAGCTGGGTGATGTAGATGGATCACTGGGGTACATCTAATTAAAAGAGACAGAGCTAACTAGGGCTGGGTATCAAACCTCCATATGTTGTGCACCAAGTGAAAACACCAGGTATTGATAATTGTTCAGCACTGAAAGCTGGCATTGAATGCCTGGTCAGGTTGGTCATCTTTCTTACTTTTACTTCAAATCTTATCCTTTAAATAAATGTGTGTCAAATTTTTAGACTGTTAAAAAATGTCTACATATGCTTTTTTTATTAAAGCAGCTAGTACAGTGCACAACTTCGCAATGCTAAGATGCATTGTTCAGCCAGCGTGCATGCGGATTACAATCAGTTCATGCCCACTGCTGGGCGTGCGGGATTGTCGTCAACAAGTTGCCATAAGGCTTGATAACATGTGGCAGGGAAAAACTGCAGGGGATTATTCTGCTGGTGCTCCGTCTCTTAGATGTATCGCCACCATTACTGTCGGCAGACATAACAGGCCGCTCTGGAGAAGCTGTGCACTGTGAACGATGGCGCGTCATATTGTTTTAGTTTCACTGAACTATTGCCTCTAAGCATGACAGCAAAGACACTGCACAAGAGAATATTATCATGTTAGTACAAGTTGTGCTTGAAGATTGATGCTTGTTTCCTCTGGGAGGTAATTCAACACATTTTGGTTGTGTAATTTGGGTCTGCAGAGAGTGACTGACATATTTCCACATGAAGAAGATTATTTTATCCTCAGATAGAAGTGCTCTTAGCCAAAAACATTCACTCACACATGCCGTTGTGCTCAATTTCACATCAAAATGCAAAAATATACCAAACAATGCACAAAAACATGGCTTAACCTTGTGTTTGTGATGGGCATCTCCAAATGGGATGCCTGTAGATGAGCGCACAGTTGACCTCACCTTAGGTGTTTACCCTGGTTCATATGTGCACATAAATTGCGAGAACAGGGGCCATAAAAGCCAACCATTCGATAAACAGGTACTTGAGTTGAGGTGCCCCGATGGCCGAGGGGATAAAAAGCACTGAATGAATTGCAGCGTCCCTGGCTCAAGTTTGCCACTTTTATTCTATGTCGTTCCCCATCTCTCTCCCCTCATATCCTGTCATCTCTCTACCTTTGGCCAAAAGGAAATATATAGTTGTTCTATTTTCTAATTGTTCACCAGTCAAATATCACCCTTGCTTTCAATGGGATCTCTCTAACAGCTCAGCTGTAACATATCAGATGTGACGGTGGTTGGCTGATCTCTATAGCAGATTCTGCATATGAATAAAGAATCTGTAGGCAACGCGACAAGGTTTTGGTATCAGAAGCATTCTGGTTTATCGTTTGTAGTTTGTTTGTAGTCCAGGTAAACGGTCCGCTTGGAGAGCAAAAGAGGCGGAATACATTGGCTGAAATGCAATCACAAAACCCATAAGCTACTGCCTGGCGATGATTTAGATTCTTATTTATTTTTTATAAGTTTTCAAAACTGTGAAACAATCCAATCGTAGACACCAACTACATTCTTGCGTCTCATATTGCTAATTGAACTGTAAACATTGACTGGCGCGCGCAAGAGGAAGTCTTGGCCCGGATATCCGCTACCTGTTATCTGGATATCTGCTGGCTACACCGAAACCCTTGGCTGATAAATCGCCGTCAGACCGATATTGAGCAAAACCAAAGCTTGTCACATCCGAGAACTGCCCCCATGATGAACACCGCTATTCCTTAATTGGATTTTTAAATTTCAATTGGAATATACAAGACATATTTAAATGGCTACAGTTCTGTTTCTTTATTGGACTGTACATAACGAGTGGACGTAGTCACCCATTGTTTTTTTTTGTTCTACAGCTTTGACGCCTCAAGTTTGGCATTTTAGCCATCACCATCTTTATTTTTGTCCGTCGCCATCTTGGTTTTTGTCCGTCACCATCTTTGTTTTGGGCTGTCGACATCTTTATTTTTTGCAACCAGAAGTGACATGTGAGGGTGGAGCATATTACAACTGGACATAAGACATTTGTAGTGCGACCAAGATGTCCCAATTAACTTTCATGAGACCATAAAGTCGTTGGCTTCACTATTTTAGACCCGGAGCTTGCCGCCTGGTTCCATTTCATTTCGGTGATAATCTCTTTCCATGGAAAGGAAACAATGTGGTGTTTTTAGGTTTACAGGTAACCTCGGGGAAGGGAGGGGAGACACGGCAGGGATGAGTGATCTACCTGGCGATTACGTTCACGCGATAGGCCCCGTCAGGCTGTTTAGTTGGCAGATATTCAGACGCTGCATTCATCCCCTCGGGACATAACAACTACTGTAGAAAAACATTATTGTCTTACGATAATTCTCTCGCTGAGTCACCAACTAGAGTCACCAACTCATAACCGAACTCTGGTTGAAAAATGTTTTTTGGGGGGGCTCACCTCACTAAAAAGCTGGTGACAAATGGTTGAATGGAAGCCCCCGTTAATGGTCGTTTGTGGGAAATAATGACTTGAATGGAGTACGGAAATGTTCCTTCCTGTTCTTTTTTGATATGTTCTATCTTTAAAAAACGATTACCAATTCTTCCTCTTCATGGCATCCATATTTCTCCAACTTGGGGGAAATAACTTCTGCTGGCTGTCCAAATCATATTTCACTGGAATGGAAAGTTGCTGAGATTTTTAGTGTTCTTCCTGGACATAAATGAAACTGATCCTTCCAACCGTGCTGAGACTGTATATTAGAGTTCCTCCAAGGTTACTCATCACACACTGACACGGATGAAGCAGGTTAACACTGTGAACAGATAAAGCACATACTGTGCATATTCTGTCATCCGTGTAACAATCGTGAGCATCATTGTCCCTCAAAGGCAGCAGAATTAAGTTAACATTAATCACATGAGATCATTGTTCCATGGTAAGGTTTGGTTTGTGTCACACCAGCATGACCTGCATGTTAGAACACCACCTCTGTTGCCTGCTCAGATTTGTTTCGGAGGTTTAACAGAGGCATCTTTTTTTTTTTCAAGCTGGCGAGAACGTCCTTGACAGCTACAAGCGCAACACGCTGACACAAGTTGTCTACGTGGCGGTACTGTAGAGCCGCAGGGCGCCTCTGTCTAGAGATATGTAGGAGGAAGTACCGGTTCAAAAGGTTAGCAGAGGTCCCATCTGGGGAGGAAGTGTTCAAGGGGAGGAAAACGGATCTCCAGGGGCAGGAATAGTCAACCAGAGGTCCCTTCAAGACAAGGTCAGAGAGCTGCAGTTATAGTAAAACGTTTTTAGAGGGAAGCTTTGCCAAACCTTAGAGCAAACCGGACAGATTCCTCTTTAATCTTGTGTGCAAAAATAGATTTTTGTTTCTTTTGATGGTCTTGGCTTCCTTGTAGCTCCTGGTTTTTCTTTCTGGCTTCTAACGTTAGCTAACGTTAGCGGGCTAGCAGCCCGTCCAAAGCAAGAAAAAAACCTAAGAATCCCAATTTGAAACCCTGATCTCAGTGCCGTCATGAAGGCAGTGTAAAACACCCCAGTGTTTCTGTTATAAATATTTTACTGAGTTTTAATTTTTGCGGGAGATTGCAAACCAATGGCTGAGAGGATTGCGTAGCGCAGGAGAGGTTCATAGGGAACCAATCCAAACACTGACAGGGTCATTATTCTAAAGCCATTACATTGTGCAATCTACTATTACTTCATAATTATAACTTAAAGCAAAACAATAATAATAATAATCTTGTCTATTGCTACTTTAATATAAAAAGTTGTGATTAGTGGAGCTTCACATCATATTTGGGATTATGGTTAAAAGTGATTAAAAAAGTTCTTTGTTCTTCTCTGTCTCAGTACTTTTAGGGCATTCAAGATGGAGGAACCATGAAGTACTTTTGTGGCTCACTCCGTTGGTTGTCGATGCTTAAGTATTTGTAATTAGATTTAAACCAAATTTAGCCTGTCAGACCATTCAAGTCTCTCATACGCCGCCTCACCAACACTGAGCTATATTTGCTCCCTCAGTATTTAACTCAGTGGGCGTGACCCACGCTGAAACTACTTCCCTATTTCTTTAAGTTCACCCCAGGGTGTCAATTGACAGGAAGAGAGGAAGGCTGTGGGTGCCACGTTCTGCATTTTCCCAGCTGGGTATGTGATGGCATGTGTTGTGAAATAAAAAAGAGAAGTATTAGGTGTCAGATGAATGACAGTCAAACTGTTGTGACGACTGGGAGAGAATTACTGGAGGAAACACAGCGCAGAGTTTCAGCTTTCGGAGGGTGCCAAAAATAATCAGCCAGGGTAATCAAGTGTGTCACACCAGGCTGCCACTCCCATCCCTTCTGACGAGCAGGCACGCACAGCCGGCACAACGCCGCCACACAACCTGTCTTCCATTCCAGCCTCACAGCTCTCCTCGGCAGAGGTGAAAAAACTCCAGCAGGAGGAGAGGGGGGGGGCGAGGGGGGTGACGTGCAGGAGAGAGAAAAGGCGGCCTTTATTGCAGACGCCAACATCAACAGCGCTCAGAGCCGGCGAGAGCAGACAGAGGTGCTGCCTGTCCTTCAATAGCCTCAGTGTGTGTGTTCTACACCACAGGGAAAATAAAAAGGGGGGCAGAGGAAGAGTCAGGCAGGGTGGTGCCTACGACAGCCACACTAACCAGAACCAGATCCATGCTCCATTAGTGTGAAAGAGAGGAGCTCTGCTTGTCACTGCCTGTTTTTTGACATCTTTCTGGAATTGGAACGTACCGGCTGCAGTCTGGTTACGCAGATTGAGAGTGACAGGCCTGGAGTCAGCTGTACTTAACTTGAGCTTCTGTACAATGAAGGTAGGTTACCTTACTGTGGGTCGATTTGGTTTTTATACCTTGAGCATCCTTCGTTTCAGTGATTTACTAGCCACTGTGCTGCATAGAGAAACGGTTTTCTGCAGGTTGTTTGACGTTTCGTCCTATTTCCTCTCTTTTTCCTGAATCCCGTCCCTGACATAATGGTTTCTATCCTGTTCGGCACAGACCAGATGGTGGTTTGGCTCTTCCCCTTGCGGTAGATAGTATTTTCGGTCCTGTGCCTCGCGGCAGATGATGTACAGCTGCTCCTCCTGTGCGCCCCGATTCCTTTCCCTCGCTTGAATAAAATGCCCTTGAAAGCAGCAGGCGGATCCGTAGTCCGTCATGACCACTCTGGCGGCAGCACTGCCCACTCGGTTTCAGTGATGAGCAATGGATGGAAGCAGGGAAGGGACATAAAGGGGAATGGAGGACTTCTGCAGCAGATTCAGCCTCCCTTAATCTCTCCCTTCTTCCCCTGTTCACCTGGTCAGTCCATCATACATTTTGAAATGCTATTGGTCAGGCTGTTCTCATAGAGCATTCATAGCTATACCTACAAAAGTGGACGCACCGTAATTCGTAGATATCTCATGAAATCCATTCGTATGTAATCCGTGTCTTCATTAACAATGATCAAAACCTTACTAAGTAGTTTTGTTGCCTGAACCTAATCAAGTACTTTACGGTCTTTTGCGAAACCTAATCAAGTTGTTTCGTTGCCTAAACCTCACTAAGTATTTCAAAATATTTTCGTCAACCTTTTTTTCAACCTAAGTAGTTATGTTGCCTCAACTTAACTGTATATTTGATTATCTTTTCCTAAACCTAGCCAAGTATTGTTGTTGCCTAAACCTAACTATGTATTTCAAAAATGAGGAATGAAGTTGTTTTGTACGATATCATACAAACTGTTATGAAGAAACGTGTTGGTGTAGGCAGGTTCAGAAAAAGTGAAATTTAAGCCCCACTTCAGTACCTTTGTGTTTAATTCGACATTGACTTGTATTCAGTGTTTTCATCAAATGGGTTTTGCAAACTGGAATTTAATTTCACCTTGAGAGGGTGTAAATGTGCAGCTGCAGGAAGAACAGCGGTTGGAACAGAGGGACTCAGTTTCTGCAGAAGTGTGTGGAATATTCAGTGGAATTGAAAACTTGGCAGGGTCAGAGTTCTCCACTCCGCCTGGAATTAAATCCCATTTTGCCTCAATAGTATGACGCACCTGGTGCCAGGTACAAAACGGTCTCACATACTGAGCTGACGACAGACCGAAGACAAGACGCTCAACCAGTGCACTGAGTCAGGTTTCTGGGTATTTGTGTAGCTGGTAGGCGCTGCTCCAGACACCGCACAGCATTGGACCCTCAATAACAAACAGGGAAAGAAATTAAAACCTCAAATCACATTCATAAACCTAATAACTACGTTTATTTTGAAAAGAGACTGTTTGTACAGTACAAGTGGAAACTGAGGTTTGAAGTGTAGGGCCACCGACCATTCGTCTGTGTTTGACAAGTTGTGGTTGAGTTGGGAGTGAGAATGTGTTGCAAAATCATGTGGCACCAAATAACCACGCTGATCCAACAAAAGGATAATGTGACTTTAAAATGACGAAATGGTGTTGTTAGTCTCTGTGTCACTGATTGCCTCTCCTCCTCCCTCACACGCAGCCGCTGCCCAGCCGTTCTCAGACACAGTCTGAGCACGCTCAGACGGGCCTGCTCTTCCCAGAATAGAAAAATGTTTATGAATGCTAATGAAGCAGCGCCTCGGGTCTACATCACCGCGAGTTCTCTCGTCTGTTTTCAGTGCAAACTAAAACATGCCGGGATCTGTCAGCGGCGCGTCCTGAGACGAAGGAGATGAGCTGCTTGTGGATGTGAGCGTCTGCCTCACAGAATGTTTATCTCGCATTACCTGCTGAAATGTGATTGTTAGGGAGTTCTGTTGTGGACAAAATCTAGTTGTGCTTCCTGAGCCCGCTGCATGATGCAGTGTCCCCCTCGGTATCTATGGAGGACATCAGAAAAATGCTTCCTGTCTTGAATCGTCCGATAGCATCGGGGTAGCTCAGACCTGACAATAACAAGCACTGGAGATAAAAGCTCAACCCTGAGGCGGAGCACAAATACAGAAAGTAAAACCATAGCACCATGTGAGGATTAATGCCTGAGTCATTTTCTCTCGCTGAGATTAAATCTGCCAGGATTATTTAAAGGATACATCTCTTTTATTACATTTTGGGTCTTATTTTAGTCGTTTTTGGCAACCATTCCTACCAACAACAATAGCATTGTAATCACAAATGTAGTTGCTGACGTCTGGGAAGGAGCCGACTTGTGGCTAAGTGAGGGGGCCGTCCTTCAATCAGAGGATCGGCGGTTCGATCCCCGTCTGCGGGTCCCCCCCCGTTGGTCGAATGTCGATGTGTCCTTGAGCAAGACACTTAACCCCAAAATTGCTCCCGTAGCTGTGCCTACGGTGTAGAAATGTGATAGAATCTGACTTGTAAGTTGCTAAATGACTGTAATGTCACGACTTTGCAAGAAACGAGTCACATGGGTCAAGAAACACGAGCAGTCAGACAATCAGACAACAACAAACCCCAAGATTCGCTCAATGTATTTCAAAGAAAAATTATATAAATACCTTTGTGTCTTTTGATCACTTGTTTCACATAGAATCAAATAATAGTCATTTCGTCAACATTTCATCAAATACGTGTTTAAGGCGACGCCTCACACAGACGTTTATTCCTCCAAAAGTCTTGAATTGAGTTTAATCAAAAAGGTCTTACAAGGTGTTAAAAGGTTTCATATTTGATTCGTTCAGGTTGTGACATTATTAACCTACAGGTGTGATTGACCCGACAGTGGATTGGTGCAGGAAGCTGGTGAATCTTTCTGTGTTAGTCAGCACCATCAGCCCTGTTGCTGTTGCTAGCTAGTGCTAGTGCTGATTTTAGTGAAAACTGGCTGGAAATCAAGCACTACTACTACTTGTGCCGGGAACCACGTAGACCCGGGCTTACTTTGTGCCCAAACAGGATCCAACACCTCTCGGTTTTTTGACTACCTGCTGGAACTTCACCCTCCACCTAAGCTCGGGACGATGGGGCTGGCAGATTGCACTCTGTCACCAAATCACACTTAGTCTTTGAGTTTCATTTATAACATCTTTGTAATATCATTGACAACTTATTGACTTATTAATGTTGGAGCATTTTGCTGGCATTGTTCCTGACTTAATTGAGTTGAATTCATTATATTATTCAGATTAGTTATTATGTACAGCTGGGAAGTAATGAAAAAGATGTGATATAAATGTGAGCAAATACAATTAAAAATCCATGGCTTTGTCATTCCTACTGGTTTTGTCTCATACTTTGGCCATCATGACCATTACATTGGTATTTAATTGATTTCATTGTGGTAGTAAAAAGGTCTTAAAGGTCTTGAAATGAACCCCTGTAATCCCTGCAGAAACCTTGTCCTATTTGTGTATTCTGTAAACATCCATCACTGTTTATATCCTGTGGTTGAACTTTGACCGGCCGTACTTAACGTAGGTGTGTGCTCAGTGTCCCTGTGTTGTGAGGAATTATCACTGACAGTTAAGGTGCGCTTACTTTTGGTTTTACCGTGCGGTTTGGATAATCTGGCTGGCTTGTTTACTGCCTGTCTACGGACTGCTCATGTTTCTTACCCTCGCCAGACTTTGTTACAGCGATGTCACCAGGTTCCCAGATTTCATCTATTATTCAGGTCAATGATATCATTCCTGAACTGAAACTATCCTTAAAAATGCCAGTGAAATGGAAATTCGAGGGGCTTCAGCTTCTGTTACGGTTTCAAATGTGAGATGTTTCATCTTGCACTCAGGTGCCCTTACAAAAAGGGATGAGCGGGGAGTTCGGTCGTTTGCTGGCGGCATGGATGGAGGCCGGCGCCGTTCATTTGCAGGGAAAACACAGAGCGGATTGAAAATCTACAAAGTTTTCCTTCCATCTCTGGAAGGAGTGGTGTATAGCAGTCCTCTGTAGTTCTGTTTATTCTAAACCCCTCCCCACATTTAAGTGATCAAATCCATTGACTGTATATAAGAAGTGGACATAGTCGTCATGATGTCACCCATTGGTTTGAGGACTGCAGTTTTGATGCCTTGAGATCAGCATTTTGGCTGTTGCTATCTTGTTTTTTTAACGGAAGTAACCATATTTGGACTTCAGAGGAGTTATGTATAGATGCTGTATACAGCTCTGGTTGCGACCTGTAAATCACAATGTTGCCCCGCCCTTAAGCATACCCTGCTTTATGGTCTGTTTGACTCTAAATGGACCATAGTTTACTAAATGAACATCATGCTGTATTGAAGAAGACTTGAAACTAGAGATTGAGACCATAAACTCATGTTTACAATGTTTACTGAGGTCATGAGTCATTTTCTCATAGACTTCTATACAACCAGAGGAGTCGCCCCCTGGTGGACACTAGAGAGAATGCAAGTTTAAGGCTCTTCCTCATTGGCTTCTCTTTTCAGAGAGCCCCCTGTTTAAATCCCTCTGTGAAACAGAGAAACAAGTCACAGTACAGAAGCTAAAGACGCCCTAACTTCCGTTTCACTGGGACTTTAAACCTACCTCAGCCTCTACCTGAGGTTGCTCAGTATTTCCTTCTCACCACAATGCTGTGGCTTAATGGTGTCGGTGTTGGCACTGGAGCCAATGGACAGCTCAGGAACAGGATGGAGGAAGAGTTACAGCTGGAGGATTAGCAGAGATAAGCTGAATAACTGCACACTGGTCAGTGGGGCTACCACGGCAGAACATAAACACTGAACAGACCCAATGCCATACGGTCATCAACATCACATGATCATCTGCCAGCTCCAAACTCTGCAGCCTGCTGGATTTATATTATATGTGTGTATGATTGCTAATGGGCGCACAAATGTATGGATGCTTCCATGTGACCGGTATTTGTCTTTCAGTAAATAATGTGGGCTGCGTATTCTACCCCTGTCAGGAGCAACATGCATGTGCATCATGGGAGCCAGTGGTTGGTTAAGTTAATCCTCTCTCTCTCTCTCTCTCTCCTCTCTCTCTCTCTCTCTCTCTCTCTCTCTCTCTCTCATGGAGAGGCTGAGAGGACAGGGCCACGGCCTCCCTCCAAAGGCCACACGTGGGTGGGTTCTGAGCTCAGGGATTACAGGGCTGAACTGGAGCCAAACAGCTTTACAGCAGACAGCCAGAGACACGGCCAGCCTGCAGTGCTGAGCCGGGGTCTGGGCCTCCACCAGTTTGAGGTGTGGGGTGATGCAGCTGGGAGGCCGGCCAGAGCGTGAGGAGGAGTCGAGGCCTACATCCTTGTTTTAATGTCAAAATGCACTTATTCCCCAGTGTCTGTAAACAGGACATGACTCATGCAAGGGGAGATCATTATAAACGTGCTGACGTGTTATTTGTGTGCCCTACGCACATGTGAAAACATGCTGCAGTCTTCGCTCCAAGTTGGTGGAGGGTAATGGAAAACAGCATTAATGACTGCAGTAAGTTCTTTAAATAGCGTGCCTGTTGTTTGAGTACATTTACCTCATAATTAGGTGAAATGGATTGTAGAGAGAATTGGGTCAAATAGTATCTTGTTTTTCAGACTATAACAAACACACACTGAAACCAAACCTGGAAACTTAATTGCTGGTTGTTGTTTTTTTGCCACCAGTAACCACAGGTGTCATCTTTAATTTGCTTGTTTTGTACATCCAACAGCAGGGCTGGACATCGTAGAATAGAAAATTACAAAGCAAGAACCAATTATAGTACCTCTAAAGTGACACCGATACAAATGGACTTCCTACTTCATTGATACCCATCATGTGAATGGAAGCGGTGTGTGTGTGTGTGTGTGTGTGTGTGTGTGTGTTGTTACTATTGCAACAACACATCATCAGTAGGGTAAAACTAACCTGTCTCACCTGTGTGTGTGTCCCACTGGCTAGCAATCGTCACCGAGCTCATACAGCGGTAACCGCTGACAATGCAGACCCACGGTGGCGGGACTGCCTAGGAGCGGAAGCGCAACGCCCAACCTCCGCTCGCTTTGTCAGCACCGTTGCCGTTGTAAGCACTGTGCGCTGTTAGGGCTCTTTGCGCTGTTAGCACTGTTCAAAAACTGGAGAAGGTTCCATACAACTTGGTAATGGGTGATGAACTCTTTCAGCACTACAGCATCGATTAAAGATTGTGTCCCGTCATGTGGAGAGACATGATGGGACACAATCAAGCAGGTACATGGTGCAACCTCTGTATGATATGGAGCCATGTAATTGCACGTGTCCCGCTCGGTGCTGTGAATCTCAGCCAGCTCCTCGTGTTTAGTTGCCTCTCTACAAACTCACTCAAACAGCAACTCGGTCAGAAATATTCAACTACTCTAGAAGGACCAGCTGTTTTAGGCATTCCTCTGTGGCTATTTAAGTGTGACCGATAGAAAATGAACACACAGTTAAGCGCATAACAATCAGTGCAGTGACATGTGCACACAGTCATCTGACTAAAATAACTGAATAATAAAAAACGCAATATTCAGCTTCTAAATGTTGTCATTTTGAGTCATCTCAACAAATGCTTTTTGATATTTATGTCATGTACAGCCTATACAAGTTGTTACTCACAGAAACCTGGCACACTGAGTCCAAAGCTTTTTATTATTTGCTGTGAAAATTTGCATTAGAAATAAAAACAAAATTAATGACGTGGTTGCCAAACGGGGCTAACGAACGAAAAAACATAAGCACTAACCTGCCATTTTCTTTTTTTGTATTTGTTAGTCTTTCCACTGACTAACTAACTCTGGTTTTAGAGTTTGAAAGAGAGACTGAATGAAACAGATGTACAAGAAAAAAGGTCATTATTGTTCTTAGAGTTTTCTAATGGTTAACCTGTTCTTATTTTGGAGCCACTAAAGCTTCCCGTTTCCAAGTTGAGTCCATAGTAAATCTATCACAGTACCCGTGTTATGTTGATGAGTGCCTCCCCTTTAGCATGTGGCACAGATACAGACTCATCTGTGAGGTTAAGACACATCACTCCTCTCCTAGCTACTGTACAGTCTGGCTGGTCACTGTAAAGATAGAGACGAGAGAGACAAAAATAACCCCACGGTCTAATCAAAGGCAGCTGTCTCAAACTATCCCTCTCTGCAATCAAACAGATGTAGTGGCCGTTAACTGCTGCAGCTTTACCTTAAGCTGCACGGTCATCATTAATGCTAAAGGGAACCAACTGTCTTTGATAGTGCTGTAGGGCGGGCTGAGTATTTAAATTAGTGTATACCTAAAACTAAACTCAGATTGGATTGGGCCATGGGGTCAAGACTTTGTAGCAATTTCACGTTTCAGTTCAGGTTTTTAACAGTGGCGACAGCAATTCTGGTATCGTTTTTAGTAATCTTGCCCAAATGTGATCCTGGAGACCCCCACTGTACACGGAACTACCACAGAAGAGGTTTGAGTTCTTTGCCAGGTGTTTGTATTTCTGTCTTTGATCTCAACTACATAGATGTGTGGAGATGGGCATGGTTCCAGCAAAGGGGGCCACTTTACGGCCCTCGCCCTATTTGGCGTCACTACATTGAACAGATGTGTTACAAAATGAAGGCCGAATTCAAAGATGGGTTTGGTCTGAGCAAGGGCGACGGAAGGGAGGGGATAGTAAGTGGGGAAGGGGCCATTGGCAGCTCCACGGCAGCTCCATGGTTAACATCGCCCAGAGTTGCACTTCCACAATGGCCGGTAAGGGAATTTTTGTCCTCATTTGTCCTCTGAGAGACCATCTTAACTACTTTTATAATTAACTATACTGAGCTCAGTTTACGTGAACCGTCACCATATGGGAAACATTTAGCTCCTTTTGATTAAGCTCTGTAATGGCCCATAAGAGAGGCATTCTGCTCCAGCTCACTTATCGTATACTGTAATTAGGATTATTTTCCTTGTTATATAGAGTCGTTAAGAATTTGTTTCCTTGAGGCATGTTTGCAGCAAAGATCCTCAGACGATACAGTGCAGAATCAGACCTTCTGATCTCTACCCAAACCAAACCTATTAGCTGTGTTATCTCCAGGCTTTACGCTGCATGGTTGCTTTGGTTTCGATAACATCCTTGGCCCACTTGATACACGCACGTTGTTTGGGTAATGATGTCATTATATGGAAATGGTTAGGGGCCGAGGCAGGGGAATAGGGGGGGGGGCACGGGAATCACCCTGAACATCAGCACACAGATGGGAGTGGATGGGAGTCAAACATTCCCTATAAACTTTATTTGTTTAAAGGATAGCTCGGCGCGTCGGCTGGCCGAGCAGCTGTTGCTTGTTCTGCATTGACTATTAGAAGACCGTGGTAGTGATAGTATCATTTTAAGCACTGTTTTGAGGCCTTTGATCAGCAGTTGTAAAGTAGTGATTATCGGACACGGTATGTGTCATCCATGTGAAGCTGTAGGCTGAAATCTGAGGACAGTTTTACCGAGGTACAGCTCACAGCAGCCGTGCCTCCAGAGCTAAAATGGTGCATCCAGGTGGTTTCCCCAGAACTTTTCCTCACCGCATAGATTCTCTTGCTATAAATAAAGCCCATCTGATGCTATCACCACCGGGGCTTGCTCAATCTTCAGTTTTTTTGCTTCTTACTTGCTGCCCCTTCCTGTTTAAATTAAAACCCTCCTCATATGTGGGGCACCAGGGCTCCTGCTGCCACACGACCCAGTTTCCTCTGGAGGAACTCCCTCCGCTCTTCCTGCGAACGCCCCTCCTCACAAGTCTCCAAAGGGAGGCCAGAGCTAAAGAGGTGTCCAAGGGTGAGGAGCTGCATTTAAGCTCGGGGGTGGAGTCACGGAGGAAAGGGTGGTGATGGGCCTGGAGTATATAGGGACTAAGAAGGCAACATGTGGTGTCTGCAGTGTGCCTCGGACAGGTCCTTGCTGGAGCTGGAATCAGACAGCTGGTAAGCCCACCTTGTGTGTGCCTGCTGGTGGTTGAGTGTGTGCAGAAGTCGCTACTTACTCTCTGATTTGGCTCCGAATTCGTCTCGTGAGTCAGGTTGTACATTTCACTGATGGTCCTTCCTTTATTCGGGGACCGCTGCCAGACTCAACTGAGATCAATAGGGAAATAATGTATTAATTGCTGTTACTCCTTATTGGATGAGTTGCCTTTAATGCAGTGGGTTTTGTGCCGGACCAGAGCTGCTGATGAAATTAATTTGTGATACAGCAAAGGATCGGGCTCCATTGATGAGCCGGTAGTTCATTTTCCGTCTGCGTGCCCAACAAGTGAATGCAGCTGAATCATATTTTACCGTTCCTCCTCCGGTGCCCTGTAACTCGACTTTAATCATCTTAAACAGATTCTGAAGAGTTACTCAAACGTGAACAACACGCGTGACACTCAGTGTGAATCCATAGCAAAACAAAGATAACCAGAAGAGGCAGGTTGTTTGTGTGAGTGGCAAGTTGGAGTAATTAATTCATCACTGCCGAGCGACGCAGCAAGAAGAGGCTCCTCTTGGCGAGGCCGCTCAGCAAGACGGCGTCTCCAGGGGAGGTGTTGACACCAGAGCTGTCCTCGCATCACCTGCCCCCTCCGCCGGATCCATCGCATCACCCTCCACTAAAATCATTAAAATGTTATCAGCCAGCAATTTATGCACCGTCATGGTGTGCCCTGGCCCTTTTGTGGGTTTCTCGAATGAAATGCTGCAATCTAACTCAGGGCAGGAGGGGAGGTGCACACCTTTTTATGTTGATGTAATCCTTGACATTTAAAGGAGCACTCCACTCGTTTTACATGCCAAAGTTAATTTACCAGTCACAGGCAGCCTGGGAAAAACAGTGAGCTCTGTCGCTGTTGTTGTGTTGCTGAACTAATCTGGAATTTGAATGGAAGACTTTATATTTTTAAATGACAGCCTGTGTTACAAATGTTTGATTTGGAGACAGCTGTTTGTGCCGCGTGTGAAAGGAGTCAACGTTGATTTACTCGATTAGATCTTTTCCTCAACCTAACTAAGTATTTCACAATGTTTTCCTTAACATATGTCGCTAAGTAGTTTTGTTGCATAAACCTTTCTAAGTTGTTTCCTGTGTTGATAGAAGTTTATTTTGAAAAGACTGTATGGATGTAACCAATGGAAATTGACATGTGTTGCTGGATTTGTTTTTTAGGAGAACGGACAAACAATTAGAAGTTTCTTCTTCGTAAGATCCCATACGAACCGTTGTGTGAACATGTTTTGGGAGGTTAAACCAAGTGGACATCTACCAGTCTCATTGAGTTACATTATGGCAAGTATATGTTCTGGGGTTTCTGGAGGTTGACCATAAAACCCTGAATAGGTCAGAATAATGCGCCTTCTCAAGATAATAAAAAAGAATAATTCCGACATTAAACTACTCACAACAAGGTTGTTTTGGAGAGAGGGCAGACTTCTCTACTGTCGATATCTATAACACTCTGTAACTCACACCTAAACAATCCAGATGAATAAATAGCACTAAAGGTAAGAGGAAACCCGTTAAACCACGTCACTGTCTTGTAATTCCAAAGTGACACATTGTAAACAAGTGGAATTTGTTTCAAGGACTTTGAGATATAGAGCTTTGATCTGTAATAGAGATTAAAAGATGGACATTGACGGAAGAGAGATCTCTGTAAAGCCCCTCTGTTCACTTGTGTTTGATTGAGGTAAATCATACATTATGAACCTTCCTGGTGAGCGGTTTGGATCACGTCTTCACACAGGAAACCTAAATGGAAGACTTTGTAGTAGGCGTGGTGCTGTGTCAAGTCGGGATAGAAGAGGAAGCACATTTTCTCTTAATATTATGATGACATCTCATTGCAGCAATAGAGGGCAAACCCATTTTCTGTCAATGTGAGGTTCATTCCCAGTTTGTTCTCATCGAGGATCCCTCTGTCCCGAATTTAATTTGAATGAGGCTGGATGAATGCTTGGCACAGACTGTAGAAGGCTCTCAGTTAGTCGACAGGTCTGACCAAAGTCATCTCACTCTCTCCCCACAGTCTAGGGGAATCGGATCAGTAGCGCTTTGACGGGTGACTCAACCTCTGTGCTGCAGGAAGAAGAGCGGGTTCATACATATTGAAATATAAAGTGTCTCTTGTATTTGTTACTCAACCACCGTTCCCGAAAGCAGCTGTTTGTCTTGTCATGTTCTCTGAGTTATTTTAAACACATTGCATGGTTCTTTATTGTGTAACTAAGAGCAGAACATCTTGTTCAGTAACTCAACAAAACCCCTGCTTGACAACGCTTTCAGTCTGAGTGCCTAGAGGCGTCTGCCTACTCCTGCATTGCTTTGAGTGTCACATTTCAAGTATGCTGAGCCTCCCTTCCATCCAAACGGACTTTTCCAATTAGACGGCCTCTGCTGGAGCAGACGTATTAAGGCCCGCCTTTCAGTCTAATTAAAGGACTGGTTCTGTCTGATTTCAATTTGTTCCTTTTGGAGAAAATAAATGTGTCGAGATGATTCACAAGGTTGAAGGCGATTGAAGATGCGGAGAGGGTTTTTATAATGAGCATCGAGTGTTTGGCTCAGAGAGGGACAAAGTTTTCTCTACAGAGAGATATTATCCCATGACCGAGCCTCAGCACTGTGACTTGGCTGTAAGGTAACAAGTCCTACAGAACAACATTGGTTGTTTCCAGGCGCAACCTCCGGTTCTGCCAAGTGAAGCCGATGCGGAAGTGTCTTAAAACTTGCATTCTCTCTACTGACCAGCAGGCGACTCCTCTGCTTGTATAGAAGTCTATGAGAGAATGACCCGACTTCTCTCTTGACTTATTACCTCAGTAAACATTGTAAACATGAGTTTATGGTCTCAATCTCTAGTTTCAAGTCTTCTTCAATACAGCATGATGTTCATTTAGTACATTATGGTCCACTTAGAGTCAAACAGACCATAAAGCAGGGTATGCTTTAGGGCGGGGCTTACTGTGATTGACAGGTTGCTGGCGCTACCAGAGCCGTATCTGGTGTCTCTACATCACTCCTCCGCATTCCAAATATGGTCACTTCTGTTCAATGGTTGCAAAAAATGCCAAGATGACCAAGGCCAAATCGTCGAACTTGAGGCTTCATTACAGCAGTCCACAAACCAATAGGTGACGTCACCGTGACTACATCCACTTCTTATATACAGTCTATGGTTGTTTCTCATGGCCTTGAAAAATAGCTCTCGTATCAGTGCCTTCCTTTAACTGTTCTGATCAGCCACAGCTATGGTTAAGGCTATGTTGCTTTTAGGTTAAGGCTTGGAAAATGTTGCAGTCTTCTAACTGTATGAGTGCAAACTGTATATAACTCCCTATCTGATATCGGGAATTTGAAGAGCAGTGGTTTCATTTGCCTAAACCTTAAGTTGACAACGATAAATTTCACTATCATGTTCACATTTTGGTATGTGCAGTTTGGCCTGTCTGAGGCATTAGAGGGGTAGTGATAACCACTGATAATGTCCATTCAGTCGGCTGATAACATTAGAAATGGGTCGCAACCTCTGGTGTAAGGTTATGCCAACGAGGTCCTCCTCATTCACAAAGAAAATGTACAACGTGGCTGCTTTCGCATGTGTATTTTCTATTGTTCACTGGATATCAACTGTGTTTGAATGATATATACTGAATATAAGCACTTTGAAGTGCCCCCCCCCCCCCCCCCCCCCCCTTTGGTAATCTGTTTGCACTAGCCGATGACAGGCCTCATTTAATACCTCTCGTTCCAACTTGCATGCACGATGTAGGCCTATTCGGTGCTTTCAGCCTCCTCTGGACATCAAATCTCTTTCTTATTAAAGGTTTTATTTCAGTCTTTATTATCTAACCTTGACACATACTACCACGGAGATCGAGATCTTTGGCAAGGTTATGCCGTGATAGATGCCTCCAGAGGGATGTCCTTGTTCTGAGCCGTTCCGCTTCATCCATCAGCCGGTGACAAAGAAAATGAAATGTATTTTGCTAAAGACAGTTGCTTCAAGGTAAAACTCACATTTCCACCATGGATTGTAACTGGCAAGGTGAAGTTAGGAAATGAGGGGTCAGAACTACATAATAGTGCCTTGTTTTATGAATACGATAGGCCTACATCCTATAGCACTGAATTTATTGTCTTCATCACTTTTTATTAGCTGGCTTCTAATGCATTTCATTGAGCTGATGTCTGTATATAATACACACTTAAGTCTTTCTATATGTCGGCATTCAGTTTCTGTACAAAGAACAAGCTCAACTTCTCAGAATCAAAGGTTTCTGTCTCTGGAGAGGCGACAGCTTGTTATCTCGCACATTCAAAAAGCATCACATCAGTTTGATTTTTGATTTTTTTTCTTCCAGTGGCCTTTGATTCCCCAAAGTAGTAGTTATTGAGCTGTGTCCAAGTACCAGAACACTTTATCCCTCTCAGCCAACCCCACCAGCGTCTCAGAGGTGTGGAGGGAAGTGAACAGATCTGCGGTTGACATTCAGCCGCTGCAGTCCGGTGGGGCGCGGCCGCCGGGGGGTTTCATCCAATCGGCTGTCCCCGGGTTGGCGTTTGTGCCGCTGCGAGCAGACAAAGATCCTTATTGATCTTAATATTAAAGGCGCTGCCTCGCATGCTTTAGTTGCTCCTGACATTGTGCGTGTTGTTTTGATTGAGATTGTAGAGATGGAGCTGCTGATAATGTTGTTGTGATTTCAGTGTTACTCAAAGGCGTTTAATTTTACTCTTATCAAGATGCAGTGGTAGGGTCTTTCTGCTGATTAGGATGACTCAAGGTGTGTTCTGCATTGTGAAGGGGAATGTTTAAAGACAGCACACATAGTTATGCCCCTCCCAGAGGTATCGAAGTTCCCTTCTCCCCATCCATCACGTGCCTCTCGCTGAATCACACAGCAGTGCATGCCCTCAGGACAGTGACTCAGCGAACTAACCCCAGTGTGCTCCTTGCGTTGCAGTGTGGAAGGTGATGCTGCAGGCAGCGAAGTGGGCGCCTCTGTGGACCCCAGCGGCGGCTACAGTTGCATCCCAGTGACCCACAGCGGCGGGCTGGGCCCCGACCACTTGGACAGCCAGCTCTACGGACACATCCTGCTGCCCGGCCACCTGCGGCCCCGCCGACCCAAGCTCCAGCACTCCCAGTCCATCCTCCGCAAGCAGGCAGAGGAGGAGGCCATCAAGCGCTCCCGTTCGCTGTCGGAGAGCTATGAGCTCTCGTCGGACCTGCAGGACAAGCAGGTGAGGGGGGGGGGGGGGGACAACTTCTGTCTGTAAAAACCTAATATAAAGCTGGGTGATAAAAAATGACTGTGTAATCTTCGCCAGACGTAAGCCTGTGGGCAGATTCAGTCACGTCTGTGTGATCTGTCCGTCTGTCCGCAGTTAATCCCGTCATACCGCTGGACCCATCAGCATAATCATTTGTATTGCTCATGTATGACTGTATGCTCAAGGACCTCTCTTGGTTTTGAAGAACCTACTTAATTGAACATTTAACACCGTCATTGACTGCTGACTCCTCTTAACCGGCTGGAAGCGGACCAAACTCCACATCTGTAGCAGTAGCAAAAGATATTTCTTGCTAGGCCTTTTTCATGGCTCAAAACTGGAAAAAAAGTTTGATATGATCTTAACCCGGCGCTCACAGCGGTGCGTTAGCGGCGCTCACTCTATGTTTAATTAATATCTCCGTCGAAAAATGGCACAGAACATTTTTTCTAAAATCTGTAGAAATCTGTAGATTCTCCACTTCCGTGTCCGTATTCTCACGAGATAGTACGAGACTCACACAGCGAGATGTGATGCTTATGACGAGCTTACAGTTCGTCATATGACGGACTGGGGGGACGGACTGTTTACATCGTGTAGTGTACGTTATGATTCACTTATGTTAGACACAATACGAGATAAATAAAAAAACTGCACTCTACGAAGTTAACTTTTCTAGTTTAAAATGTGTCGTTTGTAGTAAGTCTGCAGTGTCTTTTAACACTACAGATCGTTTTAGCATCTTATAGCTCATTGTTTTGGTTTCCAGCCCGCAACTGTACTGTCTTGGTTCAGTCTCGGCACTCTCATCGACCTCAAGCAGCAGCAGACAGCTGTTTCCAGTAAAAGAAACCACCTTAGACCCCGCAACTCACAAAGTTAGCAGCTGGTTAACATGGTGGAGCATTTAGCAGCTAAAGAAAAGGGGTTACTGGGTCCCAAAACAGGGCTAAAAGAAGAGTGAATTGGACTTGCAATTGTCAGGTCGCCAGAAACACGACCAAATGCTAATGTTGCTATGTGGCTTCTGGGTATAAATAGAGGACTATTTGCTTACATTTTAGCCGTTACAACTTTACTAGGTGATAATATGTCATTGAAAAAAAATGGTTTGCGAACTAGTTCTATGTAGTTGCATGGACACTTCAAAACAGCACACAATTGATTTGTTCCTGCCATAATACTTGACCTGCATACACGGACAGAGGAACATAGCTCAGACCGGAATGGATCCAAAAAGGACCCACTTGGACCAGATTCAGCCACTCCTGAGGATAATTACATTTGATAGAAAATGTGGTCAGCCCAAAAAGTCGCAAACAGGGAGAGATGCTCCGCCAATTAATGAAAAGACAGAGTTGAAAAAGCAATAGATTTTCCCTGCTCTTCACAGTTCACACGTCTGCGAGTCCTCTTGGATCCATTTGGGCAGTGGCGGCTGGTCAATAGAGGGCCATGGGGCCTGGCCCCACCTTGAGCCACACAAAAAAAAAAAGAAAAAAAAAATTATAATAATAATAAATCATACAAATTGTCAATATTTGTGTTTTTGAACTATGGAATGTACCCAGTAATATGTGTAAAATATGATATCTGCGGTAAATATATGCTTTTCATGCTCGCCCTCTCCGCCTGTCTGCTCGTCCTCTCCGCCTGTGTGCACGACACGTCTCAGAACGCGCAGCTAGGGGGGCCAAATCGTTTTGGCCCACAGGAGGCGGGTCTATTAAGCAGTTTAGCCAATTGCTGATTAAAGATATAAATGAGTGACATACAATTTAGCCAATCAGCGTCCTCAAATAGATTCAGCTTGGGGCCAAAATGATTTTTGGCTGCGCGTTCTCGTCAGGAGAAGTCTCTACAGGCGAGCGCGAGCGCTAGCGCGAGCACTACTCCTCCAAGACCCGTTTGAGAAGTTTGGTGGAGATTCTGCAGGCCAAAGAGCTGATCCCAGATCAGCCTGACCTCACAATCAGACAGCAGACTAGCAGGAAAGGGAAGCAGTACATGAAGCTTCTCTAGTAGCTGTACACCAGACAGGTTTGACTAGCTGGATGCAGTCATGCTAATAACTTATTTAGCTTTTGAAAACAACGGGGACAGATCCAGCATGGACAGTTAGGGAGTGAGGGATGAGGAGGTAAGGAGACATGAGAACACCAGGGCACACATGGAGAACTTAAGCTACACAGCCCCCAAATTTGGGTCCGTGGAGCTCAGAGGGTGTCGCCTACATCTCAATTAAACAACCATAGCTTGATTAAAAAGAAATTAAAAAAAAACTGAGGGCCACATACAGAAAAATATACCAAGGGCTGGGCCACTCACTAGAGGTCCGATATATCGCCTCACCCCTAGTGTGTGAAAGTGAGCAAAATCAATCAAATTTTGGTTCTCAATGTTGGTTCTCAACGGTTCAGAAAAATCTGAACCGTTACTCACCTTGAGGTGCTTTTCAGAGCGAAAACGTCGGAAAAATCCTTTTAATCCCATTGTAACATGTGCTCGCCTACTCATTCTCTGTCTACTGTGTTAAAATGGAGGTTCTTCATGAAAGTATGAGAAGAGGGTGGTCCTTCTCCCGTCCTTTTCCCGTTCGACGAATAATTTTTCGCTCGGGGGTTGACCGGCGATTTTTAGTGGCTAAAACTTCTTTCAATCACTTCAAGAACCTCCCTGTTGTATACACGTCATCCACACGGTTCTAACAAGTGGTCATATGACAAAATCCACCAATCACAGCCCTATACAGGGCTCCATTGACTCAGACAGAGACGAGAAAATTGCATGGAGGAGAAGTGAAAATACCCCAGAATGGTCAAATATTGCTCACAATTGCTCAAAGTTGTGCCAAACTGCTGTATGATGTTGTCCTTGACCAATATTATTGATAAACAAGTGAAATATATAGTTATATAGTATATAAAAGTACAATGGAACAGCTGTTGCAGCTGCAACCAAAATGTGAATCTCGGCTGAAATTTAATCTTCAAACCTCTATAAATCAGGCATACTTCACTCAATCAAGGTAGTTGTTATCCAGGTGTAGGTGTTATTTACTGCTTTTTTTCGTGTTGGAATAAATGTTAAATATTTAACTGCAAAGTAGTAATGCGTGTTTGATACCTTAATTTTTTTGCATTAAATCATACTGGGATGTTTGATGAAATTGATTGGATGGCCCTACCTAGAACATTTTCCACCAGCCGCCACTGCATTTGGGTATTACACATATGGACATACAGACCTGAGACAATGCAGCAATAGGCCCACAATGGGACAGTACTATGAACCAGTTGGACCCATGAAGACCTCAAGGGCGAGGTCACAATTCAGTAACAGTCAGATGATTTCACAACTGGTCAAAATGTAACACCCTTTTGAATTAATAATTAGAAATATGTATAACAAACTGCCAACATCATGAATTGCAAGTAAATTGTCTAACATGTTTATTGCATCTGAAGGTTAATATTATATTACCTGTTACTACAAGCTATTGTCAGGCTGGAGCTTCCCATGGTGGTCAAATAAAAGTCATATAACAACAGGACACTGGCCCTCTCGTTACAGAGAAGTTTCTTGCCTGTTGGAGTGAGACCCACTGTCGTGGTCCATGTCCCTTGAGGGAAGTGTGAGTCCACAGACCCCCTTGGCCCTCACATGGTGCAAGGAAACATGATTAGTGTCATTCTACTCCATGAGTCCATAGGTGGAAAACTGGGTCAGTGTGTAAAAGGCACAGGGGCCTTGGACAGCGTATTAATAATATTAATAAAATCATTAATAATATCTGTCATTTCAGTTTAGTGTACACTATGTAATATACTGTACACCCGACTGATTCATTTTCATCCTTCTTTTAATGAACGGTATTTAAACAGTGCAGCTCACACTATTAATTAATTTATATTTTAGTACTTAGTCTTGAATACATCTTCATTTGTGGTCTCTTTTTGCTAATTTTTTTTAATGTCCAACAGTCCCCGACTATAATGATATTTTCTTTCTGAGAGCAATTCCTCATCATTATTTGCGCCATTACCAGTTTATCCGTCAAACTGGGTTCCCATCACAATTCAACATTATCTGCCTTCCCCGGGAGTCTATTTCAGTCTAATAAAACTCCCAGCCATTTTTTAAATGCCATCACCTCGGTTGTTTTTAAGGCAGGGCAAAAGCAGACAATTCTGTCTAATGCATGTCTTCTAATTTTTTTTTTATTTATTACACTATATTTATCCCGTTATGGGGGAAATTTTTCTCTGTATTTGACCCATCCCTGTATATAGGGAGCAGTGGGCTGCCAATGACAGGCGCCCGGGGAGCTAGGGGTACAGTGTCTTGCTCAGGGACATTTCGACACATGACACGTCCCAGTCAAGGATTGAACCTTCGACCTTGCGGTTACCAGACAACCCTCCGTGAGCCACGGTCGCCCCAAGATTCTAAGATAATAGTCTTACTTTTGCATCCAGGTGAAAACAGCTTTTGATCCAGATTACATTTTCTAGATGGAGTTTTTTTAAGTGATACACCAAACAACATATATCTTTTTTGTCACAAACATGCTTGACAAATTAATCCTAAATCAAGGTCCATTAACTACCTTTTTTTCCTGTATCTGGCTCAGTCATCATCGCATGACTGACCAAAGTTCCATACTAAGATGAACTAAGTGAGCCATCTCAATGGCGAATGTGCTGATGAAGACTGTGAGATGTGGTTAACAGGTCCAGAGAATCTAAGTGGAACTTAACTTTCCATTATTTTGTCAAACTACTATTTCCAAGCACAAGAATGAACATTCTCTCTCATGCAAATGTTTGACACTAAAAAAGATTCTAGGTGAAGTATTACTTCCAATAAAATCCAAAATACAGCCCCTCTCAGAATACTGTGTGTCCATCATCCCTGTTTTCACCTAGGATCACTATCACCAGTTGTCGCATTACGGAGAACATTCGCAAGGTGGAATTGCCATTACAACGCAGCTAAGGGAATATGTAGGCTTTCCTCAGTTGTTTCTCAGATACGTTTATGACACCAATTTTCCTTCTTCTATATGCAGGTGGAGATGCTAGAGCGTAAATATGGTGGGCGTTTCATAACCCGGCATGCAGCCCGCACCATCCAGACAGCCTTCCGCCAGTACCAGATGAACAAGAACTTTGAGCGTCTAAGAAGTTCTATGTCTGAGAACCGTATGTCCAGACGGATCGTCCTATCCAATATGAGAATGCAGTTTTCCTTTGAAGGACCTGAAAAAGTCCACAGCTCCTACTTCGAGGGAAAGCAGGTCTCGCTAACAGATGACGGCACCAAAATCGGTGCACTGGTGCAGTCGGAGCACGGTGGGGAGATGGGCATGCAGGCCAAGACCCCCACCACGCAGAGCGACTTCACAGACGCTATCACAGAACTAGAAGATGCCTTCTCCAGGCAGGTCAAATCTCTAGCTGAGTCCATAGATGATGCGCTAAACTGTCGCAGTCTGCATGGTGACGACAACCAGTCGGAGCCAGGGAGAGGCCACCAGGACATGGACAGGGAGGTCAGCTGCCAGGTGAAACCCTCCCACGGCGCTTCGGAACACCGCAAACTGGATGAGATGACGGCGTCTTACAGCGATGTCACCCTTTACATCGATGAAGAAGAACTGTCACCGCCACTGCCCCTGTCTCAATCTGTGGACCGACCCTCCAGCACAGAATCCGACTTGCGTCAGCGTTCCCTCAACTCTTCCCAGGACTACTGGTCACTGGCTCATAAGGATGATAAAGGAGACACGGACACCAGCTGCCGTAGTACACCATCTCTGGAGTGCCAAGAGCAGCGTCTGCGGGTGGACCACCTACCCTTACTGACCATTGAGCCTCCGAGCGACAGCTCGGTGGAGCTGAGTGATCGCTCCGACCGCAGCTCCTTGAAGAGACAGAACGCCTACGACCGGAGCCTCAGCAACCAGCAGAGCAGCCCCAAACAAATCGGCCACAGCCTGCCACCCAGAGGGCCTTCCAGAGACGAGGATGCCACCCGCCATCGGCCACGGCAACTGGAGGCCCACCTGGCCATCAACGGCACCGCCAACCGGCAGAGCAAGTCGGAGTCCGATTTCTCCGACGGCGACAACGACAGCATCAACAGCACGTCCAACTCCAATGACACCATCAACTGCAGCTCCGAGTCCTCGTCCAGGGACAGCCTGAGGGAGCAGACACTCAGCAAGCAGACGTACCACAAAGAGACTCGCAACAGCTGGGACTCGCCTGCATTCAGTAATGACATCATCCGCAAGAGGCACTACCGAATTGGCCTCAACCTCTTCAACAAGTACGTACATTCCACCACACGAGATCCGCTAACGGACTACTCACACAGATTCCGACACAATCTGATACATTTCTTGTACCTTGTACATTACATACTTAATGAGGTACAGAGGAGGTTATGTAAATTAGATCCAATCTATTCCTTATGTTTTAGAACCCAGTATGAAACACGACTATCTGTCTGTTCTACTTAAGGTGCAGACAAGCCTGGGACTCATTCTGCCCCGCTTCATGCCGAGTGATTCATTTTAGCCTCTGTGATTCCATTTAATCATAGATGATTGTGGATTTGGTTTCTTTTCCAGAGCCAGCCATTAAGTTCCTGTTAATCATTTGTGATGAACACCGCAGAGAAAAGTAGCTCCCTCCTCCCCACTCTCAGCCTTCATCCCGTTCCACCACCCTCCCTCCCTGCCTCTCTAAATCCTGTCCCTGATCTGACACATATTTGGCCACGGGCAGAAGTGCAGTGGGATAATCACAGATTTTGGATTGTGTCCTATTTCTCTCTATCTCTATCTCTCTACCCTCTCCTATGTCTCCAGGAAACCAGAAAAGGGCATCCAGTATCTGATAGAGCGAAACTTTGTTCCGGACACTCCAGTGGGTGTGGCCCACTTCCTGCTCCAGAGGAAAGGCTTGAGTAGGCAGATGATTGGCGAGTTCCTGGGTAACAGACAAAAACAGTTCAACCGAGATGTCCTCGAGTGAGTTTGCAGCGAGTTAACATCTTTGTACTCTTGGCGCACTTGTATGTGCAGAAGGATCGTTATTTTCTCAACCCTGAAATTCTCAAAAACAGGCTTTTGATTTGTCTTTGTAAACGTTGCTAGTGCACAGAATTTAGTTTTATCTTCCTCCCTGGAACATGAACATAAATCATCATTCAGTTGTAAATATGGTCTCTATTGTTAGGACCCTAATGATGTCATGTTGCAAAGGTCAACTAATGGCCCATGGGGTTCATTTGGCGCCAATCTTGAGTTAACGTCCACACCAGTGGCAACATTTTTTTTCATATTTTCATATCTTCTGAACCAGACAACATACAAAGACAGATGAACCTACTTTTCCATATCATTTTGACACCAAATGGAAACATCACTGACATGGTAAAACCATTCTCTATTGGTAAAAAAATAAGTAAATAACTAATTTTAGGCTCATAACAATATAACTTTTGCTACTTTGTATGTTGTCTGGTTAAGGCGTGGACGTCAATTCAAGATGGCCGCCGCACGAACCCAATGGGCCATTAGTTGATCTTAACTAATCTTAACTAGAAATCATTAGGGTCCTAAAACAACATGTGGAGGAAGTCATAAAGATCTCGTATTTTCCAATAGTGATTCTCAAATAGTGCCTCTACTTTATGCCTTTGACTGGGCAGACTTATCTGAAACACACTCCAGCAGCACTATCATAGCTGATTGAGATTCAGAGGAGGATAAGGCCAGGAAAGGTCCGTCAGTGTCAGTTTGACAAGCATATCTAAAGGGCTCCTTGAGAAAATGTCGATAAATTCTGACATGAACGGTATCAAGGTATCAGGGCTCTGGAGAGCCGAGTCACACTCCTCACTCCAGCATCGGAAAAAGTTCTCAGGTACTTTATTGAAGTAGAAGTTTCAATATCACAGTGGACAAATGCTCCATTACAGTAAACGTCCTGCACTAAACAGTGGGAAAATGAGGATTGTTACTTTACAATGTGGTGACGAACCGACAAATAATTATCCCCCGGCTGTGCTATTATCCTCAGCTCTATGGAGCATTTTAGTCGATTCCAGGTCGTTGATTTTGGTTCAGTCTCACTGCTCTCATGAAAGAAATATCTGATAAACCCACTGTATGCTACTTGTCCAACACCAAACCACAGACAGGCATAGTTAGTGATAGCTAATGAAATAAATGGAGCATCTAGCAACTAAAGAACCAGCTGATGGACACCAAAACAGAGCTTCAAGGAGAGTGAATATTTGATCTACATTCATTTATCTGGTTGACTGAAACAGGACTCCAAATCAATGCTAATGCTGCTTCCTGTCTACTGTGTGGGTAAATGGGCAACTGTTTGCTAACTCGTTAGCCATAACAAGGTGATAATATGTCTGTGATGTGTTGCGCTTGTTGTGGAAATTATTAGTACTGCTTTAAGTAAAAGCAATAAAACATACTGACATTTTTAAAGTTCAAATTTTAAAAAAGTTAGAATTGTTAAAAACGAAAATGTCTACAATAAATTGTGTCATTGATTCTGAAACAAGGTTGTTTTCTACAAGCAGCATCTGTATTTATTTCATATTAAATTTGAAAATTAGCAAGGAACTGTAGCCACTCATTAGGGGCAGTTATACAGTGCTGAATCCCATCCAGCTGTCTTTAAGAATAAAGTTATTCTCATTTGAAAAGACTGATCTTCCCACTGCCCGCTGTGTTTTTCACCAGCTGTGTGGTGGACGAAATGGACTTCTCCGCTATGGAGCTGGACGAAGCGCTCAGGAAATTCCAGGCACACATCAGAGTGCAGGGTGAAGCACAGAAGGTCGAGCGGCTGATAGAGGCCTACAGGTGAGAAACACTGGGGACACAACGCATGGGTTCATCACTCAAACCAGTGTAGACGCAATGATGGATCATGGACATAATTTTCCACAGCAAGGAGGGATAAAGTGATGTTTTTGCAAATAAGGTCTTACATCAGCTTCGACCAATTGAGAATTATGTGACAGGATGATCATTACCGGGTTCATTGCCATGTCTAGTATTTACACAGCGTGTATGGATAATGGATAAGCTAGCTTGCAACATGTCACATGTCCAAACCATAGGCTGTATATAATAATGGACGAAATGACAATCGCCCCAAAAGTGAAACCAAAACATCTTAATGGTGGCTGGTTGTAGTGTAGATCATAAACCCCGCCCCTCCATGTAAGTGGATGGAACATGGGCAAGTACACGTCAAATACATTTTTCATAAAAAGACGGTCTCCATCATTTAAAGTAGTTTGTATCACGCTGATGTAAGTTCAAGTGTTAATTTCTTTTATAAGTTTGGTTTTAATTTGTTATTTTATGACATAAAAAGAGGATGTGACATCATGATTGACAGATGAAGCCACGTAGAACGTCTTGTGTGTTCATATCAGTATCAGCAGACACTGATATGATGACGCTCCCTCAATTTGATCATAAATAGACCTTTCTACAGCCAACGTCATCAAAAATATGCGTGTGCATTTACGCATTTTGCCCCAGCCATCCAGACAAGTTAGCAAGCTTTAATAGTTGAATCAAAACTGTTACCATCATCAATATTTCTAACGACTGTTTCAGAGCAACAGGTGTTTCAGTTTAACAAGTGGTGACTTTCAGCCCAATGTGTCCGTGGTTGCTCTTGGGAACACACTTAAATAGATAATGCGTAGAAAAGAAACACAGATGAATCTGTATTTGAAATTGATTGAAAGCTTTTACGAGGACACAAATTACCAAACCTTTTTTACTGTTGATACACGGAAGAGCCATCTTGGATTTCGAGGTCAGGAACTCTGAAATTTGGTGTTCCCAGTTCAAATGCAACGTATCTTAATGCATCCGCAGGGCGTCTCACTCTAACAAGCTAACAAGTGCTCTTTTCGCGATTGGCTCAGGCGGGTGTACAGGAGGGACCTGGCACAGACTCGAGCTCCAAATGACGGCAAAAGCGCAAGATGGCAGCTGCCATATGCGTGATATTTTGGCTTCACTTTAATAAAGTGGGAGGAATTGGAGGCTATCTTTACACGTCTATGATCTATACACAGTCAATGGTCTAAACACCATTGCCCTCTAAAACAGAGGTGACACCAAAAGTCGCCGTCTTTAACACTCTCGGGCACAAGAGCATCAGTGCAGAGTCATTCTAAATCCAGACTTTGTTCTTCCAGATCATTACAGAAACTCATTTAGAGGAAATTAGTTCAAAAAGTTGAGGAAAACCTCCCTCGGGGCTGCTGATGGATGTTGTTTGGGATTCATTTAATTTCTCCAAACCTCTGGTAGAAAGGTGCTCTCATGCCCATAGAGAATCGGCTTCGATCAGCGCTGAGCAAGGACATTTCGGGCCTCAGTAAACACCGCAGTCACTGTTACATTGTGGAGATAACGATAACTGATCATGTGGCTCACCCCCGGCAGCCCAGTCCAGATGTGACCATGGCCTCACTTTATGGTGGTTTAGAAAGCTGGTAAGGCTGCAGGCTGTATCGACAGTCCTCAGTGGTACTGGATCATCGTTCTTTAGGCTCAAGGCCGTGACGCATTATTCAAATGTATGTGATCACAGCTCAGATAGTGGAGAGCTCAATATCGTTATCAATACTGATATTCCCGCCAACGAGTGGAACTAACAGGGATGGTTACTGATTTATTTCGCCTTGAAGGAAAGTCTTCATATTGATGCTTTGTCCTTTAATGGTGTTCAGATGTTACTGTGTCCAACTGTGTGAAATAAAGTTTAAACTATGATGGTATCAGGATACTACGATGATATCAACACGTCATTGGTATCTTAAGATAAAAGCTTTAGCTTTAAATATCCATAGTGACAGGCCAATAAGTGTGCACATGACGTTAACCGTTGACGAAGCGGGCACAACAACAAATGTGTCCGCAGTGTGCAGGAAAATAGGTCAAATTCGTCCTGGTTGAGTCTATTTTCAGGATCGTCTTAAGGCTGTTAAAGTAGGATAATTTGGTAAATCTAAGTTTGAACATGTAAAATAATTATCACATGCGTTACATGTAACCTAAGTTGAAGCAGTTTTCCTATTTTTGACCAGTGAACGGGCACATTTATGAAAGGCATTGTATTAGCAGTGGGACTAATAGCATGATAATTGCACTACAGGAGAGGCTTGAGTTTGTATTCCATGAAGCTAGTTAGCCTAGCTTGATAACGCCCTATATTTCATCCAGATGTGTATTCGTTGATCAGATCCAGGTCCAGATATTTTGATGGCAAACGACCTTCCTGGTAGTTATTTTTGTTGGAAGCAAAACCTGCCCACACAGATATCTTACCAATCAAGTAACGGTACCGACACTGTTAATCAGCACCAAAACCTCTCCCCAACAACAAACAACGTAGGGGATTTAAACACAACACAGCAGAAAAATAGAAATGTCATTTCTTCTTTCTGGTAAATACAATTTTGACAAAATAACTGCACCATTAACAACAAATAGCAAGGAAATGCCTATTGATTGGCAAAAATACGATTTTAAAGTTTCCGTGTCCAACATCCTCTCCGCAGCCAACGCTACTGCATCTGCAACCCCGGCGTGGTGCGGCAGTTCAGGAACCCCGACACCATCTTCATCCTGGCCTTTGCCATCATCCTCCTCAACACGGACATGTACAGCCCCAACGTCAAGCTGGAGAGGAAAATGAAGCTGGAGGACTTTGTCAAGAACCTTCGAGGTACTTTGTCCGGCTTACTGTCACAAAAGCATGATTATCTTTAGACGCTGGATAAACATTCACTTCAAATTAAGTTTTGTGCATGCATTTTGCTTTGATTAATGGCCGTGTCAATACGTTTTTTGGAAGTTGTGTCCAAGAGGGCTTTGCTGGTTCGGCAAATCTCTTTTTAGTTGCCCTCGACAGATTTTGAGGGTATTAGCGGGGGCTTTACGGCATGGCTAACTCATTTCTCTGCCTACTGGAGTAGTCAGTAATTAAAGTACAGTATTGAGTGGACAAATGTTTGTCCTCAGAGAGCTAGAAGGACATCTCTGTCCACGCTGTGAGAAATGTGTGCAGCGCAGCAGTGTGTAGGTAAATTCAAAGGGTTCATCAACTCTCATAAATCTCTGAATTAATCATTAATCCTTCTCTCTCTCTCTCTCTCTCTCTCTTTCTCTCTCTCATCCTCTGACAGGAGTGGACGACGGGGAAGACATCCCCCGAGAGATGCTGGTGGGGATTTATGAGCGGATTCGCAAGCGGGAGCTCAAGACCAACGAAGACCACGTGTCCCAGGTCCAGAAAGTGGAAAAACTCATCGTCGGAAAAAAGCCGGTGAGTTTGAGCTTGCCCTTGTGGGGCCCGCCGCGCGTAGATTGTGGCCGCTTTCATCTCACCCTCCATTCAGGAGCTGAAACTAATGGGGAGCGTGCTGTACCAAATTACCCAATGTACCCTCTGGGCTGTCACAGAGAGCGGCGGTTTTCTTCACGGCTGGCGTTCTCTAAAAAAAAAGAAAAAAAACGGAAAAGAAATGAAAGAGCGTTCTTTACCTGAACCTGCTCTCCTCGCTGTGTGACTCATCGATTCTTCGGGCCCCGGAGCCCTTCATGCTGAATGACTGTAATACGTCTTTTGCCCTGAGAGCGAGCCAAGGAAAGTGCCTTCTGACAAGCTCCGTAATAATAAACGAGATAAACAGCCTCGCGCCATATAATCATGAAGGTGTTTTTACCCCAGCCCTTCCTCTCCCTCCATTCATGCCCTTTTTATCAAACCAACTCCACTTTTGGTGACGCAACGTCGTGGTCATAAAGCTTGAGGAACACAGCACACGGCACTAATAGATGGATTGTGAGGAACGCATATAGTTTGTTCCGCGATCCATAAAACGAGTTTTCCCGATTCTAAATTTGGCCCATTTTTCTTGTTGATTGTTTGATGTATCGAGAATTTAAAAGTGCCCCGTATGTGTTCACTGATCCCTGTAAAATGACTCTTGTATGTATTTCTCCCTCCACAGATCGGCTCGTTACACCATGGTCTGGGCTGTGTGAGTATTACTCTTCCTGTCGTCTGAATCTAAATGTTTGAGTGGAAATATTTGTCAAATATTTTTAAAAGCCTTTCTGCAAACATTGTGGAATGTATATAAGTTTTGATCGTGTGCACAGGTGCTTTCTTTACCCCACCGGAGACTGGTCTGTTACTGCAGACTTTTTGAAGTACCCGACCCCAACAAACCTCAGAAGTTGGGCCTTCACCAAAGAGAGATCTTCCTCTTCAACGACCTGCTGGTGGTAAGACAGACATTAGTCTTCCGGGCACACTGACAACACACTCATTCACTCATTCCCTGAAAGAGTCTAAACCAGTTTGTTTTTTTCCATAGGTCACTAAAATTTTCCAAAAGAAGAAGAACTCTGTGACGTACAGCTTTCGGCAGTCCTTCTCACTTTACGGCATGCAAGTGCTGCTCTTTGAGAACCAGTGTAAGTGCCGTGTTTGCTTCTGTGTACGCTCTCTCTAAAGGTGTCGGTATGCTTCAAACAAACTAGTATGTACTAAAACATAAAAAATGGTGGTTCAGAAGGGCCACACCACGAAGCAGTTTGGACTCTGATGTCAAAAAACTTTCAGACGGTGTTCAGTGATCAAACAAGGGTTTCATTTGAAGCATACTGACATCTTAAAGCTGCAGTTGGTAACTCTTGTTGAAAACAAATATGACTTTTTGGTCATATTTACTCAAATTGTCACTATATCGTATAGTAATACACAAGACAGAAAAAATCAGATTCCTCCACCTGCTTTCAGGGTTTTAATAGCATTTGTAAGATTCCACCACGCTCAAAGGACATCAGCCAATCAGAGCCGAGGAGTCTCTAACGCAGCTGTTAATCACTGATCCTGAACTGTCGAACTATGCAGCGCTGATCAAATATTTATCAAGATTCTCTTACTGCATTGCCTATTTTTTGCCTTAAATGTTTAGATCAAAGTTAAGAGCTTTGTGAGCAGTGATTGACAGCTGACTTCTCGTCTCTGATTGGTTGTTTTACTTCGGGCACGGTGAAATCTTGCAAATGTCAATGAATACTAAAAGGAGGTAGAAGAACATTAAGTTTTTTTTACAGATTATCTGTCATGTGCTACTGTGAGATAGGGTAAGCTATGATAAAAAAAATAAAAATGACCAACTGCAGCTTTAATGGTTGCAGAAGTTGACTTCTGTAGACGCCCCGTGGTGGTCTGTCTATTTTGTGTGACCTCAGGTTAAAGCGTTGATTTCCTCGCCCTTTAGATTATCCCAACGGAGTCCGTCTGACCTCAGCCATTCCCGGAGCTGACATCAAAGTCCTCATCAACTTAAATGCACCCAATCCTCAGGACCGCAAGAAGTTCACTGACGATTTGCGAGAATCTATCGCTGAAGTCCAAGAGATGGAGAAGTACCGGATAGAATGTGAGCATGTTTCTCTCTACATATCTGTGCTCAGCAATTACCCATCCTTCAACCTAGACTATGGTCTGTTTAAATGTGAGACTACAACAGAGAGAAGTCTGGGTTGCTGTTAACGTTGTGTACGTGTTTCCAGCTGAGCTAGAGAAGCAGAAGGGCGTGGTGAGGCCCAGCATGTCCCAGTGTTCCGGGCTGAAGAAGGAAACGGGCAACGGCAACCTGAGCCGAGTGAGCCTCGACGACAGCTACGCCGTCAGCGAGGGTTTGAAGAGAAGCGCCCTCAGCAGCTCCCTACGGGACCTCTCGGACGCAGGTGAAAACAGGGGTTGCCATGGTGACACACTCATCTCACAAAAGTAGAGCGTACAAAGCCGCACCGCCGGCACGACACTGTTTGCTCCCTGCGGTCGAAAATCAATTTGGAAGAAGCCGAGTTCCTGTTCCTGTGCGGTTTTGATTTGGGTGGTAGCCGTCTTAGTTTAACGCACCCTCTGAGCCATGAAGCCAGTGAAGCACAGAGATAGAGACGGGTGTTCTGCTAATGGGCCCAGGTGTCATTTACTGGAGGCCATCGACTGATAATCCTTAGCGGGGGCAGCACTATGTAGGTCACTGTGGTCAATTTGAGCGTCTGAGCGGTAAGAGGAATTAATGTTGTCCGGTTGATTCGGGGCGTGGCGAGTCGCCTCGACACAAACACACACTCAGTGACCTCAGCACAGGGTTCGGACTGGCGGAGCAGTGGTCGGTGCTTTTGATGATCTTTGAATGGGACGCAACACGTTCGAGTGGTAGTCTTTATAGGGTTTTGGAGGCCTACATTTCCTCAAGGAGCTGTTTGTGCATCACTCAGTTAAAATCAGTCTACAAGATTTTAGGTTTGCTTCACGTAAAAATGGACTTGTTATGTATTAATGCAGTTTCCTCAACACTTAAAGGGGAACTCTACCGACTTAACGGGTTTACACAAAGTCAGTTTACCAGTCGTCGGGAACGTAGTCTTCTGTGGCTCTGAAAGAGCTTTGTCAAGTCTAACAAAATCACCCCGATGATGTCATAAGCCGTGTTGCCATTCATTATGCGTATTTTGATGTATCGCGCTAGAAAAGCTGTATGGAAACGACAAAATTCAATGAAAAGTTTTTACGCTCACTCAAAGTGTTGATGTGCTGAATGGATTATGGCAGGGGTGGCCAAACCTTTTTTTGATTCAGTTTCCAGTTACACTGCAAGAAAATCTGTGTTTCTTGACCAGTAAACCCCATGTGCCATAGAAAATTAATTTTCTAACAAAATAACTTTGCAACACACCGCATGACATTACTGTAGTTCATTGGTGTGCCCACATATTACCAAACGTATTTCTGTAGCTCCTGCTCTTATATGTAACTTAAATGAATGCAATACTTTTAGACTCTAATACAGAACATGGCCTAAGTGTCTACTTAACATATTGTGATGGTTTATTAAGCAGGCTGAAATTGCCTAATATTGGTTTCTGTTAATGGCCTAAAGGCCGTCTTATAAGATTATGATGCAAATGTAAATGTAAGATTTGAATCTGTAAGTCTAATATTTAGATGGAACAGGCAGACATTGCCAAATATTGGTTTCTGTTCATGGCCTAAGTGCCGTCCTAAGATTAAGATGCAACTATAAGATGTAAATCTGTTCATATTTAGACATAGTTGGCATTAAACACGGCCAACACTATCCGACATGAAAGAAAAACTTGCCCATTTGAAACACAGCCCTGAAGAACTCCATCTTCCTCTTTTAGATGTTTAAGCCGACTTGTTTCCTGGTTCACAGCCTCTTCTTCTACTGTTCACTGACGGATTACAGTCATGCGTGGCCTTTAGCGCCAACTTCTGGCTAAACTACACTGTAGCCGAGCTTATAGAAATGTACCTAATTTGCATTTCTTTTTTTGCGAAATATTTGCTGATAATTTGAATGGAAACATGGCTATCGTGACTCAGTTTGGGTTTGGAGACTACAAATTTCAAAGAAGACTACAAACAGAAAGCCTCAGTTAGAAACTGGAGGCGTGAAGTTCGAAAAGTGTGAACATTTACCAGGTGGGAAGTGTCTGATAAAGTGTATCATTTGGTTGCATTGTGGCAAATGTAGGACACCGTGTATTTCAGGACTCATTCTCGGGACTAACATTAATTAAAGGATATCTCGGCCTCTGCTGCTTCGATTTTGCCCATTATTTTTTTTATTTGTCCTTTATGAGTCTTGCAAGTTAACGGGGGTGAAATGCTAAATTGCCAGAGTATCCCTTTAATGCAGCCGGATTGCAATTGTTTTACTAATGGTGTCTCCGGCCGGCTGTGTAGTCACTGAGTAAAACCTTGTTGTGGAGTTGTAGCAGTCCTTTTTCCCTTTAGTCCCTACTCGCCTCCCTCTGCTGCTAGCTTAGCCGTGTGCCACTGTGGTCACCTTAGGGCGCTAGCGCCCCTCCCCCTCCGCTGTAGACGGAAGAGATGTGTGCACCATCACGTGTTAACCGGGTGTGTCTAATCTGTCATGTTGCATGTTCTGGGCAGGCAAGCGTGGGAGACGCAGCAGTGCGGGATCACTAGACAGCAATATTGAAGTAAGTAGGACGCAACTGACGCCGAGCTGACTTTGTGTTGTTCAATCTGAACGCGCAAGCCTCTGTTTTTTGTTTTGTTTGGTTTATTTGTGGTTTGAGTTTGGTTTCTTTCACTGTTTTTGGTGGTGTTTTTGTGGTCAGCATCTTGGTCACTGTGCATGCAACGGGAATGATCCGCCGACACGCATCTTAACCCTGGATGTGCACGGCATGACACGACTAATACTACCCCTGACTCACACTAGGGCTGCTCTGTGTCGATTGGTAGACCCCCACCTTTGTGTCGATTGGTAGACTCCCACCTTTGAGTCATCCTCTCGTGTAAGCGGGTTAGAGTTCTAGCCATTTCCTGAATTTCATACTTTTTTGTTTTGTTTTGTTCACTCCAAGTGAACCTGGATGGGCTTTTGTCAGTTCCAGCTTCTGCATGCTCGCACAGTTTGAAGTGGCCCATGACCTTGACAAGAAGCCCACCCTCTTCCTTTTGCCATTGTCACACTTAGCCAGCAGTGTACTGCAGTGAAAGAATCCTAGCATGACAGATGATTCACAGTTAATAAAAACTCTGTCAAGCCATCCAACCTCTGTGATCAGGGCCATTTGTATATGGCTAGCTGAGTTACCTTGATTTAATTGTTGTTGATTTGACACAAGCCTTATTGTCTTCAGTTCTTCAGTGCCAGTTTGGATACGGAGCTGTTGTCAAAACCCCAAAAATCCATCTCTCAATACTATCCACACAGTCTGTGGCCCAAAGCAAAGTTTAATTAAGTTAGCTGTTAGCTGGGTAACTTGTCAGCCTGGCGCGTTAGGAATAGCTATATAGAAAAAGCCAATCTTCTCGATCATGGTCTTGTTTACTTATGAAGGTCAAATAGAAATGCTTTCTTAAACAGTTAAAAGTGCCTCATAGTAACTTTAAAGTAAGAACACATCATAACTCAACACTCTCTTTTGGATCTAATAAGTCATCGGTGATATCGGTGAGGTGAGGTGCCTGCGTGGGGCCCAAATTATGTTAATTAAAAGACGATACCCCGGCGAGCGATACAGAAGTATCTGCTGACGTACCACCAGAATGCACATCAGCTTCTTTCCTCAACTCATCCTCCGTTCTCCACCACAGAAATAGTTTTGAATGAAGATAAAATAACCTTGAACCTTTATAGTTTAGTTTGCATGTTGTGCATGGCTCCCGAAAGATTTGCTTCATTTCTTTAACATAAACTTTTGTTTTGATTGTGTATTTTGTTATTCTGTGTTACTGTGCCCTTTTAAAAATAATCCGATGAAGTTTTTTTTTTTTCATCTTGCTGAGTGGGAATTTAGAAACATCAAACCACATCAGTTAACTGAGTAGTGCACTTTTGGTGACTCCGAACTTGACAGTTGAAAAACGGTACTGCATACAAATGTGTGTCCTGTATACAGGCTGCAGCTTCAGATCGCTCTATGAACACTCTAAAGTGGGGCCACATGGAAATCAAAAGGGGTTACTGTAACTTTGGAAAGCAGATATATTAGTGACTGCTTGTGACGGTGCAGATACGGTGTATGATGGCTCAGGGTGATGTTTTTCTCACGACAAATATGTCTTTTGGTCCTTAAATAACTGCCGAAATATGAATCTGCAGCAAGTATACCTTCACTTATATCTGCTGTGTCACACTGGACAGCAAGAGTAGACTCTGCCCTGTGTCTCTGCTGAGCTCTGACCGTCTTCTCTCTTGCAGGGGTCCATCATTAGCAGCCCTCACCTGCGCCGGAGGACCCCCTCGGGCCGTGACTGCCCGTCCCGCCACAGCGGCCAGTCCCTGCCCAACTCCTCCTCGCTGCTTGGAACTCTGTTCGGCACCCGGCGGGTGAAGTCCCCCAGCCCCACAGCGCAGGCCCTGCACCCCACCCTCATCTCCCACACCCCTCACCCCGCCAACCTGCACCACACAGCCCGGTCGGACACGGACGCGCCGGCCTCCGCGCACCCTCACCACGCCCAGTTCTGCCCCGTAACCCAGAACCCCCCGCCTTACCACCACCACCACCACTACAACCCGCCGGCCCACCTGCAGCACCCACCGCACCAGTACCACCCGGCGCCGCCTCACGGCCAGCAGCCGGCCTACCCGCCGCACCCCCACGGCCACGGGGGCCACCCGCCGCACCCCTCCCACCCCGCCCACGGGCCCCACCACCACGGCCCGCCACCGGCGCCCTCCCAGGCGCCCATCAGCGCCAAGCCCAAACACAGCGGCATCAGCACCGTGGTCTGAGGCGCACGGAAGGGGGGGGGGGGGGGCTCTCTGACTGAACTCTTGATTTTTTTAAATCCGAGACTGACGAGACGTTTGCACTGTGCATCCGCCGGTCTGGGGTTGTGAAGCCAGACGAGATCCTGTGCCGCCTTTGGCGTTTTTTTGTTACACTCGGGGCAGCGTATTCAATACAAACACATTTCCTCTCCAGTCGCTCCCTTTCATTTCATCTCACAGGTCACGCCTGACTGCCTCTAGAGCAGCAGACAACGACGCAAGAGCATGCACAAAGACCACGACTACTGTTTCTCCTCAGTAAATTAAATTGACACGATCTAATATCTTGCTCGCAGGTATTTTACAGAAGATTTAACCTAGTGTGTGGGGGGTGAACGGACACAACGGTCAACCTCAGCCGTACACTAGCCGTACCAGTATTTAATGTAGCGGTAGCTCACAGTGCACTGTGATATCTCTGTTAGCAGTGATAAATGTGCCAATTATGGAATCATTTACTAATTTAGTCACAATAATTGCTTTGTGTATATTGTGCATAGTGTTTTGTAAAATGATAATATCAACTGTTATTATCATGTTATTACAGAACAAAACAACATCGATTATAACTCTCAGTATATTATACTGGCACATAGCTGGCGTATTTTCACTGTTAATTAAGGAACCGATCAGAGCTTTTATTAGTGGGGCAGTTGGCGAGGATACTGCTGTGTATGGTTGCCTTTGAGTTAGGATGAGATTGTCGAAGGCTGCTGCAGACTTTGCACGCCGGCCTTTAATAGAGTGACGTCCAACCGCGCTCGTCTTTGGTTTCGTAGTTGTCTCTCAGCCACAACGAGCCGCCGAGCAAAACAGATTCACCTGAATGTCCGACATCATTTTATTTTTTTTAAACAAAGGTTTTTTTGGGAGTCCAATAAACGATACGGACTGGACTGCAACCTGGTGGGATCGTGCAGGAGGAGGAGGAGGAGAAGGAGTTTTTGTTTTTCCCGGAAGCTGACAGACTCTGTGCAAACCGTGTAGCGGGGTCTTTAACTTTCCTCCCTGAATGTGGAAGCTCTCAGCTGGCTGAGTAGTCCCCTCTTCGGTTTCACTGCGCGTCCCACAGAGCGAGCGCCTCGACCGCAGTGGCAGAAAATCAATAATTATCATTCTGCGACGGCGCTCGGCCGCTTCGCTTCACTCACCGGGAAAGGCAGTTTTTATATCAATCATCCTTCTGACATATTACCGGACGGCCGTCCCGTCTGTGGCGTGTGCAGAGCGGAGGCAGAGGGGGGTGCGCTGGAGCATATTTTCTGTTGAAAAGTTGACAGACACAGCACATGTTCTATTTAGTTGATATCAATGGCAGAAGTTAGTCTGAATCTGTTTGAAGACTAAAAGATGGATTATTTTTTTTTACTTGTATGTGCAATATGTATTTGCTTTTTTTGTGTCTAAGAGCTATTTAAATCCGGTGGTTGTTCCATTTTGTTTGGTTCTGTTAGAGTTGCCCCCCCCCCCCCGAACGTCCTTTGTCATTTCTCCCCTAATGTTTCAGTCAAGTGCAAGTATCCACAGGGGATTCGGATGGACTGGACCTTCCACGCTGATAAAGAATGTCAAAGAAAAATCATTTTGCATGTAACAATGTCTTTCCAGGCTATTTTCTAACTGTCGTGTATTCCCAAACTATATCAGTGTTGCAGTCGACAGTTGTTAAAAACAAAAAAAACAAAAAAAGATTAATGGTAGAATAGTTTTGACTTCTTCGATTACAGCTAACAGAAGTCAACTACGTATTTGTGTCACTCCAGAGGACAACAGCCGTATCGTTTCCTGATGCGCGCGCAGCAGTCCGCCGGATCATTGGCGTACAACAGGAGTCAAAGCTGTGGGAGGGGAGGTAGAGCGATGATGGACGGACGGCTGTGGGTAGAACGAGTTGGAACTCTCAGATCTCCGTAATTTACCACCCATCTCCGTCAATGGCTCACACGTTACTGTCCACTGATATCCAGTAGATATGTGAATACTTCTGTCGTAAAGGTTTCAAGTTATCGAGGCACCACCCTCTGAAAAAGTACCCCTCATAAAGAGTTAAACTAATAAACTAATTTCATTCATCGATAAAGTTAAGTAATCGTTAAATACGGAAGCAGAAAGTGGACGAGCCCGCAATTTTTTTTTCTTGCTGTTATCTCGAGATCACCAGTTAATTGTTTGGTAATGTCGAGAAAACAAACTTTGTCCTATCGAGATAACGACTTCATTATCTTTTTAAATACAGTCTTTTTATATTATATTTTTTTATAGACAGGCTTCTCTACGGTCTACGGTCAGCTCGATCCGGACCGATTGAATGCATTGACCATTAGCGCCAGTAAAAGAGTGCACTGGGTGAAGGCTTGACTGCGGTCATCCACGCATGCCGGCATTGTCCTCCTGGTCTCTGATAAATTAAAGTATTAAGAGGAAGAAAACCTTTTTTGTTTTCTCAAGATAACGAGTCGATTATCTTGTTTGAAAGTTCATTTTCTCGAGAACTTGTGTTCTGAAGATAACAGCATTGAAAAAAAATAACCGCTCGCGCAACAGCTCTTGGCTTCCGTAGTTTAAATGCATTAATGGTTGATAAATAATTAGCTTTACACATCAATAATATGCCATTCATGAGAACAACTTTTGGGTTGCCATGTTTTGAAAATATCCCCTTTGGCTGTTGTTAATCATCCAGCAAATGCTAGTAATACCTAGTTTACACTGTGCGACTTTAGCCCTTCATTTTACTCACCGTTTTTGGAACTCCCGGACAAAAAACTTCAGATCAAAGGCAAATTGGAGTTGTCTCTGTTTTCAATCGTTATGTGTGAACTGTTCTGTTTATCAACAGATTATTACTGATATATAAAGCATTAGTAAAGTATTTATTCATCATTAATGAAGCCTTTAGTTACCACCTCTAAACCCTTTATAAAAGGGTACCTCGTAGACAGTGTTTGCCATGATCCAAAATGTATTCAGCCGGCTTTATGTACTGTAGGCTACCCTAAAACCTAACATTTGAGTTTGACTCTAAATTTGTCAAATATACAGCATTTAATCCAGCGTAGTTTAGGTTTCTATGGAGTCACAAAAGTGCCAATACTACATGGTCATTACATTTTAAATCAGTTTTATACCAAAATGAAATGGTCCCAGCACAATGCCCACAGTTGACCGACCGAAAACTTCTGTCTTCAGACCAGAGTCTGATTACCAACCAGTTGTAATGGAATAATGGTGCAAACAGCAGCCAAGAAGAAACCTACCTTCTTCTATTGGCGGTCCCCAGAATTATGTCTAATCATAGTGTTCTCAGTCACAACCCAGCAGTTATTTCAGGCGACTATTTCAGAATCGTAAAAAACCTGATTCCGTGTGAGGTGTTTTGTCGCATGCCATTGATGCCTACCGTTTCTTTTCTCTCTCTCTCATTTTTTTTGTTTTAAGTGTGGTTCTATCGAGCGGTGGGCTTGTATCGCCCCTAAACTTTCAACGTAGCTTTGATTTCTCTGACTGATGCTTGTTTCATTTTTGAGAGATTTCTGGCCCTATAAGCGTGTCTTTTCATTCCAAGTTGTGTCATCTTACTCCCGGCATGCATTTCACCTCTATTTCCACTGTACAGTACAAAGACATGGCGGTATACTGCTGGGTGTAAATAGCAAATCCATCTGGGGGGAACATGATGTAAGTCGATGAAGAGGCTCTGAAAGGGAGGCGACGTGTTACGGGTGTGTGGGTAGCAAAAACCAATGAGATAAACATATGTAAATAGCCTGTAAATAATGATAATTATTATTACTACTACTGCTCGGTGTCTGCAGTTCCATTGAAGGTGCATTCCTGCTCCCCTCTGATATTTACATAATCATCAACTGCTTTCTCTCTGCCTCCGACCGGGACTGAATTATCATAGGGATGTAGAGCCGGCTGTTACGCGGTTGACGCGGCTTCCGGCTCATTTTCCGGAGACGCTCCTGTTCTCTCGCACTCACGGCCCATTTTTGGGAGGTCGAATGGAAGGGAGGAGTGCTCCTTATTTTATTACGCATTCTGTTTCTAAGTAGACAAAACCCTATCGATGTAAAACTAGTACTGTGACGATGTTGAGAAACGCAAAATAAAACGATATATTGTAAAACCTGAGCTGAGTGGCCCTGCTTTGTCAAAGAGTGCAATTTATTGGATTGACTTGAGTGAAGTTGAATGAAGGCTTTTCTACCCACGATTGCACAGGGCTTTATCTACCTAAAGGTGGTTCTACAGTCCTCGGATCATGCATACGTTTTTCTACCTTAAAAAAGCAAAAAGTCCTGAAGTTCTTTAGGACCCCACTCATTACTATCTGAAAGTGGTCCTAGAATCCTAGAACTGCACTTCCTGCATACGTAGGTCTTTCTACCTAAAAAGGGGAAATAGTATTAGAATCATAGAACCACAATTAAAGCATGGGCGATAATTCAATACGATAATTTATCGTCTTTCAATGGAATCACCGTGATTATATCGTCTTAATGGATAATAACAAGCACATGCTGACTCAACTTTCTCAGACGATCTGAGATGATGTAAATTCCGCTCCATGGATGTACCTCAGTGAAGTTCAATGAAACTATTGTCTTCTATCTGATCACCCTGTACTTGTGTGCATTCGGTGGTCGTGAGTCCAAGTTCCCCTTCGCGCTGCAAATATATGTGGCTTCTGAGGCTCCAGAATGTTTTCTCAAAAGTCCAGAATCGTTTAGGTCTTCACTAGAATAAAAGTTCTTGAACTGGGGAAACCATAAAATGCCGTTTATGTGCGCACTAACATTGCCATCTACTACTACTACTATTACTCTAATGCAATTGAGTAAATGTTCTTCTGTTAGCTTAATATTCAATACAGATTATTGACGACTACATTTACTTGGTCTGCAATTAGAGCAGTCCAGATAATTATGACGTGGATTCAAATGTAGCAGATTTATCAGCCTCGACATTCTTTCTGTGAGCTCTACTCAAGCTTAAAACTAAGAACAGGTGTCGAGATTAGTTATGCTGTTTGCGCCAAATTTCTACCCTACCTATGTATGTTAAAAACAGTAACATCTGACAATATTTTAGGTGAGAGGAGTACATTAGTCCTTCTCAACATTTGTTATGTTATGGTTTCAGAATACTGAAGATAGTTGGAGAACAATTAGATAAAAACAGGATGTAGGCTCTACAGGATATTTCTTTTTCCATAGGCAACTATCATGTTACATTTTAGGTATTGTATTATCCAAAATAGTGCATCGTGTGAGTGGGGAAAAAAGAAAATCTCCCCAAAAGGAGGCTGTGGGGTGTTTGCGATGTCTGGCTCCGCCCCTGCGCTGGGCTTAAGCTGAGGTAAGCCTGATGACATCATACGTTTTGAAGATATCCCTGCATGTGGTTTGACGAGTGGTTACATCACACGCCATATAATCGGAAACATCCCGGGTTCCACTCCAGCCTTAGGACCTATGTTATGTTGCATGTAATCCCCCCCACTCTCCCCCATTTACACTGTCCTCTGGCAAATAAATGTCAAAATGCCAACAACAAAAAATCTATATATATCTGCACATTGTCAGAAACAATACTGAGGACATGACATCTGTGGCAACGTGGTTTGTGTTCCACTCCTCCTCTAGCCATCCAACAATACAAAGGCTCTCTTCGGGGACACCGAGGCATCTGATATTAACCAAAACAAACTGCTGTGGATCCGCTGATGAAAGTCAATACAGCCGAAGGGCCTCGACACTGCTTCTCTTCTCGGTCTTGCACAGTCAACATGCCCGGCTGCCCGGCTGCCTGCCCTGACTGTGGCAGGTGATCTGAGTGACAGCTCGCCCTGTCCGTCCATCCGGCCCTTGAGGTTGGAGCTAAAAATAGATCCCCGGGCTTTTGAGGGGCCACTTCCTCGGTGTCAGCAGGACGACGTCATCATGCGGCCGGGGATTGGCCCCGAGCGCAGGACTGCATTTCCTCTGCCGGTAGAGAATGGTTTGGGGCTACGTACCCCCTTGTGTTCTGTTAGACGGTGATGCGTGCTACGTTGGTAATGGTGACGCTGACAATATTCGATGTTCGTATTATTATTATTGATAGCACCGGTGGGTTTACAGTGGACATTTGAAGTCTGCTCCAGAGCAGGTTCAATGACAATAAGCCCTTGTCACAGCATAGCAGGGTAAACACAAGTGTAATTAATAACATTAGTGATGGTCCCATTCCATTTAGTGTGTCACAGCCATTCCAGTGAGCCAGCATGCACAATAGGGCCCGAGCCCACCTAAATGGAACGGGGCCATAATTAATGTTATTCATTACACCTGTGTTGACCCTGCTATGACTTATTCTCAACTGTGCATAGGTGTAAGTCACCCTGGGCACGTGCTTATGTGCTGTATGTTTATAAGTAATATTGTATGTTCCATGTCTTCGCCTCTACTGCATTATAGTTCCTTTGTACATTGCTCCACCAAGTGGTAGCCTCGCGCCATTGTTATACGGTTGTTCTGTGTTTAGGGGCCATCAGAAATATCACCATAACGGGCATACTTGATATAAACGGACCGAGGAAGAGCCACGATCCGCGACATTTAGACAAGACTACTGAGGGCGGTGTGTCATGTCCTCTCTTTTGTTTTAGCATTACCGTTAGAGCTTATTTATTTTAGAACACTTTGGTTATATTTCACAGGCTGGTAAAAGTCCTTTTTATACTCAATCTATTTAAATATGACTCAGCATTATACCATCATAATATGTTTTTTTGGTAGTTTAGAGAAGACGTTAAAAAAATGTATCTAGATCTATGTTTGGAGATATAATTGAACAGTTAGCTGAGTAAATAAAACATGAAACAGGAAACCTATGAAAATCCTGTCAATAAGGTTGGTGAGAGGGATATTTTTGCATTGTATTGTATTAAACATTTGCTTGAAACATTACGTACCAGCGTGATTTTAAAACTATTGATATCCAATTTCTGCTCTCCAAACATCTTACTTTGCACATATTTAGATCAGAGAAGCCTTTTTCTGATGGTGTGCCCACGAATCCTTTTAATAAGTTCAGTGTTTGGACCACTGTATTTATAGTATCCTGTTTACGGCCATGGTTGTCAGTAGGTGGTGCTATGACTATGAGTTAATATTGGCATGCAGAAGCCATGACTTTCATCAAGCATGTCAAGTTTGGGACAGTTTTGACAAAGTATAGTCGAGTTACAACAGCTTGATGTATGATGGCGAAACCATGTAAAATGGCCGCCACACCACGTCAAAGCCGTTTCATGAAACCTCAAGCTTTTGCTAACTTTTAATCAGGTCTTTAGATTGTACTGCCCAAATAGGAAGTTGATCTGATTCCCAAATTCTATACATCTAGGTCAGGGGTCAGCAACCTTTACTATCCAAAGAGCCATTTTGCCCTATTTTCCATTAAATAAAATGTGTCTGGAGCCGCAAAAGCTATTTGATATCACAGCTTATAAAGTTGTATATATAGTTATATTATATATACAAAAACTATAGTTTGTTGTATTTATGAAATTATAGAACAAGAATAAAGACAATTCTTGACATTTTATTGCTATTTTACCTGTTATAACAATATCAAACTCTTATGAAGAGGAGTTTGCTGCAGCAGTTGAGAAATCGCTCTTTTTCTCTCATCTCCAGCGTGAGACTTTTCAGCAAATGCTGTGTGCTTGTTCTGGAAGTGACTTTCAACATTACATTTTTTGTTGTTTGCTAATTTCTCGCCACATATCAATCATACAGGTAAGCCAGCATCGTTGGCAGTGAAAGCAAATGAATACGTCCACGCAGAATTAAACTCTCTATTTTCCTCCATGACTTTTCTTTTTTGGATTTATTCACTGATAGTGTAGCTGAGGGTTAATGTTGCGCCGATACTTTATGATAATAATAAAATAATAAACACGGGGCTCCGTAATCTGCGCCAACACGGCAGCAACTTTATTCACTTTTTATTCACTTCTCCGACACTTCAACAGAACCTCTTTTTCTCTTTCCGTCTCATCCTCCACAATAAAAGCACCAAACACATACACAGGAACACTGCTTCCTAGAGAGCTCTTAACGTGCACAACATAATAGCTTACAATAGTTTACCGAGGGCGGGGGTCTGCAAATCATAATTAGCCACCTGCAGGGAAAGGCGCTTGACAGCGACGTAATAGGAAGTGATGCACATTTTAGATGACAAAATATAAAAAATGTTTTTATTTTGGCGGCGTGCCCAGCCCAGCCCTACGGAGCGGTTAGCGGCTTTGAGGAGGACGGACACAAAACGGAGGACTTTCCTTTCCTTATTAATGCTTATTTTGTTCTGCACAACTATTGTGAAGTCCGCACATAAACTATAAAGGAACAAAACATGAATTGCTCTCCTTTCATTATTAAAGACTACTTTATTACTCTGTCGTATTTGTTTAACTAAGCAACCTGTTTACACCGGCACCATCACGCCCAGTGGTCGTGAATAGTCACGTGATATTTGTTTTCAGGCGTTTTAGAGCATGTCCACACTGCTCCGTTTCCATTTGAAAACGCATATGTTTTGCTACGTTTACCCTGAGCGTCCACACTACGCTGGTGTTTTCGAGCGCCAAAAACGGAGGAGTTTGAAAACGCTCCCGAGGACGGATAAGTTTGAAAACTCCGGGTTGCGTTGTCGTGTGGACGGTCGAAAACGGATACGTTTAGAAACGATGACGCCCACACCCGTGTTCGCTACTTGATTGGTTCTTAGCAGTCATGATGTGTCCTTCCCTGATTCGTCACATCCCTATCACGTGACCCTTACCCGGATGCTCTCAAACAACAACATTGATTACCGATCGACTACCAGGTTAATTTAACATGGACAACTGATTACAGGCGTAGCTGACCTTGTTGTCTTTACGAGCAGCTGTTCAGTAAAAGTCTGCATTATTACGGAGGAAGCAGCTGTTAATGGAGCGATCAGTGACCAGCGTGACGAGCAGCATTATCAGCCCTACGGAGCGACCGTCTGAAGTCACGGTTAGCAGTAAATGCTTTTCAGTAGGACAGATAGTTAAGCCACCAGCAGAGCTACGAGTGAGAACAGACAACAACACCGAGGAAACGAGTGAGAGACGTGTGTTGACCACATTTATGGACCCATAATCTAGTAAACTGTTACGTGTAAGTGTTGATTTTAAAGTAAATTTGATATGTGATAGAGATAGAGCACCTACAGCGTTGTAACTAAGTCTGAAAAATAAAACTTTTAAAACTTTCCACGAACTGTCTGTTTGAGTTTATAGAGGAAGATTTTAGAGAAGATCTTAAGTATCAAACACAACCTTTCATTATTAAAGACTACTTTATTACTCTGTCATATTTTTTTTAACTAAGCAACCAATCTACTTCCTGTTCACATCGACACCCAGTGTACGTGAAGAGTCACGTGATATTCGTTTTCAGGCGTTTTAGTCTGGACGGAGATCAATTCGAAAACGATGCTGAAACGCCGTGTGGACGGAGATCGTTTCTGTTTTAACTCTGCTTTAAAACAAAAACGTATTAGTGTGGATGTAGCCTCAGGGAGCCGCAACAGAGGGGCTGAAGGATGCGGCTCCGGAGACGCGGGTTGCCGTCCCCTGATCTAGGTGAAACACACTACAAGGTCTGCATTGTTGAAATTTTGTATGGAGCGCTATCGAGCCGACTTGCCACTCTGAAGCAATAAAATCATATCAGATAACTACATTTAGGACTTTAAATGTATGTGCCACGTTTGGTTATGTTTTGAGCATTTTAGCCCCTCAAAAACACCTTCGTTTTTAATGGCGAAGAATGAGTCGCCACAGCAAAGTTGTTCCATGAAAGGTCAAAAGCTCCGTGGGCTGGCATTATGAACTTCTTACATTTGTGTCAAAAAACGTCATAAAATAAAAAATGGCCAACTTCCTGTTGGGTTTAGGACATACCTCTATGAGGCTTTTTTGTATGTCCCATCACCCATCATACAGCTGGGTGAAACCCAAAGTTGGGGCTACTCAAAAGGGGTGCTATCGAGCCATTTCGTCTAACCTTAGCCCGACACCCCAATTTGCTTGCTATTTTCGCAGAGTCAGATTGTTTTGAAGAATGGACGTATAGCCCAAGCACCTAATTTTCCCACTGAAAGACAAAGAATAATAACAATAAACATAATAATAATAATAAATATTAGAAGAACAATAGGTCCTACGCTTGTCTGACTTCGTCGGTGCTCGGGCCCTAAATATATAATTTTTTTGTGTGTTTTATGGTGCTATAAAATGTTAATAGCGTTCAAGTCAGTATATTCAGAACTGTTAAACTGAAATTCGCTGTTTGCCAGGGTCTTTGAAGATAGCAGGCTCGTTCGAGATGAGCCAGTCTAGCGCAGAATCAATCACCGACGATCAGCGCACAATGCATGCCGGTTAGATTTGTGTCCGACTTGATCCCGACTTGCTCTGATGTCACGAACACGTGGTCGACGATAACCTCACGAGATTGAGGCAGCCGCAGATTTTAGAGCCAGGCGCCGCAGTTGCTCACAATCGACTGCATGACCCAGGGCATGATGGGAAACGCAGTGGCGAGCCGTGCATTTTATACCTGGGCCTTCAGAGCTGTTCAACTGCTACAGTTGAACCACCTCCTAATAACCTCATGACGCCACAGCTACGGGTTCTTATTTGTTTCTAGGGGTGTAACAATACACGTATTCGTATTAAACCGTTCGGTACGAGGCTTACAAACCGAACAATACGTTTGAATAATACTAGTGCATTTGGAAAATGTAGAAGCTTAAATTGTGGGAAATATAATGTTTTCGGTGGACTACGCTCAATTTGGCAACATGCTGTCTGTCCCACCCCGGAACCACAACATTGTACTCTGGTGAGGCGCATGTGTTCTGCTATACTAGCTTAACAGGAAAACAACAGCAGCACATAAGCTACAAACTCTCCCCGCAGCGTTTAGCTGTTACCTACTGATTCAAACAGGGCTAAAGCAATCACCACACAATCCCCATTTCTCCAGACCATAATTCTTGCTTTGTTAAAGAAAACAACAGCCCAAACAGAGAATCAAATATCCGGACCCTAATCCCGCTCATGACAGGATGCTTCGTCATTAACGGACAATGCATATAGTCAAAATCAACGTAATTAACACAATGACAAGAACAAACTCACAAGAACCAGTCACATATATTTATATGACAACAAAGCATGACAAATCAATCCAGCAACACTGCGGTGCTAAAACATGTATTCCGCCGCACACTGAAGAGCACGAGCCATTCAAATATTATTCACATCAGAGGGAACAATATTAACCATATCATAAAAACGACACCATAGACAAATGAACACAGTAGTAACGCTACTGCAGATGTAAAAAAAACAAAGCAGTTCACTTACCAAAGCTGCTGTTCACTTAAAGACAAAGTATATCCTCCTTTCTTTGTTAACAAAGAGTTTAATGACGCGGTTGTACAGAACATCGGTGCGGTTCAGTTCCAGCCAGAGGTCCTCCTGCAAATGTATTAGTTGAGTTGTAGATCCACTCGGGTCTCAGCAAAAGTTTTCAAAAGCACCGTAGCTTGTAAGTGTTCTGTCGTGCTATGGTGTCGTGTTGCTGCCTTGGTTAGCCAACTCAACTCCAAACACGCTCAGTTGCAAATGAAACGCATTCCCAGCCATAACATGCATAACACGCTTCTCCGACGCTGTTAGACAGAAATAAAGTTCGTACAAATCCTTTTCCTGGCTGGGTCAGGGCTGCTAGCTGTGTGGTTGGCCGACCCTTTCTTACGATGTCCAGCTTTTCCTGAAATGTCCTTCTCGAGAAAGGCGCTGTCAGTAACTCCGCCACCAAATCCGTTTCTCCTCCTCCTTCAGCCATTGAGTGTTAAAAAAAAAAATGAATCTACACCAAGCAAAACGCTAAAAATGCCATGTCAATGTCATAACTTCTGACATATCTTTCATATTGATCTCTTACTACTAACTACTAAGTAATGCTAGCTAGCTTCAGCGTCACAACAGTTACACTAGCCCACTGACTAATCACGGCGCACGTTATTGCTGAGCTGCACGTTAATGCTGACGTACTTGTAGGCTACTTCGGTAGCTCTGGCACGTCAAAGAATACGCCCAACATGTCAAACTCAAAATCTGATTGGTTGAAGACTATCAACAATATTGTCCCCATTTATTTTAATCAGCAAAGGCTTCCTAGCGGGCCTCGGGCCTCTCTTCTTACCTAGAGACACAGAGGTGAAATCTGATTGGATAAAAGCTCTACTTAAAACAAGCTGCACTGGAAGCAGAGCAACTGAGGAAGACAGTAGCTGTGCAATGAGAAAATAAGATAATGGGGAAAATAATTAGAATACATGTAGTGTATTTATGAAAAATTATAAAAATAGCTATAATTTGAAAATGATTCTGTTTAGGCCAGCAGAGAAGGCTTTGCTGGTCCTGCCCCTGATGGCCCACCACTGGGGAAACGCCTGGCCTTCGCAGGATCAAAGAGCTGATTGGCTCTTAGATTTGACAACAAACACCACGTTTTGTAGAAATTCCTGTTTTTCTGTGTAATTGTAATACTTAACGATAGATTGTTGGCTATTAGTCTCATGTTGTGCAACAAAGGTTTAATCTAAAAACATATCTTGTGTGATTGATAATAATAAAGATTATTTATATAACATATCAAAACGAGCAGCAAAGTGTTTTACAGGCAGACATAAAAAGAACCACGGATAGCATACAATGCAGATACACACAAGTTTCCACATGGACATATATTTACAAACACACCTGAATGAATCCGAACGAGGTCTGTAAACTACAAAAAGCCTACAGATTGGATCTAACAGGAAGTAATTGTTTCTTTGACTTCCTGTTTGAAGGCGGCTGAAAACTGTCCGACTTGACCGCAGTTTGTTTGTCAACGCCCCCTGCTGCTACCGCCTGCTCTCGTCTCTCTTCCAGACGAGAGACCATCTGCGTACGTCATCAACACGAGACAGAAACGGGTGAAAGGTATCCCGGCTGTGTTGTTACGTCTTACACCTCTGTGCTACACGAAGCAGAGATCTGTGCCAGAAGCATGATGAATGTGAACAGAATTGTCGTCCTCTCTAAATCCGTTCAAATTGGACAGCGGCTGCTCGCACGTAATACGAGGCATGCTGGGAAAGAAGTGGTACGCCTTCAGCAGCGGAGGTGCATTAGAACGCACTCAAGGAACCTCGCTTATGCCAAGGATCTGTTCCTTGGTCAGGTGAACAAGGTAACGTCTCCGAGTGTTTACTTGTCAAATGACTGTCGTTGTGATTTAGGCGTAGAGTCAGCTGGTGATGGACGGACGAGGCTACGGGTCTGTCTTTCTATTTATCGGTAACGTTGTGTCGAAGACTGTTTTCCCGTGGATATGCGTGTGACCCCAACTTTACACAACAAACTAACTCAGTTATGTGCTATGGGTAGCACAATGGTTCAATGGTGCTGAGTGACTTAGAAGTTGATATCATTCTGGATTACTGCATGACATAAAACAACCTCAGTTGCTGCATGTATTTATCATTAGCCTATCTCACAATTTAAAGGTTGAAGGTTAAAGAAAAGGTTAACCTATAGACCAGAGGTATTCTATTTAGGGCTGCAACTAACGATTATTTTAATAATCGATTAATCTGTCGATTATTTTTACGATTAATCGATGAATTGGATAAAAAAAAAAGCATTCATTTCCAACCCTTTATTCAAAAACAGTATGCTTTATGCTTTACATCTGCCAATTATATCGTTTTTTTTTTAAATAAAGTGCACAAAAATATATCTATATTTTTGTTTAAAGGGACCTGAGCTGTCAGAACAATAAATCATTTATAAAAAATAAAGAAAAATACAAATCAGAAAACTTAACAGGATTTGTTTGAACGTCAGAACTTGTTCTCTACACTACACTCACAGATGCACACACTCACAAACTCACACTCACAGACGCACACACTCACAAACTCTCACACTCACAGACGCACACACTCAGACACGCACACACACTCAAGTTCACTTGAAGCTTATTCATTAAATTATTACCATCATTGTAGTAAGTGCAAGTTAAGTTAATTTATACACCACATTTAAACACAGTTTAAGATGACCAAGTGCTATAAAAAAAATTTAAAAGTACAACACACACACATATATTTGTCAACAATAACCGATATGGGACAAAGCACAGAATATATATACATGACAACAGATTGAAAAATGAATGGGCCAAAAAAGGCGAGTGAATAAAAACGTGTCTTTAGTCCTGCTTTACTACTGTTATTAACGAGCTAACGCTAACTTGTCATGCTTGTCAAACTGGATAACGAGTAAACACCAGCACCAGAAGAGCTACTGGAGGGACGTTACGTCCCTGATAGCAGTCGACTCCGGGGCGGCTGATCCGCCGTACTGTCGCACTCGGTTCGGCCATGCACGCCGGATACGCCCCGCCTACGGATCGCGCACCGTCAAACAGCGTTACGGGTCTCTCCGGTGGTCTTTCCTCTACCTCCGCTCTGCTCTGCTCTGCTCCGCGCTCAACTCAACTTTTTTTTTTATACTCAAACATCTCCGCGACTTATTGAGTGGCGTTATAATCGCGCGACACAACGAATCGATAATGAAATTCGTTGCCAACTCTTTCAATAATCGAATTTTATCGATTTTATCGATTCGTTGTTGCAGCCCTAATTCTATTCATATTCAACGAGGTCCAGTTAGAAAGAATGTCCTCGCGCAAAGGTTCAGAACATCACAGTAATGTAACTTTAGTGGCATAATTATTGAAGTAGCCCAGCAGTTGTATTAACGTCTCTATGTAGCCAACAACTGACTGTCAAATAAAATAAAGAAAATTCAATTGAATAACATCTCAACAATATTTATTGTCACTTTTCAAATTGAACTGGATGAATTATAAATAATAAATGATGAATATTAAATTATTCTCTCGTTTCAAGTAAAAAAGGGCTGGATTTAAAAATAAAAAAATGACATAACAAAAAGCTTTTGTAAAATGTTTATGCTGATTCCAAGTATTGTTCTTCAAATCTTTATTCAACTATTTCTTCCGTACGTTTTTTGTTTCTACCTCTTATGCTTTTTGAATTATCAAGCATTTTGCAATTTATTTTTGAATGGGATCTCTATGGAGAACATTTTCAAATCCTCTTAAACGTTTTCAACTGTCACATTTTAACTTTTATGATTTCTTCAGTCCTTTTCTGACTTTATAATGGGTGTGTATTGTGCGTGATGTCACCACTAAAGTGAGGAGGAACTTCAGATTCTTGTGAAAATTATATTTCTATTTTGCCACTGATTCCACAATTTTCACTCGTGCATTATATTTTGGTAAAAGTGTAGCTAATCTTGTCCTGGTCTAGACGTATGACTGTGGAATCCAACAGATTTACACATTTGGCCACAGCAGCCGAAAAGTGAGAGGAAGTCCAACTATCTGCTCCATAGAGACCAATGTTAACATGTCCAAGAACATCTTCCACAGACAACCGTACAACATTTCTACATCGCCACTGAAGCCACATTTTTGACACTACAGACACAATTTTCACATGATCTGCTTGTGATGAAGCCTGTCATTTAATAACCTCTGTGTATGTGTGTCAAACATTCTGTTTCCTCTCCCCCACCCAGTCCCACCCTTTCAAAATAAAAGACCCATGAATTAACGGTATCTTCACATTAAGCTCAGAATGAGACTTTTTTGTTGAAATACGTAATCCTCTTACTAATACTGTGACAACTACTACTACTGCTAATATTTCTAGTATTACTACTACTACTACTTCTACAAGAACTTCTGCTGTTGCTACTATTACTACTACTACTACTACTACTGCTATTACTGCTACCGCCAATATTACTATTACTACCACTACTGCTATTACTTACACTACTACTACTGCTATTCATGCTACTACTAATACTACAGCTATTAGTATGACTAGTACTACTACTACTGCTACTTCAAATACTGCTATTACTACTACTACTACTTCTTCTTCTGCTACTGCTATTACTGCTACCACCAATATTACTATTACTACTGCTATTACTTGTACTACTACTGCTATTCATGCTACTACTAATACTACAGCTATTAGTATGACTAGTACTACTACTACTTCAAATACTGCTATTACTACTACTTCTACTAATACTACTGTTATTTCAACTACTACGACCTCTACTACAGCTATTACTACGACTACTACTATAAATGCTATTACTACTACTACTATAATGCTATTACTACGACTACTACTATAAATGCTATTACTACTACTACTACTACTATAATGCTATTACTACGACTACTACTATAAATGCTATTACTACTACTACTACTATAAATGCTATTACTACTACTACTTCTACAAATACTACTTTTATATCAACTACTACTACGTCCACTACTACAGCTATTACTATGACTGCTACTGCTGTTATTACTGCTACTACCAATACTTCTATTACTACTACTAATAGTTCTACTATTACTACTACAACCACTACTAATACTACTTTTACTACTATTACTTTGACAGTAACATCGTTTAGCTTCAAGCTTTTCCTGCATTGTAATTCAGCTCTTAGCTTCTTTAGATAATACAGTTTAGCTTCCAACTCTGCCAGTTATACATTTCAACTAGAAGGGGTTTCAGCAGTGCAGTTCAATGCTTTTGGGCTTCAACATTTTTCAGACAGGTGGTCTCCCATTTCTGTATTTTCATCAATTTCAGAAATGCATTTTCTAGTCTTAAAATAAAGTACTTAATTTTAGAAAATTGAACTGAATTGCCCTGCAGCTTTAAATTCAGTTCATTCAGGTGTGAAGTGATATCACCCAAAAAGCCACGATATTATATTCTCATCTTCTAATAAGAGAACTTTGTGTGCATGGACTTTCTCTGTGGTTATTAAACCTCTTGTTTCAGCTCCATTCCTCTCTGTTCACATCATTGTTGGACAGTGAATTAACGTGTTAGGATTCTGATCATATTGGGCTTTTAGATTGTTTAATTTCTGTGACTTCATATCAGATGTGAGTGGGTACGTTTGCTCAAAAGAGTTGTGCTTTGTCTCGAAGTGGTGCTTCACAATACTGCTTTTAATTATCACCACGGTCTCTGAACATATGAGATATACTGGTATTAAACTGCCCGTGGGAAGAATTAACCTATAAGAGTCTGTTCATTCTTAGTTAAAGGCTCTGGTCTCTCTGACCACTTTTCTCTTTTTGGAGAACGTCCTGTGAAATACCTTCTCTGACTCACGTACTATTCTGACTGTTCGGCCTCTCGTCCTGTCTCTCCTGTGTGTGTATATCTCATTCAAGCTGCGATGCTTATCGGAATACACATATTTGAGTAGCAACACACGATGTGATTTACAACGCATGTAATTGGTCGGTGTGTTTCCTGAACGAGTACCGTAAAGGCTATAAAAGCTGCGCCAGTTAAAATATAAGCGCTCCGTCAAAATGTTCTAATTCTCAAATATCTATCGGTTGTGGGTCCGGATACAACGATGTCTGGATCCGGACCGCAGTCCGCCTAATAGTGACCCCTGTCATAGACCTTTTTCCAGGCGGTAACCCAGGGTTAAGTGCCTTAAACTTGCGTTCTTTCTAAAGGCCACCAGGGGGCGACTCCTCTGGTTGTATAGAAGTCTATGAGAAAATGACTCTACTTCTCTCTTGATTCATTACCTCAGTAAACATTGTAAACATGAGTTTATGGTCTCAATCTCTAGTTTCAAGTCTTCTTCAATACAGCATGATTCTGCATTGTATCTCATTTTATTTAGAAGCTCCTGAGAAACAGCTGTTTGTCAGCGAGTCAGATGCATATCTTATAATGATTTAGGTTCATGTAAGCATTTGATCGGACTCGACATCAGCAGTGGAAAGACTGCATGCAATTGTGGCATTTGGACTCAGAAATAGAGCACTTAAGCACTTAGCCTTTTCTATGTGAGGAGCTGGTGATTTAGCTTCTGAAACGGTGCGTTTGTCCCCCAGGCTGAGGTCTTTCCTTACCCAGAGATTGGAAATGAAGAACTGGACGAGCTCAACCAGCTTGTTGCGCCCGTGGAAAAATTCTTCAGCGAGGAAGGTGAGAGAGATCTGATGAATGTAAATCCAACTGCAAAATGCTAAGAGCAGCATACATATTTTTTTTATCCATGAATATTGATGCTAGAATTGACGATGAATGTTTATTGTGATTTTAGTTGACTCGGCTAAAATTGACAGAGAAGCCAAAATCCCTCCAGAGACGTTGAATGGGCTGAAGGAGCTCGGGCTGTTTGGGATCATGATTCCGGAGGAGTATGGTAAGATGACCAGCTCTTTGTGAGCTCTAACTTGCATGAGAGACAACCAGTTGTGGAGCGGTGATGAAGGTGGAAAAGGCCCCACAAGAAACCTACGCTGACATCGGCGGGCTGGACAATCAGATCCAGGAGATCAAGGAGTCAGTGGAGCTGCCTCTCACACATCCAGAGTATTATGAGGATTGAGAGACTCAGGGTTGGGTATAAACTGTAGTGCAGGGGTGTCAAACTCATTTTCACCCCGGGCCACATCAGCATCATGGTCGCCCTCAAAGGGCCGGATGTAACTGTAAGACTGTATAAATGTCTCTCTGCATTTAATTATTGTTTATTCAAGTGTAAACATATTGTAAATGCATTTATATAAATGTAAAATGATATGCACATTTCTCTGTTATTATAACATAAATCAAAGATCAAACTTTTAAAGAAAATAAAAACAAAAATCATCAAACACGAGTTAGTTATTTTAGTTATTAACTCTGTTCAAAGCATGTTTGTCACAGTTGAGAGGGACATAACTATGGTACAACAAATGATTGTGAGCTGCTAAGAACATATGTGACATCTAACTAAAAACCGTTTGAGGACCGCGTTCCTACTCAGCCACCGTACTTGTGCATGGTACGGCACATCTCCATGCTCCGAGCCCAACTCCTTCAGAAACAGTTGGAACTGGAGGTGATTCAGGCCACGCGCCCGAATGAAGTTCACTGTTTTCGTGACCGTGGTCATTATATTATGTTCCAGAACCTTTCCACACAGAGCTTCTTGGTGGATAATGCAATGATACGTTATCAGAGGTGTGTGGCAGTGTTATGTTCAAAAGTTTCCCAAACACAGGAGAAGAGGCCCACAGAGGAGAAGAAGCAGCCATCCACTACAGTGTAGTGGATGGATTGCCTAATACCTGGCCGTTACACGGCTGCACATTTTTATAAACAACTAGTCTAAGAACTTATCTGTGTGTTGCGACCTGTTTTAATGGTCTAATATCCACTTAGTCATAACTAGGTTAAGTTAGAAATACAGTAATAGTCCCACCGTGTCCTATCAGCACAAGTTAAAGGATGTGTCTTTTTTCTTTTCTTTTTGTCCCAGGGGGTCTCGGATTGTCCAACACCGTGTATGCACGACTGGCAGAGATCACCTCATTAGACGGCTCTATTGCTGTGACACTGGCTGCACATCAAGCCATTGGGCTGAAGGTAAAAATGAGATGATGTCACATTGTATATTAAATTCTTCTCTTCACTTGGCTCAACAAGTGGGGAGGAACTGGAGGGAAGGTTTTAGCCAGGCGGCAACCTCTGGATATGTCGAGTGAAGCCGATGCGGAAGTTACTTAAACTTGCATTCTCTCTACTGACCAGCAGGGGGCGACTCCTCTGATCATATAGAAGTCTATGAGAAAATGACTCTACTTCTCTCTTGATTTATTACCTCAGTAAACATTGTAAACATGAGTTTATGGTCTCAATCTCTAGTTTCAAGTCTTCTTCAATACAGCATGATGTTCATTTAGTAAATAATGGTCCATTTAGAGTCAAATAGACCATAAAGCAGGGTATGCTTTAGGGCGGGGCTACACAGTGATTGACAGGTCGCTACCATTACCAGAGCCGTATACAACGTCTCTACGTCACTCCTCCGCATTCCAAATACGGTAACTTCCGTTCATTGGATGCACAAAAAAAATAGCGAGGGCCGTATTCCAAGATGGCGACGGCCAACTCGAGGCTTCATAACGGCAGTCCACAAACCAATGGGTGACGCCACGATGACCACGTCCACTTCTTATATACAGTCTATGGTTTTAGCCTGTGATAGCACGGTTGGTATCGAGGTTCTTGCTAACAGCCATTTGGTGTTTCAGGGGATTCTGATAGCAGGAAATGAAGCCCAGAAGCAGAAGTATCTGCACAAACTGGCCTCTGGAGAACACGTCGCAGCGTTCTGTCTGACTGAGCCTGGAAGGTAACTTCACTGAAACCTCATTTACATTTTGCAGCCCAGTTGCAGATGAAGACCTGTAGAATTAGACGACAGTGGTGACTCCAGTGATCCAAACATTTCCAATAACTCCAGATTGTTGTAAAGTCAAAACGTATCGAAAAAAAGATTGATGTAATCATTCCTGAAATTCACAACACGTTTTTAAGTAAGTTAGTTAAGTAAGTTCCACTCAGCCATACGAAAAAGGAGTATATTAAGAAAGTGTTAAAAAAATTACGAATAGACCACATCGATGACTAAAGGATGACTTGATGTGAATTCAGTTGGACTTAACGTACATTGTTTGCGTCTGCGTTTGCTAGCCTGCGGTCCGCTGCTACATTTCTTCCACCGATCAGCAGAATCCCCGTGTGCTGGCGTTCACAACACGAGCGAGCAGGGACCCAACCCGTACTGTAACTACATCGCTTTAACTAGCTTTAAGTGGCAGTGCAGCACGGAGCAGTGATGATGCTGGGTTTGCCCGTAGTGTGTTGAATCAAAGTAGAGTCAATGTGGCTTTTTGGACAGTGAAAAAGAAATAAAGGTCCTTTCATAACAAAGTTGAAACAGATCTCTACAGAGCGATCTAAACAAATAAGAAATATGAAATACAAATGACTTGTTTGCAAGTCATTTGTATTAAACGTCATAAGACAATTAAACATGTAAAGTTCCGAGGGAGTGAACACTTTTTAAAGGGTGACATTGTGATGTCGTCTTTGCTTTGGTTGGGTAAGCTTAACTAACGCTCAGTTTGATCCATTTCAGTGGAAGTGATGCAGCCTCCATTCAGACCCGCGCGACCCTGTCAGAAGATGGCAAACATTACCTGATCAACGGCTCCAAGGTGAGAGCAATTCATTCTTTACCCTCTCTCATTCGTTATTGGTTTTGCCCTGAACTCTGAAGATCTCCTGTCTGTCAACTTGTGTGTCACCAGTTTTGGATTTCAAACGGAGACATCGCAGATGTCATGACCGTGTTCGCCAGGACGGAGGTGGTCGTAGATGGCGTGAAGAAAGATAAGATCTCTGCGTTTATCGTGGAGAGGGCTTTCGGGGGCGTCGCCAGCGGCAAGCTCGAGGACAAACTGGGCATCCGGGGCTCCAACAGTGAGCCTCTCATGATTCAGATAGGAGGGGGCGAACACATGGGAGGGATCTTTGGTAGAGTTTGTGTCATTTGTAACCAAACTATTTTACTTTTTCAGCTTGCGAAGTGTCCTTTGACAATGTCCCAGTGCCAGTGGAGAACGTCATAGGAGAAATAGGAGGTGGGTTCAAGGTAAGCTTCATCCTTTATCCACGTGACTGTCTCTGCTGAGGGCGTGGTGGTTTGCTTACCGACCCTTTCGCTTTGTGTTGGACAGGTCGCCATGAACATCCTGAACTCGGGGAGGTTCAGTATGGGCAGTTCTTCAGCTGGAATGATTAAAAAACTGATCGGTAAAAAAAAAACGTTATTAAAGAACTTCCATGTGTTGGTTTTGTAGAGATGATTTCATTTTGACTTTTGTCTCTTTTTTATTTTTTTTTATAGAATTGACTGCCGAGTACGCCGCAACCAGAAAGCAGTTCAACAAAAGCCTGGGTGAATTCGGAATGATTCAGGTACGGTCTACTTTTTCCCGACGTTGTGAAGAACTCGTTCTGGTCAGAGGTGAATAAAGTGTCTCTTTGCCCTGTGACTGTAGGAGAAGTTCGCATTGATGTCTGTTAATGCCTTTGTGATGGAGAGCATGGCGTACCTGACAGCGGGGATGATGGACAGACCGGGCCTTCCAGACTGTTCTTTGGAGGCTGCCATGGTTAAGGTTAGACGGCTTCTCATCAAATCTTGTTCATGTAAAAAAAAAAAAAAAAAAAAAAATAGAATGTCTCATATTGTGTTTTCTCTATCTTCTGTTCAGGTGTTCAGCTCAGAGGGAGGCTGGATTTGTGTCAGTGAAGCTCTGCAGGTCCTGGGAGGTCTGGGTTACACCAAGAACTACCCCTACGAGCGCTACGTCAGGGACTGTCGCATCCTGCCCATCTTTGAGGTAAAAGGGGACGCCTGACGGGATCTAGAGGATGATTATCATAACCAAATCGTTTTTCTTTTGCTTTATTTCTCATGCAGATTACCATCTAATTGACGTGTGTATATGTATTACATGAATATAATGTAATGAAATGGTCAGCTTCCCTATTTACTGAATTTTATTGACTGTTTTAACATACAGTACAGCTGTTTTAAAATATACTACAGCTGTTTCAAAATACAGTGCAGCTGTTTCAAAATACAGTGCAGCTGTTTCAAAATACAGTACAGCTGTTTTGAAATATAGTACAGCTGTTTTGAAATATAGTACAGCTGTTTTTAAATATACTACAGCTGTTTCAAAATACAGTGCAGCTGTTTCAAAATACAGTACAGCTGTTTCAAAATACAGTACAGCTGTTTCAAAATACAGTGCAGCTGTTTTAACATACAGTACAGCTGTTTTTAAATATACTACAGCTGTTTCAAAATACAGTGCAGCTGTTTCAAAATACAGTACAGCTGTTTCAAAATACAGTACAGCTGTTTCAAAATACAGTGCAGCTGTTTTAACATACAGTACAGCTGTTTCAAAATATACTACAGCTGTTTCAAAATATACTACAGCTGTTTCAAAATATACTACAGCTGTTTCAAAATATAGTACAGCTGTTTCAAAATACAGTACAGCTGTTTTGAAATGTAATACAGTACAGCTGTTTCGAAATATAATACAGTACAGCTGTTTCAAAATACAGTACTGCTGTTTGTAAATATTGTCCAGCTGTTTGTAAATATTGTCCAGCTGTTTCGAAATACAGTCCAGCTGTTTCGAAATACAGTCCAGCTGTTTCGAAATACAGTACCGCTGTTTCGAAATACAGTCCAGCTGTTTCGAAATATAGTCCAGCTGTTTCGAAATACGGTACAGCTGTTTCGAAATACGGTACAGCTGTTTCGAAATACAGTACAGCTGTTTCGAAATACAGTACCGCTGTTTGTAAATATTGTACCGCTGTTTGTAAATATAGTACAGCTGTTTTATGGGCGGCTTCAACCACAAGTGCTCTTCCCCGTGCTTATTGTATTCATGATTGTAACGTGCACCAGCCTCGTCACCGCAAGGTTTTTATCCTCTTTATCACAGTTACAGTGATCAAACGCTTATATTTATATATATATATATATATATATATATATATATATATATATATATATATATATATATATATATATATATATATATATATATATATATAAATAAATAAAAAAAACAGAATCATTCCTATTCAAATGCTGTTGTAGGCAAGGCAAGTTTATTTGTGTAGCACATTTCAACAACAAGGCAATTCAAAGTGCTTCACATAAAACCATTAAAAGCATCAAAACATAAGGCAAAAGTAAAGGAGATTTAAAAACAATTAAGAACATTCATTTAAACATTAAAAACAGTCATTAAAACACTAAAAAGCAGTGTAAGAAAGTGTTCAAGTAGTCCGCTGAAAGTGGTCATTTTGGGTCTTTTCATCCATGCTAACATATGTAAATACATGTTAAAACTACGGTAATGCTATGTGGGTTTTTTTTTTTACGGTACCTTTACCGTCTGCTTCCAGCTGGCTACTTGAGGCTGGTGCTGCGTGCACATTGAGATCATGACAGGAAATAGAAAGTCCTTTTCTCTCAATGAAAAACATAGTCACCTCTATGCTTCTGACAAACTGCCATAAACTGTCAGGTACGCCAAGCATCCCGTCACTCCCATCACCCTGACATAAAGTTTTAGGTCCAGCACCCATCACAAAGGCACTGCCTGCAGCAGTGAAACCCAAGCAAAGAGAATGAGTCATGGTTGCTGGTGACGGAGACAGTTAACCAATGTGCCGAGGGGGAAAGCACCAGTGGTTAAAGCCGCCCTCGAAACAGGTGAAGCAGGGTTTGAAAAAATGTAATTTAGATGGTAATCTGCATGAGAAATAAAAACAAAAACCTGGACAGATGTGATCACTATTAGAGGTTTCCTCTGTAGTTCTTCTCTCATTAAAATCTGGGCATTAGTTCCAACTTCGAACATCAAAGGTCATGTTCTCTGTCCTATTTCTGTCACTTCTTAGGCATAAAGAGGGGAATCAAACGTGTTTTATGTGGGTGAGACTCTACTACGGTTGGTTTAAGAGGATCATTTCTGTAAGTGGCCACCAGATGGCACATTTGACTTTGAAATCACAGGTCTTACATGGACTACTTTTTAGTTAAGGACTAAGGAGTCTTTCTGTAGTTTGATGGACCATGAGGTGTGAATCAATCATACTCGGTCAACAACAGATTTTTATTTGAGTTAATGGTGTGCAATTTGTAAGATTCTGTTGCTGTTTTCAGGGTACCAATGAAATCCTGAGGATGTACATCGCTCTCACTGGAATGCAGTACGCTGGGAAAGTCCTCACAGGGAAGATAAAGTAAGGTTATGGAGGTTATTCAATGCATTCATTGATACTGTGACATTGGACGAGATGTAAATAGTGATGTTGGTTAGTGTAGGGTTGTTTTTCTTTTGTCTTGGACACTTCAGGGCATCCCTCCAAAACAACATGAAAATCATATACACGTTTCATTAATATTCTGAAGCTGCCGTCGCTAACACGTTAGCAAAGCGTGTACTTAACAGCTACGTAGCAGCATTAGCATGTATTTGGAGATGTGTTTCCGTGTGCTATATTTATTCTGTTTTGGTCTCCTCCACTAACTCGTGAGAAAGACATCTCTCTCTCTCTAGCTGCCAAATGCTCCTCTGTCATCACCAGCTAGTCGCTAATTGTTTCTGCTGTTTGGTGCTCAGCGAGTAGTGTGGGTATTGTAGTTTTCTTTTAATCAGATGTTTTTTTTGAAAGCGCTGATAGTCGAGAGGCGATCAAAACAAAATCAAACGATCTAAATTTGAAAGCCCAAAACTCTGGAGAGCCGAGGTGAACTGCAGAGTCGGGTAACAGTTCTCTGTGGGCTCATTACTACGAGCGACTCCTTTCCCTTTACACATAAACATGTTTCTCCATTGATATTATAGAAATATGAATACATTGTATGCTTCTCTGGTCTTAAAAGGCTGAAATCTGTGTGGCCGTGATTGCGTTATGGATTTTCTTCACTACAACACCATCTCGTCTTTTCTCCGCTCTGCCTGCAGGGAGATGAAGAAAGGAAACATCGGCATGGCTCTGGGCATGGTCGGCAAGAAACTGAGGAGCTCATTTGGAAGTACAGCGGACCTCGGCCTGACGGGGAAAGACGGAGTGGTGCATCCCAGCCTGGCAGTAAGACATGTTATTTGAACTTAGAGGGTTACGGTTTCTGTAAATCTATGTATGCATTGGTTGACGCTCTGGAGTTTTTCTGTTTACAGGAAAGCGCAAAGAAGTTTGAACAGAATGTCGGCCTTTTCGGATCGACCGTGGAGAGCCTGCTGTACAGATATGGAAAGGTAACGTTTTTTCTTTTACATTCTGGAAAGTAGCTGTGTGATTTTCCTGCTGATTCCTGTTCTTCTTGAATGTACGAGTTGTTTCTTATTGGCAGCAGATATCTGTTTGTGTCTCGGAGGTGTTCAGACAGCTTTTCCAGATCCCTACTTCCTGTATCGTTCCCCTCAGAGGGCTGTCATCACACTGCAGTCCAGCTGCTGAGGAATAAGACCTAGAATATTTAAGTTGAGGATTATGTGAGGATCTATTAGTTATATGATATTTATAACCGTTTTTATTAGTGTATAATCACGTCGTGTTTCTGTTGGCTTAGAATGAGCCCTTCATATCTACATAGGGGGCGGGTCCTCTTCACGGAGTCCGCCCAGAACAGACAAACCAAACACTGGCTCTAGAGAGAGGCTTTCGTTTCTTTTTTTAACGTTACCTGAAGGCCACCATAGTTCTCCACACACTTGGAAAGGGAGGAGTGAGCGGAGGGATATTCAGTTGGTTACAATCTGCAACCTCACCACTAGATGGCTCTAAATCCTACTCACGGCTAAAATCAAAATAGATAAGCTTAATGATCAACGCTTCATAAAAGATAAGACACGGAAATATTTTGAGGAAATCGGGGCACAGTTATTAAGGACAGCTCCTCTCTACCCCATGCGACCGTGGCACATGGGGTAGAGAGGGTTGTCCGGTGACCGGTTGGCGGTTCGATCCTCGGTTACTGCATGTGCTGTGCCGAAGTGTCCCTGAGCAAGACACTGAACCTCTAACTGCTCCCCGGGCGCTTCTCAGGGGCAGCCCACTGCTCCCTATATACTAGGGATGGGTCAAATGCAGAGAACACATTTCCCCACTGCTGGACTCATAAGGGATTTAAAATTAAAATTAAATAAAAAATAAAAATATTAGAGAGCAGGAACTTTCCCCAGGGGCTAGGAACCCTTTGAGGAAGTCATTACGACAGCAGGGGACCAGGTTCTACATTAAGTTCCGGCCCCAAAAAGGCCCTGGTGCGGGGGTAGTATACTCTGAAAGCACAGGAACTTTGGGGGGGTTTGCAGGGATGACTGTCGCTGGTTGGCTTTAGATGGCGTACAGCGTCATGACACAAGGAAGTACTCCGGTATGGCTTTAGGACCAGAGGAGGTCATTTCTCTCTTGTTTGATGGCAGCAAAAGTAAAGTCGCTTCTCGACTCATTTAGAAGAAGAACAAAATTAAATAAAGTGAGAGAGATCCCGCAGGCGAGCTGAGAGGCCGAGCGGTAGAAGAGACCTCCACCAGCCCTCCTCGGTCTCCGGGTCTTTAGATCGCTATGGAAACACAGAAAACATTGGGCTGAAGTTCCTTTAAAAGATAGTCCTGGGACTTATTATTTGGTGTTACTGATAGGAGAGGCCCAAGTGTTCCTTTAATTACCATATGTACTCCTGTGTTTAGTGTGTAAGATGTGGGTCACACCCAGTCTACTTCACTGACTACATTTAGACATCTTCCCACGGAGAGGTCACAAAGGGTTAAACCTGCCGAGAGAAGAGCCCCGCTGTCACACACTAGCCCAGGTGGGACCCCGGTGTCTGTATGGACTCGTGTCAAACACAGGAAGTGATTCATCTACAACCTAAGGGCTAAATCCAAACTGAGAGCTCAGCCGGGCTGAGAGCACATTTCATTTCCTCAAAGGTCTCCCTCTGTTACGTTTTTGGGGAGAGGCCCTCTTGAAGAAGTGTTCCACAAAAATGTCCCAAAAGATCCAAAGCTGTCACTACTGGGAGTAATACCGGAAGGTATTGATGCGATGACAAATGTTGCTTAAAGCAGCAATTAAATGCATCGCAGTGAAGTTGCTAAAACCTCGCCCCCAAAACATGCAACATCTGGACCGAGAAGTTCTGAGGAAACTCACCAGACAGAAGAAATGACATGAAACAGATCTAAATAAAAAAGATATAAATGTTAACGGTGAAGTGACTCTAAATCCTGCTACACATTCTGAATCACCTCATCTCGTATACTCGCACCATTCACACACACTTCAGAAACTCCTCACTGTATTACCGAGACGCGCTTTAATAGAACTTTAATCACCTCTGAGGTTGGGAATGATTGATGATTAAAGTGTCCTGTTGTTGTTGTTGTTGTTGTTGTTGTTTTCAGACCATAGTGGATGAACAGCTCATCCTGAAGAGAGTAGCAGATGTGCTGATCAACCTCTACGCCATGACAGCTGTGTTGTCCAGAACCAGCCGCTCCATCAGCATCGGGCTCAGGAATCACGACCACGAGGTGTGTACAGTACACACACACACACACACACACACACACACACACACACACACACACACACCTAAGCTTTAATTAAGACATACTAAGGTGTGCCCAGATTCATTTGGCCAAGCAGAATTAAGAAGAAAACACAATCTTTCTGAAATCCTCCATTTAAATACCCGGCTACAACACGTGTACGGAGGAAGAGCGTCCGTGGTCATAACTTCAAAGGCCGTATAGGCCGACCTACACACCTGGAATTAATACTCGGGTTGAGCGGATTTCTCCGTCTTTCCCAGTGAAAGCCGTTTTCCATTTGGCTCAACAGATTGGTACGCATGGGTTTCTCTATATTGACACCATCTATCACTGATAGCAGTAGAACCCATACGGCACCGTGTGGTTGTAGAGCAGCAGCTTCAGTCCTCCGTGTGTCTATACAGCACGTGTCCAGGCACAGAAGTGAGTGTACACAACGTACTTGTTTTGTGAACACACAATCATTAGTTGTAAAACGGAAGAAAATAGACTTTAAGTGTAAAATGTACGCAGTCCAGCAGCCTGTATGGACAGCCGGACTGGTTAAAGGTACGGTGTGTAGCATCTATTGGCAGGTTTACAATATCATCATTTCTTGAGTGTTGTAAACACCTGAAAATAAGAATTGTTGTGTTAATGTAGAAGGAGCCGTCTATACACACATATACATCTACACACACACACATGTATATGATTATGAAAAACTTGAGTTGTGCTTCATGAAAGGAACCTTTTTTTCCAGAAGGCAGAATATTTTGTTTAAGATCGAGCATTGAAGTAACTTTTAATTTTGTAATTGAATGAAAGTTAATGAAAGTTTGTCTTATAAACCCAGGAAGGTTGAGCACGTTATGTCCATGACACGAACATGAAGATATCTATATAGATATATATATATATATATCTATATAGATATATGTCATGTCAGCTTCTGAGGCTAATCATTGTTTTATTTGAAGTTATTTAATTTCAGTCATTAATTTGCTTATTTGTAGTATATGTATATATACACATATACGTGTGTGTGTGTGTGTTTCGTTGTGTAGCTAAATAGGACTACAATCTGCTTTTTATGGTACAACCCTGTTGTACAATGACAGTAAAATAACCTCGTATACTACCCACGTTGTAATGATCTAAAGTTGAAAATCTACAAAGTTTCTGTTTAATAAAAACACACTGTTTCTTAATTAGCTCAGGCTGTTTTCACTGCAGCAAGTCGTCTACTGAACGCAATTAAAGCAGCATGTCAACATTCTGTCACCTCTGATTTTGTGCTCTTTTGTTGCCAAGCCGTTTAATTGTGTCCATTATGTGCAAGTGCTTTGACTTGTTTACTTGGATGTAGTATAGCTATCATTTTTACTTGACTCTTTTGTCGAGGTGTAACTACAGTATGTGCTGCTCCACCATCAAGGGGAAAGCAGCGCAAAGCAGCGCAAAGCAGCGCTCAATGGAGAGACATTAGAGAAGCCTCCTGTGTTTCAGATGGGCAGCAGTGTTCCTCTCCGCTGTAGCTACAGGCGTAACACGCGGCGGCCCCACCTTTTGTGTTTCATGTAAAACATGCACAGAGACTTTAGAGATCTTGTCTAACTGAATTCCATTCCAAAAATAGTCGTTTGTGTCTTTTTTTCCTTTCTTTTTTGTTTCGCCTGAGGATCACCGAGTAATTCAAACCAAGTTCTGAATTATTTCAAAAGCAAATGTGGCTTCAATCATCCAGCATAGTTCCACAGGATAAAAGCTTGGTTCATGTTTGGTTTTGGGCCTGTTCATTTTGTGTAAATAATAAAAAATAAAAAACTGCTAATCTGACATATTTGTGTAAATTGAAACCTATGGGTTATTGATGAAAATTGAAGCTGCGAACCTTTGCAACAGTCTCCCTTCACATTTGATTAGTTCCTGACATTTAGCGCTTTCAACTGCCTCCTGCATCATAGTGTGTGTGTGTGTGTGTGTGTGTGTGTGTGTGTGTGTGTGTGTGTGTGTGTGTGTGTGTGTGTGTGTGTGTGTGTGTGTGTGTGTGTGTGTGTGTGTGTGTGTGTGTGTGTGTGTGTGTGTGTGTGTGTGTGTGTGTTCCAGTTGGATTCATGTCTGCCGTTTTCTTTTTTGCACGTTTATTTTTCTAGGTGCTGCTCGCAAACACATTCTGCAGCGACGCTTTCTTCAAGAACAATTACTGGATGACTCAGTTGCAGAAACGTAAGTACAACACAAAATGGTAATTGAGAACAGCCCCTTGCCTCGTTTTTTTTTTTTTTTTTTTTTTTTACTGCATCTCAGTACAAAAGACTTGCATGTGTTGCGGAATTTCCCCCAACAACAGCCCACATACCAACACTCGAAACCCCTCGCTGCTTCTCATTTTCACACGGAGCGTGTTTTGTATGTGATCCAGATTTATCCGGTGACATGATCCAGACAGGTTTAAAAAAAGTTGTTTCGTATTCAACGAGCGAAAGCCGTTGTGTGATCCCCACGTCCATTTTTCAGACTCTCCCGAGAACAACGACGCCAACATCAAGAAGATCGCCAGAGAGGTCCTGGAGAACCGAGCCTACGTCTGCTCTCACCCCCTCGAGCGGACGTACTGAGCTGTCCCGTGTGACCGGAATGCTGTGGCTCCTCTCTTCTGATTGGACGATGTGGACCGGTCCAATTCACAGCTCCAGTGATTGTGATTCTATTAGTACTTACTTTGGTTGACATTATTCGTACACCCAATGAATAAATTAAGAGATTTATGTTAGTAGATACTATATTTTATTAACTTGGCTTCAAAGGTAACACTTTTGGGGACATGGCGTTACGAGCTTCATTCAAAGTGCTTATTAAGTTTAATGCTAAAATAAAATACTTGCACAAGATACGAGTTTTAATGGTTATTGGCCTACTTGGTCGACACTTTAGTTTTTGTGAGGTGTGCATACTTCTGAAAAGTAAAGACGCTCTTCTCGCGGTCCGTCAGAGGCAGGCCGGTCCTTCTACTGGGAGGAGCGATAACTTCATCTATTAGCACGGTGCAGCTAATTATCATAATTAGCATGAATTATGTAAACATTGGGTCAAAATCACTGGACGTATGGATCCACGTCAATTTAGAAAGCTTTCAATGTTTTGTTTTTATTCCTCATTATGCTATTTATCCCCAACCACAAAGGTTTCATTACATTTAGTAAAAAAAAAAAGATTTTATGAGAAACAATGTGCAGCCCCCCCTCCCCCATCCTTCTCCCACCAACGTCACCTGCTACCCTCCACTTAAAGCCCCCACGCTGCCCCACGAGTACCCACGGTGAAGGAGGGGACAAAGGTATGTAACTGTTGTAAGTCTGTAGCTATGTTAGTTAGCTTAATTGCTACTTGGCTAGTGTAAGCTAGCTGATACGTTAATCATGAGGACAAGCTTGAGTTTCTTACTATTTGCTTCTATAGGGTTAGCCAACAGGAATAGCTTAGGTAGGATTGCAGTTTCTTTTGAGTTTCTTTTGTTTTTTAAATAAAATGTCTGGCGATGGCGGCGTTTTTTGCCGGGGCCACGCTCTTCTTTTTCTCTGCGTTGTTGTTACCCAAGTTCATCAGACACCACTGTTTGCTCTCTAACTGGATTTATTACCGACAACTGCAACCAGAAGAACTGTGAACAAACACTGAACTGAGGCAAGACGTTAAAGCCGCTAGAAATATTTATTACGACTGTTTACATGCACCAAATATTACTGTTTTGCCAATATTCCGTAATAAGCGGTTTACATGGCTTATGAAAATGAATATCCCCGTTGATATGCAGCCGTGCATATTCTGATTAATGTAAAACGACCCTATGCCACGTCCTCATCACCAGAGCCAGAGAATCCCACGTTGACGGCATAGTCGGCTGTGTTCGACGGGTCGATGCACTAACCGTCGTTTATCACGTCAAAATATGGAGAAGTGGAAAGACGGGAGCCGCTTGTGCCGGTACCTGTTGATATTTAAGTACTTCATCATGTTTAAAAGTAGGTGTGTTTCTCCATGCATCTCTACTCCAGCTTTACAAACTAATGGTTGGTTTGCGTACAGACGCCACGTGTCACGGAGTGCCAACAAATCCCCTATTGAAACGCACATTCCGAATGCGCTGTATAGATGGACAAAGAATGCTCTTAAAATCCGAATAATATCGGCATATCCCACATGTCTTAATTGGAAAATGCTCCATTTAGAATAAGGCTCTAATTCTGAATATCTAAAAGGAATACGATGTTTACATGAACCATACCACATTCGGAATAATAGTGGAACCCTAACCCTAACCCAATGTGACAAATGGGTCTCTTGTAATGACAAAAGCTACAGAGAAGTATCTCCTCAGTCTGCAGCTCCTCTTAGCTTTATAGAGATTTATTGTGCGTCTGCAATTATCCATGCGGCAAAGTGTAAACGTTGCCTTCGTTTAAGTCCTCGTGACCGATGAGGTGCAGAGGAATTCCTTAAAACTTCAGGCAAGGATTTTGAACCTGACGGATAGAAACCGTGTTTGCGACTTAAAATGCCTTGATCACTGGAAAGCCTGCATTCTCTCTAGTGTCCACCAGGGGGTGACTCCTCTGGTTGTATAGAAGTCTATGAGAAAATGACTCTACTTCTCTCTTGATTTATTACCTCAGTAAACATTGTAAACATGAGTTTATGGTCTCAATCTCTAGTTTCAAGTCTTCTTCAATACAGCATGATGTTCATTTAGTAAATTATGGTCCATTTAGAGTCAAACAGACCATAAAGCAGGGTATGCTTTAGGGCGGGGCTACTGTGATTGACAGGTCGCTGCCTCTATGTATACGGCGTCTCTACATCACTCCTCCGCAGTTCAAATATGGTCACTTTTGCTCACTGGTTGCAAAAAATCAAGATGTCGACGGCCAAAATGTCGAACTCAAGACAGTCCACAAACCAATGTGTGACGTCACAACGACTATGTCCACTTCTTCTACACAGTCTACGGTCTGTATGCTAATCCTACCTTCAGCATCATGCCTGATTTCCTCACTGATTAATTATTGGGCTCATCTTTCTGTATCTCCTGAATTCTCTCAGAGTTTCCTCCCATGTGACACTTGAACTGTGGGAGTGGGGCGTTGCCTGGCAGGAGGCAGCTTCTCCAGCCAGCAACAGTACGGCGCTCTGGCTGCCCCGAGCTGCTCCTCCTGCAGGTCTCCTGAGGAGCAGCACACCCACTTAACTCTGTGGATTAAAAACTCTGTAGATTTGATGCTTTTATCGTCACATAACTGATACAACTATTGATTTTACTTCACTGGATGGTTGGACAAACCATCCAGTGAAGGACAGACGAAAGCAGATCATTTTTGTTCACTGCTCATATCTCTGAGGTTCCTCCCTGACCAAATCTATCCTCCAGTGTGGTGTGGGAGTGTGTTACGCAGCAGTAAAAAAACTGATACTGGCTCAAACAGCCGCCATCTGGAGCCTCGATCAAAACATATCAATATTGGCCCTCAATACTGAGAAAAAGCTAACAGCCCAGACAGTTAAAGGAAAAAATCCACTCTTGGATACTGTGACTGTTGAACTTAGTGCATTGCTAGATGCTAGTCACTGTGTTGTACAGTCTGTAAAGTACAGTGTGTATGAAGGCAAATCACTGTCAAAATCCGAGAGCGCAAATGAGATCCATGCGCGCGCGCATTTTACTTTGGCGAGCGCTTTACATCACTCCACGAGCAAAATTCACTCTCGCGCGAGCAAAATTCACTCTCGCGCGAGCGAAAGTCCCTCGCGAAGCTGAAACCTGCTCGCTCGCGAAACTTTAACCTGCTCGCTCGCGAGTCTTTTTCCTGCTCGCGCTCGAGTTGTTTTTCTTTTTGACAGTAAGTGGGCGGACCCAGTCTCCCTTGTATCTCTACATCTAATTGGTTACAATCCTGGTCTTTGGATAGACCTGATATCACTCTGACACAGACGCTAGGTCTGTTAGAGGTGGTTTTCAATCCGCCACTAAACACTACTGTACTCCACTACATCTCAGAATGTTATACATTTGTCTGACAGGTTTTGTAAACTTTTCAGACTGTAGAGGCTGATGAAATACAAATTATGTTAATAGCGTTGTTAAATACAATAATAAAAAATGTGTTAAAGTCAAGTTGCTCAGATTGGTTTACATTCACTCCATCATTCTATTACAGACAATGTGTGTTTGATAGTCAAACCTCTTGTGACAAACAGCTCAAAGAAACTCTTGATATTAATTGATTAAAACATGATGTGATCATTTACAGAGGAGATATAATGTAGTTGTATGAGCAACAATTTGGACCCGCTCAAGGATCTAGAGCCAAGATTAGGGACCACTGTTTGTATATTATCTGTTTGCCAAGTGAGTTTCCAAATTGAAGTCACTGACAAGTAGTTAGTGGATGAAAAATGATTCAGATCCTTCACTGCAGTAAACGTACTAATACCATGATGAAACAATCCACTACGAGTAAAATACCTGCATTCAAAACCTCAGTCAAGTATGTTATTATCAGCAAAATGTACTTTAAGTGCAGAAAGTAAAAGTACCCGTGCAGTAAAATGTACATTATTTGCCCCTGACCTGTAGTGCAATCTGAAGATCTCCCCCTAGGTCTGTGTCAGAGTGATATCAGGTCTATCCAAAGACCAGGATTGTAACCAATTAGATGTAGAGATACAAGGGAGACTGGGTCCGCCCACTTACTGTCAAAAAGAAAAACAACTCGAGCGCGAGCAGGAAAAAGACTCGCGAGCGAGCAGGTTAAAGTTTCGCGAGCGAGCAGGTTTCAGCTTCGCGAGGGACTTTCGCTCGCGCGAGAGTGAATTTTGCTCGCGCGTGAGTGAATTTTGCTCGCGGAGTGTTGTAAAGCGCTCGCCAAAGTAAAATGCGCGCGCGCATGGATCTCATTTGCGCTCTCGGATTTTGACAGTGATTTGCCTTCATAGAGTGTGTCCAAAGTAGTTATTATCCTAAACTGACAACGATATACTTTAATAAACCTAAAATGTAACTGAAACGGTATTACCTGGTTAAAAAAAACACAAAAAATGAACGTGAATTAAATTCAGTTATCATTTTCGCTTTCATTTTTCACTACCAAGAAAAGGGACACTGAATATCGGTCAAATCTCGAGACTTTGAACCACAAGAAATTGAACGGACTGGACATTCCAGGAGATGGCGCTATGCCGCAATCGCTTCACATAGAACACTAAAGTAGCTCGGAGATTAAACGTAAAACATTATGGCCGTTCCCATTCAGTTCTCCAACCAGGTATTTTGAGTGTATCTATATATACTGTGGCATCACAAGGGGCCAGGTGGTAGATGGGTGCTACATTCCCTTCAATGATCAGCAGCCACATCACCAAATGGCTGCCAAGGCACGAACTACAGCTCCCAGAAGCTAGGCCTCACCACTCACCCAGGTGTGGGTCACCAGGAGGAGAGGGACGAGCGCCGACCTCCTAACCTGGACTGGAGAACGGCGTAAGGAAAAGTACCGAGCCAGACTGAGGAGGATTGAAAGGAAGAAGACCTGGTAGCTGGTGAAGCCGAGGACACACTAAGGCTACATCCATACTACTCCGTTTTCAAACGAAAACGATCTCCGTCCACACGGCGTTTCAGCATCGTTTTTGAATTGATCTCCGTCCAGACTAAAACGCCTGAAAACGAATATCACCTGACTCTTCACGTACACTGGGCATGCGCGTGGGTGTCGATGTGAACAGGAAGTAGATTGGTTGCTTAGTTGAAAAAAATACGACTGAGTAATAAAGTAGTCTTTAATAATGAAAGGTCGTGTTTGATACTTAAGATCTTCTCTAAGATCTTCCTCTATGAACTCAAACAGACACATTTAGTGGGAAGTTTTATTTTTCAGACTTAGTTACAACGCTGCAGGTCTTGCTCTATCTCGCTCATATATCAAATGTACTTTAAAATCAACATTTACACGTAAAGGTTTACTAGATTATGGGTCCATAAATGTGGTCAACACACGTCTCTCACTCGTTTCTTTAGTTTCGTTGTTCTCACTCGTAGCTCTGCTGGTGTCTGAAGTCTCTGTCCTTCTGGAGAGCAATTACTGTTTTGTTCCTTTACATTTTATCTGCAGACTTCACAATAGTTGTGCAGAACAAAATAAGCATTATTAAGGACAGGAAAGTCCTCCGTTTTGTGTCCATCATCCTCCCTAAAGCCGCTAACATGACTTCAGACGGTCGCTCCGTAGGTCTGATAACGTCGCTGGTCACACCGCTCACTAATCGCTCCAATAACAGCTGCTTCCTCCGTAATAATGCAGACTTTAACTGAACAGCTGCTAGTAAAGACAACAAGGTCAGCAACACCTGTAATCAGTTGTCCATGTTAAATTAACCTGGTAGTCGATCGGTAATCAATGTTGTTGTTTGAGAGCATCCGGGAAAGGCTCACGTGATAGGGATGTGACGAATCAGGGAAGGACACGTCATGACTGCTAAGAACCAATCAAGTAGTGAACACGGGTGTGGGCGTCATCGTTTCCAAACTTATCCATTTTTGACCCCAGCGTTTTCAAACGTATCCGTCCTCGGGAGCGTTTTCAAACTCCTCCGTTTTCGGCGGCGTAGTGTGGACGCTCAGTGTAAACGTAGCAGAACATGTACGTTTTCAAATGGAAACAGAGCAGTGTGGATGTAGTTTTTTTTTAATGCTGTTCCGTTGAACTAAACTTTATCTCCTCTTGGATGCTTTTTGTTTGTTTTGGACTTTTTGAGTTTGATGAAGAGAATTACCTGAGTTGCCAGTAACAGAAGAATAAAACGTGACCTTTTTCTGGCAACCTTTGATTTTTGCCTGTTTTTGTTAATTCCCTTGCACCACCCCACCCTAGCCCTAGTGACTTCTCATGATGTTACAATATATATATATATATATATAGCAACACACTTCTGAGACATTATACCTGGCCCATAAAAAAAAAAAAAAAACTAAACCTTTATGAAAAACTAAGCTAAGACTAGCAAACACGCTCTGAAAACAAACTAAATTGAAAATTCCAAACTATTATAACCTTGGTCCCAACAGCAAGACAACGCGTAACGTGGCATGGCGTGGCTAAATCAGAACTGTTGCAAGTTGTCCAAAGACAAATTTAAAGTCGGGCCTAAATGGTAATCGTTTGCCTAAAAGACGGTGGTTCACTGTAACACATGATCCCACCTGATATACCTAGAAAGGGCCTTTCTTGTTGGCCGCCGTAGTTCAGTTCAATCTGCAACCTCGCCGCCCGATGCCGCTAAAACCTACACACTGGCCCTTTAAGTGTAATTCCTGGATACTTTTGGCTTTTTCATAGACCCGTGGTAAAAAACACAACAGCAGCGATGCCCCACAGCCTGATATGTGGCCTGCAGTAAAGGTCAACTTGTGGCTGTACGACACTACGGTACATTCTATCTGCCGAATAATGGATACCTGCTGACACTGAATGCTGACAGTTACAGCCAATGTCTTACATGACATTCGGTCAAACAAACAAAATAAGTAGACCGATTCCGGTGTGACACTTTTTACGGTTCAAAGTGTCTCGCGGCGATTGATTGATGCAGCACAGCCTACCGGCCAGGTGAATGGTGGCAGGAGGTGGGCTGAAGAGAGGGGGAGGTTTGAAGTGGAGCTGAAAGTCCTTGTGGCGCCGGCTCCACGGCCCTTGAAAGTGTAGGCTTCAATATGTTGCCGTGTAGGATGTTCTCTCTGCATGGCTGGAAGAGAACAGCAAGGTTAATGTTCTATCATATTATGCTAATGGTAAAATAGAGAAAGAAGACCGAGTAAGTCATAAAAACATTACCCCCCCCGTGCTAAGATACCACACCACACACACACCTTCCTCAGCTCGTCCACACGAGCCTCATCTGGGTGTCGAGGGTGCACTTTGGAGTCGTCGCTGCTCATGCTGGTTAACCAAACTGCAGGAGCAGCGGTGGAGTTGGAGCCATTTTTTGAACTTGCGTGTCCTTGCTCTACTGTAGCACAGTGATACTGCTGACTGTAGGGGAACCTCCGCGCTGGCTCCTGGAGTGGTCACCAGAGGAAGCATAATACAGTTAAGTTCATCTTTTCGCCGGGCACTTCCTGAAAAGTGTCCCTCGAACATTGCGTATTCTTGCCCTGGTGATAGCACTTGGCTTATTTGGATTTTAAGATGCACCTTATGCAGTATGTACCTATAACACACTGCTGTACTTTATATTTGATACAGTGCTCAAACCTGGGCCGTCATTCTGCGGAGCAGCTCCCTGAGTTGAAGGTCTGGATGCTGTAGTTGTGTACCGGCCCGGCTGCAGACTGTTCCATCCCAAACACAGCAGCCTTTGGCTTCTGAACCCGCTCACTTTCCTCTTGCACCTTTTTAACATTGTCCTGGGAAATGATGTAACACATGAGTGGCTCTGTTAAATAAGTTATATTCTACTCGGAATGATTTAGGCCCACAGACCTGATTGTGCGGCTGGCTGTTGTGTTTCCATATAGCGTGCTCCCTGTTGTGCGGCGCGTGTCTCTTCATGCGGACAGGCAGAGTGGGCGTGTCCACCTCGGCTCTTTGCGCCACATGTGTGCCGTAGTTCTTGCTCATGCCGAGGATCATGTCAGCTGAGGGGAAGAGGTTGCACTGCACCACATCTTTGAGTTGCCTCGCTCGACAAAGCTGACTCAACCTACGTTAGGCAAAAATACAAGCCTCTCTTTTAGAATCTAAAAGGGGACACATCATGAAAAACTCATTTTCAGTGAGTCAGAGTATCTCCACTCACGGCTTGAGAAGTACCTTTGCAAAAATGCGCAACAAAAGACTTTTGTCTTAAAGAGACAGGCGCAAAAAACGATGTGTTTCAGACGGAGGGTGATTCCTTGTATATTGAGACGGACAGTATGAGAAGAATACTGTGATTGTTTTTAACATTTAAGCATGGAAACATGTTCTGGTAGAAACCCTAAAATAGTATGAACCTGAAAATGAGCATGATGTGTCCCCTTTAATAGATAGTTACCGTGGTGAAGTCTATTATGGCATTTATTGCACATTTTATCCAAAGATATGCATGACCTTTATGTACATACGAGTTTAAAGGATCATACAAGTGTTTTTACACATTGTAGCTGATCTTTACTTATTAAAAATCCTTATTACTTTATTGACATAATTTGTATCGTAGTTTAGTTTATTTTACACAAAGTAATCAAGGTCTACTTAGTAGCTGCAATATCACAACCGAGTACTCAATCTGTGATGAAGACCAACACAGTTGTTAGTTGGTACAGTATTCATGATTTGTAGTAAACAAAGTAAAACAGGTAAATCCCAGGTATGGTCCTTTAAGGCCACCGTACTCTCACTATATGGGTACCTTAACAAAGCTTGGAAGCAGGGTTGGGGGACCATGCCTCTAATGTAGACCAGAGGCTGTCTCATGATGGTCTCCAGTGACTCATTTAAATGAATAGGTGTCAGGCTCACATCTAACGAGTAGATGCGCGTGAAGAAACCCAGGCTTGAATTGTAGAGGACTATCACCTGCTCCTCCTCACTCCCACTTAGCCTGCAAAACATGACACAAGCTGCAGGGTTCTCATTGGAATCTAAACACGGTATCCAAATAGACAGCACAGCTGAAAACTGTTAGGGCGAGATAGTGTCCGCGGGGCTTACTTCATAGGAAAGGCCTCCCAGAGTCTCCTCACTGCCCTATGTTTCAGCCCTTCAAGAACAAAGATGTGTGCCCTCTTATCTAGCACGTAGAATCCCGTAACGAAATCCAGATCCTGGCCCTCGTCGTGCTTGAAATTCATTCTGTAATTTGATAGGGCCTGCTCCATGTTTTCCAGTGAGCGCGAGTCCAGATGGAAAGCTGATGCGTTGATTCTGAGGATCTCCGACCTCAGCTTTTTCATCAAAGAGAAGTTGTTGTAGTCAAAGAGGTAGATGATGCGCCCAAACGGACCATCACAGCTGTCGTCCTTGATGTTGAGTGGACAAGATATCTCTACCTGGACTTTGAGTTGGGAATTGGCATCAACATAATGTCCTGGTGGCATGGGCTCCCTGCTAGCCGCTGTGTCTGCCCTCTTCCTGTTCCGCTCCCTGTCCGGCAGCGGAGGCGGAGGGCAGCATTTGATTTGCAAGTGCTCCTTTAGGCTTTTCTTCCCAAGCAGCAGCTCAGAGAAGTTCAGCCTTGCAACACCATGAGAGTTCCCGACCGCCGCACCACACAGGTCGTCGCTACCTGAGCCTGTGGCAAACGTTGCTGTCGTTTTTGGAGTTTCTTCCAACTTTCTGTCCCGATCGTGAACCTCTATCTCAAGAGGTGGACCGGAGAGGAACTCTCTGAGCTCCTCGGGACTCATCAAGCCAGTCAGGATCACATTCACATCTCTGAAGTAGATTTTGGTGCCATGCTTGTGGTAGTTTGTTCTGTGCATGCTCAAGTCATTGAACTTGTACTGGCAATATGCAGGCAAACATTTTTCCTGGGAAAATAAAAATAAAAATGTAACTATGCCAAAACATGCCAATTCAATTTTGATTAAATAGTGAATGAAGAAGGACTGTGTTCCACACACATGTACAGTACAAGCCATGAATTAATTGTGACATTGTTCAACGTATCCTCATATTCCGTTCGTTTTCCTACTAAATACTACTTTCCGCTCGTTGCATACAGTCTTTTCAAAATAAACTTCCACCTTCACAGGAAACTACTTAGTTAGGTTTAGGAAAAGATAGTGGGTTGGGTTAACATATGTACAGAAGTGCCGTTAATTTATGTGACAAATAAATCGACATCAATTTTGAGCTGCTGTGGGTCAACTTTTTGCTGTTTTTATACTTCGTGGTTCATGATTACGTGGATTTTATACAAATTGATTTTGTGGGATATCTACGAATTAAAGCACATTCATTTTCTTTAGTATAGCTACGAACACTGTATGAGAACAGGATGCATTGTTAATAAACAGTGAGATGTGAGTCGCACCTGTAGGACGTGGAAAGGGACCGGCGATGAAGGCATTGAGGTGGCGGACATAATGGTGATGACCAGTGGATTGAGTTCAGCCTTCAGTTGGTCAGATATTAGCGGTCTGTTCAGAGAGATGTTGCACACGACCTCAAACACACCAGATGAACAGACTGGGAAGCGTTGAGTCAATGAGGTCTCACCTGGTAGTCACAAAAATAACAGACTACAAAATGTTTCCTGTCATGGTTAACATAGTGTTTGAAAATGTAAATCTTATGGCGCACCACTTTGGTCCAGACTTGGATGTCTGCACCAATATTGGATAGATCTCAATGAGATTTGGCAGAGATATTCATAGTCACCAGAGGATGAATCCTAAAGACTTTGATCCCTTGACATTTACTCCAGTGCTATGCAGCCTTGTGTCCGAAAATTTTTGTTCCCGGACAACAAAACTGCATTGTCATTGGCATAAGGATGACGTCAGGCTGGATGGTTGGGTCAATCAAACACAGGACTTTCACCCAGGAGATTGCTTTTTGTGTCCCGTGTGAAACCAAAAGTCTTGACTTATTTTAACTTCATGTTAAACATTTAACGTTAACCATGTGTTTAAAGCTGCGACGGTAATTTGGAAGGAAATACGATTCCCTTGAAACAAACACAAGACTTTCACCCAGGACACCGCTGTTTGTGTACCACGTGAAACCAAAAGTCAATGTTGACTTATTTAAACGTTACGTTAAACGTTTTATGTTAACCACTTGTTAAAAACTGCGACCGTAATCCACGAGAAAACAAGTTTGCCTCAAAAACCTTAATGAGAATGCAGTTTAGTTGTATGGGAAGGCAATTTTTATGAGACAGGGTCGCACCATGAGGTTGACATTTTTTTGTTTTGATTGAAATGTTTCAACAACTGGAATTGTCATGGAATTTGGTGCAGACTTTTATTTTCCCTATGGATGAATTGTAATAACTTTAGGGATCCTCTGACTTTTCATCTAGCGTCATAATTTCAATTGTCCCATATTTTGGTTGATGACCAAATACCTGCAAAACAAAGGACATCACTATCAGCCTTAGCTGTACTGCTAATTGGCAAATGCTAATTGTAATTGTGAGGATGTTAGCATACTGACATTAGCATTGTTGTTCCTTAAGATCTAGTTAGTTAGTTGAGATGTAGAGATGAATTTGGGTGTTTTGTATCTTCACTTAGTTTAATACAAGAAACAAACAACAAAAATAATTGTAAAATCTCCTTTTAATTTGTTCTGCTTTTTTTCCCTACTAAAGTACTGGATCATTTTACCTCTTCAGGCCTCTCATAATAGAATAAAGACAAAAGTGACAATGTGGATGAACTGGTCACTGTGATAGGAAATTTCATTGTGCTGTATAATGTTTCTACTTTGACTTGATTATATGCTTTATTCTATGTTTTACTTACTATAGTACTTCCTAGGAAGAGACTGTGTGCATGATTAGATTAGATTAGTCGTAAGTCTAGACTGTCGTAGGTGATGTTGTTTAGAATAGATCAGTGATAGACCTTTGATGTAGGGGGTGCAGATAGTAATCAAATGAGTGTTTAACATAGAGGTGGTAAACCACAGGAGGCACAGGAAAGGATCTGTAGCAAATGGTTGGTTAGGGGTGCTATTGTGTTATATGTAGATTAGAAACAAGCCAGCCGTCCTGGAGAAACACACCTTTCCCCCCCTTCTCTCTTTGATCCTCTGACCCTTCAAAAGTGTACTGAAGTGGGAGAGATTCACTCTCTCCATCCCACAGACGACGAAGGCACTCTGTGTGATGATTGGGTCTTCTTTGCGCAAAGAATAAATACTTTAAAGGTTTTTGTAATTCTCAGGTTTCCTTATTTCAGTATCCCAGGACTCACTCGGTACTGTTGAATAGTTTTTCCACCACATCACAACCAGGAGACAAATAAACTGATGAGTGGTTGCAGGTAGACATTGCTAATAGCTAAAACACTGTTTTAGCTATTAGTCTACTCACCTGCCAACAAACGAATGGGACTGATTTCAGCTGAGACGGTGCCATTCTGTTTGATATCCTCAAGGTTGAAAGCATCAATTGTGGGTTGTTGAAATTCTGTTTTGGCGAGAGGATTCAAGTCTATAAACAGAGTTCTGAAAAGTCATAGCTCTCACGAAAGTATACTGTTATGACATCGAGCAGAGATAGACAATAAGACACCAATGTGCATACATAAACCGCAGCATCATTTGCCATTGATTATGATTCCATTATTAAGGCAAACAAATGTAGATTTACTTGTTTCTGAGCCCACCTCTGAATTGGAATTAAACAGAATATCACTTCTGTTCCACTTACTCTCACACGAGGATCTCAGTTTGTTTACCATGGCCTTGATACCACCTTGGAATAAAGTTTCATTATATAATTTCATATGAAACGCGGTATACACAATATATATGTAATGTTTGGGGCATTTTTAGGGCAAGTTGATGCTCACCACACGTGTCCGGTGCATCCTCAGGCTGATCTCGTGTCAGTCTGAAGGCTTTCAGTCTTTCGTAGCAGGCCTGGCGGGACAATTTGTCCTTATTGTTCCATATCTGGAGCGTGATCTTATGAGGAAGTAGACTGATCAGCAGCTCCCTGTTGACTCTGATCTTGAAATCCTGGCTCCAACCAACCCATGTCTGATCTGCTTCTTGCCACAGTCTAACAATCTGTTACACACATTTTGTTGTTGCATTAGAGGCCCTTACTATTGAAAATGTTATCAACCAGTAGGGTGTTTTGAAAATGTTTGTTTGCAGAAATCATCAACCCTGTCATGGCAATAATAACCTCATGCACAGTGATGGATCATTTACTGTAACTCTAGTCAATCTAGCTGCTTTATTGTTGCTCACTCGTGATGATTATGAATTGTTCAGGAATAGGACACACACACACACACACACACACACACACATGCATACAGATACAGGTCATGGTTACCTTGAACTCATCTTCTTTGTACATTTTTGCGACTGGCCCGAACACCACTAAGTCCACTTTGACTGTCTCGGTATCACCGGGCAACAACTTGTATTCAACATGATAGCAGCTCTGAGCTCTATACTCTTTCATTAAAACGGTAGACACATCTTTAGATTTTTTCCTGGCCTTTCCAGGATTTTCCGGGGCATCAACGTCTTCCTCTAAAAAGGGGACAAGTGTGTTTGAATGAGATCAAGGATGAAATGAATGCGTCATCTGTTTCTTACATTACAGTATTGATTTCAGCACATTGAGATTCCCACACTTAACTCATACTACTGACTTTGAGTTTGAGTACTTTTTCAATATCCCTGTGGAGCTTATGTCAACGGTTCGTACATTTTGAACGACAAACTTACCTCTTGGGAGAGCTAGGGCAATGTAAACCGCCCATGTGACGTAGTAGGCGCTGTCATCGGTGCGTGTCGTGATATCCTCAGTTGAACCGGACCTGTTTTCCAAACCATGCTCCATGGACAACAAATCAGTCTCAAGGACGGAGACGTCTTGCTTTCCTTTATCAGTAACTTCTCCAGCATCACAGTCTGACGGTGGATTACATAAGACCATGTGGTCCTATTTCACTGTAACATTGTCCATGAAAGAGATGGCATAGAAAAGGGTGAATTCAAACGCACAGCCGAGGATTTTTGTGCTAACATTTCATATCTAGTAAGGTAAGACCTAATTGGCACGAGACAGTTGATCATTATCTTCTTCCTTCCAAACATTTTTTGTACTTCATATGTATCCCATAGCTACTATGAAACAACAATATCTTAAAATGCTATATATATAGATTTGAATATACCCTGTTTTCCTATCCATTTACACATTCAATTCAATTTATTTTGTACAGCCCAAAATCACAACTTTGCCTCAGAGGGCTTTACAATCTGTACACATACGACATCCTCTGTCCCGGGACCCTCACATCGGAACAGGAAAAACTCCCCCAAAAAAGAGAGGGAGAGAAAAAAGGAAGAAACCTCAGAGAGAGCAACATTAGCGTGACATATGTTTGTCAATAATGATCGATTTTAGTTATTAATGTTGAAGGGACTCTTATTCAGTCCTGAGGTAGGAATGGGTGTACCCTATGTTAAGGGGTTGAAGATCAACAATAGACCTACTCCTCAATTGTAATTGTAAATTAAATTAAAATACCATCATTACACTACTATCAGTAAGTAAATTGATGGAATGTTCATAGAATAATTAATAATTAATACATTAATAAGTGATTCAGTTTCATTGTGAGCTCAAAATTAAACTTCAACAGCTGTTTTTTTTATTTTATTCTGCTAACATTAGCTATCTAGTATTTAACCAGGGGTGGAAGTAATGAGTTACACTTGCGTTACTGTAACAAATTCAGTTTTGGACTTTTTTGATGAGCCTATTTTTCATCAGTACTTAAGTAATCATCAGTTATTTAAGCACTAACGTTATTTATCACAAGTAGCTATAAGGGCATCAGTCGTTGTTCGGAATTATTCAACCAACTAGCAACCAAATATCAAAGACTAAAGAAATTTCCTCTCACAAGTTGTTGATACATTTACTGTCGAATTTGGCGGAAACATTTTCAGGAACAAGATGAAAATAACTTGTTTTCTCGTGATAACAAATCAATTATCTCTGCCTTTTCGACATTACATAAAAATGTTTGAATCGTGGCCGTTTAGAGCTTCCGTAGTTAACACAACAGAGAAGAAGCTGCAGGTGTGTCTGCGGCCGCAGGAGGGCAGAGCTTACTCTGGATACGGAGCAATAATACAAATGTTTGCCTTCACAGGTTCACGGGCATGGGCTACTTCAAGAACAATCAAATTAAGGACCAGGTATTCGGTGTGGTTGTAATTAGCATTATTGAACTTCTGCATAGTTAAATACAAGCATGCTAAGTGACACACCCACGATGTGCTTGACCTGTACAGCAGCGGCACACTGGATCCGGCTAAAATGCTAAATGCTAACACTCGCACTGAAGAAGCGTTTCCTTCAGTGTGTGAGGACTTTGATCTATTGAGACACTCCTCTGTGTGGAGGGATAGCCTCATTCAGCTCAAATGATTTTGAATTTGAGGGGCGCTTTGTGACCAGAGGGTGGACTGGTTACACTGGGACAGAGAGGCCAAGTGGACTGGTTTTACTGTGCTTTGAGAGTGAACCAGCAGATTGTGCCGGACTTCACGGTGTGATGTGCATGGTGGCCGTTCAGACACACACACATTTTTGTTTGTGTAACGCAGTAACGTTTATTCAGAGTAACTCTACTTCGTGTACTAGTCGTGTACTTTTACTTAAGTGAATTTCTGTAACACTCATTTTGAGTAGTACTCTTTTAAACTCTGTATATAGCTAGTTAAAGTTATTTGTAAACTTTAGTTCGCTTAGCTATCTCTGCCCGTTGATGATAAGGTCTGGTTAGCTAGCTTAGCTAGCTCGTTCTGTAAACATGGGGCTGACAAAATAATAATAATAATTATAGCAACTTCTCTGACAGCTATGTGTTTCAACATTCATATTAATATTCACATGTTACAACATCACAATTTAAAGTGATGTCTCCTGTATGCTCACCTGAGCTGCTGTCGGTCCGTGTGAGGCGTTCATGGAGCAGATGTAACGTAAAGTATTCTTGAGGACGTTAATGTGAAACACGGGACTTACACGTTCATCATGTACGTCCTGTCACGTTAACTGGTCCTCCTCTCCGTAGCTGCTAGCTCGTTTAGTTTAATGAAATGAATGTTGTCCTCCGCAGTAAAGTGCTGAGCTGTCACGCCAACTTTATGATCGCTGAGTGCAACGCGTCGCCATGACAACCAGTCTAGCGGCGTGGAGCTGCCCTCACGTGCTGTTTGGACTTTTGGAAATCCCAGAGAGAAAACGGCATTCTTTCTTTCAGACACATCTGGTTAACACGGGGAAATGGAATTTGAACCTTGGCAAGAAAGTTTAAGCAATTTTCATTTAAGGTATACTATAAAATAATATTGGGAGCTTTGTCCTGCATTTCTTCTTCTAACACATCGTAAATGTAGGTTACACTCGTTGCAACACTACTTTTTACAGGTTCCATTTGCTCTTGGAACTTACGAGGGGGCCTGAAGGCAGCATTGAGATGAGAAACTATCAATCGGAGTATATCACAGACTGTGGAGTGTATGAGATATTTGCACTTTTACACTCAAGTAGATATGGATTTGTGAGGTTCTAACACTTTAAATAACACCAAAACTCACAGAAAAAATAATCAACGAGCATAATACAGGCTGCAGTTGTAAAGAAAAATCTAAACAGAATTCACATTGAAGCAGGATAGGATATAGATATACACACGGAGAAGAACCTTAATGGAGCGTGTCATTATCCCAGTGGTGGAATGTAACAAAGAAAGTTTACTCAAGTGGGTTATACTGTACTTAAATACTATTTTGAGGTACTTCTGATTGATTGATTGATATGTTTATGTCATGGACATAACGTGCCAAATCCTCATGGGTTTATAAGACACAAAAAATACAGCTGCAGTGGACAAACTTTTATTCAATTTCATTCAATTACAAAATGACAGGTTACTTAACTGCTCGACCTTAAACAAAATACCCTGTCTCGTCTCCCAGGCCTGGCAAATAAAATCTGCTACAAAAAAAGGTTCTTTTCATGAAGCACAACTCAAGTTTTTCATAATCATCCAACCAAAATAAATCAACATGAATAGAAGTCATTTTACTAAAGAGTTTGTCCCTTATGTCCTCATAGATAGGACAGTAAAACAAAAAGTGCACCTCGTTTCACCTATAGCTCACACAACGGATGGTGTCCTCTGAAGTGGAATCAAACCGCTCTCTGAGCTTCTACTTTACTCGAGTAGTTCCATTATGTCATACTTCCACTACATCTCAGAGGGAAACATTGTACTTTTTACTCCACTGCAGTGTTTGATAACTTCAGTTACTTTGCAGATTTAGACACAACTAACACATTATGATGTGTAAAGATTAAACTACCCAGCGGTATATACAGTGATTAAAATGTGGCCCCTCCTTTAGCTGCAACATCAAAGTGATGAACACATGAATGCATCAGTAGTTATAATCCAGTAATATACTATATATTATTCTGAAATGGGCTATTCTGCATAATGATTACCTCACTTTTGTGCATTGTGTATATTTTGATGCTTTTACTTTTGCAAGTAAGATTTTGAATGCAGGACTTGTACTTGTTAGAGCTCTTTCTACACTAGTAGTACTTTTACTAAGACCACCGGTGTGGCTGCAGATTGAGTGCAGAAGCTGCAGTTAAAAAACTGCATACAGCAAACGAGCTCATGCATATTAGGGCATAAGGGATACAGCAAGGTGCAAATTGGGAAAAAATAAGAAGAAGAAGAAAAAAAGCCCTGTATGAGTGTTTACTCCTGAGTAAAAGACCACGCAGTTAAAACTCCTGAGCTGAGAAGAAGACCGAGTAGCTGTGCTCCACCGCGCAGTAGTCTCCCGGGCATCTTACATCTGAAGGTCTGACCCAAAGAATGACAAAAGTTTACACACCTGGTGGCAATTACACTCATGGCGAACGGCAGTACGAGACCGTTACAGTGGGGCTGTGTGTGTGTGTGTGTGTGTGTGTTACTGACTCCTGGTTGGGACCCCTTTTGGTGTTTTTTTTAGAGGGGGGGGGGGTTCTTTTGAGAGGGCAGTCCTAAATTCAAACGTGCTCCGCTTTTTCTTCTTCTTTTAACGCACGCCTCGTTTCAGCTGCGCCACTCCGCTATCGAGCTTCTGCCCGAGAGGATGAGCACGAACACACACTCACTCACACACGCACACACACACGCGCACACACACACACTCTCACACACGCACACACACACACGGGGCGACGCTAGAAGAAAGAAAGTAACCGCGTTGAGTTTGAGGAAATATGGTGTTTCTCGGTGGGAATGATGGACGCAGTAGACTCCATTGATCCGTACAGCCGACCGGCGCGCAGGACACAATGGGTGGTCAGCACTCTGGCTTACCATTACGGACTGGACCGGGGAGTGGAGAACGAGATCATAGTTCTGGCTACCGGCTTGGACCAGTATCTACAGGAGATCTTCCATCATATGGACTATCAAGGCGGGGGAAAGATCCCCGTCGAGGACTTCAACATCTTGTGTGACGTCCTGGGACTGAACAAAGACTCGGAGGACACCGAATGCACCGGCGTTCTGGACAACTTGCCCGGCGAGCTCACCTTCAGACACTTCCACGCCAAGCTGTGCGGCTACTTCAGCACCAAGGCGGGGCGCCAGTACGAGAACGGCCGGCTGCTGGTCGGGAAGGACAGCGAGCACATAGAGACTCAGATCCGCCTGCGGAACCCCTTGAGGCGGCGGGGGAGGCTGCCGTCCGTGGGCGCGAGCGGCGACCCCTGTCCCGTCGCCGCCGCTGCCGCGGGGGGGCGGCACGCCTCCGGCTGCAGGCACGGGTCCTGCACCAAGGAGTGCTACGAGGAGATAGTGGCGCTGGAGGAGGCCGAGGACCGGGTCGCGAAGCTGGAGGACGAGAACACGAGTTTGCGCGAGCTCATCGAGGACATGCGCGCCGCACTTCAGAGCAGCGACGCCCGCTGTTTGGCTCTGCAGGTGAGAGCTCGAGAGTTTAGGGCTGAACTCACTAAACCCTGCTTCAGTTTTCAATATGATGCCGCCTGTAATCTAACAATGTAATATCATTATAGACATAAGTGACAAAAGGGCTTCTAGGGCTCCCACTTCTCAACGACCCTGTCTGGATTCTTGCGTAGATAACCAGGACCAGACGCCCACTGCCACCAAGATCCAACAGTTATTTTACTTCCAGCTTATAACTGATCTATAAAGCAGTAGTTATTGATTTGTAACCATTATTACAGCCATTATTTACGAGTTACTGTTTAAGCCCTTTTTGCTAATTGCAAGTGGTACCCAGGTGTCCAAGGTATAGTGCTCTGTGATTATTAATGTCCACAAGTCTTTAATATTATGATAATCCATCAGGTCTGCTGTTGTAAATGTCAATAAATTGTTCATCAATGGATTGGTTCCGGTAGGTAAGTGGTCAGAGTGTTGAACTAAAGGAGACAAAGCCACTGTGAACACCAGCTACAGGTATTTAACACAACCTGGCAACCCGCTGCTTCTAACTTATTACTTAGTAAATAAATCACATAATAAACCCATAAACCCTTATAAGTATAACAGACATTTCAATGATTTCTTATATTGTTTGTTTGTTTATCATGTTCTATTGTAAATTTTCCCATTTTGTCATTTTAATGATGTCTTTATGTTATTGTTCCGGGTTTATTGTTATGCTCCAATCGCCGAGTCAGATTCCTTGTATGTGCAAACGTACTTGGCCATGAACCGTTTCTGATTCCGTTTCTGATTGACTCTCTTTATAACATATATAATGGCAGACTCGATGGCTTATTAGGAAGTGAGAAACATAATCAATATTTTTCATTCATGATTTAATTAAGGACGGGATTATCACAGACCAAACGGCAAGAGACCTTTTCCGCATCCCGACGACCCAAACATTGCTCTTTAATGGCTCATAATTGATCTATAGGGTGCCAATTCATTATTTATTAATAAAGTGGGCTTTATTAGAAAGCACTACCAAAACATATGACCTTTAATTCATTATTTATTAACATATATATCTGCAGAATTAATGGTCTGTTAGAAAGTGAGAAACCCAACAGCTGCTAACTTGATCGCGTATTATAAAAGTTTATTATTGACTTGACTAGTAAAGACATACCAGCAACAAGATATATGTTTTTCACAAACTGGTAACCCAAATGTTGTTCTTAACAATGCCTTAAAGTGATCTATAGATAAAGCCATTAGTTACAACATTTACACGTGACTAAGCAGGTGCAATATAATTTTAGGAAATGTCTTGATCTGGTCCCCTATTTTCACCTGTTGCACTACTTTTTTCAGGTAGGACTATGGAAAAGCCACTCCAAGCATAAACCAGAGGAGGGTTGCCTCGCCGCCCACCAGAAACAATCGGCCCAGAAGAGTTTGAGCAACCTGAAGAGCCTGCAGAGCATCATCCACGAGATAGAGCTGCTGCGGAGCTCCAGAGACCTACAGGTAGAGGAGGCCATGCTGTGTAACGAGAGACTGGAGCAGGAGCTGTGGACCTCTAAAGAGACCGTGGTCGCCCTGGAGGACTGCAACCGAGCCCTGAAGAGGGAGCAGGTGGGCATGAGGAGGAAGGTGGAGGAGGCCCGGCAGGCGCTGCTCAGCGGCCTGGGTAAGGTGAAGGAACTGGAGGCCAAGGCCAGCCATGTGCCGATGCTGCAGAGGCACGTCCTCCAGCTGGAATCAGAGCTCCTCTACTACAGGTGAGAACCCTGTAGCACATGTCGCATTTATTTTCATTTTTCACTACTTCCATCGCTTTTAGTGTGTACACGATCAGCACCATGAATATGAGGAGAGACTGCCCAAAAGTCTTCTTTGCTATTTCCATTTGTGCGATTATTTATGTCGAGACCAGGTGGCAAGCTCCGGTTCTGCTGAGTGAAGCCAATGCGGAAGTGCCTTTAAAACCTGCATTATCTGTACTGACCAGCAGGGGCAACTCCTCCGGTTGCAGAAGGAAGTCAGATTGTATAGAAGTCTATGAGAAAATGACTCTACTTCTCTCTTGATTTATTACCTCAGTAAACATTGTAAACATGAGTTTATGGTCTCAATCTCTAGTTTCAAGTCTTCTTCAATACAACATGATGTTCATTTAGTAAACTATGAGCCATTTGGAGTCAAATTAATCATTAAGTGGAGTATGCTTTAGGGCGGGTTTACTGTGATTGGCAGGTTGCTGCCGCTACCAGAGAAGTATACAGCAATCAAGGAGGTGGTTTTACAGCATGAGTATCTCCATATTATTGGTATGGTATTATTATTGAGAAAAATATGAAAACAGTTAAATCAGACTTTTGAAAAAGGGCATTTTGAAATATAAATGTCTACTCTAAAAAAGTCCTATAAAACTAATTAGGATGAAAGAAACATTTTCAAAAAAATTGTTTTAATAATTTCCTATGTTTTACAAAATTAACATTGTTCAACTTATATATTTTAGATTTTTTAGAATGTATTTATGTGGTTGCTTATGGTATGTCCTGGTTATTTTATTTTGGTAACTATGCAAAATACAATTTATAGATTTACTCGCAGTTAAGTGAACAGGAAACTGCGCCTCAGAATTCTCAGAATTCCTAAAAGCCTGGCCACTGGCCCGCTGGAAAGTGAGATTTTTTGTAGTTGCAATACACCGTTTGCGACTGACATTTTGATATTGATTCTCTTTAGACATATTCAAAGAGGGATCTTCAAATATACTTGTGATTTTTAGATTGGCGACGGGTAAATGCATCAAAAGAAATGCTGCCCCAAGGTCACAGACAGAGGGTATAGACTAGACAAGACCCTTTTTGTTACCTCTTCATTAGGTCCAATCAGCTGTCAAAGCCCTGAGCAAAACAAGTGTCTGGCTGTTCATCATGTCATGAGAAAGAAGAGCTTGTTTTGGCCTTTGGGGCCAGAATGAGCCATAATGAATTATAATCCCTCCTAGAGCAAAATGACTCTTGTTTACTTCTGGCCTGACGCCTGCAAAGCTCCGCCATGCTACTTATGAAGGCTTGATGTGGTTTACTTTCCCAATTTTCAGACTTGTTGCGTTTTTAGTCTATTTAACAGGCGTCTTGTGTGGCGGGCCGGTCCCGCCTGAGCTCCGCTACTGTTGGGAACTATTCATTTTGGTGGAAGTAAGGGTGTAATTGGACTTTTTAAAGTACAAAGCCAGTGGGTTTAATGTTTATCTCTGCGTCTGTTGTCCCTGCTCGAACCGTATAATCAGTCTGCAGGTCTGGCTGTCTTAGTTAGCAGATGTCTCTAAATAGTTGTAACATCTACTGTTATTATAGACTCTTTAGACACAGTCACATACAACCAGACCCATATAAGTCCTCTCTACTACCTGCCTTTAGGTGATTCTAAATAACACATTTCTCAACTACAATACCGTTCTTATTTCCCTAAACTCCACTAATCTATGCAGACTACGTTCCAAAGTCTTTTCACTGCCCTTCCATTGATACCCTAATGGCAAATAATTCAGCGCCACAAAGGCCTTGACTTGTCAAGAGAAAGCTCCATTGAGTGAGAACCTCAACGGACTGACCGTTCTCATCAATCTCTCCGCTCACTTCTTTCACTCCGCTCCCGAAGGAACAATACCACACAGGCACCCCCGTCCTATATGGATCTTAGCAACCAAGCTCCATGAATATTCCCCCCTGAAAGGCCCAATGCTTGCTCAGTTACGTCTCATCCACGGCTTTGCCTTTCACATCAGGGGGATGTGGGCTATTGACCCAAAAGTCCAGGTCATTTGATTAGTATAGAAATCTGTGTATCGTACGGGGCACTGTTGGTCGATCCGTGCCTGGGTTCCACTTGAAAAAGTTGATCTCGAGAACGGTTCATGTGTACTCTGGTACGGTTGTGAAAACCAACTGTAGCAAAACACCGGAGTGGACCTGCAAAGGCATTTCTCAACGCTTGAAGGTCTCCGAAATCTACACGCGCCGATCTCATTCTCTGAACTGCACGACCACGGGGGATGAAGCAAGAAGGCAAGAGAGCTGTTCTTGACATTTTCTCCAAAATATAAACAATAGTAGGCATAATGCGAGGGTCCGCTCCACGTATAGGCTCTGGATCTTGCGATTGGCGCGCTTTACACTGTAGCGACAACATAAACAAATGTGGTGAAGATAAGTGTACTCGGTTCTGGAAAAACATTGCTAATGTGAAAGCTGAGTGGTGGGGCAATCGTACTCTGGCATGGAAGAAAATCAATCGTACCTAATGTGAAAATGCCCCGAGTTACCTTATAATTGACTCGTCTCAATGTCGGATGTCTCAGATTATATGTGGTGGATTTAAACAGGGTTTTTGCAGCTCCTTAAAAAGTCTAATATTAAGGAAATTAAAGTCATCAATTGTCTTTAATTTACTGTAAATTTGCTTAAGGTATTAAACTTACAGATGGTGCGTTTAAGGCTGATGGGAAAATTGTCAGGCTAGGTAGCCTACAGCAACACATCAAATAGTGTGCATTTGTTTGATTCACTTAGTATGAGTTGATATCTTACAGCTTTATATCTTGGTTGTTCAATCAGAACAAGATAATTAAGTGTAAAGTTGTTAGGTAGTGGTTATACATGTTAATTTAAAGTTCGGAAAGTTAGATTTTGTTGCTTTTGCACAGAGCTAGGCTATACTGTTCCCCCCAGTTTCCAGTCTTTGTGCTATGTTAAGCTACGTTAGCTAACCAGCTCCTGGCTTTAGCTTTATATTCACTGTAAGAGTGTTCCTGTAAAATGTGATTTGATTTCCTTTTTAGTGTCTATTATAATTTGGTGGTACAATTTTCTCACCTAGAAAAACCCCCTTTTCAACTTTCCATCAACATCCCAGCAGAAATCGGTTGAAAATCAGCGTCATCGGACCACAAAAATGTGGTCATCGGTATGAAACTTAAGATATGTGGGTGTTGTTGCATAACACGTCTGTGATTTCTTTGGATTGTACGCCAGAACGGAGCAAAGGCTGAGACTCTGACAGGAGCAGATCAGCACATTAAAGTCTTTGCATAGTGGGATTAATGTAAAAGTGTCACTTTTACTTCTGTATTTTACTCCAGAAGGCAAATGGAGTCTAAATCACCGTCACTGTAGCCTGTAGAGCTCTGTGGGCCAGAGAGATGAGACAATGGGGAGCACAGCGGTTAGGAACAAAAAGAGACGAGGGGGAGGAAAGCCTACCATCTGGAGGAAGGAGCAAACACTCGGCTGTTTGTTCATGAAATGACGGACGTGTTTTTGCGAGGCCCGCATGAGAGGAATGGCTTCATTCAGCTTTCCATCTCCTTCTTTATTTTTTGGTGCTCCAAACAGTCTAGAGTGGAGACGCAAACTCATTGAAATGAACTTTGGTGTTCCAGAGCGTCTTCAGTTGTATTATCGTCTCCATTCCAGGTGTCTCTATTTATAGTCCGGGGATTTCTAGAGAGCCAAGCACATGTCTCCCAACTGTGCAAGCTTAAAACTCTTTTTCTTCTTTTATCGGAGACTTCTTCTCTGTATGCCTGTAACCCCTGGCCCTCTGAAGGCAGGCACCCCGGGGGGGGGCATAATCTCCCGGCCTTTTCATGCTCCCTGCGTGGCGTCCGAGAGCGGAGGGGTAGCGGGAGGGTCTTGCAGGCCGTTTATCTGCCTCCGCACAAGAGCCCGTGGCATTGTGTGGAGGCAGGTGCCGCCGCAGCATTCCGACCCTTTTTTTAAAATAATGTGGAGAAGGACACACTCGAGGGATGCCTGGGACCCGGGGCATTCCGCTGCCTCTCTGTTCTTCTTGAACGGCGTTCAAAAACCCCACGCTGCCAAGAAGTGGGCTAATTTTCACATTTGAGCCGCTGCCCCGCTCGCCCTCCCTCTGGTTTGGGGGTATGCTGACATCAGCAGAAATACATCACACACAAAATATCCTATGAAACTCATGCCACCCACGCTCGTTGGACTTTGCTCCCTCTACTTTTAAAACTCGTTTCTTTGACTTTGGGGGGGGGGGGTTCTTTGCACTTTGGTGTCAGAGGAAAGCTCAACCACCCTCTGTAAATGTTACAGCCATTGTCTTTTTTGGATTAAGTCCTCAGCTAGTGCTAAATAATCACCACATCCCTGAAGCCGCCTCATTTGTATCCCGGAAACCGCCATCATTGTATGTGCGTGACCCAAGGGGACTTGATTAATATCCGTCAGCTCGAGCAAACCCGACCCCAGGGCTCCCAACGAGCACCGAACTCCAAGTTCAAGCTCAGGTACAGCGTGAACCTCGTTTGTAACCTCTGCGGGGGGAGAGAAGACTGGCATTGACTGATGACACCTGAATGAGGAAACTGCTCGTTGGCGGGGGAGGGGGGGGGGGGGAGGGGGGTGTTGATGGAAAGTTCACTTCAGCGGCGCACTGTGATAAACACAGAGAGGACTCTGGGTGTCCCGGCTGTAACAACAAACAGCTGGACTACCCCCCCCCCCCACAGGCTAGAAGAACAGCTCTAAACTTCTGCTAATAGGGCAGAATACAGGATCCTATTAATTAGAAATGCCCTGACATAGCACAATAGAATTTTACTCCTGTGTGTGTGTGTGTGTGTGTGTGTGTGCTTCTTGTGGGATGTAGTAAAGATTAGGCTGCGCTTCAATCACTATTATACTAATCTAAGAATGATACCATGTCTTTTTCCTTCGCTGTGAAGGATAACGTATCGTATAGTCACATGCATTACAGATAAAGTATTCCATTCAGAATCTGTCATTTTGAAAGTCTAAGATGTTTCCTTGTCTCATATTAATGGCTACAGATAAACCAAGAGGATACAGGACTGTGATCAAAGAGAGGGGGAGGCCGTACAGACCGTTCAGGAAGTGTTAAATTGATTTATCTGTCTGCTCCACTACTTCCTCGAAAACGATGAAGTGTGAATACCGCTAAATTCTCCATCGATTGTCCGCCTGATTTATGACCTCAGAAAATGTTTTGTTTATTTCTGTGTCATTTCTATTCTAAATGAGACAAAAGGGAAGTAGAACAAAATGCACAATGTTCTTAAAGTTATAATGCTTAGAGCAGGATGGAAGAACTCTAAATGAACTGACAGACTCGGGCCTCAGATATCCACCGTATAAAGGTTTTGTGACTTGTGTCAGCAAACAATAGATTATTTACTATTTCACCAGACATGGTTCAACATTAGCATTCATTTTAAGATGTGTATCCTTCTGTCTACTGCACAAGTAAGTGCAGCAGCCCATAGAGTGTTGCAGGGATATTTTTGTAGGCCAATCTGGAAGTTAGCATCGCATTGGCTCCCTCGACAAAAAGCCAATGGGATTTTTCCATTGGTTTTTGAACACTACTTTTAAGCCAGAAGTAAAAAGCTAACGTTAGGCCATGAACAAACTACACCACAGTCACATGACTACGCCACCACCACTAAGCTAAAGTCTTTGGCATGATGACATTTAGTAGTCTCATTTAGCTACCTGCTAGCAGCCGCCTTTTTTAAGACATGTAAAAGCTTAAAAATGCACCAGAGGGGTGACGTATTTAATGTTGTTAACGTTAAAATCTCTTCAGCTTGTGTTAACCACAGACCTTATTTCAGGTATCTAACCAAAAACAACAAAAAATATTGACTTGAAACAACGAAACTGGAAGTGCATAAATGCTGACTCATTTTAGGACTCATTCCTGCACTGTTCTATTCACTCTCTTTTTGGTTTTGTGTTTGTCACCACTAACTGCTGAGAAAATGTGTTATTTCGTAGCGATAACATCTGCTGTTCATTGAGATTCATGAGAGCGCTGTGACTGCTTCTTATTGTAAAATTGCCGTAAAACCCAAACAATGAGCTAAGAGAGTAGTGCTGGGCGGTATGACCAAAAATGTGTATCACGGTATTTTTTAAGATTCTACCGGTTTCACGGTAATTTTTTTTCCGCGTTAACGCATTAATTAACGCCGTAAACTAACACAAGAATCGTCCGGCCAGCCGGCGGTGAACAGCTGTTTGTGTGGCGTGTCTTCCGTCACTTCCTGTTTCCTTCACCTACAGTCCCCTGGGTCCTAAGTCCCTCCCTGTACAGCTTCTTATCGCCCTCTATGAAATACGACGTTTGCAAACAGTGGTTACGCAACTCCCAGTCATCACTGATGGAGTGCACCGTAAGACGTACCTTGGATCCAGTGTTTTAATCATTGCTCTGAACCCGTCTTAATCGACTGTCTGTAGCGGGACCATGTCCTTGCAGAGCTGGATCGTTATTGCGTCCGTAATGTCACGCCGCCGCTTGCTTTTTTTGTCATAAGCAGTGCCTCGAGCAAGTGCCTCTTGAAGGGATGTCTGACCCTTTGGCTTCACTGTTTCACTCGCACTGACATTACTGGTTAACGGCCTCGAATCCGAGGACCGTAATCTCAGACACTCTTCGTATTCCAACACATGTTTTCGGCTGAGGTGATGGAGTAAATTGCTAGTGTTGCCACCAGAGGCAACAACAGCGGCTCGACAAACTTTACAATATATCGTCTTTTGATCTACGTTGGATTTTTTAAAACCAAAAACCCTCCGAACAGCAGACACAGCTCCTCTCTTGGGCACACAGTGTATTGGTGCATCTCCGGTCTCTCTTTGTTCCTCCTGCATCGCTCTGTTCTGTTCTTTAATGTAGCGACGGAGCTTCTTCTAGCTGTTAACAGGCTGTACCCAGCATGCCGTTCGGCGGGGTAATTTTATAAATGTACAATTATTAGTGTTACAACTTGTTTATTTGTCACAAACGGCTGTGTCGTGGTGTTTTGTCCTGTTAAAGAGCATTAGTTGTGGGTTATTAATTGTTGTGTTATAAAGTTATAACCATGACTAGAGGTCCCTCTCAATACACATAAGAGAACTAGCTCTGGCGGATGCGCTCTCAGCGGCGAACAATATATTTTGCTGCCTGTTGAAGAGTGACAGCAGTAGTTTCGGCTATGTACCGGTATGATGGTATATGAATAATTCATATCATACGGGAAATTAAAACCGGTAATACCGCCCAGCCCTATAAGAGAGGCTAAAAAGCTTATTGCAAAATTTGCATTAATTTTTGTATGTTTCTGTCCACCTTGCAAATGTATGTGCAATGTTCACCCTCCTTCTGCCTTTGTTTTGGTATTTGCCAACCCTTAGGGGACATATCCATGGATGTATACAGACCACTGGATACAGCGTTGGAGGCAGGGCCCTGTTAGTCCCACCTAAGTTGCTCAGTGGCACGTGAATCAAAAACAGTTTGACTATAATGTTACCTGGATCCTCCGGCGATCTTCTGCATCCATGGGCCCATAAAGTAAGAGCACTAGCATTTCTTCCAAGCCCTCGGTGTCTGGCTCATTCACATGAATGGAAGGACAACTTTGATTCACCTCCCAAAAGAATTTGCTGATTTACAGACGTCTCTTTCCCAATGTAAGTCTATGGGAATAAGTCTTAGTGGGCCCAATGGCATCACGTGAGGGACCCCAACGTTGTCAAATTTCCTTCAAAGCCTTTCACTCTTGCGGTTTTGGAAGTATCCTGCACCTAAATGCTACACTAGCTAGTGGCTCACTTTGTCCGTTTGGCGTTTGGCGCTGGGTAGGTAGTGTACAGTCAAAGCTTTTTCTCTGCAAAAAGCTGCCCGCTGCTACTGGAAACACGGTTCACGAAAGCAGTGGGACTGAACCAAACAATAAAGTAGGATGTCAAAAACAATTAGCAGAAAGAAGCTAAAAGACTCGATAGAGCCGAGGGGAGCTGCAAATCAGGCCATAATTCTGGGGGGTGGGTTCGTCACAATGAGTGACTCCTTTCCCATTATATTGTTAACCTGTGGATTAGTGCAGCTAATGGCTAAATTGTAACGTGACCACCAGTGAAAAATGAACATAGATAAGTCCCAACAGGTCAACTCTATGTCAGCTTGCAGGGTTCAGGGCTGTAGATGGCGTGTTGACCCATTTTTTACCTAATAAATGTAGATTTGTATGCATTTTGTAAAGAAAAGTCAATATTAACACCAGCATTGATGGGTACAGTACAGTCATATCATTTATTTCACACCACTTAAGTAGTTTTCTTCCACAAAACGTGAGGAATTTGAATCAGAGTCAATTCATCCTCACTCACATTTACACTCATAACACACTTTGAAGTCTGCAGTGTATTTTACTCTCTCAGCAAAATATGTAAATGAGTAGATATTTTCTTTTTGGCAGGCCAAACAAGCCCTTGCTGCTTTTTGCATTTGGTACATTGGCGAGATCTGCGACGCCCGTCTGATGAAATACATACAAATTCTGTCTTCGTCTGCTGCATCTGCAGTCTGACCCCTATCCGGGACGTCTGCCTGGACTACTTTCAGGTGTCTGCGTTCATCCAGTTGGAATTCCCCCGTCATCACCGTCAGATGGTCTAAATCTCAGGCTCAGTCCAAAACAAATCAGAGCTAGTTTACATGTGACAGTTTGGAGCTCATTCATTTGCGCTAGCTTTAAAGTTTTGTTTTTTTTGGAGTCTCTCAAAGTGTTTTTTTTTTTTTTTTTTTTAACCACTATGCATGTCGAAGGCCTTGCTACAGTATTCACCGGACACCGGCTGCAGTCTCCCACCAACCGCCGTCAATTAAAGTGCAATTAGTCACACCAAAGCCCTCGTTTGAAAGAGGCCCTCCACCACTTCATTCCAGAGTCCGAGCGTCTCCGCGGCAACCAGCAAAGCTTTGTGCACGCGTTCTCGTCCGTGCACAAAGCTCCATGTCGGTCCGGCTGCAGCTGCCGGCCCTCGTGAACTGCCCCCCCCCCCCCCTTTTTCTTCCACCGTGGCCCCCTCTAACTTAAACATGACTCTTCTGATTGATTGCCTGAAATCATGCCGCGATTATTGACCTTCAGTGAAGTCACTCGTTTTCACCCCACTTTTGCACGAAGGAACCCAAAAGTAGTACACAGAGGCAGAGTGTAATGTTGTCTTAGGGCATATAGTCTGCCTCCTGCCAACAGGATATAAGCATGAGTGCTCTGTGACTTTTCTCTTTTTTCTCCTCAGAGTCAGACTGTTGAAAACCTTTTTTGAGATTTTCCTCTTTTTTTTTTTTTTTCTTTTCGGCAAGACATCATCATCTGGAAACACTTATTCTGTGATTTACGAAGGCCCCCTATCGGATTTCCCCCCCAACACAAAAGAGCAGACGGCAGGCGAAACCTAGAAAACTCGAACCATCACAGAAAGATTCATCCGCGCAAACTGAAGTCTCCCGCTTTCTTTCTTTTTTCTAAGTGACAAATGTTTGAACGTGCCTTTTGAAATGAGGGAAAACATGATTTACAGAACAAAAGTCTATTCATCTGCAGATTAAAAGACTGCTCATGTGCTCGAGAATGTCTTGTTCCATCCAGTGTCGTCTCGTGTGCGTTTACTTCACATCTTGCAAGCGAACTCCTGCACAGCAACAGCGCCGTTCTACCGCTGACCCACTTTTACTGTAAAAATGCCTTAAAGATGCGATGTCTGGCTTCAATTACCCCACCCAGATCTGGCGTACAACATCACAGGCCTCTATAAAATTATCATGGCGGTTGTAGATGTGGCTTAATACACGCCGCCTTGTGTTACTTGATATGTTCTCTTTGATGCAGGCAAATGGTTTGGACCGAACCTTTCTCTCTGTGCAAATTCGAGGAGCAGTTTGAGCCCCTCGGCCCAGTTTAAATGCAGAGGCCACGCCAGTCAGAGACCGCTGAATTAAGCTCACAGTTCTTTTCTTTCAGGTCGGAGGTGTCAAAACTACAACTCCCAAGCAGCACCGGGGCGGAGCAGCCGCCTGGCGTTGGCAGCAGGCCGGGCCAGAGATGTTGCTCGGACTCCCAACACGACCGATGTTCTCCGACGGGGCGTGCCGTGACGACGCCGGATAAAAGTAAGACCCGTTACTCATGAAAGCACAGAGTGCAGTGCCAACGTCTCTCAGTCTCTAATTTCCCTAATAGTAGTAATGGTAATATTTTACTATTACTTACTATTCAAAGTGCTTTTATATACCTTCACATAGTCTCTAGTAGGCTTCAGCTATTAATCGATTAGGCAGTCGACTCATTTTGCGTATTATTTGTTCTATAAAATGTCAGAAAATAGTGAAAATGTAAAAAAGTTACAATTTCTCACAGCCCAATGTGACATCTTATTGCTTGTTTTTGCCAAAGCAACAGTCCAAACCCCATAGATGTTCAGTTTTCCATCATATGAAACACAGAAAAGCAGAACGTCCTCACAATGGAGAAGCTGGAGTCATTGAACGGATGCTCTAGTGTCGAGCCTTTGTTCCCCCCCAACGCCTCTGGCTACGGCCCTCCATGATAATGACAATAATGATTACATTAACTACGATGGTGTGTTGTGCCGTCTAGTGGAGGAGCAGCTGTTTCGTTCGGTGGAGGGCCAGGCGGCGTCTGACGAGGAAGACGATAAGTGGACCGAAGATCAGCAGCGGCAGGTGGACGAGGTGAAGAGGATCTTGACGAGGCTGTCCTGCTGCGGGGAAAGGTACCGCTACTTGATATCATCACTGCATCTTAAAGGAGGGCAGCAGCTTACAGCGAGCTAGTGGCATACCATTTCTCACCGTGTTTGCTGTCTATGAGAGGATAGCTCACACAGCAACATTTCAAGGGAACGTTACATTTTCTACGTATGTTATTGAGCATTTGTTTGAGCAAAATGAAGAATTAAAGAAATATCTATAACGATAAATATATAACAAATAATGTTTAAATCTGCATTAGTCTTTTTTCCCTCTTGGGGCGCAGCAACAAACTGACAAACAGGCACAAAGTCCAGCCCTGATATATTTGTTTTTCGGCTAATGGCTAGCATGTTAGCAAACAATTGCCTATACACACCCAGGTACAGAGCAACATTAGCATTTATTTGGAGTCATGTTCCTGTTCACCTGATGGATTTAAGTTCAGTATGTTCTCTCCTTCTAGCCGGTCTTCACCAGTTCCTAATATATATATATCTATATATGTGTCTGTCGCCGCTAGACGTTTGACTTTCTTCACCAGCTAGCTTAGTTGCTAGCTCTGTCTGTCTGCTGTTAAGCGCTCGCCAGATAGTGTTCAGTGAGTAAAACCGAAGCAATATGCTAAATGAGCCTAAAACTCTACAGAAGTACCAATTAAATAAATGATTTAGCTAATATATCATTTTCTATAACTGCTAAATGTTGCAGCCTGTCCAACTACTATCACAGGGCTAACACATACAGAAACCACACAGATCTACACCTACAGGCAAATCAAATGTCAAATATAGTATTTTTATGTGAGAATCCGCAAGATTATCAACCAAAACCAGTAATATGAAAGCCCATATGGGACTCTCTGTGTACACTTAAAAAAGAAAATGCAATTCCACAAAAGCATTATAATCTACCTCATATGTATATTTGAAAAATGCAAAAATCCAATTTTCATGTTCACATAATAATAATAATAAACTTGTAAGCACATTTCATAGAAATCGCAGTACAAAGTGGGCGTTCCATGACCATATTAAAATTAAAATGGGAAAGCTGTTTGACCTTTAATTTTCAAAGTCATACTGTCCGGTGGACAAAATTCAAATGTTGATTCAAATTTGAAAATTACAATGCAACATACCGTAAACGACGCAACCTGATTTCCATTCATGCAAACAAGTCTAATAGAAAATGCAATTTTCTAATTTGAAAATGAAAACGGCATTTGACATTCACCTGCTATACAGGAATTATATTTGATACTTGTTTGAAAACACATCTGAAACATGTAAGCGTGATTATCTTAGAACAAAGCAGCAGACCAGCAGCCATGCTAGCTTGTATTAGTGCGCTAAAAATGTTGCTCTATGTTGTTGATCAGGTGCGACGACAAGGCGTTCAAGAAGCTGATGTCCAGTTACGGGAGCTCGAGGAGCGAGGAGAGCTGCAGCGCTGTGTTGGAGCTCCTGGAGAGGGTGACCCGGTTGCATAAGCAGCTGGAGCTGAAGGAGAGCCATGCGGAGACGGACATGGACCAGGTACAAACCGCTGTGGGCTGCTTACAGCGTCCTCTGCCCCGAGTCCGCTTGATCCGTTCATGTGAAACCGCTCTCTCTGCGTCCTGCGTCATTCTGTGGCCGCGCGTGTGGTGTTGAACTAGATTAGAGAGGACTGGGGAAGGTTGTTATGAAAGTGGAGGGCTTCAAAGGCCAAACCCCAGCCAGTGGCATGATCCTGCAGCTTCCACCTAACCAAACCTCCGGCACCAGAGCCTCCAGTGTCTGTGTGCGTGGGTGTGTGTGTGTGTGTGTTTGCAGCTGTTTCTCGCTGGAGTCGACCGCAGAAACACTCCCCCCTTGTCCCGCATGACACTTCAGAGTATCATAAATTAAAGCGGTCCCGTTACAGTCGAGTAGTATTTTCACAACACAGGAAGACGTGCAGAAGGGGAGCCGTGACGTAATGTGTTCCCAGAACGTCTCAGCGCTCCGAGAGGAAAAGTTAAAGCTAAACAAAGTCCCGACTGTGAGGCTTTGTTTATGCGCAGGATGTGCGGGGTGAGACCTTTGTCCTTCAATACGCCATGACGTAAAGGTGCACCGCAGGGATTTCCAGCCTTTTTGGCAGACAAACCTACAGTAGGCCTACAATGTGGGCTAAAAGACTCACTCCACCCCTCACCATTTGACAGACATTTACGTTGGGTATATTTATATTGTATTAAGGTGTTAAGCGGGCCCACAGGGCAATAACGTAACATTTACTAGGTTGACACATCCAGCTGCCCTTGTAAGATTGTCAAATTATGGACATCCTGAGAATACATCGTGTGTTTCTTCTTAACGGGAAAAGACTCAGACAGTGTTGGTTTTTGGTGACAATAAGAAAAATAATGAATAACATCAGTCCATCAATTCTTTCAAAATGTGTTTTTCTGTCTAGTATTGTATTTCAAATATTTTCATATGAATCAATGTGGATGAAGGATAGAACGCAGCAGGATTCAGCCTGTGTTCATTACCACATTAGCTGTTCAAAAACCATTAGTCAATCCTTCCATTATTTGATCCACAGAAAACTGGTCTTAAAACTTTTTCTTAAGAAAAGATGCCAATAATTGACAAGTTCCAGCTTTTCATATGTGAGTATTTGAAGGTTTTATTGGTCCTCTATAATATTGAACTGAATAGTTGAGGTTTTTGGACTGTCGGAGCGCGTGCCCGTTTGGAGTGGGCTGACTGATGGATGAACGAGCTCATCGCTCGTTGACTCCAGGGAAGTGAAAAAGAGTTTGGTTGTAACCAGGCGGCAACCTACGGTTCCGCAGATTGAAGCCAATGATGAAGTGCCTTAAGCATTCTCTCTAGTGTCCACCAGGGGGCGACTCCTCTGGTTGTATAGAAGTCTATGAGAAAATGACTCTACTTCTCTCTTGATTTATTACCTCAGTAAACATTGTAAACATGAGTTTACCGTCCTGCAGTGTAACGATGTGTGTGTGTGTCTCGCGTCTTCCAGATGAAGGACTCTCTGGTGCAGGAGCTGCATCAGAAGGCCGAGGAGACCGAGCTGCTTCAGATGGAGCTGCAGATGCTGGAGACGGAGAGGGTTCGTCTGTCGCTGGTGGAGGAGAAACTCGCCGACATCCTGCAGCTCCTCCAGCAGCTCAGGGACCTGGTCAGTCGCACTTAAACTGCACTGTTGAGTCTGAAGAGGTCAATTCTGATCCCAGTAGGTTTTTGGGTCAAAGCTACTAACAACCAAGGCTCTGTGTTAACATGTTGGTTTTTTACCTTTTTATGGGATGGTTTTGAGCACAGTGAAACATCCTGTGAACGACAGTTAGACCATCATGGGAAGTAAAACTGAAACTCAAAGTAATGAAAATCATTTAGTTGGGTTGGCAGTTGAGAGAAGGCCCACCCACTCTGCATTCTTCTGGTCAGACATCAGAAAGAACAGCAAATTGAAAGTATTCACCAGCATCGTTCAAGTACAAACCTCCATATGGACATCTACTTACTGATCATTTGGATTAGAAGTCCACTTTGCCAACAGATGTCTTCGTCATATGAATAGCATGGATGGATTTTTGTCCATTCTTTTGTGTCCTAACCCGACTGGGATTGATCACAGATCTGAGAGCAAATTCATTTCAGTTGCTGAACATGTGTGTGAGAAGCCTCTGTGGTTTGCAGGACGCAGATTGCCCGTTAAAGTACCCCGTTAATCGCCTGGCGGTCGTCTGAGAATACTCTCTCTCTCTCTCTCTCTCCTTTCAGAACGTCTCGCGGCGGTCCCTCGGGAAAATCTTGCTCAGCACTTTGGGGTCCTGCAGCGACCCGCAGCACGGTGAGTAGAGCGCGCACGCCCCATAAAAACCCCATACTGTGTCCTGTGAAATACGATAGTGAAAGTTTACAGTCACTCGGGGGCATCGAACTGAATTACATTTCTCGCCGGGGTCGTCCGTAACACGATTCCCTCAGCGGTCACATCTGTTCTGTCTTTTGTGCACAGGGAAAGCCCACATTCTGGAGGTGCTCAACGCTCTCTACCATGAACTGGCCGCCTGCGAGATCCTGTCCACTGGTGGACCTTTGGAGCGAACACAGAGTCAGCGGTCTGTGAACGCCCTCTTCATCTCCTGCTAATCAAGACCGCCTCCTGCTGGGCCAGCGACGCTCCAACAGCCTCTCTAGAGAACTCTGACAGCAGAACAGAGGTCAACAAACAAGCTGACTAATGTGTATAGTGTATTATATTGTAGCTTATATACTCCTCAGACCCCACTATCTATAAAGGGATATTAGTCTAGAATTTGTATAGCAAAGGGCTTTATTACATATTAACGTAATTCCTGCATAGACATGTATTTTCAAGACCTTTTAATTGCACATAAGTCTTCTTATACGGAAGCCCTGAGAGGAAGTGAGAGAATAAAAACGTAGGTGATCCATTTCTTAAATCCCATCTAAATTTTATTCTCTCTTGTGTTCGTGACTTGTGTGTATGTATATATATATATATATATATATATATATATATATATGTATATATATATATATATAGGTGAAAAGAAGGTTTTGCCAGGATAATAAGTTCCTTCATTTTTTTCGTCGATGGATTGTACATAACTTGCCAACACACAATATATGTACCTTGAGTTTGAGTGCATGGAAGAAAACATGAGTGTTTTTTGTCCCGTTTAGAACATGTGGGTGTTGGTGCACTGCATCCTCTTGTGGCCGGAAATGAGTATTACAACAACAAACACTAATACAAGAACATTTATTTTCACCTGCCAACACTTTTTTCGACCCTTTTCACAGTTAAAAAAATAATGTAACTTAAAAAAATATATGAAATCCTGGCAAAACCTTCTTTTTTTTCAGCTGTTCTTAAGTCATAAACACAGGAGAGAAGACCATTTAGATCAGACTGAGAAGATGGAATCACCAGAATTAGTTTTCTATACTTGCCTCAAAGGGCTTCTTTACTTTCATGATCTTATATGGATCCCCCCCCCACAACAGAGTTCTGAATGTAAAAATGTTGAAATAAGCTAAACCTTAAGGGGGCATAAAGCAGTCTGTGAAATGTGTCGACCTCCTCTGGTCAACAGGTCAACAACATCCCCGATAGACTTTAAAAGGAAACTGCGTCTCATTGCACGCGCTTCATTCATATCAAGATCAAATGTACATGGGGACAAGGCGTGTCATTACAAAGGCCTCTGCATAGTTCACAGAGAGCCTACATTTGACCCAATATGGAGGACTCTATTGGTGATGTGTGAAGGTTCATTCATTGCATCAGCAATGTTGGGGAACAGCAGCCATTTTGTATCTACCAGGTATTTGCATTCAGGTACTCATCTGTCAGAGCTATAGCAGGAACTGGACCAATGAAAAAGCCCTACCAAATGTAAATACTGACTTTTTGTTTGTTTGACAAAACACTTGACTAAAGGTCCACGTACTCCTTCCAAAGCTCTTGACCATATCCCATGGTCTTCATCAGCGGGCACGTAGATGGTATGGATACAGTTTGCATTAACATTAACCTGCTACCCTTTTTGGTCCATGATTTGTGTTGAGGTTGAACTTTAACCTGGTATTGTAAACTAAGTCACCACTAGTTTGACTGTCCTTCAAAGGCAACTCCGTGGTGCTGAAGTTGTAACTTGTTTTTCATAGGAGGGGATAACGGTTGCCTAAATGCATCATTAGTTTTTGTGTCTGTCAGCCTGCATATTCAGAACTTCTAAATGGTCTGTATTCATTTGATAAAACTGGTCAAATAATTGCAATAATGTCTCTTTTTTTTTTTTTGAGGCCAGTTTGTTTGGCTGATCACAGAACAAATGTACAATTTAGACTTTATTGTCCCCAGGGGGAAACCCAGAGGAACCCGCATACAACAAGTTCTATTCACACGAACAATAAGAAAAGATAAACTGGTTTCTTTGTATACTGCAGCATCACTCGCTCTGAAACATGAAACTTGTCTTGAATTAGAGCCTCGGATGCAGTAACCACTCACTTGTGTTATGGAATCGTGCCATTAAAGCCTTTAACTTTCACAATCTGGATTGCTGTGATTTTTTTTATATTCACACCTGTGAAAAGTAAACTTTTAACTCCTTCTGCTGCCTACTCAAACAAACTGATCCACATGCACGTATCAGGCTCCTAAATGTTTCCCATCAGTATTCTTTTATTTTTCATCATATAATTCTAACCCAACTCCTACCTTTTAGAATACAGTTTAATCAATGACTTTTCGTTTGTGCTGTCTATCTTAGCACCGAAATATATATATATTATAATATTAAAATCTTTTATCCTAGTGCAGAAGTATGACGTGTAATGAGAGAAATGATAATGCTCGAGTAAAGTAGACCGAGTGACTCGGAGCTGCATCAGGCCTACAGAGCTGGAGCAGGTCACCTTACATTCCACCACGAGACAACTCGTGCTGTTGAGTTGCGTCGCTAGGCAACGCCCCCGAAATCCCGCGAGACGTCATTAAGAAAGAAAAGTAGGAAAACAACAGTTTGTCCGTTAATTATAATGTCCAGGAAAAGATAAAGGAACGAGCGGGTAAATTACAATGTGTGTATGAAATGGTGGATGGAGAGACGAGCATAAAAGAAGAGAGGGTTATTTAAACGGATATTTAAATTATCGCGGGATATCTTGGGTTGCCTAGCGACGGGACTCTAATCACCCACACTAGCTGTTTTGGTCAGTCGCGTGAGCTTCTGTCCGGCTTTCAAAACTAAAGCTATAGTTAGCTAGTGCTCAAACTAAATGAATGTATGTTGGTGGAGAGTCCTTTTAAAGGCTGAAAATGGCCACTGTTGTTGCACTGTCTCATTTCATCTTCGGTCTGCGGACAGGTGTGAGGAACAACTTGTGTTTCGTCGATGAGCAAACGGTCGTTTTCCCCGGTGGAAACAGCTGCGTGTGCTTCAACACCGTCCAGAGATGTCAGCGGTTCATTCCCGGTACGTTACGAGCTTGTTACGTGATTTAGAAGAATTAAAGCACCTCGCTAATGTTGTTCCCGTTAGCCTGTTTAGGTTAAATAGTTAATGTGGCATTCTGAAATTCCATTTATTTTCCCAACACTAGTTAGTTGTTTGTCGTCCCGTTTCCGTTGTCTCTCCAGGCTCGGAGAACAGCCAGGGCATGCGCGCGCTGGCCATCAGCGCCAACCGGCGTTACCTGGCGGTGGCGGAGTGTGGCGGGAATGCCACCGTCACCGTGTTCGACCTGCAGCACGAGCAGGGCAGGAAGAGGAAGGTTCTGACCGCCGGGGACGTGCTCGTGCGAGAGTTCGTGTGCGTGGCTTTCTCCCCCGATTCCAAGTACCTGATAGGCCAAACGGGAGGCCCGGACGGGACGCTGGTCTTCTGGCTGTGGGAAAAACAGAAAGTCTTGGCAACGTTGAAGACCGGCAACTCCATCAACTCTGTCACCCAGGTGAGTCCTCCGGAGGCAGCCACAGCTCTCGTGCATTGCAGGCGCGCGTGCTCTGAACCCGTTGTTAGCGTTTCATGTGATGCCCCCATCAGGTCAGCTTCAGCCCTCACGACAACACGCGGCTCTGCGTGAGCGGCTCCGGTGTCTTCAAGCTGCTGCGCTACTCGGAGGGAGCGCTGAAGCAGAGCCGCACCGCGAAGGTGGAGGCCGTCAACTTCCTGTGTCACGCCTGGGTGACGGAGGAGCGGGTGATCGCCGGAACGGACGCGGGCAGGCTGCTGGTGTTCGAGTCGGGAAACCTGCGGAGAGAGATCAACGTGGCTACTGAGGCTGCGCAGGAGCAGTGTGACATCAGGTCAGAGGATGGAGCTCATTACTGTGATGATGTGGTAGCATGGCTTAGCCACAGATTGTTTTATATACTCATATGTCACATAGAACAAAGTGTGAAGGATAGGCCAGATGAGAGTTTAGTCCAAATGTGTGTTCTGTAATAGAAAGATTACACTGTATTATTATTCACATTATTCTCAGCAAATCCTGAAACACCAACGATGAATTGATCCTGCCAACAAGCAGAGGTGGCCATTTAAATCACACGACTTGGACTAAAGTCAGACATCTTGATTCATTCCTGATGACTTTAGACTTGAATTGACAAAATAAAAATAAAACAACAGTTCAACAGCTCAGCGCTATCACGTGAACACAACTTAGCAAACTGCATCCGCTGATGAAGGCCTGGAGATGTAGCTGAAAGCTCTGGAAAAAGCTTTTTATGTCATGCTCGGAAATGTATTCTTTTTTAATCCCACTAGCAATAAACCAACAGTATATACAGTATCAACAGTATTTGTTTACTGTGATTCTGGGTATAATGGTGGTGCAGCAGGTCATTGGTTCTTTCAATCAAGCCAACTTTTCCGTATGGTTTTGGTGCATCCGGATGAGCTGAGCTGTTTGTTTTTGCTGAATATCCTTGTTTTTTCCCCTTAATTCACTGCACAGGCCAGTGGAGATGAAGAAGATCACAGACGCTGACGTGAGCGAAGGTCCTCGCATCACAGCCATTCTGTCCTACTCCAAGGGCTTTGCATGCTCTTTGGGTCCCGGCACCGTCTGTCTCTTTGAAAAGAGCGAGGAGGACGGCTACAGAAGGAGCAGGGAGATACGGGTGAGTGTTCATGCAGGTGACGGGGGTACTGCAGACTCTGTGTGTGTTTCAAAGGGATCACGTGTGTGTGTTGTTATCCGTCAGATCCCAGCAGACCCATGCAGCAATGAGCTGACCTCGGCTGAATGCCAGGAGATCCACACCATGTGCATCAGTCCAGCAGAGGAGACTCTGGCCGTCAGCACAGACAGAGGACAGCTGTACAGCTTCAGCCTCTCCTCTGTGGAGCTCAACAAGGTGGAGTCACCTCTACCTGCACCATCACTGACACTGTGGCACTGTGTTAAAATAAACACAGCCTCATCGCTCATTTTAATTAGACCACTAATTAAAGGAGAACTCGAGCAGTTTTGTAAAAACTGTGGAAAGGTTTAAGGTCCTTGTAATAAACGTTTCTTATTAGGTAATAGGCATCTTATCACTTTGCTTTTCACAGCTCCCTCATGCTCAATGAGCACTACATGTTGTCAAGCTTGATTGAATGTGAATAAAGAAATATATATATATATATATATATATATATACACACAATGTTTTAGCTGTAAAGCACAAAAACACCCTTTAACACATTTTGATTAATTTTGATTAACTTTCCATAATTTCCACGTAAATGGCAGCCAATTAACTGACGCTTACTACAAGGATCTTAATATAAAGTGTAACCAAAACTTTTGCCTCAATCCAATCTGATAGACACTGTGTTGGCCAATTACATACATGCACGCCCACATTCCTGGTGGATTACTCTTTCACACATTTCTACTGCTTACCTGGCAGTTGTCAATAAGGTAAAAGAAGACCAGTAAGATCAAATGTTGTCATTTTCGGAGCTGTATAATAGTACTCTATGTCACGGTTCTGTTTTGTGGAGGCTGATTAACCATCAGACGTACTCAAACCGGCCTTCCTGGGTTGTATTTCATTTTCTTCACTATGGACGTTGCATTTTGTTCAATGAAGGGCTATTTTACAACCAGCATCCTTATGCTATGCTAGGACTAGCTAGTCTCCAATCAGACAATGTTGATGCCTCCATGACCAAGTTAAGCTGATGAGACTGAGGACAAGAACAGATGTTCACTTTGCCTAGTATGGTACCTTGACAGAGTTCTCCATGTGTGCCCTGGTGTTCTCATGTCTCCTTACCTCCTCATCCCTCACTCCCCTAACTGTCCATGCTGGATCTGTCCTCGTTGTTTTAAAAAGCTAAATAAGTTATTAGCATGACGTCATCCAGCGAGCCAAACCTGTCTGGTGTACAGCTACTAGAGAAGCTTCATGTACTGCTTCCCTTTCCTGCTAGTCTGCTGTCTGATTGTGAGGTCAGGCTGATCTGGGATCAGCTCTTTACCTGCAGAATCTCCTCAAAGTTCTCCTCTCAAATGGGTCTTGGAGGAGTAGTGCTCGCGCTGGCGCTCGCGCTCGCCTGTAGAGACTAGTCCTGACGAGAACGCACAGCTTTGGGTCAAATCGTTTTGGCCCCAAACTGAATCTATTTGAGGACGCTGATTGGCTAAATTGTATGTCACTCATTTATATCTTTAATCAGCAATTGGCTAAACTGCTTCATAGACCCGCCTCTTTTGGGCCAAAACGATTTGGCCCCCCTAGCTGCGCGTTCTGAGACGTGTCGTGCACACAGGCGGAGAGGACGAGCATGAAAAGCATATATGTACCGCAGATATCATATTTTACACATATTACTGGGTACATTCCATAGTTCAAAAACACAAATATTGACAATTTGTATAATTTATTATTATTATAATAATAATAATTATTTTTTATTTATTTTTTGTGTGGCTCAATGTGGGGCCAGTTCCCATGGCCCTCTATTGACCAGCCGCCACTGAACGCAGAACACAGAACACACACAGAACACAGATCACACACAGATCACACACAGAACACAGATCACACACAGATCACACACAGAACACACACAGAACACAGATCACACACAGAACACAGATCACTCACAGATCACACACAGAACACAGATCACAGAACACACACAGAACACAGATCACACACAGATCACACACAGAACACACACAGAACACAGATCACACACAGAACACAGATCACTCACAGATCACACACAGATCACACACAGAACACAGATCACACACAGAACACAGATCACTCACAGATCACACACAGAACACAGATCACAGAACACACACAGAACACAGATCACACACAGAACACAGATCACAGAACACACACAGAACACAGATCACACACAGAACACAGATCACACAGAACACAGATCACACACAGAACACACACAGAACACAGATCACACACAGAACACAGATCACAGAACACACACAGAACACAGATCACACACAGAACACAGATCACAGAACACACACAGAACACAGATCACACACAGAACACAGATCACACACAGAACACAGATCACACACAGAACACAGATCACTCACAGATCACACACAGAACACAGATCACAGATCACACAGAACACAGATCACACACAGAACACAGATCACAGAACACACACAGAACACAGATCACACACAGAACACAGATCACACACAGAACACAGATCACACAGAACACAGATCACACACAGAACACACACAGAACACAGATCACACAGATCACAGATCACACACAGAACACAGATCACACACAGAACACAGATCACACAGAACACAGATCACACACAGAACACAGATCACACACAGAACACAGATCACTCACAGATCACACACAGAACACAGATCACACAGAACACAGATCACACACAGAACACAGATCACAGAACACACACAGAACACAGATCACACACAGAACACAGATCACACAGAACACAGATCACACACAGAACACACACAGAACACAGATCACACAGATCACAGATCACACACAGAACACAGATCACACACAGAACACAGATCACACAGAACACAGATCACACAGAACACAGATCACACACAGAACACAGATCACACAGAACACAGATCACACAGAACACAGAACACACACAGAACACAGATCACACACAGATCACACACAGAACACAGATCACACACAGATCACACACAGAACACAGATCACACACAGATCACACACAGAACACAGATCACACACAGAACACAGATCACTCACAGATCACACACAGAACACAGATCACACAGAACACAGATCACACACAGAACACAGATCACACAGAACACAGATCACACACAGAACACAGAACACAGATCACACACAGATCACACACAGAACACAGATCACACAGAACACAGATCACACACAGAACACAGATCACACAGAACACAGATCACACACAGAACACAGAACACAGATCACACACAGAACACAGATCACACACAGAACACAGATCACACAGAGAACACAGATCACACACAGAACACAGATCACACACAGAACACAGATCACACACAGAACACAGATCACACACAGAACACAGATCACACACAGAACACAGATCACACACAGAACACAGATCACACACAGAACACAGATCACACACAGAACACAGATCACACACAGAACACAGAACACAGATCACACACAGAACACAGATCACACACAGAACACAGATCACACACAGAACACAGATCACACACAGAACACAGATCACACACAGAACACAGATCACACACATAACACAGATCACACACAGAACACAGAACACAGATCACACACAGAACACAGATCACACACTGTTCAGCCATGGCTCTGTAGATGGCAATGTGGTCAACATTACACTTACTTCACATCAGCATGTTAGCGTTGTCATTCCAAGCATTCCAAGCAAAACCGCTATGAAGGCTTTAAGGCTTTATTTCATGCTAGTTTCTCTCTTCTCCCTCTTCCGTTGCTTCCTTGGCACATTCTTCCCCCATGTTTTACACATCAAAGCAACTTCCCCTTGACTTTGGATCCTTATGTCGACTCTGTCAACCTTTGTTTGTAACTGTGTCCATCAGGAGGAACATTTTGAGTTCCTGTCGCAGTCCTTCCACTCTCAGTCCATCACTGGTTTGTCCGTCTGCATTAGAAAGCCGCTGGTGGCCACCAGCTCTCTGGACCACTCTGTCCGCATCTGGAACTATGAAACAAAGTAAGAGACAAGATCACACCATAGCCCTTTGCTATTTTGTTCATGACCAGTGATGTATTTGCTTAATTTCTCCACACTATCTTTGGCATCGTCATACACATATAGATTGGTATTCAAACGTGATTTGTAAAAGTGTGTTCAGTGTTATGTTTATACATGCTGCTGTGTCTCCGTGGCTGCTCCCTGTGTTTCGTCACTAGGTTGTTGGAGCTGTACAAGGAGTTCCAGGAGGAGGCGCACAGCGTGGCTCTGCATCCCACTGGCCTCTTCATCCTGGTGGGCTTTTCAGACAAACTCCGGCTGATGAACCTGCTCGTCGACGACATCCGCACCATCAAGGAGTTCACTGTGCGCTGCTGCAGAGAGGTGGGTTACATGTGGGTTTAATGGCAGATATCACAGCCACATGAAGCACTTTTTATTTTTATTTGTTCTACTTTCTCTCTCCACACCTCAGTGTGCTTTCAGCCACGGTGGCCACATGTTTGCGGCCGACAACGGAGACGTCATCCACATCTACTCCGTCACCTCTTTTGAGAACATCCTCAATCTGAAGGGCCACAACGGGAAGGTGAGTCGGCCAGGAGAGAGTATCGATGCATGTGGAACGAGTGAGTTAGGGATCATTTCCCTCAATAGAAATAGAAATAGCAGCTAGAGACAAGGACAAAGAACCTGGAAAATAAAGTTAAAGACTAGACAGCACTGTTGTTTACACCAGTGGTGGGCCGTCAGGGCCTGCAAGGCCTTCTCTGCTGGCCTAAACAGAATCACAAAGTTATAACTATTTTATAATTTAATAATTTTTCTTAAATACACTACATGTATTCTAATTTATAAAAATATTTTCCCCATTATCTTATTTTCTCATTGCACAGCTACTGTCTTCCTCAGTTGCTCTGCTTCCAGTGCAGCTTGTTTTAAGTAGAGCTTTTATCCAATCAGATTTCACCTCTGTGTCTCTAGGTAAGAAGAGAGGCCCGAGGCCTGCAGACTCACAAGTGAATCCATGTGCAGTTTAAGTGAATGGGGACGATATTGTTGATTGTCATAGTGTTCAACCAATCAGATCTTTAGTTTGACATGTTGGGCGTATTCTTTGACGTGTCAGAGCCTGCTAGCTGGCCTAGCCATACGTGATTGGTCAGTGGGCTAGCGTGACATGTTGGGCGGTGACAATCCCAATATCTGCTGCCTCTGTCGAGCGGACATTTTCAGCCCTCAAACGCATTAAAACATATTCAAGAAATACAACTGGGGAGGCTCGACTGTCTTCACTGGCGTCCATGAATCGAGAAGGACTTCTTACTGGAACTAAAACACACGGATGTACTGAACAACCGTGAGATTAAACTCTTTATTAACAAAGAAAGGAGGATGGACTTTGTCTTTAAATAGTGAACAGCAGCTCTGGTAAGTTAAATGCTGTTGTTTTTACATCTGCAGTAGCTTTAATATGCTTGTTTATATATTATTATTTGTACAACTTGTTTTTATGAAGATTTTTGTTTTGTTTTATATGTTATAGGAACTATTGTTACGTCCTATGTTGCTCTGGGGACATATTTAGCGGTGCCAGTTGAGACCGATTGAAAATCATTAATCACAGGACATTTATTCTTTGCAAAGAAGGAACAGAGTTGAAACACATACAGGATATGTACATCAAGGCCGCTCTGAGTTCTGACTCTGAGCTTCTGATATTTATACTGAGTAAACAACATGCTGGCACAGGATTGGTTTACAATGAGGTCTTCGTCACAAAAGGTGACACACACACAAAATGGCGTCCACGCCATGTAGTCTGGGAAGAGAACTTCACTTGAGCATCTGTTCTGGCACAAAGGTCACTTTCTCATAACAGCTCTGCTTCTATCTTAACGCGTCACTTTCCCATAACATTGATCTACGTCTACAGTCCTTATTATCATTTACAGGCTGAGAAAGCTTTCTTTCCCAGCCGCTGTAGAACCTAATGTCAGAGTAAGTTCACACACACACACACACTCAACAGAGGACGCAGGCCATAAAGTTGGACACCAGACTTTGTGAGCACACATATTATAATTAGTCATTTAGATTTTTGAACCTAACACAGTGTTGCCAACTTGCCGACTTTCTCGCTAAATCTGGCGACTTTCCAAACCCTCATGACGACTTTTTTTGTCAAAAGCTACTAGCGACAAATCTAGTGACTTTTTCTGGTGTTATTGGAAACTTTTCTGCTGTTTTGACTCGATGACGTTAAAGCACGTACGTTCACAGTACAGTTACTGCCGTGAACGAGCAGCGGGTGCTGCCGTGAGCCCCTCCGCCGCCCAAAAGCACTCACAGACGGGACTCTCACAGAAGCCTCGCGCTGCAGTCAGAGCAGAGAGGAGACGCACTCTCAGCGTATTCTCTGCAGTTAGTGTATTTACAAGTGTTGGCTTCATTTTTACACAAAACAAATAATAACCGTAGCTGTGTTTCAGCTGCAGGACAGCAGTGAAGGCCCAGGTATAAAATGCACGGCCCGCCACTGGTTTACACACATAAGATAAGTCTATATATATAGTATTATATAGATATATATTAAAAAAAACACATATGACCAACAATAAAAAAAGGAATAAATTGTCTCTGTACAAGTCAAGAGTTCTGTAAGATATCAAATAAAATGTACAAATACAATTATATAATTTCTTTTTTGCAGGTGCGAGGCATTGAATGGAGCCTGGACGACACCCGGCTGGTGTCATGCGGGATGGATGGCGCCGTGTACGAGTGGAACACACAGACGGGTAAGCGTGAGTCTGAGAGCGTCCTCAAGTCCTGCAGCTACACGGACGTGGCCTTCTCCTCAGACTGCAGGACCATGCTGGCCGTGGGAACGGACCTCACCCTGAAGGAGATCCAAGACTGTCAGGTGAGTGAGAGCAACGCACCACTGTACCTCTGTTGAGTTTCCATCGATGGAAACGAGTGGAAGCGCAATGAGCTTAATGTGTTCTTCATGTGGGAGGGAAGTTTCAGGAACGATACAAGACTTTTTTTAGTCAGAAACCAGAATGTTTGGGAACCTCTGGTAATAAATGAATCACTGGCGGCTCAAATAAGGTCTCAGACCTTTACATTTTTTTATTCAGCATTGTAAAAATTCCTATTCTATGTATGGTTTTATATCTTTTGCCAACAATGCTGCAACAATGTATCTCTGGCTATAAAGCAGGAAGGAACAAGGAACTTATTCTGTAACTAATTCAGTTAAAGGCCTTCTTCTTGCACATTCCTCTGCTCTTAATATAAAATATGAACTGCCGCTCAAGAAAAAGTGAATCCGTTATTGTTTGCCCTCCCAATTGAGTGCGTCATGGGTTCCACAGGTCCTGAGGGAGGTTCCGGCCGATGAAGTAGCTCACACCGCTGTGGCGGTGTCTCACTCTGGCAGGGTCGTCTTCACCGGGACTTCCAGTGGGACCGTCAGAGCTATTAAATACCCGCTACCGATCCAGAAGGAATGGATCACGTACCAGGCTCACTGCGGCCCCGTCACCAAGGTGGGTCCACATGTTGATGCACACTTTGCACACGCTACACAGACTTCAAACTATTTCTATTGGAGTTTTTCCCATTGTAAACAGTTTCAACATGTTTTTAATGTGTTTTTTAACACACATACCAAAAAAACTGTCATGCTAACATGAAGTATCTATATATATATATATATATATATAATTAGCTAGATAATTAGCCTAGAAAAAATAAACCAGCCTGCTTCACTCTATATGGTCAAAAAGGGGTTCAAATGAAATGAAAAACTGAAGAACATCCCGATCAAAGCCTCATGGGATGGAGGAGAGGATGTCTGTGGTCCAGCCTGAAGGGCGACATCGTCTGCTTTAATGTTTAGCAGGACCGTTGCATACGGTGTTACAAAGAGTGCTGTTCATGCAACTGGATCAGAGGTTTCTAAAAATAAAGGACCAATGAAGAATTTGGTAAGACCAAAGCGTATGAATCAGTGAGGCAGACGCTGGTTAATGTCAGCATAAATGTGATAAAGTGTATGACTTATTCAGACCGTGTTGGCACATATGGATGAAGAGTGGACCCGGAGAAGAATATCATCCCATAAATGACCGTTCATCTCTTCTCCTCTAACCTGCTCCCATGATGTTTTGACATTGAGGGGCTCTCATATCCACATTAGATGATACCTTGTTGAGAGTTGGAATATGTTGAGAAGGAGAAATGATCTCTTATGTCGACCATTATAACAAGTCTGTCTAACTGACCGCTGACTTGGTGTTCCCTTTAGATGGTGATCACGTTCGACGATCAGTTCCTGCTGACGGTGTCAGAAGATGGCTGCCTGTTGATGTGGAAGGTCATCGACAAGGAGGGCCGAGGACTGAAGAGCAACAGGCAGATCATCCACACTGAGGAGATCCTTATCACCAAGTCAGACCTGGAGGAGAAGGTCTGTGTGTGTGTGTGTGTGTGACTGCATTCAGCCATTTTGCTTCCATACCTCTCAGTTATTGATAGTAGTAACATGAGCTTGAAAAACACAGTATTGGTATGAGGTACTTAACAGTAGGCCCCCAGTTTATATATATATATATATATATATATATATATAAACTGTATTGTGCTGATGCAAATGTTTGCCTCCGTTGATCTCATTGAGACTGATTAGTGACATAGATGAATAATCACTTAGGAATTGGTTGTTAACATATTGGGTTAACATCCAACATCAGTGTCCAATCCTATGTTCTGTGTTGCAGACCCAGAACATGCTGGAGCTAAAGATGCGTCTGAACGAGCTGCAGATGGAGAACGAGTACCAGCTCCGCCTGAAGGACATGAACTACAATGAGAAGATGAAGGAGCTCTCTGACAAGTTCACCCAGCAAATAGAATCTCTGAACACAATGCTACAGGTGTGCTGGTCACCTAGCACACAGCTCCACTTCAGACATACTCAACAGCGCTACAGTTTATGGCCAAAACAGTTCAACATTTTGTCATTACATTCAAGTCATATAGACAACCTATTCGCAGGATTTGCATCCCTCTGTTCTCTCAGTTCTTTAACTTAAAGCTGGAGTAGGCAGTTTGTTTTGGGCAAACATGGCCTTTCAGCATATTGTAATTCATGTGGTACCCCAGGGTAGGCAGTTTTCTGGAAACGGCAGAATTTGAAAACTCAACCCTTATCCAGTCTCCTCTCTGTCCTAAGCTCCTCCCATCAGACCAGCATCATGCGCTTCACAGAGTAACCTGTAATAGTACTAGTCATTCATCTCAAACATCATGATCCCGATAACGTTATATCCTGTCCTGATGCTCTAGCTAGCTGCATGTCGGCGAAGCCTTTCAGAGATGGAGAGAAAGTGTTGCTACTAGCTTAGCTTTCTGCTACTCGTAGCCGTGTGCTGCTGTGAGCTAGCCGCAGGTGGCTATGGTTAGCAGGAGGCTAAACTATTATTACCAACATTTTCTCTCCATCTCTGAAATGCTTTGCCAGTATTGTCAGACTCTACTTTTGATAAGTCCGTCCTTCTTGTTTGGGGGGCTTTGCAGTGTAGGCCGTTGTTACCAATGTGATTGGCCGAAGTCTCCCCTCATAGGCTGGACACATAGAGCCTGAAAACAGAGCTAATAGGTGATGCAGAAGTCTAGTTCTCTCATGTTACAACACGCTGAAAGGTTATTGTGGAATGACGGCAGACATAAAGTGCCTCCCCCGGCTTTAAGAGCATTTATTGTCCCGTCATAACATCTTCTGTACCTATAGGCCATGAAGACAGAGATGGACAAGCAGGCCCGCGAGCACCAGGAGAGTTCTGCAGAGGCCACTGTGAAACACTCAATGGAGCTGAAGGACTTAGGTAAGAGGAGGACAGGATCAGTGTCCGGGGGATTGTGTAACCTTGTTTCTCCGAGGATCAATCAATCTGTATGTCAATCACACACAGAGGTATCCTACAGCCAGAAGCTGATTGTGGAGTACGAGAGGAACCAGGATCTTCAGCATGAAAGTCAAAGGATGCAGGAAGACTATGAGAAGCAGCTGAGGGCTGCGGAGGAGAGCAAAATCCAATCCCTCGAGCAGCTGACGCAGCTCTCCGAGGCCAAGCTGCAGGAGAAGACTCAGCTCCTGGGTCAGGTCGGTCAGAGCTTTAGGGACCAGATGGTGTCTTATGGAGTGGGAGGGAAGTTCTTGTGTCCACTTTGGTTTTTCTCCCACTTTCTTTTTGTGCAGTGTCAGGAGGATGCACAGCAGCAGGTCTGTGAGTTCAAAGAGATGATGAGGCAAGTAGAGGAGGACGAGGAGAGCAAGATCCATGACATCCAAATCCACTATGAGCAGAAACTGCACACCGAGAAAGAGACCAACACCAATCTGAAAGGAGAAACTGGTGTCATGACACAAAAGGTGGCCGCAGTTCCTCTTATCTGCTTCCTATTGCATCTCAGTAAATCCCTCTCACATTTGTGTTTCTTCTTCCTTTTCGGTGGACGGTGGTGTGATCTCAGTTCCACGGTCTGCAGAGACAGGTCGATGACCGGTGCACAGATATAAAGCAGCTGAAGCAGGAGCGACAGAGGCTGCTGGGTCTGGTCCGCTCCCTGGAGAGCGACATCGAGGACCTGAAGCGGCAGATCTCTGGACACGAGAAGACCAACCAGGACAAGGTGGCTTCAACGTTTTACATTCAAAGAGATTACCAACAAGGTCTCCATGTTTTTCACATTCAGCCAATAGTTTTGAGCTATAAAAGCTTTTGTTTAGTCATGATTTGTCTTGGTTCCATCTATTTTTCAGAAAAAACATGAGTGGGAATGTTTTTATCTCTCTAATCACATTTTAGTGTTAAATCAATAAATAGAAACACATGAAAGATGACAAAGAGTTGATATAATACAAAAGTGTGCCGCTGATGAAACATGGCCCTATAGATGCTTTTGGAATCAGACATTATGTGATTTAATTTGGACTTACACGACTGATTCTGGGTCAGTGGGGAGATAAACAGCAACACCTGTATGTTTGATATGGTGAGAAAGTGTTCCAACACACTCCTGAACCTCTCATTACATTACATACACAAAAACTGAATTTTGTTTCCACGTACAGGATCAGACCATCTCCAGCTCCAAGAAGAAGAACCAGGAACTGGAGAAGTTGAAGTTTGTTCTTGATTTCCAGTTCAGCGAGTTGAAGAAACAGACTGAGCCTCAACAAGATCAAATCAATGAGAAGAAGGAGCACATCCATCAGGTGTGTGTGTGTGTGTGTGTGTGTGTGGGGGGGGGGGGGGTGGGTGGGGGTGGGTGGCCCTCCTTAATGCATTATCCCATAATATGATATAAATGATCTGCATCCAAGACCTCAGACTGACACCTGGAGCTCGGCTGTGTTCTCTCTCCTGTACAGCTGGAGGAGCAGCTGCTGCTAACGGACCAGAGCAACACTCAGCTGACGCTCAGCGTCTCTGAGCTGGGGCTCAAACTGAGGACCAGGAATCAGGAGATGCATAAAGAGATGCTGAAAGTGAGCACACAGCTAACACTATGAGGGTTACATGAGGATACACACATGCTGCACATGCTACTTTACCAGCTGTACGACGTTTTAATTTTTTTTAATTTATTTAATTTATTACACTATATTTATCCCTTTATGGGGGAAATTTTTCTCTGCATTTGACCCATCCCTGTATATAGGGAGCAGTGGGCTGCCAATGACAGGCGCCCGGGGAGCTAGGGGTACAGTGTCTTGCTCAGGGACACTTCGACACAGGACACATCCCAGTCAAGGATTGAACCTTCGACCTTCCGGTTGCCAGACAACCCTCTTAACCCAGGGAGCCACGGTCGCTGGCCACGCCCCCCCTTTTAAAGGCGATAACAGCTATTTGATAGATGTCATATTTCTCTCCTCTCATAGAACTAAACAACATATAACTGTGGAGGATTCAACTAACCTCTGATCGCTGTTTCATTAGTTTACACTCTCACAGTGAAATAACAGCGTTTCTCTGGGGCACTCGGTTGTCAAAACCTTTTGTTTTCACCAGGATCATTATTCTGAGTACATTTTGAAAACACAAGAGGCTGAAGTGCACCACTACCTCAACTAATTGTAAAGCAAGGGGTCTCTGTCTGCCCGTATGTGTCCTTCACATCTCTCGAGAACCGTTCATCTCATTCACTTCACACTTGCAGGACGAGCAGTGTCGAAGTCAGTGCAATATGGACATGCGACATGTTTAATATTAATTAAAGGTAATTAAGGTTAGGCTTCAACTTTGGTGGGGAGGCATGTTAAGCGGGGGGTCTAGGGTTCCTCCCTGAGGACATTTTGAGCGTAAAGACACTTACCGTAATTTCCGGACTATAGAGCGCACCTATATATAGGCCGCACCTGCTAATTTTTAAAAGAAAAAAGAAATTGTACATAAATAAGCCGCACTTGTCTATAAGCCGCAGGTGTCCCCGGCCACGTCATCGTGCGGGACCACCCCCCAGCTGCTCTGCAGGCGCGCCCCCGTCTGAAGCTCGAACATCTTCCTGAACTCCACCGGCCCTTCTTGCGGTACTCGGTGACGAGCAGCTCCCTGAACGAGAGCGGGCTCTCCCCGAACGCGAGCGGGCTCTCCCCGAACGCGAGAGAGCAGCTCCCCGAACGCGAGCGGGCTCTCCCGGGGGAGAGCGGGCACTCCTCGAACGAGAGCGGGCTCTCCCCGGGGAGAGTGGGCGACACGCTCGTCTCCGCGGCCGCGTCTGATGCGCGCGGGGTCTCGGAGTCGTCATCCTCTACAGGGGTTGCCCCGTGATCCTCCTCTTGCGTGCCCGACACCCGGATGTTCGCGTCTTCTTCCATCAATTAGCCGCATCGTTGTAAAAGCCGCAGTCTCAAAGCGTGTGAAAAAAAGTAGCGGCTTATATGCTGGAATTTACGGTAATTGATTTTCTCTGCATCAATTTATGGTGGAAATGTCTATTTATAGAAAGGAAAACAAAAAATTCCAGTGCCAAGTAACAGATCTAAATCTAATGGAACATAATAATGTCTCTCAGGCATTCTGTATTGTTTTCAAATATGTATTCTCTTCTACATCAACATCTCTCATTTAGATTCATCTCTGCTGAGTCAACCCACATGGAGGCACGATGGACACTTCCATCCTGCTTTGTGTCTTTAACCTCTTTCAATGTGCACGTGGCACATATTCAAGTCAAAGATGCATGAATTCATTTGAATTCCTTTATAAATCACTGGAATGTGACAGCTCATACGTGTGCAAGAAGATTTCTGCACATTCAAAAGATTCCCACGTCTGTGTTCTCCAGGTGTCGAAAATGTAGTCATATTTTGTGAAAAAAATTGTAATATTACGACAATAAAGTCACAATTGAATGAGAATAAAATACTATTTTTTAAAGAAAAGGTTTACTTCACCACCTCTGATAAAGATAATAATAAATAAACATTCAAACCCGTTCGACCCCTCGGAGCACAGAGGGCCACACTTTGTGCTACTGACACTTGTGGTCAGCTGTGAAGTTGATCAAATGATCACGATGCTGTAGAAATCCTGGATAACATTGAATAACAGTGAAGAATGGCGAATGAATCGGGCATGTCGTCAGCACGGAGCGCTGTACGTGGCTCGCTGCCTGGTTTCAATGTTGCTGCTGGATGCTGGGTAACGTTACAGCTACATTCTTCTTCACTGCCCCCCCCCCCCGTAGTCAAAGAGCGACGAGCAGCTCGAGAACGCTGCAAGCTGGAGGCCGACAAATCAGCCCATTCTGAAACAATGCACTGCACTGCACTGGTGTCATAGAAGAAGTCATGGTATAGTGTGTCAAAAGAGATAATGGACCACCAGAATGTGTTCCCTCACTAGCCTCTCTATAAGATAGATGTGAATATATTTCCTGTGGACAGGTGAAGGATCTGGAGACGCATCTTCAGCGGCTCAAGTCAGACCTCCACGAGTGTGTCAGCTTCATCCAGGACCCGAGGAAGCTGAAGGAGAGCGTGCAGACGATCTACGCCCGCTACGTACCGCAGACCGACGAGGTGAGCGCTTCGTGTGGTGGGTGGATCCCTTAGAGCCGATCGGATACCGAGGGTTCATCGCGCCGACAAAGAGACGGTTTGATAATTCCCGTCTTATTGAAACGTGTGATTCACGTTCCAAGGTGAAGAAAAGCAGCGCTGACGAAGACGTTCAGAGGACGTTCGGTCACCAGCGTGATCACCGGGAGAAGACCGTTAACGGTCTCAGGACGAGGCTGGCCAGATCTGCTGAGGAGCACGAGAGAGCCTACGTCAAGATCATGAGGGTACATTATAGAACACAACACTGCACTCTGACGTTCTACTTCCTATTGAAACCATCCGTGTCTCTTCACATTCAGTAGATCTACTTCCTGTTTGTTCTTTATTGAAGACGAGATGTTCTAACAGTGGTGGTCCTCTCCTCCGCAGGAGAAAGGGACTCTGATTACTGAAATCAACGAGCTGCGCAAGGAGCTGCACATGGCGAGGACTCAGCTCAGAGACCAGGCGGCTCAGCTGGCCGCCCTCAACAGGTCCGACAGGTCGCGTCCTAAAGGGCCTCGAAAGGAGCCCGAGCACCAAGGAGACAACTAAGAGATCAGAAACAAGATGGTGGACAAGGAGCCGTCTCAAATGGTCTCAAATTGAATACACACTTTTCTTTTCAAGGACTTTCTTTTTGCAAAAAGAAAAAAAAAAAAAAACTCCTTATTGGACCACATATTCATCGTGAAGACATTCATTTATTAATAAGTAGGGGTGTAACGATACGCGTATTCGTATTGAACCGTTCGGTACGGGGCTCACGGTTCGGTACGCATTACGAACCGAACAATACGTTTGAATAATATTAAATTGCTTTTGAAAAATAAAATATAGCTGAAATTGGTGGAGCCACTGCGCTCAAACATGGCAACCCACCCGACGTAACGTCCTGTCCTTCCCTGATTCGCCACGCTCATATCACGTGACCGTTCCTGGATGTTCACAAACAACAGTCTTGATTACCGATCGACTACCAGGGCCCTATTCCTCGTACGTCGCTCAACTAAGTCGCTCAAATGTCCAATGATCCAGCTTAAATTACCGAAATGATTGAAGGCAGGATATCTCGGTTCCTCAAAGGCTGATCAGCGCTCAAACAGTCATCGTTAAATCGAACAAGACCTCAGTCATCAGGATAATTGGGCGTGCCCGTTTTACGTCAAAGGGGGGAAGCGTCGATCACCGAAACCATGATTTTCTGACAGTACAATAGCGAATAAAGTAAAAGAAAGAGCGTCTTTTTTCTCTGCTGGCGAGCAGGAGATGATCATGACAGTTTATGAGGAAGTCAAGACCATAATCATGACTAAATCTAACACCGCCACCGCTGAGAAATACATATATAATATAAAATATCAGACAAGTTAAATCCGTAAGTGTTGGGAAAATGATCTTATAGCGAAAATAATAACAAGTCCAAAGAGTATCTAATTGATACGAATTAATAGATACTTATGAGGATATATGTACTGTATGCGCTTATGTATCATACTATACATGTGTATATACATGTATGTGTAGATTACCATATAGAACTAGGAGTTTGAATATGTGTGTGAATCTGTGTATGGGCGGATCAGTATGTATATTATTCATAATCAGACATTCAATCAATTGAAGCAGTGAAAAGAAATTGTGTGATTCTCTCTATTCTTATCATGAGTACAATAATGATATGCTATGGTGTACTAATATCACTGTCATATAATTATGAGTGCTTTCAAGCCCCATGTAGTTTAACCATCAAGAGGACATGGGAGCAAGTAAAACCTAAGCACACAAACATGATTCAGAATGGTGAGTCCATACAATATGTGCCATGGTAATGTATTGAACACATCCATAAGTTTCTTAAGCACCAAATAAACTTTATGAACAGCACGGCATGCAGCGGCATCGCCCACACTGTACAATAATGTACCACTCGCTCACAGCTCACGGCTCTGATCCAGTCTGTGAGACGGTCAATGCTCGTGTGGTGTTCACAATGTATGACTCCAGAAGGTCTTGTTAATAAATGATTCCTTGTCGGCAGAATCGATAGCGCTCGTATAGGAAGTCATCGTGATGGGATAAGGGATCTTGGCGATCTCGGTCCGTGTACGTTTTAGTCATCTGTTTTACCGTTAAAATACGGACATTTCCGTATTTTCGTTTCATCGAATGAACGTAAAACAGACGATTAAAATGTACACGGACCGATCTCGAAGAACTCTCTCCTATAAAACACTAATCTAACTAATATCGCTCCTTCATCAATGGGATGATGAAGGGAGATGACATTTCTTCCCGGGGGAGTGGCAAACTTATCCAGCTTCCTTCAGTGAGCCTGCTCTGGAGCAGGTTCACGCTTATGGATGTGTTGCTATGGTGATTGAGCTAAACTTGCTTCGTGGAACCGAAAAGCCTGAAGTATGTGATCTCATCCTCAAACTTATCCGGCGAACTCAGTTAGCGACGTACGAGGAACAGGGCCCAGGTTAATTTAACACGGACAACTGATTACAGGCGTAGCTGACCTTGTTGTCTTTACGAGCAGCTGTTCAGTTAAAGTCTGCATTATTACGGAGGAAGCAGCTGTTAATGGAGCGATCAGTGAGCGGCGTGTCCAGCGGAGATATCGGCCCTATGGAGCGGACGTCTGAAGAAGTCATGGTTATACCAGTGACGTGCGGTGAGGTTCGTGGCTGGTGAGGCACTGACTCTTCCAGAGTCAGATTTACAAATATATGAACCTAATATAGAGCAGCTTACATCATCATTCAATTGGCAGTTTGCACATTGACTACTGGTTGTTTTTCATATTTCATATCAGCATTCTTTACACACACATAGCATAGGTAAGGTACATATTTGATTGCACCAGGAGCATCTGCGCCGCGATCTGCGACCTGCCCCCCCGACCTGTGTTTCAGAAGCGGAGCGCTCGCGGGCGCCACCCGCAAAAATCGCGAGATCCCGCGATAATCTGTAACAACCAGGGATTTATAAAGAGAACAACAGACACATCAAAGGTTACTTTACCTGTCCGACGTTGAATTGCTGTTGATTTGGTCATATTTCCCTGTTTTTTGAGAATTGTTAAAGCTTAGATATTTAATCTTCAATGTTTGCGGTCAAAGCAAAATATAAGAAGAGAAGAGAAGTGTAGAAGAAGAGTAACGGAACTACAAGCATGAACACGACCCGTGGGCTCTCGCGCCCCCTTCATTGAGGCAGAGGTACTGTTTGCCTCCTCTCTGCTTCTTCACTGAGGTTTAATGTCAGATCAGCAAGACTAAATATGTTCTACACATACGTGAAATACATGACCTATTCTATGGAAAGAAAGGACATGTAATACAAGTGTCTACGAATATTACAGTGGTGACAAACAATGAGAAAGCAAAAGACACGCGCTCAAGCCAGTTTGTGAGGGATTGCGCAATCTGAGGTGAGGCACAGCTCGTCGCTGCCTCACCTCGCGTGTTTAAACAGGACATGCGCAAATTCAGCGATTTTGACTATAAAAATGCTTGAAATCATACAGAAATTACATTTATAGCACAGATCAGTATAGAAATATTATTTATTTGATCATTATTTGTTTTTTACTTTTCATGATGACAGGTGAGGCTCTGCCTCCCCTGACCGCAGGTCCCTGTGGTTAGCAGTAAATGCTCTTCAGTAGGACAGATAGTTAAACCAGCAGTGTGAACAGACAACAACACAGAGGAAACGAGTGAGAGACGCGTGTTCACCACATTTATGGATCATAATCTAGTAAACTTTATGTGTAAGTGTTGATTTTAATGTAAATATGATGAGAGAGATATAGAGCAAGACCTGCAGCGCTGTAACTAAGTCTGAAAAATAAAACTTCTAAAACTTTCCACGCACTGTCTGTTTGAGTTCATAGAGGAAGATTTTAGAGAAGATCGTAAGTATCAAACACGACCTTTCATTATTAAAGACTACTTTATTACTCTGTTGTATTGTTTTAAGTAAGCAACCAATCTACTTCCTGTTCACATCACGCCCAGTGTAGTGAATAGTCACGTGATATTGGTTACAACCTCTCCCCGCAGCGTTTAGGTATCTGTTCCCTCCTGATTCAAACAGGACTAAAGGTATATCCCTACCTCCTGATGAACCAGGCTGTACCAACATGCTTCATGCCATTGAGCCCCGTGACACTACTCCTTCACCAGCACATTTCTCCAGACCATAATTCCTGCTTTGTAAAAGAAAACAAAAGCCCAAACAGAGAATCAAATTTCACCAGAGGATTTGTTATTTCTGCTTTTTTGCTGTATTGAACCGTACCGAACCGTGGCACCACTGTATCGTATTGAACCGAACCGAGAATGTTGTGAACCGTTACACCCCTAATAATAAGGTTGTCCTGCCGTCAGACAGACCTAGAATATAAACACTAACAAAGACTGATCAACATGAACATAATACTGATGGAACGACATCAAACACATTGTAGAATGCATGTTATCAGCGTCTTTTTGCCCAGTATTGTATGAAACCGTTTGCTTCCATTCCAAGTTTTCTGAAATGTTTAAATATGCAATGGAGGCATTCTCTTATTAAATATGTGCTAATTTGCATAATTTCCACAATAGAAAATGTGAACTAATAAAGCCAGGTTCAAAATTCTTGTTTCCTTTTGTTGACATATTAGAGTCAAAGGTTTTCAAAGAGGATTTTAAATATCGGTTTTCATCACTCCATAAATACTGTCAACAGCCAGGAGATTTATGGATCAGAGTCTGAGAAACAACTCATTTAGAGAAAACGTCCTTTAAAGAGATGTTTAGTAAAGTACAGGTGAATGCAAGAAATAACTAATATATATCACCATGACACTTCCCCGGTTGATTACTTACATTAAGACGATATTTTCTCTATTAAAATGTTTCTGACATGATCAAATATGCAAATGAGGCATCATCTCAAGGCAACTTCTGGTGAAATGAAGGAGAGACAAATATATGGATTTTTAAAAAGAACTAATTAAAACAGAAAAAAGCGGTTAAAAACCTCCTGAACCGGGGGAAGCCGACTATGACGACGATGGTGAAGACAACAACTCCCATGATCCCACGGGTTAACCAGGGATGAGACTGACAAATGCTGAAAAGGGAGGAACGTTATCGACACAACATTTCTAGGGGGGGGGGGGGGGGGGGGGTGTGCTGGTGGCATGAATTTTCATTTCATGATCTTTAAAATGTAGCATTTAGTGATAAGACCATATTTACTTTAAGCAAAAGAATAATTAATTATTCAGTTATTTATCACTATTTCAGCTCCAGTTGAAGAGCTAGTTAGCTTCTTTTTTCTTTTTAAATCAATATTATTATTATTAACAACCTTTATTTAGACAAAATCCATTTAGAACGAGGTCTCATTTTCAAAAGTTTTAGTCAAATAAAAACAAAGATAGCAGAGTAGCGAGAACCATCGCCTGCAAATAAAGTGATTAGTTTACATTGAACCCTGTTACTGTATGTCTTCATATTAACTTCTACTGTTACTGTACGTCTTCATATTAACTTCTACTGTTACTGTACGTCTTCATATTGACTTCTACTGTTACTGTACGTCTTCATATTAACTTCTACTGTTACTGTACGTCTTCATATTAACTTCTACTGTTACTGTACGTCTTCATATTAACTTCTACTGTTACTGTATGTCTTCATATTAACTTCTACTGTTACTGTATGTCTTCATATTAACTTCTACTGTTACTGTACGTCTTCATATTAACTTCTACTGTTACTGTACGTCTTCATATTAACTTCTACTGTTACTGTATGTCTTCATATTAACTTCTACTGTTACTGTATGTCTTCATATTAACTTCTACTGTTACTGTACGTCTTCATATTAACTTCTACTGTTACTGTATGTCTTCATATTAACTTCTACTGTTACTGTACGTCTTCATATTAACTTCCACTGTTACTGTATGTCTTCATATTAACTTCTACTGTTACTGTACGTCTTCATATTAACTTCTACTGTTACTGTACGTCTTCATATTAACTTCTACTGTTACTGTATGTCTTCATATTAACTTCTACTGTTACTGTACATCTTCATATTAACTTCTACTGTTACTGTATGTCTTCATATTAACTTCTACTGTTACTGTACGTCTTCATATTAACTTCTACTGTTACTGTACGTCTTCATATTAACTTCTACTGTTACTGTATGTCTTCATATTAACTTCTACTGTTACTGTACGTCTTCATATTAACTTCTACTGTTACTGTACGTCTTCATATTAACTTCTACTGTTACTGTATGTCTTCATATTAACTTCTACTGTTACTGTATGTCTTCATATTAACTTCTACTGTTACTGTATGTCTTCATATTAACTTCTACTGTTACTGTACGTCTTCATATTAACTTCTACTGTTACTGTACGTCTTCATATTAACTTCTACTGTTACTGTACGTCTTCATATTAACTTCTACTGTTACTGTATGTCTTCATATTAACTTCTACTGTTACTGTACGTCTTCATATTAACTTCTACTGTTACTGTACGTCTTCATATTAACTTCTACTGTTACTGTACGTCTTCATATTAACTTCTACTGTTACTGTATGTCTTCATATTAACTTCTACTGTTACTGTATGTCTTCATATTAACTTCTACTGTTACTGTATGTCTTCATATTAACTTCTACTGTTACTGTATGTCTTCATATTAACTTCTACTGTTACTGTACGTCTTCATATTAACTTCTACTGTTACTGTACGTCTTCATATTAACTTCTACTGTTACTGTACGTCTTCATATTAACTTCTACTGTTACTGTATGTCTTCATATTAACTTCTACTGTTACTGTACGTCTTCATATTAACTTCTACTGTTACTGTACGTCTTCATATTAACTTCTACTGTTACTGTATGTCTTCATATTAACTTCTACTGTTACTGTACATCTTCATATTAACTTCTACTGTTACTGTACATCTTCATATTAACTTATACTGTTACTGTACATCTTCATATTAACTTCTACTGTTACTGTATGTCTTCATATTAACTTCTACTGTTACTGTACGTCTTCATATTAACTTCTACTGTTACTGTACGTCTTCATATTAACTTCTACTGTTACTGTATGTCTTCATATTAACTTCTACTGTTACTGTACATCTTCATATTAACTTCTACTGTTACTGTACGTCTTCATATTAACTTCCACTGTTACTGTACGTCTTCATATTAACTTCTACTGTTACTGTACGTCTTCATATTAACTTCTACTGTTACTGTATGTCTTCATATTAACTTCTACTGTTACTGTACATCTTCATATTAACTTCTACTGTTACTGTACATCTTCATATTAACTTCTACTGTTACTGTACGTCTTCATATTAACTTCTACTGTTACTGTATGTCTTCATATTAACTTCTACTGTTACTGTACGTCTTCATATTAACTTCTACTGTTACTGTACGTCTTCATATTAACTTCTACTGTTACTGTACGTCTTCATATTAACTTCTACTGTTACTGTACGTCTTCATATTAACTTCTACTGTTACTGTACGTCTTCATATTAACTTCTACTGTTACTGTACGTCTTCATATTAACTTCTACTGTTACTGTACGTCTTCATATTAACTTCTACTGTTACTGTACGTCTTCATCTTAACTTCTACTGTTACTGTATGTCTTCATATTAACTTCTACTGTTACTGTACATCTTCATCTTAACTTCTACTGTTACTGTACGTCTTCATATTAACTTCTACTGTTACTGTATGTCTTCATATTAACTTCTACTGTTACTGTACGTCTTCATATTAACTTCTACTGTTACTGTACGTCTTCATATTAACTTCTACTGTTACTGTACGTCTTCATCTTAACTTCTACTGTTACTGTATGTCTTCATATTAACTTCTACTGTTACTGTACATCTTCATCTTAACTTCTACTGTTACTGTACGTCTTCATATTAACTTCTACTGTTACTGTATGTCTTCATATTAACTTCTACTGTTACTGTACGTCTTCATATTAACTTCTACTGTTACTGTATGTCTTCATATTAACTTCTACTGTTACTGTACATCTTCATATTAACTTCTACTGTTACTGTACGTCTTCATATTAACTTCTACTGTTACTGTATGTCTTCATATTAACTTCTACTGTTACTGTACGTCTTCATATTAACTTCTACTGTTACTGTACGTCTTCATATTAACTTCTACTGTTACTGTACGTCTTCATCTTAACTTCTACTGTTACTGTATGTCTTCATATTAACTTCTACTGTTACTGTATGTCTTCATATTAACTTCTACTGTTACTGTACGTCTTCATCTTAACTTCTACTGTTACTGTATGTCTTCATATTAACTTCTACTGTTACTGTATGTCTTCATATTAACTTCTACTGTTACTGTACGTCTTCATATTAACTTCTACTGTTACTGTACGTCTTCATATTAACTTCTACTGTTACTGTACGTCTTCATCTTAACTTCTACTGTTACTGTATGTCTTCATATTAACTTCTACTGTTACTGTATGTCTTCATATTAACTTCTACTGTTACTGTATGTCTTCATATTAACTTCCACTGTTACTGTACATCTTCATATTAACTTCTACTGTTACTGTATGTCTTCATATTAACTTCTACTGTTACTGTATGTCTTCATATTAACTTCTACTGTTACTGTACGTCTTCATATTAACTTCCACTGTTACTGTACGTCTTCATATTAACTTCTACTGTTACTGTACGTCTTCATATTAACTTCTACTGTTACTGTACGTCTTCATATTAACTTCTACTGTTACTGTACATCTTCATATTAACTTCTACTGTTACTGTATGTCTTCATATTAACTTCTACTGTTACTGTACGTCTTCATATTAACTTCTACTGTTACTGTACGTCTTCATATTAACTTCTACTGTTACTGTATGTCTTCATATTAACTTCTACTGTTACTGTACGTCTTCATATTAACTTATACTGTTACTGTATGTCTTCATATTAACTTATACTGTTACTGTACGTCTTCATATTAACTTCTACTGTTACTGTATGTCTTCATATTAACTTCTACTGTTACTGTACGTCTTCATATTAACTTCTACTGTTACTGTATGTCTTCATATTAACTTCTACTGTTACTGTACGTCTTCATATTAACTTATACTGTTACTGTATGTCTTCATATTAACTTATACTGTTACTGTACGTCTTCATATTAACTTCTACTGTTACTGTACGTCTTCATATTAACTTCTACTGTTACTGTATGTCTTCATATTAACTTCTACTGTTACTGTACGTCTTCATATTAACTTATACTGTTACTGTATGTCTTCATATTAACTTATACTGTTACTGTACGTCTTCATATTAACTTCTACTGTTACTGTATGTCTTCATATTAACTTCTACTGTTACTGTATGTCTTCATATTAACTTCTACTGTTACTGTACGTCTTCATATTAACTTCTACTGTTACTGTACGTCTTCATATTAACTTCTACTGTTACTGTACGTCTTCATATTAACTTCTACTGTTACTGTATGTCTTCATATTAACTTCTACTGTTACTGTACGTCTTCATATTAACTTCTACTGTTACTGTATGTCTTCATATTAACTTCTACTGTTACTGTACGTCTTCATATTAACTTCTACTGTTACTGTACGTCTTCATATTAACTTCTACTGTTACTGTACGTCTTCATATTAACTTCTACTGTTACTGTATGTCTTCATATTAACTTCTACTGTTACTGTACGTCTTCATATTAACTTCTACTGTTACTGTATGTCTTCATATTAACTTCTACTGTTACTGTACATCTTCATATTAACTTCTACTGTTACTGTACGTCTTCATATTAACTTCTACTGTTACTGTACGTCTTCATATTAACTTCTACTGTTACTGTATGTCTTCATATTAACTTCTACTGTTACTGTACATCTTCATATTAACTTCTACTGTTACTGTACGTCTTCATATTAACTTCTACTGTTACTGTATGTCTTCATATTAACTTCTACTGTTACTGTACGTCTTCATATTAACTTCTACTGTTACTGTACGTCTTCATATTAACTTCTACTGTTACTGTACATCTTCATATTAACTTATACTGTTACTGTACATCTTCATATTAACTTCTACTGTTACTGTATGTCTTCATATTAACTTCTACTGTTACTGTATGTCTTCATATTAACTTCTACTGTTACTGTACATCTTCATATTAACTTATACTGTTACTGTACATCTTCATATTAACTTCTACTGTTACTGTATGTCTTCATATTAACTTCTACTGTTACTGTATGTCTTCATATTAACTTCTACTGTTACTGTACGTCTTCATATTAACTTCTACTGTTACTGTACGTCTTCATATTAACTTCTACTGTTACTGTACGTCTTCATATTAACTTCTACTGTTACTGTACGTCTTCATATTAACTTCTACTGTTACTGTATGTCTTCATATTAACTTCCACTGTTACTGTACGTCTTCATATTAACTTCTACTGTTACTGTACGTCTTCATATTAACTTCTACTGTTACTGTACGTCTTCATATTAACTTCTACTGTTACTGTACGTCTTCATATTAACTTCTACTGTTACTGTACGTCTTCATATTAACTTCTACTGTTACTGTACGTCTTCATATTAACTTCTACTGTTACTGTACGTCTTCATATTAACTTCTACTGTTACTGTATGTCTTCATATTAACTTCTACTGTTACTGTATGTCTTCATATTAACTTCTACTGTTACTGTATGTCTTCATATTAACTTCTACTGTTACTGTACGTCTTCATATTAACTTCTACTGTTACTGTATGTCTTCATATTAACTTATACTGTTACTGTATGTCTTCATATTAACTTCTACTGTTACTGTATGTCTTCATATTAACTTCTACTGTTACTGTATGTCTTCATATTAACTTCTACTGTTACTGTACGTCTTCATATTAACTTCTACTGTTACTGTACGTCTTCATATTAACTTCTACTGTTACTGTACGTCTTCATATTAACTTCTACTGTTACTGTACGTCTTCATATTAACTTCTACTGTTACTGTACGTCTTCATATTAACTTCTACTGTTACTGTATGTCTTCATATTAACTTCTACTGTTACTGTACGTCTTCATGTTAACTTCTACTGTTACTGTATGTCTTCATATTAACTTCTACTGTTACTGTACGTCTTCATGTTAACTTCTACTGTTACTGTACATCTTCATATTAACTTCTACTGTTACTGTACGTCTTCATATTAACTTCTACTGTTACTGTACGTCTTCATATTAACTTCTACTGTTACTGTATGTCTTTATATTAACTTCTACTGTTACTGTACGTCTTCATATTAACTTCCACTGTTACTGTACGTCTTCATATTAACTTCTACTGTTACTGTACGTCTTCATATTAACTTCCACTGTTACTGTACGTCTTCATATTAACTTCTACTGTTACTGTATGTCTTCATATTAACTTCTACTGTTACTGTATGTCTTCATATTAACTTCTACTGTTACTGTACATCTTCATATTAACTTATACTGTTACTGTACATCTTCATATTAACTTCTACTGTTACTGTATGTCTTCATATTAACTTCTACTGTTACTGTACGTCTTCATATTAACTTCTACTGTTACTGTACGTCTTCATATTAACTTCTACTGTTACTGTATGTCTTCATATTAACTTCTACTGTTACTGTACGTCTTCATATTAACTTCTACTGTTACTGTATGTCTTCATATTAACTTCTACTGTTACTGTATGTCTTCATATTAACTTCTACTGTTACTGTACGTCTTCATATTAACTTCCACTGTTACTGTATGTCTTCATATTAACTTCTACTGTTACTGTACGTCTTCATATTAACTTCTACTGTTACTGTATGTCTTCATATTAACTTCTACTGTTACTGTATGTCTTCATATTAACTTCTACTGTTACTGTACATCTTCATATTAACTTCTACTGTTACTGTACGTCTTCATATTAACTTCTACTGTTACTGTACGTCTTCATATTAACTTCTACTGTTACTGTACGTCTTCATATTAACTTCTACTGTTACTGTACGTCTTCATATTAACTTCCACTGTTACTGTACGTCTTCATATTAACTTCTACTGTTACTGTACGTCTTCATATTAACTTCTACTGTTACTGTATGTCTTCATATTAACTTCTACTGTTACTGTACGTCTTCATATTAACTTCTACTGTTACTGTACGTCTTCATATTAACTTATACTGTTACTGTACGTCTTCATATTAACTTCTACTGTTACTGTACATCTTCATATTAACTTCTACTGTTACTGTACGTCTTCATATTAACTTCTACTGTTACTGTACGTCTTCATATTAACTTCCACTGTTACTGTACGTCTTCATATTAACTTCCACTGTTACTGTACGTCTTCATATTAACTTCTACTGTTACTGTATGTCTTCATATTAACTTCTACTGTTACTGTATGTCTTCATATTAACTTCTACTGTTACTGTACGTCTTCATATTAACTTCTACTGTTACTGTACGTCTTCATCTTAACTTCTACTGTTACTGTACGTCTTCATATTAACTTCTACTGTTACTGTACGTCTTCATATTAACTTCTACTGTTACTGTACGTCTTCATATTAACTTCTACTGTTACTGTACGTCTTCATATTAACTTCTACTGTTACTGTACGTCTTCATATTAACTTCTACTGTTACTGTACGTCTTCATATTAACTTCTACTGTTACTGTACGTCTTCATATTAACTTCTACTGTTACTGTATGTCTTCATATTAACTTCTACTGTTACTGTACGTCTTCATATTAACTTCTACTGTTACTGTACGTCTTCATATTAACTTCTACTGTTACTGTACGTCTTCATATTAACTTCTACTGTTACTGTATGTCTTCATATTAACTTCTACTGTTACTGTACGTCTTCATATTAACTTCTACTGTTACTGTATGTCTTCATATTAACTTCTACTGTTACTGTACATCTTCATATTAACTTCTACTGTTACTGTACGTCTTCATATTAACTTCTACTGTTACTGTACGTCTTCATATTAACTTCTACTGTTACTGTATGTCTTCATATTAACTTCTACTGTTACTGTACATCTTCATATTAACTTCTACTGTTACTGTACGTCTTCATATTAACTTCTACTGTTACTGTATGTCTTCATATTAACTTCTACTGTTACTGTACGTCTTCATATTAACTTCTACTGTTACTGTACGTCTTCATATTAACTTATACTGTTACTGTACATCTTCATATTAACTTATACTGTTACTGTACATCTTCATATTAACTTCTACTGTTACTGTATGTCTTCATATTAACTTCTACTGTTACTGTACGTCTTCATGTTAACTTCTACTGTTACTGTATGTCTTCATATTAACTTCTACTGTTACTGTACGTCTTCATATTAACTTCTACTGTTACTGTATGTCTTCATATTAACTTCTACTGTTACTGTACATCTTCATATTAACTTATACTGTTACTGTACATCTTCATATTAACTTCTACTGTTACTGTATGTCTTCATATTAACTTCTACTGTTACTGTATGTCTTCATATTAACTTCTACTGTTACTGTACGTCTTCATATTAACTTCTACTGTTACTGTACGTCTTCATATTAACTTCTACTGTTACTGTACGTCTTCATATTAACTTCTACTGTTACTGTACGTCTTCATATTAACTTCTACTGTTACTGTACGTCTTCATATTAACTTCTACTGTTACTGTATGTCTTCATATTAACTTCTACTGTTACTGTACGTCTTCATGTTAACTTCTACTGTTACTGTACATCTTCATATTAACTTCTACTGTTACTGTACGTCTTCATATTAACTTCTACTGTTACTGTACGTCTTCATATTAACTTCTACTGTTACTGTATGTCTTTATATTAACTTCTACTGTTACTGTACGTCTTCATATTAACTTCCACTGTTACTGTACGTCTTCATATTAACTTCTACTGTTACTGTACGTCTTCATATTAACTTCCACTGTTACTGTACGTCTTCATATTAACTTCTACTGTTACTGTATGTCTTCATATTAACTTCTACTGTTACTGTATGTCTTCATATTAACTTCTACTGTTACTGTACATCTTCATATTAACTTATACTGTTACTGTACATCTTCATATTAACTTCTACTGTTACTGTATGTCTTCATATTAACTTCTACTGTTACTGTACGTCTTCATATTAACTTCTACTGTTACTGTACGTCTTCATATTAACTTCTACTGTTACTGTATGTCTTCATATTAACTTCTACTGTTACTGTACGTCTTCATATTAACTTCTACTGTTACTGTATGTCTTCATATTAACTTCTACTGTTACTGTATGTCTTCATATTAACTTCTACTGTTACTGTACGTCTTCATATTAACTTCCACTGTTACTGTATGTCTTCATATTAACTTCTACTGTTACTGTACGTCTTCATATTAACTTCTACTGTTACTGTATGTCTTCATATTAACTTCTACTGTTACTGTACATCTTCATATTAACTTCTACTGTTACTGTACGTCTTCATATTAACTTCTACTGTTACTGTACGTCTTCATATTAACTTCTACTGTTACTGTACGTCTTCATATTAACTTCTACTGTTACTGTACGTCTTCATATTAACTTCCACTGTTACTGTACGTCTTCATATTAACTTCTACTGTTACTGTACGTCTTCATATTAACTTCTACTGTTACTGTATGTCTTCATATTAACTTCTACTGTTACTGTACGTCTTCATATTAACTTCTACTGTTACTGTACGTCTTCATATTAACTTCTACTGTTACTGTACGTCTTCATATTAACTTCTACTGTTACTGTACATCTTCATATTAACTTCTACTGTTACTGTACATCTTCATATTAACTTCTACTGTTACTGTACGTCTTCATATTAACTTCCACTGTTACTGTACGTCTTCATATTAACTTCCACTGTTACTGTACGTCTTCATATTAACTTCTACTGTTACTGTATGTCTTCATATTAACTTCTACTGTTACTGTATGTCTTCATATTAACTTCTACTGTTACTGTACGTCTTCATATTAACTTCTACTGTTACTGTACGTCTTCATCTTAACTTCTACTGTTACTGTACGTCTTCATATTAACTTCTACTGTTACTGTACGTCTTCATCTTAACTTCTACTGTTACTGTACGTCTTCATATTAACTTCTACTGTTACTGTATGTCTTCATATTAACTTCTACTGTTACTGTACGTCTTCATATTAACTTCTACTGTTACTGTACGTCTTCATCTTAACTTCTACTGTTACTGTACGTCTTCATATTAACTTCTACTGTTACTGTACGTCTTCATATTAACTTCTACTGTTACTGTACGTCTTCATATTAACTTCTACTGTTACTGTATGTCTTCATATTAACTTCTACTGTTACTGTACGTCTTCATATTAACTTCTACTGTTACTGTACGTCTTCATATTAACTTCTACTGTTACTGTACGTCTTCATATTAACTTCTACTGTTACTGTATGTCTTCATATTAACTTCTACTGTTACTGTACGTCTTCATCTTAACTTCTACTGTTACTGTACGTCTTCATATTAACTTCTACTGTTACTGTACGTCTTCATATTAACTTCTACTGTTACTGTATGTCTTCATATTAACTTCTACTGTTACTGTACGTCTTCATATTAACTTCTACTGTTACTGTACGTCTTCATATTAACTTCTACTGTTACTGTATGTCTTCATATTAACTTCTACTGTTACTGTACGTCTTCATATTAACTTCTACTGTTACTGTACGTCTTCATATTAACTTCCACTGTTACTGTATGTCTTCATATTAACTTCTACTGTTACTGTACGTCTTCATATTAACTTCTACTGTTACTGTATGTCTTCATATTAACTTCTACTGTTACTGTATGTCTTCATATTAACTTCTACTGTTACTGTACAGCTGTTAGAATAGTGGCCTATCTTCTATTTGCAATTAATATGCATTCAATCCAGTTCTATTATTTAAATTAAAATGATAATCTCCTCTGGCTGTGGTCATTACAGTGAACAGTGTGTACAGTGTGATGAGAGGTCACGTGAGCCCTTGTTGCTGTAGTTCATCTCTTGGAGCAGAGGCTGCATTCAGCAGACCTGCCTCATCAATGTATTTAAAACACTGTGACAGCAGGAAGCTGTACTCACGTCTGTTTAGACCTCCACCTTTATCCAGGCCCAGCTCCACTCACAGCTCAGCCCTGAAGCTCTTTGACCTCATCATCTCATCAGTATCTGGGCCTTTCATTCTACTTTGAGTTAAAAACTGCAACCTGCCAGCAGATCCGCCTCCGGGCCTCACCGGTGCAACAACGTTAACATTCGTTCCTGAATATAACGACAGTAGATTCAGATCAGATTTATTAACTGGTATACAAACATTTTAAATAGTAACGGTGAAACAGGCAACACAAGGTTAGAAGAGTTAAAACACACAGAAGTACTGGAACGATGAAGCTGTTCAGAAGTTAGCAGACATCTTGGTGACGTCTTGTTTCAGGTCCACGATGTGCGTGTCGATCCTCCGGTGCAGCTCGTCCATCGAGGCCGACAGCGTGTCGAACAGAGCCTGGACACAGAGGACCGGCGCGTTAGTCTGAGAGACGCCAGGGAAACACACAACGGACCCGTGCGGACGCGTCGGAGGAGCACGCACCTGAGCTTTGGCCGTCTCCTTGCTGCACACGTCCCTCAGGCTCTGGATCTTGGCCTTCAGCTGCTGCGTCTCTCTGGAGATCTCCTGGATCCTGTCGGCCATCTCCTCGCGCTTCTGCTGGATCTGGTTGCACTGCCTGGAGAACCGTGCAGTGTTGGTTATTCAAAGCGTTCAGCTTCACAGAAACAGGATTGTTCAATTAGATTCATCATATTGACGACTATTTAAATTCCAGAGGAGCAACGGATCATAAAACTCAGGAGCAAAATCAAAGAAGAGAGCAAATGTAACTTTTAGAGATCCTGATCAGTGATGATCCATAACGGAAGATGCTTTGTTTGGGTCTAGCAGCTGGTCCACACGTCCCAAAAATAATTTCAACCGCTCTGAAGTCTGTTAGCCATGAACAATTGTAAATCCTTTAACTTTTGCATTTTAGCTTTAAAAACACAACATTTAAATGATAAGGAAATAAAAGATTTAAAAAGTCTTGTCATTAGTAGTTTTAATGATGTATTACAATCTATAAAGTTCTAAAAGTTCCTCACCAAAGCTACATTTTACAAGATTACATTTGAACCCATCATGGAAACGTTATTTAAATTCACCGAATCATCAGAGCCTGAATGCATCACAATGTAACTGAACTGAGCCCACGGCTGAAGCACGTTAGCGGTGCTGCCACGAGCTCTCCCACTGTTATTAGAGACTAGAAAGCATTAATGCTGGACATACGAGATAACGATGGTCAGTAAAACTGTATTTGACACAGAGGGTTACACCACTGGTACGTCCATGACGCTGTGAACAAACCCCATGACGTCCTGAACATGCTGCTCCTTCATCTCGCTCTTCTTCTGCCTGCGGATGTTCTGTTTGGACTCTTTGTCCAGCTTCATGGCCAGCGCTCTCCTCAGCTGGCCTTCCTCCACACACAGGTTCCTCAGCTCCTTCTGCTTCTTGTCATACTGAGCCGTCAGCTCCTGGTGCTGCACACACACACACACACACACACACTCAGAGAAACTATGCTGATGCAGAGTTGATGCACGTACTGCTAACATGAGGGGGCTTTGAAGAGCGCTTAGATGAACATAAGCGTTTCAGTTCCCCTCCCAGAAAGAGCTGTCTGACGGCAAGGCAGGGAAATATTCTAAATATAGACGCTTTCAAGCCTCTAATTCGCCAATTTAGCCGCCATCTTGTTTTTTTGCAACCAGAAGAGACACTAGCGGGTGAAGTACAAGCAGAATGCTGAATAAGACATTTTTAGGCAACCAAAGTGTTATAGTTAACTTTGGTGAACTGAAAACACACGTTGAAAGGGTTAACGTCCTAACTCCACGACATGGATAACGCCCTGGTAGTGACCTGTCAATCACAGTAAGCCCGCCCTAAAGCATATTCTATTAGACTCTAAATGGACCATAGTTTACTAAATGAACATCATGCTGTATTGAAGAAGACTTGAAACTAGAGATTGAGACCATAAACTCATGTTTACAATGTTTACTGAGGTAATAACTCAAGAGAGAAGTAGAGTCATTTTCTCATAGACTTCTATAGAACCAGAGGAGTCGCCCCCTGGTGGTCAGTAGAGAGAATGCAGCTTTAAGACACGAGCATTGGCTTCAGTCTTCAGACCCCAGATAAGTACACTATGAATAATAAATACTTCATATAAACCCACTTAAAAAATCCAACCTCTCCCTTTAAGGCAGAGGTTGTCAAACAGCAGGTCATGGACTAATACTGGAAACAATACGATTTAAAACCAGAATAATCAGCTGTATTTACATTAAACTTGGCACACTCGATGCAGTAGTATTCCTCATCACCCTCTGCCACAAAGGTAACCCGTCTGCTATCGCTTCCTTCACTACCAGCACCGAGTCTGTTTGTATTGTATGTTCAGAAGGTTCATGTTGGATGTTTCCTGCTCTAGTGAAGTGGATGTGGACGTGCTCTGCTCGTACCTCCTCCGCTCTCTGCTTGGTGTTGTTCATGCTGCTCTCCAGGTCCCGCAGCAGGTTGAACATCTGCTGGATCTCGGCCTCGGTGTGAGTCACACTCTGCACCATGTTCTGCAGCTCCACCATGTGCTCGTCCGTCTCTTTCTGAAATCAAAGACAGGAAGTCGGCGTTTTAAAACAACGGTCGTTTTGGAGACGACCCCGGTTTTTGTGTTCTTTCTTCATCTACTCACGGTGGAGTTCTTGATGTTCTTGACGTTCTCCCTCATCTTCTCCATCTGAGTCTTCAGCTCCTCTGGAGACTCCACGATCTGAGACGTGAGTTTGCCGATGTCCTCCTTCAGGTTGCAGACGTCCACCTTCACCTGGGCCTGAGGCACAGCACACAGCACACGGCTCTTTTAAACCACTCCCTCAACTCTTACTGGGACTCTGAGCTGGTTCTGGGACGTCAGACCAAAGTACCACATGATCGTGTTCACAGAGGACGTATATGGTCCGTATCAAACGTTCACGTACCAGTTTCTGAGTCTTCTCCGCAATTTTGGCTTTCCACTCTGCGATGCTTTCATTTTTTGCATCCTGAAAGGAGATTTAGTTTCACTTGAGAGCGCACACACACACACACACACACACCACACACACACACACACACACACACACACACACACACACACACACACACACACACACACACACACACACACACACACACACACACACACACACACACACACACACACACACACACGTCTTATCATGTGACTGAGCATCATCACCACCTACCACTTCCTGGTATTCGTGGACGTTGGTGGCCTGCAGCTCAGAGAGAGCGGCTGCCAGCTCGTCGGCCTCGGCCTGCTGCTCTGGTGGGATGGTCCTGAACGAGGATGAGATTATTACTTGATGAATAACTACATAATTATTCATGAAGTTATTAGTTTGTGATATTGACATGTCCATTATGTCCACTCAATTAAAGGGACGGTTCACCCCAAATAACAAACACTATATTGTTCCCCTTAGCTGTCGTGCTGTTTATCAGTCTAGATAGTTTTGGTGTGAGTTGCCTAGTGTACAGTATAACAGGACTATATACACTCGGCTTACATTTGAAAAACTCAACAGCAATGTGTCTTTGCAGAAATGATGACCCCGGTTACTCAAGAGAACCCACAGATTCCATGTAGGAACTACTTTCTTTCAATCGAACTGCACCCGCCAACCGTATCACCGCGCAGGAGGAAGCTAACCGATACTGCTAGCTCACCTAGCACAACAGAGCTAGCGAACGCTGCAGCTCCGCCGAGGAGGATCGATGTGAACATCTCAGAGAAAGAACACAGTGGTGAAGTGGGGTGAACTGTCCCTTTAAGAAATGATTAAACGCTCACAGAGCCCAGGGCGGCGTCTTCAAATGTGCTTGTTTCAGAAATATTACATTTTAAAAAGATATAAAACAGCAACAAAAACACCAGACATCATATTAAAGAAGCTGGAAGCAGAAATACACCAAACGACAGCTGGTCTCTCATGTCTACTTACGTGAGCGTCTCGATCTTCTTCTCTGCTTCTTTGTTGCCTTTGGTGTAACCCTGCAGCCGGTCCATGTCTGCCCTCTGACAACAGGGAGGAGCTGTTACACACACTGAGACCAGCATCAGGTTTAAATCATCCATAGAAACTCATCTTGAATATGCTCTGAGATTATAAAGATATCAATTTGAAATAAAAGTATTTTTGTTAAGGAACCACGTCGCCTGTAAGTTGGATCAAGCTCATCACGCCACCGCTAAACACTGTCGTACGTGAGCCGCCGAGTGCAAAATACATTCATTACATTAATACATATTCATAGTCATAAGAGCACACAGAGAGAACATGAAAGAAACCGCATGCATGTATCTTTCAGGACCTTTGCCTCAGGAGGTCATCCATACCATAATAACACCACTCTAGGCCCAAAGAGATTCAGACGGCGTAAAACTACGACTTCAAACGTGGACATTTTGAGTTTTTCCCTTTGAAAACATGTTGAAAGTGTCCAGTGCAGTCTGCAGTATTCTGTGTTGGAGTCGCTCCAGTGGGTCATGTTAATATTGAGGACATATTCAATGCTGCACAGATCATTTTCCTTACCCTCCTAGCATGTTAACTGTTGACCCACGGGACACAAGACCACTCTAGGTTTTAGCCTCCACCGTTAACCAACCGCCCCCCCCCCCCCCCCCCCCCCCCCATCACTACAGCTGTGTGGACCGACATCACATACAAACTTGGCCTGCTTCTCGGAGATCATGTCCATCCTCTGCTTCATGAAGTGAAGGAAGTTCATGATGGCGCTCAGAATAGTCAGAGTCTTCTGTTTCTCTAGAGGAGGGAGAACAACACCAGTGATGTGCTTTCAGGAGGAAACTGTGGACGGATGAACCTGAAGAAAACAACTTGTACTTACTTGGAGCTAGAAGGTCGTTCAGCGAAAAATCGTACACCAAGCACATCGGCAGAAACTGCTGCCTGTGAAAGGAACACAGCGAAACAATGAAACCATAACTCAGAGCTGCAGCCTTCCAAGTGCTGGACTGAGAGTAAGAAAAACATCTCTTCACTTGAGTCTGTTTGGCTTGTTTACATCCATCTAAACACAGCGTCTGTTATCAGCAGTCTTTCATTGTGTGGTTGGTTCATATTGTGTTATGTATATACTGTATATCTAGGAGAGGAAGTTAGAACACTCACATGCGTATGTAGACACTGTTGATAGCAGTGGTCCCCTCATGATATACCGGGTTCTGAATGTTCTCCAGAAGTGGAACCTGTGGGGAAAATAGAAAATCAAGCTCTTAAACATGGGAAAGAAAAGATTACGTCCATCAGTGTGACCCCGGTACTCACCATGGAGTGACACTCGGGTCTGAAGCGATACAGGAGATGCAACACCCTCATGTAGAGCGTCTGAACCGCCTCCGGCTGGAAGAGAGAAGCGAGCGCCACGTTAACCACGTGTAGTGTATCTGACCAAAGATGGTGGAAACATCCCCCATACAGGACCCATATCTGGTCCACTTCTTAGTCACCCAAGTCTAACGGGCGTAGAAAGAGTTGATGGTTGTTGTAATCTCGGTTCACACTGTGTAGTGATCCCTTGGTAAGAAAAGCAGTAAACCCTCACAATGGAGCCGCTGGATGTTCATTGTCTTTTACTCATTTTAAACTATGAATGGATTATCACAATCATTCATGTTCTGTGGACTGGCTGATTGTTGCTGCTCTCGTCTCTTTGTCAGATCCAGTGGATGTATTCCACATCTGGACTTCTTGGTACAAACCTGGACCGTGATTTTCTTACAACATGCTCATATAAATATGAGCATGTTGTATTAACGTTACGTGTCTACAGACTGCTTTGGCTCAGTTTTCACAACACTTTCAATATGAAAACTTGTTCATACAAAGCGCAAAACATTAAATGACACAGAGCAGAGATGTTAAATAAATTCATCATTACTAATAACTGAACTTCAACAGTTTTCTTTTGTTTACGTCACTGTCCTCGTTACTATAGTGATTGGGGTGTACTGTGTCATGCTTTCATAACTTACAGTATAAATGCACAGTACTTTGTGTGGTTTATTGATGAAAACCTATCTTTGAGGAAAAAGTACCTCTGTTTTCAAGATGATTGGTTATTGTTTGAAATCATTTAACAGGTAATGGTCATCTATCTTTACAATTTACAACAATGATGAACACACTGTAGCGCTACAATGTTGTGGTCTGATGCTCATATTAAAAAAAAAACTCCTCCGTTCAGTTTCTTGCACCATTTGCGTTATGATATCGATCTGAGTCCGTTACGTAACGCTACTTTAGCTACTTTCTCACGGCCCGTCCACTCCGCTCATTCCGTGGCTGCTATCGGCCGGCTCTCTTGTTCTCACAGGCCGGAGCGGCGGTGAGCGGACGTTACCTTTGGAGCTGGCGTCAGGTCGCTCTTCGTGAAGTGTTTCGCCTCTTGACCTGTGAGAACTTCAGTTCGGTAAAAATTCACTATCGCATCCGCATTATAGACAGGGAAGGTGTTGTCAGACATTGTGGCGGTTTTAGTGCTAAACACAGAAACAAACCACAGAGGAACTTTCCAGCGGCGACACAAAATTGGCGCCTTAAAAACTACTTCCTTGTTGATTTCTACACGGCGAATCTGATTGGTCATTTCATACTTCTTCTGTTACGAGGAGATGACACACGACTCACCAGCGCCCTCTGCCGCACTACCCGTGTACAACCTCATGCTGTTGACAGCATTGAATGAAATGTGTAATGTTTGGGTGTCTTACTACGCACATTCCGTTATGATTTAAGAACAAACTTAAGAAGTGCACAATAATACATAGTATAAAGCCAAAATATAAAACAGCAGCTATTTTACAGTTATGCAAATAAATAAATGCAATGGTACAAGTATAATCTATTCTTAATACAGTTTGTAGGATTGTGACTAGAGGGATATAATTATTTAGTTATTTGAAACCTTTTTGTATTCTTATATTATATTGTTGCGGCGGGTAATAACAAAATCCCTTTCAAGAAAATGTTGGAATATACAAAGTTTTTTAAACTTGTGTAGCTGCTCTACAGGTTGTATTTCATCCTCCTGGTCGACACTCCGAACCAGCAGGGGGCGCTGATGTGACACCGCGATTGTTACATTTGCACGTGACAAAACACGGAACTCACTGCTGTGCTCCTGGATGCCGAGGTGTCACATTTTTAAAGTCAAAGCTTACTGTGTGCAATGACTTTGTTAAAGAGTTATTGACCGGATAGTTTGTAGGTCGCGAACGTTTGGGATTTGAGTGAATAATGGCGGCGAACTGGGCCGAGAGGATCTCTGCTTTCTCCCACAGTCCGTCTCGCTTCCTCTCCGGGACGACAGCCGAGGCTTTCCTCGCAGAGCTGCTCCGCGAGCTCCGAGATGACAGAGCCAGTTACAGCGTCAAGGTAACAAACGATATAAAGTGTATAAAGATATAAAAGTACACCAAGTTAAACCCACGTGCTTCATTACTGTGTTGCCGCCGTGAGAGTCACGAGCAGAGCTCATGTTAACGTTGTACGACGTGCAGCAGCCGACACTTCATTGACAGATTTATAAACGGAGTTTGGCATGTGATGGTCATCCAACCATCTCAACACAACGCTAAACGATGTCATTCTTTCAGCAAAAAATGCTAAAACCCCATTGGTTCCATCTTCTCAAACCATATATATAAGAAAACCATATATATATATAATATATATATGGTTTTCTTGTCACTATGTTCATAAACGGAATCTTTTTGGACGGACAAAATAAACACTTTGAAGATTTGTTTTTTTTAATGATTACTATAAATGGAGTACTTGACAGCTGTGACGCGTGAACACTAATTACCTGTATTGTCTGTGGTGTTTTTCTTTTTCCTGTTGAATGCTGAATGTAATCCTAGCTGGCGTGTCCATAATTCTTACATTTCATCCATCCTCAGGTCCTCCTGTTGTCCCCGCTGTGTGAGCACCCGACCCTGCTGTGTCCCTCGGACTCTGTGGGCGAGGAGACGGCCCTGGAGCTCATGTCGGTGTTGGACCAGTGTCCTCCCAAGTCCGTCCAGTTCCGCTGTCACCTCCTCCTGGCCCTCACCGCCGTGCTGGTCTGCACCTCCTGCGTGAGCCTCCGCTCCCGTGCGTCCCAGGACTTCCTGGACCTGCTCCTTCAGATGGCCCAGGACACCGGGGACCTGCACGGGGACGGCGCTCTTCGCTCTCTCCGGGCCACAGCTTGCGACTGCCTGCGGGAGCTGGAGGCCTGCTCTCCGGGCCTTCTGTCCCAGCGCCTGGAGCTCTTGGGCGGGCTCCGGCAGCGAGAGACCTCCCGGCTCCACCAGGCCTACGCGGGACTCCACGCTCTGGTGTTGAGGAACGCCGTGTATCGGCTCACCCAGGACGCAGGAGCTGGTGCCGAGCACCTCAAGGCTCTCCTGGGAGGACACACATCAGTGGCATGGGAGGCGGAGCTGGACTCGGGCCCGATGAGCGACAAAGACTCCTCGGCCATACTGTCGTCTCTCGTCCTGGGACCCATGGGCACCGTGCCGACCCTCCAGACCGGGCCCGACTGTAAGGAGCTGCGTTCGGTCCTGTCCTCCCTCCTGGAGGAGTCCTACCTCCTCACTCCTCTGTGCCAGGCTGCACTGCTGCACAGACTGACGGAGGTGGTCGCCATGGTGCCCGGTGTCCCTCCGGCCGTATTCAGAGCTCAGCTGCTGCGACTGCTGGGCACGAGCGAGGTGTGTGTCTAATGGACCGAACTAGTCTCCTACGCGTTTCACTCACCTGTTGATGTTCACCAGCAGTTGTTTTCATTTAAAACAACAACAACACTTATTTTAAGTGTATTTAGATTTCTGTCTCCTACCTACTGCAATGGATCAGTGGTTACTCCAGATACTCCACAGTTCACACTGTCAACAGTTCTCAGAGGGACTACTTCTTCAGTAGAAAGTAGTTCCACTGAAAACTGTCCACAGTGAGCTCTGTGGATTATCCTCAGTAACAATGACATCACCCAAGACACACTGCTGGTGATTTGTTTACTGTTAATTTAAGTGTTTTTTTTAACATAACTTACAAAATACATAATTGTTTTGCCATTTGGGTGAACTGCCCCTGTCAGCTACAATTTAAAAAACAAAAACATTAACTGATTCATATTGTCTGTCTAATTTATAAAAGACAATGTCCCTGTGGTTGCTTCACAATAAAAGCCACCTTTTGTTTTGCCGGTTGAAGGCTTTTCATTTGAAGCCCGTTGCTGTAGGTGATGTGGGGTTTGCAGTAGCAGTAAGCAGGACGTGGGTCTGTTAATGAGGTTATACACACTAATGCTGGGATATAGTATATATAATCTGAATACTGCGGGGGAAAGGCGGACCCCGCCAGTAAAGGACTGCTACACAGAATGTAAATACTTGAAAAAAGGATTATAACTAGAATATTTTAGGTTTACGCTTATTTGTTAGAATATACTAGATCATGCTAAATATAATTTCATCATGATTATCACATTTTTCTCTACATGAGCAGCTGTAGGTTGACCTCCACAGTAACTCTTTGTTCTCGTCCTTCCAGGTGTGCCTCCTTCACAGCACGCTGCTGTTGAAGTGTGCGTTCACCGACAGCCTGTTCAGCGCCGAGGACGAAGCTTTCATCCTCCAGCGGCTGGTCGTGCTCTCCCAGCACCCGCTGCTGAGTGCGCCCGAGAAGCTCTTCTACACGGACTGCCTCCTGCACTTCCCCGAGAACCGGCCCATCGGCTGCGGCGGCGACGGCGACGAGACCCTCCCCGTGCTGCTGACCCCGCGGCTGGCCTCGGCCCTGGCGCCCACCGTGTTCAACGACAGCGCCACGGGGCTGGCCCGCTTCAACCTGCTGTCTCTGGTCTACCTGGAGGAGGCGGAGGAGGGCGAGGGGGAGGAGAGCCGGGGGCTGGCCTACCTCTACCAGCACCTCGCCGCGCTGCTGCGCGTCGTGGCCAACGGGGGCGGCCGGGAGGTCGTCGTCACCTTCTTCAGAGCCGCCTTCCTCTTCCTGTCCTACTTCTGCCACGTGGAGCGCTACTGTCGCAGCCTGACGGAGGAGCTGTGCGAGCTCTACCTCCGCCACACCCACCTGGCCCCGCACGTCATCAACCTGGCCGACCAGGTCCAGGACAAGCTCGCCGAGTCCGACTGGGCGGTGGAGTTCCTGAGGGCCCTCCAGGGGGTCATCGCCGAAGCCCCGCCCGCTCGGCTCACCTTGCGGGACCTGAGCTGGCACCTCAAGACTCTGGCCCGCGTGGCGGAGGAGGGAGAGATCCCCCAGCACAGCACCGTCCGCTTCCTGTCCAGCGTCACCGCTCCGTCTCCCTCCTCTCCGTGCGCCGGCGGCGACTGGCGCCTGGGAAACGGCCTGCTGGGGGTTTGCCGCCGCCTCCTCGTCCACCCCAGCCTGGACTCGCTGCTCATCCCTCTGGCCGACGTCCTGCAGCATCTCACCCGCCGCTACGGCGACACGGACATCCGGGACCACGCCCGCCTCTACTACACCCTCCTGACCACTCTGTCCCGGGACAAGCTGGCCGGGGTTCTGGCACAGGGTTCCGCCGAGGGAGGGCGGCAGGTCAAGAAGCGATCGCTGTCCTGCATCATGGCGGAGAGCGAGGGCTTGGCGAGCGCGCTGACCATCCACCAGACGGAGAAGTCGATATTCGGGCTGATCGAGGTCCGTTCTGAGCCTCAGGGAGAAACACAAACTGACGAAGTGAGCGACCTAAACCAGAATGAGACTTTCCCGGCAGAGGCGAACGCAGCTCTGGAAGAATACAGAGCTCAGTTCGACGTCCCCGGCTTCGCCTCAGAAATCACCCTAAACTACCAGCTGACTCACATCGACGGCGACTCCCGCTTCGATCAGCTCTTCAGCATCCGCCTCCACTTCAGCCTCACGGACGACCACTACGAGGAGCTGGGCGACATCAGCGTCCCGCGTCTGCTCAGAGGGAGGCCGTCGCCCGAGGTCCGGCTGAGACTGAAGCCCAGGCGGCCCTACCCCACGACGCTCCACGCCAGCGCCGTCTTCACCACACAGGACGGCCTCTCCTGGTTCACCGTCCTGCCGCACGTCCACGTGGCCTTCCGGCAGGCCTTCGGGCCCCTTCGCGCTCCCCCGGGCTGGGGGCGCGGCGGCAGACCGGGCCTGTTCCAGGGTCTGTGGGATGAAATGAGCGCAGAGGAACAGGATGACTGTGCTACCAGCCTGTTGTGCTGCCAGCTGAAGAAGGGGGCTCTCACCGCCTTGGTGGAGAAACACTTCCTCCCGTACCTCATATCAGACCTGACCGACGAAGAGGAGTTCAAAGTGCTGCTCTTCCTCCCGCCGCGGTCTCACGTGCTGCTGAAGATCCGACCGGGAGACCCCGTGCACTTCAACGTGGCCACAGATAACTGGCAGCTTCTGCGTCACTTAAACTCTTATCTCCTGACCATCACGTCCTCACAGCAGCAGACCGGACTGTGATGCAGCCGACTCGCTCACTTTTTAAAAAATTAATTATTTTAAAAGCACATTTTTAAATAACAAAATCACTAACTTTTTTGTCACGCTTTATTAACTCCAATTGCACTCGAAATTAAATTGCTGAAGACAGTCGATTCAAAATAAAGTTATTGCATTTTAATTGTCTTGACCCAAAATGAATCAAATGTGTGAAATATGTTAACAGTCAGAAGCTCATTGGTCACAGACAAACGACATCATTGAGTTTCTTTTATCAGACACACGATGCGGTGGGGTTCACGCTGTCTACAGTTGGTGGTAACATGCTAATAAAGCAGAGGTGTAAACAATGAACAATTCATTTAAAGAGAAATAGCTGAGCTGGACATGCTTCTATCATGTTCATCCTCAGCGTTCTGGTGACCAACACTGAATTTAAACTCCACAGTGCAGCTTTACATGACGCGTTTGTCAGATAACCAATGAACGAGTCAAATCTGTATTTGATTCATGTCCATGCACAGGCCTGCCAGCGTAGCTCCAATTAGTATTTATAGAAAACTGACCCTGAAGTTGACACGATGCATTCAACATCACCAATTACTGTATAAATGTAAACTTGTAATACGTTACTGTGTGACAGTACAGACAAAAACATCCGGTCAGTTTAGAATTTTGGGGTATTTTGCTTCCATCACACGTCTTCTTTCATGGGAAGAAAACACCAGAACACATTAAAGTGTTTTTATTTTACTTGTTTATTTGCGTCTGTAGATTTTTCCTAAATTAACTGAAAGTTATCAGATAATGCCTCAGTCATAAAATCTCACAAAACAAAAATCAATCTTAATGAAAGTAATCAACTGCGGAGGTTCCGTCTGTTCGTTCCATGTTTAACCATATTCACTGATAGTAAAACGTCATTTTATGAAAATTATGAAACTGTCTTTATCCAATGTTCACATCTCTGTTCTGTAACAGTATGCAAATTAGCACATTTTTAATTAGAGAACGCTCTATTTGCATATTTAAAGATACAATTTCAGACAGCTCGTAATACAACAAATGTCAGTAACCAACTGATGACATCATCAGTTCAGAGGTTAGCCTGTAGCGTCTCTGCTTGAGTCAGTGTATGAAAGTGACCAACACACTAACAGCTGCTTTGAGACCAGCGATTCCAATCCATGTACGAATTTCTGTCCATTAAGACTGCAGTTAGCTCCGTGTCCGTTTAAAACCCCCGTCCTTCAGGCGCTCCCGTCCGGCCGTGCTTCACTCGGAGAGGCCCCTGAAGTTGGGTTCCGTGCACGGCGGCAGAGCCGTCTGCTGTCTGAGAAGTTTGTCCATGATGGCGATCTCGGCGTCCCTCTTCTCCACCTGGTCCACGGGGGTCCAGGACATGTCGTGTTGGAGTTTGAACGCGCCGACGAACGTGTGCGGGCAGCTGGGACCCCATTCCTTCAGAGGGGAGGACGAAGACAGTGGTGACAAAGGTGAGATGTGCAGACAGTCAGAAGTCAAAGACTCAAAAAACAATTATCTAGTTCCAGCTTCAGAATTTTTAGGATTGTTTTTGGTCTTAAGTCAAAGTAAAATGAGTTTTAGAAAACAAGCGATTTGGGGTCACCGTGGCCATTTTTCCACCAGTTTCTGACATTTTTTATTACTAATCAAGAAAACTTAACGGCAGAATTGATGAAAACAATCACGAAAGAATATGTAGTTGAAACCCATAAGTTTGTGTTTCCAGCTTACAAAAAGGTTTCAAAGGATCTGTTTTACTGTCAGAGTTCTCCAGCGTTCCACGACCACAAACTAAACTGTAACCGGTCAAATCAAACATAACCCGCCTGTGTCTCTGTCCACCTGCTCACTATCAGCCCCCCCCCCCTTAGTGACGTGACCTTTGGACACCAGATACATCTCACACACACACACACACACGCTTTGGTTGGGTATTCACGTGCTGCTGGGGGAACTCTCCCCGAGGGGACGTTAAGCAACAGGCTCTGTGCCGACATGTCGTAACACTCTGCGTCCACGTGTGGGGACACACCATTAAAGGCAGCTTATCAACCTGTGTCGGGTTGCTGTATGTATCGGTAGAATGCCGACCTTAGGGGAGATGATGGAGAAGTACTTCTGTCCAGATGGCCGCTGGTAGAGGTAATACATGTTGCCTGCTTTTTTCACAATGTTACAGGCAGCGTGGTGGAGGTCGGCATCTCTTCTAGCGTCTTCTAAAACCTGGAAAGAGACAAAAGATGAGAGCACTGGACCGAAAGCACGTCTCTTGTCTCATAATCGAATACTAGCGGGATTTTTTCCATTTATTTATTTTATTGTTCATGTTGGAGGGCCGAGGTACAGCAAATATATTGTACCAGATAAAGCTAAAATCTCACCTTCATCTGTAGTCCGTCTTCTTGTTAAAATGTACATTAATATCAGGAAGAAAACTTGCTGAACGGATCACAATCCACAAGAATCCATATTGGATTGTTTGAAAACTTGCCACAGTTTACACATCCTGGCACGATCAGCCACAAACTAGCTACAGTGGCATTAAAAGAAGAAGTAACTGCAGCATTTCTATTTTACCGCCGCATTCATAACACCTGCCCACTCATTGTGTGCACTCGTGTTTTTGCTGCTCACCTTTCTCGCCTGTTCCTGCAAGTATCTGATCTGGTCAGCAATGACCGTCAGTTTGCTGCAAGCGTTGGCTTTAGTGAAGTCATCTCCCTACAAAAACAAAAAGAAAAAATATTATTACCTCACTAACAGTTATGGCCGTGTATAACTGCAAAGTTTGGAGGTTTTTTTTGTCCATACCCTCTGTACTTGTGATGCCAGGGCCACTAGGTCCATGGGGTCTCCTTCTCTGTTGGTCTGATAGGAACTGACCAGTTCCACCCCGCTGGGGTTGCTGCTGCGCTCAACCAGAGTCACTGTAAAAAACAACACACACAAGTAGAGTTACATCACTATTATATAATGCATGTAACCGAATCATCAGGAGAAACGTTATTCATAATGCAACTACAATTACTGTATCACTGCCAGTGATGTCACTACTGTAGCTGCTACTGTACCATCACAACAGCTGCTACGATTACTTAACAACAAATGATGAATCAAATAGCATAGTAATGCAATGAAATGACTGTAATAATAATGTGCATTGACCTGAAACTCTTCACTGCACTTCCGCCTCATTAGGCTTGTAACGTCACAGTATTTCAGCAACCATGCAGCATAAAGAAAACTACTAATAGAGCTGACGTCATTCAGTTGCAATTAAATGCCTAGGTTACCGCGCGCTGAGCTAACTGCTGCTAATTAAGTTAAACAAATATAACCGCATTCTCAATGACAGTGAAGCTCTGTGAGACTCCGTAAAAACTATTTCGAGAGTGCTCTGAACGGTGGGAAGACATGAGGTTTAACGTTACAGCAAGACACTCCGTCTGTTACCCGTGGTGGTTCTGTCGGGCTGGTTGGGGAGGCTGACCGTCCTGTCCATGTTGTCTTCTGTCAGTTTGTACTACGAACACGTCTCTCGGGTGATACTTATCATATATAACCTCCCGGTCCAACTACTGGTTTTGTAACCAGCTAATATTTGACCAGAAATGCCATACGAAATACCGGAGGTCCTAAATCTCCGCCCCATTTTGCCCAAATGGTAGTCCTAATGTCTGCCTGTGACAAATACATGAAATAAAAAGCTTTATCGGATCTTTTTTTATTATAATAAATTCACGTTTTCAACGTGCAGCTTCCATCCCCAATTCCATCCCAATAAAACAAATCCTGTAGTATATTTCATATTATATGGCTATTATTACTTGGATGGGGTTTCGGGCGTATCAAAACAAGCCCAGTCTCGCTACAGAACATTTACAAAAGGGAAGATTTGTCACTGTTGAGAAATCAAATAAGCAAAGTCGGGATATCACCGCGTAACAGTTGTTGGGATAAATGTGTCACATCAGCTTAACACTGCATTAAACCACAGAGGCATAGGATATACTCACGGGTGTTTCGGATGTACTAGACTTATAATAGTCTTGATTTGGGGTTTCTTGACATTTCCTTGCATGGTTTCCCCCATGATCCATTGCGGTCACACTTACACAAGTTTTGCTTTTGACAATATACAGTCATGGGTGGTGTTTTAAGTTGATTTTATAAGATCAATCTCAACTTTTTCATTAGCTCAGAAAGACTTCCTGTTTTCACCTTTGTGACAATTTGATCTCACAAGTAACTAGTAACTACAGCTGTCAGACAAATGTAGATTTGAGCAAATATTGTACTTTTTACTCTGCTACATATGCCTCTGATATGTAATGGCTAGAAGTAACAGACAATGGAAATACTCAAGTTAAAAACAAGTACCTCAAATGTATACTTAAGTAGATTAGAGTATATGTACTTAGTTACCACTACTGGTCTGTGTATAAATTGCTCTGATGTATTGAGAAAATGCATCTGCAGGTTTCCTGTGATAAGAAAATGTGCTTTAACATCAATTTTCTTAATAACAAAACACTTCTATTTTTAGCAATGATATTACATACCTGCTTATTTCATCATAACAAAAGAAGTAACTATTTATAACAACGTATCTAATAAAAAACAATACAACTTTTTCTTGTTAGATCAATGTTATGTTACGTTAACACGTTTTCATATGCTGTTTTAAAATAAGTTTTCTTTGTAAAGTAAATTCTGACCAGGTATGACATTCTGATTAATTTTCTTTTACATGTTAATAGGTTACATATTAGATAGCGTTTTACTTATAGCTTGTTTGTGCTCCACCGAACAATAAAAGATCGTCACAATAACAAGATCTGCTCGTCTTTATTATAACAACGGCTTCTTCTTACACCAAAATTACGCTAAGTTAATATGTTGTAATACTGGGAAAAATATGATTAAATGAGAATATCACGTTCATACGGTGCCAAATGTGCTCTTTTGTTTTCTCCGGCTGCTTTTGCAGATTTCAGAACAAGAAGTGAAATGTATTGCTCTTATTTTTACTTTTTTTAGCTGATATAAACATTTTACACAATTCTACTATAGACTCTGTATATAAGAAGTATTGTACACTTAAGTCATCACTCACTTGCATTTCCCCCACAGTAGTGACGCTCTATATTACATTATTATAACTACATATGGGGCGGGGGGGGCTGTGCTAAAGCCCCGCCTCCAAACAAGTCCCTGTCTGAGAGCGAAGTTAACACCTCTTCTCTCTGACCGGCTTCTAGTCTCCTGGATCGGGCTGCAGAGCCCCGACACTTTTAGCACCATGGAGCTCCGTTATGCGCTGCTATTTGTCTGCCTCGCTGCTCCACTGTGCGCTTCGCACATTCTGGAGCCCTACGACTTCCTCTTCGACACGGCGGTGGAAGCCTACTACAAGGGGGACTGGCTGACTGTGATCCTGAACATGGAGAAGGCGCTCAGGAACAAAGCTACGGTCCGCAGCGTGAAGGCTCAGTGCCGGCTGAGCTGCGCCAACCAGACCGCCTTCGGTGACCGCCTGTCCGGCTTGGAAGTCGCCGTGCCGGGCGCCGGCTCCGTGGAGGACCTGGGCTTCTTCCAGAGAGTCCTCAAACGGGCGGACTGCGTGAACTCCTGCGAGACTGACAAACTGGGCTCCCCGACTATGCACGAGATCACCGAAGAACTGGAGCTGGAGTTCAGGAAGAGGACCCCGTATAATTACCTGCAAGTCGCATATTTTAAGGTATACATGTTAGCTAAGGGATGCAGCTATTGAGCTCCAGTCAGGGCTGTCCCGTTGTAAAAACGCATCACACATTGCAGACATGTTTTCCAGTGTAAGTTTAAAACCCCCCAAAAAACTTTTTAGTTGATCACTGTAAAAGCCCCAACCCCCCCAAAAACGAGAGAAACCGTGCCACGTCTTAAGGTGGAGTCAGCTTCTGTGGAGTCTTGCCGGGTAGAGTTTTTGGGATCCAGCTGTTTAAAGGCCTAACGTGCTGCTTTCAAATGCTACTTACAAACTCACACGGGCCAAACGACGAGGTGGTAAATGATACCGCGTTGGCACGTTGGACCTTTAGATGCAAAGTGAGATGGACAAACATAGAAAGCTATATGATGTACGATATTGTTCTGTTTTTCTTCATATTCACAGTTTTCTTGGATTGTGTGTAATCGAAAAATACTACCCTCAGACGGAACTTGAATGCAGCGCAACGTAAAAGGTTGTTGCAGAATTTTTTGTTCACTGAAATATGTAGGAGTGGGAGAAAAAAATTAAAATATAATTACAGCGTATTGCTATAATAGTTCTTAACATAAATGAGCCTACAATGCACGATTGAGCAAAAAATAAAAAAAGCACAAAACTCAACCTTCAAACCAAACCGATTGCTGGGTTTGATAATTACATGGTAGGGAACCAAAAGGTCCGTTTGAGCTAGAAAATTATACTTCATTGTTTATTTTAAATACAGGCCACTGAGAGGTGGGGGGTGTTGCTGTGGATGTAGAAGGCAATAAATATGGGTGTAAGATAATAATGATAGACTTCAGTATTGCGATACTTGTGACACTGTATCGATTCTCAAAAACACTATCGGTCTTGGATAAATAGTTTACATCCTAAGATGCGTGGCAGACAGTGGTTAATTTTGTGTTGCGTTCAAACACCTGGCCGCTGGATAACAGTGTTGTCATCTATTGTCAGCCGTAGAGAATGAAGGCTTCCGTAGTGTGGTGAATGGAGCCTTGTCTTATACTATGTTATACTATGCTATCATGATACTATGATAGTGAGGTTTTAAAACATCGCGATGTATATCGCCTCGCTGACAGTATCGCAATCTATTGAATCGTAACCCCTGTATCAGGATACGTATCTTATTGCCAGAATCTTGCCAATACACAGGCCCATAAGTGGTTACATAAGTCCTGCAGGTCGATGTTAGAGGTCAACATAAACTACAAATTACTGAATGCCTCTTTAACAATTGGCTCTATGCAACTTATCTCATTATTGTGAAGTAAGGGACTGGTTTAAACTTAGAATTTATTTTTCGTGCCGGATTGAATAAGTTTGGTCAGTTTAATAATATACACATTTTTCGATGAAGAATGGGACAAATGATGATGCAATGTGAAAAGAAGCATTTTCTGCTCATTGCTTTACCCTCAACTTTACTCTTATGGTTTCCTCTCACAGCTCTGATACGACCACTGTATGCTAGCTAGTAGCCACAAACGGCTGCTAGCAACAAAGTGGACTAGCTTAGCCGGTGAGCACAGTGGAGCAATTAGCAGCTAAAGAGCCAGACATTTCACTCAGGTGTTGGTGGAGACCAAAAGCAGAGCTAAAAGAGAGTGAATAATGGACTTACATTCGGCAGGAGGACAGAAACACGACTCAACATGGATGCTAATGTTAATCTGTGCTTGCTGGATGTGTGAATAAGCTACAATAAGCTATGTTTGCTAACATGTTAGCCATAACAACCTCATACAGTGATAATATGTTTATAGTTTGCTCCAGTGCCCTGAGTGGTCAAAAAAAATAATGTATTGCTGCTTCACTGCATGAGGTTGTTATGGCTAACGTGTTAGCAAAGAGCTGCATATATAGCAAAATTAGCATCCATGCTTTGTAGAAGGTTGGATAGACGAAACCCTGTTTGTCCTGTCAAAAAGGGTCTGCCGGTTTCTTGAGGTGGTGTTGCTGACTAACACACCTTAGATCACAGGGGAGGACCTGAACGCCTGTGTGGGTATTACATTTCTTTTCCAGATCAATAAGCTGGACAAGGCAGTAGCAGCTGCCAACACATTCTTCCTGGCCAACCCGGATCACACGGAGATGAAGCAGAACCTGGACTACTACAGGATGATGGCAGGAGTAGAGCTGGAGGACTTCAAAGATCTGGAGGCCAAGCCGCATATGGTGAGAGCAAACGCCTCCTCTGATGAGTTCATGGCCTTTTTCTTTTGTCCTTTTTCACCTCAAGGCCAGTCTTTTGAGGGAGTCTGCTTGTCTGTAGCGTTCATCTATTGCGCTCACGTTCCAGCACTTTGTGGTTGAGCACATTTCAGAAATATAGTCCATTCTCTACAGTAAAACTGTCACAGAGGTTTTACAAATACCTACACAAATGGGACGATGGCTGTAAAGAAGTGTAGAATATGGTGGAAGATAAAAGTGTTTTCGACAGTTATCTCTGTACACTGCACATTATGTGAACCTTTGTACATCCCCTGTAATATATATTTGCCCATTCCTGCCAAGCTTATATTATAACATTTTTCAAATTGTACTTTAAAAAAAAAATATTTTGACTGTACTTTTATTAGTATTTATTTATTTCTATTATTATTTATTATTATAGTATGATTATACCTATTATACAGTATATGTATGTTTCTTATCTATGCAGCAATGCAAATCCCTTGTAGGTGAAAACCTACTTGGCAGATTCAAACTAAAGCCTAAATACAAAACCCAGAGCAGTCCTTGTAATAACTCTGTGTGCACTTTGTTATTGCCTTGTTATTACCTAGAAAAGGACACTTTTACAGGTCACAGCACTAGTCATTTTGCTCAACTGTCCCCCCCCTGTCATGGTGACAATCTGTCTCTCCTCAGGCCGAGTTCCTGCTGGGGAAGAGCTACTACAGCGACGACTCCTTCGGCCTGGCGGCGGATCACTTCGAGGTGGCCGTAGAGGAGCACTTCACCGCCGACAAGGAGTGCAGAGTGCTGTGCGAGGGGGCCTACAACTACGACGGATACAACTACATGGAGTACAGCGCCGACCTCTTCCAGACCATGACAGGTGAGACAGTACGTCCTTGGGGGGCGGGGTTTGTGCGGAAACGACTCATATGAAAGTTGATCATTTGCTGACCCTTGTCCTTTTGTCAGACCACTACATGCAGGTGCTGAACTGTAAGCAGCACTGCGCGGTGGAGTTGGCCTCAACCGCCGGCAAAGACAAGCCCTTTGAGGACTTCCTCCCGTCGCATTTCAACTACCTGCAGTTCTCCTACTACAACAGTGAGTCCGACAGCAACACTTGTCTTTGTCAGCCGACAATTTATCCAATGTCCTCGACCGCCATGGAAGTGGCCTCATATCTTTGTTGAATATTGTGAAAATAACATTTAAAAAAATGATTCCCTGTAGAGTTACCGGCACGCTTCCTTATTGTATTGACTGATGATGACAGAGGGTCAGATGGAAAAAAAAGTTCACAGATTACAAAAAAATTCAAGAACATTTTTCATGTGTACTTAAGTTAGAAACTAATGAGAAAATACTTTAGATCAGACAAAATGTATCACCAGAATTTCATTGTCTCACTTGCCTCTCAGGGCTTCCGTATGTATGTGATGGTTTTTCCTCTTAACTGTACCTTAACGTCACGCGCCATCATTCGTAGTCATGCACGGCGTGAAGAGTCGCAATGCATTTGGGCGGGTGAGTTGGTCCAGTAAGCTCAAATTCTTGCTAATGCAGCATTGATCCAGCAGTTATCCCGTACATTCATTCCACGGACTATGCAGTCGGAACTCAACACGTACTACATTTTACATCATAATTATATGAATAGCATGTTAGTGTGCCATTTTCAAACAGAGCCCTAATCAAACTCCATAAACATTTGATCCCACGCTTCCCACAATGCAACGCTAGGAGAGCATGTCTGTAGAATAACTCTACAAACCCCTCCCCCCTCTGTCCCCTCTCTCCAGGTGAGAAGTACGAGCGGGCCATAGAGTGCGCCAAGACCTTCCTGTTGTTCCACCCCGATGACGAGGTGATGAACCAGAACCTGGCCTATTATTCTGCCGTGCTGGGCGAAGACAAGGCGCGACCTATAAAGGCCAGACAGGTACGACTCACACTACTTAGAGGCTTTTGTGCGAAGAGCCTTGTGAGTGCGTGTTTTTTTTTCTTAATCCATAATGACCGGCAGTAAATCAGCCCAGACTACACGGTGAGAGAAAGATTAGCACTCAAACGCACTCAAGGTCACAAGAGAGACATTAAAAAAAGCACTGATGGTGATCTAAAGCACATAAACTGTTTGCTGCCTTTTAAAGAAGCAATAAGTGGGATTTCTTTACTGCCCCAGGCTCCAAACATCCACACTCTACTATTTATAGCGGGTTAATAGGGCTGTTGATCGATACCAACGATGATGAAGGGAGCTGAGATTCATGGCTCTCCAGCCCATTGCTCGGTTTGGGAATAAAAAGAGTCGGTGTGGGTGATTCTGAAACAACCTAAAACCAATTGAATAGTGTTTCCCTCATAGTTATTGGTTATTGTGCTTTCCACAATAACGAAAGGTAGCAAATTAATCGGAAATGCAAAACAAATATACTTTATTATGAATTCACCAACCCTACGCTTGTAGGGACCAGGAGGGTCATGATCACAGAGAGGATATTCTAACTGCTTGTCCTATCTTAAGTTTTAAAGATGCTTCCTATCACAGAGGCGACTCCTAAACCCTAGAAGGAACCCCGCCTTTTTGGGATTCATTTATTAATTACTTAACTTAATTGTCTTGGTGGTCCAGAAAATTGAAAACGTCATCCTACGGTGTGAGTAGCCTTTCAATCGTTGTATTTCATTGTTCTTGGTTGTGATGGCCACTCATGGTTATTGTGAGTTAGCCATCCTAACAAAGGATTCATAACTCTGCTAATCCCTAAATGAGGATGGTTCTGTAACAGCTAAATCACTATTCTAAGGTAAGTACGATTTCTTTCCCCCTGAATGCCGTTGGGAAACATGCTTCTATAATTCCAAAAAGCCAAACTGAAATATGTTTGTGTAATGAGGCCTCTGATACCTACATTTAGAATATCAAACCTCCCTTGTGATAGTGTTTATGGTTAGCTATCAAATAAAGGCTTAAACATGTGTTTTCCTCCACTGGATGTTCCTGCTGGTCCTCTGTACTAATTCATCTGTTCTGTTCATACAGACCTCTCATGTGCTATTTACAGTTCATGCACAACTACAGGCCACCATACATCATCAGCCTCTTTATGTTTTATGAGCGCTGGTCACCACTAGAGGCCGCTCAAAACCAGAGATCAGTAAATGCCCCGTCGTTTTCTGCACTTGAACCTTCAATGGAACATGGTATCTTACGGATATATCTCCTGGAGCGCTTTTGCAGACTGGTTTTCAACAGATGCAATTGAGTTTCAATTGATTTTTTTTTTTTACCTGCAGGTGGTGAAACTGCACATTCAGCAGTCCATTTTGGAGAAAGAGCTGCTCTACTTTGGATACGAAGCCTTCGGAATCACCTTTATAGATCCAGTGAGTGAATAAGTCATTCGTTATCGATCACATTTTGCCTATTTGGTATCTGACTGGTGCCTTTTACTGTCACTTGGCATTCAGGACACATGGACCCCTGAAGATGTCATGCCTAAGAAGCTGAGAGACAAGCAGAAGTAAGATTGAAGAGAGCGCCTCACACACACACACACACACACACACACACACACTGTGGAAGCGATGTCATGGCCTCTGTCTTTCCACCTGTGTGTGTGTCTCAGGGCCGACAAAGAGACCGCGGCGAGGATCACGGAGGAGATCGGAAACCTCATGAAGGAGATTGAGACTCTGGTCGAGGAGAAGAAGAAGGATTCTTCAGATATGGCCATGATTATATTGCCGACGGAAGGTGAATATTACACCCGGATTACAAGAGAACCCGATGTTAGTGAGACGATGGGGCATTTGTTCCAAATCGTAGTCTTTCATATTGATGTGGTCTTTCATATTTTAAACAAACTACGGTTGAAAGTTAACTACAGTACCTGAGAAATTAAAATTTCCGCCAACGTACCTTTCGCCCAAAAACCTGGTCTTAAGTCAGAGGAGAAAGTATGTTCCTGCTATTTAAAGGGCCCATTATTCAGATAGTGAGATGCTCCTACACAGACCCTTGTGCATGTGATCATATGCAATCAAAAGCAGTTGTTGAGGGGACAGAGGATTGGGAGACAAAAGACCACATACAGTACCTGTCCCTTCCCTCCCTTCACAATATGCGGCGGCAACATGAATTCAGCACACACCCCCTGTCAACGGACAGCGACTAATAGTAAGCAGAGTGATCAATGAACACAATATGAAACTCATCAATATAACTATAAGTTCTAGGACTGTACACAATGGTTGGATGCTTTAAAGCTTCATTCATAACATTCTTATTGTAAATCAACATTTGAACGCTGCGCACCTTTCTGTTGTTTGTCTTTTCATTGTGTTTAAACCTGGTATTTCCGCAAAGCGTCAGATAAAGTTGAGGCTACACTAATATTAATATAGTAATAATAGTATTATACTATCTGTAGTGTTAGATTCCACCAGTGGCGGGCCGTGCATGTTATACCTGGGCCTTCACTGCTGTCCTGCAGCTGAAACACAGCTACGGTTATTATGTGTTTTGTGTAAAAATGAAGCTCAATAACTATAAATACACTAACTGCAGAGAATACGCCGAGAGTGTCTCCTCTCTGCTCTGACTGCAGCGTCTCCTCTTCTGTGAGAGTACCCGCCTGTGAGTGCTTTTGGGCGGCGGAGGGGCTCACGGCAGCACCGCTGCTCGTTCACGACAGTAACTGTAGAACGTACGTGCTTTAACGTCATCGAGTCAAAACACCAGAAAAGTCTCCAATAACACCAGAACAAGTCTCTAGATTTGTCGCTAGTAGCTTTTGACAAAAAAAGTCGCCATGAGGGTTTGGAAAGTCGCCAGATTTAGCGAGAAAGTCGCCAAGTTGGCAACACTGGCACCGGCTAAATATGTCCTCAGAGCAACATTGGACGTAACAATAGTTCCTATCACATATAAAACCAAACAAAAATCCATCTTCATAAAAACAAGTTGTACAAATAATAATATATAAACAAGCATATTAAAGCTACTGCAAATGTAAAACCAAACGCATTTAACTTACCAGAGCTGCTGTTCACTATTTAAAGACAAAGTCCATCCTCCTTTCTTTGTTAATAAAGAGTTTAATCTCACGGTTGTTCAGTACATCCGTGCGTTTTAGTTCCAGTAAGAAGTCCTTCTCGATTCATGGACGCCAGTGAAGACAGTGGAGCCTCCCCAGTTGTATTTCTTGAATACGTTTTAATGCGTTTGAGGCTGAAAATGTCCGCTCGACAGAGGCAGCAGATATTGGGATTGTCACCACCCAACATGTCACGCTAGCCCACTGACCAATCACGTATGGCTAGGCCAGCTAGCAGGCTCTGACACGTCAAAGAATACGCCCAACATGTCAAACTAAAGATCTGATTGGTTGAAGACTATGACAATCAACAATATCGTCCCCATTCACTTAAACTGCACATGGATTCACTTCTGAGTCTGCAGGCCTCGGGCCTCTCTTCTTACCTAGAGACACAGAGGGGAAATCTGATTGGATAAAAGCTCTACTTAAAACAAGCTGCACTGGAAGCAGAGCAACTGAGGAAGACGGTAGCTGTGCAATGAGAAAATAAGATGATGGGAAAAATATTATAATACATGTAGTGTATTTATGAAAAATTATTAAATTATAAAATAGCTATAACTTTGTGATTCTGTTTAGGCCAGCAGAGAAGGCCTTGCTGGCCCTGACAGCCCACCACTGGATTCCAGCGGTGGCTACGTAAGATTGTTTCCGACTGGTGTGATCCAAACATTTCCAATAACTCCAGAGCGTTAAAGTCACAATTTATTGAAAAAAAAAAATCAATGCAATCGTTTCCAAAATTCACAACACATATTTATCTAACGAAATATTCTGCTTCAATCCATATTTGTTAGCGTTTACACTCTCAACTACAAACAGCTTCCACTGCAACCCCCCCTCCCTGTAATTTGCCAAATCTGCTATTTAAATAGCGTTTGAAAGGGAATGAGATAACACTCTGATTGGTGGAATTTATTTAAAGGGACCAAAAGACAGCTATGATTAATGAAGAGATGAAATGCAACCCCAGCGCCCGTTGCGCCTTAATTTGCACCCTGATTACGCACCATTTAACTCGCAAAAATTGAGTGTGAAACGCACTAAATGCACTTCAGTCCATGCGCTATTGATCGTTTAAATAGGGCCCTCAGACTTTTTACTCTCCTTGATCCTGCGTCCTTTCTCCTCGAGGTGGTGCTCTGTTGCACGATGACATCAAGGTGACCATGACGGCCAATCAGCTGAACGGCTCTCAGCGGGTGCTGCTGGACGGGGTGATCAGCGAGGACGAGTGCAGGGAGCTGCAGCGCCTCTCCAATGTGAGTGACACGCTCACAGCGTACTGAGCTTAGCTTTATTCGGTAATGTGAAAGCATCATATGAATAGATGGGAAACTACACAAGTTAGCAACCAGCTGGTGAGCATAGCGGAGCATTTAGCCGCTAAAGAGACAGATATTTTACTCAGGAGTCGGTGGAGACCAAAAACAGAGCTAAGAGAGAGAGAGAGAGAGACACGTTAGACACACTGACTTTATAAGGTGATAATGTTGCAGTTACAGTTTGTACCACAAAAATAAGTAAAGTAAAATAAATAAATATTATAATATTTTTTTTATTAATCTGAATTTAAAATAGGAATTAAAAAAATGTAATAACACACTTATCATTAAAACACACTTATTAATGGAAACATCTGTAATTGTTATACCTAATAATTAGATATAATTATAATAGTGTTGGTAATAAAGTATGCCTTTATTTATTTATTCATTAGTATCTTCATGTCACCCGATGCGTGTTTGTGTCACATGTCTGTCTTTTTGTGTCGGTCCGTCGTGTCAGAGTGTTGATGCTGTGCATATTTCCCAGTCAGCTGCTCTGAAAGGTGACGGCTACAGGGGGAGCCCCTCCCCCCACTCCCCCAGTGAGATGTTCCAGGGAGTCACTGTCCTGAAGGCCGTGAAGGTCTGTAGTCCCCCGGCCAACATCTTTTGAAGCATAGCAACAGTAAGTAAAGTTAGTTTCGTCCCTGTGGCTGCTGTTAAACGGTGCTTCCACCTCCCACAGCTCGGACAGGAGGGGACGGTTCCGCTGAAGAGCGCTCGTCTCTTCTTCGACCTCAGCGAGAAGGTGAAGAAGGCGCTGGAGTCGTACTTCCGTCTGGACGCTCCGCTCTACTTCTCCTACTCACACCTGGTCTGTCGCTCCGCCATCCATGGTGAGTCTGCCAGGGACAGTTTGCTAGCGTTGTGTCTGTCGGAGAGACTAATCCACTGGTTTTGTCCCCAGTGATGACGTTGTGATTTCTGTTGGTTCATTCCTAAAATGATTTATCACATCTGTTAGATCCTTCAACAGAAGGTTCAGTCTTAAAAAATAGGAAAATGGGTCGGATTAAGGAAGTATATAAGTCTTTTTTATGGACGGGAAATTCACCAATTCCTTTCATTAATGCACCACCCATCCCCAAACAAATTACATTCAATTAAAAACCGTTTTAAGTAATCACGTTATTCCTTCTAGTTTTGTATGGCAAATAGCTCCAAAGACTACACCCCCCATGAGCCCGTGTGACGGTCGGTATGGAGGCTGGTACAGGACACAACATAGTGGCACACAGTGCTGTAGGTGTCCCTGATTGGCCCAGAGAGGACATGAACATATATAGAAGTAAACGTATTTGCACTTTGTTGCAAAAGCAAGCTCTAACTTCGTGTAGCAATTATGTTGTATTTTTTAGAGTAAAATAGATTTCCCTTACCTCGCGATAGATAATCAACATGTGTTTGTATGAGTGTGCATATTTTGACTGAAATCAAAAACTGACCAGCTTTGGAGGCTAACAGCTGCTGATGTTACCGTTGTACCTGCCTCCTCTGTTGTGATGACTAGTTGGCTGGAAAAAAGTGGTCAAAATGATGGACTTAAAGCTTGATCCCTTCACAAGTTAAAGCTGCATTGGTCGTTTCTGGCCACTAGAGGGTAGCAGAACAAAGCACAGACATCACCTCATGAAGGTGCTGTGGTGACAATTGCCTATTTACACACCTAGCCAACACTGGCTATTAGCCATGTACCATTAGCTTATATAACTAGTGTAATACATAGCACTGTGTCATGTCTCTGCCCACCTGATGAATATCCAATAAAAAGTACATTATTTTACTTTTTTCTGCCTACGTGAGGGGAACAGCCGTGGCCGGAGGCGTTATGTTTGCGGGCTGTCCATCTGTTTGTCCATACATACGTCTCATTCTCGTGAACCCGATAGGAACGCCTAGAGGGATTTTCTTTCAATTTAGACTGAAGTAATTAGAATTTGGTGGTCAAAGGTCAAGTGTTTTGTGATCTCACAAAACACGTTTTTGGCCACAACTCAAGAACTCACATGCTAAATATGACATTTTCACACACATGTCTAATAGAATACAATTATAATTTGACATGACATTTTTGGCTGTTAACTGCAACTTGACTGGTCGGGGGAGCCGGTTATTCTAGTTTTTTGGTCTTAACCAACTCCTGAGAAAAATATCTTGCTCTTAAGCTGCTAAATGCTCCATTATGTTCACCAGCTGGTCTCTAAGCTTGTCTGCTGTTTGTTGCCGGTCAGGTAGAGTAGAGTGGGTTTATCACACCTAGTTTGCTGAAAACAGCTCTCTGCTGCTGCAAAGGGTAGCCGGGTTGATGAGAGTCCACGCTGACTAAAAGGAATCTGGATGGTTTGAGTTGTGTGATCACAGTCTAAAATGTTCTTTTTGCTTGTCTGTTGATTCTTCAGAGAAGCAGGGGGACCGCGAGGACCTGAGTCACCCTGTTCACGTGGACAACTGTCTGCTGATCTCTGAGCTTAACGAGTGTATAAAGGAACCTCCTGCATACACACACAGAGACTACAGGTGAGCACACACACACAGAAGTACACTACAAAGTCTATCCGTCGACCAGACAACCCCACGTAACACCCTGATGTCTCTCCCCTGCAGTGCCATCCTTTATTTAAACAATGACTTTGAGGGAGGAGAATTCATTTTCACTGAGTTGGATGCTAAAACAGTCACGGTAACTATTCAGCTTTTCTTTCCATCATCTTTTTTTCAACCTGTGCTGCATGTATAGATTTAACAAATAAAAATGTGGAAAGTGCAATCAGAAGAGTGCAAATCTCCGCCAGGTGTATTTGCAATTACCCCTGCTGTAATGTTTGATTGAATGAATAAAAACCACATCTGCCGCCCGAATACACCGCAAGCGTATCAGACGCGTTTTTTAACACAACAGATGCGCTCTCGTTTTAAATGTATGCTACTGTCTGCACCGGCAACGAGCAGCTAAACTGCAGTTCATTGTGTAACGCTTCACGTTGTGTTTAGTTCCGTTAATAGCTATGTTAGCCCCGTAAAGCTGTTAGCTCTGTTAGCTGTATTAGCCCGTTAGCTGTTACCTTTGTTAACTGTATTAGCCCGTTAGCTGTTACCTTTGTTAACTGTATTAGCCCGTTAGCTGTTACCTTTGTTAACTGTATTAGCCCGTTAGCTGTTACCTTTGTTAACTGTATTAGCCCGTTAGCTGTTACCTTTGTTAACTGTATTAGCCCGTTAGCTGTTACCTTTGTTAACTGTATTAGCCTGTTAGCTGTTACCTTTGTTAACTGTATTAGCCCCGTTAGCCGTTAGCTCTGTCAGCCAAACACGCTGCAGGACTCTGCAGCCCACCGGCTGCTCTCCTCCAATCGACATGTCGAGCTCTGTTGTAATCAACGCTTGGATTCAGTTTCAGTTTGTCATTTGATAAGTGATCGTTACATACATACATACATACATACATACATACATACATACATACATACATACATACATACATACATGCATGCATGCATGCATGCATGCATGCATGCATGCATACATACATACATACATACATACATACATACATACATACATACATACATACATACATACATCAATTTGAAAAATTGTCTTTCGTAGGGGTGCAAATCAAGAGAAGAACAATTCGTAATCCGAAACAGAAACAAACTGAAGCAGTTTCTGTATAATATATGTTTTTCCAAAATGTATGAATCACTGCATCCACAAGAGGTCCAATATTACATGACTGTGTGTGTCCAGTAATATGCAAGATTAGCCGTAGACAGACAAACAGACAAACAGATGCACGCACTCACAGGACCGAACACATGATCTCCTGGCGGAGATGACAAATCTCAAGCTTCACTGCTTTTAAATGTCGCATTGGTCTATCTTCTCGGACTACTTCAGGCCGAGGTGCGTCCACAGTGCGGCCGCGTGGTCGGGTTCGGAGCGGGCCAGGAAAACCCCCACGGTGTCAGAGCCGTCACCATGGGCCAGAGGTGCGCTGTGGCGCTGTGGTTCACCCTGGATCCTGCTCACGAGGAAAAGGTACGGACCATCTCTGTGGACTAACATCAGCATAACTACTAGTAGTTTTTAACAGCAGCATTCGTTAGTGTATAAAATCAATTCATTTTACGGATTGTTTTGCACAACAGTTAAATTCATTTTTTAAATGTACTTATTAAGAGAAACACAAAACTCATGAAAGTGAAATTGTGACAACTGCAAAACTCTCCCTCCTAATATCTCAGTAATAAAACAGTATTGAGTTTGTACTATTCTTTTCATCATTCATTACTAAAAGAGGCAATTCATAAATAATGTAATAGGGTGTACCCTCATTTAAACCTTAATATCTTAATGGAACAATCATTTTCCCAGGAGCCAGTGGCTAATTTTCTACAAACATCATGAATCTAATCTAGTATGAATTGAGTTTTTGGTCTTTACATTTTCATCCTTAATTGGCTAATTTTCCATTCTTGTTATCCCTCAAATGTTTCTTTTTTCTGTGCCGTAGGAGAGAATCCAAGCTCAGGATATGCTGAAGATGTTTTCCACCCCTGTAAATGCGGAGTTCATCAAAAATGAGGCGAACGGCGCCTCAGAGCCCCAACCGACAACGCCCGAACCTCCCGCACAGGCTGACCCGGGAAACGCAGACGGCAAGCAAGATGACAAACCAGCGGAGCAGAAGCCGGACGTGCCAGCAGGCACGCAGGCCGACGGACCAGCCGACCCGGCGGAGGACAAAGCGGAGGCGAAGCCGGTCGGCAAAACGAAAACAGGCGCCAAAGTCAAAGCCGCTCCGAAAGCGAAGGCCAAGACTGCGGACAAAGTCAAACCTGCTGCTAAAAAAGATGGGAAACAGACGGTTAAAACGCAAGCCAAGCAGGCGGTCAAAAAGGACGCAAAACCGGCTGCGAAAAAGACGGTAAAAGTTGCAGACGAGAAAGACTCCAAAAAAACGAAAGTCGACGCCACGTCGGCCTCGGACTCTCAGAACGACAAGGAGGAGCTGTGATCAAACAAGCACCTGTGACTGTGTCTATTTTCCTTCTATTTTCTACTTCTCTGTGGGTGGTCGAATGAAAACGGAGTGAAAGGTTGAGTTGTCACTGAAATCATCACGCTTGACAATCAAACTGACAATCTGCTAGAGCGCCCGAATCACTGGAACCACCTTTGTTTTTTGGCGTCCAAAGGTTTTGCGTCCGTAGAGATGGTACCCTCTTTCATCTCCGTTTGGATTCTCCGTATTGTGTTTTTATTTGTGATGACATGTTCTGGAACCAAGCCAAGGTTAAAGAGGCAAGGGGGGGGGGGGGGGAGTAGAACTATTCTGTTGAGAAAAACTCAGATCAACCGTGTGAAAAATAAATAAAAGTGATGTTTTCTACATTGTGGTGAGTTTTCATTAAATGGAGCAAAAACACAATGCGATACTCCAAGCCGACACTGGGTGTCAGGGTGGAAGCGCCGCTCAGTAATCTGCTCATTTTAACAAACCGTAACAAATTCACTTTTGAAGAGAAATCCTCAGGTGGCGAGCTTCAAGATTTCGGGGGGGAAGTCCTGCTGTGATTTGATTTCAACCTGAATAATTCAAAGCCCCGGTGCTCATTGTTCTCCGACTTCCTTGAAGGCTCAGCACATTTCAGCACTGTCACATTATAAATCTCGGGGCCTGCTTGGGAAAAGGGAAAAGTTTGAAGTTAAGGCCCTCACTGATGTATCTGTTTTCTCTGTGGACGCTGCTGTTCATTAAATTTTGATTATTTTTTTATGTTTTGCTCTTCACAAAAGATACCAGTTACCAGTTCTCTCAATCTCAGCCCTCAGCTCGTCCCCACAGAGCCTCAGTCGACAGGAAGCACACCATCAGCGGTGTATCACCGCGGTGGTGAGTGAGAAAGTACATTTACTCAAGGATACTTATACTCTACGTATAATCAGACAAATGTGATAGAACACAGGGACAATGAAATATTACATTTAAATACAGATAAACAAAGCATGTCGAAGCAGGAAGGTTACGTGTTCTTGGGTCCAGGAGGAGTGAGGGAGTGACTTTCCTTTAGTGTTACGCCTGAAGCAAGGTACAATCAACAAACCCTGACGGGGCCGCCGTGGCCCTCTAATATCGGCAGGTGCCTGACCATGCAGAGTAAAAGTGATCACAAGAATCTTGAATAGGATCGAATTCAATGGGGAGCTGGTTAAAAAAACCAATTCCTTCAAGGTGGGTGAAAAGGAAGCGACACTAGTCTCCAGTAGATCTGTTCCCAAATCTATTGGCTTGTTGTGACCCCTTCAAAAATGCAATGTCTATTTAGACTATGGTCTTAGAGTGGACATGAGTTGTGAGCAGTTCAGGTCAGATCCATTTGGATGTTAGGATGTTAAGAGGCTTTAGGGCAAAGGTCATACATTTGCGAAAGAGGCGATATTCGTGTCGAATGTGGGCATTGCCTCGTGAGGTCAACCACACACACGTCTTTGCTATTTGTTGTGGCCAACCCCCCAGGAAGAGCGGCGGGCTGAGAAGCTAATTTGACATAGTGGACTAACCGTGGAATTACAACTTCCGGCTCCATCGTGTGGAGCCATTGAACCCAAAACAACTTAATCCCATAGAAGTACATTGGGAAAGAGACGTCTGTAGATCAGCGGATCTTTTTTTCTTCTTTTAGGTGAATCAACTTCCCAGTTTGACCACTTGATTAGATCTTATTTAAATCGTTAGGCCAAGCCGAATCCAGAGTTATTTCCCTTCTTCCATTAATGTGAATGAGCCTGAGAAGGAGAGCTTGGAGGCGGGGTTAAAGGAAACGCTTGTTCTATGAACGAATGAATGCGGAAGATTCGGATAATTTCATACTTGAAAGTCGAAAGTTTTTTGCTTCATGTGAGCAACTTCCATAGAAATGAACGGTGTCCCGCCTCCGACAGTGTATTGTTTATACATCCACGGCTGAGGGCCGGCAACTTCGCCAGTCAAAGTCCACCAAAGCTGAACTCCACTTGATGTGAAGATGCAAATTTGCTTTGCCATCAGAAGCGAATGTTGTTGTTTTTTCACCCCTTCGCTCACAAAGAATGGAAGTGAGTTGGAGGCGAATTTGTGTCCACCGGTTTAATTCAAGTCTAATATTCACGCCCTTCTTGCTCTATTTTTGGTCTCTACCAACTCTCTGCTGAGTGCTCCACTATGTTCACCAGATAGCCTCTAACTGTGTCTGCTGTTTGCTGCTGAGTAGTGTACAGTGGGTTGTAACCAAAACAGTAAAGTTGTGGGCCGGACAGATAAACGATGAGCTGAAACTCACTATAAATCTCCATTAAAAACAAGGGGAGCTGCTGATTCAGGTTCACCACCACGAAAGACCCCTTATACAAACAATGTTATTGTTATAAATATATGGTTGTATATTTACATATCGATGGAAATAAATAAAAGCATGCATCATCATCTCCATCTGAGCTTTTCATGTCTGCATTTACATTAGTAAACTTTTAAAGATGCCTGTTCTAGCTGTTGTGGAGTTGGTGTAGGCAGCTATGACGTATGCGAAGGGATGTCTGCGTAGGTTTAGCATGTGGATGAAGTCATGCCAGCACAGAGAGGCCATCTGGACACACACACACACACACACACATAGGGTGCAATTATGGCAGTCCAATTAATAAGCACAACACAGTAGTAGCCCAGTCCTTCAGAGAGGAGTATAGATGAAGAGTTTGTACGGAGGGGGGGGGGGCTTTGTAAGAAGGGCAGCAGCGGGACTGTCAGACTGTGTCAAGTGTGTGTGTGTGTGTGTGTGTGTGTGTGAGTGAGTCAAATATTTAGTGAAAAATTCTTCCAACTCGCTGTTCAAACACCGCAGTCAGAGCTGACGCAGGACCCTTTTACTCTGCAACACATGCAGTGCAATGCAAATCTACACCCACTCATCCACCGACACACATGCATACATGCATACAATGTCCATGTAAATACAGATAATCATGTATATATACATATATACACAAGCACATGGGATCCTGTCAAAGAATTGGCAAAAAGTCCCATGTTGATTCCCCCTCAGAAAACGGGCAATTTAAGTTCGATTGAGCTTGTAGTGTGATTAATGTGACGGGCAGATGGACTCAGCTGTCATGCATAAACCAACTCCCAACCTCCTACAGCGCCAGAATACATGAACAGGAGCCCTCTGCTGCTGCAGTGTGTGTGTGTGTGTGTGTGTGTGTGTGTGTGTACTGTCAGTGCCTTCTTTGTATCGTCTTACTCTTGTTTGATTGAAAGAGGGAGAGAAAAACACACACAGGGCGCTTTGTTTTTCTGTGTGTTTGTGGCCTATGGATTTGACCATTGTTTCTCCAGAAGAGAGTGGGAGAAAGACAGGGGGGGGGAGAGTACAGTAGACAACGGAGGTCTAGTCCGCGACTGGTACAGCCGGCTCTGACTGTTCGGCCTACAGCCGCACCGCTTTTCAAACACATTTTTCATATGTTATCAAAAGTTCTTTAAAACACCACAAAACCGCGTGAGAGCGTCGCCACGGGCCTGTGTGTGTGTGTGTGTGTGTATGGTCGGCCGCCCTTGTTGCCACGGCGACGCGGTGGTCATGGAGACGGAGGTGGCAGGTTGGGGTCAGGCACGGCGGGGCGCCGGGCCGAGATTAACTGCGACTGTGACTCCGGAGAGAGGAGAATGAAACAGCAGGCTACCGAAGACCGACATGACCTCCATCTCTGCGCTCCTTCGGACTACCGGCAGCAGCACATCCAGAAAGCTAACTTCTTTTTCATTGTCCGATGCTTTTGGCTGAAACTTTGAAGATCGGCCTTTCACTTATCTCTGTAGACCCTTGCTAAGCGCTCTGGGAGTTGCGTGTGTTCCCGTTCAGTTTCTGAAAAGTCATGTGCAGACACAAAATACTGAAATTGGGTGTTTCAGGGCCAGAATAAAACAGTTTAAATTGGAATATTTAACAGATTGACTTGAGGTGATGACCCTAATTTGAATCAAACAGGCTCCCTCCGGAGGACTGTGAGGCGTTACAGTACAAGGCGAGGTCAAACTGTAGCTGTCAGTTCCATTGCTGCTGCCGGTCCATCGCAGCGCTGTTCGGCCTCTTGTCTAAAACCAACCTTGTGTTTGTGGGACAGAGGGGTCCATTGTTTTGGTGGCTGTTCTGACGGATGCCTGGCCGATGACTTCAGCTCCGCCATGAACTGTCTCCTTATTCTCCTATAGGACTGGGATCACAGCCGTGCCGGCCTGGGCATGGGACCACAGCTGAGAGGGAAGCAGAGGTCCGGGGCGTGTATAGCTGCGGAGGAAAGCCAGATCTATAGATAGGGACTTACAGGAAATTGTTTTTGTTTTTACCATTTCACTTTTATTAAAGCTTTTGATTGCTTACACACAATTCTCACAAATTATATATATACTGGTAACTTTATGTTTACATTATTATGTCAAAGGGTTGAGAGTGTCGTACTCTGTACCGGAAAAACCCTTTAAAGCAAATGTGTAAATAATTATGTGCTACTATTTTGAGAATGTTTCTGTTGCTCATTAAAAAAAGAAAGAAAATGTTTTACTGGTGCTGTCGAACATTACTGATATAGATTAATCATCTCCGCCAGGTGTGTATGCGCATGTGTGCATCTCCGTGTCTGTCCACGGATAATCTTGCATACTGCTGGATCCATGAGCCTAATATTTTTTGTGCTCATTTATGACTATGTGCTCTAGGAGCTCACGTGGTTGCAGTGATTAACACTTTGTGAAAACATATTTCATTGACTGCTGACTCCCCACTGCTCTTCACAGGCCGGTAGGGGCCACAAGCGACAAACTGTTTCAGTTCAGACTCTTGTTTCCACTACGGATCACAAATTGTTTCTATCTGGATTTGCTCGCCTTGGTAGGACAATTTAATGTATATAAGTATGTAAGCTACAACTAAAGATTAGCAAAAAGAGCTCTGACAACAACGGAGCGGGTCCTCTTATGTCGGTAGGAGGAGAGCTATTCTGTTAACAGCCGTTGGGAGTCCTACGGTGTGTTTGGCTAACAGAGCTAACAGCTAATGGAACTAAACACACAGCAGGACTGACTGTTTTCAGATCGGAGGAAGCGTTGAGCATACAATACGAAGCTGCAGACAGCTGCATTGATACAATTCGAGAGCGTATCTGTTGCGTGAGACCTGCGAGTGAAAACCGCGTCTGATACGCTTGCGGTCTAGACAAGTTTGCATTTGTAATCAAACTTTACAGCAGTTGTGGTTGCAAACACACCTGGCGGAGATCTGCACTTTTTTTTAGTCGATAGGTGACAGTGCTGTTTTAATATGTGACTATATCGTTTGGTATACATTTGGATCCCGGATTGTGCCTTCATGAGAAAGAGTTACACAGCAGTGCACGTGAGGATCTGGTTAAAGTTATGTTTCGGCAAAGAATGTTAGGTTAGCGCTGTGTGGAGGAGCTAATGGGCCTGAATAAACTGCAGCACTAACGGCTGAAAGACATTTTTATTGGCCCTCATCAAACAGGATGTAGAAATAATGATCCTAATGCACAGTAGAGGTCCTGCTTCCAGTCACAGTGTGGAGGGTTAATATGTTAAGTACCGAAGTGTTTGCGATGTTGGCCCGTGAGAAGACTGCTGTTGACAGTGCTAGGAGGTATTTCAGGGAGGTTAAACTCCATGTAGATAGCGCTAGTCCTTCCAGACACCTCCACTCCCCATTCCTCTCCTACCTGTTCCTTCCTCTCCAAATCTCTAGCTCTCAGCCCGTAAGGCAGCTGGCTATTACCCATAAGCCCACGGGGGAACAGCTGTGATTCTTGGAGGCTCTTTTGTCCCATCCAAATGAAGACGTGTCCTCTGGTTGTTACGGTGAAGGCAGACCGGGCTGATGCTTGGCTCACTGCCATCCACTTACAGCGAGACAGATCGGAGAATAAAGTTGGTCGGGGGTTAAGGAAAAGATGTTAGCACCGAGGACCGACAACAGAACTTCGCACAAGAGGAAAAAGGTATTTGTTACAAAAGGTGCATGCGTTTGGTGGGAAAGACCAAAAAAAGAGGAAGTTAACGAGACAGAGAGGGGGAGATTCTCCTTCACGAGACAGCAGGTACATGACACATTTTTGGAATAGCAGTCAATAAAAAGGTGGCAAAGAGTGTGAGAAAGGTTCTGTATACACGGGTATCCAAACAGTGGGCTAAATGCTCCCAGACAGAGTTAACAACTTGTCACTTGCAGCTTGGAGATGCCTTACATTTACCAATGAGTTAAAGGTGCTGTATACAATACCTAGATCATTTCGATTGCCTCTCAATCATAGACTGTAAATAAGAAGTGGACGTAGTCATCATGACATCACCCATTGGTTTGTGGACTGCCGTTCGCAACCGATGAACGGAAGTTACCATATTTGCAATGCGGAGGAGTGACGTAGAGACGCCGTATACGGCTCTGGTAGCGACAGCGACCTGTCAATCACAGTAAGCCCTAAAGCATTTATGGTCTGTTTGACTCTAAATGGACCATCATTGAAGCATGAACATCATGCTGTATTGAAGAAGACTTGAAACTAGAGATTGAGACCATAAACTCATGTTTACAATGTTTACTGAGGTAATAAATCAAGAGAGAAGTAGAGTCATTTTCTCATAGACTTCTATACAATCAGACTTCTTACTGCAACTACAGGAGTATCCCTCTGCTGGTCAGTGGAGAGAATGCAAGTTTCAAGACACTTCCGCATCGACCAAACCGTTTTTGTACCAGGCTGTAAACATGTTTTTTTGTGCTGTAAAGTTGGGTATTTTAGCACGAGGGTATATGGGGATTCAGACGCTTTTGTAGCCAGCCTCAAGTGGCCGTTTGAGGAACTGTTTTTGGCACTTCCGCGTTGGCTTCATTTCTCCGTGCAAAAAACAATAACATTTTATGCATCAACTATATTGTTCGCCCCACAGCTTACTACTCTTTCTTCCTTTTATCTCCTTAAAATTCCCCCAAATCTAAACATATATCTTGTTCTCTTTTGCAGTTTTTGCAAGCTTATCAAACTGGTGTTAGGAAGTTGCACTTTGCTACTACCCCATATTTACATTGGATCCAGACCACGGCCATCCCATTGAAGTGCTAACCCTTGACTGTTTACATCCAGCACATAACACAGAGTCCCTGACCAAGGATGGGTGGATGTGGGAAAACGTGCTGGTTTCAGGCAAGTGGCACATATTTGAACATGAGCGGTGAGGATTTCATCCTACTTCTCTCCTGTAATGTGAAAAGAAGGAAAGTGGAGATCAAGACTGAGGGGGAAGTACATTTACTCTAGTGCTCTACCTAAATAAACGTGTTCTTTACTTGAGTACTTCCTTTAAATGCTAAACACTAGAATTCTCCACTACATTTCAGAGGGAAATTATTGAAAATGAATGACAATAACGTTTATTTATACAACACTTTTATACTCATTATAGGTAACGGTAATGCTGTGCTTGTGGCATTGCGGTGAAGTGGGAGCTGAGGAGGAGGTGAAAGGCTGCAGAGGGTCGAGGGTGAAGATGGAGAGGGTGCGGAGGTAGAGGAGGGTCGTGGGGAAGGTGGGCCGGGGGCGGATCAGGGTCGAGGGGCTGTTCAGTGTTTGGTTAAGGCCAGATGGCAGGAGAATGGCGTCTGTAGCCTCTGGTCCGTGTGCTGTGCAGTGAGGGGCTGGGAGGAATGCTCTTCTTTTCTTTTCTCGGCGAGTGGAGACTCGGAGGGACTGCTGTATAACAGTGGATTAAGTCCCACATTCCCTTTTTAATCTCTCTATAGTCACCACTCAGCTGTCTGCCCTCAGGTCTACTGCCCCTCTACCTCCCACTGCCTGTCTGTTGATGTTGGGCTCACATACAGTACACACACACACACACACACACACACACACACACACACACACACACACACACACACACACACACACACACACACACAACACAGTGCAGAATGACCATAGACAGGCACCCCATCACTTGAGAGAATTTGATCACAGATTGGGACTGAAAGTCATTCCGAGCAAACATTTGCAGCACTGTACTTCCATCCTCACTGTGTCGATTGTTTTCTAGGACTTTTGACACTCACACATTTTACTTTTTATATTGGGTCCACAGATGAAATGTGAGCTTCCAAAACCGTGTGTGACCAATAACATCTGTCGTAAACTCCACTGATCTCTGTCAAACATAAAGAATTCCGCTAAATGTGTGGCAAAGTCACGATACAGGACACGCAGTGGGCTGAAGTAAATAAATTGGGCTTTTTGATAATTAGAAAATGTACCTCAATAACTGTAGTATCAGACAAGTCGTGTGTCAGCTATTATCTCACTTTTTAACAACAATAAACGTCCAGTTGTGGCTCAAAAAAGTGAACATGGGTTTCACAGGTTTCGGATTAAAAAATTGGTACGACATCAAACACAGGTCAAACGGCTGAAATGCGTTTTTGGGGGTCGGGGGCTTAGCATATCTCAGAGTGCCATATACTGAAGATGGGATCAACATTGCGAAGAAGAAGAAAAAAATTTTCTTGATCAGATCGTTCACGTATTTTATTATGCCAAATACATGTTAGCATTTATTTTGCCAGTATCATATCAATTCTTCAAAATAAAAAAAAAATTTGCAGTTGCCATTCGGTTTTCCTCGTCTGATGCAATTCAAACTGGCATCACAATCCTTGGATTGAAACCCAGCATATATGCTCCAGAATCCATCGAGGGTGAGAGGAAGCAGCACTTGTACAGAGGAACTCAGAGGCCCCACTCCAGACCAGAAAGACTTGTTTTCTTTTCTGGGAACCCCATTAAAAGCAGTCATTTTCCAGAGCCCTGGGTTAACCTTAGGCCATAATAAAGCTCTTTCCACCTCCAGATAAATGTGCATAAGAGGAGCCCTCCCTGCTTTACCACCAGCACTGCAGCGCCACTAAAAGGCTTCCTGCTCTCCCCTCTTTTTCTTTATTCCTCCTTCTCCTTTCCCCTTCACGTCCCTGACTTTCTGCCAGGATCAGATCAACACAGTGCTTTCAGGAATTCGGGGAACCGGATAGAGCCGGGACATGCAGGTGTATGGTACGGGGGGGGGGGGCAGAAGAGGCAGAAGGCAGGAAGGGAATGACGCCAGAAGATAAACACAAAGCATAGGCTGAGTATTTTTCATTAAGTGTCAAATTTAGGACATTCAGAAACCCTCACTCTGATAAACCATGTCTTGTTTGTTTTAATTGAGAAATTTACACTTGGTAGATTCAGGTCATGAAGACAACACACAGCTAATCCACATAATGCAATACTCTTTATAATCAACATATGTCTTCCACATTGTGACTACCGGAGTGGCACGGTGGTGCCGTGGCTCTGGGAAGCTGCCGTCTGGATGAGGCCCTTCCGTGTGACCTGTCCAGGGTGTACCGCACCTCTCGCCCGAAGCCCAGCAACTGTATTTAGCGTTTTATATTTTGGAAGAAGAAGAATTCCACTAACTTTTACTGGGGCTTTCATCCACATGTCATGCTCTTCCTCAGTGGATAAAAGTAGCTCCACCTCATTAGCTCTGTAAGAGTAAACTCCACTACTGAGCTGCTGTTGAAAGCTTGTGACTGGACCTTCAGTTCAACTTTTAGGTTTCTTTTTTGTTAAAATACTTTTTCCAAAGACACTCTCACTCTCACCTGTTTTATATCTTTTAGTCAGATGTAATGAATAATGAATATATTCCTCTCCCTGCACACAGTGTTCCATGTCATTTTTTATGTCCTTTGATTTGAACTGACTAACTAAAAACTAAATTAAACAAGATTTCATTATATTGATAGATTGAATCAAACAAGTAATTTGTTCAAATCGATTTCAACGCAACACATTTATCCCAACGTTGAAGAATTGACGTTCTGCTCATGCAGTGCCTCCGCTGCCTCGCAGCGACTCGTCACATCTTCCTTCGTGGTAATGTTACTGTACGGCAGTAGTGTTTTACAAAGTCCCTTACCTATACCCATGATTTAAAATGTCCCCTCACATTACTTCTCAGATGGATCAATGTAATGATCATCTGTTAGCACTGCTCGCTAGAACAGCAGTTTACGGACTGCATTTTGTGAATGCCCACTTACACACTGTCATTTTTAATTAAGAAATCTTTTCAGATTATTTAACTTTTTCTCTCTTTTGAGCGATAGACTATATTTTGAACACAAGGTGACACCCCTAATCCAAGATTTGCGAGCAAACTAAATGACATCAACCAGCGGCTTACGGCAGGGCTACGGTATACAGTCTTAGAGCAGTATGGAGGAAAACAGAAGGAAAGAAGGTCACGAAGGACAAAAGAAGAAATGGGGAACAAAGGGTGGAGGAAGAGGAGGGAAAGCCTGCTAGGGCTAATTAGAGCAATAATAGGGGGCCAGAACATGCGGAGGGAACTGGAAGGGGTCGACATGACGGGCAGGGTGGTGGATGGAGAAGGAGGGGCGATGCGGTGAGAGGGAGGGCAGTGGTGGGAACAAGACCTGGGCCTTCCCCGCACTAGGGGGATGCTAGGTAATGGAGGGTGGCTTTCTCGGCAGACATAAAATCGCTAGAGCAAACCGGCAAAATGCCCCATGGTCCCGAGCTCGGCCTCGGCAAGAATAAATACCTGCTCCTAGAAAACCAGACAGCCATTTGTGTAAGTATACCACACGGCTATTCGTGGAGCCACGCAAGCAGCGCATCTCTCAGCAGGGTCCCTCCATGTCCATTCTAGTTACAGTAGCTCTATGTCGGTGGAAACCCCTGGGAGGTCCTGTGTCGTTGGGAACTCTCGCCTCTTGTTAGCCACTACATGGCTACGGTTCTTTGATCAGCTCAGCTGACTCTTAAGCTCGGCTTAGTGCGGCAGGGGTCTGGAAAATCTGGGGAGAGGGAGAGAGGTAAAAGGTGGGGAGGGACGATGGAGAGAGGGAGTGACTGATGGCACCCACTGAACCATGCATCCTCTGGCCAGGAGTTGGAGGGAGGGGAAGAGGGAGGAGATAAAAGACAAGGAAGGTGATGGGGGATAAGCAGGTTGAAGAGGACGGAAAGGAGGGGTCTCCCCTGACAGTCACACGCTTCACTACTGCCATCACCAGAAGGCGCTGACCCAACGGCTGAACTGAAGCCAGGCATGAAAGCAAGGTTGACCACAGTGAGTTTAGGAAACACTGGGATGAAAAGAATTTGCAGGGACGCACGGCCTCTGCATGTCATTAGATGAACAGGACTATGGAGCGTTCGTGGAAAGTGCTCTCGCCAGCCTCTCGCAGTAGCTTTCAGAATTAAGTATCCAAAATGACATAATCAGAAGCAATTAGGACATCAGTCAACAACAATAACTTTGCCAAACATTTCAACTCTCAAACTGTTTTTCTCCTCCACATTCTGAAGATGTTTTTTTTTTTTTTTGTCCAACACGGCACTTGATGCTGCTGTGTAATTTGGGGGGGAAGATGCCCTGTTCAACTCCATAATGAGCAGAGCCAACAGTCTCTTCAGGGGCACTTGAGCCCGGCCAGAGGAGCTCTCCTTTGGGGCACAGACGTACATTATACATTTCTGTGCTGAGTTAGCATTCATTCAGACGCCACCTTCTCATGTGGGCTCTCCAGGGTGAAAAACATCGACAGGAAAGGCTTGACGTGCTGTAATTACTGGAGGGCCCTACAAGGTCTCTGGGAATACTGCGAACTCATGTACAAGTTTGCATACCAAGCGATGTGTAGTATCTTCCAGATGTATGACTGCATACAAATTTCCCTCATGTGACATCAAAGTGATGCTGCTTCACTGAATAATCCCTATCCGTTTCTTCAAAAAGTACTAATCCACAACCCACCTGTTGTGTTACATAATCCTCCTCCAATACTGTTTACATGTCCACATGTGTTTCACCGGAACCCTGACAACACCAGATAATCTGATAGGCCCCTGATGTCTTAATTGTGCGTGCATGGGTATGAGACTCTGCTAACTTCATTTGCTGGTTTCCTGTTTGGGGAGAGTTCACTCAAAGAGATAAGAGTAGTGAAGGGCTGTATCATGCACCTTCATTGTGTTAACAGTTAACCAAAAAAGTTAACCAGAAAGAACCAGAGATAACATCTTGGTATCCACAATGCAACTAGAACGCCGAAAGGGCACGCCTAGAAGATAACCGGCAAGTTGCCAAATTCTCGTTTGATGGTTGAAGTTACGACCTCAACAGGTTTAAGTTAGGCATTGACCTCGAATGGTTAAGGTTAGGCATTGACCTCAACTGATTTAAGTTAGGCATTGACCTCGAATGGTTAATGTTAGGCATTGACTTCCAATGGTTAAGGTTAGCCATTGACCTTGAATAGTTATGGTTAGACACTGTCCTTGAATGGTTAAGGATAGGCATTGACCTTGAATGGTAAAGTTAAGCATTCACCTCAAATGGTTAAGGTTAGGTATTGACCTTGAATAGTCTAGATTAGGATAGGTCGTCGGGCAGTGCGTCTCGCAAGAGTTTTCGCATGTTTTCACAACTTGTGGGTAACCATCGAGACATGACCAACTGAAAGCTTCATCTGAGATTCCACTATGCTATGCTAGTAGCAGCTATTGTAGCCTCAAGCAGAGATGAGTCTCTCACAACCAATAAGCAAGCGGATGTAGTTGGGGGAACAAAAGCAAAAAGCTAGCTCTTGTGACCTGTCCTCTCTGAACAACCTTCAGAGCCATCTTTCAAACAAGGCATTGTTCATATGCCTAAAGGACAAACAGTATGTTTGCCTTTACCTGACAAGTGACCTCGTGGCTGGGGTGAAAATAAGTGTGTGACCTTTCAACAAATTCTCACTCCCAGCTCGTCAAATACAGACACTTGGTCAGTGGCTATACGTTTCAAACTATGACGCTCTAGGTTCCCCTCTAGCGTCAGTTTTGGATGTGTCAGGGACGGCGTGTCCGTTTTAGCTGTACATGCATACAATGTATTTTCAAAATAAACTTCCACCATAGATTTAATTAGGTTTTAGGTTTACTCGGTTAGGTTTAGGCAACAAAACATCCATGGTTTCACACAAGACACAAACTGTGTCCTCCTGGGTGAAAGTCTGTGTTTGTCTGAAGCGTATGGGTTTACATTGGAGTTTGTTGAAAGTCCAGTGCGTCTCATACAGACGCTAAAGGGTGCCTCGGTGCGTTGGTATCAGATGCCAAGAGCCACTGACCAAGCGTTGGTATTTGACGAGTTGGGAGTGAGAATGGGTTGGACCATGTACATCAAAGTAAAAGCTTATTTGTATTATCCCCGATAACAATCTTTCTGTAACAGTAACAAAGTAGATTTAGTGGCCATAAACTAAAGTAATTTGAACTTTTTTTTTGTTTTGTTTGCTCTAAGCCTACAGGCAGTGAGTGTTTGACACTCAAAACATTGCTGAGTGGAGTTTTTCCACTTGGACTTGTACCGTTGTAACCCCACCAATGGCAGGGTGTTGTTATGATTCAAAATCAGAAAGCCCCCAGCGCTCCACCCACCACACTTGACCTGTACAGAGCACTTGTTTTGCCTCATTTTCATCTCTTCTCGACCCTCTAGTGCTCAGCTGACCTCTGTGCTCTGACCACAACTCACCCCATATGGCAAGCCCCTCATTAGACACTGCAAACCTGAGCACACAGGGGTTACGGTCACACATACACCAGGAATATGCAAACCTATAACAATAGTGTGGATGAGAAGGGCTTGGAGGATAATAAACCAGGGTTGTTTTGGACCATAGAAATAGAATAGGAGTAGAAGGGACATTCCCGTTCAAATCCACGTAGCAGGGCGGTCAGAGTGGCGACCATTTTTATGTGTACCGTTGAAATTTCGGCAGCTGTTGCGGGCTAACTTCGTATAAGCTAAACAGACTTATGGCTAGTTGCGGACTCACTGAGGTTTTGCAGTAACAACCAAAACGAGTAGTGGAGAGTGTAGAGAGTGTAGAGAGCCAGAGTAAATGAGTACAATTTAACAAGTTCATGCTTCATCCACTCACTCTTATCATAGCGTTGGAAAGCACATTGCTTTTTCCAGATGAGTGACAACTTTGTTCGACTCACTTTCAGTAACCAGTGGAGCATTAAAGCATGACGGAATTAGCAAACTAGCTGTTCGCTAGTAAGCTAGCTAGCTCGCTAATTCCACCATGCTTTAATGCTCCACTAGATACAGAAAATGAGCCGAACAGCTGGCTGGGTCTAACGGTCCCTCTGCCTGACTCCCACCACTCCGGAGAAGAACAAGCTACCTAGCTAGCTAGGCAGCCAACCATCTTCAGAGCTGCGACCACACATTTCAGCCCCACTGAAGCGTGTTGCCACCATAACAAGAAACAACAATTGGCATTTTCTTTTGTACCAGTTAAATGACCAAGGAAAACAGTTCAATGTCCTTTTTACCCTGAATTCTATTTCTATAGAACCATGTGCAGAGCTCCATGTCTCGCCCTTTCTACCCATATATGTGTGTGAATGTTCGAGAATGTGTATGTGTAGTTAGGAGTTTTCAAGGACATGCTCGGTGCCGGATAAGTGCGGTCACATGCATGTTCACATGTTCTGTTGTTTTTGTGATGTTATGGTGGATCAAGTTCATGGTTCAATTGGTAGGAGAGGTGAGGAAAAGGGCAAACAAAAGAGCGAACGGCTAACACATGGCATCAAGTGAGAAAAACCTAAAGTGAAAAAAACATTTAGAATACCAACAACATCCTTTTTGTCCTGCTTTATATTTTGGTTTATTCTTCGGTGAGCAATACTTTTTTTTTTACATCCAAAGTCTGTTGAGACCAACCTTGAGAGTATAGGCAAGAACATGTTGTGTAGACAGGCTGTGTGTATGTGTGTGTGCAGGGTGGGAGTGAGACATGTCTCTTGCAGATGTGAGAAAACGGCCATGTCTCCGGGACCGTGTGTGTGGACAGTCTAATTTGCAGAATAGAATGATGTGGTTAGTCTGAAGGGAATTGAAGGTAATGTAATGAGTTGAGTTGAAGCAGAGCTGATGGGGGCGCGCAAACTGTGGGAAAGCTCTCCAAAAGACACACCAAACACTGGAGTGTGTCTGCATTTGCAGCTCGTAAGGATGTACAATCGGGTGAGCTCTCACACTCTCTTTCTCTCTTTTCATTTGTCGCGGTCACCATGGTGATGTGTGTGTGTGTGTGGGGGGTGGGGGCTCGCCTCGGAGGCCCATAATTCCCAGAGAGCCTGTCTGGCTGTGACACGTCCTTTTCAGCCAGGCATTGTTTGGATGCTGATTTACGTGTGTTTGTTGCACTTTTACCACCACCTCGTCCACACCTCCAGGGGGGGCGGCAAAACCTTTAAAGGATCAACGCACCCGAGACCAGGAACAGCATGGCGTCAAAGTTTCTGATTAAATGATAGCGATACAGATAGAAAGTCAATCGGATGTGAGCAAATTGTGCAAGAAAATGCCATTAATTAACTGGTCATTGTGACTTGCTGTTTTTCCCATCTTTTTCTTTCCCTCTCCTTTTGAAACAGTGTTTGTTTTCCCGACCAGCCCATCCCTCTTCCCTCCCAGTGGGCGGTCCTACAGCACAGAGGAGCCCAATCACAGACGAGCCCTCTACCCCATCCCTCCGTGGTCAGCCTGTTAAGGACTTTTTGTCTTCACGTTTTTTTTCTCCCTTTTCCTCTTTTTTCTCCTGCTACCCCTCGTTGAGCCACTTGAGCGAGGAGCAGATGGAAAGATTGTAGTGGGGGGAAAGTAAGCAAGCAGCACAGAGTAAGACAGAGAGAGAGAGAGAGAGAGAGAGAGAGAGAGAGAGAGAGAGAGAGAGAGAGAGTGAGTGAGAGAAGCCATGCAGAGAGTGAGGCAGCCCAGCGACAATGCTTGATGAACTGAACCGCTGACCACCAGAAAAGGCTTTCTTCCACTCTGACCGAGCCCCAGAGACATCAAGGAATCCGACAAGACATTCGACTAATCGTCCCAACTGACGTTGTATATATAGAAAAGAGTTAAGAGACGAGGAGAAAGAGGGGGAGTTCCACAGATGAGAGTTAAAGCCGAGAGGCAGAACGTAGATGCTCAGAGTGACCAGATAGAGAAAAGTGAAACGAGTGACAGGATCGCAACAGGTGTGTCCGTGAGGACTGCTCAAAGAAAGGACGACACGCCAGGGTCACCCCCGGAACAAAAAGCTGACGCGAGCAGAAAACAGGGAGGTACAGACAGAAGTTAGAGGGACATAGCTAAAAGAGAGATTTAAAAAAGAAAAAGGATGGCCAACTCAGGTCTCCAGTTGTTGGGTTACTTCCTGGCATTGGGCGGCTGGATCGGCATCATCTCCACCACCGCCTTGCCCCAGTGGAAGCAGTCGTCGTATGCCGGCGACGCCATCATCACCGCCGTGGGTCTGTACGAGGGTCTGTGGATGAGCTGCGCCTCGCAGAGCACAGGACAGGTGCAGTGCAAGATCTTTGACTCCATGCTCTCGCTGGACAGTAAGTACCATGTTTGATTGTGGCTCGACCAAAAACAACCCGACTAACTTTCACCGGCTGATACTCTGACCTCCCATCTTCTAGATGAGGCTCATATTGTTTTTGAGTATCATCGTACATATAATCTTAGTGTGTTGATGGGGCACTGAGGAGTGACTTTCGCTAGATGATGGTTAAAATTCAATTGTCTGCTCGCAAGGCATCACCAAGAACAGTGTCTTTTAATCGTACGTCACACTGCATTCTCACATTGCTTCCTTTAACAAATCGCATTTCAATAAGGCGATTGAATCAGCCAGGATGACACAATATAAAGATCCAGTGAGAACCCCCTCAGTTTGTGGAGGATAAAAAAAGAAAGAAACCGAATCCACGGTGTTGTATTACTGATATCACAACAGCTGTTGCAGCTATTAATCAACAGCAGAAAAACAGAAGGAAAAAAAGTCCCTGAAACCTCGTCGCCTGGACCGGGACACTAACAATTCAGAAGCTGTAAATCTCGCGAAGTCATCATCAAGTTCAATTAAAAACTCCAAAGCGTTATTTGTGAGTGAGTGGGAGTGGGAGGGAGGGGTGGGAGGGGGGGGGTCAGGAATGTGGGGTTCAGACATAAATTAGCTCAGAATATGAGCCTCCTGTCATCTCCAATCTGTGAGTAGGACTTAGAGACTCATAATTAATGGCACGCAGATTACAGGAACCCATCCATCTACTGTCTGCTTAAATCATCCTAGAGATTCTAATGAAAGACTACAGTGGTGGGGGGGGGGGACTTGGGTCACAAGTCATTTTCATAAAACAATTGGGTGTTTTTTTCTCTGTGCTTACGCTTCCCCGCTGTGGCACGCTTGCCACAAAATGAGGCGCTTTGCAAACATTTGCAAAAAAAAACACTCTGTGGCGTCGTGTTGTGTGACGACCCAACATCTCATTTGGCTCATCGCGGTGATAAGAGCGACGTATTGTCCTCCACCGATGAATAGGGGTTGTTTGGAGAAGAAAAGGCCAGTTGTTGAGCCAAAACACCAGAGATATTCCCACAATGCGCTCCGTCTTCCCCACACGCGCACATTGTTCCGTCTGTCCACTAACACACCCAGTGAGTGCAGATTCAGACTGAAGACAAAACACTGAAGAAATGCTTCTAAAAGGGGGTGAAACATACGGCGTGGACCTCTGGGTGAACGCAGCACAGACGAGTCGTGACCGAGCGAGTCTCGATCGATCACAGGGTCATCCAGGTGCTTCCTCGGACAGATTATGAAATGGAGCAGATCAGCATTCGATCATGTGTGCCGAGGGGGCGTTTGGTTTGATCCAACACTAGCGCTGGTTTGAGTAAAAGGATCTCTCCTCCCTGGCTACTTTTCTCAGCGGGGGCAGCATGTGATGGAGGGTGTAATTGTTCACCAGACTGTGGCTGCGCTCCACTGATGCGGCCAAGCAGCCGCGGCGGAAGAAAGTGTTGGATCTGCTCTGCGGGTTTGCAGAGTTTTGTTTTGCTCAAAAAAGGAGATGATGTTTCGGGTTGATAGGAGGATGCTTTTTTATTTTCAGAAGAGTGTGGAGGATGGTGGTGGTGCTGAAAGGACAGCTCTTCAGAACCGGGAACACACAATAACATAATAAACCTTGTATTCGCTTTAGTGTTAGGGTGAAAAAATATTGCCCAAGAGCCAAGTCAGGTCAACTTCCCGTGAATTGTCATTTATTCATGGATAAGGCGGGTGTGCATGTTTTTTATGGTCAACAAATCCTACAAAAAGACCAAAAACAACAATGTGTTTGTCCGCCTCCCAATACTTTCTGACTTTCCTACGCTGTCTGTGGGTCCAAGCGCATTGGTTCCAACCAAGACTTGAATCAAAACAATATCAATAAATAAAAGAAATTCTCCAATATTTAAAAAAGGCCCAGCAATTTCCCTAAAACAGCTGGGCACTGTAGTTTTTAGCAAATCTTTCTCAAACAGAAGGAAATAGTGTATTAACTATTTCCAGCTGCGGATTAATACACATTTGGTGCTCCAGTGTGAGGGTTCATTGTAATGAAGCAAAATGTCACCCAGTGCAACAGTGTGGCTCATTGATGTGTTTTTGATAGTTTTTGCAAAAAAAGGAGCTCTATGGCACAGAGGAAGAAGATACACCAGGCTGTGATACACACATTATACTTGTTAGTACGCATTCATTTTGTCATGGCAAGGTACTTGTGATGGGTTAGGGTTGAACAGGTCAACAAATGGCAAATATATTGTGTGAAGTCGATGTCTTCAAGTCCAGAAGAGCGAGAGTGACGTGTCTGTGGCCACAGAGTGGACGATAAACAGCCGTCTATTCCACTCTTATTTAATTCATTTCATCTTTATTTGATGCGGACAAATACAACATAGCAAATTGCACAAGAGTTATCCAATTCAACGTATCACAGCATTTATAGCTAATGCTAACTTCCAATGCCTGTCCCCAGAAAGGCCTTTTTAAATGAACAAATACAATACATGTTCACAGATTACAAAGTTAAACTATGTGGTGCATTTTGTTGACCTCATAGCAACAGCAGTGCGGCTTGCCAGCATACACATACAGGATTCATCCATGTATGTGTATGTACCTACCGTGACACATCTTTCTGTCTGTGAACAGAAAATAAAGTGCGGTAATACAATCAGGAATAAACATCGAATCAAAGTATGCGCTTGAGGTAAAATAGGACTGCGGTTGTCAGATATGAGTGAAAGTTTCATCTTTGTGTAGTGAGTGGGCAAACTGATATTACGTACAACAGAGTCACAGTGAGCTCACAATGGGACCTTACAGTGCCTACACATACACACTCCAGCAAGCACACATACTCAGTGAAAGCTTGTGGCTGGCACTGCCAACCTTGGACACTGGAGAGAGAGAGAGATGGCCTAATGGGTGAGCCGGCGTCCCTCCCTCCCTGCTTTTAGCCTTTCCTTTACCCCAAAGGCCCCCGAACGTCCCTCTGGTTCGTCACCGACTGAAACCGGCCTGAACCCCCGCACGCCCTCAGAAATAAAAAGAGGAACGCTCAAGAGTGGATGAAAGAACAGAAAATCAAACCTCTCTCTGTTGAAGACTATCCAGAGAGTCCATCAAAAGGAGCTCTAGAGCCATAAATCAGACTTCAAAGATTGTTTCATCCCCCCCCCCCCCATCATAAGTCCCTTCAGATCAGCTTCTGACATGCTACTTCAATGCTGCACCATGAATGATGGTGTGTGTATTTCTGTCACAATGACAAACGAGGACTTCAGGTTCCTGCTCAGGCTGTTGCCCTAGAGCTCTTTTTGAAGTGACTGTTTTTCTCACACATGAAGTCACATTCTGTTACATTCCAATTCAGCATGACTTTCTATTCTTGACATTGGAAATAGTCATTTCACAAACAGGTCCGATTGCTAGCTTTCCCCCCCCCAAAAGCTTTGACGATGAAAAGCTGAAGTATTTTCAGACTAGTCAATTCTATTCTATTCTAATTATACTGTTGCAAACAATGCTTTTCTAGAACTTTGAAGACTGTGAGATGCTGTTGAAAGCTCTGAAAAAAGTCAGTAAATGGACCGTGAGTTAAGTTTTTCTTTTAATTCAAACTATTGTATTTGAGTGTGACAATAATTCTTGACCTTTGAAATAGTTGTCTATATATAAAAGATATAAAATCTTAACTCAAGGGTCACGTACTAGCTAAATGTGAGGCTTCATTTGTGTTTGTTCTGTTCCAGTGGAGCACAAAAGTTCGTTCTTGACCTTGGAAACAGTAGTTTTGACTTAATGGCTCTTTTCCAGAGTTTTGAACACAGTGAAATGTGATTGAAAGCTCAGGATAAATGCAATATTCTATTGATTTTAATCTACTCAATCTCCTTGAAAGGAAAGTTCTTTCTTAACTTTGGAAACAATAGTTTGATGAAAAAACTAAAACAATCTTAAAGCTTCACTCTGTTTTCAACAAAGCTTTGAAGAACATGAAATGAGTTGAAAGCTCTGGAAAAAAATGAGTGGACATATTGTTATCTTCTTCAAACTATTCTATTGTTTTCTTTATCTTTACGTCTATTCAGTGACGTCGTGTTTGTGGCTTTGGTGTAATTTGAAACTTGCCTTTCTCCTGCGATGTACAAACACTGGCTTACACTTCAAGTCATTGTTATTCGGAGGTAATGCCAAAGACCTGTTAAAATAATGCTGTTAAACCTGTACGAAAGGCTCCGTTGTTTCCTTTTAATTATTTGTCAGCTTTGTCGGCTCTCAGAATCGGGATATACGGGACTTTGCGTGTTTACTTCCGCCGCTGGGGCATCAACAATCCCCTCGCTTGTTGCAAATGAGACGACACTCCAGCGGTATTTTGACAGTATCATTAAGCGCTTCGCGTTGCCTCAGCAAAGTCTGATCGCCCTGGCGACAGCCCCGTGAAAACAATCTTGCTTTGTGACAAAGCCACACTAATCCCACTGTGTGAAACATGTAAAGCAGGCCCTCCTACAGCTCCTCTGTGTGTGTGTGTGTGTGTGAGTGAGTGAAAGAGAGAGAGTTGTGTGTTTCATCCGTGTCTATTCCACCTACAGATATTGTGTGTGAGTGTGCAGATATTGTGTATTTGCACATATGTATGTGTATGTGTGTGTGTGTGTAAATAATGTGTAAATATGTTCCTCCCACTGAGTTATGTGTGTGCTGAGGCCCCTGTGGGCGGCGCATTGGATTTTTGAGAAGGCAAAACCACAGTGGAATTATCCGGGGAAGATATACAGGATCGTTTAAAAAAAAGGTCCCAGAGCTTGGCCGAGAAAGTGACCTCTGGAAAGGAACAAGGCAGGAATGACCCTGCTGAACAGGACGGTGGTGGATGAGCTTCCTGCCAGAGAAGCATGTGGTCTCCCATCAACCCCACGTTGCGTGTGCAGCTTCATTCCCTCATAATCGTCACTTTTAATGTCCAGAAATGTGCACTTTATTTCAAGCGATGGACTAAAAAGATATTTTCCCTCACCACTTTCTCCCCCTCTCCCCTGCCGTTCTTCCATATCTTCTAATTGTATCGCCACTCTGTGCCCCCCTCTGCCTCCCCCCTCATCCCTCTTCTTTATCCAGTCCACATCCAGACATGTCGAGCCCTCATGGTGGTGTCCGTGCTGCTGGGCTTCATCGGCATCATCGTCAGCGTGGTGGGCATGAAGTGCACCAAGGTGGGGGACAACAACCCGGTCACCAAGACCCGCATCGCCGTGATCGGAGGAGCTCTCTTCCTGCTCGCGGGTGGGACTTCTGCTGTGTTCTGTTAATGCTCTAATTTGCAACCAATAATGATATAGATATACAGCAGCATCTCCCACAACCAGCGCATTCAGCAAAAGTGGTGTGGTGTTTTTCTAGCCTGAATCTCTCACTGGGGGGGGGTCTTCTCTGTAATTATGAGTCCCTGCTGTAAACAGGAAGTGGTCATTTTAGAGGCATTAGTCGCTGACCACAGACATAAACCACAAGCCCAGGGGAGGGGGGGGGGGGGGGGGGGGGGGGATTAACCAAATGAGGTTTCCCCACAGTTCGTTTGTGAGTTGTTGTAGCTTCAGTGAATGCTTGCTTATTTATCTGTTCTCCCTCCACAGGTCTATGTACACTGGTGTCCGTGTCCTGGTATGCCACTCAGGTGTCCTATCTGTTCTTCAACCCAAACACACCGCCCAACGCCAGGTATGTGAAGGAACCGCTGACAAACTCAACTTCATCAATGCAACATTAAATACTTCTAGTTGTCCTTTCCTTTAGATAGAGTGTCGTGGCCCCTAAAATGCTCTCAGAAAGCATTGCAACCTTTGATGGACGTATGAATGTGCCATATAAAATTCTTACCATCATTATTATGTATATCGGCTTATATAAAATGGCATTTTTGCACATATAGTCGACTGTGTATGTGTATTTTGAGGCAGTGGGCAAATGTCGCCAGTGTTGACGTAATCTTTAAATAAACCATCAAACTATCTATTTGGTGGTTTTTGTCACAGGATTAACGTGACACAATCTACTGGGTTAACCTCCGTTTAAGTCTATGGAATACTGGATACCATCATGTAAACACAACATTGAATTCATCTCATATAAAATAATCCCAGGAACAAAAAGAAACCCCTTTATTAAAAACTGTCGTTCTAAATAACCAAAAGTATGAGGCACATTAGACTAAAAACAGATTAACACGTTCCACTTCATTAGAGTCATTTCCCATCTAACGGCACAAAGTGAGTGATGTCGGTTTGAATCGCTGCTGAGAAGAGGCTGTGCAGAGGTTAGAGACGCTGACAGGAAGGGAAGACGTCTGCCTCCAAAGTCATGTGGATCTGTTGAGTGTTTACATCCAGTAACAGCATTGAAGTAGCCTCATATTTTGTCTGAAGCTGGATATGCAACAGTTGTTTTTACATTAAAATAAATCCCATTAAAATCCATCCCTTGTCCTAGAATTGACAAGCTAATAGTGACAATTGTATCCAGTCTAAATCAACGCTGTGTGGCGGTACTGATTCCCCTGATTTCAGCTCAGATCAGTAAGAAGCCTGTGAAGCAGTTCACAACCACATGATACAGAAATATTTACGTGGAAAAAACAAATCTCGCAATAAAAAAAAAAGCTTCCCTAATAATAATGGAAAATTGCCTCTTCGTTAAACACAAACTCTTGCATGAACAGCAGTAAAAGATCCGCCGTGGTGCAGGTAATCTATGAAAAAAGGTCTTCTTTAATATTCACTCAAACTAGGTTTCAGAATGCACAAATCTCCTGCTACCTGCTACAGCTGTATAGTTACAGCAGTTGTGAGGCTTGTGTTCAACAGTCATCGATGAGTTACAGGACCGTTCAAAAGTATTACATTAGGACCAGGATCTTTTTAGGGGCGGGAGCTACAGCCTATTCCTGCAGTCGAAATGTAGAACAAGGCTATTTTTTCTAATTGTGACTTATAAATATGATTAGCTTTAGCTGCTAGCATTGCTTAATTATGGCTGATAAATGTGGCTAGCTTTGACTGCTAACATTTCCTGAAACATAAGCACGGTTAGCTTAGCTACTACAATATAATAGAATGATCTTTATTGTCATTATACGAAGGTAGGCTACAGTGAAATTTTGCAAGGCTCTCGATGCAGTTAAAATAAAACAAATAAATAAAAGCTTCACAAAATAAAAGTCACTAGTTAACCTAACTAGCAGTTAGTAATTAAGGTTGATAAACATGGCTAGCTTTAGCTGATTATAGTTCCTAATTATAGTTGATAAACACGGCTAGCTTTAGCTGCTTATAGTTCCTAATTATAGTCGATAAACATGGCTAGCTTTAGCTGCTTATAGTTCCTAATTATAGTCGATCAACGTGGCTAGCTTTAGTTGATTATAGTTCCTAATTATAGTCGATCAACACGGCTAGCTTTAGCTGCTTATAGTTCCTAATTATAGTCGATAAACGTGGCTAGCTTTAGCTGCTTATAGTTCCTAATTATAGTCGATAAACGTGGCTAGCTTTAGCTGCTTATAGTTCCTAATTATAGTCGATAAACGTGGCTAGCTTTAGCTGCTTATAGTTCCTAATTATAGTCGATAAACGTGGCTAGCTTTAGCTGCTTATAGTTCCTAATTATAGTCGATAAACAGGGCTAGCTTTAGCTGCTTATAGTTCCTAATTATAGTCGATAAACAGGGCTAGCTTTAGCTGCTTATAGTTCCTAATTATAGTCGATAAACGTGGCTAGCTTTAGCTGCTTATAGTTCCTAATTATAGTCGATAAACGTGGCTAGCTTTAGCTGCTTATAGTTCCTAATTATAGTCGATAAACAGGGCTAGCTTTAGCTGCTTATAGTTCCTAATTATAGTCGATAAACGTGGCTATCTTTAGCTGCTTATAGTTCCTAATTATAGTCGATAAACGTGGCTAGCTTTAGCTGCTTATAGTTCCTAATTATAGTCGATAAACGTGGCTAGCTTTAGCTGCTTATAGTTCCTAATTATAGTCGATAAACGTGGCTAGCTTTAGCTGCTTATAGTTCCTAATTATAGTCGATAAACGTGGCTAGCTTTAGCTGCTTATAGTTCCTAATTATAGTCGATAAACAGGGCTAGCTTTAGCTGCTTATAGTTCCTAATTATAGTCGATAAACGTGGCTAGCTTTAGCTGCTTATAGTTCCTAATTATAGTCGATAAACAAAGAATGTTGGGGATACCCTCAGAGGTATGACCTACTGCAAATGAGGAAATACAGAGGTGTTTGGGGCAGTATTATACTCTCACTATAGTAATCATGTGCATTTTAAGAATCAGAAAAGTGCATTTATAAGTAAAACTAACAAGATTATTTTGATTATTATTTCTTTTACATACCGTGCTTGATGTTCTTTGATATTTCTTGGGTAAAAGCACTTTCAGCGAGTCTTGTTTTTGACTTTCCAATGAGTCGGAGCTAATCATAGTAGCATCTCGGAAGGAAGTGAAACCTATAAAACCTTGTACACTCGCAGCCATCCTGTACACCTGTCCTCTCTCTCTCTCTAACTTGCACAGGTATGAGTTCGGCTCGGCCCTGTTCGTGGGCTGGGCGGCGGCCAGTCTGACGGTCCTGGGCGGCTCCTTGCTGTGCTGCTCCTGCTCTAAAGAGGAAATGCGAGGGCAGCAGTATTACCGCCAATCACAGCCTTCCACAGCCAGGGAGTACGTGTAAACCCCACCCCCTTCCAGCAGCCACCCAAACAGAGAGCATCGGACACACTTGGCACCACCCCCTCCTCAAATTATAAAACAAAACAAAAAGACTATCAAACACACATGCAATCATGTAGTACTTACACTCTGCAGACACAGGTACTCACACAAGCACATCATCCACCGGTAGGATGTATTTTGGTGGCTAAAAAAACTACAAACTTTAATAAATCATTTGCGAGCAATCATCCAGTTTACTTCTATGATGATACAAAGCTTGCAATTGTGAATGGAAACCTCTCAAATGCCTCAATGTCATTTGTTAAATCTACTTGAAATTAGTGCAACAGCTTTAATCTGACCCCCAAAATCACAACACTATGAGTCACCCACTTTAAAATATAAATGAAAGGGAAACTAATCAAAACATCTAAAGGCATAATGTAAAGCGTGTCCCAGCAGATACCCAGAGACAATGGACATGGAGCTAGAAATACTGCAAAAGTGAACTTTATTAGCATGTCCCATGCTTCCTGGTTGGAGCTGCATCTGTGCTTTGTCTCCATGTTGCTTTGTGTATTCACACTCCACTGGTGCAGTTATGTTGTGTAAAGGTACAGCCCACGAATTCACTGTACTAAAGCTTCTCCTGCTCAAACTATAAGCATAGCTGCTGTTGTACTGTGGTGCAACTCTCCAGTTATGGGGACCAGGCCCGTAATCAGGAGTTTAGACACACAGAGGTCTAAGCCCCTCCTCACTGAGTTAAAAAAAAGTCTGGATTCGCCCTATAAAATATCCACCAAGTCAACATGTTCTCAGTCCCAACTCGTCAAATACTGGGACGCTCTATAGGTTCCCCTCTATCATACATTTTGGAGGTTTTCAAAATAAACTCCCATGTTCACAGAAAACGTACGGTTTTCCGCTTGTTACATGCATACAGTCTCTTTTCAAAATAAACTTCCAATGTAGGTTTACTTACGCAACATAACTACTTGGTTAGGCTTAGGAAAAGATCTTTGTTTGGGTTAAGTACATAGACTGTATATTTTGGCCATCGTATTATTGGATTTTGGCCTTCGCCGTTTGTTTTTTGCAACCAGTGAGCAAACTTGACCACGATTGGACTGTGGAGGAGTGGCGCGGAGACGTAGTATACGGCTCTAGTAGCGACCTGTTAATCACAAGCTAGCCATGCCCTAAAGCATACCCTGCTCTATGGTCTATTTGACTATAATGGACTATAATTAACTAAATGAACATCATGTTGTATTGGAGAAGACTTGAAACTAGAGATTGAGACCATAAACTCATGTTTACAATGTTTACTGAGGTAATAAATCAAGTAGAGAAGTAGGGTCATTTTCTCATAGACTTCTATACAATCTTTTTGCAACCAGGGCAGTGGTACCCTGATGGTCAGTAGAGAGAATGCTTAAGGCACTTCCTCATTGGCATCACTTTTCCGAACCGGAGGTTGCCCCCTGGTCAACATAAATATGTTTGTTACTAAAAAAACTGTGGTTGTCACGTAACAGGCGTTGGTTCCTAAGTTACGTGGCAAAACCCTGATAAAATAAGTCAAGTTGACTTGGTTTCACACGGAACACAAACAGCGGTCCCCTGGGGGAAAGTGTGTTTGACCCATTAAACCTCCCCTCCGACTCGCCCAACGCTGACTTTCTTGCTCTCAATACTACGTCAGTTTCGTCGAAGTTGAAAGCCTAGTGCCGAGTGTCTCACGGACGCTAAAGGGCGCCTCGATGCGTCAGTATCAGATGTCCAGGGGCATTGCCCGAACATCGGTATTTGAAGAGTTGGGAGTGAGAACAGGTTAAAGAAGTTTTTAATTGTTGACTGTAAACTCCCCCCGGTTGTTAAACTACTCCAGAACTCCAGAACTACTCAAGAGGAAATGATCTCAGGAGCTACGGCCTGATAAAGAGAAACCTACATGTGAATAAACTAACCACAGTGACAAAAAAGAAGCAGCTGTGTTCAGCGTCCCATGTAATTAAGGGCTCGGGCAGCCATTTTTCAACCGCTGACGAGCTTCCTCACTTTAAAAGAAGCTAGTTCTTACGTAGTCCCGTTTTACACAACAACCACTTGATGAGGGCTGTGCATGAAGACACAACCTGAACTGCATGCATTAGTGGAGGTGAATTGTTAGTAAAAAAGTTGTCTTCTTAGTTTGACTGAAATGAATGCTGTTAATGGTCATTCCACCGTTTGACTCTACACTAAGAGAAAGTGGAGGCTCCCATCACCATGCTCCATCTACTAACACCATCATTCCAGAATCACACACACCTTCATCTCATATTCTCTTGTATAACCAAACCAATGTCTAAGATATGAGTTAATTCATGTACTTCCCACACAGGTATTAATCTCACTGGGGATCATAAGCAATAAGACACCACAGTTTCATTACTTTACAATAGACTATAAGCTAGCATGTTTAAAACAGACTTATGAATAATATAAATGTCATGTTTAACTTCACTGCAGTAGATCTACACGTGTTATTGCAGACCACTGACTACTCCACGAGGATGCATTACAATAGATGTCTGCAACGTTTTAAAAAATGTGCCTCCACAGTAGAGGCTGTAAAACTCAACAGTCGGCCTAAATTGGCTCTTGAGTTCCCCGCTTGATGCTCCCACATCAATGTGCCATCGCTTGTGTTTCTAAAAGAGCCGGTCCATCACTGTTCCAGATAATAAAGCCATTAACTTTTCTTAGAAACGCTCCCAGTCCCCCCGTTTCCCGGTCATACGGCCTCTCTTCTTAGTAGACACTTGTTTGTGGAGTGCTCTGTGGAGTGCTCTGACAGATTGGGGTGGGGGGTGGTGGGCCTATAGAAAATTCCTTGTGCCCTTTAGATAATAGGGGATGTCAGGCGTTACTTGTTTGTCATTAGTAGCTGCGCTTTGAATAGGGATTGCTCAACAAGTCTGATTTAAAAAAAAAAAAAGACCTGTAATGCTATGACCAAAGAAATGAAAATATATATTTAAAGTAATGATTTGAAATTTCAGGAAGGATGCTTATTTGTTTGTTTTTTTGCCGGAAGTTAGATGAGAAGATCGATGCCACTCTCTTATCTGTCTGTTAGATATTAAGCTAAAAGCAGGGGGACGGTTAGCTTAGCATATCATTCAGCCTGGCTCTGTCTGAAGACAACAACAACAACAACAAAAAACATAACAAATGAGACATTATATTATTTATTATATATTATAGTGCTGGCCGGTAGATTTTGTTACTTTTGGACACAGCCAAGCTAGTTGCTTTCTCCCCTGCTTTTGCTAAACTAAGCTAACCTAGCCAAGCTAGCTAGTTTGCTCTGGTGGCTCTAGCTTTTATATTTACCATAAAGATATAGAGAGTGGTATTAATCTTCTCATCTAACTCTCAGCAAGAGTGTCCCCTGCATCAGCCAGTCCATCATTATAAGCCTAATATTTATTTAAAATATGTAATCTCCGTAAAACTGTAGCGAGCTGCCATGTAGCATCACCTCCCGTGCTCCTTCTCGTTGACTTCCCATCCCCTTTTCTTCTGCTAACATCTGTATAATCATCAAGCGCCTCTGCTTTCTTTCTAACACTTCATAGCTGCTGTGAGAATCTGAGCAGTCTTGATGTGTCTCTTCTTTCTCCTCCTGTCCTCTGTTCTCCTCTCACTGTCTTCTTCTCTCCTCTAATTCAGGGCAGAGTTGTTGAGTGAAACTAGTTTCCCCGACTGATCAGCCCTTTTATCGAGGACTGTCCCGACTGTCCAACGTCTTTCTTCCCCCCCCCCTTTTTCCCCTCCCCCCGTTTTTCTCTTCGACCCTAAATTTGGACCTCTTGCAGTAGAATACTCCCCTTTCTTCATTACTACATCTGCACCTTAGTGGGAACCAAGATGCAATGTCTTCTCCCATTTTTGTCCCCTACCTTCTGAGCCTTTTCTGTAAATATGGACTCCTAAAGGACGATGATTAAGACCTTCTATTTAAGAAATGAGGTGGCCTGCTCCGTTTCCGTGTGAACCCTCTACTACACCTCCCACGCCCTCCTTTGTCTCACTGTTGGCCAAACATTAACAATGAGTTGAAACTGTTTTTGTGGTTTTTGTTTTGCGCTGATTTATTATGATTTCTCTTATATCCTATGACCTCTGGGTGTTTTTTGTAATATGTCTTTTGGGTTTACTTTTGTGCGCTGTGACTGTACCTTGACTGAAACGTGTTCTTTTTCCCTTTTGAATTGCAGACCAAATGTTAAAAGTACCCCACCAGAGAAAAGGGAGCAGTACTTGTAGTTTGGGAGAGTCTTCTGGCCTTACCAAGGTTTAGATTCTGTCTACAGACAAAACCCTCTCCCTGAGGACTTCAAAACAGACACACAGACACCGTTAAAGAAAGAATTTATCAACAGCAAGCACATTGCAGCAACATAAATTAGAGTCTTTGTTGTAAAAGAAAGAAAAATGACATTTTTGGGAGTTTTTAGAGTTGTTTTTTAGATATCCTGGTTTTGTCTGTTTTGCTGACTCTGGGAGAGACAGTCATTCAGGGTATGTTTTCTATAACATGTTAAAATGCCCGGGTGTATATACCACCTACCCTATTCCTTTTTTTTTTTTTTTTTACTACATATATAATGTTTTACTACAGTGCCTTATAACACATGTTTGAGCACACGTTTGTTTCTGACTTCATGGATTCTTCATAGTCTCCCGTCCCATCTTGAAGGACGTGCGTGTCCATAGTTCCCCCTGCCAGCAGTTCTGTGTGCCTTTTAAAAAAAATCTATTGTCGGACTTCTGGAAATGAATGTGAAGCTACTCTGCAGTACCACTTATGAAACAACAAAGACATACGTACGATAGATCTGAAGCATAGTGCCTTGTGTGCCACTGTTTGTATTAAGCTGTGTGCCTGTTTCCCTGTAGCCTGGATTGAGGATATACCCAGTGCGTTCATTTTGTTTCGTTAAGTGCCAATATGATTTTGTGTGAATGCCATGACAGAGTCATTGCGTTATGGACTCTAAAGGATGTACTGTACTGTGTGTTGTCTCCTGTACTAAGGAACGCCCGTTGTCAAGCCTGCATTTATTTACCACGCCATTCATTTCTCTAATATTTACCCCCCTCAATGTTGTGTATCATCTCATTTACGGTATACCCCTGTCTGTTTCTTTTAGAATAAAGCAAACAGATGAAAAAAACCAAGAGATTTGAGTCATGAGTCATGTACTTTTCACCCTCGACTGACTTTTTGCCCCCCCCCCACACCTTCCCCCGCTTGTCCCTCCCCTTTTCCAGCTCAAATATTTCTTTTGCACCCCGTTGTTCAATAATTGCAGACGTGGAATTCCACTTCTGCTCCACTGGACTGTTGCACATTCTCAAAGGTGGACTCACGACTGCTACAGTTGATAACGAGGCTTGATTTTTCTTTTAAAAAACTTGTATTAAATCACGAGTTTGGAATTAAGGATTAGCTTCTACAGACCCATATAAAGGGTTACTTGGGTATTTTTCAACCTTCTTCCCATGTTTCTGTGTCTTACCACTAAGGAAATTTAAATTGGTCTAGTATTGAGGGAGAACTCTGCAGACGGGCAGCAATCTCTCGGTACAACTCCTTACCCGTCCACTAAAAGTACTTGTTTTTGCCACTGACAGGCTCAGATTGTTATTATAAAGTGTCTGACTACAGTATGGAAAGAACCCTACAAATAATCAAAACCTTTTTCTTTACCTTTAGCTTGATCCGGTCTGTTTGTTATTGTTCAGAGAAGTCTCGTTCTGTGAACTCAAGCGCATCCACATTGTGGATATCCTCTAAATCTTTCAGCCGTAACATTACTTTTGTTTTTTAGATAACACTAAGCTACGCTTACAAACTCTGACAACACCGCCACTACTGTCTCCAACTCTCACTCACGTTTCTACCATTGTCTTCCAGCAAGTCACAATTACAAACAGAAAGCGAAAGGTTGAGAAACATGTTTGGAGGGTTCTTTCATAATGTTGCCAGACACTTAAAATATCAATCTGAGCCTTTTTCAGATCGATCACAAGCACTTTTAGTGGCGGTACATTGACGGTGAGGAGTTGCCCTGAGCAATTATATTGCAGCACGTTTAGCTGCCGTCTTCAGCGTTGTCCCTCAATACTGGACCAATTTCACAGTTCTTTGTCCCTATTAAAACGTAAAAACATTGGGAAATACGTTGACATTTTTTTATTAAAGTTACCCTTTAATGCAATATACACATGGCCAAATGTCCATTGTAAGAGTTGCTTGTTGCAATCATTCCACCTGTCTATACTGGCCATGAAGAAGTGTTTGCCCAAAGATATTCCAAGGTAAGAGATGGGAGACAAAATACATAACTTTCATTCTGGGCAAAAATGCATTCCAAAGTTCAGCCGACGCTAATATGAGGCTTTAGCAGTCTGAGTAGCGGTAAGCCAAATCAAACAAATCTTCCAAAGTTACAGTCTTTGTCGACCCAGTCACCCGACAACAGTGTCAATGTTTGACCATACAGCAAAACTCCAGAACACATTTATGTCCTGTTCCAGTGTTTTAAAATTATTTTTTTCTACATTATTTGCACATGGCAGTTTATGTATGTTTCAACTTCATGTAAATGTCATGTGGACAACTAATCATGTCAATTTTGATTTCCCCAACATGTGATAGCCGATTTCCAAGTTCAATGGAAAAACATTGTGCAGGAAACAACAAGAGTCTGCTTCTTTAAGTCCATATGTGTGAACAGGTGTTTAAATTGGAGTCCCGTTAGGAAGGGACGTTTCTTCACGGCCGGTATGGAGAGATGGAGTTATTACTGCGACCAATAACTTTCAATATGGACATGTGGGTATTTGTAGTAAGATAGGGTTGAATAAATATGAACCACGTCTTTAAGAAAATCAGCTTCAAATAACATTGGAAGATCTTGATTATGTGGATGATTTGAAGAACTTTAAATCAATGCCACATTATTTTAGTACAAATATACAGTCCGTTTCAAAGCCGCTGTCTTCTTACCAAACGAGGCAGACTGTCCATGAGTTTGTATACTGAGTTTAAATAAGGTAGTTTGAGAAAAATGCACACTGAAGACACCAGTGGTGGGAACGGTGTACGGACGTGAAATCTCACATACACCTGACATGTACGGATGCGCCTACACTACCCATGACTATACGGTCTGTTCAGCAACGCTGACCGTTCACACCGTTTAAGACTGTCATGCAATAAAAAACCACATTTCCCGCAAGGACATCTGCTCCAATATGTAAACTATACAAAAACATGTCACATGAACCGTGATTTTTAGCACACTCATACAACTCTAATTAAACAGTATCAGCATCTGTCTCTTCCTGCTCAAGCTCCTTGAGAGATATTTTTGTTCTTCTTATCAGAGATAACAGTTTACTGATATAAGATATACATTCACTGTAATTACTGTATGAATATGTGGGAACACGGAGCCAAGGTTACATGCACAATGAACCCGTTGAACCGAAGCTTGCAGCAGAAACCAAACTATTGTAAAAACAGGAATGTGTTTTCCCACTCTCAGCACTTTGAATGATGGATGATGTGTGAGACATGCCTTCGATTGGGACTTGGACATCGTGGTAATTCAGGAATGTCAGACTGGAAACTCTGGAATTTATTTTATTGCTGAACTGTAAACATCATTACAACAAAGTTAAATGTTTTCAGAGTGAAACTCGCCATTCTTATTGCAACCCAGTCGCCAGAACGAAAAGTTGACATTCTACGTTTCTGCAAACCACAGGATACGTTAAATGTCGATGTTTGTGAACCAAAAATATGTTTCATGAATACGTCTCATATTAGCCTCGTATCACACTTGCAGAAACGCACAATGCAACGTTTTAAATGTGATGAAACGATTAGTTAGGTTTAGCCAACTAAACTACTTGGCTAAGCTTAGAAAACACATCATGGTAACAACGTAACGTAACAACGCAACATCGTAACTTAAGGTAACAACGTAACGACGCAACAACGTAAAGACGCAACAACATAAAGACGCAATGACGTAACAACGCAACAACGTAAAGACGCAACAACGTAAAGACGCAACAACGTAACGACGCAACAACGTAACGACGCAACAACGTAACGCAACAACGTAACGCAACAACGTAACGCAACAACGTAACGCAACAACGTAACGCAACAACGTAACTACCATTAATAAAACACATCATGGTAACAATGTAACGTAACAACGCAACATCATAACTTAAGGTAACAACGCAGCGACGCAACAACGTAAAGATGCAACAACGTAAAGATGCAACAACGTAACGCAACAACATAACGCAACAACATAACGCAACAACATAACGCAACAACGTAACGCAACAACGTAACGCAACAACGTAACGCAACAACGTAACGCAACAACGTAGCGACCATTAATAAAACACAAATGGCCTTCGCTGACTTTCTTACTTAAAGTTATGTAACAAGCGAAACACATTAAGTACCATCCTAACGTAACTCGCGTCAATAAATATCCACCGCCCTTGGCAAGCCTAGGTCAATGTTTACTTTTACATGTGACACGAACAGTGGTCTCCTGGGTATAAGTCCTGTGCTGTGCTGTTTGACCCATCCACCCTTAGTGAACTTAATTGCTAGTTAAATTTGTTATTATACCATGTAACTTAACCACTTAAAACACGTCAATAACGATGGCTCGATATACTACATCACAACGTATCCGTGGTTTGCAGAAGCGTACAATGACGACATTTATTCCTGGCGGCTGGGCTGCATATTTAGAAGTTAAGTGAGAGCAGACTTCAGCACTTCATGGAGCTACTTTCTTGAAAAAGCTTTAAATGTAAGTTTTGTAGTTTGACGTAGACTGCTGTGACACGACAGCATTGGTCCCGGCTTCCTGGCCCGGAGCGAGTCTCGGTTGCATCCAGGTGGCATCACAGATATGAGACACACTCCTGATCGCCAATACAGCTGAGGTAAGAGAGCAGAACACACTTCCCACCATCAACCAGTAAGAGAGTCCAAACTCAAACGTTATCCCTGGCATTCCCAGAGTCACCTGTTAAAAAGAAAGATGCAGAAATAATGAAGCAAGCACATTACGCCTTAAAGGCATGACAACTTTCTATCTGTGATTTTTTTCCTTCTTCTCTCTCTTATTAGAACTTCAGGAAAAATGGATTTTGCGATTCCAAAAGAACCTCTACCTTGATTTTATGAAAAAAAGTACACCATTAAACCTGTGCTGCAGGCTCGTATCCTCTCGCTCTATGAGACCTTTTTTTTCCTCGGTGAATTCCACCGCCTGCTATCTAGTTAGTCTCTAACTCGACCGCAGCTCTTTCAACTTATTTCAGCCTGACTTGGCAGGTTTGTTTCTGAGCTGGACATCAAGCGTCAGTTTCTTCCTACCAGAAAGAAACACACCATTACTGACACACACACACACACACACACACACACACACACACACACACACACACACACACACACACACACACACACACACACACACACACACACACACACACACACACACACACACACACACACACACACACACACACAGCAGATTCAGGAGCCGAGGAACAGTAAACATGAAATAAAAGGGTTTATTGTTATCAAAATGTTGCTTTGCAGTGTTGATACAATTAGAATTGTCAGTGTGGTGAAAATATTGAAATATGAAAGTTCTTTATCAGAAGAGTGCGATAGAAAGGTGAGCTTAATGGCTGCTAGGCAGGACATTAATTTGGCTGTATTTTTGCTGAGACAACATTAACAGAAAAACTTTTGGAAATGGAAAGACAGAAATGGGTTTGGTAGTGGCTCCATAAAAAAAAAAAAAAAAATGGTTTGGCTGCATTAAAAAAAGAAAAAACAAAACAAACTCATATAATATAAGTGTTGTGCAATGACACCTACTTCTACACACACACACACACACACACACACACACACACACACACACACACACACACATTTTCAAACCGATACACGAGTCAGAAGTTCAGCGTTACAACTGTTGAAGTGTAAATAATGAAGTCGTGCGGACATGTGTTGAACCAGAGCCTGATATGAATCCGAAGTAGTCACCCACTGTGCAGGAACCACAAAACCCAACAAACTGCTTCAGGCTGGATTTGATTACGGCTGTTTTTGTCATGAGTGAGGAGCCGCAGTACGGACCTCCGCACAGACAGAGGGCGCCAGAGACCTGCAGCAGCCTGCCCAAGTCTGATCTAAATTGTTGTCTCTCCTGTGTTTAGGATTTAGGAGGTGACAAGTTTTTTTTGTGAGAATAATCTTTCTAAGTTCCTTAAAAAACTTTTTCTTTTTGCAATAATAATAATACATTTTAAGGAGGGGCCTTGGATAACGTGATTGGCGTGGATGTGTCTCTGTACCTGGCAGACGCTCCATGTAAGACAGACACAGACACATCACACGTCCTCAGGCCCACCAGGCTGTCGTGGACACACTCCCCCCCCCACAGGCCTCGGCAGCGGGTGCTCAGACCCACGGAGGTCAGCTGATCTTTAGCCCCTTACTGGACCAGCAGACACATTGGAACGTGGGAAAGGCCTGGTTATGCTAACATGGGCATAATCATGATTAAGTAGTAATAATAAGGCATTTGAAATAAATAAAAAAAACATGAATAATGTCTAAAATACACTCTTTACAGATAGACTGCACAGTAGTGCAGCCTAGTGGTGGCTCTACACACTGTCACCATACGAGGATTAGCAGTGTTTGCAGATGAGAAGTTGTGTGTGTGTGTGTGTGTGTGTGTGTGTGTGCAGACGTGTTTCCTACCCTCCAACAGTCCTTTCCAGCAGCAGCGATTAGCAGCAGCGGGCTCGTCAGCGCTATCAGCAGCCCCAGGACCTCAGTCTGTCCTCTGTTCATCCTGTCCTTTCAGTCCGCTGCTGCTGGAACAATTGGCGGCTTATTTTAGTTCATGAAAAATATCAGAAGTGACTTTGCAAAAAACGCTGAACAAGTGCAGCTGATTTTTCCAGACAGGATTGTGTTTGAGTTCAGTCGTAGAGCGTCTCTGAATTAATGACTTTTAAACGGAGATAATGAGCCGCACACTCGTGGCACCGAGGAAGGCGTGTTCAGATCTGTTACTTAAGTAAAAGTACAGAATTATCAGCCAAATGTACTGAAAAGGGTTTCAAAAGTCACACATGTCATTCCTTTGGTCTAAGACGGTCCACAAATATTAGTGAGCATGAACAACTCTGCTGAAACTCAAATTTGTGATGTCATCAAGTATAAAGCCTGGAGCTGCTCCAAAGACAAAGCATTAGAAAAGATGTTATAGATGACACTAAGAGCACCCAGGGAAATGTTCTGAGTAGATCGGTACATTTTAGGTTTCACAACTGAAAACTATACAACAAAATAAAGCTCATTTGGTTTAAATAAAATTAAAATTAAAATCAGCCTCCCAATTCATTGTCTTTGAATCACCAGACTTTATACTTGATGACATCACGAGTTTGGGATTGAAGGCCTTTACACACTGGGATGCGTGACGAATAAACCACACGGAAAATGCGAAATGCTCACATGGGAGGATTTTACGTCTGAAAGGTATAAGAACGGAAGGAGTGGATTTGGGGCAATAGTTTGACCGCTTGGTTTAAACTACGGAGCCAGAGGCCCAATGTCCCCCCTAAACCCTCAAACCCTAAACCCTCAAACCCTGAACCCTCAAGGACTTACTGACGTCACCTGGTAAGTGGTTGAGTGTGAGAGACTGTGAGGGCTTGAGATGGTGGAAATATGAACGGGACAACACATCACGTTACCATGAAAACCACAATAAATATGATGTATAATTGTGTGTATTTATTTTATACTTTGTACTCACTGATTTAAACATCTTCAGGCTCTTTCCTCACAAGATGAGAAGTAACTTCATATAATCTATTTACTTGTTTTTGTCAAAACAGCTTCAATGACAAATATTTGATGAATAAATGAATAAATATATCTTATATATATAGATATTATCTATATATATAATATCTTCTGATTTCATGTTTATTTTTTGTTCCATCTTTAACCCTTAATGTTTCTGAGTAAATGTAATACTTCAGGCTGAACACACCGTCCTCTTTGTTTACCTTCTTTTTTTTTTCCGTCTCCATGCGTCCACTGGTTACCCCGTGTTTAACGTCACATTGCAATGATTTGTGGGTAATTCCCTTAGGCTAAGTCAGCATGCTGACTTACGGTAAGGCCTCATAAAGGGCTCAAAATGTCTGCGAGAGAGCCTCAAACACTCGATGATTTGACAGTGGGACAGAACTAAACCCTCACGGACTTCGCGGGAGCGCGCCGCACAACGTGATTGGTTGATGCCTTTTTATTGCGGCGAAAGCTCAGAAAAATCAACCCTGTTTTGAAAAAAAGATTTAAAAAGCTTTTTTGAAGCATAATATCTGTGGGAAAGTATTTGTGACAAAAATAACAGCTCAAAAAAATGATATTGACGTGTACATTAATCGTACCGAACAACCCCCCCCCCCACACTGTGTAAAGGCCTTTTACTTCTCTGAATGTGTGAGTTTTAGCGGTCTAGTTTAGAACTCTACGTTCTGTAATTAAAAACATACACATGGTGAGCTGTTTATTAGAATTGATTCGTTTCTTAAGAATCAATATCTTGAAGATATTTTTACATTCCTGCTGAACTCTTCACCTGCTTCAACTACACACTTGACAGTTTATCATATTTTATTATACATTTCCATATTTCACGTACTTGGCAATGAACGGTTTCTGATTCTGATCGACTTCAGACAAAATCAAAAACGCTTCAGCATTTTAACCCCAAGAATTCATTTCTCTGGTAATGAAATGAAAAAAAATTGAAACACCATGAAGACCAACAAACAAAATAGACCAAAATAATGTGTACTCTCTTTTTACAAACAAATACAAATGTCATGGTGACGAGATTTAGAACGATTGTTTTAACAAATGCTCATTTTGTCAAAGTATACCTACCTACATGTTGATGACAAGAGAGGAGACAGACCTCTGTCTGTGGTTAAAATATGATATCCAACTCAGATTTATTGTATTAAAACGATCCTGAGCTCGAGACAACTTCCATAACTTTCAGACGGTTACTGTACTAAAGGCAAATGTTTTCAAAGAAGTTACTTTATCTTTTAATGAGGAACATTTCTTCAACTGTTAAAAGTGATCTCCTCCTGTGGTGGAACAGCCTTTCTTTAAATATCTTGAAAAATCATAGTAATCTTGCAGCTGTCATGCTGGGTAATGAACAGCACCGTGGAAACAAACACACTTACCTCTTAAGAAATGCTTTACTTCAAGGACCGACTCTCAAACCGAGCTGCTCACTTCCCAAAAAAGAGGAAACGCGGGAAAAATTTGGGAGTGTGTGTCTTTGGCCTTGATGGTGTGTGTGTGTGTGTGTGGGGGGGGGGGGGGGGGGGGGGGGGGGGGGGGGGGTGTAGGCCTGCTCTTGGCTGGAATTAAGAATCCAAACACATTATCCACGCGTGACCTTCATAACTGCACCATGACTTTCCATTCTGCTCCCCTCTCTTGTTTATACCCTTTGAGAAGTCTCACCCCCGTCTCAACTTTGACTTAAAAGTAACTTCCAACTGAAGTAAGTCGGCTTCATCTGAAGACATTTTCTGCCTTTTAAGGCCGCTCGGATGCGGCGAGGAGAGATAGCGAGTGTCGAGATGACACGAGGTAAAGAGGAAACATTCAAACGCATCACAGAGGAGAAAAGAAATGGAGGGAGCGCGAGAGACAAAGAGACAGACGGAGGGGACAGAGAGAGCGGAGACGTATGGAGACGTTCAGACGGATTGCTATTGGAAATGCCAGCAGCTCGGCGCCAGCTGCTGCCGGGAGGCTGAAGAGGGCAGTGTTTGTCTTCCTGCACCACACCTCACTATGAAGACAACTCATATCCATAATTACTTTCAGGGATGTATACTGAATCCAGAAAGCTCTCTGCGTATTAATATTGAGCGTTAATGGGTTTCACGATAATTAAAAGTGATTTTTTTTTTGAATTTACAGAGATTGGTTCAGGTTCATATAAATAAATAAATGTGCTTTAATAAAAAGAGGGATTTGGTTGCTGAAGCTTCTGCTGGGCCAGTGATTAGTAATGGGAGTTGAACACGGAGCCACAGTGACAAGTCAGCAGTGTGTGAGTGTGTGTGGTGTGCAAGATCACATTTGAGTAGTCAGCAGTGTGTGTGCTTGTGAATATTGGCAGTTTTTGTCCTTCTATATGCGTGAATGTCAGTTGCATCTTTTTTTGTGATTACTAGCATGATCTGGTGCGCGCTCCGTCCCAATCCTCCCTCCTTACCCATCTCCTAACGGGGCGGCTTAGAGGCTCATAATCGCCTATTGATTCCTCATCATCGTTACCACAGTTAGCGCTGTGTAGGGCCTCATTTGGACGGGGGGGGGGGGGGGGGGGGGGGGGGGGCTGAAGCGAAGCTGCACGGGACGACCGCACCGCTGCCTTTGATTCGAACAAGGTCAGAGGAATCGATCCTCCTTTGATCGGAGACTCGCTAAGAGAAGCAACAATTTCCAGTCTGGGGCTCCTCCTCAGTCCAAACGTCTTGGACCAGAGGGGGTCTGCCAGGGAACGACTACACATCAACATCAGGTTGTCTGGTATTATTGAGTTGAGAACTGTTTCCCATACATTCAGTCTTTTGACGATTTGTCAAACTTTCACTTTAAAGGCACTGTGTGTGGTAAGGAGTGTGTGTTTTCTTTAAGCTTTTCATTTCCAGTGTCCCTGCAGTGCATCTTTTTTTGTTTTGTTAATGCTACCACTAGTCAGAGTCAGAAGTTTACAAATCACACAGATAGGGACAGAAGGTGCAATGTGAAAGATCTGGTCACATGCTCCAAACAGATAGGGGGCAGCGTTTCACCTCAACTGGGTCATTACAATCTAGATTTACAACCATCAGCTTGGAAATTAACAAAATAAGAGCAGGGCAAAAACGGGCAAAATTCAACCAAATCTGAGAGCCGGTCGGATAACACTGCTCTCTTATAATCTGCACATGTGGCATCGCTATTTATTGTGTTTACTGTGACACTAACGGAGCTGTATAGTCTGTGTACGTAAAAGTTTGTATGTTGTTTATTACAAGTGGCAGAACCACAAGACCATCTTTCGCCGGTAAGGTGAACGGAGTCAGCTCCGCGAGACGGACCTTCAGTTAGCTCGAATTCAGTCAGTGCAAACCGAAGCACAGGGGTCTGATCCCGTGGGACTACCCGCTATGACTCCCGCGCAGGTGTTTGTCATGGCTGAATGAGAGTTGGGTCCATCTCCTGGCAAAAGTAGTCTCTCAGTAGCGGGGAGGATGAAACCAAAACGCAAGTCGTTTTCTCATTTCTGCCACTTTGGATTTAATCCAAAAACTAACTATCTAAATGTACACAAACCCTGTACCCTCAACATGACCGACAAGGCAGCTCTACATTTAGTCCTCTCGTGTTGGGCTGACGACAGAGTTGTATTACGAGACAGGACGGACCTGGGCTAGCTGGTTACCATGCTCATTTCAGTAGATATCTCTGCCACACAATACAAAGACATCTCTGACATAACGTCAAAATCTGTAACCTCTTCACATTCTGTTGATGTTAGCAGGCGGTTCTGAAAGGTGGATGCAATACAGAACTGCCTTAACCCTGCATTCTCTCTAATGTCCAGCAGGGGGCGACTCCTCTGTTGTATAGAAGTCTATGAGAAAATTACTCTACTTCTCTCTTGATTTATTACCTCAGTAAACATTGTAAACATGAGTTTATGGTCTCAATCTCTAGTTTCAAGTCTTCTTCAATACAGCATGATGTTCATTTAGTACATTATGGTCCATTTAGAGTCAAATAGACCATAAAGCAGGGGATGCTTTAGGGCGGGGCTACTGTGATTGACAGGTCGGTACCAGAGCTGTATACGCTACCAAAGCGTCAATCCTCCTCACTTGCGTTCAGTGGTTGCAAAAAATGCCGAACTCGAGGCTTCAACGACTGCGTCCACATGTAACAGTTCATTGTTTTAAATTCTGGTCAGATCTTACACGTTGCTCCTTTTAATGTCAATATGTAAAAGACAAAAAACTAAAACATGATTAAACCATTGCGTTTCCCCGAAACTGAGTGTCAGAAGCAAGTGAAATATTTATTGTCATCAGCAGCTCCATCCAGTCCAGCTCCAGAGGAACCTGGACAGTAAAAGCTAGTTGTACCACCCAGAGGAGGGTAAACATAACGAAGTCCTTTAAACTTCTCAACAATTAAAACAGGATATGTCGCCGCTGCTTGCGGCTGTGTTGCCTTGGGCAGCATCGCAAATAAAGCCATCTCTGCATCTGCTCTGTGTTGTCTCGCCCATCTTTGAAGTCTGTCCGTCGAGAGACGGAGGCACTGAAAATTCATGCCTGTTTGTTTGTTTCTTTGTTTCTTTTCTTCTCATCATTCTCCTGTTTTTGCTTTGATACTTTTCCTGAGATCTAATTTCCTCATGTCTTACTTTTTCTTCTTTTTTCTAGCTGGCTGAAGGCAGAGCAGAGCCTACCATGCTACGCTGCACCTATACACAATCCAAAAACAGCCTGAGGATTTGGGAATAATTATCTGAATCTTTGCCCCACTTGTCATGCTGGACCACGGACAAGGCCCGTCTCCATCCAACTAAAACGCAGATTGAAAGTGAAGCCGTATTGTTCCGTACGCCAAAAAGCGACGCTTCCACCGCAAAGCCCGGCTGAACTCAGGTCTGCTTCTCTGCAGGTTCTATCGCGGCGTTAGTACCGACTCAGAGGAGTCCCGTCGCTGCATCGACCGCGCAAGAGTGATTGCATCCTGCCGCAATCAAACGTTGGCACACGTTCATGCGCAGATGCACGCGGAGGGGGGGGGGGGGATACGAACGCAGTTGAACCCACGATAAGTCAGAGATCCAGTTTTAAAAAAAAGTGTGTCTCCACAGCTGCACGCCCAGCAGCTGACAGCTGGAGTATTGTGTGATCAGGGAACAGTGCGTGATGAGCCGTGAGTGATTATTATTGCTGTTGTATCAGTTTATCAAACCACAGGAGGACACTCACCTGGCCATGTTTCTCCTGGAAGAGTGTCTTTCTGATATGCACACACACACACACACACACACACACACACACACACACACACACACACACACACACACACACACACACACACACACACACACAGAGGCGTGGAACTTAATCTAATCTGTGTGTTTTCTTCTCTGCTGCAATAATACAGCGGCCTAATTGGCTCTGACAACTTGGCCAACTCAATTCCAGCCAGTCCCGTCCAGAATGCCTCTCTATGTCTCTAATTAGGTCCAATCAGCCGGAGTGATATTTATCGATTCACCTCATCCCTCTTTCTCTCTCTCTTACACACACACACACACACACACACACTCTATCTCTCTCTCTCTCCTTCTTCATTCTTCCTGCGATGCTTTCTCAAGGAGACTTCGTTCCTCCTCTCTTTGGCTAATTTTAGTATGAGTAAAATAATTATGATTGATGCAGGTGCCTCTCTCTTCCTTCAAAGCTTTTTAAATAGATACCCCCCCCCCCAAAAAAAAAGCAAGCAAGAAGCTAATTAGCACGCGAGGACGAGAAAGGCCTTATCGAGCCGTTATCAGCTCGCCTGCCCCGCAGCTTTTAAACATCATATTAGATATCTTAATCGTTCATTCTGACAGGGGCGTCAGGGACAAACTTTCTCATTTTTTTCCGGCCAATTGATGTGCTCTATTCCCCCCCCCCCCCCCCCCCCTCCCTCTGGTTCCTCACTTTTTTTTCTTTCTCAGAGAGACACAGAGCCGTCAGCTACGTGTCGGGAATGCTCGATGCTTTTATTCATCTGAACAACCTTTTCAGCCCCACTCCGAATGCAACGGTATGTTTGAGAGTCTGCGCGGTAGTGCGTCATTTTGGCGACTATCGACGCCACCGAAGACACGTCTGCAGTGACATTGGAGCTGATGGGTGTTTCTTGGAGCTGATGGGTGTTTCTTGGAGCTGATGGGTGTTTCTTGGAGCTGATGGGTGTTTCTTGGAGCTGATGGGTGTTTCTTGGAGCTGATGGGTGTTTCTTGGAGCTGATGGGTGTTTCTTGGAGTGTGCGATGGGATAGTGGCCAGACACAGAGAGAAAGGAAAGGGTTGGAGAGAGATTAACTGCACGTGTCTATGTGTCTATGGGTGTGATTAACAGGCCGGACCACTATTTTTGAGGTTTTTATATATTATGTAGCTTCCGAGTGGTGTTCCTCATGTATTTAAATCCCAACACGTTTTGGTCGAAGTGCTTATGTTTTAGCTTCAAAAGGCAGTTTTGTCTTTCACTGTTTTGTGTTTATGGCCCACAACTTTACTGTTTTGGCTCAGTCTCCCAAAGTAATTCCCAGCTCCAGTTGTTGGCAGATGTTTTACCCACTCCTCAGTGTACACTACCTGACCAACACCAAACAACAGACAGGCAAAGTAAGAGACTAGCTAGGGAGCATAGTGGAGCAATTGGCATTTGAAGAGCCAGATATTTTTCTTGGGAGTTGGTGGAGCCCCAATCAGAGCTAAAAGACGAGTAAATATTGGACAACGATAATGTTGCTCTGCCTTTGCTGGAACTGTAATGTTAACACATTAGCCATGTCAACAAAAAATGTTAAAAGGTGTGTGATGTTCCATTCGATGTGGAGGTCTGTCTCCATGTGGCTGAAAAAACAAGGATTACAACAATGATTAGTGCTGGTCTGGGTAGGGTTCTATTTTCAACATTCTGTTCGTAGCAATTTTTTAGGAAACGCTGAGGTTACCTCTGATAGCCATCCATTCAATTTTCAATTACATTTATTTTGTATAGCCCAAAATCACAAATTAGCCTCAGAGGGCTTTACAATCTGTACACATGCGACATCCTCTGTCCTGGGACCCTCACATCGGAACAGGAAAAACTCCCCCAAAAAACCCTTTAACGGGGAGAAAAGAGGAAGAAACCTTGACGGTGATATGCAGTGTGACGGTCCTGGATCAGGGTAAATTAACTTCAAATGAAAAATGACGTTTCCTTGATCAGAATGATGGTACCTGGATCAGGAAGTTAAAAAATAAATAGCCATGCTTCAAATCTTAATTATATGATCAAGGGACTTGTTTAAACTAGACTCCTCCAGCAGTAGACTGCGTTTGGGTGCACACTTTACTAATCATCCAGTTTTCTGCTGAAATATGTTCCTGCATGTTTGCACGTGCAACTTTGGAATGTGGAATTCTACCCATATCACCTCCATTTAACCCTTTGGCAATCAATCTCATGTTCAAAGCCATTTGCTCTGGTGCTTAGCCTCCTTGTAGCCCAGTGGCTATCTGTTCAGACTGACCGTTAACTACAGCCTGCAGTACTAAGGTGTCTGCTCTCACCTTATCAGGAACGCGTGCCTTGATCCGGGCTTGTTCAAATACTTCTCCTGTTGGAGAATCTGGTTAGCTCCTGCCGCGGTAACGTTAGCCCCTTGCAGACACTTCTGCTAGCTAGCATTAGGCTCGTTCGAGATGAGCCAATCCTGTGCAGAATCGATCAGCGACGATCGGCGCACAATGCATGCCGGTTAGATTTGTGTCCGACTGGATCCCAACATGCTCTGACGTCATGAACACGTGGTCGACGATAACCTCACGAGATCGAGGCGGCCGCAGATTTTAGACAACCGACTGTATGACCCAATGCATGATGGGAAACGCCTGGCTGTCGCCCGATCAAAGAGCTCATTGGCTCTTAGATTTGACAACAAACACCACGTTTTGTAGAAATTCCTGTTTTTCTATGTAATTGTAATATTTGACGATAGATTGTTGGCTATTAGTCTCATGTTGTGCAACAAAGGTTTAATCTAAAAACATCTTGTGTGGTTGATAATAATAAAGATTATTTATATAATATATCAAAACGAGAAGCTACACTACAAGTAGCCTACAGATCAGATCTAACAGCATGTAACTATTTCTGTGACTTCCTGTTTATTCTTTGAAGGTGGCTGAAAAATGTCCGATTTGACCGCAGTTTTTTGTCAACCCCCCTGATGCTACCGCCTGCTCTCATCTACTTTCCAGGGCCCTGTTCCTCGTACGTCGCTAACTGAGTAAGCCGGATAAGTTTGAGGATGAGATCACATACTTCAGACTTTTCGGTTCCTCGAAGCAAGTTTGGCAAAATCACCATAGCAACACATCCATAAGCTTGAACCTGCTCCAGAGCAGCTCACTGAAGGAAGCTGGATAAGTTCACCACTCCCCCGGGAAAAATGTCATCTCCCTTCATCATCCCATTGATGAAGGAGCGATATTAGTTAGATTAGCGTTTTATAGGGAGAGAGTTCTTCGAGATCGGTCCGTGTACGTTTTGATCGTCTGTTTTACGTTCATTCGATGAAACGAAAACACGGAAATGTCCGTATTTTAACGGTAAAACAGATGACTAAAACGTACACGGACCGAGATCGCCAAGATCCCTTATCACATCACGATGACTTCCTATACGAGCGCTATCGATTCTGCCGACAAGGAATCATTTATTAACAAGACCTTCTGGAGTCATACATGGTGAACACCACACGAGCATTGACCGTCTCACAGACTGGATCAGAGCCGTGAGCTGTGAGCGAGTGGTACATTATTGTACAGTGTGGGCGATGCCGCTGCATGCCGTGCTGTTCATGAAGTTTATTTGGTGCTTAAGAAACTTATGGATGTGTTCAATACATTCCCATGGCACATATTGTATGGACTCACCATTCTGAATAATGTTTGTGTGCTTAGGTTTGACTTGCTCCCATGTCCTCTTGATGGCTGGTTAAACTACATGGGGCTTGAAAGCACTCATAATGATATGACAGTGTTATTAGTACACCATAGCACATCATTATTGTACTCATGATAAGAATAGAGAGAATCACACAATTTCTTTTCACTGCTTCAATTGATTGAATTTCTGATTATGAATAATATACATACTGATCTGCCCATACACAGATTCACACACACATATTCAAACTCCTAGTTCTATATGGTAATCTACACATACATGTATATACACATGTATAGTATGATACATAAGCGCATACAGTACATATATCCTCATAAGTATCTATTAATTCGTATCAATTAGATACTCTTTGGGCTTGTTTTATCTACTTATTCTGAAAGAGTTGAGATCATTATTTTCGCTATAAGATCTCATTGATGATGCATTCCATTAAGCCTACTGCCGCACATTTAAAGACATATAATCTGATTGATTGGGGTGATGAGGCACTTAAAATTAGCCGATACATTATCCCAACACTTACGGCGGATTTAACTTGTCTGATATTTTATATTATATATATATTTCTCAGCAGTGGCGGTGTTAGATTTAGTCATGATTATGGTCTTGACTTCCTCATAAACTGTCATGATCATCTCCTGCTCACCAGCGGAGAAAAAAGACGCTCTTTCTTTGACTTTATTCACTATTGTACTGTTAGAAAATCATGGTTTCGGTGATCGACGCTTCCCCCCTTTGACGTAAAACGGGCACGCCCAATTATCCTGATGACTGAGGTCTTGTTCGACTTAACGAGACTGTTTGAGCGCTGATCAGCCTTTGAGGAACCGAGATAGCCTGCCTTCAATCATTTCGGTAATTTAAGCTGGATAATTGGACATTTGATCGACTTAGTTGAGCGACTTACGAGGAATAGGGCCCAGGCGAGGCGCAGCTCATCTCGAACGAGCTTATTACCACCACAACCGCCGTCGTGTGTCGTCGTCCTCTAGACTCGTTTAGACCAGTCATGTGACTCTTCTTTTCTTTTGAGGATTGCAAGTCTTTTTGGCTTTTTTACTTTGTGGTTGCAACCCTTCTGAGGATTTCAGCTTCAGAGTTTTGACTGCAGCACGTGTACCATAGACTGTAAGTGAACTTTGCCATCGTGACGTCACCCATTGGTTTGTGGACTGCCGTTTTGAAGTCTCGAATTTAAAACATTAAAGCATTGGCTTCACTCGGCAGAACCGGAGGTGACGTAGGCAAGCAAGCTTTTCACTCAGCGTGCTTGCTTGCACCAACAGTTAGATCTCCAGACTGTTCAAGGGTAAATCAAAAGTAATGAAGACATTTTTTTTTAATTGCTGTGTAAATTAAAATTGTATTTTAATTTGATGTTGTTATTATTGTTTTTATACCACGAGAAGTACCAAATCCGCGCAAAATAGGTACTGGAACACAGGCAGTCCGGAACCGAGACTTGCTTGGTTTAATAAAGCAGCAGGTTGCTGTCATCATCATTGGGAGAGTCCAACCTTTTACTCCCTTTTACATGCTCTTTCAAACTGAGGTGAGCGAGGAGTAGTGCCCGCTGATGCTTCCTGACCTCCACATAACCCTGATTTAAGACAGAATGATGCTCTCTGATCTCTGCAGCTCTACCCAAACCCCCTTTCTCCCTCTCTGTGCCAGTGTCTCTCCCCCAACTCTCTCTCTGTTCTGTACTGTTTGTGTACCTACGAACTGACAGACTCTGCTTTGATCAGGTCCGAGCCCTGGGGGCAATACACCACTGGCCCTCCTCTCTGGTAGTCTGTGCGCAGACACACACACATTTCACATTCACTCGTTCATGGGAACATCACAGAGGCAGAGCGGGCTGATGCGAGACGGATAGGGGGAGAAAGAGGGAGCGAGCAAAGGCTTTGATGTGCACAACATCGTCTGCGTTCATGTTTCAAACAGAAGCCTTCGTAACGCAGCAGAATGTAAGAGGAGAGGAGAGGGAAAAGACTGGATGACGGCCGATTGAGCTTTCAAACCCGGCCGATCTTAACAGGGGGCCGATGGGGGAAAGAAACACGGGGGCGGGCTCTTCGTCTCATTTCCTCCGCGACCTCGAGACCCGGCCCCTGCCCTCCCTCCGACTGACAGACATCCTCTGCCTGGCTCTCGTAGTGAGCACCCTGCTAGGGTGATTAGCAGTTTCCAGTTACCCTGTGTGTGGTTGTGTGATGTGACAGAGGAAGAGCGGGGTACTTGGAGAGATTTTAAAGTGACGAAATTGGCTGTTCAGATGCCCCGGCTATGACCCCTCTCCAGCGAGCCAACAAGCAGATGGCATTCAAGTAGTTAGACCGCGGGTGGATGGAGCGGAGGTTGAAGGCGTGGCGGGTACAATGAAGTGGCAAGCTACCTCGCTTCTCCTTCCCAATCCTTTTAGGACAGACGTAGAGGGCCGCATTAAGTGATTTTTACTTGGGCGATTAAACTGTCTATTCAGTGAGCCAGCTGAATTCCGCCCCCCCTGCTGCGCCACGAGACACGATTATGGAGGTTAGGGATGTCACTTTTCTCTCCACGGATCATCTCCCGTCATCATCTTGAATATCCGCTCATCATCTCTTCATCGCGCTCTATCCGTTGCATCAGCCCTGAGTCACAGACGTTTCCATTTATTCCCTGGCCCGGCGCCTCGCCGATGTGGAAATGATTTTGTGTCCAGGTAAACGCTTTTCGTGCTCGAGACGCGGATCTCGTTGGGGGAAAATTAAGTCTCCCCGGACATGTTTTTCCTGGCTGCTAAAAACACTTGAAAGGTCCAATCAGAAATAATGATCCCCCAGCGCCGTATTGAGCATACATGACGGTGATTTGGCGCTGTCTATCTACCGCGGAGCAATGCCTCCTCCCAGGTTGCAGGTTATTAAATGACAACACAGGGTGATGAGGAAGGAAATAGAGCTTCCACGCTGGATCTAGGTCAGGCCAGATCTAGACGAGGTAGAATGCCCGGGTAAGAGATGGGCTGTGGTGCTGGAAGAGGGGAGGGGAAGCAAGGCCCAGAGAACGTTGGATTTAATTTCTTTTTTTTTGTACATATTTCCTGCTCAGTAAACCACTCGCAGCCTGAAGCCAGATGGGATAGAGCCAGTGTATTCGGCAGAGAATAGGCAGGTGCTGATATAACACACTCCCGTCCCTCTAGCTCACAATCGCACCCTATTTTGGTGAGCTGCTGACAATTAGAAAAGGGAGGAGGGGTTCATTGTAACAGCCAAGCTTTTCCAGATGTAACACCGCAACTGATAGCATTGTCTCTGTTGACCTTCTGGACACTGGTGAAATCTGCTATTGTTCTATTGAGGGCTGTATTCAGTCACCACAGTGTCAGACAGTTAAAACCAGCTTTGCAGGTTTCAGTTCTCATCAGATAGTACACACACACGGTACAGTGTATATCTATACCTTATAAAATATATGTTGCTTTATTGTGAATCAAGAGTTTACAGCCATGCTAGCAGCTCGTTGAAGCTGCACTGAAATTGGGAGCGGGCCTATGTTCCATCTTATGTTCCCTCAGTGCTTTATTCCCTCTACCCTATGTTCCCTCTACCCTATGTAGCACCCCAACACTCTATAGAGAGTAGACCTACACTGGAATGATGGGGTGTTTGGGTTCGGAACTCCTCAGGTAGTTACCACGAAGGTTACCTTTATATTACCCCTCCGAATAACAAAATACTGTCAAACTCAGCAATAATTAAATAAGTGACCACAGACAATTGTGATGAAAAAATAAATAAAAGTTTACTGAGTGCAGTTTAAAATGTTCAAATAATATTAACCCTTTCGGGGGACAAGAAACAAAACAACAATAACACACTACAGCAGACTCAGTGTATGAACAGAATACTTAACTTTAAACCAATGGGCCCACACACACTCACTCACATTAAAATAATACAAGTTGCAGGCCTGTAAGCTCGGGTGCAGTGCTTCCTCCCGCGTCCTTAACCTCAGCAGAGCAAAAAGCACCGAAAGTCTAAAACCTCAACAGTTCATCTTCAGTCTTGGAGAGAAAACAAAACACAGTTTGTAGTCGTGTAAACACATTGTCGAACACAAAGTCCTCGTCGAAACACCCCAACCGTCCTGTCCTGTCAGCACTGACGTCCTCTGATCCAGAGACTCCACAACTTTCACTTTAACAGAACAACTTTTCACCAAAAACCCTCAAAATCTACTGATATCAAGCAATCAATGTGCCGTGATGTTCACAGTTTTGTTCTCTAAAACTAAACATTCAAAACAAACTATCTACCCTCGCATTTCTCTGGCGTTCTTTATCTATACCCCTCTCTTCTCTCTCCTCCTTCCTTCGCGGTTCTCCTTTCTCTCTTTCCCGGTCTTTTTTCTTAACCCCGCCCTCTCCTTTACCTACAACCAATCAAAACACATTGCTCAAACTGAAAACACTATCAGTGTTTTCTTCAAAACCTAACTTATTACACCAGGGCTAAACTTATGTTCCCTCTTCCTTCAACCCTATGTTCCCTTAGCCTTATGTTCCCTCACCCCAATGTTCCCTCTTCCCTCATCCCTATGTTCCCTCATCCCAATGTTCCCTCAGCCCCATGTTACCCCAACCCTAAGTTCCCTCAGCCCAATGTTCCCTCAATCCTGTTTCCTCAGTGCTATGTTCCTTCTTCCCTCAACCCTATGTTCCCTCTACCCGTGTTCTCTCTACCCCATGTTCCCTCAACCCTATGTTCTCTCATTCCTATGTTCCCTCAACTCTATGTTCCCTCAGTGCTATGTTCCTTCTTCCCTCAACCCTATGTTCCTTGAGCCCTATGTTCCCTCTACCCTAAATTCCCTCAGCCCTATGTTACCTCAGATCAGTATCTCCACCAGTAATCCTAAAAATATCCCATTGGACAGAAAGCCTATTTGTCCAACAGTCTGTTATCCTTAAAACAAGAGCCCATTGTTCCATAGGCCCATTGCTCCGAAAATAAAACAGCAGCACATGGCGCAATATTATGCAGAATGACGTCACCGAACCTTCCAGGTTGTGATATCTTTTTCCCTACTATGGTGAGGGCATGACCCGCACTACTCAGCCTCTGATTGGTTTAGCCTGATATTGTTATCCTGACCCTAATTTATCTCACTCCTAATGTCTAATTAGGAGTGAGATTGTGTGGGTGCAGGAAAAATGCCCCTTCAATAATCATCCCACAATCCACAACAGAAAGTCTTTTTTGACAATTTTGTAAGTGAAGATCAACAAATGCTGACCAACAATTTAATTATAGGTGTTTTTGTGAGAGTTATGTAATATGCATATGCATATTTTTTGGGTCACTTACTCGGTCTTTAGGTATGAGGACTGACAACAGGAGGCATAGCCCAGTTACAGTTGGTTATTACGGTACCTGGGTTGCATCCATCTGCCACATCCAGGCCTTATTCATCACATGGTGAGAGGGAAAGAGAGACACTGCATCATAAAGTGAAACGTGAATATATATTGAGTCTCTACTGTTAAAAGTAAAAATTATTTCTTATGGACACGATTTATTCAAATGATTTATTTTGTTATGCACACATTTGCATGTCAATGGCCTTTTCCTCTGCGGATCAGGCCAGAGGGCATTTCCCTGCTTCGATTGGCTGCATGAACAAATAACTCGTAATTTGCAAAATACTGAGTTAGAAAAGAAAACAATCTGTACATTATACGTATAGATTTATCTTTAAATGCATAATAAACAGTTGCAAACAACAGGAAACATGGAGAGAGAGTGGGGTGACATGACCAAAACATATTTTGAACATATCCATAACGTTAACATTTTTCATAGAACAAGATAGGAAAACAAACTCTCTCATCTTTTCACATACTCTCACCACTTTTCTTTGGAAAGTGTTTACACTATGAAATGAAATAATACAGTGTATTATCTGAATCAGATTATCCAGGGTTCACCCCTCATACCCACATTACATGCGTTATCTTTGTTCTGTCCTCTTGTCTCATTTCCTGTGCAGCTTTTTGTTCTGATGTCTTCCGTTGTTCTTGACTGTGAGGCACTTAAGGAACTTCTTGTAAAAAGAATAACACCATACACATGAATTCATCACTGTGATATTAATAATCTCTACCGTCATAGCTCCCTCAAGATAACACAAGAACTTGTGCAAATGGATGCGCCGCGTTCGGCGTGTGATCCTGTGGCGGCAGAGATGCAGCTTTCCTGCATAATTAGGACAATATTGATTGATGCGCTATACCGCTCAATCCCCGTAATCCGCCGAGATCTTTAAGTTGCGTATGCTCTATCACAGTTTTCAGAATTGGCAGAGCTGTGTGAATCCTGCGGCTGCCTCCATGGCGGCTGACGGCGTCCCGTCAGGTGGTCCGGACTTCATTACAGACAGGGAGTCCATCTGCAAACAGCAGAAAGTCACTTGAAATTGCTCTCGCGCGTGGCACGTGGACGCCAAGATGAGACCAGGGACCAAGACAGACGCACGGTACAAAAAGACACTCGGAAAATTATCTCCTTCAAGATGCATGTAAATGTTCCAATTTTCTCTCTCTCTGATTCGAGGTTCGCAGCTGAAATGGAGGCTGCTGGCCTTTTGAGCTTTTTGAAAAAAAAACACGAAACAGCTGCGAGTCCGCGACTGCCCGCTACTCTCTTGTTGTGGACCCAAATAGAGACGCAATTAACCTAAGTGAAAAGAAAGAAGAAGATAAAAAAAAGATCTCTTTACTTTAAATCATGTAAATGAGTAGGACCACGAAATAGAGGCTTGGAGATTTCCCTCACCACACCTGGCTGCGCGTAGCCAGCCGAGGGACGTCACGTCCCCCTTCTGGGGGTCAGAGGTCAAGTTATTGAAGTGGAAATCAATGGTGGATTCCCAGGTGGCTCCGGGAGGACTAGAAAGGAAAGGAACATTTCAAACAAATAAATAGCAGCATTTTCAAGGTGCCCTCTCCCACTTCACAGCTGTGGATTGATCTCGCTGGGTTTAACCCTGAGGAGGCGGCGAAGAACGGGAGAAGCGAGGAGAGCCTCGCTCGGACTCGCTCTCGTTTTATGTGATTGCCACTTTTTCACCATGCTGCCGTTGACATGCTCCCTCGCTGCAGTCTGTCCAGACTCACAGGCGGCTAGTCAAGGGTAATCTACTTCACACAGTCCGGGCTTAGTGTACACTTTCATACACGTCTCACTAGTCTTTGAAAAAAATATATTTTTTAAGTTCAATTAGTGGGGGGACAACTTTCTGATGAAAACTGGAAGGCAGCTGGGGCTCACATTGTATCCACACAAGAGGCCTATGAGGATATATATCTAAGTCTGGACCAGGGACTACTAAACAGCAAATAGTGTTTGCATTAAATTGTATCAACAGCGATGATGTCGTGGCCTAAAGGTGGATGAACTCAAGGTCATCATTTTCCATAAAAGTCAATCGTTCAACACATCGCAAACAAACTGATTTAAGCTTTGTTTGTCCTTTAAATACTTCACTTTTTAAACTTTCACAATGAAGATTATGTCAGCTAAAAAAAGAAAACTAAACCCAGACCAAGCTCAGTGTAGATGGGTTTATCCTTGGCTACATGCCAGATTAAGAAGTGATGTGTTTGGCATTGATCCCACCCAAGGCCCCCCTGTCCGCATACATCTGGGTGCAACTTTCTCTCTCAGATTGTTCTTTGCGAGCCGACCCGTGATGTGTGGTTTTATCTCCCTGGGACGCATGCATGGATCAGCTTTAATACCAGGCTACCGACCTGGGAGACCTCTCTTCCGGAGCGACATCTCCTCTCCTGCTCGGCCTTCGGACAGATAAATATCAGGGGGGAACAAAGAACCTGCCTCTCATATCCGCTCTGAATCCGATGGACGCAGCACGCTGTGGCCCCTCCAAATTGTTTTCTTTTGTGGTAATCCGTGCCCTTGGGGGGGGGGGGGGCTTTGTGTGGATAGGTATTATTATGGCTATCGGTGGCCCTAAACACTGGCTCCAGCCAAGGTGAATGACAACCCTATTGCCACAGCCATGACACAAAGGAGGAGGATACAGAGGCCTATCATTAAGGAAAGACAGCTATATCTTTGGTTGAAGAAAACATACAGTTTTAGTCTGTGTACTGTGTGGAGGATTTCAGTATAGAAGATAGAATTAGGGATTTGGGATTTTAGTATTAGAATTAGTTTAGTATGATGATTAGCACCTCTTATGGTGAATAGAAGTGTCAAAATAATAAGAATGTTACCATGGGTTAAAGAGTTGCAATATATTTATCTATGAGATGTATTATGTTTACAGGAGGTTTACAGATAGAGGATATTATATATTACAGTATATTGACACATTGAATGTATTAAGCCATATGTATAAGCCATAAAAGTATTAAACACTGAAGTATTAAACACTGTAAGAAGGGTCAGATAGGGTCAGATTTAGGGACATGTAGTAAGGAGACAGGAAGACTGAGGTCATAAAGGCAGCAGGAATGCGGAGAAGACAATGCAGAGATGAGCTTCAAAGGACGTCTCCAGCTGTGAAGGCACCAGAAGGGCTGTTGGAGAGAGAGGAATCGAAGTACAGCCAAATGGTTGTAAATAAAAGCAAGGCATCGATTGGTTCGAGACAGTTGCCAAGATGATCAATGTATAAGTAACACCGATTGGCTCACCTGCAGTTTTTATGACGATTTGACCCCCCTGTCTTTTCTGCAGTATAAGAGCTTTGTTTGAGGGAACAGAGGTCAGACCCACATGATCCCTCCACAGAACATCCTGCTTAGTGAGACCTGAGAGGGTGAGAGTGTGTGGTCTCTGTTCTCGAGAGCATTTTACTATCGATAGTTAATTCAGATTGCATTTGATATTAAATACAAGTTTTACTTTTGAAACCTGAATTCAGCAACTTATTTGGTGCACATGCGCAGTAAGAAGTAAATAGAGAACCAGGCCATTTGCTGGGCTCCTGTAGCTTGACGATATATTCATATGCCTCAACAACTGCTGTCGGTGTACTATGTTTTTATTCAGTTTTTATTATTGGGCTACATATTAAAGTTTAGCAAACAGCTATTTCACATTTAAGGCGATACTAAAAACTATGGAGATTTGTTCAAAGGTTGCATATTGTAGAAAGTCTTTTTTGATTACAAAGCAGATCTAGAAACAGTTATTCTTCACAAACTTAGCCGTAAGGACTCCCATAAGGTTGTGATGTCACAACTATAAAGTCACCGGTGGAAGTGACGCTAAACTCGGGCTGACAAACACAAGTGGGCTGTAGTAAGCGAAAGACCGGAAATCACTGGCCAACTAAAGCAATTCATTTTTTCGGTAGGGCTGCTTAAAGAGACAGACGCTAAAACGGAGCGTTTCAGACAGAGTATGAATACAGCAGTGGCGGGCCGTACATTTCATACCTGGGCCTTCAGTGCTGTCCTTCTACAGTTGAACCACCTCCTAATAACCTCATTATGACGCCACAGCTACGGTTATTTGTTTCTAGGGGTGTAACAATACACGTATTCGTATTAAACCGTTCGGTACGAGGCTTACAAACCGAACAATATGTTTGAATAATACTAGTGCATTTGGAAAATGCAGAAGCTTAAATTGTGGGAAATATAATGTTTTCGGTGGACTTCGCTCAAACTGGTAACCCATCACGTAAGAGACACTCTGACCCCGTAAACCACAACATTGTACACTGGTGAGGCGCGTGTGTTCTGCTAAACTAGCTTAGCAGGAAAACAACAGCAGCACACACGCTACAAACTCTCCCCGCAGCGTTTAGCTGTTACCTACTGATTCAAACAGGGCTAAAGCAATCGCCACACAATCCCCATTTCTCCAGACCATAATTCTTGCTTTGTTAAAGGAAACAAAAGCCCAAACAGAGAATCAAATATCCGGACCCTAACCCCGCTCATGACGGGATGCTTCGTCATTAACGGACAATGCATATAGTCAAAATCAACGTAATTAACACAATGACAAGAACAAACTCACAAGAACCAGTCACAAATATTTATATGACAACAAAGCATGACACATCAATCCAGCAACACTGCGGTGCTAAAACATGTATTCCACCACACACTGAAGAGCACGAGCCATTCAAATAGTATTCACATCAGAGGGAACAATATTAACCATATCATAAAAATGACACCATAGACAAATTAACACAGTAGTAACGCTACTGCAGATGTAAAAAAACAAAGCACTTCACTTACCAAAGCTGCTGTTCACTTAAAGATAAAGTCTATCCTCCTTTCTTTGTTTACAAAGAGTTTAATACTGCGGTTGTACAGAACATCGGTGCGGTTCAGTTCCAGCCAGAGGTCCTCCTGTGAACGTGTTTGTTGAGTTGTAGATCCACTCGGGTCTCTCCAAAAGTTTTCAAAAGCACCGTAGCTTGTAAGTGTTCTGTCGTGCTATGGTGTTGTGTTGCTGCCTTGGTTAGCCACCTCAGGTTAGCGTAGCATAGCTCCAAACACCAAGACGCTCAGTTGCAAATAAAACGCATTCTTAGCCATAAAATGTGCAACGCTTCTCCAATGCTGTCAGCAGGAATACCGTTCGTACAAATCCTTTTCCTGGCTGGGTCAGGGCTGCTAGCTGTGGGGTTGGCCGACCCTTTCTTACGATGTCCAGTGTTCTGGAAATGTCCTTCTTGAGAAATCCGTTTCTCCTCCTTCAGCCATTGAGTGTTAAAAAAACAAAACTAGGTAAAAAAAAAAAGAATCTACGACAAGCAAAATGCTAAAAATGTCATAACTTCTTACATATCTTTCAACTTGAACTGTTACTACTACTAACTTCTCCTAGCTGCTTCAGCGTCAAAACAGTCACGCTAGCCCACTGACCAATCGCGCTGCACGTTAATGCTGACGTACTTGTAGGCTACCTCGGTAGCTCTGGCACGTCAAAGAATACGCCCAACATGTCAAACTAAAGATCTGATTGGTTGAACACTATGACAATCAACAATATCGTCCCCATTCACTTAAACTGCAAAGACTTCCTAACGGGCCTCGGGCCTCTCTTCTTACCTAGAGACACAGAGGTGAAATCTGATTGGATAAAAGCTCTACTTAAAACAAGCTGCACTGGAAGCAGAGCAACTGAGGAAGACAGTAGCTGTGCAATGAGAAAATGAGCTAATGGGAAAAATAATTAGAATACATGTAGTGTATTTGTGAAAAATTATTAAATTATAAAATAGCTATAACTTTGTGATTCTGTTTAGGCCAGCAGAGAAGGCTTTGCTGGCCCTGACGGCCCACCACTGGAATACAGGTATAAATGACGGACAGTATAGACGGACAGTATGAGAAAAATAATGAAGTTTTTTTTTACATTAAAGTATGTAAACATAGTAAAAACCCCAAATTCAAGTATGAACGTGAAAATTAGCATTGTATGTCAACTTTAAAGCCACAGTCAAACAGGTTGGGAAATTAGCTGTCTTCCGAGAGTGTGATAGAAAAATGTATATTAATCTCATGTATGTGAACTAGAGCCGGGTCACGGTTAGCCTAGCTTAGTGGAAAGACTGGAAACAGGGACAACAGCTAGCCTAGCTATGTCCCCCTTTGTTTGAGAATAAATAATTCCAACACATTATGTTTTACATTTCTGTTCATATAGGCTAAACAAACATGCCGTAAATTAGACAGCTTTAGTTGGTAAGCATTTAAAAAAAACTTTGGAAAGAGGCTAGCCGCTAGCCTAACAGCAAACAGTGTCAATTAGCATAATGGCTCGGCTAAACCCAGACCACAACTTCCTTCTTAGCACACAGTTGTTAATATAACTCTTCTGTGTCGTGGAAGGAAATAAACTAAATACATTCGCAAGATATTGAAACATTTATTATTTATGAATACGCTAATCCAGAAACATTATTCTTTGTGTACGATTACAAAATAACGATTACTTTGATTACCTTCACTGTGTGCTGCCATAGCTGGAGTTTATCTGCTTTAATGAAAGTTGACCTAAATGTTTAATTGTGTAGTCAGCTGTAGGTTACCAGCTGAAATTCAGAACTTTTATTTGATCTGAATCCCTGAATGTGTTTCACACTGCAGCTGATCCTGTCACGAGTCTGTGTTTCATTACAGCAGAAAAGAGACAGGTTCAGGCCAACATATTGGACCAATATTGGACCTTATTGAAACTATGATATCGTCCAGTCACATCTGATGGAGGTCCATCTCTGACCACAGATAATCATGACCTTTTTTAGGTTTTGTAATTATATTTCTACCAGGTCTCTGAACAGAGTCTGTAAAACCTCAGGGAATCATACCTCGCTCCGTCAAGGTAGACGTCCTGAATCCAGGTCTTATAAAAGGGCCCAAATTATATTTTTAGCATTTATATATATTTTTATTCATCAGCGTGCCAATTACGAAGATTTGATGGTCTACGTGTACAATTAACGGTTTATGCTTTCAGTTGTCTGAAATCTCTGATCCTAAAAGAACAAAGCCCAACAGAATAAGAGCTGCAGCACGTTGTCTCAAGAAGTTAAAAATGTAAATGAAAAAAGAGCAAAATTCTACACGGAATCCACCACACTATCGCCAGACTGGTCAAAATATATCCTAATGCCAATCTCATTCACATGTTCTGGTCGTGTAAGTTCTTAACCTTCTGGTCCTACATGTTTGAAACTATAAGCCTTTTCTTTCTTCGTCGTCTTTGGCGCTCCTCCTGACACCAACCTCTCTGTTGCTACGCAACGAGCCCTGACCTTCACCGTCAACGTTACTGGCCGGACGTTCATTCTTAAAACGGAAACTTTGCAGATTTTTAACTGGCTTCGTATCGTTGCAGTGTGGCTGTTATGTGCAAACGATCGATGTTCGGCTTCCCTCCGAGTAACAACCAACACAACACATCCGATTTCCACTCCAACAAAATCCGAGTGAAAAGGGTTGCAAAGGCAAACACATCTTTTGTTTTATTTGTCATTAATATACCCTCCACTGGAACTCCATTTCAGCACTGGGTAACTTTGTTATTAGTTTTTTGTTTCTCTTCCTTTTATGTGGCGGAGGGGGAATATGGATTTGGAAATGCTGGTTTGGTTTGTTTCCGTTTGTACTGCACTGACTGTTGAAAGAATCAAAAATGTCAATAAAAATTAAAAACCTATGATTGCAACAAGAAGAAGAAGGTTTAAAAAAACCTTTGCAGCAGACTAGGCGTGTGACAGACGTGTACGGTAGTTATGAGACTCAGCAGGGCTGTTTAGACAAGTGTTAGAGGAGGCTTCAGTTACATTATGCTCCAACAGATGAAGCGACAACACACTGAAAGCCTTATTTACTGTATGTTAGTATCGTCTTTGTACAAACATTGAGACTGTATCCTTCCACAGCACTGCGCTTTAGATCCCTCCACTTTGTACACAGACTGGCTCTTGCATCAAAGCATTTGCGTGAATTTGATGAAGATTTGCTACATCTATATTCATATGAGAACATTGAAAAATGGACTGTGGTTTTAAAGCCTTCTTTGTTTTTTTTCCACCATCTTGGTTTTTGGAACCACAAGTGACCGAAAACTTAGAATTAACTTTCATGAACTGAAAACCCACTCTAAAAGGGTTTTAAGTTCTAAGACGAAAACACAGACAACTCCCAGAACGGACAACACTGTGGTAGCGACCTGACAACCACAAGGTAGCCCCGCCCTAAGGCAAACCGTGCTTTATGGTGTAGTTGACTCTACATGGACCATCATTTACTAAATGAACATCATGCTGTAATGAAGAAGACTTGAAACTAGAGATTGAGACCATAAACTCATGTTTACAATGTTTACTGAGGTAATAAATCAAGAGAGAAGTAGAGTCATTTTCTCATAGACTTCTATACAAACAGATTTATTTTTACTACAGGAGGAGTTGCCCCCTAATGGCCAGCTGACAAAATGCAGGTTTAAAACACTTCAACATTGGCTTCACTTTTCAGAACCAGAGGTTGCCGCCTTGGTGTCATCCTCACGTCAAACTATATATTTGTAGCCCCACTACCGGTAAGGTCCAATAATGCTTTACATTATCACTTACACACTAAAAAAAGTTAGTTGCAAAAAAATTTCCTCACTTTTGAGTTTCAGAAACTATCACTGGAGTTCAGCAAGGCTGAGCTGCAGCTCTGCAGCGGTCAGCCGTCCATTCTCTCCAGCCTTTTCCTCTGGTAACGGCCAGGAAGCCCCCCTGCGGTACCCTCCCCAATCCCAATTCGGCCCCCGGTTCATTCCCCAGTGGATCACCTGGTGCAGTAATGTTATGCTACAATATGGCAGTTAGCTGGATGAACTCCACATCAACCCTGTGTGTGTGTGTGTGTGTTTGCTACCTATCTGCGGTGCTTTCAGGGGGCGTTTGCCTGCCTTCGCCTCATCTCCGGCCCTCGCTCTGAGGAGACTTTGAATTTAGTGTAATTATCACCGCCTGTGTCAAGGAAACACGAGGAGGAAGGTGTCGTCCCCGGGAGGCCTTCTTAGATATAGCACCAGAGGCGCGTGTGTGTGCATGCATGTGTTTGATAATGCGGGTGTGCAAGTTTATCTTTTATGAATTGCCACAGCTGTGTTAGACAGCTGCTAGAAGGGGCTGCATTCAGCGAGGGCGCCTCCCCTTTCGTTACCGCTAAAAACATGCCCCCGTCTTCCCGCACACAAACAATCACAGGCACAGTCTATCGCACACACTCGGGGCTCCGCGTAATTACAGAGTTCAGTGCTTACATTTAAGAATATATGCAAATTCGTTCTGATCATCCCTCGGGAACAGTTTGAGAAGATGATGGCAACCGGCGTGCGAGCACATTCAAGTTTCCGTGTGTGTGTGTGTGTTTTCTCGTTATTGGCTGATGTTGTGAAGACCATTTCGCCTCGGGACACGGTTCTGACAGAAACCGGAGAGAGCACAGTACAAGGAATCCTCCTTCCCTTGTAACGCTTGTGTGACATTAGCTGCGGGCAACGGTGGCTGCTGCGCATCAAACACCAAAGAAATTCCCCCCGCTGTGCTCTGCAAGCTGCAGACTCAGCAGATTGCTGTCATCTCGTGGCCCCGTGAAAAGTTAGTAACGTTCGCCGTGCACTACGCCCCGGCCGCTCACGCTGGACCTCATGTGAAAGGATGGGAGAGATAAACTCTCTCTACCCCCCTGCGGTGGAGTCTTGGAGCGTTCCACAACTATGTGCTGCTGTCGGAGTGGCTCGGCTAGCAGCGGCATTAAACGCTGCGTTTGTGGCCCCCGGGGGTTTAGAAGATAGCACCAGTAAGGGTCTGATGGAAAGGTCTCTTTGTGTTCATGTGGGATTCAGCACTTTTTAAACCAAGGAAACACAAGTTTAATGTGTTACTTGGATATGTTTCAAACCTGGACCCTATCTTCCCATGTGTTTGTGTCTAAGTGACCAATGGGGACGACACAAAGCAACGCTTTCTGTTCTCTGACTCAACAAACTCTGACAACACCGGCACTCTCTCAACTCCACGTACATTGGCGGTAGAGAGTTGCCCGGAGCGATCGCATCTGATCAATACTGGACCAATTTCAAAAGTTGTTGTCCCCATTAGAGAGAAAAACAGGTTGAAATAGGATCCAGGTTAGACAGGGTTACCAAAGTTACCCTTTCATATGTGCTATTTCAAGTTAGAACATGCAAATGTACTAAACGCAATATGTATTTCATATGAACAACATGGCCTGCATCTTACTTTTTTCTATTAAATTGTCTTTTTAATGATTATGTGAGATTGATTATTGCATATGCATTATTTCTTCTAAACTTAAAGCTAAAGTAAGGAACTTTTAATTGATTAAGAAACAGTCTTATGCCAACATCCTGATGCCTCTATACCAGTGGTCCCCAACCACGGGGCCGCGGACCGGTACCGGGCCGTGGGTCATTTGGTACCGGGCCGCACAGAAAGAATAAATATTATATTATTTCCGTTTTATTGATTATCAGAATCTGAAAGAAGTTTTATTTTGGAAAATGACCGGATTCTCTCCCAATTTCATTCGCCTGTGCCTCTTGACGTGTCAAGACGCTCGTCTCGGTCACGTGATACGTTACCTTTAAAATGAAGCCCACAAGCTAGAGAACATGAGTAAATAACTTTTGGAGAGCTTCTTTGCAAAGGGGTAAAGGCCACTAAGGAGACAGAAGAAGAGCCCACAACATCTAAGAAAAAGAAAGCTTCATTTAACAGACAATATCAGGAGTCTAATTAAATATCAGGAGTAACTCTGACGCACCAAACCCGCTCTGCAGTATATGTGTCGACAGAGGAAGATCAGCTGCTGGAGGTTGTAAATGACGGTGGCCTTAAAAGTATGTTTGAGACAACAACTCTGCTGCTGTTTAGGGTTAAAATCATGGCTGAATATCCTGAGATCGCCACTAAAGCACTGAAAACCCTGCTTCCATTTCACACATCCTCTTTGTGAAGCAGGATGTTCTGCAGTGACAGTAATCAAAACAAAATGACGAAGTAGACTGGACATGAGGAACAAAATCAGATAAAATCATGCGGATTCATTCGTGCGAGGACAATTGGCTAAGATCTCAGTATTATCGTTGGATGAATGGATTCGTTTTCTTTCTACATACAAACGTACATTTACAATAACCCCTGCTTTCAGGCGTTTGCTGGATCTAACCACTCCATTGTTGGTTTAATAAATTGTTTAAATTGGACGTCTTGCGTCCGTCCTCGTCACTTTCCCTGAGACAGACAATATCATCAATCCCTGTATCCATTCTACACCCCATTAGCCTGTGATCCCATTCTGTCTTAATCTGAGGATTAATATTTTACCAAGCCTCCGGCAGCCTTCTTCAACGTTGTTCAAATGACTTCCTAGAACTTGCGTTCGGCAGTTTTCTCTGCTTCTGTTTTTATGGCCTTAGTTTAACCCCATTTTAGGTTTGTCGTTAAACTTGCCAATAGGCTGTCATTGTGCTCATTGTTGTCACGTTGATGGGTGGGAGGTGAATTCCTCTCTGATGCCCCCCCCCACCCCCCCACATCCCATGTTGGTGCCCCGATGATTCCCCTCCAATGCAGTGGTGAATGCTGGAGGGGAGACGTGCACCCTGCCATGATACCAATTCCCAGGTGCTGCCATGCTGGGGTGAGTTACATCTGTGTGCTTGGGAAATAGATGATGACTGGATTGGGTGAACCAAATGTGTTTTCCAGGTCAGGATATTGAAATTACAATCTCTCTTCTGTTTGCTCTGTTGAATTTGAATTCCTCTCTGACTGTTTGAAACAGGTTCTCCTGCTTTTCTGTCAATTAGTTAAGTACTTGTAAACATCATGTCCTTATTATTCTATGCGGAGCCTTGCATTAAAGCGTCGGCTTGTTTGTGTCCCACGTTTGTCTTTCATGAGCTTCTATAAAATCTCAACATCTGGTGTATTTGTACCTGACAGAGGACTCCACTTTCCCCCAAGGCTGACCACGCTCTTACACAGTTTCAATCCATTTGTGAGCGTTGGTTCTCTGGCACCTCTTGCAGAAGTCGCATGTCTCTGTGCCCTTCACTGTCTGTGTATCTTTTCTTGGGGATGTTTGGCTCCTTTTCTTTTTTCTAGTAGCACTTGTCCTTGTCCTGAATAATAATTTGACAAATGCAACGAGATGCTTTAAAGAAAATCCTTGCTTAGCCTGTACTTTTTTTCATTTTTACTTGAGGTTTTCTGTCCTTTGCAAAAAAAACATTCAAAGAAATGTTCCGTTGGTACAGTGACATCTCCTCACCTTTATCCCCTGATTAGCTGCACTGTACCACTTAATGTAACTGTAACTCTTTGTTATAACTCATGTTTAAACAATGACAAGTCCAACTTTACTGTTTATCGGTTCCTTTCAAAAGGAGCCGTATGACCGTTGTAAAAACATTTTCTGAGTGAAACTTGTCATCAGGGTTGAGGAAAGATAAGTGAAGATCGTCGCCCGGGTGAAGTGAAACCAAGGTGTACTGCGGCGGCTTTTAGCACCGTTAGCTGCTAGCCGCCGGCTCAGCCGTCGCCATTTTGAGAGCCTTTCAGGGCCAATAGAAATGCTCCACTCTTTAATGTTCTCTACCAGGTCAGATGACAATGTAACGATTCGTTTTAGAGACCTTTAAAATCAAACAATGAAAACTATTGGCTTTGTTTTGTTTATATAGCAGCATTGAAGCCTAGTTACTTAAAAAAAGGATCATATGACCTTGGGAACATATACATTCCCCTAAGAAGACCAGCCCTCCTTCATCAACTCATCACACAGTTAAATCTGATCATTTTCAACCCAAAGTCAGTAAGATGTATTTCACAACTCTAGTGCAGTGGACCTAAACTTGATCACATTTTGTTTTACAAGCCAGTAATAATATGAGTATCAAAGACAGACTGCAGATGTGATCTGTTACCTGGTTACCTGCTCTCTCTAGAGATGAATAGTCTGATTGGTAGAAAGGTATTCTTTGATATCTTGAAGGACTGCTGAGTAACAACGTAGAGTTGAAAGAAGTAGGATTTGTTTTACATACACACTATCTTAAATGCTCATTTGGACAGCAGCGGATTGATTTTCTACCAACTCAGAGCATTATTAAAAAGCTTAGTTTCAAGCGTGGACATCCTCAGCTGGGACTCTAATAAGCTCCCAGTCATGTCTCAGTAGGAAACAACAAGCCGGGTGGCACAGAGCAGCTGCAGCCCTGTTTATGCCTCGGTACTCTGATAGAAATGCTGATCAACCCAAGCCCACTGTGATGCTACTGATCAATTATCAGCAAGTGTAATGACACACACACACACACACACACATTTCTGCGATGAGCATGAGGGTAATTTACATTCATTGTACTCTAATAGTAGCTTAATGCCAATGCATGGTTTTATAGTATATCAGTGAAGAGCTTTCATACCGATTGCCATAGACAGTATACATCTTGGACATTTTCGTACCTATTGTTTGTTTGCTCTGGTCCAAATTGAGAGAAATCCAATGAAACAAGTTGCATCGCTACAAACCACGTGAGAACGTTCACTCCGCTTATTAGTCTGTCGGGGCGGGATCAAGAAAGCATACACAGGAGGAAGGTCCTGTGTTCTGGGTTCGTGCATATTACTGTGACAGCAACACGTTTACCTGCACTAGGAATTCCTTTTTTTGTCCTTATTCTGCATCTCTCCAAACTGTTGGCTAGTTGGTCTGTGTACAACCATGCATACAACGCACAGAGCTGACCGCAAACAGGCAAGAGGCCGTTTGTAGCACAATGCTGTCTCTGTTTGGAGACTGTATAAAACATGGCCGTAGACTCTTGGAAGTCACCCAGAGGTTTCTGAAGAGTCAAAGTGGGCCCTCCTGTCAATGACAACGCAGTCTAATTCCACAGCCAGTCAAAAAAGCTAGCAGCTAGCGACCAAGTACGGCACCCACCTGTCATGCTAAACTTTATGCTTCAATATAATTTAAACGGGCAAGTTATATGCAAATCCACACCTTGTATAGTATTAAGAGGGATATTAGGTTTGGAGACCAAAACAGGCCGTGAACATGTTTATTTCTGCTGTAAATAGTCATTTTAACATGAGGGTCTAGGTTTTGACCCTCTTTTTGAGCCAGCTTTAAGTGACCATGTGAGCACCAGCAGTTTTTTGGCGCTTCCTCGTTGGCTTCATTTGTCAGCACCGGAAGTTTCCGCTTGGTCCAAACTGCAGAAAACACTTAAGCAGGTCATTGTGTCCCACATTCAGAGATCAGGAGTTATTATTTTTCATTCACACAAGAACACATTCTGCCAGTGGTGCAATTAGATCATTTTAATGGTGGGAAAATTGATTTTAGTGCACAGAGCTCCTATTTGCATTTAGACACTCTGCTAATTTCGCAATGAATTTGTGCTTTGCGAACATTTCAGAACAAAAGTTTTCATGCCTCCCTCACGTAGCGAGCCTCATGCGCTGCCATACCACCTGATGTGCCATACGTCTGACATTTTAATGTTCCATCACGCTGTCTGCTGGTGAAAGGTGGGAGGGGAATTGGGAAAAAAAAAAAAAAACTCAGACAGGAGGTGAGATGAGATCTAGAAGCTGCATGTCCAAGTTGACTGTGTACTTTTCTTTTTCTCCCCATCTCTCTGGTCTCACACTGTCTATTGTTTGAGTGGCAATATACTCAATTTGGTCCACTTTACTTATGTTTCACACAGACGTACACACAGACGCCACTCCCACCCGACGCTGGCACACACACACACATACAGATGAGGCCTGAGTCTCCTCTCACTGCCGACTCTCAGAGCCCTTGGCGCTGCTTGTTTACCCTTCACTGTGACAGCTGTGTGTGTGTGTGTGTGCGTGTGTGTGTGTGTGTGTGTCGATCTGAGGCAGGAGATATTGCGTGTCAAGTGCTCTCCAGGGCTAAGCTATCATTTCTGAGTGTTATCACACCATCCTACTTCCCAGGGGCTGGCTGTCTTTCTCTCTGTCTCTCTCTCTATATAACACACACACACACACACACACACACACACACACACACACACACACACACACACACACACACACTGTCTCTCTCTGTCACACACACACACACTCACACAGGAGGAGCTCCAGACAGTGTTAGGCCAGTGAGGCGTGCAGTCAGAGAGGAGAGAAAAGACGGGAGTAAGTTGACCAGTTGGTGAGCGCGCGCACGCACACTCACGCACACACACACGCACACACACACGCACACACACACACACACACACACACACACACACACACACTTTTTCAGACTGGAAAATCAGTCATGCAATGGTCCCATTCAGACACGCAGCTCTGCAAAGACCTTTCTGACCTGCAGCTACCACACAGAGTACAAGTTCAACTGTCAGACCACTGAGGTCCATGGGTTACTAATGTATAGTACTCACTGCATACGTATACATAGTTCAACTCAAGTTTTTAAAAAGGCAGATATTTGTTGGATTCTACTTTTGCATTATTTTCCTTCGCTGAAGGAGAATACCCATCAGCGTTGTATCGGGTGCATCGAAGAAACAGAATCCATTTATTACTGTAACCAGGACAACGAAGGTACCCCGATGAAGTCATTTTAAAGCTAATGTGTAATGGTCATGGAAGGCATTGACAAATAATGTGGTCCTGTGTGTGGTGACGGTAGATCAGATAACACGTTCATTGTGTCGGCACGGATGAGTGTTTCTTTGAAAAAAGTCTGTGTACGTGTGTGTCTTTGTATTTTGAGTTTTCCCTTCTTCATTTTGTATATATTGAAATCACCAAGTACATGTATTTCTTTATGGTGACCCAGCTCTTCTTCAGCAGCACTTGAACATCATTACAGAATGAAGCTTTCATACGATGGAGGGTTAGACATCACCAGTACATCAAAAGGACATTTGGGGTGAGATGGTAATAATACGCGCAGCCAAACATTGCAGTTGGGATTCTATCGCCATTACACAGATTTTTAATGGTATCTTTAACGTACATTATTACACCCCCCCATCTTTCACCTGAGCAACTCTGGGACCAGGAGATGATGATTTAAATCTGCATCGTACCAATCGAGGCCAACACAAACCAGTTCGACCCTTCACTTCCTGGGCTTTTTCAATGAAGAAATAAAGGAATCAATGGCCCTCTGGAGCCTTATGGCCTCACCATCTGTTAGTATACCACGTCATGGGGGCCATGGCATGGACATTGCCTGTGTTTCTCCAACAGCTAACAGCGAGCGTGAAGCCCGCGCCAACAGATGAAGGAGAGGAAAAAAGCATTACTGATTAACATTGCGTTATCAGCGCAACTGTGCGCCTATTGTTCGGCGGCCTGATCCTGCTCTCAGCAGCCTGGAGGAGCGATGGAGGCTTTTGTGTTTTTTCTATCCTGACGAGTTTGCTCTTCCCGCGTCTGCAACTTTCGCTTTCCCCGACTCATCTGTGGCGTAGGGGGTTGATGCAAAACATGCACGCGTAGACCCAGGCGCCCGCACGAAGCCTCAAAAGACAAAGTCGCGGTCATGTGGAATCCCCTTCAGAAAGACGGAGTCGCTCGTTTGCAGAAAAGTAACCGGGCATTTTGCTCGGCCTCGGACTGCCGCTGAGAAGCACAGATGCCACTGTTTGTCCAAGGGCTGGTGCATCTTTGTGTGTGTGTGTGTGTGTTTGCAATTGCTCAGGAGTGCGGCAGATGCCTCTGTTTGAGATGTCCTTGAAATGTGTCCCTGACCGCCAATTAGCGCCGCCTTATTTGCCCACCGTTAATGCCGCCCCAATTAGCATCAAACCAATACCTGTTACGACCTGCCGCGAACCGCTGTGAGCCGCCGCCACACCTCTGCCTCCGCCACTTAAGGCATCAAGACTCCCGGGTCATCGCCGTTAAATGGCTGTCGCCGGGCATTTAATTATACCGCTGCTACAGCTAATGGAATGGCTGCCGCCGTTATTTGTAGAAAATAAAGTGCTGGGGTTTCAAGTTTCTTTTTGTTGTTGTTTATTTCACTAACGAATGAATGGACCCCCGTCTATTCATTTGTTAGTTCTTCCATCCGTCCCGCGGCGTCTCACACTGCACTGATAGGATTGTGAGGAAACTTTGAAAAGTGACAGTGAGGCCCAAAGGGGTGAAGGTTGGATGGGAATGCTGAAGTAGCGGCTTTTTCATTGTATTCACGTGCTCATGACAATCTCTTCTTAGACATGCTCGTGAAGATTGAAGAAAACCAATATTAAAACGTCTGCTTCTATTGATACTCAACACATAAGACCCATAGACTTCCTTGCAAAATTTGTCAAAATGCTGTCTTTTCCAATGACTCTCTCTCTCGCTGTGCCTCTAATGCTAGTATGTGTGTGCAACCCTCCACTCGTCTGCTTAGCTTTGAACCACTCACATACTGACAGAAATGTGCCACCAGGAAGTCTTTGCATGTCCTGTCTGCAAAATTCACCACGGTATCCTAAAATGTACTGGTAGCCTCACCAACCTCGCTGTGTGAGAAGGTGATGCCATTCGTAAAGCATGTTAGCATAGCAGCTAACGTGGCTTCAAAAGTTAACTGACCCTGAACTCCTCGCAAGTTGAAGGCAATAACTGAAACCATGAGCTGTTGGTAAAAACACTAAACTAAAATCGCTTTTAGAAATAGTCTTGGTAATAAAACAGATCCTGCTTTGTCTCTCTCCTATAGTGTTCTGTTGTGCTGCTTGCGTGTGCGTTTGTACATGTAGTGTTCCACAGTGCGACAATTTTGGACCGAAAATCTGTCAAGTGCGACTCAACATTTTGATCGTCTTTCTCTGTCTGCAGCAGGAATCAATCTTTTTTTGCCACTTTGGCAGCAGAACGAGCTGTAAACATGACACGGACACAAACATGTAAACATGTGGATTGCACTTAAACTCGGCCTGGCCGTTTTTACATGTTTTCTTCCTCCACTCTCGTATATAATGCGGGACAGGGGCGTGAAGTGAGGGGGCCAATAGACCCCCGCCCTTCTGACCCAACATCTTTGGTGGAGAAGTTGTTATTTGAATCACTTATCTGCACATTTATTTGTGATTACAGTCGCTGACATAATGTTTTCAGAAATCAATGTGTATGAGAACAGACAAAAAACGGTTCAAATGCAAAGTGAAAAAGTTTGGGTGCTGGTACTCCTAAATAAAAAGTTCCACCACTAACCAATGTAAAACGTCAGTCTGGGGCCCTGACATGTGCAAGTGTGTGTGTGTGTCTAGAAGTCATGTCATTGTGGGAGTTCCTCCACCCCCCCCCCCTCTGTAGATATTTCATTCATGAACATTCCCCTCCCCTCTCTGCTGGGTCAAAAGCATGCCCCAGTCACGGAATGAGCCCCCCCCCCCTCCACACACACACACACACACACACACACACACACACACACACACACACACACACACACACACACACACACACACACACACTAGCATCTGAATGCATGCATATTTAATTGATGAATAGATGAAAGTGGCAGAGAAAGTTGTAGTAGAGCAGGGGGTGTGTAGCAAGACGTGATCATCCGTGTGTCAAGACGATCCTCTGTGTGTGTGTGTGTGTGTGTGTGTGTGTGTGTGTGTGTGTGCTTAAATCGTTCATTAACCCTGTCCTCCCTGAGGCAGGCTTCCATGTCATGGTGTCGTGTTTTAGGGGCAGACAGAGACACACACACACATACACACATCTGGGCCAATGCTTGCGTGCAGCATCAACCCAGATTAAAGTGGCTTCCATGTCGTGTCTGACGGTTGAAACATCACACACACACACACACATGTTTCGATTTAGCCACTCGCACACAAACACAAAGACAAAAATATTGATGCACATAGTGGCTTTTAAACTGGAGGAAATTCAGAGCAGACATACAGACAAAGTAAAAAAAAAAGGGGGACGAGGGCTCATTGAATGACGAGGGTGAAAGTGATGTGACTCGTATGCTGTGGCCTCCAGACCTCAGAGGACCAAACTGAACCCCAGCAGCGTGCCAACAGAGTCCATGTTCACAGGGTGGACTCGGCTGCGTGTCAGCTGCATCTGTTCTACAGAGTCCAGGTCTCCACTATTCTTTTTCCCCGCGTGGTTCACAGCAAAAGCCACAGCACCTATTTCAAGCGTGCAAGCGTGGCCTTCAGGTAGCGTAAAATCGGGAAGGGCTCTCTTTAGAGCCAGTGTTCAGTTTGTCCGTTCTGGGCTACTGTAGAAAAACAGTGGCTCAACGTGGTGGACTTCATCCTATGTGGATATGAAGGGGACATTCTAAGCTAACGGAAAACACAAAGATTCTTAGTTTTAGGTGATTATACACTAATGAAAACATAGATATGAATATTATATTCCATTTCTGCCAATAGATTCGCCGAGATTTTGCACACTGTGTCTTTAAGTCAGGCCTGATGTTGCATACACATGAAGGAATGATCTCTTCCACACAGCGAGGCATAGAGCTCATTTATTAATCACCGGTATCAGATCGGTACTCGGTATCGGCCCACACCCAAAGCCCAGGTATCTGTGTCAGGACTGAAAACGTTGGACGGGTGTATCCCCACATAGAACTACTCATTAATGCAGCGTTCACGGTCTCTGTGAATACCTGCTTGACCTCCGGTGCTCGCTAAAGGTTGTTAGAAGGTGAAGCAGATGTTAACGTCAAAGACTACGGCCACAAGCTTCTGGCAATCAGCAGTTTCATTGCTAAATAACCGGTATCCGCCTTCAGCAGCCCATGTTGGTTGAACTCCAGTGCTCAGCCGTGTTGTTTCGAAGAAGGCAGGAATCCTGCTGATGTTGGTCATTTTTATTTTGGGAGCGATTAGTCCCCACATTTGCATATCGGTAGCGCCTGATCTCCCTGGCACTTGTTCATTCATCCATATGCAATACATCTGGAGAGGAATAATTTCCCTCCTCTAGCTTCAGGCTGTTAGAAAAACCCCACACACAACACCTCAAGAATGGTGTTTAATGTATGAATTATATGCATGAAGCCTTTTTTTTCCTCCTTTTCTTTACAGTTGATTTGAATTCCAAATGAAGTGGAGGATATGAAAGGGAGGGGTCAACGAGGAAAGGCTTTAATGTGTTTCTTATTGATCTCCTCGGGGTTCAGTGGGGAAGAAAAAGGTTAAAAAAACACACATGATCAAACACATCATGTGATCAACAGATGACTCGCTAGCCTGCTGCAGTTCATTGCCTGATAGATGAGAAAGAGGAGAGTAAGTTTATTGGTTCCTCATGCTGGATATTCAAATACTTTTACTTTGGTAAATGCTGTTTTGCTATGATTGCTTCCTCTTCCAACATTCATGCAACTTTGTTGCAGGTCCACCATTAATCCAGAGTCCATCATGCTTTGGATGTTTGACTGCAGCCTCGTCCTCTATCATACTGTCATACAGCTGAATATGCACGACTAGCTCCGTCTTACAGAAACGTGATGTCGGCCCTACGCACACAACGCCAATGGAAAGTCAATTAGGATCCATTTTTTGTGGTGGACACATCCACGTGAATATGCTCAGAGGTTAGAATTATTCATTTTGAATATTGGGGTCTATATTTATACAAACCAATTTGAGAAACTTGTAAACAAAATAAAAAATGTATTTGATTAAGTTGAGGTTTATTGGACTTTTCTATTTGAAGTTGTGTACCCTTTATTTATATATATATATATTTACAAATAAATTATATATTTTTTAGTTAACTATATCTGCATTTGTATTTACAAATTCAGATATAGTTAACTTAAAATTAAACAGTCCTGTTTGATTTCCTGTTTGTGTTTTGTGATCTACGTTTTTATGCTTTTTTTTATACTTTCATCAGTTTTAAAGACTATTTAATAATACAAACAAACTGCTAAATAAGTTTAGCGCTTTAAACTATCGGCCCTTCTTTGAAAAATGTGAGTCAATCAATGTTGAGCGTGAAAGAAAAATGACTCCAATATAATGGATCACAAATGGAAGCTGCAGCTGGATCACAGTGTTCCAGCTGATCCAATACTTCACACCATGATAACTATCTGCCAGAGGAGGTCATTTTCTGTTATTCCCCTTAAATCACACAGATCTAAAGACATGATTATTGATGTACTGTATCGTCTCCTCTGTGAGTGTGTGTGTGTGTGTGTGAGTGTGTGTGTGTGTGTGTGTGTGTGTGTGTGTGTGTGTGTGTGTGTGTTGTACACCGCTCTTCTCACACAGCAGCAGGGCGGCCGTCACACACACTGAACACAAACCATCGGCTGATCTGCTGGTTAAACTGGGGCATTCCACACACGACCAGACGAAGCACGCAAACACACACACACACACACACACACACACACACACACACACACACACACACACACACACACAGACATGCTGGTACACATTCATTCACCCACAAACTTTGACGCATGACATGTTAAATTGCTGACACGGGTCCTCCACCGTCCACCGTGTTGTGTTTGTGATCATCTTCATACGTGTGGGCTTTTATTGGATTCCAGCTCTTCTCTGCATCTTCTCTCTGTTGTAGATACAGCACATGATATAACCCAGAGCACAGAGAAATCCCCCATGTCATGTATCATGTGTGTGACATTTAGATTCTTTTAAAAAATTAAGAAAAAGAAAAAAGCAAACACCAAAACCAAAAATCTTACAATACTACAATAACTGATAATAATACAAATATATAATAATTAGTTCATCATTGTTTGATTTAATATCATACAAAAAACTTAATGGTGAGATTTGAATACCACAGAATTTGTAACATATTTCACTATTCGAACAATCCATCAACCCTTTGATGTTTGGTTTCACCTCTTCGAAATGTCAAAAAGGTAATTTTAGATAATTATTGAATTACTTAATATTTAATATTTTGGGGGGATCCCATCATTTCACCGATCAAATATGTCAGTGTTGGTAGGCCAGAGGTTTAAATGATCCATCTTGAATATTGGGGTCTAAATTTCTGTTAACCAATTTAAGCAAATTAATTTTATGTTGGGATCCAAAAAATAACCAATTTAATTCGATCAACTTGAGGTTTATTGCACTTTTGTTTTTGAACTTGGAAATCCTAAAAACAACAACCAACAACAAAAAAACCTAACTCAATTCAAGTTTTTAAAATTGTGCAACTTTTAAAATGACCAAAAAAGAAATACAAACCACATGAATTTGATAGATTATTTCAATATCAATGATATACATTTAGTAGGACAAGTAGGTCTCCAGTAGTGAATAACTCAATGAAGTATTTAGTTGCTGATAAAGTTAAAAATCCTCAAGACCTTCTATGATTGTTTTCATAGAAACAGGTCTTCACAGGTCTAAATTTAATACAAAAATACAAAAGGGAGCAGAGGAAAGTCAGACCAGAGCTCCAGCTGCTCTCAATTGTTAATTCGGAGCCAGTCCTCACACCCTCCAATCTCCAAAGAACTCCACGAATTTTGTGTTGTCAGAAGTATGATTTAGTGAGAAGTTTTCAAAAAAAGTGAGGAGAAATATCAGAAATGCATTCAAAAAAAATTCTAGTGACAAATGTTGAAAACTTTTTCACTGGAGTATTCAGGGTCAACACAACTAACCAATGGAATTTGAGTAATATTCATTTAATTTCATTTAGTTTCAGTTGTCTTGTTGTCGGATTAGAGAGAGGGGGTGGATCCTCCGTCCACGCCAACGCACCCGAAAGCTGTTTGCCAACTGAAAGCAAAAGAAGAAGAAGAAGAGGTGTTAAATCATTCAAGATGCAGCCCAGCAGTGTGTGTCAACTTGGTCATTAATCATTAAACAAATTAATTCATGACTTAATTAAAATGTATTGCGAAAGTGAAAAAGGGCTTAGAACATTCTGATGGAAGTATATGATGGCCAACATTATGTCTCATCATTTGTTGCAGCAATTTTTGGCGTTGATACCATTTGTTACACAGATATGGTGCTAAATCTCACCAAAATACCACATTAAGGCACAGAGACCTTGAGGAACACCATGGACAAGTCTGACTTGGTATCAAAAACTTTTGACATTTGGAGATTTCTGCAAGAATTGCATTTTTTCTGCCATGGGATGGCGAGCACTTCTGTTCTGGAAACTGCACAGAAACCCCCTTATTGCCAATAAAGCTAGTAAAGCCATATATCCTCTGAACGCTGATGGTCTCTGTGGTTGTAAAGTTTCACGAGGCTGTGATTATCCTCGAGGTCACAACAGGTCATTTAAACTGTGAGGTCAACTTTCTCACAATGTGAAATGTCTACTATTGTGAAGGATTTCAGTATTAAACACATCATTAGTATGATTAATAGCATCCTAGTGGTGAATAAAAGTGTCAATAATAAGAATGTCAAAAATATGTTAAGAGTCACAATATATTTACTTATGGAATGTAGTATATGTTTACAGTATGTTTACTTATAGAGGATATTATATGTTACAGTATATTAACTCATTGAATGTATTAAACCATAAAAGCATCGTCACTGTAGGTATTAAACGCTGTAAAGAATAAGTCTTAAGGGTCAGATAGATATTCTGAGTGAGGCTTTACAGGCATGGAGCAGAGGTGAAGTATTGATACCATATAAGGAGATGTGCAGCAGAGAGCAGAGGTGACCTCATCGATGAGGAATGTGATCAGAAGGATGGACAGCCTCCAGCCACGAAGAAGAAGGAGGGGTCGAAGAAGTTTTGCCACAAAGGATCGATAAGAGGAGGAACCAACACAACAACAAGCCAATCACTGATGGACACAGACATTTGTTATCAACGTTTTGGGACAGTTCGAACACTTTCCGACTTTTAGGGAATATAAAGACAAAGTTTCAGGGAGTATTCTTCAGATCATATCACCATTGCTTTTTTCAGCACCTGGCTTAAGTGTCAGACCTGTGAGGGTGTGTGTGTGTGTGTGTGATCTCTGCTCTCGAGAACATCACTATCGATAGTTAATTTAGTTTGCATTTGTTTACTTTTAAACCGGATCCAGTAACTCTTTGGGTGCGCCTGCGCAGTAAGAAGTGAACAAAGCAGCCCAGCCCAGCGGCCTTGCAGTTTCATCAGAAAATGCTACCCTCCACACTACGGAGACTAACATCATCACACACACATTTAATTGGGCTCATTGGATCCACGAGTCTCAGCTTTCCAGACAGACAATTTATGCAAATCCAACACTGTTTAAGGACCCAGTGAGCAGAAATATTCACACGCACCAATAACACATTTATACCAAAACTGCATGGGGTTAGCATAAAGTAGCATGTCTGTCAAGGGGAGACTTGTAGGTAAACAGAGAACATTAACATATGTTGAGGTGAGAGATCAAGGGAGCCCTTTTAACTATGGCCATGCCAGGTTTCCCTCGCCTAAATGAAGCCGAACTTTGGAGCGTTATTTTGCCCCCTTCCCGACAAGCTAGCATGACATGGTTGGTACCGATGGATGGCACAGTTTCATATCATACCAATATATTCACCCTAGTTTTGAAACAGAGCCCACTACAGCCTCTTAAAGGCAGTAATGACGGCCGGGACCGGGAACCAGCACAGTTCTGTCAAAAAAACCACATTTACTGCTGTGATGTTCATGAGGCACCACTTGATCAGAGCTCAGCTTTTAGACCTACTGACATTAAGTGTGACAGGAACTGACCCAAGTCCAATGTCCAGGATGTTGTGATGAAAGAGTTTTACAGTGTGAGACCAAGTGTGTGCTTTCTTTTAATTTGTGAGAAGAACAAGTTCCCCTTCAAGTCTGTCCAAACATTTCTGTGATTCTGTGGATTTTTGTGGAAATAAACTGGTTCTGTTTAAAGACAGCTTTTCTCATCATTTTCACAAAAAGAAGGAGCCCCAGTGTCCGGTTGTTCTTCCACAAACCAGCTTGTTTTCTACTCCAGTGCTAAATATAAACGCCCATTTCAATCCTGACCTAGAAATCCTCGTAATCTCATCTTCGTATTCATTAGCTGTGCGCTGAGAGCGTGTATTTTGCATTTTCATTCATTTCTCCTTCTCTGAACTCTTCCTCTCCTCTCCTCTCCTCACCCTCCCTACCCCCCCCCCACACCCCGTTCCACTGGAAAGAGTTAGTTTAGTCGGGGCTACATGCCTTTGGCACTGCTTGAAAATCAGGTTTCCCATTAAGCCTTGGAAAGTTGAATCTGGGGGCAGGATGGTGTGTGTGTGTGTGTGTGTGTGTGTGTGGACTTTATTTTGGAGGTTCTTGGCAGAGAGAACCAGTTTAGCGCCAGTAGCCTTTGAGCAACTGTTTAACATATATTGCTCCCAGTGAAGTGCTCATGCCTAGTAGAATTAAATGTGTAACATTAGAAACGTATTTGCTGTTTTTAGTGTCTTTGCGTGACCACGTTTGGCAGAAAATTGCAAAGAAGAAGTGCATCGTGGGTAACGTAAAACAGATGAGTACACTCCATGCATGTTGTGTTCATCCTGCATTATCTTTGGCTGTCATAATGCAGAATAAACTCTTTATGGTCACAAAGAAGGAGCCGGTATTCAGATTTAACGATCCGACCACACACTCTGATATCACTTCCTCCAGCCTTCTGAATCTCTGCCCTGTTAAAACGAGCGCCGCCCTCCTCAGTCCATCTCCCGGCTTTTCATTGCAATATTACGTCCCTGGGTTTTTATGGCGATTGATTTTCCGTTGCAGCTTAATCTTGCCGCCAAGATTGTGCCAAGCTCTCCGCGTTCTCGGAGGTGTTCAGCACTGTGTTGCTTTTTGCAACCCCTGGTAACCATTGCCCCGAAATGCAAAAGAAAATGTTGCATCACTGTGACTCTCTGGACATTAATATACTTCCCAGCTCACTTCAGCGTCACCGTTTGCCCGACATTATTTTTCTTGCTGTTCCTTCATCAAAACAACTTTGAAAGTCACCTCTTGTCTTTTTTCTTTGCGGTATCTTCCTCTCTTATTTTCCTCCCGCTGGCTTTGGGCATCTGAACTTCTCATCACACTAAGCGTGCTGTCAAGTTGGATTAGTCCGTGAAGTTTAACTGGTGGGTATTTATTTTTATTACAGGAAGGGCGCTCTAGGCTTACGTCTGACAAATAAACCTTGCTGAGTTGCGAGTTCAAAGTTTATCCATTTATTTTTCCGCGGGCTGTTTCGACCCCTCAATTATCTCTCCCGGGTGTGACGGTCTGCCGCGGCGTGACGACGCACGCGTGGCATCATCAATAGCGAGGCGGCGGGGGAGAGGGGTGAGAGGGGGGAGAGGGGTGAGAGGGGTGAGAGGGGGGAGAGGGGTGAGAGGGGTGAGAGGGGTGAGAGGGGTGAGAGGGGTGAGAGGGGGGAGAGGGGGGAGAGGGGTGAGAGGGGGGAGAGGGGGGAGAGGGGGGAGAGGGGTGAGAGGGGTGAGAGGGGGGAGAGGGGTGACTGGGAGGTCGGATCCTGTCTCTGCTTCTTGATGAGTGGACTTAACTGTGGGAAAGAAAGAGAGAAGGAGCGGGAAACAGAGACGACAACATGAAGGCGCTCTGGTGAACGCTGTGCCACTGTCATTCATCAATACAACGGTCACATCCTTTTTGTACAATAATTACTCAACTGTTCATCACAACTTTTTTGTTTATGAACAAATATCCTACGATGAAAAGGTATTTGAAAGTTTTCTGAATCTACTCTTTTGATTTACAGAATATCATTTTACAAGGCAAACATTTAGGGATTAAATGTTCTCGTGAAGGCCGGGATATATACTTATTTAACGATAGCAAGTTGAGTCTTTTAAGCTTTTGGGGCATTATCAAAGCGTATAGTAATTATAATAATGGTCCAAACAATAAATATAAAAAATAGTTTTCAGTCAAATTCCTTTAAATTTGTTTTTAAATGCAATGTCTCCTTGTATCTTCAATTTACTGTAGAAATTCAGAATGTTATAATGATGGCTGATACCGGCAGATACACGCGCCAACATGACAATAAGGGTACCGGCACTGCTCACATTACACTTCTTTTTTTTAAACATGGAATGTGATCGCTTGTGTCTTATTCCAAATAAATGGTCACATACGGACACCATGTAGTCTTTGAACTGAGAGTCCACAGCTAGCAGCTCTGTGAAGCTGTACTTGGAGACAAGCGGAGCTTTGAGCTAAATGCTGACGGCAGCATGGTTCAACGTACCCTACCCGCCTGTGCAAACCCCCGGCAGTGAAGAACCTGTTCAGGCAGCAGGACTACTTGGTTAGGTTTAAAAAAAGATTTAACTGGGTAACGTTGGGTTTAAAGAAGTTGTTACGTAACTTGCGTAAGTGACGTTAGTTAAGTACATAAGTTACGTCAATTTTGGTTTCACATGGAACACTAAAGGTCATTCACGTCATTCGCACCGCGTTACTCGCAGGGACCATTTGTGGTCATTCGAGTGAATCGCGCCGGAGAGGGGGCGTGGCTTATCACCCTGGAAGCCGTTATTAACTTAAGCCATTGATTTCCGCCATCAACCATGGAAGAAATAACCTCTATTTCTGCTTAGTACTTGTTGTGGAAGTCGCAGATATCACGGGAAACTAAACGCCGTCTTGTCTGGTTCATAACATCAACCGGAGGAGCTCCGTGGATTTCATCGAGATGTATTCAGTGTGTAGCAAGCCACACATCGGCTGTTTACTACAGCTGTATGAACACAAAATAATCAGATTTTGCTGTGATTTAACTGCAATAAACGGACAAAAGGGGATGCCGAAATAACTATGTAATGATGCCGATTTGTAAAAAGTCTGAATTCATGTTTCGTTAGTTCTTTCCGCAAGACGACAAGCAAATAACTTTTAACATACTTGTTTTCTGAATGGAGCTCGGATCGATCGGTGCTAGGCTATGCTAACATGGTAGCAGCTCCATCAACACTCAACATAACGTCATCTAGACGTAAATACGGCAGCGTCTGTTTCATTGTTTGTACCATCTGGTTTACACACACACATGTCTACACATAGTTTGGTCCGGTCTCTATTGATATGAGGTATCGTAGAGATCTGGTGAACACAGACGGCTACAGTATTTGTTTCCTGATTCAACAACGGCAGGACGTCAGTGATGACAGGGGGAGCATCTCAACGCTGATAGGCTATCGCGCCGCAGAATTTTTTTCACCCGAGTTGAAACATTTTAACTCACGCGATTTCGCGCCATCGCAAATTTGCGTCACTCCAGTCTCATCGCGTCTGTGCATAGACTTTGTATGTAATCTGCTCGCGCGAATAATTTGTGCCGCGTTTGGTGTGAACACGGCATAACATTGTGGTCTCCTGAGTGAAAGTCCTGTGTTTGATTGACCCATCCACCAACGTGACCTCATCCCGACAAGGACTTTGTCACTCTTTATATTACGACAAATGATTTGACAAAATACAATTTTGAGCTGATGATGGTGCTAGATAGAAAGTTAAGGGATCACCACCGGTTTTTCCAATTTATCTTGAGAAGAACATACGTCAGAAACAAATTTTCTTTCTGTGCTTCATGATAACGCTTTGTAGGCTTTTCGTGTGTCAAGTCGTTACCGTGAAACTACCGCAGTTGGGTTTAGGCGATGAAACCACTGAATTAGGTTGAGGATTGGGCTCAAGATAAGTACGTAAACTTCTATACAATCTGACTTCTTTATGCAACTGGAGGAGTCGCCCCATGCTGGTCAGTAGAGAAGATGCAAGTTTTAATACACGTCCACATTGGCTTCACCTGGTGATATGTCGCGTGATCTCACGACATAGCGGGGAAACCAGCAGTCGCGCCAGGTTATCTTTCCACCTGCCTCTGCACACCGCTTCCACCTCCCCTTCAGTTCTCCCCTTCCCACTTCCTGTTATCGCCCCTGAACTTTTCCTTTCTCTTTTTTCCACGACTCAGCTCCTATCTCCTCACCTCCAACCGCGTTCGTCAGCACTGCCCCTTTGGCTGTGTCGCAGCAAGACGACTCTATCATCGTCATTATCACCGCCTTCATTTCCAAAGCCTTATCTTCCTTAATAAAGTGTGTCGTTTTTGTCTCTTTGTGCTGACATCCCCAGGCTGCGCTTGAACACGGCTTACTTCTATCTCGCTCCACTTTGCGTTGAAATGAACTGGATGTTTTTTTTCGGAGGGGGGGGGCCAGCGCTAGCGTAGCTTGCATCAGCTCGGTGCAAGCTAATAGGGGTATCAGCAGTTGCCTGCATCGGGGGAACATCAAAGCGAGCAATTCCCTCTGAACACAGAATCTGAGTGCACACAGCGGGCAAAAAAAAAATAAAAAAAATGCACACACACACACACAGACGCTTGCACAGACGGGTGCATACAGCGGGCATGAGGGAAGGAGTAGCGCCTTGTTTTCTCACAGTATTTCCATATATGTTAATAGCGTTCTTGTTATTCTGCAGAAACAGCCGGTGGTGTAATGAAGTGATGAGCTGTCCTGGCTGCAGGGAAGAGGACAGACAGGGTTAGAAAACACCAGTCTGTGTAAAGTTCTTTTTTTTTTGTCTTTTCTTTTCAGTCGTTGTATTTTGCTCCAAAAGTGTAAACACACAGAATACACACACACACGATTGATTTCCCGCCATTGTCCGCGTTGCCGCTGATATAAGTGACGTGTTTGATGTGGAGCACGTTGAGGCGGATCATTGATGTTTCTGCTAACACCACATGATTACCCCATGAACGGCTCCATTTGAGAAGCAGCTGTATGGGAACTGGGTCATGAAATGTTTAGACGTTCAAACAATCATACTCCAGAGCCAGATGAATGGGGTTTTGATTTGGAACAAGCGCAGCTTTCGACCGACTAAACCGATGCACCGTCGTGTGTGAAATCGGAGCAATCGCCGCTTCTTTATCTGCACTCCGCCGCGACGAACACAACGCATTAGGGCCCGATCAAAGTGTGGAGGATTTCAGTATAGAAGATAGAATTAGTGGGATTTTAGTATTAGAATTAGTTTAGTATGATGATTAGCACCTCTTGTGGTGAATAGAAGTGTCAAAATAATAAGAATGTTACGATGGGTTAAAGTGTTGCAATATATTTATCTATGAGATGTAATATGTTTAGAATGAGTTTAGGAAGCATCGTGGAAATGCCGCACATATGCTTGTAAAAAGTGTCAAAGTATCAGGAAGTACCAGAATACTTATCTAGTGTAGAGAGTGTTTACAATATGTTTACTATAGGAGTGGAACCATAAGAGACAATTATTGGATGTATTATTAATAAATGTATTAATCTGTAAGAATAGTTGATAGGGATAGACAGGATTTTAAGTCGGGCTTTAACAGAGGACACCAAGAATAGAGCGAGGACCCAAGAGGGACCCCAAGAAGGAGGAGCTACAGACGGAGACCAATAGGAGACGACGAGGGAGTCAGTTGACTAAGGCTAGGAGGAGTCAGCTGGATTTTAGCCAATAGTATTTGAGACAGATATTTTACGGACTATGAAAGGAGATTCAAATGTTTATTTCAGTCTCTTCATCACATTTCGTCCTTCAGGTAACAAGCTTCCTGTTTGGAGTGTGTGTGAAAGCTGTTCTCGAGAGCATTTTACTATCGATAGTTAATTCAGATTGCATTTGTTATTAAATACATGTTTTATTTTGAAACCTGAATTCAGCGAACTTATTTGGTGCACATGCGCAGTAAGAAGTAAATAGAGAACCAGGCCATTTGCTGGGCTCCTGTAGCTTGACGATATATTCATATGCCTCAACAATTTGGAAACCACGAAGGGACAAAGGGACATTAGGGGCTTTGAATATTCGACTCTGAGAAGGCTGACATGACGTGAGATGGGTAGACACTTTCGGAGTACTCGCAAACATAAGGTGAGCAGAGCCGTTTTAATAAAAATCTGTTTAGGTAGACTATAGGAAATCTTAGGAGGAAGTGTCTGCATGATTTACGTTACTGGAAGCTGGACAGGAGAGGAGATCGCAGCCAACTGGTAACTGTATTGATTTAACTTTAAAGTGGTTGTAACTCTGTATGAATAGCATCTGCAAGCTGAATTAGGAACATATGTGTGCTTTGATTACACGTTGTTCTTTGTTGTGAAATCCTACCGGTGAGGCCTGATTTGCAGGTAACCCCGGGAGAGGGGGATGTTGAATTATATGTAGTAGCATTGATCACGCTATAGTATTAGCTATTGGAACTAAGCAGCTAGAAAGAAGCGTGAGAGCGGTCGAAGTTCTGGGCTTTGGTTCTTCGGGCGAACTGAAACTGTGAGGCAGGGTTACGTGAGGACAAGGCGACGGTCCCCTCAGTTCGTGCATTGGCAGTTTCGGGTCTGAGGAACTGATGACTCTAGTGCGGGAGGGAATAAATTATAGATTTGTGGGGCCAAGATCTCGGGTTGAACAGGGTGTGTAATTGGGCGATACTGAATTATCCGCATGGACGTGCATGAGGTTCGGGTCCGGTGAACATGCGCTTAAACTGCTGCAGAGGCTGGCCGCTACGTTAAGTTAATTGTAATGATGGGAAATAGTGCATGGTACTAACTGTGTATCTTAGACAATTAGGGGTGGCTAACGTGGGGTTGATCTCTTAGAAGAGTAGCAGAGAGTTTGTAAGCTATGGCGAACTGGAAGGCGTAGTTAAGGCTTCGTGGGTTTAGTGTTGAGCTAGGCGAACTGCGAACTGTTTTGCTCGTTTTTTGGGTCTAGTGAACAGGCGTTAAACTACTTGAATCGAAGAGACTGGCTGCTACGTTATGATAAAACCTAAAGGGGAAATAATACATGAAACTGTGTATTTAGTCGTAGCATTGGGTTGCAGTGCTAAGATAGCATTGTGTTGTGTGAATGATATGGTAAGCTGGAGACTGATTGCAGTTCTGGTGCTACCTTAGATCGTGAAAGAGGAGACTATTGATTATAATATCTGGTATGGTGGTGAGAAGCCACGGCCAGGACTAGTTTGAGAAGGTGTGTGAATGTGGCATATTGTAAGAGTTGAGACTACGGTGCTTTGTGTGTGCTGAAGATACGTTTTGACCGTGTAGCTCAAGCTAATAACAATAGCCGCTAGTAGCATTAGCTTCTTTGTTCGTTTTCGCGCCAGTTTTTTGAGGAAAACACCATAGAAGAAGAAGAAGATAACTTCGACATCTAGCGGTTTGGAGGTGTAATTGCATGATAATTACAGTAAACTCCACTACCCAGAAAACCTAGAGGTGAAATAATTAGAGAACTACAGAACGTTTCACCACCTATCTTTTGTAGGAGTAATTACTTTAGGACTACCAAATACTTAGTCATCCAGTAGATTGATAGATACATTACAATAAGGTGAGTTTTTGGTGATAAACTTGTGATATCATTGTTTTGGACGCTATATTTTAATTTGCATTTACTTAGATTGTTGCTCTTAGTTTTGATTCAGTATTTTAATAGCCATTGGTAATATTAATTGTAACTTAAATTATTCATTTTAGTTTCAATTCAACAGTTCAACTTTAGTTTAGTAAGTTTAGTTTGATCCAATATTTTAACCTCCAGTTTTGATTCAATTGGTATCCTACAGTTGTTTATTTTGATTCAGTGTTTTAACTGAAATAGTTGATTTTGATTTTGATCCGACATTTGTAATTTTTTATTTTAATTTTAGTTCACAATTTTCATTAATTTTGATTTAACATTTAGACTTTCAATTGTTTGGTGCTGACCAATAAGATACAAAGACGTTAACTAACATGTTTTAAGTTTTATTTTCACAGGTGATGAACATAGAGGCAGCTGCTGACAGGAGAAAGCAGTCTCCTGTTGTATTACCAGGTAGCTGGCTGTGGATGAGGTCCATAGGTGCCAACAAGTTGGACTGGACCATGAGAGATCCATTTTAGAGAAGTTTACATAGATGACATAAGGGTACCAAGGGGGGTGCTTACTTAATTTAAAGCCAGGAAATTAAATATATACAGGTTTAGAATCAGTTTTCTTTTGAAGGGTATCAAACCCATGAAGATATCAGTAGGATTAATTACATTTACTGTAACCAGCAGCATTTTGTAAACGTCACTCGTGATGCCATAGTGGGACTTCATGAGCTGGTAGATAAGACTAGTTTAATGGCCTTGTAGAACAGAATGGCATTAAATATGATTTTAGCAGGTGTGCAAAATGTTTGGATTTGCTTGTAGTACTTTCATTCTGAACAACACAGTTCCTGATCATCTTCACTGGGATTCTGGAAGACCTGATTGAGTCCAGATGGACTTCTGAAAACATCCGGTGAGATATTGAAATTTTGGAAAATTGACTGTATATTGTTTTGTCAGTTTGTTTTGGGATTTTTTGTTTTATAGGGTAAAATTGGGATTTAAAGATACATTGAATTAAGTATAATTTTTGTTAAGTGAGCAGACAAGCTTCTCAGAAATTGTTCTTTCTATTCCTCATTGTACAGGATGAATCCTGAAGATGTCCTCTACCTGGACCAACCAGCATCACGACAAGAGCCGCTCACATCAGCTACAGTCCTTGTCCTCTGTTGATGCCGTTGTATTCGTAGACTTTTACAGGGGTTAATTGATACTGTGCTTAGTGAGACAAAGATGTAGGGAAATTGGTTAGGTATAGATGATGAGGATGAATTTTAACGACTGATGATTACTGTTTAGTTGGGGAAACTCACTCTTAGACCATAAAGGTAACACACTCTGAAGAGTGTGTTAGGGGGGATTTGTGGAGGATTTCAGTATAGAAGATAGAATTAGTGGGATTTTAGTATTAGAATTAGTTTAGTATGATGATTAGCACCTCTTGTGGTGAATAGAAGTGTCAAAATAATAAGAATGTTACGATGGGTTAAAGTGTTGCAATATATTTATCTATGAGATGTAATATGTTTAGAATGAGTTTAGGAAGCATCGTGGAAATGCCGCACATATGCTTGTAAAAAGTGTCAAAGTATCAGGAAGTACCAGAATACTTATCTAGTGTAGAGAGTGTTTACAATATGTTTACTATAGGAGTGGAACCATAAGAGACAATTATTGGATGTATTATTAATAAATGTATTAATCTGTAAGAATAGTTGATAGGGATAGACAGGATTTTAAGTCGGGCTTTAACAGAGGACACCAAGAATAGAGCGAGGACCCAAGAGGGACCCCAAGAAGGAGGAGCTACAGACGGAGACCAATAGGAGACGACGAGGGAGTCAGTTGACTAAGGCTAGGAGGAGTCAGCTGGATTTTAGCCAATAGTATTTGAGACAGATATTTTACGGACTATGAAAGGAGATTCAAATGTTTATTTCAGTCTCTTCATCACATTTCGTCCTTCAGGTAACAAGCTTCCTGTTTGGAGTGTGTGTGAAAGCTGTTCTCGAGAGCATTTTACTATCGATAGTTAATTCAGATTGCATTTGTTATTAAATACATGTTTTATTTTGAAACCTGAATTCAGCGAACTTATTTGGTGCACATGCGCAGTAAGAAGTAAATAGAGAACCAGGCCATTTGCTGGGCTCCTGTAGCTTGACGATATATTCATATGCCTCAACAAAAGCGCCGTAATCATATTTGGTGAAGGAGACCTTTTTTTTTTGTTGTCGTATAATTTGATTTGCTCGGCGAGTGGCCACGGAGTGCTGCTCGTTATCGTCTGAATAATTCATAATGAATTGTGTTTGTCATTTCTGCTCGGTTATTATCAAATCTCTTTGGTGTCACGGAACAAATGAATTGAACAGATAGAGGTTAATATCTTACAAGCAGATGTTTTCTTTATGCTGAGAGGTGACCCAGTGTCATCTTTATTTCAATATAAAGAGGTTGTCAGGGTTGTCCAAACACAGCCAAACCATTTAAGATACATTGTCTTTGATATTGAAGCAGTCATTTTAAATAACTGAAAACCCCTCCTGCACACAAAGAGACAACATATTTGATCTCAGGAGCTTTATTGGTCGACTTGTCGCAGTGTGGTTATGAAACAACAGATTATTCCATTCTGGCTATCGGGGGACGTTGAACGTCTGATTTTACATTGAACTTACATTGAACTAATATCATTGAATAGTTCAATGATTTTACGCTGAACCAGATCGTGATAAATAGCCTGTTTTGGTTTAAATATCGTCCTATTAATAATGCTCTTCATAAAAATTGCTTGCCATGTAGACTAAGTTGCGCTATCCTCTCATCGGAGAAGCATCCTGGCGATGGCATCAGTAAGCCAACCACATGGCTATTACATTACATTTATTAATCAGAGCACTCGCATAAGAACGTAGCACTTTCAGAACGCTGAATATGTTTTGAATATATGAAGGATTGTCAAAATCTGCAGGTGGAGGAGCAACAGCTCAGCGACAGTCACATGTATCTTGGACAACAGTTAAGTTGTTTTTACGCTTTTATCTGTTAATATACAAAAGAAGATTAAACAGAGGGGGGATCAATGAGCAAATAAAAACATGACAATAAGTCGACTATAGACGAGACTTCACCATGCAGATTCCACTGTGAATTCTTAGTCGTGGGCACCAGATATAATGGATTCTAACACAATTGTTTAAGTTTGGATTTAGAATGCGCACCATGGATTACGTCCTGGTCCAGGAACTGTGACTTCTTCTTGGATACTGAAGAGTTTAATGGGAGTTTGACAGTCCAGTCTACATTTGTTTTGTGGACATCTGTCATCGTAGGGTATAGTCCCTAACCATTCAGTCTCTGCAATCATCACTTTGATTTGGACCAAGTCGTCTCCAGTCTACGTCATTCGTTGCTGACAGACTACAATGTGGTGCTGAGGGATTGTAATGTTTCGTCTGGTGACCCAGTCTCTGCTTTTTAGAAATGTTTGCTACTTTAGGCTGTAATCGACTGTTGGCATCATGTGTGTGAGTGGAGACGTGATGATATGAACGAAACTGGTGAGAAGATTGCAGTGCGCTGCTATTATTTTCTTATTCGATCATTAACTGCAGCCCAGCCTAACTGACCTCCCCCTCATTCTGATGAAAAGCTGTCTCTGAACAGCTTCCGGCCCTTCCTGCACTCATCTCTCCATCAACCATCTCATCCAAATGTAGTCTGGTGCCATTGATTTCCCGTGTTGCGTTGTAAATTACTGTAATCATAGCCCACGGTACTGTTATGTGTGTTATCTCTGCAGTTACTCAGTTATTCATGTGCTTCTTTCTGGCTGCCAAGACTAAATGATCTGCGAGTGTTGGTGGGAATTGTCCTTATGTGGGTCTGGATTTTGGGGATTTTCATAATGCTAAAGTGTGTTACCAATTTAAAGGAATACTTAACCAAGAAATGACCATTTGTATATCACTTACTCTCCCCTGGATACCTTGAATTCTCTCATGAACGGAAAATCCAAAGACAGAGAAACGCCTCGATAAATTGAAGTGAATGGGGTTTAACAATAAAACTGCAGCGTAATCTAAGTCTCATTAATCATTAATTACTCGTATGTGAACTACTTTCCAAACGAGACTCTACTACATAGAATTTCTAGGCATAACCAAGGACTGGAGCACATCGGTGACCACAAGATTCTATTTACGTCTGCAGCCGTTGTCGGGGTGTGATCTCCAGCCTGCACTGGGGCCAAGTGTGGAATTCATGGGATTAGAACTTGCATCCTGAGGTAATGCGGTACGTCATTTAAAAAATATTTTAGTTCTGGGGCCTCATTACAGAAAAATATTCTAAATGCTTGTCCTATCTCAACTTAAGTTTAAAATAAGGGGAAAATCCTATCTTCCTATTACAGAAGCAACTCCTTTCCCATCCCAGAATTCCTATCGTATCTTAATTTAAGAAATCCTAACAATAACTGTCAATTAGATTCTTCAATCGGCACTCGTCCTGTCATGCCTGTATCTATGTTTATAATGTACCGGTAGGCTACTCCAGATGGACAAGCCATAATAAGTTACCCATTTAGCAAAAAAGCAAAATGCGTTTGTGATCTGTACGACCACTGGCAGAGCCCCATGCCTCCTTGTAGGCCACTCCAGAGCCGGACAAAAGTTAGGATGATTCTGTAAAATCTAAATTCCTATCCTAAGATAATGTAGGACTTTTTTCCTGAATGCAGTTAATAAATATGTTTCTGGAACACCAAAAATCCTAAATGACATCCTAAACTGAGCTAAGACAGGACCTCAGACTCCATTCTGTAATAAGGCCCCAGGTGTCTACAGTAACTGCTGCTCCGTCTGATCAAGATGTCACCCGAATGTTCAGGGGGATTGGGAGGAGCCCTCCCGAACAAGCTGGCAGAATATTCCAGCCGACCTGGGAACGCCTCGGGATCCCCAGGAAGAGCTGGAGGCTGTGGATGGGGAGACGTCTGGACCAAACTGATTAGTCTGCTGCCACAGCCACCTGGAGAAAAGCATTGACGCATTGATGAATAGGTGGAAGGTGGCAGCCCTACTTCTCAGGGGAATTATCTCTCTGTGTTCACCTGCTAGTAGCTAACTTTGTCCGCCTGCCGTTAGGTTCTCAGCAGGTGGCATGCAATGGGTTCATCAGAGCTACTTTGGCTGAAAGCAGCTACCTGCTGCGGTTGGACACAACTCCGATGAGAGCCACGAGACGGAATCGTAACAGTGCAGTTGAGGCATAACAACCACAACAAAGAGGCTGAACGATGCTAGAAGTTAGGCTGGAGATATACTCGGTTTTTAAGCATGCGTTCGTGCCGTGTAAGCGACAGGATATGCAAAGGCAGCGTCATATAATAAAATCTGTTATATCTCCCTCATACAATTTTCAAATCAAATTAGAGCAGCTTTAATTTCTGCATCAATGTAGCTTCTCATAAGAGAATATTTCCCTAAACTGCCGTACGAGTTCTCTTGGTAAAACTCTTTTGATGAGTGCAGAGCACATCTTCTCCTTTTTACTGCTTCATGACACGAGCGCAACCCCAAACAACTCAGCAGGCTTCTCTCTCTCTCTCTCGCTCTTTTTTTAAACTTATTTAGAAATTGGGCTAGCATCTCTGGGACTGTCAAGAGTTTACACCCGTGTTAGTGATTCTGTTTCTTCTGTTTTATGGATTATCTACGTTGACTGGTGTGCAGCAAAGCCCAATATAAGGCTAATACGGTTAATGCTAAATAAATACTGTGCATAAAGAAAAGGATAAGAGATGGATGGACTGACGGACGGTCAGTCTGTACTTTCTCTCAACGATAAGTATGCCAGTCATAACCTATGAGGTATCATGGACTGATGATAATGTCATACTTTCAGACTTTCAAATCTTAAGTGATAGTTATCCACTTCAGCTACAGGAGTCAAACACGTCTGACAATGTGTGATGACAATACTTAATAATTCAAGAGCTGACTCGGTAATTGGACTTGTGTTTGTGGCTGAAACTGCCAGACACCCACGTGTTGTTTATCCAGTGAGAGAAATACTGTCCGGCAGCAGAGTCTGATTAGAATCCTTATGCCAACATAATGACTTAATGCGACTCGTTCTGAACAAACACGTGAATAATTGGACTTCAAATCTGTTACCATGCGTTGAACATTTAAGCAGCGATTATTATTCATTCGTCGGCATACATGCGTTGTTTGGTAAACACTTGCGCTGACACTTGAAAAGCCGGCCTTCGGTGCGAGGAGGAGCCGGTGTGAAGAGCCAGCAGACTCTTTTATCTTCTTGTGTGTTGACCTGAACCGCACCCACATCCCTGTGACACAGTAACACGGGACTCAGCTCTATGTCGAGTCTTAAGTTTACGTAGCTTCTGAATTCATGTATTTATATTTATTTTGTCAGTCTGTGTGTATCTCATGAATTATGTATGACCTATTTACAGAGAAGCACCATTAAGTCATGAATATATGTATAGTATAATAATGTTTGCGTAAAATTGTGCATCTGCTGCAACAGTCACACAGCTTCTCCTCTTACTAGGTGGAATTAATTCAATTCAATTAAAACATCCGGTATTATTACTACTGTTTTTATTATCATTGTTGTTACTATTCCTACTATTGTTAGTATCATACTATCATTGTTATTATTCCTGTTATTATCATCATACTATCATTGTTATTATTCCTGTTATTATCATCATACTATCATTGTTATTATTCCTGTTATTATCATCATACTATCATTGTTATTATTCCTGTTATTATCATCATACTATCATTGTTATTATTATTCTTACTTTTATTACTATAATTATTATTATGATCAACATTGGTACTGTTACTAGTATTATCTTTATTACTATCATTGTTATTATTCTTAATACTATTATTATTATAATTATATTATGTATGTATATTTTTGTACATACTGTATGCACTATATATACATACTGTATGCACTATTATATATATGTATACATACATATATATATGAATAATTGCTGTCGAGTCACAACCACACAACTCTATTTTTGAGGATATTTACGTTTGAAATAAACTGAAGGATTAAACACTTTATTGTGGGTTCATACACTTCTATGTGTTAAAAGATTATGCAATGAGTATGCATTGAATTATCTTAAAAAACTTTATACAATGACAACATTTATTTCACTTAGTATATGAACACTTAGTATAATGAGCATCTTAGCCTCAAACATTCCCTTTGAGATGAACAAAGTTCTACTTTCTCTGTCCTGTTACGATGGTAATGTGAAGCAGTTACTGAATAGTGATAGTACAAGTGGTGGGAGTGTTAGTGACAGAAGTAGCATATTTATTTCACTGTACATCAGCAGGTTAGTATTCACATTTATCTCCTTCCTCTGGCCTTATTTTGAAAGAAAGAAAAAGCATTTTATTGATACAATAGGTTTCTTGCTATTGTGTGTGTGTTTGTGTTGGCATATGTGTGTGTGTGTGTGTGTGTGAGAGAGAGCTTTTACTCTGACGGCTCCATAATGAGAGCACACAGCTTCCCCCTCACAGCGCCAATGTGTCTGAATTCTAAAGTCTGTCAAATGTTGAAATGCAAAACCAACTTATTTAGACTCACAGAGACGACTTAATGTCCATTTCAGATTTGGCTGCACTGAAATGATTTTTTTCTTTAAAAAGGAACATGGATGTGTCGTTACACATAACGACGTCTCCTCTCATTCTACCTGCAAAGACCTGATGAGAAACCTGGTTATACACGACCAAGAAACAGACTCCTGGCTAATGTCTGGCTGCAGAAAGCAGCTTTTTCTTCTCCCCCACGCGGATTACAGACACAAGATTTATTGTTTCCATGACTCTGAAGACATCTTGCAGAAAGCAGACAGTAAGTCAAATGCATGTAAACACACTAGACATCTGACCCAGGCCCCTGATGGAGACAGAAGGCCTCTATCTCTCTGACACTTTTCCAGAAATCACTTGAGGAGGTTTTTCAACAGGACACAAAAATGCAAAAATATTGCCTACGAATAATTTTGAAAGGTAAAAACGGAACGAGTGGATCTGGTCCGCGCTGCTTTTTTCACGGTTTTGAAAAACCGTGAACTACGCAGCCTCCTTGTTGGCGCAACGCGACCTGTTCTGTTGATTGGTTGATGCCTTTAATTGCAGTGCGAAAGCTCCGAAAAATGAACCTCGTCCCGAAAAGAAAACGTATTTTTTTGCCACGTAGTATTTGTGTTCTGTGTGAAGGTCTTCATGACAGAAACAGTTAGAGTAAATATATTGATGCCCCCCTGGTGTGTAGAGGCCTTTATAGCGTAGTAATCACACTTCATGGGGATGAATTTGTAGACCTTTTTTAAATTCTGTCAAACAAAGTGTTTTTAGTGGAAACAACAAAGAACATAACTAAAACCACCAACAGTTGCAGGCGGAGTGAACTGACCAGGCTGAGCTCTCACCGATTGTTTACTTGATGAAACATGCTGGTGGAATTACAACCCTGCAAGCTCCACACGTGCATTGTTTCCAAGGTTGTTCACAAAGACTTCATTATGGCCGTGCAGAGATTTACACAGATCTGAAAGCTTGTTAATGAATTTGTATTGTTGCTACTTCAACGACTGAAGCGAAGTCGACAATAACTGCCGGAGCGTTTGAATCCATCTGCATTGTCTGGCCGCTCCCTCGTGACGCGGACCTGCTGCCGGGCGATAAGAAACGTCGAAGCTGCTCTTGTCGTGATCGGCTTCCGGGGGTGGGACACACCGTCGCTCACAGAGAAGTCAACCGGGGGACAGCGTAGATGGTCGTTAGCGATGGGCGGTTCTCACCGTCGCCCCGGGGATGGGGCCGCCGGACGATAATTGGGCGTGGGACTCGGTGGCAACAAAGCAGCGCGGCCCTCGTAATGAGATTAATGATGTTGTGTTAGGTCTTGTTTCACCAAGGAGAGGATTATCTCCTAACAGCCCTCCTAAGGTGACGGAAAGGACAATTACTCACACACACATTCATCAGGCACATTCCCTATTCAGGCTGAGCTCTAAATGATGTTTCAGAGCTGGGTCAGGGCTCATTCCCACAGAAAGAAGAAAAAAAAAAAGCAATTTACTCAAAACCTCAGCAACGAGCATTAAGGAAGTCAAAGTCAATTGTTTTCAACCTGAGCGTTGCAAAGTTCACATCGACTCCTGATCAAACACCTCTGGGTGAATATAAATATGCTTCTTGTATGTGACCGACCCGAGTAACGACGCTTCGGCGTTTGTCAGAGATGAGCCCTGGATGAATTGTCTTGAGCTCTGCCCTCTGAACACCCGGAAAATAGTCATCACAAGTGCTCCTAGGACCGCGTGAGTTCATTGCTTAAATGGCGCTCCGATCCCCGGGCCGATCTATCTGTCAGACGCACTCAGGACCGCATGCTGGTGAATGTCAAGATGGATCCGTGGAAAATCCCACGCAAAGGGAGGGCGAGTGCATCAGCAGGTGAATGCAGTTTATTTAAGGCACTCAGCTAGATTTATTCACAGTCAACTTCTGGGCAAAGGTGCAGTTTTTAGGCCCTGATACACTTTGGGCCCATTGGCAAGCGTCTGTCGCGCTACTTCATGCACTACAGTATTCAATTAAATTTCAATTAAATGTATTATGTATAGCATCAAAGGGTTTTAGAATCTTTACAACATATGACATCCCCCCCCCCCCCCCCCCCAAAAAAAAGTATGAATAATGATAATAAAAGCATTAATGATAGCAGTAATAATAATAGAAGTGTGACTAATAATGGTGGCACTACTCTGCCCATGTCGGCGGCTTTTTTGTCCGATTCAGCGTGGTGAAGAGAAACGGAAGTGAGGAAAGCGAGATAGTCAAGAGGGCACACAGAGGGCTCCTCACACTTTTCATCTCCGTCTCATCTGATTCCAATATGCAAGTATTTCTGGAATGAAGGTAAGTCGTGTGCCAGAGTGGTGGGGAAATGGTCGACGAACGCTGCTTTGTGTCATGTATGTGTCATAACAACGGCTTGTGTATTATCCGTAGCCGTAGGTCTCCGGCGTTCCTCTCACGAGGCCACAGAACGTACATGGTAAGTCGCCGTTAGCTGAAGTCTTCGCGGGGAGTTCAAGTGCAACGTTTCAGCCAAGACGGGTGACATTGAGCAGTCACAGAAACAATACTGGTATTTTATATTATATTCTACGGTAATGGTTTCCTACTTATACTTAACAGCCAAAGGGAGTACTCGAAGAGACACCACATACCGTAGCAACATTTATTTATTAATAACCACTAACTTACCTTGTAGTCCTGTGGCTTGTAGTTCTATCTTTATAAAGTACTGAGGTTGAGTCGTAGAACCCGTCTCCCATTTCTGAATCTCTCTGACGTCAGGATAATCTCGACGTTGATGGGCTTGCATGGTCATGCTAAATTTTCCGCTGAAGTTCAAACATTTATTCGCTTGCCTGGGGCAAATTAGTGTGCATTTGTGATGGAAGCCGATGTGGAAGTATCTTAAACTTGCATTTGCTCCTCTTACCAGCAGGGGGCGACTCCTCTGCTTGCAAAAAGAAGTCAGATTGTATGGAAGTCTATGATAAAATGACTCTACTTCTCTCTTGATTTATTACCTCAGTAAACATTGTAAACATGAGTTTATGGTCTCAATCTCTAGTTTCAAGTCTTCTTCAATACAGCATGATGTTCATTTAGTAAATGATGGTCCATTTAGAGTCAAACAGACCATAAAGCAGGGGAAGCTTTAGGGCGGGGCTACTGTGATTGACAGCCGTATACGGAGTCTCTACTTCACTGCTCCGCATTCCAAATATGGTCACTTCCGTTTGTTGGTTGCAAAAAAAAACATGGCGACGCGAAACCGCCAAACTCGAGGCTTCAAAGCGGCAGTCCACAAACCAATGGGTGACTACGTCCACTTCTTATATACGGTCTATGGTCAGAACACATCCTAGACGTCCTGTACCGGCTAGTCACTTCTTACTGCCTGCAGTGATGATTGCAGACCAGAAAAACAAAATGACTCCGTGCTGCTGTGGGGAACTTGAGCTGGAGGATGATTCTCTGTGGGTCTGTCAGGGTGAGTGACACCTTTTACATTACATTAATTTGATCCATTGTTGATGTAAAAATATGACTTAGTGCAGCTTTAAAGCAACATAAAACGATCATGATTTTTGTTTGCCGTCAACAGCCACAGCTCTCATGAGGTTTAGAGTGTGCAAATATTAAGAACTAAAAGCAAGCGGAGCTGAAATCAGCTCTCTATTGTTTCAGAAATAGTCGGGAAATCACTGTTGCAGTCACACACAGACAAACGTTCCTTTATTGTGTATTTATGGACAGTTTGCACATTTATGGTTTATCATTAGCAACAAGGACGATTCATCAACCGTAAGAAAACCTCTCAGAGTTGCATTATTTGGAAAAAAAAACAAATGAGCATGAATAAATAATGACATGTGAATAAATCCGGTTGCTGATCTCTTCTTCCTCCCAGTGACTGAACTTGCTGTATACATTATAAATCAATTCATCTAGCAAAAACATATCCTAACTTTATAAAATATGGGATTTCGGTTCAAGTCCAGTGTCTCCAAAAGCGTCCTAAAGAAAAAAGTAAATCTTTTGAAACCAGTTGTGAAATGCCACTATAATACATGATGAAGAAACATCATCAGGTTCTTCCCTAATAAAAACTGACATCGATCATCTAGAGGGAAACCTACGGCGGGGCACAAGAAAAGAGACATTCTCTTGATGGCACGGGGGGGGGGGGGGGGCATAAATCAGGGCTGATTATGTACTCTAGAGAGCGTTTAGATAAAAACATTCTACTTACATGTTCTTCGTCACCGTTTCATCAACACTGAGGCATAACAGCGTGATCACATTTAATCAGAAGTAACACTTCATTTTACAGTCTGTGTAGCTTATGTGTACTATATCCCCATCATTCATACCAAAAAGAAAAGTGTACTCTGGGGTAAAGAATTATTGCACTGAATGGTATTAGTGCTGACGTTGCTCCCGAAATATCCACTGAATTAGACACGTTTCTGTACCATTTAATTCATTTAAAATGCCAAGACGAGAGCGCTTCCAGGTGTAGCAAGCCCTCCCAGCAAAATGTGACTCCGGATACGTTCAAACGACAACTGGGGTATAGTGGACTATCCGCCCTAATGCGTGTCTAATTTTGGTTGAAAGCTAAAAAGACGTATAGTATACTTAGGTTGAATTTCAATGATTAGCATTTTTTAAGGGACATTTTAAGGACATATAAAACTGCTGTACAGCACTTAAGAATAGATTTTGACACAAATTCATGAATTACTGCCAAATTTGACTGACTAAGCCAACATTAGGTGCTTAGTGGCTAAGTTAGCATGTTTAGCACTGAAACCGAATTCAGCTGACGGATATTTTGCCCTGCCTTCTTCTACTGATAATTCTTTCACAAACACATCTGACGGATTTTATATTCTAGCAGCGGTTAAATAACATAAACAATGTGCTAAACGTATTAGTGCTCCTCCTGTTGTGCAGCTAGCTTACACACTAGATAATGAAGTAGAAGCTCGAGTTAGCATCTAGTGGCCGGTTAGCATTAATACTACAGATGTATAAAGAGATACAGGAAGAGATACTTTGAAACAAAATGGACATAATGGCCAAACCGTGTAATTACAACTTCCGTGTCCGTCACTTTTTCCCATAGAATTTCATTGGGGAAGAGACGTCTATAAATTTAAATTTTCCAGTGCAAACACTGTAATAGCCCTTATTTAAATCATTAGGTCCTAAAAGTTGTAAAATGCACTGATAGCCAAATCTACAGTTCTTTCCCTCGGCATAATGAACACGCATCAGACCCACGGCCAACCTGCACGCTCATATGACATACCCGGTTCGTCGGCTTCATGCTAGCTGTATGAGGCTGTAATAATGAATATATTGGCTGTAATTTGTCACTTTTATTATTTTATAATACATCCATTGGCTGTATGCCGTAAAGCCTGTAATGTAGCTGTATTAAAGGCACAGGGCACAAGCTCTTATTATACATCCATGGGCACAAGTTTTGATATGGGTTATTTCTCTGATCCGGATTCTGATGGTGGTCCTGCTACGAGCACGTTCATGTGAGCAAGGCGGGGTTGTAGGTAGTGAGCTTGGCATTATGGGCTCCATGGATGCAGAAGATCCGGGTAATTTAATACCCGGATTTAAATTACTAATATATATATTTAATATATGATAACTTTATTTGATTCATGCCCCAGAGGAATCATAGGAATGAACGGGGTCCCGTGTATCCAGTTCTCTTTATACATCCATGGTTAATACCAGCTGCTTAGCTTAAATTAGCTTGCTGCCGGCTACTTGACTATCATACATTTCAAATACATTTTCAATATATGGGATCCTCCAAATGCATTTCAAAAATGCCTTTAAGCTCAATGAAGATGTATTTCTGTATCTAAAGGTAATGAAAAAAAGCATGTGCACTGACATGCCTTGAGAAGTATATAATGTAATATATTAAAGATTTATTTGAAATAGACTTTATAACATTTGAAATATATATATTTTTAGTAGTTTCAAATATATTTGAACTAGATCAAGAATAGGATTGAAAGAGTTTGACAAACTAATCTTGACTGAGGGTCCACCTACTAGCTGCTTCCAGCACACTGAAATATGCTCGGTTTGCGTGAAACTTTGGTCACATGATGGCCAGCAGTCATATATGCTAAGTGGTAGTAAGTGAACCTTTAGTTTAAGGTTCTAAATTCGTAATTCAGAGCACATTGCCTCTAAACAGCTCTCAACATGGACACGGCTGAGTGGGTGGCTAGAAGCTAACAGTGCTAACAAATCCAACAGCACAAACAACGGCTACAGTGCTGACAGAGCTAACAGAGCTAACGGTGTTTACGTGATGGGTGAAACAGAGGGCGCGCGCCAAGCTGCCGCGGCGAGACACTTGTGGAGCGCAGTGCAGAGTGGCAGCCATTAGCTAGTGTGACACAACAGAGAATCACGTGCACTTCGATCCGGTTACGTAGACAAAGGAAAAGCTTGAATTGCAACACTCACACAGAGGGAGAGCGACTTCATTCTCCGGTGGACATTTCTCCACTTTGTGTTGTTTGCTGCTAAATGAATGCTCTGAATCCCGTAAAAGATTAATTTGTCAAACTACTATTCCCAAGGTCAAGAATAAACTTTCACGCTGAAAACTGAAACTGATTTGCTGTTCTTGAAATGCATTTAAAAAACAAAACAAAATATCTGCGATACATTTAAACCTGATTTGAAATGCATTTTTAATATGATTACATTTGAAATAAGAGGTATCAAAAGAAATCCCCAAATATACTGAAAATGCATCAGATGCAGCATTTATCATGGTATTTGAAGTTATTTTGTATGTAAACATATTGCCTCTAATTTAAATATATTTTCCTTTCTGTCACGGTGAAGAAAGTTGGGAAGGAAATCTCATGAGCGAGCAACCTACTATACAAACTAATGTTAAATATCTCTTTCTCTTCTTGGGTTTTATACTTTAGTAGTCATTATTTACGTACTATTTTTCAATTTGTACATCGTGACTCCAGTTGAGGAGTTTTGTGACACAACTGCAAAGCCTCCACAACACAGAGGGATTGTAGAATAAAGTGCACCGTGACTGAATCACACACATCTTCCGAGTACAGCAGTTGTGCGCAGCGCAGCTTCACACGGGGCACGAGGTGCTCCGGGGCTCCTCCTGGGGTCATTCATCGAGGTTAGACGGCGGAGAAACGTGCCTCCTGTTGGTATTAATAGCCTGGGGTGAAATAGGTCTTCTCCGCTGATGGAGACGATCTGGCAACTTGGGTGAGCGCTATCTCACTTTTTCTCCACTTCTCTCGGTCTCGAGCCTCATTCTGGGCCTCAAGTCTCCTCAAGCTTGTGCTGCGAGTGTCATCAGAATATTTGAACCCCCCCCATCCCCACTCTCTACATCACTTCATGTACTGGTCTGGTTCACTAAATCATATTTCTCTGATAAATTCAGGACTGATAAATTATCTTCTCTCCGCTGGCGATTCAATTAAAATAATTAGTGGTAATTAAGGCAGTCTTTCCATTTATCAACAAGATGTTTAAACTAAAAAAATGGGTTCGGATTGGAAAATAAAATAAAATAAAGAAAAGAAAGGTCGGACTTGTCCCAAAGAAGTCATGTGTTTACCCGCTCCACAGTTAAAACCTTTCTCGTTTTGTTCTTCAATTTCTTCGGGGGAAAAAAGTCTTGTAAAGTTCCCGCACATCTTCCTCTCCCGTTCATCGGATCATCTTAAATTCCACGGAGTCCCTCTAGGCCTTGTAGAAGCCTGGGTTTCTAGATTTTTAGCAGAGAGAAACCTCACTGTTGGGAGTTATACGTGCACGGACGGCACACTCTTGTTGAGGACCTGCGCCCTCATCAGCTGGACGCTGGTCATGATCTTCTTCTGGTGGCCCATCAGTGTCACCCCGAGCCGCTGGATGTCCCTGCACGACACACACACACACACACACACACACACACACACACACACACACACACACACACACACACACACACACACAGAAATCAGAGTTATAGTGATCCATGACGAAAAAGTAAATTCTCAGGTAGTCGCCAAGGCCTTTTGGTAGCTCAACAGCCAACAGAGAACAACAAATAAAACAGAATAATATGATAATAATGTTGCTCTGTAACTGCTGGATGTATAAATGAACAATATCAACTTAAAGGAGCAGTGTGAAGGATTTAGTGACATCTAGTGGTGAGTTTGCAGATTGCAACCAACTGAATACCCCCAACCCCCCCGTGCCCTTAAGAGTTCAGTTCACACAGATTAAAACAACCTAGTTTATATTAATTTCTTCCTAGTTGAATACTATGGAATTTAATTAGTCTCAAAACGTGTGCATATAACAGTAAGTAGTATATATACAGTATATATGTACAATCTGCGAGCGGACCTCGAGAAGGAGCATTTCTGCATTTCGCTGGCTCGGAAATGTGACTTTTGGAGGCGGGGATGGAATAGAAAGTGGCGGATGTCTCTGCTCCTTTGATTGCATTACGCCGGGTGATGTCAATCCTTCGGTGCCTTAAAACACCGCGTGAGCATCGTTAGCGCTCGCAGGGTTTTACCGCTCACGTTCACTAGTCCCAAACGGATACGTTCAGTTCACCGCTCACCATGAACAGCTTTCCAGTGGCTCAAAGCACAGCACTCTTATCTGAAAAGGCCTTTTACTGTGAAACACAGCTGCAGGAACTGTTGAGCTTCACTGGCAGTAAGTTATTTTGTGAATGTGAACAGTACCTCAGATTCTGGGAAGGAAATTTCACCCTCCATCGTTTTCTTTTACCAGTCCTTCACTTGTTTGTGGCTTGCACAAATGATCATATCATTTGATAGACTCTTCCAATAATTTGGATATCAGCTTTTATTTTAGACACAATGCACGATTTGCTGCAAGAGGACCAGAGTCATTTCCCTTGCTAATTAAAGGAGAGATGATGGTAGTTGTGAAGGACAGACTTAAAGGCTGATTGAAAGAGGAACAAGCTAAGATCCTGAGGGTTTATCTTGCTTGTGACTGGAGCTCAATGGAAGATCGAACCGCGGAGGTGGCAGTTAACAAAAGAACATGCAGAAACATGACAGTGGTCTAACTGATTATCTGAGAAGATCACCGTCAGCACTTACCCTTGGTTCATGCTTATGACGTGTCCCAGAGTTTGGTAACCCCCTGCCGCAAAGTGGTCCTTGTAGCGGCTCATCTTTATGGTGTCCAGCCAGTCGTTTACTGAGTTACAGCTACTGAAGTCGGGGATAGCTCTCTCCATCAGCGGAGGACTGTTTAAACTGCGGGACACAAATAGAGAGAGAGACGGATGGACATAGATGGACAGAGAGAGAGAGAGAGAGAGAGAGGAAGATTGATGGGAAGACAAAAAGATTAGTTCGAGGGAGTCCGAAAATGAGAAAAGTGAGCAAGAGGCAGAGCGACCGGGAGGGAAAAGGAGGGGGGGGGGGGGGGGACTTTGAAACATGCTGGTAGCTGAGGCAGAAAATCAATAGCGGTTGAAATGATAGAGAAGAGGTGGTGGCTGTGGTTGCAGGATGGCTGCTTTGGGTAGATTAATAAAGGGAGGAATCCTGAAGACTTCTCCTCTTCCTCTACCTCACGCTGACATAGACGCACGGCGCCACGCACCACTGGCTCCGTAGGACCCGGGATCTGAACTGAGCAATTTACTCAGGTCCGTCTCCGCCCGGCTGTCCTCTCAAACGTGTTCCCGCGGATCGATGTCAATATCACAGCCGGGCTTTTACTCACAGCGCGTCTATCAGGAGTGAGCTTATTGGAAAACCACCTGGCTTCATTTGCTGGAGAACTTTGAGGGAAACTTTTGAGCTGCAACTTCATCCCACCGCGCTCATGTTATAAAGCAGCGGGATGAGATTTACCACGACTCCCACACCAGGACGGCTACTTAGCAGCCTAACAGCCCGTCACCAGACATTGTCCGGCGGATCATCTTCTCAGCCCCACGCAGACGGCGTCCCGCTTAGATTTTTGCTGCTTAATCCGCTAATCACGCGAACCAATATTTGATTAAATGTCGGGTGAAACCGTCTGGCCAAATTGAATGAAAAGACTCCTCGGCATGTGACACGATGCAAACGTGGATCTACTCGGCAGCCCACCCACCTGCAGAGCGTGTCCATGGACTTCAGGTTCTCCGGGTTGCGGATTAGCTTGTCGAGAACGGTGACTATCTGGCAGAAGCGCGGCCTCTCGTTGCGGTCCTTCTGCCAGCAGTCCAGCATGAGCGTGTGCAGAGGGCCGGGGCAGCCCATGGGAGCGGGCAGCCTGTAGCCCTCCTCCACGGATTTGATCACCTGAACAAAAAATAGGCACGAGAGTACAGTGTCTGCTGCGACAGTAAGGTGAGGGGGGGGCTAGTTGGTGAAAGAAACAGCGCTCACGTCTCTGTTGGTGAGGTTCCAGTACGGTCGCTCTCCGTAGGACGTCACCTCCCACATGACCACGCCGTAGCTCCACACGTCGCTGGAGGAGGAGAACTTCCTGTAGGCGATGGCCTCGGGGGCTGTCCAGCGGATTGGAATTTTCCCGCCCTGTTGGGAGAATACAAATGATTGACCAGGGTCTTTCAGGCTTTCTTTAGTTCAACTCATGATCGCAGAATAAAGGATTAGTTTGGCTATGTTCTATATTCTTTCTTATCGTATCATCATCCCATGAAAAGACCAAAGCCGTCAAAGAATGTATCCTTCTCAAAAGTACTCTTTGTACCCATTTTTGGGGGGGTTTTGAGTGAAGTTTGATAAACACTGCTGGGCCCAGCTGTCTATGGAAATGACTGAGCCTTTTTAAAAAAGAAACTGCATTTGTTTTTAAAGATGTACGTCTTCTGTCTTCGAGGGGATTTGGAGCTGAGGGTCACAGACAGTGTGATTCTGGTCTTGCACTGGGATCTGTTGACACTAAGGAAAATATAGATTGATGCTGGCCTTAGCCTTTAAATCCAGGTGGGGACGGTGAAAAAGACATACAATTCTTCAGCCTCAACATTTACCAGGGAGGTAGACCCCACATCTGTTCAAATACAGATGGGGGAGGTGGACAAAAACTAATTTAATAAAACAATGTTGACAATATTCTCTGTTTAATCAAGAAAATCCAGTGGATCCTATCTTAAAGCTACCCTAATTCATATTAACACTGGATCAAATGACTGTATAATATGAAAGGGGTCGCTCGTAGTGACAAACCCACAGAAAATGATCACCCGACTTCACAGTTGCCCTCAGCTCTACGGAGCATTTTAGTGTCTTTTAGCTCATTATTTTGGTTTGATGGACGGTTTAACGCTTCTGCATCCCTGCATCAAAAAGTTGCTCTGATGTCCTGAGAAGATGTCCTCTTTCTAAAACTGCAAAAATAATGAATACATTGAACCAACATAAGCCCTGATCATCACTACCAAATATTCTAATAGTTTCTGAATTTTAAAATGTTATTTATGTGAACATGATTTTTACAACACCACTGTTGTTGTTTTTTAAGCCCCACAAAAATTGAATTATTTTCTGTATACTTTTTCCACAGTCAAGTTATTAGCATGATATTTCAATGATTAACAACATTGATTTTGATGTTTTGCTTCAAACACTGCAGTGCTCCAAAATGCAGCAGCAATGCTTCCAACAGTGGAAACCAAAAAAATAGTATGCATTTGTCATTTGTAACATGAGAACATGGCTAAATAAGTAGAACATAGTAACATTTTGAAGCCAGAGCTCTGGGTTCATAGCCTGATATAATAGCATGCTTGATTGTACGCTATAATGGCCGTGGGATCAAACATTGAGGTTTCAATGGGGATATTTTTGTCCTTTGTGGTCTGAATGTATTTTGACTACACAGTTTATTATAGACCTATTATGAGAGCTGGGGCTTAACTTCCAACATTAGAAAAAAGAAAGAAAAAACCCTTGCCACATGCATGCAGCCAAAATGATTGTTAACTTAAAAAGCCAAACATGTCCCTAATGAAGCACAAAGGTTAGAAGTACCACAGCCTCAACATAACCCTACACAAGTAAAGGTACAGAAGTCTGATCAGTAGTAGTAGTAGTAGTACTCATGCAGAAAAGCCTCATTCAGATTGTTATAATGTGCAGCATATTATCGATATATTACTATTCCCTCAATGTGTAAACAGCATTTATATGTTGGTGAAAGCGGCTCATTTTCACTACTGTGTATACTGTTGACTAGTTTAATCAACAACGTAGTATACAACAAAGTATCTATAGCAGTCCAATACTGGAGTAAGTATGCAGTTATCCTCTGAAATGAGGCGGCATTGAGGTAAAAAGTAGCATAAAGATTGAGATTAGTGAAGTACTAGCTACAATCAATACTTACCTACACCACTGAGTAAATGTACATGAACGTTTAAAGTTAAAAGACACACCGTGGTTAAATGACTAAACAGGGCGCATGTGTTGCGGGGCCAGTACGAGAATAGACTTGCAAATGTTTGCAAGTATGTGAACTACTTTACACTACTCAACACTTTACTCTTGATATAAAAGTGACACTTAATTAGGTTGACGGATGGACGCGTCACTTCTTAAACAAACAAAGCGCTCCCGAGTGGGTTATTTTAAACATTTGAAGGTTGCTCTCAAAACGCAGTCCATTAGGCACACACCTGACGTCCCGCTAAACCATAAAAACCTGCAACATGACTGGAATCCTGTAACCTTCACTCGAGACCTCAACACTCGCAGCTTCTTCAAAGTGACTTTGCTGCCAGATTCCATACAATAGGCAGCTTTTTATTCACTTCCAGATAGTAACGAGCACCGTGTTTATCATCAGCCATAATCAGCCATTAATTTCCAGATGACGCTATAGTGTAATATCCTCATTAACAATCCTTTTCCCCTAAAGCAGCATGTCTCTGGGTGATGCTGCATGTAATCACCCAGCTTCCTGTAATCTGATTGCCGTGCTTTAACAGACTGTAACAGGCAAATGTGTCAAATGCTGATTTCCATCTGCTGTGAGCTGATAGCATCAGACACGGGAAGGAGATTGGCTTTTTTATATTTTATAGTTAAGGCTTAATACACTTGTGCTCACCGGGCTGTAGGTTTAATACTGGACTGCTCTCTACTGGAGCACTTACAGACATGATTTGACTTTGCTCTCAGTTTCATTGGACTTGATTGTATTTGTGTTGCTTTTGTCTCCAACTTTAACTCGTCTTGATGCTTCTTTCTTGGCCGGCTTTCAGTGGAGCATGCTCTGAAGTCATGAACAGGGTGGGGGGGGGCAAATTACATAAGACTTAGAAAATGGATCACACTTTCCTCTCAGGACTTCCACACTGATGACATCATAATGACGTAATTACTTCGGCTTGGGTACAGTTTATGTACCTTTTGTCATCACATTTCATTACATCCATCAGGGGGCGACTCCTCTGGTTGTATAGACGTCTATGAGAAAATGACTCTACTTCTCTCTTGATTTATTACCTCAGTAAACATTGTAAACATGAGTTTATGGTCTCAATCTCTAGTTTCAAGTCTTCTTCAATACAGCATGATGTTCATTTAGTAGATTATGGTCCATTTAGAGTCAAACAGACCATAAAACAGGGTATGCTTTAGGGGCGGGGCTTACTGTGATTGACAGGTCGCTACCTCTACAAGAGCATACGGCATCTCAATGTCACTCCCCCGCTGTCCAAAGATGTTCACTTTTGCTACCAAGAAAAAAGACAAGACTGCCAAAATCCAAGATGGTGATGGCCCAAATGCCAAACTACGATGACTGCGTCCACTTCTTATATATATTATAATTTGTATCTGGAGAGTTGTATTGGTTGCTATAGGTTGTATTATGGGAAATGTAGGATTCCAGGGTTTTTGGAGATTTCACCCGTCCTGATATATCAGGCTCAATGTCTCTTGGTACTCCGCCAATGGAAGTGCATTATTAAATAGCTGGAGCACCCCTTAAGAACCTGTAAAAGTCTTCCTCGCTGCATGGAACTCATTGTGTGTTCTTATGAAAGTTTACATGAGGCTGTAACTGCAATTTTGACATATAACGTTTATACGACCTAAGTGGAACAGTTTATGTATGTTTCAACCTGGGGTTGTTTTTTCATACCCATTACACATGCTCGCCGTGTCCTTTAAAGAGCTGTGTGAGTGTGTGTGTGCGTTGCATCAATGCTTGCCTCAATGTGAAAACTCACACTGGTGGTGTATGCAGCGTCGGGGTCGTCCTCCAGCACCCGGGACAGGCCGAAGTCAGACACCTTACACACCAGGTTGCTGTTGACCAAGATGTTGCGGGCAGCCAGGTCTCTGTGGATGTAGCCCAGGTCAGACAGGTAGGTCATACCTGCCGCGATGCCGCGCAGCAAACCCACCAGCTGGATGACGGTGAACTGGCCATCGTGCCTCTACGGGTCGGGGGAAGAGAAAAAGAGAAAGATTGGGGGGGAGGAGGTAGGGAGAGAGAGTTTTAATGGCAGATCACAAAGTGAAGGTAGAGCAGCAGAACAGATGAGGAGAGTGATAATAGAAGAGATTTTAATCAAGATAGAGAGGAGAGTACAGATAGGAGAAGAAAACATGACAGGGATTTGCTTTTTAAGTAATAATCCACGGTATCTTCATATAAGCAAATACTGGAGCTGTTTGACATTGTCGATGTGACACAGTGTTAAATCAACGTGTATCTCGTTAAAGAGAAAACTTTCACATTTGCTGCTCTAAACCACTGGTGCCTGGCAACAATGATTCTCTGATAAATAGCAAGTGATGTGAAGTGAAGTGATGTTGCTCTCCTGTGAAAACCATGTATCGCTCTCCTTGGTGTGTTGAGAAGAATTCTCCAACACTAATAAAACCTTCCGGAAAGCCATTGGAAACAAATCCGCTAAGCTTGAATTAGAGCTTTGTAAAGGTTGATAAGAAGTCGTAATACATTGTTTCCACCGGAGGATGAGCAGTTATAGCTTTCATAGCTAAACAGTGAAGGAAAAGATCGCCACTTACTCAATAACAGAGAACAGGAGAATCACTTTACACTGAGAACAAACAGGAACCTTGACTGCTTCAATACCAACCCTGAGGAAGGAGTCCAGAGAGCTGTTCTCCATGTACTCTGTGATGATCATCGCCGGTTTGCCTGAGGGAACAAACAGGAACCTTCAGGACTCCATCTTACGCTAAACCAGCCCGGTCTCATTCCCAGGTCCTCAATTAGCGACGCTTTGTACGGACCTCGACGCACAAGGCATCCTTTTATCGTCTGTAAGACGCAACAGGCTCAAACAACTTTCACCTAGGAGACCACTGTTCGTGTCCCATGTGAAACCAAAAATCAACTTTGTAACTTTGCTTTCATAACAAACGTACTCATTTTAACAATGGACCGTATGAAATATGGCCGTCACCCATAGCTTTCTGGTGAGTCGTGGTGAAGCATCTTGGCAGTGACGACACAGCCACAACTCTAAAAATTGTCAAAGAGGTGGATCGTCGGTGGAGCTGAGGCGGGCCCTGGTGACGTAGCAAAGGAGACAGCTAGCGACCTGAGATGGCAAACCCCCCGTCACTCGAAGCGACCGTTGTGGAGCGCCATAGCTTGCCGCGTTGGGCTACCCAGTAAGTTAAAAAAGTGATGCCAAGGCATCCTGACCGAGCGTTCGTATGTGACCAGTTTGGAATGAGACAGGTTGGATGAACCGCATATCTGCAGGATATTTAATACTTTTTCATATTTATTTACATGCATGTTCAACACTGATTATGGGGCAAAAGAATGATGTCCTACTTTAATAAATCAAAAATATTAATGAATACTTTTGCAATATCAGAGAGAACTTTTACTTTTACACAGTGAGCCATAGAGGCACTCGAGGAACCCTTTTTCCTCTAAGCTCTTCAGCCCAAGTCTACTTCAGAATAACTAAGGGCATACTGCCTGGACAGCCAACTTATGAGTCAAAGGAAGAGTTCTAACTGAGGGAGCAAGTTGTGAAAGCTTTGTGAGTTGTCTACATGGCACACAGTAGATGAGGCTTGGTGAAGCCTATGTTATTTATCATGCTCTTTAACAGTCATACCTCTTAAATCATAGTCAGTAATCGTGAAAACAACTTTATTAACACTAATATGTAGATTTAGCGGCAGCGTACTCTGGGTTACCACTCCCTCCAGGCGAATGACGTTGGGGTGGTCGAACTGGGCCATGATGGACGCCTCCGCCAGGAAGTCCCTCTTCTGCTTCTCCGTGTATCCCGCCTTCAGGGTCTTCAGGGCCACTGGGATGTCTCGCTTCCCCGGGAGTCTCATGCGTCCGTAGCACACCTCCCCAAACTCCCCTTAACACAAACACAAGAAAAGAGTCCATTTAGCATTAATCCACTCGTTCAATTCTATTCTACTGCATTCAGCATGCACTGTACACCCCCCCCGCCACATGTAACATGAAATAATTGTAAATGTGTCTTAAGTTAATTTGCTGCGTTAGATAAGAGAAATCCATATGTGCAAAAGTAGAAGCAAGCTAATCCTCCATCAGCCTCTTTCTCATTAATTCTTATCTCAGAAGAACTTTAACGTGGGATGGCTTATTTGTCTTCCTCAAGTCTACACTTGTCTTCATGTCTGCAGGAGTTACATCCAGCAGCACGGTGTATTGTGGAGTCGACACAGTGTTAGTATTCCCTGCCCGTCTGAGGGACTCTGATTGACAGCCCCAACGCAACGCTCTGATTCCGCTCTGCCATCCTCCTCTCTGCTGCACACCGCAGCCTTTACACTGGCCAATGATTTTAAGTTAGCCCCGGCCAATGATTCTCACTCTGTGTGTGTGTGTGTGTGTGTGTGTGTGTGTGTGTGTGTGTGCACAAGTTTCACATATTTCTTTTTTTTTACCTGAGCCAATGATTTTCTCTATTTTGATCCTGGAAGCTTCAATTTCTCGGGCAAACTCGTGGACCGCCTGGCAGGGGTCCTCGTACGTGTGCGGGTCGATGTAGAACCTTGCATCGGGGAACGACACTAAGATAAACAACATTAGCATTCGGTCACATAGCGGAGAGGGAAGACTTGATGAAAGAGAAGAGCTGGCTCACAGAAAGAAGCAGAAGAGAGCGAGAGAGAGAATAAACAGCGGGTGCTCCTGTGATCACTCGGCGCGCGATGAAAAATAGTTTGCTCGGAGGATGAACTTTATTACATGCAGTCTAATCAATACGTGCGCTTGGTGGTTATAATTAAGGAGTGGGGCCAAACATACCGTGACCGTTCTGGTAATGCATCTTCTCCTCATCAGAGTCCTGGAAGGCTTTGCTGTAGCCACAGTGTCTATACAAACCACACACACACACACACACACACACACACACACACACATACAGTGGGATGAATACAGGACAATAGTGAAACATTTGTACAAAATGTATCAAACTCGGCTCAAAATGAATACATCAATAGTTGTTCATAATGAATTATTAACTTTAACAGAGCTATTCATCACTTAGTGAAACTTAGTAATTCATAAGGAGCTAGCGGTCAACCTGTTCTCCCTGTTAATTAGGGTTTCCACCGGCAACAAGGTGGAACCGAGCCTTCTAATTATTTCCATCATGAGGTTCCCTTTCATATTAACAGACCTGTTTCTATGGGTATGCTTTCATGTTTAGTTAAAGTTAACATCATATATTAATGCTACGAAGGAACAGCGGACACATCTCAGGAGGCATTTAGGAGATTTAACACATGCGGGCGGTGTTGGGGAAGCCACACGCTACAGAAATACTTTGTTTAACTTTGCGTTGAAAGGGGTGACGAACACTTTTTCCATGTAGCATCACTATATAGGTTTGTTTATGTAGGGGAGTGGCGTAAAAACGGCTTCTTCAAATTCCAAGCACTATTGGCCATGTCTTTGCTGTTGGGCGCTTTCTTGAGTCACGGTGGTTGGTCGACAACACACACACACACATTGAGGGTTTAATTCACAATGTTTGTATCCTGTCCCTTCATGTGTGAGCGCTTTCTTTAAACGGTTTGGATCTCACTCTGTGTGGCAGAAACCATTGTTAATGCCTCCCATCTCCTCACTTATACTTGAGTCATTATCTCCACCAGGAGGTTATGTAATTAGCCCTGTGTGTGCATCCCTGTGTCTGTCCATCTGTCCACGGCTAATATCGCAAACTGCCGGCTCCATCAGCCTAACACGTTTTGTGCTCATTTATGACTGTATATCAAGCCTATTTTGGTTAACAGAGCTAACAGCTAACAAGCTAATATAGCTAACGGAGCTTTTCTTCAGTCTGTACAAAGGTCTGATGAGGTCCTTCTGCATAATAATTAGCCATGTGCTTCTACGGGGATAGCGTAGCGATCAACGGAGCTATGGGTCATAAAACTGACCCTGGTGGTGTCTGCCATACGTAGTTGTTGGTTTTTTCTCATCAGTTTAACATCATTGTTTGTGTGTTCATTAAAAATGAGCATTTTAAACTCCAACATCAGTGAAGCTTTCCTTTTCTGAACCCCCATCTTAATTGCATTGAATACATTGGACAACATGATTTTGCCTGGATTACACATTTAAATCCTCCGACATATTCTTCCCCTCTCTAACAGAATGGAAATGAAAAACTGAATATGCAGTGAAACACAAATTCATTAAGTGCATTGGAATTCATTATTCGATGCAGCATTCCAGAGATGTAAGTTGAAAACATCAAAAAAGGGAGGATGGGTGGGGTTGACAGGATAAGTGGGAATGTTTGGCTTGCAAGCTACTGGACATGAATCAACATAATTAAATACACTACGAGGTGGAAATTATGATTTAGGAAATGAGCTAAACAAGGCGGTGAGAGGACAGGGAGGGTTGAGGAGATGAGAGAAGCTAAAGAAGATGAACATTTCAACATGGCAAAGGAGACGAAAGGTGTTTTAGCTTCTCAAAAGCAGGCTTAAATGAGATTAATCCCCTTTTGGATGGAATAACTCTTCACTCGGATTACAACCTCACTTTTTAAAATGTTACTTTGCAGGCAACACCACAGGAGGAGAAAGCAGGGAGAAACACAGTGCACAGGGCTTCTGATCACAAGCAACATGTACACAAAGAGAGATACAGTAGAGTAGCGTAAGAAAGTGTTCCACACACAGCAGCGATGGGTAGTGTGGTAAAGTGTAGCCTTGCCGTTTCCTGCAGATGATGATGGCCATAAAGGTGACCAGGCCGGACACCAGGGCCATGCAGATCCAGATGATGGTCATGGTGTTGTAGCGCAGAGGAGCTGGAAACACACACGCAAACAAAGCGCTCTGCGTTAGTCGCACGGCGGCAAACACAGGCGGGCAGGGAGAGAGTTCGTGGTCAAACAAGATGAACAAGAATTTGTAGCTTCATTAAAGAGCTCGACAAACTTTGTGCGTGGCATCATATGGAGCGAATATTCAGCTAATGTTCATCTACGGTGAAAGACTGAATAGACCTGATAGTATGATGACTGCACATAACGTAAGAGGTCAAAACAATGTATCTTTCAAATGACATAAGATCTAATTATGCTAGAATTGAATAAGACTGTTGAGTACGTAAACTAATACATTTTGTGAGTCATGGATAAGCTATTGCATTTGTGATTGTGAGGACATTGTGATTTCGGTGGCAATAATTATAAAATAATGAAGTGTGTCATGGATACATTTCTTTGCTAATCATTTCAACTGTGTGTGCTGCAGCAGGGACGACACACTGGCAGCTCTGTGACGGGTGTACCACAGTGAGGTGCGGTGATGCTTTAGTTTTTTCATGGGACAAGTGAAAGCTTTAGCTTTCTGCTGTTGGCCCTAGAGCGAAGGTAAAAGGATCACGGAGAATCAGTAGGTTTCATCCTCTGGGGACCATGAACATCCGCACAAAATTCCACGGCAATCCATGTAAAGAGATATTTCAGTCTGGATCAAAGACTTTGCCATCGCTAGAGCTTCAACGTTGGGTAAGACTGAACTACACGGAACGGACACAACGAAAAAAAGGCTAATCTGGTTTTCATAAACTTCAGGACTTATTGATTACTCAGCATGTATGGTAGCGGGGGGGGGGGGGGGGGGGGCATGTACAGTATCAAGAGGAGCAGAGTCTGGGTCCAGTGAGCAGCAGAATGAAGGGAGACTATTAGTCAGTGAAACAGCACTGGGACTCCGACCAGGCAGGAGGTTTAGCTCTGCAGACCTAAAGTCTGCTCCGCAGGTTCTCTGCCAAATCTCCTATTAGGAAAGAAAAATGTTCCAATAAAAGTTGTTTCAGTGAGTCCTAACTTTCAGTGTTGTACTGGCCTCAGGTGGACAGATTCATGAAGACTTCTAGCCCCCACCCCCCAGCACTGGGATAGGCTGCAGTTTTGCTGACAGCGGTGACCCTCTAACAAAGCTCAGACCAATAGAACAGAGGGATGGACGGGGGGGCGGCTATCAGCCTCGCTGACACCTTAGCCCAGGACCATGCTGTGCAGTCTGGCCTGGCTTTGGGAAGTCTTTTAACACTTGTTTGACTGTAATAAACGGCATACGACCGCTAAAGGGTCCCCGTGGCTCAGGGCAGGCAGCAGGTTTTGAGCAACAATTCTGTGACACAATGTTTCTTATAGACCATCATATACAAACACACACACACACACACCTGCTTTCCCAGTCTGAATCTCCACATTCTGGCTGAAGTGTCCGCAGCCCGCCGACGTTCTGGCTCGGACCTGGAAGATGTACTTGGTGCCCGGCTTCAGCCCTGATACCCGGGCGCTGGTATTTTTAGACTTCAGAGTGGAGTAACTGTGCGCTTCATTGTCCTGTAACAGAAACGGACACGTTTAAATGGTCAGCTTTGGGGATCTTAGCATGTTGGTCAGGGTATGTGCTAGATTGAACACTTCACAGGCCAAACCATGACCTCAGTGCATCTGATGTCACAATGAATCAGGGGAAAATACAAGGAGTTTTACTGCAAAATATATTTCTATTATTTCTTAATATAATGTAATATTTATTGCAGTAGTTACACTGGGTATCAATGAACTGAACACAACCCCTCCGATTGTTAAAATACATTTAAATGTAATGCATGTACAGGGATTTAGTTGTTTCTCTAACCATGAATTCAACTTTTGTTTGTTTCCTTCCTTGAATACGTCTAGTAGTGTCATCTCTCCGTCACCCCCACCCTTCGGACAAGGCCGCCCCCTTCTCACCAATCCCCATCTGTCATCAAAAACAGACATCCCCTCTCACTACTCTATCCATAAACAATGTCACACCACGACTCGTCATTTTAATCTCTGATCAGCTCAATTTAAAGAAAAGCATGGAAAGTATTCCTTGTATTCCTTTAGAGCTGCTGCAAATAATGATCTACTCATTGTTGAGGATATTAGGGGATTCCTCAACGTCCATTTTATTTTATTTAAGAGCAAACGATCAGCTGGGGAAACATGGATATTTTGATGTCACATGAATAGCATCTAACTATAACTCAAGGAGTCTCTGTCCGTCTGTCTGCGTGTCCATCGTTTATCTGGAGAACCGTTCATCTGATCTACTTCACACTTGGCAGGTGTGTTGCTCGGTGCTCAAGGGAGTGCAGTTTGACACGCTCAACACGAATAAAATAAACTCTTTTTCACTTCCCACGCAGTCAGCGAGCGATGAACGGTTCTCGACGGTCCCGGGGTCCAAGCCGTCGGCTCGCTTGGAGCGGCCACACTGCACTACTTTTTTACCACATTCCAAAATCTTTCCGTCAAAACACAGAAGCAATACCATCAGTCCAAATGATTTAACGGAATTTATTCAAACAACGGCAGTCTCAGGAGTTTTTCTTTGAAAAAAATAAATAAATTGGACCAAATGGTCAAATTATGCTGGATTTGCCGCTCATTAACAGCTTCACTTATACACTTATACATCTTTCACTAGATTTTCTAAACTGTTTGCCGTTGTGTAAATGAATGCAACCTTGTCTGCCACTCAAATGTAATTGGCAGGTAATTACCTCAGGCATCTTTTGAAAAATGACAGGCACTTTGAGGATTATTTATTTCCTTTCAGATAATTCATTTGTGATGTGTAATGTTCAAATGTGAATGTCTCAAGATTATACCCCCTATCTGCCGTGCAAAGTTTTTTATTTTATGTACATATTCATTTAGTCTTGTGAAGACTTGATCAACAATGAAGTTTATCATTAACCATCGCCATCGTCACTGCTGTCCTCGCCTTGCTCTCGTCTGCCTGCCGCAGCATCTTTATGAGTGTGGAAGGTAATACGAGTTCAGCAATAATAAGGAGGTGCAAGGTGCATCCAAACAGCAGAATAAGTGAATCATTCATGTGTCCTCGGAAAAGGATAAGAGCCTAATTAAGAAGAAGTGCCGGGTGCAGAAATAAGAGCCATTTTTTTGTCTTCATTATCATCCTCTGTAGTGTGCTGCTGCTGCAGCGGCCGCCCCCCTCGCTGTGACTCATTGCTGTTTAAGTCCAGCCGTATAGAAACCTTAAGAAAGCACATTGCTGACTCGTCCCCCCCCCCCCGAGCGAGGCCAGATTAAGACGCCAGCGCAAGAGACGAGCTAATCCTCCATCACTCCCCCAGCACCGTCCTGCTTGTTTGGCTATGAGACTGTCTGTTTCCAGGCTGCTCCCGCTGCAATTAGCTGATTCCTATCACCACGCGCTCGCCCCAAACACAGACACACACACTACATTCGCGTCAATTAGCCCCGTCGAGAGGCTTACGCGCCCGTCAGCCGCTTTCTGTCACCGTCACTTTGGCTGAGGTGGAATCCACGCCGTCTCATCCTCCTCTCTCGACCCTCATTTCCTTTCAATTAGCTGAGCTGCCAGCGGTACCTTTTTTTTATTTTTTATTATTGGGATTAAGTTATCCAGAGTTTATCCAACCACTCCTCCGCATTCACAAATATCTTGGCTCAGTTTAGTCGCAGCCCTTTGAAGACAATGAGCTTATGTTCTCCAGGTATCGCAGAGACGGTGTCACTTTTTGTCCCTCCTCTCATAAGCTGCCTGAATAAATATTGGAAAACAAGCAACCCTAAAAACAGCGCAGTTCTTGAGCGGTGCGGATGCTGCAGCTGGTTCCGGTACCTTCTCGTAGTATTTGATGTCGTACTCCAGGATGACTCCGTTGGGCTGGTCGGGTTCGTGCCACAGCAGGATCACGCTGTTCTGGCTGGTGTTCTCCTGCCGGATCGCCATCACTTCAGAGGGGGCTGCGCAAGAAACAGGAGAGATTACTGCTTTGTCAGTTCAAGATGGGGATCCTCAGTGACCACGTGTATAATGCAGTTAAGTCATGTTTACACAGGAACATTTCCTGAAATACACTCAGGCAGGGTGAGAAATAATTGATTGTACACTAGTTGGTGCAGACTTTATAAACTTTATAACTTTATAAACATATCATGTGGTTTCAGCCCCAACAAGTCCTTGAAATGATTAGCCCATGTGTGACTTGCCTCAATCAGCAAGTCGACATTATTTGTCGGAGCCTTCCAAACTGCTACAAATGATGAGCCACCTCTATGGTTAGTATTTGGTAGGAATGGGGATACGAACAGCAGTCTCCAGTGCGTGTAGAACCCCCCCCCCCCCCCACTCGTACTTGCCAACCTTGAGACAATCATTTCAAAACCGAATCGTGGGGTCTGAGGGGGGGACGGAAACAAGCTGCTTGAGAAAACTTTTCTTAACTTTTACAGCTACAGTTGATTACAGCAACAATTATCACAATGCAGATGAAGTTGATGTCAAGAGTTGGACATTAGTACTGCTTGCTGACAGTGGCAGCTACTCCTACTAGTCCTTACAGAAACAAAGCGTGTGGCCACAACCCGTTTTTCATTATCAGCAGAAAAAATGTCGTCGAGGCAGCACATTTCATCCAAAGATTGTTATTTTGGCACTTCTGCTAAATTTGACAGCAAGAGGGAGACAGCAAGAGGAGAAGAGTAAGACGTATGTGTGATAAAGGGCCAAGGCTGGACTCAAACTAAAAAATGATGTGGCTGCAACTGAGCAACCAACATGGCCCAAGGGCCAAGTTTATCTTTTATTTTTTCAAAGAGCCATTTCTGTTCTTTTGGATAATTTACAGTGAGTGATTCAAGGTCAGATTTGAAACCGGGACATTACAGGTTCATGGTGAGAACTACAGTCATGTGAGGCATCCTGGATTCCCAGCACAGTGAACACATCTTTCCCAATACAACCAGGGCTGCCAACTGCTTCACATCGACCATGTGACGCTATCAAGAGAGAGGTCCTCCAAGTCGTCACTACACCGTCGAACCAAAACGTCCAGTAGATGATAAGAAGAAGTAGCTCCAACCACAGGACGTTGACATCGGCTTGGTTTCTGAGTCAAAGATATTATTTTTAAATGATGTTCAGGATGCAAGCAGCACAGTAAGAGTCTAGAGCAGCAAAAGTTAAATATCGCCAGAAAAGTGCGGGACAACAGCCCCCTCAAATATCCAACGGCTCGGCAGATGGCGTGTCCGGATCCCTTTTGTTTTGTTCAGAGACCCGGACAGGTGCAAGAGGCAAACATCTGGCAGGAGGTGTTTCTGCCGGTAGGAATAGTTCTGGAATAAGTAAGGAGTCCGCAATCAGAAATATTCTGGAGATTTAATGGAATTGTTGAGCGTCGGGCTGTAAACACGGGCAGTGTGTGTTTCTGTTAAGCAATTATTAACGAGCCAATCGCAGACATGAATATTTCACATAATCAATTGTAGTGCTTTTTCGACAAGTTTCTCCATTTTCACTGGAACGTTTTCTAATCAGAATCATATTGTTCAGAGTGGATCTCTCTCTTGTTGCATTGGAAGAGGTTTTAACAGTGTACACCATTATCACCACTATAAGTTGTTGATATAAAGTAATGATTTATTGATATATTTTATATAACACTTTTTGTTTTCTTAGTTGATGTCATTCTCCAACAATTTGAGGCTCTCCCGTCCCGTGGGAGCAGAGTTCCTCTCCTTCCCATCCATACAAAAGAGGCTGGACATCTTGTGTGGTTTCCTCAGAAAGCCCTATCCGGAGCTTTGGGCTTTGTGCCATTTTGTCCCATGGACAGGCCTTTGTGGCGAGAGGCTTTTCTGTAAAGGATGTAGAGACTTGCAACATGCAGGAAGACACACAAGCTTGTGTTGTGATTTTGTCATTCTACACCGGGGGGAGGTTACTAAAGTTCCTCCTCACAAAAGAGCTCCTGACTTCTGTGGCATCAGCCTGGTCCAGGCACCGTGTCCACCTCAAGAGAGGACGAAGCTGGAGTCTGATGCGCAGGGCCAGAAGAGAGAGGCTGCGGGGGGATTTCCTGGAGGACCTAAAAAAGAAAAAGGAAAAACCATCCAAGAGGTTTCTGAAGGTCTGGCCAGACAGGTTTGCGGAAGAAGCCGAGGGAAAGGCTGGCGGTCGGATGGCCAAGCTTATAACAAAGTCCAACGCCCTGAGGAGCCGCAGCAAGGAAAGGTTAGCCGAGCTCAAGAACATTGAGGAGGAGAAGAGTAAGAGTAAAGGGAGAAGAGCTCAAACTAATGTTTCTTAGTTGGTTGTGTACACACACATTCATTTACTTTGCAAGTCATCCTGGGTGTCAGATTTCCGTTCATATTCTTCGCCAGTATTCTTTTCCCGTATGGACATGAAATAGGTTCTTAAACTGCGTTCATAACGGTCTCTCTCTAAAAAGTCTTCAATTCAACTTGTTGAAAGCTGCAGCAACCCTGGATCAGATCGACCGGTTGGAGGAGAGTTACTAGTGGAGAGAGACGTTTTAAATGAGCTTTGGGGCTTCAATGTGTCTCCAACACATCCGTTTACATGCAGAAAGAACTGTGTAGAATAATAGCTCAAACGCTACTGAATGTCTACACATACTGCTTTGCTTTTTAACGATCGTAACAGTGAATAAAGACCTACCAGCTTTGCATGAACCTGTTTAATGGCCATGTGATGTGGTGGTTCACTTTTACACAGTGAGCTGTAGGCTTTGGCTTCTATCTTTGTCTTTCCCAGCGCTTTTCACTGCAGAATCAGTTTGACATCCTGGATATGTCCTTCAAATGCACATTTTCAACCGTTTTTTGTTTGCTTCTCTCTGAAATCGCTTTATTTTAGTTTTCTCAAAAGTGAGGTGATATTTATTCAGGGAGTTTTAGTGACAGTGTGGGCTCCATGGTAGCTCTGAAAGCTTGAGAGAGTCTTAGCAAAGAGTCAACTGTGGCTCCACAGTGGGCAACATCACTCCAGTTCAAGACTGCATATGAAGTTTGTAAAGGAAAGGCCTTCAGTATAGGACTACGAACGGTCATGACAGACAGAAAGTTATGACCGCTGGCACCATAAAGCATCAACCTGTCTCTTCTCACGTCTCTTTTTATCTTCATCGTCAGCAACAGTTAGACCATGATGTCTGGAGGTTGGCGAGTATGCTGATCAACCATAGGTATTCGTGTTTGACCATGATCATTGACTGGACTCTGCGTCGACATTTGCTTTAAAATTTGCTACTGAACTTTTGAAACCAAATGCCTGGGGGTTGAGGAGTGATGACCCCGACCCCCTGCGATAATGTCAAAGAAGGCCTACTCATGAAACGCAGCGACTTCACCGATCTCACTCCCAACTAACAGCCCTGAACAACCTGTGTCCCGTCTAAAGTCTTTCAGTATTTCTCTTCTACAGGAGCAAACAGCCTGTAACCTAGAGCTCCCCATAACCTGAACCTCCAAGACCCTGGAAGGCTTGGATGCAAAGCTCTGCCTTGTATTTCTACTGTGTTTTGCAAACCGGATCATTTCTGGTACATGTTGTTTCAAAGATAACACTGTGACATCACACCGGGACTTTGTCATTCTTACGTAGTGTTTAGTAGGCGGATCTTGGACGAACAAGAAGGGAGCAAGTGGCCCTGATAATGACTTTCTTTCATCTTCACACATCATTAACTTAATGGAAGAGGGCCCAAGTGGGAGGTCGACAGAATGGAGCAGTGAACTAGACCAGCAACGGATCAACAGCCAGCTGACTCTGGAGACAGGTCAGCTGTTTGCATCATACCATTAAACAAGGCCGCTGTTTGAGGCTCGCCTGAATCACAAAACAGAGGGCGGGGGGGTGAACAATCCGGTGGAGAACAAACCACGTGATGCACAGCAATTATTTTAAAGTATATTTTTAAAGATATAATTTAATGTAGCTTTGTTAGTGGAAACATTTTTCACATCTGAAAACTAGTGCTGGGCAAGTTAACACGTTATTATCGCGTTAACGCGTTCATTAATTAACGCCGACAATTATTTTATCGCGCGTTAAAGCAGTTTTTTTTTTATTATTAAGCAGACATTTTTAACATTTTTAACACAAGAACCGGGCAGCGAGTGGTGAACAGCTGTTTGTGTGGCGTCACTTCCTGCTGCCGCCCCCCCCCCCCCCCCCCCCCACTGGGTGACACGCCCGGTCCGGAACCGTCGGTCCCTCCTGTCTCACACACACACACACACACACGCACACGATCATCTCGTTACAGGATCGTCACAATATCAAAATACATATTGTCGTGTAAGCATAAACATATAAGCACGTGAGAACAAACTGCTCTGAACTCAACTCTTTATTATCATAACATCCTCGTGCAGGTTACTGACACGGTACAGACTACAGGTTCCATGCTTCACCTACATTACAGATAGGTTTGCAGTTTTCAAGGTGTATATTTCAAATTGCATCTATTACACATGAAGATAAAGTTGTGAACACCGGCTGAATATCTATTATCAGAATCATAACTGTGTTATAACTACTGTGTAAAGGGAATACTGCTGTTAAAAATAACCTTATTTGTTTAAAGTGTTTGCAAACCAAATGTTATTGCACTTTTGTTCATATAGCAGTACTTTTAAAATAAAAGTGCGCAATACACTAGTTTTGAATTCATTATTGAACTTTGCGCATAACAATGCGATTAATCGCAATTAAAAATTGTAATCGTTACCCAGCACTACTGAAAACATTAAATAACTTTGCAAGTAGCTTTGCCCAGCTGCTCGAACAGCTGTAATCCTATTATCTTGAAAATTAAATTGTTACAACAGCAGATCCTGTCTTTGGATTCTTTTCTCATTCAACAATGCGCTTGGTGTGCTTTTGGACTTCACAATACTTTTGAGTTATTGGAAATGTTTAGCTCACACAAGTACATACGATCAATACAACCCTAAGCACAATGGCTCCTTAATGCACGGGCTGGCAAGGAAAATGTAGCTTTGAAAGGCTAAACGCCAACAAATATGGATTGAAGTAAAATGTTTTGTGAGATAAAACATTGTGGTCTTAGTGGCCCGTCCCTCCCTTCACAATATGCCACGGCTACATTAATTCAGCACCCTCCGTCAGTGGACTGGAACAAATAGTAAACAGAGTGCCCTACTGATCAGTAAACACAATATGAAACTCATCAATATAAGACAAAATGTCAGCAATAAGTCAAGACAAAGCTATGTGATCACAATATGCAACAGCGACATTAATTCAGCACCCCCCGTCAAGGGACAGCGACAAATTTACTGATCCGGAGGGCACTCCGTTTACTATTTGTCGCTGTCCATTGATGCAGGGTGCTGAATTAATGTTACCAGTGTGTGCCATGAGCCAAAGCCTCCAAGATGAGAAACTGTCACTGTTCCGAACCCTACCTGCCTGGTTCGTTGTGATGTTGACCAAGGCGTAAGGTGACGGCTCGTTGCTCAGGTGGGTCACTGCGTTCATGGCGAGGAGACGGAAGGAGTAGTTGGTGTGAGCCACCAGGTTGAGCACCGTCACCCAGGGCTCCGTCAACCCGGTCTGGCGGGGAACGAATCGAACCGCTGCGGTGCCCAAGCGCTCCACCATCCCTCCGACGCTGGCACTCGCCCCTCCGCCTGCCTTCCCGCCACCGGCGCCTCCCGGGGAGGATGCGCAGTCCCCGCAGGGCCCCCCTTCCCCCGAGCATTTCTGACACAACACGCTGTACTTCAGGTCGCTGCGACCTCCGGTGTCCTGAGGGAGATCCCACTCTAAATTCACGGACGTCCCATTGACCGAGGAGATGACGTTTACCGGAGCAGATGGAGGGCCTGGAGAAAAGAAAGCGGGAGGTTTGAGTTCATTCACAGGTTTGATCAAAAAGAAATTAGTTGGATTTTTGAAGCGTAGATGCATTCGGCACATCATTCGGTAGTTGCTGTGTGTCTGTGGGTGTGTGTGTAGGTCTTGGCCTGTGGGATTAGATGATCTTGTGCACCGTGTGTTTGTGCTTACGGGAGCATGGAGCCGCTGGTGTTTCATCTGCCGCTCTGTAGTAGTTGGAGTCGCAGGGGCAGGAGAGGGCGGCTCTGGTCTCCGAGTGGCTGTGTTGAGGACATTTACCACACAGGCCATTGCCCGCCACCGGCTTATAGAATCCCACCTCACAGGCTGCAGAGAGAGAGAGAGAGAGAGAGAGAGAGAGAGAGAGAGAGAGAATAAATAGAGTAAATAGAGAGCTCTGCAAGGAAGGGCTCTGCACTCCCATAATCACTGAGGCCGTGATAGAATTGAGGGAGTGTGGCCAGAAAGGCGTCACTCACACCCCTATAGGAAGCTGTGCATACCAACTTTTTCAAAACTGTGTCATCTCCTCCAAAGCAATCATTTTAAGGACATAACCGCCCCATCCTCCAAATCTATGTATAATTACAGGCCTTGTAACCGTAGAGGCCACGGAGCAGGGGAGATGAAAGTCGTATTTCTTTCTGCTCAGATTCGGGCTGAAAAGGCTCTGCACTGTTGATACTCCCAGAGAGACCCCCTTCAGAATCCAGACCGTGTTTCAACCTTATTCAGCTCCTCTGATACGTATTCACTTTTAACTCTGCACTGATTAATAATGGAGGGGCGCGCTGATAAATATATTCTCTTTCCAGGCGGTTAATAGGCTTCTGCCATGGTAAATGGGGCAGAGGTAAACCTCGCACACACTCAGAAAGGAGCAGAAGACGCCGGGCATGCTCGCGTTTGCTCTTCCTCGCGGGGTAATGTACGCTTCCCCAGAATGCTGAGTGTTAGTTTACAGATGCTGTGTCCTCCTAACCTTTCTCTTGTTAAGGTTCACAAAGGGCCATTTTAGGTGCTTTGGATTTCAAAAGGTGCTGAAAGAACCATGAAATTGGATAACCAACATGAGTGAAATTATAACAAAGCGAATCGTTAAAAATGTATTCTGGGCTACTCACTGAGACATTTTTGGATGCGTTTGAATCGGAATGAAACCTTCCTCGATGCTTGTACCCGAAAAGTACACATGCAAAAGTTCACCATGACTGAGCAGAGAAAACACACACACACACACACACACACACACACACACACACACACACCCTGGATGTGCTATTCAACCATGTGATTAGATCTCTGATGATATTCTGGGTAATGTGTTTAATTTGATAGGCTGAGTTTTTCACAGCTATTTTATTTCCACCTAATTATTCATTGTATTCTCGACTATACAACCTTAACTGTTATAGCAAAGCAAGCGAGTACTACGGCAGTTTGAAAATGACCTCCGCTACGTGTATTTCACCGATGTTTCTCACCGCGAGTACGTGATTAGGGAAGGAGTGTTGAAAAGTGTGTCTGAACTAAAACTATGAATGCAGGACTTTCTCTAAAAGAGAGGTATTGTCACCACAATGCACTTAACATTGACTCAATGTCTGTTCAAGGTGGAGCTTTCAATTCAAATACGATGCTGGATAGTTTTAATACATTTATCTTAATTGTTATATTTTGTGAGTAAAATCTGAATCTGCAACATAACCAGTGACACACTAGAATGCATATTTGTTAAGTGCTTTGGTGGTCTTTTGTTCATTATTTTGGGGTACAATGAGTTAGAATAGTAACATAATTCCATACTTCTAATATCTAAAACATGATAATAAGTTATAGCTGTTAGGGGTCCCTTTAGTTGGAGGCTCAGGTTAAGTTTTCTCATACAAAAAGTTATTTCTATGAGCGTTTGTTTTAGAAACACCGAGCCGTCTGCCCTTTCTGAGCATGCCTGTTTTGAACGGGCACTGCACTCTTTATGCATGATTACGATTTGACAGACGGATATATTGAAATAGAAATGAAAAGGGAGAGGAGAAAAACAATGTGGATGGATAAAGCCGACAATTGTTTGCCTCCAAAACTTAAATAAACCAAGCAAACAAGAATTTCCTTCCAGCTTTCAGTAGGCCTCTTTTCTTATTAGATGCTGGGGGAAAAGTGAGAACGATGTTTCTAGTCTTCTGTGCAAACTGAAACAAGCCAAATTCATAATAGTGACTGAAATATCATTCCTTGATATTAGTTTTATTTTGTATAAAGACAATTATTCTTACATGGACAGGGCCATCATGGAAAAGCTGAATGTCTCAGCGTGATCCTTAATTATTTAAGAATTATTTAAAACATCCCAAACCTTGTTTTGTTTCACGCCTCTCCTGACTTCCTGTGGTCAAACATCCCTGTACCAGCTTGTCTTTCTCCTGTTCTGAATGGCAAAGCATGTCTGGAAGGAAAATTCTCCTTATTTGATCAACTACAACGATCAACTGCTCTGCAAACGCCAATGTATACATAACACTATTCAATTCATATTGACACAACCCCACCATTGTTCAAGGTCCATGTTAATCATTACTTTACCCATTTAGAAATGTGTTTGTTTTTAAGAAAGCTCCAGTGAACGGACATTATTTTATATGGGTAGTTTCTTAATTTTGACCCCCAGCCCTTTTTAGGCTTCTGCTCGAAAATACTATACCCATACTCAAAGGGGCCTTACTCTCTAACTACAAGGTCTATTTGAATAATTCCAAATGATTAATAACACTCAAGGGGGTGAGCTTTGATGAGAGGTGTAAATATTGTGTATATGTTACTGGTTAATAGCAAATGAAGATGGAACACAGCTCCACTTTGAAAATGTCAGGTTCGCCTGGTGAAAAAGCACTATTATTCATAATACTATATTAAATGAGGCTCAGTAAAGCCTCATTTAAATGAGACCTCTAAACACGTAAAAATCAGATACGCATCGCGTAGCCCTGCGTAAAACCGGATTCACCAAATGTGAAACGTGCTCCCCCAGCCTTATTTGACCCCCCTTTCTTCAGGAAACAGACTTTAGTGGTAAAACTGGATTATTGGACGCTTTTCTTCATGATTCATCTCAAAGTGAGTGACATTTATGAATGTTTCTGCGGGGTGAATGGCTGAGTTTTGTGTGCTTGTTTGCTGGTATCTTTTGAACGGTTTGACGGAGAGTAAATCTGAATCTAGCGCTGGAATCCGTGTCGAATGCTAATGCTGTTTGATAGCAACTTTGTCTTTGTTAGCTTCTAGCTTCGTGGTCGGAGCATTTTTCAGAGTGCGTAGCTCGCCGAGTCACGGCGAAAAAAACATGATATTGTGGTAACTCTTCTTGTAGGTTGTATTAGATCGTGTTTAATTGTGTTTTCAGTGTGTAAAATGTTATACATGATTCAGTTCATCAGAAGTTCTTCGTTAAGCCGGTATGCAACATGTTTGTAGGATTATTATATTTGTTTCTGAAAATTTGTTTCTACGGTACCACTCGGTACCACTAGAACCCCAAATGGGGCTCGCTAGGTTTCAGATTTAACCCATTCTCACTCCAAACTCGACCAATGCCCCTCGGCTAGTGACAGAGGCACTCTTTAGGTTTTGTGTGGAACGCAACGGGCCTTCAACTAACTCAAACTGAAACCAATCCGCATCATTATAAGTATAGTATAAAGAGTGAGGAAGTCCGTGTAGGGTGGTTAACAAACACACAACCTTCACCCACGAGACCGCTTTTTCCTTGTACCGTGCGAAACAACGTTGACTTATTTTATGTAAGACACATACTTATTTGAACCCAAACCACAATCTTTTCCTGAGCCTAACCAAGTACTTTTGTTGCCTAAACTTCACCAAGGTAACCTAAAAACTAGTTAAACCTACATGTACAGTGTGTTTCCCGGGAACACAGAAGTTTATTTTGAGAAGATACTAACAGACACTCCGTCCAGCTTGCAGAACATAATTTACCAGCTCAGTTTACTTGCAATGTTTACCAAGGATTCCTGTGCTGAGATAAAAAGAAATGGTGTTAACGTGGTTTCCTATTTAGACGTAGAACTTCCCAATATCTCCTACATGGAATTATTATGCAGAGGCTAAAATTAATTTTTCTTCCCCACTTGATTGTTCATCATTATTGTCTTTACGACTTCAGCTTGAAAAGGCGTGGAGAAAACAAAAAACCTTGCAAAAAAATACGACCCCAAATCACAGAGATGCAGATTTGCACCATAGACAGCCGTCGCCATGTTGTTTCCAAGTTTATCAGAGTTGTACGTAGTCATCCTGACATCACCCATTGATTTGTGGACTGCTGTTTTGAAGCCTTGAGTCCGTCACCATCATGCATTACAGCCGTCGCCACGTTTTTTTGCAACCGATAAACGGAAGTTACCATATTTGGAATGCGGAGGAGTGACGTAGAGACGCCTGATAAGGCTCCGGTAGCGATCTGTCAATCACATACATACTCTGGTTAATGGTCTGTTTGACTCTAAATGGACCATCATTTACTAAATGACCATCATGCTGTATTGAAGAAGACTTGAAACTAGAGATTGAGACCATAAACTCATGTTTACAATGTTTACTGAGGTAATAAATCAAGAGAGAAGTAGAGTCATTTTCTCATAGACTTGCAACCAGGTACCGTCCCCTGCTGGTCATTAGAGAGAATGCAAGTGACTTCACTTGGCAGAACCGAAGGTTGCCACCTGATTGGCACAAGATTAATATTATCACATGACCGCTGTGTGTGGTGGTGTAGCTGTGGCTCAGTTGTCAGGGCGGGCCGTCCATTTACCTTGGCGGCTTGATCCCTGGCTGTGTAATGTCCAAATGTCTTCCAGCGAGACAACGAACACCATGGATGGGTCAAATTTAATGTATTTATGTGACAATCCAAATAAAGTTTCCTCTTTTTTAAGTATATGTGTTTGACGAAATATTGTAGGTAATTCGCGATGACATTTTTACTTGACAAATTACAGACATGGAGATCACAGACGACCTCAGCAATTACGACAAATTACTAGAGGTCCTTAGGTAATGCTAGTCCTGCGTGAATAGGGCAGGTAGGTAGGTAGGCAGGTAGGTAGGCAGGTAGGTAGACAGGTAGGTAGGCAGGTAGGTAGGTAGGTAGGTAGACAGGTAGGTAGGTAGGCAGGTAGGTAGACAGGTAGGTAGGTAGGCAGGTAGGTAGGTAGGCAGGTAGGTAGACAGGTAGGTAGGTAGACAGGTAGGTAGACAGGTAGGTAGGTAGGCAGGTAGGTAGGTAGGCAGGTAGGTAGACAGGTAGGTAGGCAGGTAGGTAGACAGGTAGGTAGGTAGGTAGACAGGTAGGTAGGTAGGCAGGTAGGTAGGTAGGCAGGTAGGTAGACAGGTAGGTAGGTAGACAGGTAGGTAGGTAGGTAGACAGGTAGTGTCACGTCCGAGGGGCAGAACGGAGACTCAAGCGCAGACAGACACGGGAGACGAGGTTGAGTAGTATGCTGGGTTATTTAATGAGCACCAAGCAGACAAAAAACAGGAACTTAAAACAACTCCAACCGGGAGCGAGCAAAAACCAACAAAAAGGCAAAGTGACAAAAAGGCAAAGTGACAAAAAGGCAAAGTGACAAAAAGGCAAACCATGAGCAAATGCTGGAACATGGAGCAGACAGGGGGACGAATTAAGGACGATCTCACAACCAGCACAGGGAAAGCAGGGGAGTATATATATGTGTGGGGTGATTAGGAGATTGAAGGCAGCTGGGTGGACTGGGCAGGTGAGTAGGATGAGTGGAATCAGGGGAAACATACACACACACAGACACAGGAACACAGGGGCAAAGCCTAAACTGTGACAGTACCCCCCCCTCAAGGGACGGATACTAGACGTCCAAAGTCCAGAAAACACAAAAAAGGGCGGGTGGAGGGGGTCCGGAGGAGGGACGGCTCAACACCGAATAGGGTGGGTGGAGGGAGTCCGGAGGAGGGACGGCTCAACACCGAATAGGGTGGGTGGAGGGGGTCCGGAGGAGGGACGGCCGGATCCAACCTGCCACAGGGCTCTGGGGGATGGGCAGGAGGGCGGTCAGACGGGAAGGAGGGATCCGGACGCAGGAGCTCAGGCGGGCGACCTGACTGGCGGAGTTGCTCAGGGCCCAGGAGCTCAGGCGGGCGACCTGACTGGCGGAGTTGCTCAGGACCCAGGAGCTCAGGCGGGCGACCTGACTGGCGGAGTTGCTCAGGGCCCAGAAGCTCAGGCGGGCGACCTGACTGGCGGAGTTGCTCAGGGCCCAGGAGCTCAGGCGGGCGACCTGACTGGCGGAGTTGCTCAGGGCCCAGGAGCTCAGGCGGACGGCCCGACGGGCAGAAGGGCTCTGGACCCAGGATCTCGGGTGGGTCGGACTGGGAACACTGCAGCTCGGGCCGGGGCTCAGGGGAGCCGGACTGGGGAGACTGGGGCTCAGGGGAGCCGGACTGGGGAGACTGGGGCTCAGGGGAGCCGGACTGGGGAGACTGGGGCTCAGGGGAGCCGGACTGGGGAGACTGGGGCTCAGGGGAGCCGGACTGGGGAGACTGGGGCTCAGCCGGGGAACAGGCCTCCAGAGGCTGGGGGTCAGCCGGGGAACAGGTCTCCAGAGGCTGGGGGTCAGCCGGGGAACAGATCTCCAGAGGCTGGGGGTCAGCCGGGGAACAGGTCTCCAGAGGCTGGGGGTCAGCCGGGGAACAGGTCTCCAGAGGCTGGGGGTCAGCCGGGGAACAGGTCTCCAGAGGCTGGGGGTCAGCCGGGGAACAGGTCTCCAGAGGCTGGGGGTCAGCCGGGGAACAGGTCTCCAGAGGCTGGGGGTCAGCCGGGGAACAGGGCTCCAGAGGCTGGGGTTCAGCCGGGGAACAGGGCTCCAGAGGCTGGGGGTCAGCCGGGGAACAGGGCTCCAGAGGCTGGGGGTCAGGAACCGATGGCCGCTGCGGCACGGAGGCGGCAGCGGCAGGAACCGGAGATTGCTGCGGCGCTGAGAAGACAGCTGGAGTCGGCCGGACCGCCGACAGGACACGGGGAGCTGGAGTCGGCCGGACCGCCGACAGGACACGGGGAGCTGGAGTCGGCCGGACCGCCGACAGGACACGGGGAGCTGGAGTCGGCCGGACCGCCGACAGGACACGGGGAGCTGGAGTCGGCCGGACCGCCGACAGGACACGGGGAGCTGGAGTAGGCCGGACCGCCGACAGGACACGGGGAGCTGGAGTCGGCCGGACCGCCGACAGGACACGGGGAGCTGGAGTCGGCCGGACCGCCGACAGGACACGGGGAGCTGGAGTCGGCTGCGGCCTAGTGGAGACGGGAACGGGGGAATGCTGCGGCCCAGCGGGAACGGGGGAACGCTGCGGCCCAGCGGGAACGGGGGAACGCTGCGGCCCAGCGGGAAAGGGGGAACGCTGCGGCCCAGCGGGAAAGGGGGAACGCTGCGGCCCAGCGGGAACGGGGGAACGCTGCGGCCCAGCGGGAACGGGGGATCGCTGCGGCCCAGCGGGAACGGGGGAACGCTGCGGCCCAGCGGGAACGGGGGATCGCTGCGGCCCAGCGGGAACGGGGGATCGCTGCGGCCCAGCGGGAACGGGGGATCGCTGCGGCCCAGCGGGAAAGGGGGATCGCTGCGGCCCAGCGGGAAAGGGGGATCGCTGCGGCCCAGCGGGAAAGGGGGATCGCTGCGGCCCAGTGGGAACGGGAATCTGACCCTTCCTCCGTCTCTGCCTCTTAGGAGTGAAAAGGCAGCTTAGCTCGAGGTTAGCCTTCTGTAAGCTCAGGGGCCCTCCCCTGGCCAAGTGGGTTCCCCAAAACTGGACAGACGGGTGTGGTGCAACGTGCACCAACCAGTGGTCTGCAGAGTCTGCCCTGGTCCTCTTAGGGGTGGAAAGGCGGCTTAGCTCGCGGTTAGCCTTCTGTACGCTCAGAGGCCCACCCCTGGCCAAGCGGGTTCCCCAAAACTGGTCTGCTGAGTCTTGCATGGTGAGATCGTTCTGTCACGTCCGAGGGGCAGAACGGAGACTCAAGCGCAGACAGACACGGGAGACGAGGTTGAGTAGTATGCTGGGTTATTTAATGAGCACCAAGCAGACAAAAAACAGGAACTTAAAACAACTCCAACCGGGAGCGAGCAAAAACCAACAAAAAGGCAAAGTGACAAAAAGGCAAAGTGACAAAAAGGCAAAGTGACAAAAAGGCAAACCATGAGCAAATGCTGGAACATGGAGCAGACAGGGGGACGAATTAAGGACGATCTCACAACCAGCACAGGGAAAGCAGGGGAGTATATATATGTGTGGGGTGATTAGGAGATTGAAGGCAGCTGGGTGGACTGGGCAGGTGAGTAGGATGAGTGGAATCAGGGGAAACATACACACACACAGACACAGGAACACAGGGGCAAAGCCTAAACTGTGACAGGTAGGTAGGTAGGCAGGTAGGTAGACAGGTAGGTAGGTAGACAGGTAGGTAGACAGGTAGGTAGGCAGGTAGACAGGTAGGTAGGTAGGCAGGTAGGTAGACAGGTAGGTAGGTAGGCAGGTAGGTAGACAGGTAGGTAGACAGGTAGGTAGGTAGGTAGACAGGCAGGCAGGTAGACAGGTAGGTAGGCAGGTAGACAGGTAGGTAGACAGGCAGGCAGGTAGACAGGTAGGTAGGTAGGTAGGCAGGTAGACAGGTAGGTAGGTAGGCAGCAAAACCCCAAACACGAGGAAGACGAATAAACAAAGGACCTAGGCTGGTATTTGTAGAGAGAGACACATTTGGGGGGAGTGAGAACAGGTGATCAGGAGGTCAGGTGACTGCAGGCTTAATGAGGGACAGGTGAAACTAATCAGTACGGGGGCAGGCAATCAAAAGTAGCGGGAAAAACACACAAAGGCAGGAAGTGAAGTGATATAAAACAAGAAGAGAGGTGAGGAAACATGAACCAATTGCATGAAAAGCAAAGAAAAACATGTGAGGCACAGTTATCAGATTGACAAGAGTGACTATTATCCTTTGAACCCAACGGTTTGTATTCAAAATCGTACTTCCAGATGTTTTCAGATTCTGGTAAATCGAGTTTTCTACCCTTGTGATGTCTGATCATAGTTCGAATCAGATTGACTTCTACTTTAAAATTCGACAGGTTTTTTCTTTTGGCTGCGTTAAGTGATTACAAAGCCTCAGTGGTGGAGAGTGGGGAGTTATCTCCCTATTTTTCATTTCCACTTGTAGATTGTTTAACTCTCGAGTAACTCCCAATAAGAAAATTGTTAATTAAAAACCTGCTGTGGAAAAAGAAAAGATTTGATGCCGATTATTTTTACATGTCCGGAGGGCATTTTAAAATGGGCTTTTTTTTTCTTCTTCTCTTTATAATGCTAGATTATTATTCAGTATTTCATCTGGCTATCTACAGTTCCACATGCTAAAGCTTTTGGTATCTGCTACTGCCAAACAAAGTGTGAAATAAGTGTGAATGTCTTAATCTTTGAGCGGCATTAAGTAAAAGGATATTGAGCCTTTAATTGATTTGCATTACATTTCCACTGGCGCTCTCCTCTGTCGCTGCCGGGGCCCCAACTAACAGGAGCCAGAAACTATTTCATGTTCGCAATATTTATCCCGGACTGTTTTCTCTCTCCCTCCCTCTTTATCCCGTTAATCCCTCCATCCCTTGATGTTTTTTTTTTTTTTTTTTGTGTGAAGCCCTTAAATTGAGAAGCCGGTCACGATAAACATCGGAGCTGCTCGTTCATCAAGGGGAGAGGCAGGCGAAGCGCTTTTGAAGCCTCTGACAGATTCACCAGGAGTTCTGCACACATGTGTACACACACACACACACACACACACACACACACACACACACACACACAGGGTTATGATAATGCATGCAGTAACCGCACGCACGCAACATGAATTTATCAGCACGCAGGTGAATATTCAAAGGCAAGGGGGAAGGCGGTCTGTGTCGAGACCAGCTGTGATAACCATTCAGTTCACTTCGGATGCTCGTTCGGTGCTCTGGATGGAGGGAAATATTAAGATATGATTTCAAATGCATCATCCATCATCATCATCATCATCATCGGTAGAAGATGAGTAAAGAGGCCGACACCTGCAAGAAGCAAGGTGATCAATGGGAAGCGTGGCAGCTAATGGATTCTTGCCGGTTACCTAACAAGCTAAAGCTTTAGACGAGGGTCTGTATTCATGTTATATATTTTATAATACGTCCTTTTAAAGCAATGTCAACACATCACATACTTGTTGGAGACCTACATTAAAGGACAGATGAGCAGGCTCTGCTTTCATACACGAGAGGGAATCTGTCAGATTGCTTTATGGCTCAAAACAGGAAGTGAGTCCTTTTCTTTCCTGCACAAACTGAGCCTATCAATGGCTTGGATCGTCACATTGACTCCGTTAGATCTCACCTACAGTACAGCAACATGCTCATGATCTCATGGGAAAGCCTATAAAGAGCACTCTTAAAAGGGCATTTCCCGTTGTGATGTCGAGGTATTTTCTGTACTTTCCGCGCGTCATTTAATGCCCCGTTCTCATCCCGAACTCGACACATACCAACGCAGTTTTAAACACATGTTCATGTTGTGAATTCAAACAAAATGACTTGGTTGTGTTCAGGAAAAGATCATTGAGTTCAAAATAGGTACAATTATTTGTATTACTTCTAGGTTTCTCATGTAAACTGAGTTCCAGACGTGAGTTGAGTAATCAAACAACCAAACCACTTTCTCATGTCTGGGGAAAAGATCAGGGTTTTGGTTCAAATAAGTATCTTTGTTACGTAAAGGAAGTTACATGGTCAATGTAAATAAGTCAGGGGTTGACTTTTGGTTTCGAGCAGGACAGGAACATCTGTCTCCTGGGTGAAAGTCCTGTGTTTGGTTGACCCATCCGTCCTCATTACATGGACTTAACTGCTCTTTAGTTGACTGACTTCCACAGCACTTGCTTTGAGCGTCTATTATAACTACGGCGTGAAACGTCACGCGTGATTTCTTGCTGTGTTTATTCATACGCTATTTGGTGATACCAGGATGCTGAATTGAAGGTCAATAGCAACCAGTTGTTTTCATTGAGGCTGTCCACATCGGCAGTGAGTTCAGTTAATAATGCAAATAGTGACTTTGCATGTGTCTCAGAGCCTATCAGTGCTGTAACTGGTTGAAATCTACATATGAACTTGACTATTTATTCCCTGTGAGGACGAAGAGAGGCTGCAGTTTAGTTGTATGGCAACGTATCTTTGTAGGAGACAGGGTTGCTGCTTTACATGTGGTATTTGTTTTGCCTTTAAAAAAGTTAACTGTCGTGACATCTGTCCAGGGTGCTGATTCTGGAGCAGTCCTACGTGTCTTGGAGATGCCAACCCCAAATAAACTGAGCTCCTGGATCTACATTAGGCTTTTTAAAGTCTGGATACTACGCATGTGGAGCAATTGGGTCCTATTAATGAATGTTACAGTTAATTAAGCCACTCTTTGTGAGAGCAGGATCGCTGCATCTCTGTGTCACTAACATGACCACGGTAAGGTCCCCGGACAGTTGGACAGTTGGACAGAGGGGCTACAGGCACAACTTTAGAGGTAAGTTCCCGGTTTTAACAGCAAGTTAAAGGGTCTTTGACAGCATCCAACAGATCAACACAATAAATACAAAAAATATTTTTCGTCGGTTTGCCCAGAACAGAATGTTCTTAATATAATTTAATATACTTCAGGGTAGACGTTTCAATTTACTGCACAATCATTGGGATAAAACTGATGAGCAGAGGACTTTTCAGACGAGTGATATAGAAATAGATAAAGTCGCACCGGTTGACGGAAAGTGTTCACAGAATCTGTAAGTTGGTAAACGCGCCGCGCGTCTTTCCGTGTGTGTTCACGTGTGGCCGTCCGCGTGTCAGCACCTGTCAATGTAGTGCGCTCGCTACAGGAGAATTTACATTACAATGAATCTTAATAGCCGTGTGCGCCGTTGTGTGCTGACCTTGATTTATTCCCAGTATAAGTGAGTAAATAAATACATTGGGGGGGGGGAGGGGGGTTGGGGGGGGGGCACATCATCGTCCCACGCGTGAGGAGACTGAGTGCACGCTCCCATTCGGTGCTGGCTATGAGCCTGCTCTGCTTCAAGTACATCTAGAAATCCCCGATAAAAATAACAGTAAATGCATTTCTTCATTAAAAGCAACAAACAAAAATAATCTTTTATGGGGTTGTGGTTGTTGAAAGAGTCCCCTCAAAAGGTAAGAGACAGTAAAGTCAAAATAGTGGATGAAAGATATTTCAATAGTGGCAAAATGAAGGCTTACTGGCTGAAACGCATTAGCATCTTGTGATGGTCGGACGCCCATCGATTAGCCGCATTAGCTGTTTTGAGTCCATGTGTTGTTTCCTAATGGCTCTCCAGTGGAGGTGGTTTGGTCCCTTTTCTTCTGCCTACTCAAGTGAGTTTCCGCTCAGTTTAAAGCTCGGAAATCATACACAAAGTGCTAATCAGGAAGTTCCTTCCTTTTCTTAAAAGTTAAGACCGCTCAAAGCTGCAGTTGGATTTTATATCAAATAAAACAATCGTATTTGCTCAGTCTGTCACTATATGCTGACAGTAGTACACGAGACAGATACTCTGTGAAGGAATCGGGTTCTTTTGCCTTATGTTCGTGCTCCTAATGGCATTAGTAAGTTCCATCACGCCCAAAGATAAACAGCCAATCACAGCTTAGGAGGCTCTAGGAGTTCTCCATCACTGCTCACAAAGCTCTGAAATCAGATCTAACTGTCAAACTAATAAGAATCAGGATTCTTTCACTATATTACCTATTTCTTGCCTCAAATGTTTTCAGAAACATTTTCGGTGGACTGTTTAACTGTAAAATGACTAAGTTTGGCTGGTGGGCAGTTTTGGCTCGACTGTTTTAAACATGACAGCCAGGTTACAGACTTACTTTTTATTTAACTTGCCAACTGTAGCTTTAGGTTTAGTCAGAGAAAAGTCCAAGCAGTTTCCAGTTAAGAGTCTAAAAAATGGGATCAAGTACGAGTCAAGATGGAGTCCAAAAAACAAAACAATGTCCATTAAAGAGACAGTTGTCTTACTGTTGTTTATAGTCGAGTCAGCTGTGATTAAACTTCCAGCACACAGTTCGGTATTTATGTTTAGACGTGTGTAAAATGTGATTGCAACAGAGAATGATGTAAATTGCCCGAAATGTTGTGTTAATGGCTAAAATTGTGTTTGCGATGACATTTTTGTAAATATTAGAACTTTTAGAAATATTGTTCCATATCGCAATTACTACTACAGCAACATTAAAATAAAATATCAGCCATGAGCTGCCATGATAAACTCCACCCATGGTTTCCTCCCCAAGCTGTGATTGGACAGTTTCATTTTCATTTCCAACATATTGACGACACGTTTTCTGAAATTCCCTTTGCTTTCTGTGTCTTGATGTGATTTGAATGTGGCATGGAGAACTCATGTCACATTAAAAAACAACCATTTTATAAAGACAAATAGCTAAATCATTTTTAATTTTTAATATGTTTTTTTTATTGTGAAACTTTTAATGCATACATTAAAACGGAATACATTTAATAATAATAATTTAAAGTATTGTTTTTGGACTATATTTCTTTGTCTGTGTTGTTTTTATTCAGCCCCGTTAAATATTTCATACTCAAACAGATTGTGCTCACAGTCAATTCAAACAGTGTTGGTGCAACGAGGTGCAGATTAGTCCAGGGTGGACATACTGTACATCCCAGGGATCGTTGCTCTGAAATGATTGTGCAGAGGAGTCCATGTAATATTGTTTTATTTCATGTTGGCCTGACAGTAAAGCAGCCTCTCCAGTCTCCGACCAAAGCAGCCAGTAGCACTGGGCAGGAAAGGCACGAGATAATAGAAACATGTCTTGAGAAGCACAGCCCTGCATGTCAAACACAATATAGACGATATCGGATGTTCTTTGTCTGTCCATGGAGGATATTTCAGCTACAGTATGAAACCAATTATTCCTGGAAAAACCTACTAAACTGGGTTTCAGGACAGCAAGTGACACAAATGTTCCTTTAAACGTATCCGCCAACAAGAGCAGATCTAAAAATGATCCGCGTGCTTCGGGAACAAGTCCTGATGTCCTAGACCTCACTCGGTGTCGACCTCGTAAAGAATCAAGCGCGCTCCGAAATCCGGCGACAAAGTGAGCCGACGGCTCCTCGTGTGGTTCCCTGGGGAGCTCCATGAAGCCACTAACGAGCCGCCGGAGCTGTCTGAGTGATGGATGAACGTGTCGGCGAGATCAACTGTGGAAATGGGACACTAGCCATCCACATCGTCCCTCCTGTTACATCGCAAAGTCCAGATACTAACAGCTGGATCGCCTGCTCTGCCTCAGCCCACTGTACACTCTCGACAAATGAGTAATTTGAGGTAAGCCTGATTTACTCGCGGTACATCTAGGTGCGTGGCGATCGATGACCTTGGGGGTAGAATGGATGGGACCGGTTAAGGATCCTTTAAGGAGGATAGATAGATATGTGGCTTCAGCCTGTTTGTGTTGGGCTCAGAGGACAACACAGACAGTCACTGCGATCATTATTAGGGGGAAAAGAACATTTAGGCTGCAACTGAAACTGAAAAGAAATCACCTGGAGAAAAATGGCGAACTCTGAATTGTTGGAGTGAAACAGTATTTGTTTGTTTTCACTGGCGATATGATCGCAGCATATTTTAAAACCATCTATCATATAATTATCTGACCTTATTGAGAGAATCTGTGTGAACAGAGAGAGAGAGACAGACCGGTAACATCTCAGTATTTCTATAGTCCGACTGCTTATAGTCAAATATCATTGTTAAAGTTCATTTTCAATGAATGGTCATGGAGGTGTAAAATAAATGTCTGCGAGTAACTGTCGCTTACATTTACAAGCTAAGAACAGACAGCGTTTGTTGGCAAGCGTGTTGAAGAATAAGCACCCCAACATTTAGCAACTGAGAGATGTTGAGGTTTGCAGGGAGTTTTTAAAGCGTTCATCGTGCTTAAGTTACAGCTGACTAGACTTTAGCATAAGATAAGACGCAGCATAAGATATGTGACCAAACTAGAGGACAAGAAGGAAACGTTAGCTAAATTACGTTTCAGTTAAAAGTCTGGGGCTAGTTTTTGTGTTGAGTCACTGCTGCCTGGCTGTTGGTGTCAGCCAACAATAGAATGGTGACAGCTATTACCTACAGCCTTTACATCAACGATGGCTACAACTAGCATACTGTGTTCACCCAGCAGCTCTACGAGACACTTTTTAGCTAATGCTGTGGGTTTTACTGCCTGGAAGGGTGTCCTTTTCTGTTCAGTGTCACCAATCTCAACCTTGTTTCCAGCAGTTTTCAGCAGAACGTCAAGAAGCTCAATGTATTCTACCGGCCCGGCACCAAATGACAGACAAAGCTAGCAGCTCGCTAGCTGTGAACATACTGTGGTGAGGCATTTAGCAGCTAAAGAGCCAGATATTTATGTCAGGAGTGGAAGGAGAGTTCAGGTTGGACTAATATTTATCAGGTGGACTGACACACGACTCCGTGTCTGCTAGATGTATACAGTGTATAAGCAAGTGTCTTGGCTCTAACACTAGAGCCATATCAACTATTATGTCAAAGGTGTGTTTATATTTTGCAATGCCCCCAAGTTGCCCAAAAATAAATCAATGAATGCAACTTTAACGCATATAGGTGTAAAATGTAATGCTTTGAGAATTTATCTGTGGCCCAACAAATATAAGGTTTAAAATTCTCCATTTTGGTTATTTATATTTTGAGAATTAATGAGTTCACATCTGTATGCTGTTGTAGAAAACAAACAAACTGGAATGTACTTTTCTATGTGAATGAGTTACATTTTGTATTTGTGTGTAAATCATCATGAATTCATGGTACAGATACAGATACTTCCAAATTGATGTCAGCTGTCAGAGGTTCCGTCTGCCTGAAGAACGCTGACACGAGAGAGAGACGGAGACAAATAACACGTATGGCGTCAATATCTCCGGTCCATATGCGTTCCTCGCCTCCCTGTTGGCCTCCCTGCTGGGTTCAAATCAATTCCATCAATGAAGCCGTCACAAAGGAAACATTACTGCAGTGTTTTCCCTGTGAAAAACGCCTGGTAATTACAAATCAAACGAGACAAATACATCCCGGGTAATGAGCGTTAAACGGATGTTAATTATCCGATTGAACGGCTGTCACCATTAAACTGTGTCTGATGGAGGGAGAAGGGGGGGGGGGGGGGGGGGGGTCGAGGGGAAGGGTAGCTCAAAAGACGACGGGCACTCTGAATGGCGCATTAGCGGCGGATTGAGGAGATCAGACGGTGTGAAGCGTGTGTGTCGGAAATGGAAGCGAGAGGGGAAAGGCGGGGGGGGGGGGGTTTGGCGAGGGAGGCTAAACTTTTCCCTTTTTTTATGATTGCTGCGGTGCATCGGAGGGGAAATTAATCAACTGTTGTTTTTTTTGATTATTAATATATTTGAAAAGGACAAAGTGTGCGGGGGGGGAGAGAGGTGCTCAGAGGCGGGAGTCACGCTGTGCTAATATGGTCACAGCCGGGTCTCCAGTCACAACATATCTGTCTCAGCTGGATGAAAAAAAATGAAAAGAAACGCACTTAACATTCAAAACAAGGTGCAAGTCTTCTCGGATTCATCAAGCAGCTCACATAACGAGGTGGGAGTCCACATCCGGATTAGGAAGTACAGACAGAGCAACTTTGTAACTCAGATCCAGACAAGTACAGACAAAAAAAAGAGCTCAATCTGAGCTGTTCAGCAACACCCGGAATGGTCCGATTAACCTGATATCTGTAGTTGTGAAAAGTTTTTCACTGCTCTGGGATTTTAGTTTGTTTATTGAGGTCAAAAGGATGAACGACTTCTCCATCACACAAACTAATGTGGGGATTTTTATTATATATATATATATATATATATATATATATATATATATATATATATATATATATATATATATAATTTTATTATTATTCTATCCCCCATGCCAGTTTAGACACAAACTGTATGTCCCGGAATAAGACGTCATCACTGCAATGTGAATAATGCGGTATTAAACTGGCCCTTATTTCTCTTTAAAATTGCCATTTAAATATTGCGGGAAGAAATGTTCAGACAAGGATTTCATATATTGATAAATAAACGAAAGTGGTACTATACTGCTCAAAAGTTGTGCTTCACCCAACATGAAATCCTTTCAAATTATGAATTCCCTCAAATGCTAAAAATATCTCTATCACAAGCAATAGCATGTCATAGAAGCTGACAAGAAGTTTGAGAATTGAGAAGTGTCCTTCTAATAGTGGACATATAATATATACCACTAAAGAAATGCAATGATGAAGGCGTTACAGCAGCTCCTGCATTTTTGACCAAACCCTTATTGTTTCAGTTGATGTTATTCTTAAAGGGCCAGTGTGCAGCATTTAGAGGGCTCTATTGATGGCATATTGTGTTATTATAAGTATATTACTTTTATACCTTCAATAAGTAGAGCCTTCAGTTACCAAGCTCCTCTTTTTGTGGAACCAGCTTCCCGTTTCAGTCCGGGGGGCAGACACACTCACCACATTTAAGAGTAGGCTTACAACTTTCCTTTTTGATAGTACTTATAGTTAGGGCTGGCTCAGGTTTATAGTTAGGGCTGGCTCAGGTTTATAGTTAGGGCTGGCTCAGGTTTATAGTTAGGGCTGACTCAGGTTTATAGTTAGGGCTGGCTCAGGTTTATAGTTAGGGCTGACTCAGGTTTATAGTTGGGGCTGGCTCAGGTTTATAGTTAGGGCTGGCTCAGGTTTATAGTTAGGGTTGGCTCAGGTTTATAGTTAGGGCTGACTCAGGTTTATAGTTGGGGCTGGCTCAGGTTAATAGTTAGGGCTGGCTCAGGTTTATAGTTAGGGCTGGCTCAGGTTTATAGTTAGGGCTGGCTCAGGTTAATAGTTAGGGTTGGCTCAGGTTTATAGTTAGGGCTGGCTCAGGTTAATAGTTAGGGTTGGCTCAGGTTTATAGTTAGGGCTGGCTCAGGTTAATAGTTAGGGCTGGCTCAGGTTTATAGTTAGGGTGGGCTCAGGTTTATAGTTAGGGCTGGCTCAGGTTTATAGTTAGGGTTGGCTCAGGTTTATAGTTAGGGCTGGCTCAGGTTTGCCTTGGACCAGCACCTACATAAGCTGCTATAGGCCTAGACTGCCGGGGGACTTCCTAGGATACACTGAGCTCCTCTCTCCTCTATCTCCTTCTGTATGAATTCATGTCTCATTAATGCTCATTACTAACTTTGTTTCTTCCCCGGAGTCTTTGTGCTTTCTCTCCTCACAGGTTCTCATGGATCCTGGTTATATCTGGACCCTAGTCCTTCCTCCCACCATGGCCCTGCTGACTCCCACTGCTAATATCATTTTTATTATTACTCACATTACTATTTTATATTACCGATACCATTAATGCACATTACTGACTTTGCTTCTTCACCAGAGTCTCTGTGCTTTCTCACCTCACAGGTTCCTGTGGATCCTGGTGATACCTGGACCTGGTCTTGCCTCCTGCCGTGGTTCTGTCATATACATTGAATGTGTTGTAACTCTGTAAATGTTGTTCATCTATTGCTCTTCTGTCCATCCTGATAGAGGGATCCCTCCTCTGTTGCTCTCCCACAGGTCTCTCCCTCTTTTCTCCCCGTTAAAGGTTTTATTGGGGGAGTTTTTACTGTTCTGATGTGAGGGTTCCGGGACAAGAGGATGTCGTATGTGTACAGATTGTAAAGCCCTGAGGCAAATTTGTGATTTTGGGCTATACAAAAATAAATTGAATTACTTTTAGTGTATAATCGCCTGATACTAAGAATCGTTGTGTTTTCGTTACCTTAGAATGAGCTGTTTATATCTACACATGGGGAGGGTGCTCTTCATGGAGTCCGCCATATTGCACCTTCATGGTTCTACACTGGGGCCTTTCGCAGGGTTTTTTACGCGAAAAATTTCAGGTGGTTGCAACCTCACCGATGGATGCCGCCAAGTCCTACACGCTGGCCCTTTAAATAGTGCATATTCTTAAATACATTTCAGTTTAGTCAAATTACTCAAGTTGACACAGCAAACCTAATGAACGGACAGGACAGTATTTCAGAATAGCACTGCTGCCTGTGACTTCATGTAAAATATCTAGTCTGTTATGTTCTTCTGATATTCTATATTTTTCTCTTTAATTTTGTCAAAAAATCTCATGAAAAGACCAAACCCAACAATGTGACGATCCAGCAAGTATTGTCAATGGAACCTGATACATGTTATTCCTTACAGAGCTTGATTGTTGTCCGAAAACCTGTTAAAAGCACATCGTTAAGCCACACCGTTCCACTGGGCGACATGAACACACAGTCCCACATATATCGTTCTGCTGCTGTAAAAACTCAGTTTTTTTGTGGAAATGAATGGGCCACAGAAAGCGTAGTCAGAAAGTATTGAGAGATGGAGCGGTGGTTTAGACGACACAGACAGACAACTTTTTGTTGAGGTTAGCGTTGAACTGGGGAGTATTTCTTCATTGAAAGAAGAGCAAGGAACAACACTGAAGACTTTACTACATGGAAAAGACGTTTTCGCTCTTCTCCTGACCGGCTAAAGCAAGAGTTTGATTGACAGATGGTTCATCCAATCATCTGCCAAGTATTTTTTAAAGTGCCTGCCCTTTTACCGACAGTTTTGGCTTCTTGTGGACTGCCGCTATGAAGCCTTGAGGCCGGCGATTTGGCCGCGCCACCTCGGATTACAACCATTGCCATGTTGGGTTTTTAGATACCAATGAACAGAAGTTAACAAATCTACGGCTCTGGTAGAGACCTGTCAATCACAGAAAGCCCGCCCTAAAGCATACCCTGCTTTATGGTCTGTTTGACTCTAAATGGACCATCATGTACTAAATGAACATCATGCTGTATTGAAGAAGACTTGAAACTAGAGATTGAGACCATAAACTCATGTTTACAATGTTTACTGAGGTAATAAATCAAGAGAGAAGTAGAGTCATTTTCTCATAGACTTCTATATGATCAGACTTCTTTTTGGAACCAGAGGAGTCGCCCCCTGATGGTCAGTAGAGAGAATGCAAGTTTTAAGACTCTTCAACGTTTGCTTCATTATGCAGAACTGGAGGTTAGCAGGTCATTTCAACCCAGCATGCTAAAAACAAAGTGTAGCGTTTCCAAGATGAAGCGTTTGACTTATTACAACTGACATCTTACCTCACTGCATTAGAGCATACTCTGGACAAATTATATAAAATAAACTTTCATTCTTTCTATAGTCTTAGTTTGATTTATCCAAGGAATCAACTGACATTGATGGAAGAGTGAAATTCAGTCTCCCTACTGACGATGTCGCCACTGCTTCCCCCTTTTTTTAAAATGCCAACATCATTGCAATTCATCACACACACGCACACATATACATTCAACCATCCACATCCATACAAACTGCGTTCCTGTCAGTGGAGGCCTGGAAGAGGGAGAAGTAAATGACAGCGCCCCGTGCGCACATCAGTTTAACTCGACAAGAAGTCGGGGCAGGAAATCATTTGAAGAAGTCCCGCAGTCCCCTCAGACGGAGGCTGCCAGCTTCCCAGTGATCCGCTATCATGTTGCCTGTCTCTTTACTGTCAGCGCTAATAGCTCCTAGACACCGGACTGGGACACGGGTGGCTACTGCGGGGCCAAGGGTGGCACACACTCAATCAATAGTTTGCCCAGCGGCTCTCTTGGGCCTGCCCGTGTGCGCTTTTTTTTACTCCTGAATTAAGCATTTGTATGGGGCTGAACATAAGAGGATTTGTTTGCGTGTGTCTTTGTGTGGCTGGTAACGTGGGTGTGCAAGCGCACACGTGTATGTGTGTGTCAGCAGAGTTGCTTTGTGTACCGACGTGTAGCCCTTTGCACCTGCTGTGGAGATAGGGCCTCGGCCAATCACAACAAAGATTGGGGGGAAGTTTGAGTGACACAACAGTGCTGTGTCTGGCTGAGATATGATTCATTCTGTTATCGCTCGCTCTCCCTCGTGCTCACACACACACTCGCACACACACACACACACACAGTCACACTCCCTTCCCGGTCTCCTCTCCTACGCACCTCTCTTTGCTTCCCTCCCTTCCTCCTTTCTTCTCCTCTCTCCCTTCCTCCTTTCTTCTCCTCTCCCCCTTCCTCCTCTCATCTCCTCTTTCTCTCTCCTGCTCTCCTCTCCACACTGACCAATCAAAACCCCTTGGCCATCCACCAATGAAGACCATCCAGACACACAAAAAGACTAATTAGTCTTGGCACAGCAACAACAAATCCCACCGTGCTGGCGCTCACACACACACTCAGACAGATGCACACCGCTTACACGTTTAATGACGCTCACACATTTGGACACACACACACACACTTGCGCATTAACGCACACGTTTCACACGCGGCAGCTAGCTGTTATTTCATGTTTTGTAACGTTTTTTGTTTGCCCCGCATCCGACGATGGTTGACATCGCTCCGCGGACGATAACCGCGCGATGTGTGTTTGTGTCTGCGCAGTGCGAACAGGACAACCTCCCAGTGAAGTGGAATACCCTAATTAGGCTTATTGAGACGTCTCCATTACCCACTTGTTGTGCCCTGCCGCTCACTGCGCTGTATTTGTGTGATGCACAATTCCAGCTCATTCAAAAAACGTGGGTCGTATTTTTCCGTAGTCCTGGCCATCATTTGTGTCGCTTATGATTACGTTGTTTTGGACAAAATGATTGCTGAGATCTGGGAACATGACAACATCACTTGAACGCAGTCAGACAGGGAGAAGTTCTATTGGAGAAATGTCTTGATTTAAGTCAGCAGCTGAGTGGAACCTAACCTTGCTTTTTACCATTCTCCTGTTTCTATTTTTACTGAATAGCTAGCTATCTACGAAGGGAGATGACGTCCCCTTTTTTTTAGTTCTGCCAACAAAGCTCTGATTGGTCAAATGTCTCTCCAACCAGCTGGAAGTAGCTGCCATTTGGGCACAAACCCAGACTTGAACAAACACTTGAGCTGATCTCATTCCCAGGTCGTCAAATCCCGACTTTTTTGTCATCCTCTGCCTCCCATACGGATGGGTCAAACAAACACAGGACTTTCACCCAGGAGACTGCTGTTCGTGTCTCTTGGGAAAAAAGGTCAAAGTTGTCTCATTTTAAGTTACGCAAGTACGTCAGGTATGTAATGTAGGCTACACTTACTTAACAAACCACAAACTTTTATTAAACCTAACCATGTAGTTTTGTTGCCTAACCCTAAGTCACGCAGAGGGGTGGGCCTACCTACCCAGTCTGTTAAAAAGTGATAATTATTACATTTTACCGTTTGCTTGTATTTAATTTTCCAAATACTGTATATTTTGTCTGATCTTCTGGAAAAAACATAATTAACAGTCCATCAGACTGCTTGTGTTTTATTTCCCAGGCAAATTTCTCTCTAGCGAGGTACAGGCATTCCCAAATGTCCAGTGTTCTCAACAACAAAAATGCTGGCCAAAAAAACCCATTTCCTTTTAGAGTTCAAATGACGTAGATAGAAATATCCAGTGAAATGGGGGAGGATTAAAATTCGAGTGCATGCGAGTTTGTGTCACTGGTGTAAAGTTAGTGTGTGTGTGTGTGTGAGAGTGAGTGTGTGTGCGATCACACCAGGCAGCCTCCCACCCCGAGGCTGGGAGCGTGGGTGTGTTTCTGGAGCCTCTGTGTCATTTGCCTGCAAACAGTAACAATGTTGTTGATCAGCAGTTGTTTACAAACCGCCAGGAGGACGGAACTAATTTGATCACTTCGTATTCCCCCGTCTCCCCCTCCCGGGAGACTGCCTCAATTTGAGCTCCTTATACGTTCTCGATAGCAGGCCGGCACAAGTTGATTCTGACAGCAATTATGAATATCGTGTTCCACTCAAGTGGTTGTGAGCCGGGGAATAATGAAGTTCTCACCATCATCTGTTCCCCCAAATCACTTAACTGCATCTTCATTAGGAACTTTGCAGCCCTGAGGAAGTCATAGTGGGTTTCGAATGAAAGACGTAGCGCTCAGCTCATGCCGGAGAATTAGATTTATTAGCTTAATTTCCGCCTTAAACTCCGTAACTGAGATGACATGTATTATATATACAGCTGTCTGAACAGGGTGGTTCATGTAGGTTTACATTGTTAAAGCAGAAACTAATATTGATAGTAGACGTTGTCTACCATCTGCCTTTAACTCTTAAACTGTTTAACTACTTTCACTACTATTGTAATGTTTTATACAGTCTGGTTAATTTGAGCTAAAACTTAGCTGAATTTCAGGAGCAGGACCACACCTCAGCCACTCCCCCACTTCCGGCCACACTCCTATATATACCCACCCACTCTCAACCTCGGCTTGCTCACGTTTTCTGCATGGGACTGCTCGCGCTTCCCGCACTCGCAACCGGAACGCCACGCAGAAAAAAAACAACCTTACCTCGCCAACATGGGCCTGCCGTTCATCAGCCCATCCGACGATGACGACCATTTTGCCTCCCCAGATGCCACCCGTACAGCCCAGGGAAGCACTCGACCTGCCGCCCACGAGACGCGCCAACCGCCATCGAGAGGGTCCAGGCAGCTCAACGCAGCCAAACCCGCCGATCTCCACCACGCCGACCAGCTGCATCCACCCGCCAGAATCCGACAATACGAAGATTCAGACCCACGGCCGTCCTCCAAGAACTCACATCTCGGTGGCAGAGGGAGACCCGCCTCCTCCAGACGTAGACACGGAAACGTAAATCCAACGGAAACGTAAATCCAGCTCCCTCCTTCTTCGCTCGCTCCAGACCCAGCTCTCGGGAACGAGTCTCTGACAACCCCGGCTCCACGGCAGCTGCGCCCACCGCCTGCTAAGAGAACCGAAAGGGATTCCTCACCACCGCTCCGACAACAAAGCACTGTGCCCCGGCACCGGGTTGCCAGGTCTTCTCTCCCCTGTCCCCTTCTCTAAGCGCACGCCAAACTCCGCGACATCGACACACTTGTTAAAGGGACAATCCACCTAAAATCCTCGAGCCCAAAGATAGTCGTGACAGGCCGACCGATTCTTCAACAGAATATGTGCCCTTGAGTCGATACATGCTAGCCAGGCAGCAACCTCTGGTTCCGAAAACGAAGCCATTACGGAAGTGCCTTAAACCAACCACAGTTGTAGTCGCTAAGACCACAATTGCCCCAACAACTACAGCAGCCGCAACAACGACCACAGCTGCCCTAACAACAACCACAGTTGCCACAACTGCACAAGCAGCAGCAACAACAACCACTGCTGCCCCAACAACCACAGCTGTAGCCGCAACACCCACAGTTGCCCCAATAACAATAACACTAGCAGCAACATCGATTACAGCTGCAGCAGCAACAACAACAACCACCGCTGCCCCAACAACCACAGTTACAACACCAACAACTACAATAGCAGCAAAGACAACAGCAGCCGCAACAACAACTGCACCAGCAGCTGCAACAACCACAGCTGCCCTAACAACGACTACAGTTGCCACAACTGCACCAGCTACAACAACTTCAGCAGCCGCATCAACCACAGGTGCCCCAACAACAACTACAGCAGCCGCAACAACAACCACTGCCCCAACAACCACAGTTACAACACCAACAACTACATCAGCAACAACAACGACAACAGCAGCCGCAACAACAACCTCTGATGCCACAACAACCACAGCTGTAGTCGCAACAACCACAATTGCCCCAACAACTACAGCAGCCGCAACGACCACAGCTGCCTCAACAACAACTTCAGAATCAGAACCGTTTATTGCCAATGTATGTTTCACATACAAGGAATTCGTCATGGCGGGTGGTGCATAACATTAGACAATAACATTAAACAGTCAACAACAGCAGCCGCAACAACAACCGCACCAGCAGCTGCAACAACCACAGCTGCCCAAACAACGACCACAGTTGCCACAACTGCACCAGCTACAACAACCCCAGCTGCAGCCACAACAACCACACCTGCTCCTACAACAACTACAGCAGCCGCAACAACCACAGGTGGCCCAACAACAACTACAGCAGCCACAACAACCACAACTGCTGCAACAACAACTTCATCAGCCGCAACAACCACAGGTGGCCCAACAACAACTACAGCAGCCACAACAACCACACCTGCTCCTATAACAACTCCAGCAGCCGCAACAACTGCACCAGCTACAACAACCCCAGCTGCAGCCACAACAACCACATCTGATCCTACAACAACTACAGCAGCTGCAACAACCACAGCTGCAGCCGCAACAACAGTTGCTCCAACAACTACACCAGCCGCAACAACGACCACAGCTGCCTCAACAACTACAGCAGCCGCAACAAGACCACAGCTGCCTCAACAACAACTACAGTAGCCGCAACAACTGCACCAGCAGCTGCAACAAGAGAGAGAGAAAGAAGAGAAGGCGTTATACAACATCCAAACCAAAATGGAACCATTAATCTACCGTGCCGTTCGTCTCGACCTGACTCAAATCCAATCCTTCGCTCATCCAATTCGTGCCTTCGCTGCTACATAATGCATACACGCATAAATATAACCTACGCAGCGTGGCTACGTAAACTGACACGACGATACAGAAACACATGGTGCCCGCAGCAATTCGTGGTCATCCCCGGACAAATCGAGAACGTCCTTTCAGCCACGTTTAACGAGCATAGCTACCAGGCTGCCTACAACACTCGTCGTAGATTACAAGTTTTAAACCCTTAACACTCATTCAAGAGAACTGTTCCTGCTCATCATCGGCCATACAGCTTCCCATGTTCCTAGCCCCCACGGTAGCAGCGAGCAGGACGAGAACCCGGCACCGGGATGCCCACGACCCCAGTCTTCCATTCCAGGCAGCCAAACCTGGCAAGAGAACCTGAACGTCCACTGCCTACTACAGCAGCTCTCTCCAGCCAGGGCACCTAGCACCGGAACGCCAGTGCCCCAAACACCCCACCTCCAGCAATCCCATCAACCAGCCTTAAGCAGGAGAACCCGGGTCAGGCACCAGGACGCCAGTGCCCCCGCCGCCTACTTCCAGCAACCACAGCAAGTTGCCGTAGCCAAGGCACCCGGCAGTAACGCCAATACACCCCCCGCCGTTTACCTTCAGCGACCACAGCAAGTCGCCTTAGCTGAGGCACCTGACACCGAGATTTCAGTGCCCTCCGCCTGCTACCTACAGCAACCACAGCAAGTCGCCTTAGCCAAGGAACCCGGCAGCGACTCCAGTGCCCCGCGCCGTCTACTCCCAGCGACGGACCCACACAACTGGTCCACACAACGATGCCGCTCCCCCTGATGTTTTGGGGGGTTTCCACGACGGAAGACGTTTTGCCATAGATCAGCCCTCGGACCTCGCAAGCAATGCAAGTTGCTTTTTCCTTCATGCTACCAAACCCGACCAATAGTAGCCGCAGCCATCACGTGGGGCCGCGATCAGGCCAGCTTAATATCTTAACTCCTGACAACCTAGCGGTCGTTTACCCAATCACCAAAGGACGCTGGGACACCCATCCGTCGAGGGTGCGTTCTCGATGCAGCCCACGTCCGGGCCACCACAACGCCGTGGCTTTCTCACTTCCCATCCCAGAAGTTCAGAAGCTCCGCCCTCCTGCAGACACCTGTCCGACATCGAGAGAAGAGATAGAAAAAGAAGAAGCGTTCACTTCCTTCGACGCGCCCTCCCCATGCAGCTTCACCTACCATGCCCTCTTGACTATCCGCACCAAGATATCCAATATCAAGGTTTACCTCAGCGGCATCAACTTCTTCGCGAAACTACTCACCGTCTCCCCCTGCTCCCCCACAAAGTTCTCTGTGGTCTTTGCTCTTCAAAGGCCTCCAGTGCCGAAAGCCTCCGGCGACTCCTCGCGGTCTTCCGCTAACCTCCTATCTCGTTCCTCGCTGCGTCGCCACCCTTCGCTCCAATCGCCTTCCCGTCCACCTGGCACGCACCCTAGAATCCATGTTCCACTTGCTTCTTCGGCTTCCTGCGATGCTCAGAATTCACATCTCATTCAGCCAGTCTAACCCTAGTCTCCACCACGCCTACCAAATCTACACTCGCCACAGCTCCAACGACCTGCGCACGGGCAGGCAGCCTTGCTTCCTTGGGAGGGCTTCTTGGGGGTCTGCAAGGCCCGGGAGCCGCAGTGGACCCTCAACCTTTCCCCAAACCGCTTCATCCAGGCTAATCTCCACCAACCACTCCCCAACACTGAGGTGGGGCCCTAAGCTAGTTAATGTTGTGAATTGAAGCAAAACAACTAGTTTAGGTTTAGGCAACAAAATGACTTGGTTATGTTCAGGAAAAGCTTGTGGTATGGGTTAAAATAAGTTTGTTATGTTACTTAAGTTACGTTAGTTAGTTAAGTACGTTAAGTAACTTAAGTCAACATTGACCTTTGGCTGCACACGAGACGTGGTCAATAATTGATTGAAATGTTTTCAAAAAAGTTATGTTGAATTGATTAATTCACTTTTCAGCAGTGGTGTTGAAAAGTGAACAGTTGTTGTTGCTGTTTTCAAGAAGTAAACTAATTATTTTTTAAGGGTTTAAAGTAATTGTATTCAGTGTTTGATAAATATATATGTACATAGCACCATACAGTATAATAAAGCCATTATACTGGTGTAACCCCTTTTTCCACAGCTGACTGTCAGCTGGTTTCACCTGTTTAGACCTTAGGGACCCCGGGCCAATGAGGATACTTCACCCTGTCACAAACGGCCATCACAGCTCTGTCTCTGGAGTTTCAATGACCCGTGTGTGTGTGTGTGTGTGTGTGTGCGTGTACATCATCATATGTTTGAAGTAGGAAAATACCAAAAGTGAGGAGCAGTGACAGCAGAGAGGAGGGAGGAGGTGCTGACATGCCAGAGAAAGGACAAAGCTCTCAGCTCCTCTGAGCGTGTGATGAAATATATAAGACAGGAATATTAAATCCTCCTTGTCGCCTGCCGCTGTCTTCCTCTGATATTTCTCCAAGGTGCCACGTTGACAGATAACGATCACATTATGTGTCGGGAGTGTTGCACCTTCTTCTCGTCTAACGCCTCACCTCTCTCGTTTGACTTTTCTTTCTTTCTTTCTTTCTGTGTCCCATCCCTTTCCTGCACTATTCAAGCCTCTCTCTGACTGAGCGGGAGGAGAGCTTACAGGAGTCAAAAAGGCCTCTGAGCAATTTCTGCAAACCCTCAAGTGACTGGAGGAGCCAATAATTCCCGTCTGCTTAAGGGGGAGAAGTGGCGAGTTACAAGGACCTGCCAGGATGGCACGCATGGACGCACGCGCAAACATTTCGCAACCCAGAAAAGCCAGGGTTAGGTTACAAAACTACTTGGTTAGAGTTAGAAAAAGGATCATTGTTTGTCTTCAACTAATAACGAAACAACCGCACCGGTGCTTCCTTTCAACACTCATCACTGCAGCCTGTACTCTATAGTCAACTGGCCATCACGCTCGTCACTATACTACGTAACTTTCGATAACGCTCGCTCGATATACTACGTGACTTGCTCTGAGTGCAAAAACGTCCTCATTCAACGTATCCCATGGTTTGCAGAAACGTACAATGCCAACAATGTTCATGTCAACAAACAGAATTTCCCTTCAGTCTGACATCAGCAGATTTAGGTTAGGATCTAAGAATGATGTTGCCATAAATACTGTGATTTATTTTGATCTTTTATCTTACATTAATGTTTCCAAGGAAATTATAATTACAATTTGCAAACAAATTGGCAGTTTTTGTTTTTCACATGTGAAAAGTTGACATTAATATTGAACATAACAGCTCACTGCACATTAATTTGATCATTAATCATTTTGCCTTTCTTTGCCATTTCATGATATATATCCATATTGGAAAAATATCCAGACTAATGTTGTGACCATTTCAGCTATACTCAGTGCTGTCAGCACCCTGGATTTAGAAAATACTACACTCAGGACAGTACTGAGGGTAAATGAATGCTTTCAGATTCAAACGTTATCAAACACTGAAATAACCTTTCTATTGTGCAATTGGCTCTTACTGACATACCAATTTCTCAAATCTCATTATTTGCACCAGTCATGATTTTATCTTTACAAAGGGATCAAACAAATCTGAAGGCCATAATAATCTATGATGATAAACATGTGGAACTGTCAAACAACAGCACTATGGGATAGGAAAAAGAAAAGCATACACGGTAAATTCAATTAAACTAGGTCAATCAAAATGACCAGTTTTATACCCAATGCAGTAGTTAGCATACGGCATAAGCCTTACATTGTAATGCTCGATCAATGGTTGAATTAGTTTGAGCAGTTCAAACATAATGAAACAGATTAAGCAGAGACACTACAGGGTCAGGGTTACAACATGTCTTCTTTCAGACTATTGGAAAGAAAACATCCAAAGTACACATTTGAGTGTTATTTTTTACTTCTTTGTCTATTTGCATCTGTAGATTTTTCCTAAATTCACCAAAGGTTACCAATAGATAATGCCACATTTGCATATTTAAACATAACACTTTAGATTGTCTTAATGTCAGTAATCAACTGAGGAAGTTTCATGGTGGTATCTCGTAGTTTTTTTACTGAATTCACTTCATCCAGTGTTCTAGTAATTCCTCCAAACCAGCACATATGTGAAAACACATTGTTTTTAAACTCTAGTCTATATTTGATGGTACGGTACGGCATCAAAATCATCTTGGGTTTGAAAAGATTTCACTCAGCACTATAAAGCTTCAGTGAAGAGGTGATACAGAATATAGAAGTGATACTTTAGGACTTCAGGGGGACCGTAAAAGGGGGGCACCGTACTTATTGTAGATGTAATAGTTCCAGTAAGTGTGCGCTCTTCCATCCTAGTAGCTCGATTGTGTTCTTTCTTACCAACTCAACCATAAACCGTGAAAGTACCAGGAGGCACGGTGCAGTTCACAGACTATGGAGGACAGGCTGTGGTCCATTGACCGAGCAGAGGAGTGAACTAACCCACATGTGTGAGTAGTACGCAGCTCCCTCTGTGTGTGTGTGTGTGTGTGTGTGTCAGGCTCGGGTGGGCCCGACTGAGCTGAGTAGATGTGACCAGCCTAAGTGTGTGTGTCTCATATCAGTGTGTCCTCGATCGCTCTCACTGTATGGGGCACTTTAGCCCATTCTTCGCTGGCACCGGGAGGCACACACACACACACACACACACACACACACACACAGTACAGTACGCACGTGCACACATGTATGCACAACTACACGCGCACACAGTGTTTTGATGTAAACTCAAGCGGACGAGGGGTCCAGTCAACCGCTCTCCCTCCCTTCTCTTTTTTTCTTCTTCTTTCTTTCATCGCCTCCCTCGCTGTGACACTTTCAACGGCATGTCACGCAACCCTGCACACGCACACACACACGCACGCACACACACACAGCATGTCGTGCTCTCAGCCGGAGACCTGCACCTTTGTCAGGGGAGCACCACTTAAGCACGCTCATATACACACACATATTCACGCACATTCATGATTTCTCTCTCTCTCTCTCTCTCTCTCTCTCTCTCTGTGCGCACACATACTTCGCCACTTAAGCCGTCTTCCGTTCACCATCTCGTGCCCCCCCCCCCCGCCCCTTCCTCTGCCGCGTCTCGTCTGGTCTCGTGTGTGCGTGACTGCGGCTGGCTTTGGCGAGGGCCGAATTAGCACGGCGACCCAGTTTTGGCGCCAGAGAGAGACTAGACGTCAGTGGAGGAGATACTGAGGAGCTCTCTCTCTCCCTGTCTCTCTCTCTGCAGCGGCTGACGTAGTGTAACGGTGAATGGAATACCGGGGGGGGGGGGGGATCGCCCATCGGCTGAGGATTACATGATAACGCCAGTGATTTCTATTTGCAGACGCTTTTATGCTTTTACACCCTAACGGTAAAAAGACTAATAAAAATACAGTGCATTATATTCACAAATCCCCGTTGATGAAATCAGCACCGTTATCAACACAACGTGACACCAGGTGATTTCTCTTTCTTTTTTTTAATCTTCCAACCTTTTTTCTCGGCTTTCTTTACGGGATGTGTTTTGCATTTTGCGTGCCGATGCTAATTGGCTGCAACTAATTATAGAACGTCTGCGAGTGGCCTTCTGAACTGGATGCACAGACACACACACACACACACACACACACACAAACAACACTTCCCACGCTTTTAAATACATTTCGACAAGGAGATCTCGCTGTGTCGAACCAAAGAGGCCGCTGGCCTCAGATTGGTAAAACACAACAAAGATTTGTGTGAGAGAGAGTGTAGGTGTAAGGAGGAGGAGGAGGAGGGGGGGGGGGGGGCAACAACCGGTGTTGCGTGTCTTGTTCGGCTCGTTTGGCTGACAAACTGCTTTTAGCGTTTAATTATCCATCGCTCTGTGATTAATAGGTTTTAATCACTGTAACCCCTGGCAACCTGAAATGCGCGCAGGTCTTCCGCATGAGGTCAACCGATCAAACCCCCCCCCCCCCCCCCCCCCCCTGCGGAAAATCCCAAAAGACAAAAAACTAAATCAAGAGTCTTTGCATCTGAAACGTCTCACTTCTTATTCATCGGCGGAGGAAACCTTCAGCTCAGACGGACTCTCGGCGGTTTCCTCAGTATTTACCTGAAAGCTTCTGACCAGTCCTTGAACTTTTCACAGGATCCACAGTCACAACTTCAAACAGACTTCTCCATTCACCGGGGAAAAAAAGGTGAGAACCTTTCCAAACTCGCGTGTCGCTTCGAAAGGCTTTTCTTTTTTTTTTCTGACATTCTAGAGACGTTTCCTCGATGCTTACGTGATTTTGTCGAGACGCTTATTTTTTTGAAATAGAAGGTTTGATGGGAATTCATCAAACGAGCCAAAAGGATTCTTTCTTTCCCAGCATCCTCAGCAGAATCTATCCGTGAATTTGGATCCTTTGGTCAAAGAAAAAGACGGATTCGTTGTTGCTCTTTGCTCGGTAAGTGTTCACAGCCCGAGGTGTAAATATGAAGTCATATAGGCCGACGGGTAAATCACTCACATTTTATGTGACTCCGTGTTAAGTAGGTGTAAAGAATCCCACTCATTATTAGGAGAAGCACAGCTCTCTGAACAGATACGGGGACATAACAGAGTGTAATGGGCCCGATGAGCTATTATGGCCTGTTTTAGTGTTTTCATTTTCTATAATAGATACTTAAGCCTCCTCCTATTATGAATACAAATCAAATCATGCTATAGGGCCAATATAACCTCTACTGTTACAGGCCGGTAACAGTAACGCAGCTTTCATTTTGTTACTTCTGGTTAAAGATGAGCTAAAATAAAGATCCATATTTCATTTTTGGACTATTTTGGATACATTGGTGAAATATTGTCTCGGCAGCTTAATTTAGAAAACAATTTAACGCAAAAGAATTGCAGCAAACAGCAACAATTTCTGGCATAATCCCAATACTGATGCACATAGAGATATTGTTACGATATAAACAGATAGTAGAGATAGTAGCCTTGTGTCCACTACGCTCTACGGTGCAAGTTTAGTCTTCTGCAAATGAGATCAGGATACTTTCTGATAAATACGTAAATCGGACATTATGAGCATGAATAAGACGAGGAGACACGTTACAACTGTTTAGCTGATTGTGATTTGGGCCTCATTATGGTTATTATTTTGCAAAATGTATATATATATATATATATATATATATATATATATATCACTTCCTCGATAGTTTCCACAAGCAGTACATGGATTGAGTATCGTGGTTTAGCTTTTAAATTCAATCTTAAATCACATGTTCAATAACACAATCCAGAGGTGGTTCGTTTTGGTGTAGGCACATCTATGCATATATATATATATATATATATATATATATACACATATATACAGTACCCACAATGTGTTGGATTTTATAGTCAAACTAGTTTTATTAAATATTACGACCACCGCAGTTTTGGGACTGAGCCAGATAAAAAAAATAAAAAATGTCCATTGTAAAAAATAAAAGTATATTTTTATGAATATAGATAAAAGTATATAGCAGCGTAACTTAATTATTATTTTTTTACTGAGGCTTAATGTTTAGTTATGCTCATATACGTCCCACGGTATTTGCTGCAGTGACATTATTGTGCGCATGGAAACTAAACAATTACTGAGAGAAGCAGCCTCTCTAATCATTCAAATAAACCAATAAAGAAAACATACTCGTACATTAATACAATATATGATGTTGACTGAAACATAGCCTAGAGTGACTGGTGGGGGGGGGGTAACACTAAACGGATATCTCTGTTGGATCTCCGACATGCACCTTTCTCTGATTGAATGTTCAGCACAGCCCAAAAACTATAACTATAACTATAACTATAACTTACAAAGTATTCATGACACAGACCTAAAGGTCTGCATTAAATAAAAAAAATTTAAAAACACAGGAAAATTGGGGTGAACCCTAATCGAACCTAGCCCAGCGGGAAAAATGAAAAGTGACAGCCCGGATCGGCCTAACTGGGTTCTGGGCAGAGAATCTGAGTCAACTCACCCACGCAGGAGTCTCTGTGTTCCTCGAATCCGGCGGAGCACATGCATCTCCCGATGGGCACCAGCCACTCCCCCTCCGCACTGCAGTACATCTTGGGCGTGTCCCTCTCCTCCGCGTGGTCCACACACTGACCCCTGACCTCCACCAGGGAGGACGAGTCGGCACCCGTCACCACATCGGTGAACACCGCCAGGTTGCGGCTCACGCCCACGCAGCGCTTGTAGTACACCCGCACGGAGGTGAGGGCAATGCAGGCGCCGATGTCCTGGAAGGCCAGGTAGAAGCCCCGTCTGCTGAGGGGACCCACGCCTCGCACCTGGGGAAGGGGGGGACATATGATTAGTGAGAGTGTGTGTGCAGTCTTTATATTAACAAAAAGGAAAAAAGGCATTACAGTCCCTATTTGCCGCATGGTCTCCTGAACGTTACGTTCCTGCACAACAAATCTGCATCGTCAACGTACGTTTCGAGGAAACGTATTTCCTCCTGGATTACGGTTGTTTTTTGACGCATCACAAGAGCGCTTCTCGTCTCAGTCCGCGGTAGTCTGAGGTGGATGGATTGGTCAAACAAACACAGCAATTTCTCTTACGAGACAGCTGTTCGTATCTCGCGTGACATCGTTAAGATATTTATCGCCACGTATTAAGCTAAAGCGACGTAACAAACACACTTAAGCCAAACCAAGATCTTTTACGAAAACCTGTTTTTTGTTTTGTTTCAATTTAAAACGTTAACCGGGCGTTTAAAACTGCGATCGTGATCTGGGAGGAAATACGTTTCCCTCGAAATGTTATTGAAAATGTAATTTAAGGTCATCTTTTTTGTGATATTAACATACCTCCACCAATAGCACGAACACAGTCACAATATCTTGTCTCCAACAGATTCCATGTGCAGTTTAATCCATGCCGTGTATTTCTGGTACTTGAAATTGCGTTTGCGCCCAATTAAGGGAAAATGGTTCGTAACCGCAGCGGGAGAAAAACAAGTACTACAGGATGCACAGTGCACTCCTATGGAATTGTTGGCCTCAGGACGGACAAATTAAAAACATAAAGCAGAACCAGAGATATCAGCTTTTTTATTGAATGCATTCTTCTTCCTTGTTAAATACTGGATAGATATTATTTTTCTAACCTGTAAGAATGATCTCAATGTTCAATGGTGTAACAGCTCACCACTCATAGCGAGAAGACAAAGCTTCATTTTGAGGGGTCGTTATGCAAAGAAGCTTCCACTACCCTAAAGCACAAGGCAATATCACTTGGGAATTTGTGCCATATAACTAAATCTACTCTCAGTCCTGTACACGGGAGACATATGAAACCTCCGTGTAATTTTGCCTCGCTTACTCGACAAACTTAGTTTAGAAAGTATTCTCGGGGAAGTTTCATCCTAAAAGCTCAAACAGTGGTTTCCCAACAAAAGCATGTGGCAGCAGTGTGAGCGCAGCCTTAATTTAATCTCTGGACTGGTGTTTGGTGTTGTGCTTTGGCAGCAGTCATTAATCATCTGCTTCGCCTCCAACAGCAGCCTGGAACCATGGATGTTTTTACATTTTTATACACTTGTTTTTCATCTCGTATCACAGTTGATTATCTTTTTAACACCTGGGAACTGATTCAAAATACTGTTTCATAAGTTTGTTGTGGAAGCATATGAAAATACAAGGACAGCTTTTTCCGTAAATGATTCTCTCTATTTTCCCTCCACTGTTCTGTTTATTCCCACCACGGCTTTTTGTTCACCATTGTCCACCATGTTATTGAAATGAAGCCTCCTGAGCTAACGAGCTTGCTAACGGTCAGTTAGCAAATTCGTTAGCTCTTCAGCTTAGCTTGGTTTAATGGAAAAGACATATTGGTACCATGGACTCCTGTCTCATAACCGTTTGTAAACCATTCCTTATTTATGAAGCAGTTATTACTCCGACTGAGGAGGTTAAGTAAAAGTGAATGGTGTAACAAAGCTATTAAGGTCTCCGCTTCACCGTCCCCTCACAGGTCACAACTGTCTGAATTGTCTGCTATTCATCTAAAGCAATGAAAGAAAGCACATTTAAATAAAGAATGTCAGACAAAGTAATTGTCAGCCTCAAAGATCTATATTAACTGAAATCATATTCAATTTTAATTAATATAGTAGGAAGGTAAACTACATGAGAATATATATAGAATGTAAAATAAATGTTGAAAATCACCAGAGCACCAAATATAAATTCATCTGCACCTAAAATTGGCCCCAAAAAAAGCACTTTAGTCTCCTGTTTGAGTTAAGTTTGCTAAAAAGCTACAGTCCCCAGCTGTTTTAGGAAATGACTGATAGTTTTCCAAAATGAAGCCTTTGTAGCTACTGTTAAATCTGATCTGCTTCAGTAGGAACCAGTTAGCCTGGGGGGCTTGAGAGCCACAGACAGTGTCGGGAAGTCAGAAGGTATCGAGAGACGGACCGCCGTGTTGTTTTTGGTCTTTTCCTGAGATCTGTTGACTTTTATATTTGTTATATAGTTGAGCTCAGAAATCATGAAAGATTAAAAAGTCAACGCAAAGCCCTGTACCAACAAACCCCCGACCTAATTGTCTCCTCTAGCTAACTCAGGACTAATGTGTCGCAAATGTAAAGTCGGCGCTCAATGAATTATACCACGTCTTTCAGATCCTCATCTTTGTAACAATGTAAGGTACCAATAAAAGAGAAAAGCTCCACTGTTTGATATCAAATTTGAAACTTTTATCAATATCAAAGTATTTCCCACGGAACCGAACTGAGCCCTACTGTTTGTTTTCTTTTTACAGAGTGACGGGACTGGCTCTGGGACTGTGGATGTTTCCAGCTCGCCTTGAACTCGTGCGGAGGTGTGCGTGTTGAGAATTTGGAAAAAACGTACGATTCAGAAAGTGAAATATACGTATGCGTCAAAGAGCCTGGACCGACGCTGTACCTGTTGCATCAATCGGTACCCGTGCTGTTGCTCATACCTCGGTGTTGAGCTTGAGTCTGCGGACTCCCAGGTCCACCCCCGTGAAGCTCTCGTCAGCAGCGATGGTGTCAATCTTAACGAACTGGTTCTCCCGTACGGCCGAGCCCACTGCTCTGTCGGACTCGTAGTAGTACAGGTTGAAGGTTTCCTGAGGAATAAACAAGGTAGCATGAGTACTGAGTGTGTAATGTAAAGTACACCTAACATGAAGACCAGTGTAAATGCAACCACGAGGCTTGAGATGGACTGAAAGCACCTCTGGTGGTGGAAACAAAGTTTGTTTCCTTTCTTTCTTTGAACTTTTACGTCCACTTTCGCAAAAAGGTCTGTCAGGTCTATATTTGGTGATTAAAATGAGCTCATAACTAGAGCTGTTCCCATACCGACACCAGTATCAGGCCTCTGAACTACTACACACCTGTGGTTAAACACTCTCGTGCACCTGTTCCCTGATGATGTGACGCTGTGAACAACTAATGTTCTTTGTTTTTTTTAAATCAATAATTTATTTCCTAATCATTTGAATTGTGTGTTTTTATGCAAAACACCACTATAGATGACAATAACAAAGTAAAAGGATAACATTTGAAATTTATGATGGTAAACACTGATTTCAGAAAAATGATTAGCGGTGAATCGATATCGGGAAGGAAAAAATGATCAAAGCACACATCTACCAGACACAGAGAACGGTTATTTGGTACCTTTGCCTATTTTCACCTTTTACAAGTGAGCAGTATGTCAAAAGTCACAAAAGTCACAAAAGTAGGAAATAATGTTCCTAAATGTTCCTAACTGGTTGAAGGCCACTGTGAGCGTCTGAATTGCGTAGGAGTTTAAACAGACCTCATCAGAGATTGTGATTTTGAAATGCTTACTATTTGACTTACATTGGGAACATTTAACCACTCTATCTTACAGTATTGTCTCCCTCCCCTCCTCGTTCTCCCCCCCTCCCTCCCCTCTCTGTGTGAGTGTTACCTTGCAGGTGCCCAGTACTCCAGGCATGCTGTTGCAGTCTCTCAGGGTGAACTTGACCTCGATGTAGATCCTCCTCGCTCCGTCTCGGGGGAGCCAGCTCGTCCTCAGCCAGTTGTTCTGGCTGGGGCTCATCACGTTACAGACCTGAATGGGAAAAAAGTGTTGTAATCAGCATCTCCAGCAGCAACATACATAGTCAATAAAAACAAACATTATAGTCTTTAAAGTCTTGTTTTTCTCATCTTTGTGATTGTGAAAGATGTCATGTTGTCCACAGTCCCGTGTGGTTCTCTATTTGTTTGGAAAAGCAGAGCAGCCGGTAGCTTTTCACAAAGCCCCGTCTGTGTGGGACGGATGATGGATGGGCCAAACAAACACCAGGGTGCCCCCCTTCACTCAGTTAGTCGACTAATAGGTCGTTCAGGTCTAAGATAAGGCATTTTTTATAGCTTTTTTTTTATGCTGAAGGATTTATTTCCAAGAAATTCATGAACACACCTCTGGAGGTGTTTCTTTGTGAAGAAACTCAGTTTCACAGATCTGTTGATTAAATCAACAGGTCGACTAACAATTGCTTTGGCCGAGGACTTTCACCCAAGAGACCACTGTTAGTGTGAAACCAAGAGTAAACGTTGACCGTACCAATGTTAGAATGCTCTACATGCATGTGTAACACTGTTTTAGAAATACACAGGTAACATGCTCTGTTCTCTATGTGCTACCACTGAAGACACTGAAGTCTTCTTTTTCTGGGCTTCGCTGGTTGTCGTGACTTGGCTGGAGTTCATGACCTACTACTAAAAAACCCACTTGATGGATATTTTATTGGCTGTTCCTAGTGTGTTTTAGTGTGTTAAATGGAACCACTTTTAAATACATGTCTTAGTCATCACTTAATCAAGCGTTTCCCCCACCAGAGTGTGATTGAGAACACTTTGAAATCCTATTTAGATCCTCATCTAGGGAAATAGTTATAGACTAGGGCTGCGACAAAATATTGTTTTCATTAGCAATAGATTTGCTGATTAATAATCCAATTAATACTTTTGGTCGATACACTGCGTGTGTAATGCACAGGCTGAAGCCCTGGGGCCCGACGACATAAATGGGCCCACGAGGCTCAGGGGGAAAAGTTTAAAATTCACAGGGAGAGACTTTGCGTTGTACTCCCGACATTACCTCCCTAAGCAAAGACTTTGCCAGACATCAATACCTGCCGTTGTTGTTCTCATATTCATATTTTTGCAACACTTGTGAGTGGACATAAAAATGCAGGCTTTGTTTTTGGACATTGGTCCCTTTTATTATAGCCGTGCAGACTTATATGTATGCTTCCCTATGGGCTTATAATGGTGATATGAGTTCTATTTGATGCATTATTGTGTGCTGTTCAGGTCAGACCGGGCAATAGTGGAGTTGTGATGGTGCTTGGGGGAGCAAGGGAGGGCCTCGAAAAAGTGGTAGCTCCGGGGGCCATGGTACTTTAATGCAGCCTTGGGTCTATATGTCAGAAAAAATTAAAAAGTAAAAGAAATGTGAAGTCTTTCAATTACTTATATTGTTCAGCCAACAGTCCAAAGGCATTACATTTACTACACTGAGACAACCTGACAACTTTTAAGAAGCTGAAACTACTGAATTTGATCAAAAGAGTGTTGCTATCAGCTGTGATTCAATAAGACAATATAATTTAGCAGCTCTGAATAAACAATAATATCATTCTACTGAGCTGAGGACTATTGTGTGCTTAAACAAACCCTCCTACGTACCCATGTACGACCTTGACAAATTAATAATTTATCTCAACTTTTGTACACCAGCAGCAATTGTTGCATAATCTTTTATTTTTGTATAATTTAATGAAAATGATTCCCATATAATCCAACAATTATAAAAGAATAACTGGTGATTAACTATCCAGTTTGTATTGTTAAATAACTCATGTTGACATGACCAGTTTCCCCAGTGATCAAAGTGATATATTCACTTCCTGTAATGATGAACGTTACACACCTGGTACGTGTGGATGGGGCTGAAGTACTCGTCCATCTCGTTAATGGCATCCCACTGTGCAGAGAGGAAAGACAAGAAAACATTCTCGGGGTCAGTCACATGTATCTCCATGTTTTGTTTTTTGTTTTTTTTACAGATTCATACTATTTATATTTCCCACGTGACCGCCTGTGTCTTCCTTACCGCCTCGGAGATTATCCGCTTTGACTTCAAATGAAACGCGTGGCGACTCGCTGTCACAGTGTGGCCGGTGTGTGTGCTGTGCTACATCTTCATCTCTCAGAAGAAGTTTCCGTGTCATATCCTCATTAGTGATGCACACTTTGACGATCAAAAACAACCTGTTTTAAATCTTTTTAAATCTCAACAAACACTGTTAAACGTTAGATTAATGCTGGTTTTAAATATGCTAACGTTATTCTGTCCGGGAGGGCAACCGTTAACTCGAGCAATCATGTGTTCTACATTCCAGCATGTTGGAATTCACTTAATGTAATTCCATCGGGACACATTTTCTTTTAATGAGATGCCCCTTATGTATGTGATTAGATTTACATTGTTTGCTGAGTGCTGCCAGCGGGCCAATAATAGAGTTACGAGGAGGAACGGGAAGTGAAATGTGTTGATACTTCAAAATGTGTTAATGTGCGTTACACCTCCCTGCACCTCCCAGCGCACGGCCAGCACCCAAAGGAAACGCAATCACAGGAAGTAAAGTGTGTACCCCCCCCGAGTGTATCGTGAGGAGACTTCCATCTATAGATCAGGAGCCCAGGAAAAGCCCAGATGATCTAATTGATTTGAATGCATCGGTTGGTATGTACACAGGCTCACTTTTGCAATGTAGGCCACGATAATTGAAAATAATTTCCTTTCCATGCATAGATCTGAGCCCAACGCAACATACCCTAACAGAGACAAGGCATTGTGCATGCATTAGCAACCTGTATGAGTTGTCACTTATTAAACTGCCAGGTCTTGGATAAACGGTGGAGTGAGTCAATCGGACTTAAGGCCTTTAGACAAGTTGTTTTTGTCAGCATCAGCCAATCAGGTTGAGCAGAACGGAAGCATAAAAAAAACATACACTAGAATATAACAAAAGGCTCTGTAGTCTCAATCAAGACGGCACACTTTATTACTCAATTCAACCTTGACATAGGCAGCCTATACCATGACCCTCTGCACATATACTCTGTGTTACTGTAAGCAGAGGGGACTCAGTTCACTCTTTCGCTGAACGGGAACTCTATAAAATACCTTACGGTAACTTAAGCTGTCCACCGCTCTGGGTCAATAGGATTTTGGTATTTGATTAGCTACCTACCCTTTTATCAAAAAAGTGCTACAACTGTTGCAAAAAAATATTTGAAGGCGAGTATTTAGCATTTTTTTTACCCTGGTGCGTAAAGGCCAAATCAGTATAGGAACTCATTTGATACATCCATTCTAATTGTTGTTGCTACGATTTTGCGACAATGTCTGCACTGACCAAAGCTTCATTATATAGTATTTGTTTTAGAATAATTTTAGCTAAAGGGAGTTCCAACAGATCAATTTCAGATCACGTTTTTAGCCATGCTAGCTGTTAGGCTGTCGGTTAGTCCACCTCTTTCCAGGCTAAAACATCTGAAACAGCTATTGGACAGATTGATCGGTACATACGTTTATGTTCCCTTCAAGGTGAATACAATTCACTTTGATGAACCATCATTTCTTTCTTTTTTTATCACCAGTGACATTATCAGGTCAAATCTTTGTTCAATACTTTACATGTATGTCCAAATACCTGCAAAACCAATGTTGTCATAAAACATGTAGCCTAATTTACCTTTAAGCACATGCAATCAAACCCGTGACCTGCCTTACTCCCCGACAGCATACTGCCGCAAGCAATCACTTTACACCTTGTACTTATGGTCTTCATTGTCAGTGCAAATCCAGTCGCACGGTTACATGGTGCATTTAGATGTCAGGGGGAAAATAACATCCTCTCCCGCTCCTGTATTGGAAGTAACCCACCACAGCTCAGTCAAAGAGGAAATAAGGAAGTTCTGTCAACTGGCTTTATTCACGGTAACATGGGGACTCAATTGCAGGGTGTCAGAAGTTCATGCAAACAGCTCAACCCAAACTCCAGGAGAATGAGAGCAGCTTTTTTCCCTTCTCTAGTATATTTGCATGTGTCATACAGAGTGTAGAGGTCATTCAAAAGGTTAGAGATTTAATATAAGGGTCTTATAATGACACAGACCACCAGTAGGAGACTTGGTGAACTGGGTGAATGTGACTGTGTTAACAGTGCTGGACTACGGGTGTTTCCTGGGGGCCCCTACTGGTGCCGTGCCATTTTTCAGAAGACCCATTGCTCCATGAATACAAACTATAGAAGCAATAAACAGAATCACATGGCTAATTATTACGCAAAATGATCTCACCGGAACTTCCAAGTCACAATATTTTGTTTTACTACTATGGCAAAGGCATGACCCGCCCTACTCTGCCTCTGATTGGCTAACCCTGATATTCTGACCCTAAACCCTAACTAATCTCATTCCCATGCACTAAACCTAACCAACCCAACCAGTGAGGGGTCTAATAATGTCATTCTGCATAATAGTTATTGTATTTGTATTTTTGGAGCAATGGGCCTTCATCTGGTTTTGGGATAAAACGTTCTGTCGGACAAACAGGTCCTATGGGCCATTTTTGTGATTACTGGAATTTTAGAATAACCGCAAGTCCCCCCCCCCACACTTTGTTTTCCATAAACTACCAATGTTCAAGTCTGAGCAGGACACTTTGATCATCGAAAATGCAATTAAATTACAAACATCTGAAAATCTTAAACAACCTGGAGGACTTGCTTGTAAGAGCGTCGTCAGCAAACGGGTGGGGACGGGTAAGGTTTCGGGAGTTTTATCACATCCTCCAGGAATTTGATCGGCTTGCTCAATAGTTGGCGAGGTTTTGCAGGTGGAGCCATAGAGGACAACTTCAGGACAACTCGTCTACACCTCCCTCGCCAATGTTGAGGAAAATCGAGGGAGGTGGAGGATGCGAGAGAAATAAGTACATTAGAGCACAACCATGCTGTTTTGGAAATGTAAACAACATTCATGCCAACTGATTCTGAAAATGAAAGAGTTTCGTTCTGCTCAATTGTACAACACACAAACTAATGGTCAAGTGCAACTCTAAGATGGGAAGGGGACAGCTTGTCGTCTTAAACCGTATTTGATTGGATAACGAGTGCAGGATGAGGATTATTATCATACAACAATACTCTGAAAATAGAGATTGCAGAGCCAATAGTTTTACTCATGAAATGTATTTAATTACTTTACTGGGTCTTAAACGGTAACATCATCTTGCAATATAAGGCATAAACCTAAAATTCTTACCAATAAAGCTTTCATTTTAGATTTTAATTAATCCCGCCCTTCTCACCCAAATGAAACAGCTTTTCTCTTCTCAACTAATATTCTGACTGTGTGCCACCTCACCTGATTTCAACATGAAAGACATCTTATTAAAGACACACTTCAATTTTCTGAGTAAGATTCTTAGATTTACTCGTCATAAAGAGTCTGTTTAATATGTATAGTGTGTAATGTCTTCTGTGACTAATAATGAGCTTTCTAAATCTGATTAAATAATATCAGCTTGTGTTTAAAATTACACATTTTGAAGACTTTTTTTATGTCTCTGGCAAGTCCTAAAGATTACAGAAGTCTGTTACCAAATCAATTAAGCACCCCTTTAAGAAAGCAAAGATGCTGTTTAATTAAGATGTGGAGGAGGGGGGAACCCCAATGTAGCATTTAACGCAGGGGCCCCCAAAAACACTAAGACCAGCCCTGCGTGTTGATGTAAAGCAGGCCGGTCCAGGAAAGGAGAACGGTACTCGTTTCCAGGATTAAAAAACGGAAAATAAATTGTCAGTGGGCGTAAACAAAACCAGACTCACTCTGTGCCAAACTACATGACTTCCTCCTCCTCTACGAGAGAAGAGCAGTTCTCCCATCCTCCCAATAAATGTCGACCTTCGACGATATGCCGCAATGATTATTTCGTCTATGTGAAAACACAGCCAATTTGTGTGCATGTATAAATAGCAGGACACGCATGTGTATTTAACCGGTGTTACCCGTGAGCATCCTGGGCTTGTGCGATCCTAGCGTGAGCGGCGGAGTAATTGAAAGGGAAAGCGTCGACCCCGGGAAGCTTTTGGGGCCGCGCCCGGCTGAACTCGGCCTCGGATAAGACGACTGAGCTTTGCATGGAAGCCCTCCAACTCCTCTCCTCAGCCTCGACTCGTGCCCCCCCCCTCTCCCCCGACCACGATCCCTTGACACACACACACACTCCCCGAGGCACCAGCAGCCAAAAACCACTGGGATAATTAAGATGTAGGAAGTCTCACCCTTCCCTCCCTTCCTCATCCTCTCATCTTTATCTGCTAAATTGAAACCGTCCTTGAACTTGTGAGGACCTCGGCTAATTAGTGGGGTGTATAACCTCTCTATCGCCCTCATTATTCCCATCTTGCCATCGCTGCACTATCCACCTTTTTTTTTTTTGGCGGGGGAAATCTTATGATTTTTTTCTTCTATGCAATTTTCTCCCGGAGTGAAAAAATCCAAGCAGCTTAAGATCAGATTTTCAGGAGGTTGGGAGCTGTACGGCAAAGCAGCGCGGGGAAGAGATTGTTGTTTAGTCTTGTAAATAATGTGAAAAAAATGATTGCTCATTCTCAGCAGACATCCAGGGAAGAAGAAGAAGTCGGAGAGATTCAGCGGGCCGTGTTTATCTTGTGAGAGTTCTCTATCGCGGCAACAACAGAGACGCAGTGCTTCACGGAGCGGCCCACTGACAGTGCAGATATATATATATATATGTCAGACAGAGAGAGACAGACAGAGTTAAATACAACCGAGAGAGAGAGAGAGAGAGAGAGAGAGAGAGAGAGAGAGAGAGAGAGAGAGAGAGAGACATTAATTGGCTGTAAACTAAACATCTGTTTCTTTGCCTGTCAACTCATCGGATTTCTCATCAGTGAAACTGTTCCCACACAGTAACCTAACACCTGATGCAAACGTACTGCAGGTACACACAAGTGTAAGAAGAGAAATATATACTGGATGGTTCAATCATCTCCAAACTATGTCCGGACAAAAAGACGTTTTGTTTAGTTTCAGGTTTGATTTCATTTTTCAAAAGACAGCATACACACATTCATAATGTATCTATTAACACTAAATGTTGGCTAAAGACCAAAAAAAGTAATCGCCTTCACTCAAGGATTATTATTTTTTTGTAATAAAACTGAATTTGTATCATTAAGATGTTAGTTAAAATAGTGTACGTAGTCCTGACTGATTATTAAATTGAGTCTGTGCTTCACAGTAATGCTGGGAATGATGGGTCTGCTACCTCAAAACTACCTCAAGCGAGCTTAAACACAATTGTACGTTTCCATACAGCTATTCTAATGCTGTACTTAAAAATGTGCATTAAATATACTTAACACGGCCAGTGTTACCACTGACGCTACAAAGCTTTGTCACTTCCCTCATCTCTTCAGGGCATTATGTTGAGATATTATTGCCATGTTTTATTACTCAAATTCAATGTTTCTGTCTTTGATTGCTGTTTTATGACATTCTTAAAGGCCATTGCACACCTGCACAGTTGTTTTCATTAAACCACTGCTCAGGTTGAAATGTGACGTCACTAAACTATGATGATGATAAAGGGGTCCCGCCCTCCCAGCTGCAACAAAGCTAACAGAGAGCGAGGGATATGTCAATCAAGCAAAGACTGTCCATGCAGTGCGACTGTGTAGGTGTACGCTGGGTGGGTTTTCACTGTGTGTCAGTGGGTCAAACAAACACAGGACCTTCACCCAGGGTTCGTGAGTCCAAACGTCAAATTTGACTCATTTTAAGTTACCGAGTTATTTAAGCCAAATCACGTACGTACTGTAGTAGCTATGTCACGTTGACTTAGTTTAACTCTGACCAAGATCTTTTCCTAAACCTTTTCACAACGTTTACGTCTTTCTGGGAGTCAATGGCAAACTACCTTTTCTGTCGTATAGGTATGAGGATGTGTGAACTGATATCATCCCTGATATCATCGCTGTCTTCATTACATGAAATACAAACAAAGACAGATGATGAGGGGTGGTAGTTGTATGATGGGACGTTCTGGGGTCGAGAAATCCAGCTGCTGCTCAGCCTCCTCTGACTCTTTGTCAATTAACGCGCCGCGTCTGATCCGCGTTCCTCGATTTCTCTGATTCTCCGCGAACCCTTTCTCTCTTTAATGTCAATCTCTTTTGTTTTATTCAGCCCGTTTAGTGTTTCCACTTACGACAAAAGAAGTTGCCATCTGAGTTGCCTGAAGATCAGAGATGCTGTTGTTGAGCACAATGAAAGTGTTTTTTTTTGTCTGAATCTCGGGGGCTACTCGTACGAGACCCGAGGCCTTGTAGCATGAAATCAATTTCCGTCTATTCATAACATATGATATGAAAGAGAGTGGGGTGCCAAAGCAGATTAACAAATACAGAGAGAAAACTGGTTGAGAAGATGATAATGTGCGGCTGGTGTGAGTGACGATGGAAAGTATTTAAGGCTCTATTCATCACTGTTGTTTCTGAGGAAGATGAAGGTAGCTGCGGGTTTAGACAGATTCTTGCAGGGAGTCTGGTGTGCCGATGAAAACATATTTCCTGCTCAGCTTTCACGTCCTATAAACGTGGCATTTTCTTGCAAGATTGGCCCCGGGGCCTTCCAGACCACACAAACAAACACACTATTACATTTACCGACTTTTTAAATTAAAAAAACAAAACAAATGAAACAAAAGTTACACTCAGCCTGTTGGTATAATGACCTTCACTTTCCTTCTATATTTGTCTCATCCCACAGACGCCTCAATAATATATACAATAGACACATCTAATGGAGCAAACACTGAATAAATTAAACAGTGTTCTCTGTCAATCATGTGTGGTTGACAGGGCCGGGGTAAAGATGCAACGCTGTGTGACAGCTGTGGTTCATTTATGAAAGTCTTCGGATCATTGTCGTCATATGGATTTTTAATATAGAGCGGTGGGCGGTGCGTGAGCATATGGAACTGGCTTTCATATTAAAAAACTAATGAATTAAAAACACAATAGGTCTCCTAGGCTGCAAGGTACTTTAAGAGAAGCTTCCTATTAAAATGAAAACAGTTTTTGTGACATAACTTCAAAATAAAAAAGGTCAACTTCACCCCCAGGCCTGAGTTCTCTCACTATAATAAAGAAACGATAGCTGAGAATGAAACCACGACCACTTCTGTTTGATGAAAGCGGGAGGAGGCACCGTTATACACAGTGCTGTCACTGGCCTTTCATTTTTTGTGTAGCATGAAAGCATGGTGGCGTTAGCAAGCTAACGTTAGCTAGCTAACGTTAGCTAGCTAACTAGCCAGAGGCTAAATGAGTAAAATGTGGCTTGTGCTGTGCCGTGACCGTGACGCTACACTGGTTACAGAAAAAGTTAAAACGACCACCCGGTCGATATTGGCCTTGGCATGATTAGAGCTGATTCACATGTTGATGTGTTTCATCACATTACAGTCACAGCACACATCATTTAGTTTGGAAAACATTTCTAAGAGGGCCTTGAATCTTTTTTCCTAAGATCAGGTACAAACTTTGATGCTTAATTTGAGCCAATGTGGACACAAAGTCCTTAAAGCGCTCAGGATTTATTCATGTATTACAGCTATTAGCTCACATATCAATTGATTGAACAGTAAAGGCTAGTAAGTGGATCTTGAGTTGAGATTGTTTCGTCAAACTGCTGAAGTATAACTCAGTTTATAAGGGAAAGAAATCTTTCTTTATTTTTTTTGGGATTACTTTACCTCAGAGAAGATGATCTACATTCATTAATAATGATAGGAAGGTCAAATGTCCTCCTCATACATTTGTGTGTAATCCAATAAGCGATCAGTCCCATAACTAATGGAATACCTGTCAGGCTTCAGATTATGGGATAATCCAATCTCTTGTAATCCATTACTACAACTCTCTTTCGCTGTCTTTGTGTTGCAGACAACACATTTTAAGAGGAGAGGCGTCAAAAGAAAGACTGAAGAAAGACAAAGCCGTAGACCGGTGTCCTCTTTGAGAGATCTCATTTCAGATTAGTATGTTTGATGGAGGTTTCTTTAGAACTCATAGACTGACAGAGAGGGAGGGACGGGAAGAGGATGATGAAGATAGAGTCGGTGAGGTGTGATGGCTGCGTAACACACGCGGTGTGTGTGTGTGTGTGTGTGTTCACTGGTGGCATTTCCAGGCTTAGCGCTGGGCTCCGTGTGAAGTAACGGGTCTGCATATTAACTCAGTCGGAAATATCAGGCTGTGCCCAACACCTTTCTGCCTCTCTTACTATCAGCCAGAACAGACTTAATAACTTTGCTTCTACGTGTGTGTGTGTGTGTGTGTGTGTGTGTGTGTGCGCACGTGTCTTGTCTGTTGGCTCTGGCTCTTTGACAGCGATAACCTTTCTGGAATAGAAGTGTTAATTGCACTGGTCTGGGATCAGTGGGGGAGATGGTGTAATGTCTATTCTGAGATTCAATTTTGTACTGTGTGTGTGTGTGTGTGTGTGCAAAAAGAGGAAAAAATCCAAACAACAAGGAAGAAAAAGGACATATTTTCTCGCATTTAGATAAAATGTATAAAATAGTGTAGTGCGTCTGTGTGCGTGTGTGGGAGGGGGGGGAGGGTAAATAGACTCAAGCCCACCGCCACCCTCCAACGGATAGAGAGGCGAAGTACAGCACCTTAACTGGTCCCCTGTGGGACCTGATTATGGAAAACAGCGAGGGACAAATCATTTTGTGATCTCGTTTGAATCGTGCCATGAGGTACACATATGAAGCTTGTTTATTTAAAAGATCATTTTGCGAGTCAAGAAAGTCGCAAGTTTGTCATCTTTTTTTGTGCGAAACCGCTCAGTGGACTACGTCACCGACACCGTGGCCGTTAGCCCGGCTCGCTAGCTAGCTAAAGTGCTGTGGGAGTTCAGGCGTCACAAGAGCTAGCTCAAAGTTCAGTTCACATAGATTCAAATGAACTAGATCAGATCATCACAATTAAGAATTTTGAACGCAAAAAATTTACCAGTTCACGTTAATCCATCCACCCGATGTGTGCTTTTGTGGTCTTTATACTTTCTCATTCGTGATTACGTGGAGAACAAATGGAATATTTTTGTGGAATACCTACGGATTACGGCACATTATTTTTAATAGGTATTGCTAGGCCAGCTGGATGAGATGAGCCTGCCTCATACCACAGGATGGGACACTTTACCATTATACTGTCACTTTACATCTATATACTTTACTTTATGGTTTACAAACTGTTTCATATATGTATGAATATTTTAATGTGTAAAATTCTCATTTTGCATTTACTTTTACATTTTTAAACGGCTGTAATTGTCGAACTCGAAACTAGTCTCAAAACAAACAAGGCGCACGCACGTGACACGAGTGCACAGAACTGTATCTACAAACAGAGAAGCATCCTCCTCTGATTGCACGAGCCATCCTGGCCACACGGTGACAGAGTGCCGTTAGCGGATTAATTCAGTTCTCCATTCGGCAAAATAAACGAGCGACGTTCTTGATGTGCAAAATTACCTTTAAAATTGACAAACATCATACGTGTAATTCATGGCAGAATTCAAACGGGATCAAAAAGTTATTTGTCTCTCTAGCCGTTGACCACTGTACATATTTTTTCCTAAATATGGTGGTCCACCAGAAGGGGGCGGGACCAGACGGCAACCGGTTCTGCTGAGAAAAGCCAATGCGGAGGTGTTTCAAAACTTTAATTCTCTCTACTGACCAGCAGGGGGCGACTCCTCTGGTTGCAAAAAGAAGTCAGATTGTATAGAGAAATTACTAATTCTCTCTTGATTTATTACCTCAGTAAACATTGTAAACATGAGTTTATGGTCTCAATCTCTAGTTTCAAGTCTTCTTCAATACAGCATGATGTTCATTTAGTAAATGATGGTCCATTTAGAGTCACATAGACCATATCTTTATGACCTATCAGAGCCATTCATCGGTTAAAAAAAAAAGCTGCGATGGTCAAATCGCCGAACTCGAGGCTTCAAGACATCAGTTCACAAACCAATGGGTGACGTCACGATGACAACGTCCACTTCTTATACTGTATACAGTCTATGGGCGGGACTTTGCCTCTCTATTAGTGTGTATATGAAAAAGCTGGATGTTGAAAGTAACTTTCATGGTACTTAATATAGCTACAAGGGAACGTAGTTAGCTAGGGAGCTAGTTAGCTAGTGCAACAGCCCACAGGAGTCTACGAGCCTCTAAGGAGATACAAATTTCCGAACATCTCATCCCAAGCAGATCATCCCTGCTGCGGCTGTCAAAGCCGACAGCAGAATGGAGCGGGCTGTCTGTCTGATCCACTCATTCAAACACCCGGGCAGCTTCTCCTTCCAGGACTGATCGGGAATTCCAAACCGGGATCATGCTGGCTTTGGCCCTGCTTTCAAATGGCCCAACTCCTTCTACCAACCCGCCTGCGTACACACACATTAACACACACACACACACACTCCTCTGCCCCTCCAGTGATCCAGCGCCCGCAGCACATCTTTGCCTTTACCTGGGGGGGGGGTTTATTAAGTGAGATGGTTCCACTGCAAAGGTGTATCAGCAGCGGCCGCCGTCTCGCGGGAGCACACGCGGCCAATTACGCCATAGCAGACGGTCATCGGGGGGGCAGCAAAGGTTCAAGGACTAGCTGAGAGTGTGTTACAGAAGTGTTTATTCAGATCTGCTGATAGCAGCAGAAAGAAAAACCTAAAAACAGCTGATTTACACACAACTTGAGTCAGAAATAGTATTTTTTTAGTTTTAAAAGTTTGGCGTTGTTCTTATTATTAAGTTAAATGAGCTGCTCATTGAACTGATCAATTAACAGTTAAAGGAATGTTTTTTTTCCTCTTTCTAGCAAAATGAAGTTAACGTTGAATACACTGTTCTGTATGTACGGCAGTACCTCAGTGTCTCATTGGCTTTTCATTGCTTTGTTGCCGACTGCCGTGTGACTTTTCTCTTTCACCCACAGAAACTTTAAATTGCATCCTCTCTGCTTTATAAAATCTGAATTAAGACGCTTTCTTTTCCCGTGGAACGATGACAAACAAGCGTTCCTTTCAACCTTGATGGATAAATAAAGTCGAAGGGGAGCAAACGCTCCAACTGGAAGAAAACATCTGGACTGCCTCGTTTATCATATAAACTGACAAGATAATTGCAACAATAAAAGCATAATTCAAAAACGGGGTATGATAGTGAGATGTGATCAGAGACAGATTAAGGTGGTTTGGGGCCCCTGGGTTTATATTACCCATTAAAAGAAAGAAAAGAACAAAAAAGACAACTAAGTCATTCCGGGAGATGTTTTGGGGAATAATCTGCTGGAAATGAAACAAAAGCACACGCGTGTGCAGGATGTACGGCTCTAAACACACAGAGTCCCTGTTCACTCCTGGGATTAGAATACGTGGGATACGTCATTTATCTTTGGAAAGAACACAATCGATCACAATTCAGTCCTTGATTGATTTACATGTAAACAATAGTGTGGTAGTAACTGTGTGTATGCGTGCATGAAATTAACATGTCAATGATTATTATGTGTGTTTCACTCCAAAAGCATGATGACCCCCCCCCCCCCTCTTATTTTTATTTATTAATTTTTTCCTCATTTTATTTTAATTGATTTAATTTGGTATTTGCTGTTATTTGTTTTATTTATTTACTTACAGTTCATTCTGATATGTAATATAGCGAGCTCAGACCTGTAACAAAATGATGATGATGATGATGTTATTAATGTGAAGAAAATAATTAAATGTCAGTATCAAAGAAGATACATCACAGTGCTGCTCACTGTGACTTTAAGAACCAGCAGTGGAGGACACCGTCAGTGGGGCACAGCTAGAAATATGCAAAGAAAAAGGTGTGTGTGTGTGTGTGTGTGTGTGTGTGTAGGTGTGTGTGTGTGTGTGTGTGTGAGTGAGAGAGTCAGAGGAAGTAACAGGGAGCTGGAGAAATAGTTAGTAATGGCAACAGACTGTGGGCTTTTGACACCTCAGCTCATCCACATCATGGCTTCCACAGCCCACGTTAATCATCACACACACACTCGCACACACACACACACACACTACCTGTACTGTCAGCCGTATCGATTGCAGGGTGGCCGGTGGATGAACCTGTCATGGCCAACATAGATCGGACTGGAGGATAATGAAGTCTTCCTGCCCTATCTGACAAGCTCCGAGAGAAAGCGAGCAAGAAAGTGTGTGTGTGTGTGTGTGTGTGTGTGAGAGAGTGAAAAACAGGAAAGATGCTCCCAGGACAGCCCACGGGCGTTCTAACCATTGCCTGAATAAATTGGATGGAAAGAAGGCCCCTTGTGAGTGGAAGACGTGATCTGTCATGGTGTCATCCAAACGAGACTCGTATGAAGGGAGAGGTCAGGGTGCTAATAAAGACCTAACCCACTCACACACACTCACACACACACACACACACACACACACACACACACACACACACACGCCACTGATTGAACAGGAAGTGCAAGCTGACAGTCTTCAGCTATTTTCCTGGAAACATTTTAATCTCGCTGTAACATTGCTAAAAAAAAAAGAAAGAATAAATTGGGCTTGAGTCTCTCTCCCTCTCTCCATCTTTCATGAGCACGAGCTCACAGCCTGGTGATTCTCTGTCTCTTTCTCTCCCGGTTCAGTGTTGCACAGTGAGTTACTGCCTTGATTGTTGAAGAAAAAAGGCTGCTGTTATTCTATATTTATCATATTGCCAAAACACATCCATGAAACGCTGTGTTAGCCCGTTCCCATGCCGTCTCAGCCCCGAGCCCATTTGTAAATCTTTAAAAACCATCTCAACATATGTAGAGGCTCAACAATCTCCGAAAACATCCGGGCACTGTAGTCTTGTAGCCATCACTACTCAGACAGGAGGATGTGGTTCATTTCTTCGGGACTATTTCCTGCCGTGGATTGATACACAGTTAGTGTTCCTTTGAGTATTCAGGGCAGTAGGACACACATGTTTGAAGTAAAACCGCTTCAAAAAGGCAAACATGTGGCCAACGTTTACCCATCCAGTAACATCAGTGAACCCTCTGAACCCTAATCCGTTTCAGGGACGTTTTTCGCTCCTGTTGCATTTGACTCTCTGTGGCTTCGATTTTCACTGCAATATATAAGTCCTGCACCTCTGTGGAAACAGCACCGATCATGGCTAGAAGCAGAGAGATGTCAAAACTGTCTTTGCAGTACAACATAGTTATAATGCCTTAAATCATAAAAAAGAAAAAGAAATGTAACAACAATGGAATCTATACATCCAACATTTTGTCAAGTGTTCACAAGTGTTACCAACCTTGGAGGCTCTACGTGCTATATATATATATTGAACTATTTACATTTCTACAACCTTTTACACCAGCCTGCAGTTCAGCAGAGGTTTCACAGAACGTTGACACATGACTGGTCATGGCTTCCGAGCCCTCGTCACACATGATGTGTTCAAAGAGCTGCGTGGTGTGATGATAATAGAGTATCGCTGTGTTGACGTATTTCTGTAGGCCAACCGAAAAGTTAGCGTCACACTGGTTCCTTTGACAAAGACAAAAACAATCGGCTCTTGGATGATTGCAGAAAACAAGTAACCTGACCCTCCAGATGTTTTGTTACACAGAAAAGGGCAGGCACCTGGCAAGTGATTGGATGAACCATCTGCCAATCAAACTCTTACCGCAGCCAGTCGGGAGAAGAGAGAAAACATCTGTTCCACGGAGAAAAGCCTTCAGTGTCGTTCTTTGCTCTTCTTTCAATGAAGAAATACTCTCAAGTACTCATAGAACTGATGCTTCTGCAGCGTCTACGCTAACCTCTTCAGCCATTGTTGTTTAGTGTGTTACAGTGGCCTCCCCCTGACGTCACACATGAGCCCGACAGCAGCTTCTCACTGGACGCTGATTGGTCGGGACAAAAAACGCATTACAAGATGGATTTTCGTTTGATCTGAGATCCCTTGATTCTAAAATAAGCTCTGTGGCAAATAAACGCTTATGATGCTTACTTACAATAATCCTCACTAATTAATTCCACTTTTTATGATTTTTGAAGCGTAAATGCAAAGAAGTCAAAAGCTACAACAGGCTTTAAACAAACTACACCACGGTCACATGACTTCACGTCACCACCACTGTGTTCTATTGATGAGGTCGGTAGTCTCATTTAGCCACTTGTTAGCAACCGCCTTTTTTAAGACACGCAAAAGCATTAAAGGTGTATTTACTGAATTTTGTATCATAGAACTAAACATTTAACATTTAACCACAGACCTTATTTCATGCATCAAACCAAAAACCCATTCAGAAAACACATCTGATCTGAAAATGCTAACAGGTTTCAGAGTTTCAGGACCGATTCCTGCAGCACTCTATTCTCTGTGGCTCAATCACGATGGGCGACCCCTTTCACATCACACATAGTCATTTGAGCAATGCTTCAAGCTCGGGGTAAGTAACATTGGATAAACCAGCAAGGGTACTCTTTTCCAATGAAAGTAGCTAGCAGCACTAGCTCCAGAAGTCGCTAAATCATCGCCATGTCAGCAACACTGACAGCCCGTACTTTCAGGCCTCCAGCCGAAGCCACTCCCCCGAAATTATCATAATGAAATTTGATTTCTTGATTGCCATTTGGGATGCAAAGAGAGTTTCAACAAAAATATTTTTAAAATACATTGCCCACCCTAGCATTGACATAAAATATTGAGTAAGTGCAGCTTTAAAGACACTATACAGTATAATATAAGTGCACAGTAAAGACATTATACAGTGTAATATAAGTGCACAGTAAAGACACTATACAGTATAATATAAGTGCACAGTAAAGACACTATACAGTATAATATAAGTGCACAGTAAAGACACTATACAGTATAATATAAGTGCACTGTAAAGACACTATACAGTATAATATAAGTGCACAGTAAAGACACTATACAGTATAATATAAGTGCACAGTAAAGACATTATACAGTATAATATAAGTGCACAGTAAAGACACTATACAGTGTAATATAAGTGCACAGTAAAGACACTATACAGTATAATATAAGTGCACAGTAAAGACATTATACAGTATAATATAAGTGCACAGTAAAGACACTATACAGTATAATATAAGTGCACAGTAAAGACACTATACAGTATAATATAAGTGCACAGTAAAGACACTATACAGTATAATATAAGTGCACAGTAAAGACATTATACAGTATAATATAAGTGCACAGTAAAGACACTATACAGTGTAATATAAGTGCACAGTAAAGACACTATACAGTATAATATAAGTGCACAGTAAAGACACTACAGTATAATATAAGTGCACAGTAAAGACACTACAGTATAATATAAGTGCACAGTAAAGACACTATACAGTATAATATAAGTGCACAGTAAAGACACTATACAGTATAATATAAGTGCACAGTAAAGACACTATACAGTATAATATAAGTGCACAGTAAAGACATTATACAGTATAATATAAGTGCACAGTAAAGACACTATACAGTATAATATAAGTGCACTGTAAAGACACTATACAGTATAATATAAGTGCACAGTAAAGACACTATACAGTATAATATAAGTGCACAGTAAAGACATTATACAGTATAATATAAGTGCACTGTAAAGACATTATACAGTATAATATAAGTGCACTGTAAAGACATTATACAGTATAATATAAGTGCACAGTAAAGACACTATACAGTATAATATAAGTGCACAGTAAAGACATTATACAGTATAATATAAGTGCACAGTAAAGACATTATACAGTATAATATAAGTGCACTGTAAAGACACTATACAGTATAATATAAGTGCACAGTAAAGACACTATACAGTATAATATAAGTGCACAGTAAAGACATTATACAGTATAATATAAGTGCACTGTAAAGACACTATACAGTATAATATAAGTGCACAGTAAAGACACTATACAGTATAATATAAGTGCACAGTAAAGACATTATACAGTATAATATAAGTGCACAGTAAAGACACTATACAGTATAATATAAGTGCACTGTAAAGACACTATACAGTATAATATAAGTGCACAGTAAAGACACTATACAGTATAATATAAGTGCACTGTAAAGACATTATACAGTATAATATAAGTGCACAGTAAAGACATTATACAGTATAATATAAGTGCACAGTAAAGACACTATACAGTATAATATAAGTGCACAGTAAAGACATTATACAGTATAATATAAGTGCACAGTAAAGACATTATACAGTATAATATAAGTGCACAGTAAAGACATTATACAGTATAATATAAGTGCACAGTAAAGACACTATACAGTATAATATAAGTGCACTGTAAAGACATTATACAGTATAATATAAGTGCACAGTAAAGACATTATACAGTATAATATAAGTGCACAGTAAAGACACTACAGTATAATATAAGTGCACAGTAAAGACACTACAGTATAATATAAGTGCACAGTAAAGACACTATACAGTATAATATAAGTGCACAGTAAAGACACTATACAGTATAATATAAGTGCACAGTAAAGACACTACAGTATAATATAAGTGCACTGTAAAGACATTATACAGTATAATATAAGTGCACAGTAAAGACATTATACAGTATAATATAAGTGCACAGTAAAGACACTACAGTATAATATAAGTGCACTGTAAAGACATTATACAGTATAATATAAGTGCACAGTAAAGACATTATACAGTATAATATAAGTGCACAGTAAAGACACTATACAGTATAATATAAGTGCACAGTAAAGACACTACAGTATAATATAAGTGCACTGTAAAGACATTATACAGTATAATATAAGTGCACAGTAAAGACACTATACAGTATAATATAAGTGCACAGTAAAGACACTATACAGTATAATATAAGTGCACAGTAAAGACACTATACAGTATAATATAAGTGCACAGTAAAGACACTATACAGTATAATATAAGTGCACAGTAAAGACACTATACAGTATAATATAAGTGCACTGTAAAGACACTATACAGTATAATATAAGTGCACAGTAAAGACACTATAGAGTATAATATAAGTGCACAGTAAAGACATTATACAGTATAATATAAGTGCACAGTAAAGACACTATACAGTATAATATAAGTGCACAGTAAAGACACTATACAGTATAATATAAGTGCACAGTAAAGACATTATACAGTATAATATAAGTGCACAGTAAAGACACTATACAGTATAATATAAGTGCACAGTAAAGACACTATAGAGTATAATATAAGTGCACTGTAAAGACACTATACAGTATAATATAAGTGCACAGTAAAGACACTATACAGTATAATATAAGTGCACAGTAAAGACATTATACAGTATAATATAAGTGCACAGTAAAGACACTACAGTATAATATAAGTGCACTGTAAAGACATTATACAGTATAATATAAGTGCACAGTAAAGACATTATACAGTATAATATAAGTGCACAGTAAAGACACTATACAGTATAATATAAGTGCACAGTAAAGACATTATACAGTATAATATAAGTGCACAGTAAAGACACTACAGTATAATATAAGTGCACAGTAAAGACACTATACAGTATAATATAAGTGCACAGTAAAGACACTATACAGTATAATATAAGTGCACAGTAAAGACACTATACAGTATAATATAAGTGCACAGTAAAGACACTATACAGTATAATATAAGTGCACAGTAAAGACATTATACAGTATAATATAAGTGCACAGTAAAGACACTATACAGTATAATATAAGTGCACTGTAAAGACACTATACAGTATAATATAAGTGCACAGTAAAGACACTATACAGTATAATATAAGTGCACAGTAAAGACACTATACAGTATAATATAAGTGCACAGTAAAGACACTATACAGTATAATATAAGTGCACAGTAAAGACACTATACAGTATAATATAAGTGCACAGTAAAGACACTATACAGTATAATATAAGTGCACAGTAAAGACACTATACAGTATAATATAAGTGCACAGTAAAGACACTATACAGTATAATATACAGCCTGAATGCAAAGGGAATACAGCGACGAGGAGGACAATGAAACAATAAACAGATGCCTGAGCTGCAGAGAGGACAATGTGTGTCCCCGACCCCGGTCCCCCCGCCGTCTGAAAATGACTTCCCATTCAGGAAACTTCACGCTGACAATTTTAATCCATCTTCCTCCAGCGTGGACTTGACACTTATTCCTCTTGTATTCCCCGTGGGCAACCTCTCTATCTATTTCCTCCCCCTCTCTCCCTCTCACCTTTGCCCTACTCGCTCACTCACAGGGACATGTGTCCCCTCCTGAACAACGCTTCAATGTAAAAGCTGCAGGATAACAGCAGAGCCAGGTTTGATGTATTTACAGTAACAATAGATTTCGCATGATATTGTAGAATCCAAACTTCTCGACCGCTTTTTTTGGATCAAATGTAGCACACACACACACACAAGCACCAAACCATAAGAGCTTTTCGCGACATAATCGTCGGCTGACGGAAATCTTTTCCTTCCACTGCAGCTGCATTTTCTCCACCTAAGACCATCAAAGAGCTGCTGGCGCCCGGAGAAGAGGGCAGCTGAAAAACTGATGCTGCTAGCATGCAGCATTCATAACGCCCTAAACTGACAGGGTGGCAAAAAAAATCACCTTATATGTGGACTGTATGTGTGTGTGTGTGTGTGTGTAAGAGTGAGTGTGTAAGAGTGTGTGTGTGTGTGTGTAAGAGTGTGTGTGTGTGTGTGTGTGTGTGTGTGTGTGTGAGTGTGTAAGAGTGAGTGTGTAAGAGTGAGTGTGTAAGAGTGTGTGTGTGTGTGTGTAAGAGTGAGTGTGTAAGAGTGAGTGTGTAAGAGTGTGTGTGTGTGTGTGTGTGTGTGTAAGAGTGAGTGTGTAAGAGTGAGTGTGTAAGAGTGTGTGTGTGTGTGTGTGTAAGAGTGAGTGTGACAGAGTTAGAAGCTGTCAAAACATCCATTTATCAAAGAGGTCATGAGGTCTCGGCGATGTTCTCACACACACACACACACACACACACACACACAGAGACACTGGCGGAGGTGTGTCACTATATTTACATGCACAAAAGATTCAGTTTTTTGCCCCCATTTCCAAAAAAAGACATTATTCCCACTAAGCTGTTTACGTGGCTAATGCAGACGAGTAATCCACGAATATTCCTGTTTACATGCAGCCGTGCTTCACGTCAAACCTTTAACAACCTGTTTTGAAAAGGTCGGCGTTATCCAAAAGAACCTGTTGTATCCAAAGCGTTCATAATATAATATGTGAAAGTAGGTGTTTCTTTTGGCCGTGCGTCTCTACAACGAGTCGGTTTGAGTACGAAGCGTAGAACCATACTTCCCCGTGTTCAACGGGCCGATCGTAGGCAGGCCAGAGGCCGCGTGTCGCCAACTGTGTTACAAACAGCAATTGAGACGCATATTCCGTAGTCACTGTACACGCATCAAAAAACGCTCCCAAAGCAATTCTTAATCGGAACATGCTACAGGAGTGATTCAGAAAAACCCAACGGAATATGCTGCTGACATGACCTTTATCTGATCAGTGGTCATGCAGCTGCCCTGAGCTCAGCTCAGCTCGGAGTATTGTATTGAAATACAAATGTGAACCGAGGTGTTTTTGCACCGTCATAGCAAACACATCTGGATAGACAGTTGTGAACAGCTATGCCATGCTAAGCTATGCTTTGAGTTGGAGTGTTGCCTTTAGCAGTGCAAAATGGTACTTCTCCAGTTTCCACTCAGCTTGGCTGAAGAACAAAAGGCTGCTGCCCGTTCTGAGAGCTTTGCTGAAGAATCGTTTAAAAAAAGCATCATTATCGAGCTCCAAACACAGCCAGACCACGGTGGCACTACGGCGGTAAATCCAGCCTCCCACATGGAGGAGAGCAGTTCCTTCAGCATGGTGACTTACTTACATACACTATGTACCCGGATAACCGGCTGTCAAAATACACACCAGCGCTGTCAGCGGTCTCCATGCAGGCCATCTACATTCTGTGTTTGAGCAGTAAAGTGTTGCTGTGAGGTGCACAGTCACCTGTAGACATGGCAGATGCACCGGATGCTGGAAATGCTGCTGAGGCATCTGGCCAGCTGCTTGCATTTTCATATATTATTGCATAAAACCATTCTTTAATGTCGTACTTCTTTTCTCAATAAATCCCCCCCCCCCCCCCCCCTAAAGAAAACAGTCCAAGAATATTTAGTGTTTCTCTCAGTTAATCATTTAGAACAACACTTTGCATGACTTTCAAAGTCATCATTTAATCATTTCAAATAGCTTGTGACTTACGTTTACTCCTTCTAACAGGTGGCAAACTGTGTGCCCAGAAGATGCATAATATGAAGAATGAGACGTCACTTTTATGTTCGGCGCTGGAAGAAGCAAAGAGGCAGGTTATCCAGTGAGCCAACCTTCTGAACTGTGACTTTGCTTAATGGGTACTTTGACTGTGTATGAAGTCACATAGGGTCGGTGCCGACCATGAAAGCTGTAATATGTAACATCTGCATGTGAAGAGGTTAAACTGATGTTTATGTATTGTGATGCAGAGATGTCGATGAAATGAGTCCCGTCTTGTAACACCACTTAGCGTGTCCAGTCAATCAAGTTGTGTGTGTTTTAATAGTTTGTGTATTAAATCCAAAGTGGCAGAAAGAAGAAAAACGACTTGTGTTTCCGTTTCGTCTTCCCCGAGCGGGCGCAGCTCCAGTGCGAACCCCAGCACCGGTGGTCTGATCCCGGGGGGATAACTCTCTGTTGCTTCCGTCACACGGGTTAAGCCCAGCGCTGAATGTGAGTCGCTGCGACGCCGTCTATACCGGAGCCGACACATGCCCCGGTTAGTGTCACAGTGAAAACAAAGATGGTTAACGTAAACTACAGGCCGATGCCAAATGTTAGGATGATAAGACAGCAGTATTACTTTGAGTTTCAGGAGTTTGCTTGAATCTTGCGTGTTCTTGCACTGCTGTTAATAAGTAGTGTTTTGTTTCTAAACCGATGACCGTCAGTTGAGAGTGCATGGACCTAGCGGAGGTGAAATGCTGCGCCATATTTCTGTAAATCATGTGGCTAGACACTGCACATCGCACAAAGGAATCTTCACCTTCAAAGATAAGTGCAGTCATTATTTCCCCTGTACTTCAACATCGGCACAAAAACCTGTCTGAGCAGAACAAAAACATCACGCCGCTTGTTTCACCTCCCTCAGATCCGTGCCATTCAGCACAAGCCTTATGTAACCTCGACCACGATGCCACAGAGATGAGCTCCAGCTCCGAATCCATTCGATCAAACTTTTCATTGCGCAGGAGGAGCTCGTGAGGGAATATTTCTGGCATATTGAACCAATAAAAGGAGGCACCACAGGCTGAGTTTATGTAATGTCATGACGCGGGGGCCTGTCGGGACGGGGGGAACTCTTCTCAGAAGGAGTCCTTTTCGCTCAAAACTCAAATGCAATTCTTCCGGCTCCTTTTCTCAGGACTTGAAAGAGAACCCATCTGCTCCTCCTGGCCGCCGCTCAATCACACCGCCTTCTGTTGTTCGGGGCCGTAAGGTGAGTTAAATGTTTCCACCGCTTCACCGACAGTCGGGGACGCGGTGGCATCTCCCAGATCGCGTCCTAATTCATCACCCCGGGGATCATTGTGTGGCATTACAATATGCTAATCATAATCGACGTCACTTCGCTCTCTCTTTCATCTTTCTCCCTCTTCTCTCAGCCTCTCCCCTCCCTCCCCTCTTCTGTGATGTCCACCTCTCCACCATATTGGGCTACAAAGCGGTGTCAGCCCTGATGTTGGAGTCAGATCCCATTTAACAAGCCCTCGCACGCCCTCAGATGGGATAAAACTACCTTTGCAACAGGTGTCGCTTGTGTGCAGTTGGGGTTTTCACAGAGATGCAGTTCAATAAGGGTTACCCAGCAAACGTGCTGCTGACCAGACGCTGACTCGACATCTGTAGTCGTTTTGGCATCAATTTGTGGAGCAAAGTTTTTAAAGTATGTATTTTCTTTGCCCCGTTACGTGAACATGTGGAGGGTATTTTGCTCTTACCCCATGTGACGGATACGTTAGCCAGCCCCAGTCTCCCGTGATCGTCGTCGTGTCCAGTAGGTTCACTGCAGAGAGAGAAGAACAAAACAACATATGAACTTTAAATGATTGTTTTCGTCCATCCTGTCCTTCATCGCCATCCTCCTCCTGTGTGCACTGGCACCCGGCAGAGTCACGCACATACACCTGTCTGACAGGTGTGACTGATGAGTCGGGACGGTCACCGCGGCAACTCCGGGCTGTGGTGTCGCAGCGTGTGATGTCACCTTGACCCGGCTCCCCCTCGGAGCTGGGACCTCGGTGGTCCAGGCTCCGAATAGAACAGGATACACACCGTTTACTGTTAAACGTGCAGCGGAAAATATCCAATAAACTGCTGATTTAAATATGAAGACTGCAACTCAGGCACTGCTTTGTTGAACTCCTTTTTTTCCTTTAAAGTTGTTAACAGCAGCTCAATAGACATTATATAAATCCAGACAGACAACAAAGAAGTAAAAAGAGGATGGATATATATACATATATATATGAATATATATAAATATATGCATATATGAGTAACATATTACCAACCTGCCACAAATTCTGAAAAATACTTTTTCAAAATATTAAATACTGACATATTGCCGAAACAATTTCAAATGTTATATCTTATTTTCTTTCATACATTTTAAGGATTCACTTTGCTGAGGTAGTTGTCAGGCAACATTCATGTTTAATGAATTTCAAACAAATAGTCGTACATTTTTCCGTGCGAATGGCGCGAATTTGCGTCATTGGCGCCGCGCCATCGCAAATTCGTGTCGCTCCAGTGTCATCGCGTCTGTGCATAGACTTTGTATGTCATCTACTCCCACGAACACCCTCTTGAAAGAGCCACACGTGTTCTGATCTAGGCAGCTCCCAAAAACAACTGACCGGGTAGTCTTATTTCACAGCTCCAGATACCAAAATGTATCAGCAAGTGAGTTTATCACAATAAGTCCTCTTTAAGTTAAAACATGTTCACCTCATGCAGGCCGAGACGCCCGTCCACCTCTATTTGCGTCAGTTCGCTCACATCTCTCTCTTGACTTGGTATACAGTCTATCTGCATCTTAAATTCACTTCACATTCTGTCTGAGCACACCTTTGGATCCGAGTGGCAAGTGGAGTGAAAGGGATGGACAGATGAGGAGAACTTAATCAATCACTACTTCTCCCCACTGACAGTGTCCATATCTTCTGCTCTAACAGGTGTGTGTGTACGTGTCTCCCCTTCAACACATCCAGTAATATGATCTCTGCCCCCGGGCGGCTTGTCAAGCAGCCGAGCGATGTTCCTCACATTAGAATGAGTTTAACAAAAACGGCTTCACACTTCTTAGCCCTCCGTCTCCCATCCCTCATCTTTCTGTCTTGACACTTGCTCCCTTCCCGTCTCTCCTGCATGTTAAAGCCGCAAAATGCAACGTTTTTTATTGCCTCGATTGCAGGGCGTAAAACCACAGGGGCCTCCTCGCCCTCTCGGCCTGGCCAAGTTCACGTGCGAAATACTTTTTACTCATATTAATACGTTTTCAGATAATGCTTTGTTTTCGTAGTCCACCGGCAGAAAGGATATTAAGACAAGTATCCTTCTTCTTTTTATTGTTTTTAAAAGTTAATGAAACTATCATGATCGAAAAGGAGAAAATAGCACCCAGGCGGAAAATCAAACCACCCGCACACTTTGACTGCCGAGTGCCTGCTCCAAGCGTCTGCACAGCCGTGGTACACGTACACAGGCGTTCTTACTGCTGATTAGACGACTTGTCTGACTGACATATGACTGTCATGGGCCCTTTTCACAGCAGCCATTTTGTGATGTAAGGGTAAACACAGGTGTGAGAATATGAATAATGATGGTCCCATTCTGTTTAGTGTGTCGCAGCCATTACGGCGAGCCAGCAGGTACAGAACCAGGGGCCTGGCCCACCTAAATGGAACAGGGCAATAATTAATGTTATTGATTGTAAAAATGGCTGCTGTGAAAAGGGCCTATTGCACCTGTTAGGATGGGACTAGGGCTGGGTTTTAATTTCCCGTTAAAAATCCGACGTAGATCAAAAGACGATATATTGTAAAGTTTGTCGAGGCGCTGTTATTGCCTCTGGTGGCAACACTAGCAATTTACACCATCATCTCAGCAGAAAACATGTGTAGGAATACGAAGAGTGAGATTACGGTCCTCGGATTCGAGGCCGTTAACCAGTAATGTCAGTGCGAGTGAAACAGTGAAGCCAAAGGGTCAGACATCGCTTCGAGGCACTTGCTCGAGGCACTGCTTATGACAAAAAAAAGCAAGCGGCGGCGCGACATTACGGACGCAATAACGATCCAGCTCTGCAAGGACATGGTCCCGCTACAGACAGTCGATTAAGACGGGTTCAGAGCAATGATTAAAACACTGGATCCAAGGTACGTCTTACGGTGCACTCCATCAGTGATGACTGGGAGTTGCGTAACCACTGTTTGCAAACGTCGTATTTCATAAAGGGTGATAAGAAGCTGTACATGGAGGGATTTAGGACCCAGGGGACTGTAGGTGAAGGAAACAGGAAGTGACGGAAGACACACCACACAAACGGCTGTTCACCGCCGGCTGGCCGGCCGGTTCTTGTGTTAGTTTACACCGTTAATTTATGCGTTAATGTGAAGAAAAAAAATACCGTGATATACCGTGAAACCGGTAGAATCTTAAAAAATACCGTGATATACCGTGAAACCGGTAGAATCTTAAAAAATACCGTGATACACATTTTTGGTCATACCGCCCAGCACTAGATGGGACAAACTCCTGTATGATGCTTATCATACAGGAAGTAGGAGGAAGTACAGCACGGGCTCTTTCTCTCTGTCAAACTAGGCAGCCTTGATCAAATATGAATCAAGATCATGTTACTGCATTGCATATTTCTTGCCGCAAATGTGTTAGAAACATATTCTCGTGTACCGTTTGGCTGTTACAAGTTTGCTCCGGTTGGTGGGCTTGGTTTTGGCTGCACTGTTAACAACATGGCGGCCGGCACACGAACTTTCTCATTTTACAGCTGAACGTTTCAGGGACATGCGAGGAATTAGAGTTAGAAGAGTTTTTTAGTAGGATTTATAGCACCCCTAGAGGTGAATAGGAAGCATGTGGAATGCCACGTTATGCTTGTAAAAACTGTCAAAGTATGTGAAATGTCACCAGAATACTTATCAAGTGTATAATATGTTTACAGTATGTTTACTATAGAAGTGTTGAACCATAAGAGAGAATTATTGAATGTATTAATCTGTAAAGAATAGTCGATAGGGACAGACAGGGATTTTAAGACAGGCATTACAGCGAACACCAGGATCAGAGCAGAGGGCCTAACAGGGATGCGCGTGCAGGAGTAACAGACCAAAGCCATAGGTCACAACGAAGGAGGAGTCAGCTGACTGAGGCCAGGAGGAGTCAGCTGGACTTAAGCCAATTGTATTTGAGACAGATATTTTACAGACTATGAAAGGAGATTCAAAGGAATCGTTCTTCCACTTCATCACATTCCATCCTGCAGGTAACAAGCTTCCTGATTGGAGCGTGTGTGAACTCTTTTCCGCGGATCATATTTCTATCGATAGTGTACATAGTGTCATTCACTTTGCAATTGTTCTAACTTCTGTAAAATTAAATACCATTGATCATAATTTGAACCGGCTGAGTGTTTGTCACGGCCGGGAGACGTGTGGTTCTCCCACAGTATCGACGGGTCCTTGAACCTCAACAGACAGAATATGCATGATTCATACTTGAACAACGGCGCTTAGTGTGACAGTTTGATCTGGATTTACAAGCTCCACGAGCAGTGATTAACAGCTGCGTTACAGACTCCTCGGCTCTGATTGGTTGTTAGTCTTCGGGCCAATGGAATCCTAAAGACTAGGAGCACTAAAAGGAGCCTGGTTTTTTCACAGGTCATTTGTCTCATATTCTACTGTCAGGATGTAGTTATTCAAATATGATAAAATGTTATTTGCAGCATTAACTTAAATGGTATCCAAAAACTTATTTTGCAGACCACTTTATTAAAATTATACCAGTCAATCCGTCTCTTTGGTAGCTCCAGACAGCAGGAGTCAAGCACTCTGAAAATGATTAATTTCAATAGCAAGAAGTCTTGCTCTGTGACAGTAAACTGCGGATAGTTTTGTGTTTTGCTCTGAAGTGTCAATTTGTCACTTCCTGTGGGTCAAGAACCCACAATTCATTGAGGCAAATTGGAAGGGGGTAATGGGGATGGAGCACCCTCGTCCGCTACAGCTCCACTCCATGATTTCGGCTAATAAGACGGGAGTATTTTTCCATGAAAATCACGCCAAGTGGAGCCTCTGTAATTTCTCCGTCAAAGACCGTCGCTTCACACACACACACACACACACACACGTGTCGCAATTAGCCGGTGTGTTGCTCCTCCTAATCTGAGCACCGGGCCGCTGAGGAGGGCACTGGGTCAGAACACATAGACAGATGGCAGTGCCAGTGCCCCCCCCCCGCCCCCCCATCCGCCTAGCCTTCTCTCTGGCTCCCCCCACCCCTCTGGGCGCCGACGTCCCGCCGTCTCGTATTGATGATGCAACGCGCTCCCTCCTCCTCGCGCTCTAGCCAAGGTCACAAATGGATGCCGCCAATTACACTCCCGCGAGTGCTCTTCATCGGCCCACCAAAGTGACATAATGAAAGCAGCGTGGCGGCACAAGTGGATTTAATCATTCTTTCGGGCACCGAGGGAATTTCGCTTTGCTATACTGTTATTATTACTAAAAAAAAAGAAAGAAAAAGGGACAAATATATCCGGGGAAAACACGTGAGGCGGTGTGTTATCGGCCACAGCAGGCTGTGTAAAGATTCACGAGCCGGTCCCAGTGGTATTAATTTAATTTCCACTCAAATGAGAAATCCCACCGTCTTTGAAGGTGGCGGGAGTCATTTATCTCATTTGCTCGAGCTGTCTGAGTTATGACTTGTACACGAGCGATTCAGTGGCGTGTTTGCGGCTTCGCTTTAATGTGTCAGAAAAAAACAACAACAAGAGGACGGGCAACGATTTGCTCATTATTAGGTTTTCTCCTTCACATCCTTTAAGAAGGAAAACAGAAGTGCACAGGCCGAAAACTCTCGCTCTCTCACACTCTGCATCCCACCTCCGCCTTGATGGACAGATTCCGTCACAGCGAGCTACAAGTGCAGTCACGAGACAGATGGGATTGAAACAAGCCTTTCTTTTCACACTGGCTGACGAGAACGAACGATTGGGCAGCAGTGAGGAGGTCAAAGCCTTCGTTTGGCGGCGGAGGGATCGAGTGCCTCTCCTCGAGGACTCTGGTCATGAAATTGAGTTTGTTACCATTTTCACAGCGTTCCGTTCATAACAGCAAAACAAACCGGCAACAACAGCCCCCCCCCCTGTACTCCTCCACATCTCTACATTTTCTTTGCTCGCTCGGAGACGCGCCACATATTTCCCGGGGCGGTGGTCAACTTTCCTCCCGCCCCATTACTCCCCCCCCCCCCCCCCCCCCACCTCCTCTCTCTATCCTCGCCCTGCGACTCAATCTGGGCTGTAGGGTGAGCGGGCGTGTGTGGAGCGCCCCGCGGCCTGGCACTCATGTCGCGGGCACGTATCAAATCAGCCAGGCCCCCGCCAACACTTTTAGAAATGACGCTCGCTTGCTCTTGCTTTTCACACACACACACACACACACTCCATCCGTCCCTGGCAGTGGTCACGGGCGGGCTGAAAGAGGGAGCGTATGTGTCTGAAGTCAACATGGAAGAATTATGGGCTGTCTTGGAGGAAGTGGAGTTTGCCCGCAGCGCCATACAGCCGACAACAACAATGACGCCTTTTAAAACACACACACACACCCACACACACAGAGAGAGAGAAGTGGGAGGTATGGAGGGAGTAAATGGCAGAACAGAGCAGATGCTCAAAAGCTCATTTCCACCCCAAAAGACACGGCCATACATTTTAAAGGAGGATAAAGTGCAGCCATTATTCTACGCCTATACACACACACACGGCATATATGCATACATGCACACAGAAGAAAAATGTGCATTGTACCATTTTTGGGGAGAAAAAGTGAAACACGCAAACACACATGTGGACAGCTAACATATATATGTACACAGAGAGAGAGAGAGAGAGAGAGACATTGATGGTGCAGCTCTGGGGCCAAACAGGGACTATGACAGCTGTGTAATTATCTCTTCAACACCTCGCGTTCTCTAACAAGCTTCTCCTTCTCTTCTCTCTCTCTCTCCTCGCCGCCCGTGAAGCTCCTCGTCAGCGCCGCGAACAGAGGAGACGATAAAAGCCTTCGCTGCAGAGATGAGAGGAGCTCCACCGAAAAACACCATCCACCCCCCCCCCCCCCCCCCTCTCTTATTTTCACACACACACACACACACAGCCATCTTCAATCCTTTCTAGTTTTGTTTTGCATTTGCTCCACAGTCCTAACGCCAATTCCCCACTCTCCCATTACGAGAACAAGTCCATATAAATTACTAACTCCGGGAAAAAAAAAGCACTCCCAGCCTTTGTTCTTGCAAGGCGGCACAAACCAATACAAAATGTTTCAAAATAATTGTTTTTGCCTTTTCAAAAAAACATGTTTTAGCAGTAACGCTGACGACAACTAGTGATATGTTCAGGGACATGTGGCGAACTACATTAGACACGTGAAATGAGAGGTGGAATAGAATTAAGGGTGCTCAATGGCTCCTTTGATTTGTGAATTGTTAGTTTGGTGCCCCTGTGGCCACATAGGGGAGAAAGGCGCACAGAGGTATAGTGGATCCTGTTGTTGCTGCACACAAGGACACTCAAGTTCACGAGCACGGCGGGTGCCGAAAACAAGTCTCTTCAAGCGTTTTTCAGATCTGAACCGTAAAGTACGAGAGGCGAGATCACGATTCTTCAGGCATGACTGTGCTGCACCACCTACATTGGAAAATACTTTTTATTTTTAGGCAACAAGGATGTGACTCACTCGAAGATGCCAGGCATTTTTTACAAAAATACGTATTCCTGAGGTTTTGGAATATTTAAGAAAGATTTGGCTGAAAAATGTTTGTTTCCACAATACACCAGTGAATGTCGACGTACCTGAAACAATGATAAGTCTCATTTATACGTGTCATATCAGCCTCGTATGAACTCGAAAAACTACTTGGTTAAGGTTAGAAAAACATCATGGTTTGTGTTACTTAATAACATAACGTAGCAACAAAACTAGCGTGAATAAACAACAAATGCCCTTCGAGCCCTTTCTTACGAAACACTATATAACAAGCGTAAAGTCAAAGGCAACTGAATGCTAATGTCAGCATGCTAATATACAACATGCTGTTGTTTCAATGCATGTTTTGATGGTATAATGTTTACCATGCTCACTATCTTAGTTTAGCGTGTTGACATGCTAACATTAGCTAATTAGCACTAAACACAGCGTACAGCTGAGGCTGACGGAAATTATTAATTTGGTATTTGGTCATGAACCAAAACATTGGGCAAATAAAAAAATGTATCAAAGTATAGTATCAAATTCCATGTCAGTCCAATCAAAAGGTTGTCGAGATATTTCCGGAACAAACTAGTGGACCAACTAACCTACAGACCAATGTTGCCATTGCTAAAGCCATGCTGCTGGTGCTGCTAAAGAAAGTCATATTTTAAAATATTTAGTTGACAAAACAAATCCGAATCTGTTTTAAAAAAACGACATAGTGGCGAGTAATAAGTAGTAGTCGGGAACACAATGGTGTGGCCCTCTGGATGACAAGTGCGCTATAAATAAACCACAACACATGGGACCGAAACTCCAAGCTGCGATCACACCCAATACGTAACATATCTGTGTTGCTTCCTCCCAACCCGACATATGTCACCACACGTTATGCCATCTTTTGTCTGGTGATTTGTCCTCCGTTCCCCTTCTTCTTTCCCTCAACATTATGTTAGGATGTGTTTTGTTGTTGTAAACCCTAAGAACTGATACAAATGTTCTCATGAAGGATAACTGGTAACACTTTATTTGAAACATCCTATTTAGCATGTTTAATTAAACAGATAATACACTTTTAATAATGATTTATTACACTTTATAATATAGTTGTAAGCGGGTATAAGGACCATCGAAACTGTTAATTATGGATTTATCAACTTTTATATCTGTAATTGGTGTATTAGGAGATAAGGTACAATTGACAATATAATAAAACACATTTGTACATTTTATATGGATATGACATGTAAATAAGTTCATATAAAGTATTTATAAATATACACTGATGAGGGCCATGAAATGAGCCTGAAAGCTCGGAGAAGTTTAGTTTTCTAAGTGGTCTTTGAGAAAGATTGTTTTGTCATTTCTAAACATTTGTAATGATTTGTACATGTTTAAACACTTAATAAATGTTTTGTAACATATAATCATAAAAGTTGACAAATACATAATAAACACTTAAAAATGTCCTTACATGAGCTTACGACTATATCATAGTGTGTAAATGATTTGAATTTTCTAAATATGCTGTACGCTGCTTTTAAATTCAAAACAAAGATGGTTAAAGTGTTAAACTTAACAGTTACACGTGGCAAAAATGAAATTTGAACTATGACTCAATTTAAACCACAATTGAACTCGTGCAATCGAGTAAAAACGGGAACATTCAATTCAGTTGTCAATTACATTTTGAGAGTTTCCATCAACTGGTTAGGAGCGAAGAAAAGTCAACAACAGCGTGGTTTGGTCTACACATGGCTGTAATCCAGTCAACTGAGTAGAAGAAGTAGATGTTGAGAACCAGAAACTAAACAAGTCACCGTGGCCATCTAACCATCTACAAGAGAATAATGGAGAGAGGTAATGTTTCTGGAAGGGGGGGGGGGGTCAGTTTAGGTATTGTACTCAAATATCAACAGACTTTCTCCAGAATCGCTGATTCCACCTTTAAGTGTAAAAGTTAACTTCATCTGCTGCTGTCACAGATCACTACCTTCTCATCAGTGATGAGCATTCACAGTCACATACTGTGTGTGTGTGTGTGTGTGCTAGAACTCATCACTAATCTCAGTGGGACAAAACACCATCAAGTCCAACTTTCTGCACTCTAATAACATTCATCTCAGGAAGAGACGATCGATAAGAGCAGGGATGCATGTTGGAGACTCTGCAGATTTTTCTGGGACCGGCTGCTTCAAGGCTTTATTGCTCTGTTAAACAGTAAGACGAGGACCATGAAGTGCCGATTGTCAGCGTTGTTTTTTTAGATTTGGTGAAAGAGTCCTTGACATTGTACGGAGGCGGCATGTTACACTTGGTTGAGATTGTAGACGGAAAATATTTCGTTTCTGTGGAACAAAAGGAACAGGACATTCATGAATTACAAACATGTAGAACTACTTGTGTTGCTCCTGCCCTCCTCCTCCACCACAAGTCATTGGTTCTCACCAAAGATGCAAATCTTTTATCGGCAAGCAAATACATAGTTTCACAGTATTTTCCTTGAATATCTGGTCATTGTAGTTTTTAACAAACGTTACTCAAACAGGAGGACTTAGTGCATCTGTTGGGGGCGACTTTCAGCTGCGTATTAACATATATTTGGTGCTCCAGTGAGTATTTGGGGAAGCAGGATGGTGTATGTTGGATTGAGGAATAATGATAATAATAATAATGAGGAGGAATAAGCAACCCGTTCTCTCTCCCAACTCTTCAAATACTGACAGTTGGTCAGTGCCCTTCAGCATCTGTATAAGACGCACCAGGCTAACGTTAACCCATCCACGTCATTCCTACACGGTTAGAGCAACAAACGTATAAAGAGCGAGACACTCTGTGTATGGCGGGATAGAAGGGAGGTTGGCTGGGTCAAACAAACACAGGACTTTCACCCAGGAAACCACCGTTATTGTCCAGTCAAGTTAACATTGACTTATTTCACCTTAGTTGTGTTACAAAACTTCTGTTAACTTTAGCCAGTTACGTAGCATAAGTACTTAATTTAACTTGCATGTAACAAGCATAAACTGTACGTTTCTGTAAACACAGAAGTTTATTTTGAAGGGAACCCAGAGCGTCATAGTTTGAAGCGTAAGGCCGGGGACTAAGTATTTGAGTTGGAATGCGTTGGGATCTATATTAGGACACACACGATACTTGAGTGGTGAGTAGGACTGGGGTATATGGGGACACATGGGGTATAGGCCGGATATCAATGATCCAAATTCAATACTTCTTCCCAGGATGCACTGGGTAAAGATCAAAGTACGCCCCGGAATGACACATATACACTTGTCATTTCAAGTGTCTGGCATCCATATAAACACACCGATTAAGACACTTCCATTTACATCCCGCTAAATAAATACACCGCTGTTTCTCAGATCACAAATCTGATTGCAAAGCGCCTTTGTTTTGCCAGGGTGCCTGCCATCAGGGTCCCCTCTTCCAGTCCAGAAGGAGGCGGTACATGATGCACCTGAAGCCGATTTGATAATGGCCATAAATGCCAGAGGAACTTTATTTACAACGGTTTAGCTAGCGTTAGCTAGTGACACAAGTGAATCGATCGAGACACACTCTCCTTTACGTCTAAATTAAAATGTCGAACTGAAATTGTGGTTTGGTCAGTGGTGTTGCATTTCTATGGTAACGTCTTCTCATCTAAGCCGTGCTGTTGACACTCTTTCTTTCTTGCTCTATCCTCTTAGTATTTGTTGCAGCAGTGGCCCATTTCCCCACAGGGATCATTAAAACTTCATCTCGTTACCTCTACACCTACACTCACCTTCTCCCCCCCCCTCCCCCTCCCCCTCCTCCTCCCCATCTCATCTTTCTCCAAACTCTCCCTGAAGTTGTTCTCCCCAGAGGCCCTCTTCTTCTCCCCCCGTCTCCATTGTGGTGTAAGCATTTTGTTCTCGGTGCAGAGGAAGCAGTGCAGACAGATGGAGGGAGAAGACTGCTGAGAGACTTATTATGACACTCTGATGCAGACGCCCCCCCCCCCCCCCCCCCCCCCCAACATAAAAAAAATTCTTTTTTTACTTTTCATCGTCTCCTTCTGAACTCTCCTCTGTTTGTATGGTGAGTGCATGGAATGATATTTAAGAGGTTTAAAGTGGTAAACAGAGCGAACAACAGTAACCAGCCAGACTCTCACACACACACACACACACACACACACACACACACACACACACACACTAGCATATCCAAGGGAAAGCCATGTATCTCAGTCAAGTTAAGTGATTTTTCCATTTTCATTAAGGTTTTTGAATCACAGTGATCAGAGATATAGAATTAAAAGGCATCAACAATGAAGTATTTTACTAAGAAACGTCAAAAACATTATTCAACTTTGTGTATCAGAACTTTATTTTGTCCCGAATCCTTCGCTGAGGAGAACTGGACTAAACTAACAGTATATTAATAAAAACCAGCTGCACCTCAACCAGCAAAATGCTATTCACATATCAGTGCAGGAGTATTACCAATCTATAGTGTAATACATGAATACATATCAGTCACAGGGATACTCTACTGCAGAACCAGTGCTGTTAGTGCTTACAATACGTCTGTACCTTTACTTAGGTAGAAGTTTGACTGCACTTGTAATGGATCATTTTAACATCGTTGTATTGGTACTGTTGTTCTAGTAAAGAATCTGAGTACTTCTTCCATCACTGGTTTTCTGGCAGTCATTTCAGAAATTGGGAAGTGATGCATGTTACAAATGAAGTATTTGACATTTAACATCGATGACAGTATGAGCGAACAGAGACCCCGGAGGACTCTACGGGCCACATATGGGCACCATCCAACCCAGTAGACTTGGTTTGTTAAGTGTTAAGTTAAAGGAGTCATTTTGAGACGGCATTGTCCTCATTTGTAATTAACTAATAATCAAATTAGAAAAACATGAACACAGAGATTTCAGATTTTAGTGTACCTGTGGATGTGCCTGCAGTGCCTCTTATTTATTGATAAGAAGTCATGAAACCTTTTTTTGTCTGTTATCACAGCACCGAGGCAGGGACTCCTTTGCACCTATTTCATGCATGGATCCGCTGTTTCTGTAACCTCAGTAGACGCACACATCATCATCACTGCTGGAGCATCCACAATTGTTATGGAAATGAGGCACGCAACTTTTTTTCCCATAATATCAGCACAAAATGCACTAGAGACAGCGCTTTTTCTTCAAAAAGAAAAACAGCGGAATGTATCGGTACAACGCCAGAGTTCACACCTTTTTAAAGAAATGACGGAGTGGGCGGCGGAGCTGGAGTGTTGTTGAAATGATTCGGTTCACGCTGACCGGCGCAACCCGGGTATCTTAATTTAGCAGGTGCTCCCGGCCTGGAGCACGGGACCCCCGCATTGCATTTCCCTGCATAGTGTTTGCTGCATGATGGAGGGTGGAGGATGCTCAGGGCCAGGAGAGGCTCATCCTGTCCCAGGGGGGAAAAGAGGAGCGAATAGCAGGCTGCTGCTGCCTTGCTTCCCCCCCTGGGAAAACATCCAGAGGGGCACAGACGTTGCAGGGGAGAAGCGTGCTGAGCTATTTATAGAGGCAGGTAAAGGAGGAGAGGTGAGGATGGAAAGAGAGTAGGAGGGTAGGGGGGGGAGAGTGAGAAAGAAAAGGGGAAACAGAGGAGTCTGAGCTGCCTCGGAGATCCGGGTCATCGAAACACTCGCGGAACCGGACAAAACCCTTGACTTTTGGCATTGGTCCACTAGTGTGAAAGCTAACAAAGTACGCCTCAACTTATTGATTCATGGCGGAGGAGTTCACGCGGAGGTCAGCTGCGCTTGCACTGAGAGGCAGCGAGAGCAGAGCAGAGAGAATAGTTGAGTTGAGACGACAGAGATATTTCATCGATACCGACTCGCCTCGCAGTCCAGAGATCTCTGTGATGTTTCCATACGAGCCCGGCTCTCGCTCTGCCTTCCTCCTCAATAAGTAAAAACGGCTTTTATTCTTTATTTATTCCAACCCCCTCTGTACTGTTCTCCTTCGCAGGCCCACGCCGCGCTGTCGGCTCGCCTCAGCCCGTGTGCTGCATGCATGTCTCTGTTTCACAATGACGCCCCTTTTAATCATTTTCATCGTTTCAGCGAGCTGACATTTTACATACAGAGCTCTCATCATCTCCGGCTTGCGCTTAATGACGAATGGTGATAATTACTGTCAGTCAGTGGCGTCACATCGGTATTTCTGCTCTGAAGTGTGCATGCTTGAAGAGAAACGAGCGTGCAATATCATTAGCGAGATAACTTCATAAAGTGGGCCACGTATTGAATCCATGAGTGACGCATAAAATATGAGTAGTACACTAGTTATATCAATTAAATCAGGGGGCCCCGACCCTCAGGACACGGGCCGATGCTTAATAAAGTTATGGCTTTACAACCCGTTCTCACTCCCAGCTCGTCAAATACCAACGCGTGGTCATTAACCCTCTGCATCTGAGAAGCATCAGGCTTTTAACTAACTCCAATGTCAACCCATCCACGTTAGGGTTAGAAAGTCGGAGCAACTGACGTAGTAAAAAGACAGAGAAAGTCCCGTAGGCACTCCTCAAATTGATCTGAAAGATACGTATTCCCATGAAAACAAATCCCTCAAAAAACAAATGAAGATTTGTCTTCATTCACCTCCATTGCCATGTGTACTGCACATGTGTGTCCGTGCAAGTATACCATCAGAAATGTCTTGATAAAATAATCAAATGCATTGCAGAGGTGAATTTCACGTGTGGATTTACTTTTGTTTTCTACGAGCAAACAAATTCAAATCTAGAGACAAAACCTAGACCTTTAAAAAGGTGTTCTCGACCTCTACTACTACAACACTGGCATGAGGCGCCAAGCCAGGAATCCCTGAAGTATAATAGATAATAATTGTGATTAATAAGTGTTCTCTCGTTACCGAAGGTCTTGACTCTTTTAAGTGTCCGCATGCATGGGACGTTTTACTTCTGCTGTCTTGTCTGTCTGTTTGTATGTGGTCCTGATGCTGTGGGCCTGAATGAGTGCTGCCAACAAACACCAGCAACAAGAACGTAGGTGCATGGCGCAGTATCAAAGCATACATCTTTACATTCCACACATCCACTAAACGGTCCAGACCCAGGGGCCCACAGTGTCAGGGTGCCCCTGGTCTTCACTTACGGTCACAGAGACACGTATCAACCAGGAAGTGACTTAGAATGACAATAAAGAGACACAAAACTACTACAAAGAGACACAACATGACAACAAAGAGGCCCAACATGACCACAAAGATAAACAAAATGGCAATAAAGAAACACAAAACGACTACAGAGACACAAAATGACAACAAAGAGACACAAAAGGACCAAAAGGGGAAACACAATGACCACAAAGAGACACAAAATAACTACAAAAGGGACAAATCAACCTCAATTGGTCATAAAGAGAGACGCTAAGAGACACAAAACGACTACAAAGACACACAATGACTACAAAGAGACATAAAATGACAACGAAAGAGGCTAGACTAGCTATGCAGCTGCTGGACAGAGCCATGATCTGTTTGGGGATAAGTAATGAGGAAAACAAACAAATGCGGAAAACATCCGCATTTGGATTAAAAATATCAGTTGACTGACATTTATTTTCTTAATTGTGTGGATTCACTTTAATAGAACTGGCACCAAAGAATGAACCAAGGAATGCTGTCACGATGACATAGTGAACCTTCCTGGGTTCATATATTCTTTGCGCTGCAGCAGGAAATAAACGGAGACACATTTGGAGAACTGTAAACTGTACCATGACGAGAGGTGGTGAGACCTCTAGCATGTCAGTGCCCAGGGGCCCATTGTCTTATGATCCACCTTTGACTCCACGTGATGACGTGCCGCTGCATTAATGTGTTTGTTTCCGCCACAGGATGACGCGTCGGAGTGTGGATCGTTGCAGCGCGGAGCTAACCTGAGCTGTTCCTCTGTCATCAGTCTCCAGCCCTGCAGGGGTAACAGGCTCTGTTGTTAATCAAGTTTGAGTGTGAGTAGGTGAGTGTGGGTTTAGTATGAACAGAAGACAGAGGACAACAGAGGAGAATAAAGTGGCTCTGTTTGTGGGTTTCACTACTAAATCGTCCCATTAAACACTGGAAGGATTGTCTGTAAGATTTTAGTCTTCTTTTCTATTTTCAGGATTCACTATTCACTTTTTTTCCAATTGTAAGTCATTTTCAGGCAAATTTCCAGATACTGCCATGATGCCGTTTATCTTCAAATTTGCTCAATTTCCACGGGATCTCAACACTGCCCCGAATAGTCACGTGGAAGGTAGTGGTAAAAAAAAAAAGTAATAAATGAAATAAATTACTCACAGGTGGCAGAATGGCTAAATGTACATTTGCAGTTTGAACAACTCAACTTTTTCGAACCTTTTTGCGAGTCGTTCTGACCGGAAGACATTACATCACTAAAGAGTCTCGAAATACTCTTCACGTCTCGCCCTGTGCTCTGGATGTGTCTCGGTCTCATGATGAACGGTGATGGTACCCCCGTAAAAGTCAGGAGATCAGGACAGGCAAGGGGAGAACCTTTTTACCACACATGCTTTTTCTTTTACATTAAACGCTGTGGTTCCTACAGCGGGAGGTAACTCAGACGAGGCACTGATGCAAGACATTGAAACAGACTTTCTCGTCCTCCCCTTCACGTGTGTATACGTTAAGACAGTTTAAACGCTCCTTTAAGACTAATCACATACACTCAGAGTTAACATCGTTCCCACAGAGGTGCGTGTGTGAGCGAGCGCGTTAATTCGTCCTTGCGTGTTTGTATTGTGAGCCCACGCATGTCCGGATTTTCATCAGATGAGAAATGAGCTATCTGCCCCCCGTCGGCCCGCCACATATTAAATACATCAGACCTGTGATATATGGACAGATTACAGGGTGTAAAACGCATTATTTCCTTATGGAAACAGGCCCCAGGAGCGATCCATCAGCCTGCATCACGGTCGGTTCGGGGCTCGCTACATCACACGTGAGCGTGCTGCTTACCTGCCACAACCAGAGGAATCAGTCCTCCTGCGCAATTTTTAGGAATTCTAGACTGTCCTCACCGGAACAATGACAGCATTGGTTTTCCAAAAGAGCCTATAGGATTACAGTGAGGTAACCTGGCAAGTTGATGTTATTTCTAAAAGCAGAAGGAAAACTTCTTAAAACTCTTAGTAAGGTGTTTGTTCAACCCGTTCTCACCCACAACTCATCAAATACTGATGCTGGACGGTGCCCCTCATCGTGGGACCACCAAGCACCGGGTTTCAATTATCACCAATGTAAACTTATCCACGATACATTGCTAGAGCACCTGACGTAGTATGAGGAGCGAGAAAGTTCGCAACAGACTTTCAACCAGGAGACCGCCGTTCGTGTCCCGTGTGAAACCAAAAGTCAACACGTTGGACTCATTTGCGTTGACTACTTAACTTAAATAGTTTATGTAACTTACATAACAAACCTACTTATTTGAACCCAAACTACGATGTTTTCCTAAACCTAGCTCAGTAGTTTTGGTGCCTAAACCGAGCCAAATAAACGTAAACACTGAGTAAAACTATATTTGATCGTAACAAACACAAACTGTTTGTTTCCCGTGAACATGGAAGTTTATTTTGAAAAGATAAAGATAAAGAGGTTTTTATTGTCATTGTAGTGATACAACGAAATGTCGTTTGGTAGCCCTCAGCTAGCCAGCAGCAGCGAACAAACAGCAACGATAAACAATATACAAGATAAAAATACTCAAAAGGAATAAAGTAATAATAAAATAAAATGTGTAAACATTTGTTTTGAGAAGAGACACTGATGTAATGATGTACAAATACACCATTAGTATTCATATGTAATGGGCTTTCTTTTGCATAACCATCAGTAGATGAAACAACTTTCACAACATTCTCCTTAGTCGGTCTTTAGACATCGTTGAAAGGTGACCTGATTAAGAGCAAGTGGAACGGGACCACAAACAGGAAACAACGCACTCTGAACTTTTGTGACAAAACTATTGAATTGATTGTTTTATCTCGATATAGTGGAACCGTAACAGAAGTAGAAGAGTCATTAATTCAGTTAACTGATGTGAGTTAACTGACTTAATGTAATTGTCAGAAAAGTCAGAAAGATTGGTAACATTAGCTACCATTAACCACCATAAGCCAATGGTTATGCCAGACCAACTAAGGCTGTACCAGCAAAAGCCCTGAGTGTATTGAATACACTGAGGCATTTTTTAACTTATGTATTAAACTTTTCATTTGTAAAAAGAGTATTGTTACTCAAAATGACATAGTCTATCTTTAAAGTCTCTCAGCAGAGGTTAGAGCATAATAGTGCATCGTCAAATCATGGTAATATTCAATGTATCCTCACACAACGGTCCGTATGATATCTTACAAAAAGTTATTTCTAATATTTCGTGCGTTCTCCTATGAATTTCAAGCAACACGAGCAAGGCACCGCAGGGCAGAACCTGTTGATTTTAAGCAACAAAACTACATGTTTAGGTTAAGGAACAGATTGTGGTTTAGGTTCAAATAAAAATGTCTGCTGCGTAAAATAACTACATTTGTTGCGTAACTTGCATCAGTTTTGCGTCTGTTTAAACTCTTCAAAAGGTGCAACGATAAAAAAAGTGACCTCAAAGGTGGTGATGTGTATGGTGGCCAATGAGGTTACCGAGGTTTAGAGTCTTTGGTGGCCACCCTGGACTGCACTTCATGCTTAAACTGTAATTGTTGGTTTCATTTAAACACGACACTATTAATTGCCTAAACTTGACCCTGACGAACAACGTCGTCCTGCTGAAAGGATTAGGTCGGCTCACACGACGCTAATACGGGCAGCTGTTGGACAGCAATGACAAGCAACCTGTTTAGTTTGGAGGACTTGTTGATGAACTCACGGTTCGTTGCTGTTCGAGGGTGGGGGGGGGGGGGGAGACTCTTTTCACAAAGTGAGCCGAGCACAAACTCTTGAGTTTGACCTTATTAGTCGGATGGTTCTTTGTAGGTGCAGCTATTGGAACAGGTTGGCAGGTTTTGCCGGCGTTTATCAAGAGTGTATTAGACCTTCACTGGGCTTCTATTAAACTTAATGAACATTTAAATCCTTTAATGGATTGAAGGGGAATTGAGAGTGGGTGAATTATCAGCTAGACGCTATCCGCCGGCGTTGATAAAGACACCCGCCGATGGAACTCGAAGAGACGGTCGCCCCCCCTCTCGCTCCCTCTCTCCGTCTCACTTTGTTCCCTCCCTCGTGACCGTCTCACACTCTCCTTGTTTCTCTCCTTCTCTCTCCATCACGCAGCCCCTCTTTCGTTTCCCAACACACGCTGTGTTCCCCTGTCCGTCTATAACAGCGGAGAGGAAGGCTGCTGCTACGGAGCCAGATCTCCGTCATTCGTCAGTCCCCTGCGAAGGGAACATCACAGATATCTCTCTCCAGGATGGATGCGCTAACAACCACAACACCAGCCCGTTACAGAGCTGTCAGCCCGTTGCCCGCCATTGTCTCTGTCTCTCACTCTTGCTTTATCCTAACATCAGGGAAGGATCCTCCGCCCCACTATGCCAGCAGAGCAAGCGAAAACATGAATTACCCAACGATGCAGCCGCGATCACAGGGCATAGCGGAGGCGGGCCCAGGGGCTGCTGAACTGGCCAGCCCAGCGTCAGGTCCTGCTAATGGGTGGAAAAGGGGCTCAAGAGAGGCCCCCTGCTTTACTGAGGCCTGGTGAGCTTCTGGGGGACTGGCAGATGCTGCCGTATTGATCTGGTAGCTCCTATATTTCTGTCGACAGCTGGCTAACAAGGCTGATGTCTCAATAAAGGCCAGTGCCTTGGGGAGGCCGACAGAAACCCGTGTTAAGGCGACAGATGGAGGGAGCGGCTCGCGCCCTCTCTGGTTCTTCTAATGCACTCCCACGGCGCCGCACATACTGGCCCTCCCCAGGCGGCAACCTCAGGTTCTGCCGAGTGAAGCCGATGCGGAATTGTCTTAAAACTTTAATTATCTCTACTGGCCAGCAGGGGGCGACTCCTCCGGTTGCAAAAAGCAGTCAGATGGTATAAAAGTCTATAAGAAAATGAAATTTATTACCCCAGTAAACATTGTTAACATGATTCAATTATGTTCAGTTTAGAGTCAAATAGACCATAAAGCAGAGTATGCTTTAGGGCGGGCTTACTGTGATTGACAGGTTGCTGCTGCTACCAGAGCTGTTTACGGCGTCTCTACGTCACTCCCCGCATTCCAAATATGGTAACACTTCGTTCATCAGTTGCAAAAGAAACAACATGGCGACGGCTGTATTACAAGATGGAGACGACTTGAGGCTTCATAACGGCAGTCCACAAACCAATGGGTGATGTCACGATGACTACGTTCACTTCTTATACACAGTCCTTATAAAGTCCTCCCCCCTCAGGACGACGCTGGAAACTGCTACAGCCGAGCAGGAGCTGAGAATGGGTCGTGGGTTCAGGAAAAAATACAATTTCAATAATCACTGCCACGAGGCGTGAATTTGCTTTTATTGCTTTAAAAGTGATACAAAGAAGTAAATTGCGGTCATTAAGTGGCAAAGTGTAACTAATAAAGCTCACGAAGATGAATCCATGAGTAATAAATACAGTACTGTTTGCACGGAATGCAACCCCTTCCTCTCCTCTATAGCCCGCACTGCAGCACACATGAGCGTCTGAAGGGGGATACCTCCATGTGAGCAGAGCGCTGAGCAATAACATAATGCACAGCGGACTACAGGACAGGTCGATTTCTTTCTTTATTTTCATTAGATTATCACTTTATTTCATCATATTACTTTTTTTCTTCCAAATATTACGACTTCTCAGAGAACACAACCCGGATTCAAACAAATGAATCAATTGACGTGAATAGGTGCCACGTGCACATTTAAAGAGGTTACTTCCCAAAAGAGGAGGGAAGAGTGAATCATGGCTACATGTGTGCTGACTCAGCACATCATTAAATGAGAAAAGATCTACGTCGAGAATAAATGTTTGAAAGCGATACAGAATGCCTGAGAGTCTTACTGCATTATATTAAATTTAAAAAATATATTTCTACCATAAAGTGGTGCGTGGAAATTCACCAGAAAGCAGGAAATGAAGTGTTTGACACTCAAAACTTCCTGATTAGCAGACCCTCCTGTTTAATATGTGATTCCGCAATGATGAAACGATACCTACTTCCTACCCCCTTACAGACTTGTCCTAGAGCCTCCCACATCTCCTAATGCTCTTCTATCTATTATAGACCGAGAACTGACAGTTTTGAGTGATTGAGCAAAACAAAAACTAAAAAAGAGGTGTGTGTGTGTGTGAAGGAAACACACTGACAGACTGACTAATGAGGCCGTCGGTCTATTTTTGATGCATGAGACTTCAGGATATAGTTTAGTTTATTTGATTTCATATGGACATCCCAGTAGTATTAAAATCGTATCATATATTTATGCACAAGGATCAGATGCACTGTTTCTAGTGTTTACGATCATTTTATTAAAAAACCTGTCCACAGGCTTTAAAAAAAGGAAAAGAAAATATATCCACATATACATCCACAAAAACATTTACATATACATCCATAAATACATCCATAAATACATCCACAAATACATCCACAAATACATCCACACATACATCTATAAATACATCCATAAATACATCCACAAATACATCCACACATACATCTATAAATACATCCATAAATACATCCATAAATACATCCACAAATACATCCACACATACATCTATAAATACATCCATAAATACATCCACAAATACATCCACACATACATCCACATATACATCCACACATACATCTATAAATACATCCATAAATACATCCACATATACATCCACACATACATCCACATATACATCCACAAATACATCTATAAATACATCCATAAATACATCCACAAATACATCTATAAATACATCCACATATACATCCACAAATACATCCACACATACATCCACAAATACATTTACATATACATCCACAAATACATCCACACATACATCTATAAATACATCCACATATACATCCACACATACATTCACATATACATCTATAAATACATTCACACAGTGGCGGGCCGTCAGGGCCTGCAAAGCCTTCTCTGCTGGCCTAAACAGAATCACAAAAAAAAAAAATGTATTATGTATTATAATTTATAAAGATATTTTTCCCATTATCTTATTTTGTCATTGCACAGCTACTGTCTTCCTCAGTTGCTCTGCTTCCAGTGCAGCTTGTTTTAAGTAGAGCTTTTATCCAATCAGATTTCACCTCTGTGTCTCTAGGTAAGAAGAGAGGCCCGAGGCCTGCAGACTCACAAGTGAATCCATGTGCAGTTTAAGTGAATGGGGACGATATTGTTGATTGTCATAGTGTTCAACCAATCATATCTTTAGTTTGACATGTTGGGCGTATTCCTTGAGTGTCAGCAGCCGCTACCCCCATACTAGCCGGCCTACAACTACGTCATCATTACATGTCCAGGTGCAGCTCTGCCGCGAAGTGCAGGGTGTGCTGTGATTGGTCAGTGGGCGAGCACGTGACTATCGTGAAACGAAACTTAACAGCAGAGTACCACACACCGTGACACAGGGGGCTGAGACGAGGAAAGAGATTGCAGAGCAGTACTTTTAACGTTTGGGTTGTGAAAGTAAAATCATAAGGCGGTCTCCTAAAGAGACGGATCAGCCGCGGCTTGTCGTTAAGGGATGATGGTGGGTCTCACAGCCAGACCAGCTGAGAACCACTGTCCTACATGAGCACAGAAAACATTATATTTTCCTGAATTTAAGCTTCTGCATTTTCCAAATGCTCTAGCATTATTCAAACGTATTGTAAGCCTCGTACCGAACGGTTTAATACGAGTACGTACATAGTTACAGCCTTAGAAACGAATAATAGCTGTGGCGCCATCATGTGGTTATAAGGTGGTATTTCAGCTGCATGACAGAAGTGAAGGCCTGGTTATGAAATGCACGGCCCGCCACTGCATTCACATATACATTCACACATACATCCATAAATTCATTCACACATATATCCACAAATACATCTATAAATACATTCACATATACATCTATAAATACATTCACATATACATCCACATATACATCCACACATACATCCATAAATACATTCACACATACATCTATAAATACATTCACATATACATCTATAAATACATTCACATATACATCCACACATACATCCATAAATACATTCACACATACATCTATAAATACATTCACATATACATCTATAAATACATTCACACATACATCCACATATACATCCACACATACATCCATAAATACATTCACACATACATCTATAAATACATTCACATATACATCTATAAATACATTCACACATACATCCACATATACATCTATAAATACATTCAAATATACATCTATAAATACATCCACACATACATCCACAAATACATCTATAAATACATTCACATATACATCTATAAATACATTCACACATACATCCATAAATACATCCACATATACTGTACATCCATAAATACATCCACATATACCGGCACAAACAAATCAACAAATACATACACAAACACATGTACTGTGTGTGGTGGAGGTGGAGAGAGGCAGCACTACAAGTCACTAAAAGCTGTTAGGAGCTCAAATATGAGACCCGTGAAGGGAAATATCTTTCCTTGTCAGCGAGCCTGCTGAAGTGTCCTTGAGCAAGACACTGAGGACCTCACACTTCAGCAAATTCGTCACTTATCTCAAGAGCTTAAATGCTTTTTTCCTCAGTAATCTGTTGCAGAAAGGTTTCCACTCCGAGCTATTAATCACAAGTTCTTGTGCATTTTTCCTCTCATGTGATGTTTCTAAACATGCAGCAGGTACTCTACTAACTGAGGAGAGATCAATACAAATAGCAGCATCTGCTGTAGCAGCGATCAAAATGAAAACCCTTTTTTTTCACAGACAAAAATTCTGTCTTTGCCTTTTTATTGCACAAAGAGGATAGAACTGCAGGTCCCAGCAGCCGGGCTCCTTTTCAACTTATCCCTCTTCATTTCCTGTTTTTCCTGTGATTTTGTTGCTTATAAATTACATGTTCAAATCTTTAAATAATGAATAAAACAAAAAAGGGATTTTCTTTTTTGGTGCAATTCGTCGTTCCGTGCCTCAGTGTTTCTTTCCCCCTCGGTCCTCCTGCAGCAGAGGTATGTGGGAATAATCATCCACCTACGGTTTTTGCTCATTAGCAGCGAGTCCTGCTCTCTGCATGGGTCTTTTCATGTTCCTCAGTGCTAACAACAACCTGAAGGAATGCTCTCTGTCCTCGCTGGGGAAAGCGACGGTGCGAAACAAGTGTTCAGGAGTTGAGTCGGGGGCAGACTGGAGGGGATGCTCAGGGAAAGACAGCGCCTCCATGCAGGTGAATGATTCACACACTCACACCCAGGGCTTTAAAGTGGGGCTACAACCATTGATAAGTACAAAAAAAAGAAAAGAATCTGATTGGCAGTTTGACACATGACAATGTCAAGCGAGTACATTTTTTCGTGCGCTGCAACTTGGCGTTCCCTCCAGCCGACGTCGATGGAGTTACTCACTGAACAAATCAGAAGGTAATGTGATTTCCCCTATCCGGCAACGCAACACTGGATCTCACTGGGAGTCTCTGTAAAGGAGACGAGATCGATCCACACTTGACTCCGTCTTCTGTAAACTAACTCAAGAACTACAACAGTAACCTGTACCATTCATTTTATTTTGTATTTTCCCCGTCCAGCAGATAACGAGTGAGGGGGATGTTTGTGTGATTTAAACAGATGCAGGTTACACTTCACTAAACGCGACAAAAATGAACTTGTTTAATTTAAAACTCGGGTTGGTTTAATATGATGAAACATTATGCAATTTAATTGCAGGTCATTTTTAAAATATAATTCCAGCTTGTATTTCAAAGTGACTTTTTTCCCCCCAAAGTCTCTTTCTGTATATCCAAACGCCATTTTCCCCCCAATGACAATTTGATTTAGTTTCATCACAAAGTCTGACAACCGGACCCCCTTCAGAACGTTGTGCCGACATCTTAAATGTGGCCATTTTAGTCCCTCATAAGACAGATTTCATGTTTCTCCTCTGAATTGTTTCCTTGACAATATTATTTCTGCACTTTTAGGGACGTTTTACTGCAGCGATGATGTTTTGAGTTCAAAGCTTCCTCTGACTACACAGTTCTGGTTTAAGGACATAGTGTTTGTGTCGTGTTTGTTGTTTTGGTTACCAGCGAGGAAAAGTGTCCGAAACAAAGTTTAGAAAGTGGAATCCTACAATGTGCCCTTGTATCGCAGGAAAATGACACGACCCGTGTTCAGAAAAAGAAATAAATAAATGACATAATACATATGGTGAAAGATGCCAAATACATACAATTAGTACATATACCCATGAAATTGCGTCAGCTCATTACTATGAATATATTTCATCTCAACACTCATTGGCTGTTGCTTTGTTCTGAAGAGCCAATCACAAACCGGATCTGCGCTCTTTGTGTCAGGTTGTCAGACTTTGTGATGAAATTAAATAAAATGGTCATTGTGGGGAAAATGGTGTTATGATATACAGAAAGAGACTTTGGAAAAAACAATTGTTACTTTAAAATAAAAACTGGAATTAAATAAAAAATGACCTGCGATAACATTTCCTCACATTTCATCATAATAAACCAACACAAGTGTATACAATTATTTTACAGCTGCATGGTTATATTTTTTAACGAACCATCTGTATTTATTTATGTTATTTATTCAATTAATTATTAAAAATTGTGAACGATAAATTACTAAAAGAAAAAAATGTATTTTGACGTGACGGACTCCATAATTGGCACAAACATTGTCTCACCCACTCCTTACAATAGAGAGAATAAAGGAAAGTAGGGAAAGAGAAAGACGGAGGTTGTGTGTTAAAGTCAGCGAGTTTAATCTACAGTATTGTCGCCGTCCAATGAAAACCATGTATCTTATATTTAGTATTTTTTACATTTTATTATAGAGGTAAACTAAAAGATGAAGTGTTCCCTGAAAGACTGATAAAGAAATAAAACATCTGGAAACCCATTGGATTATCTGAAAAATACAATGTTACACCAGGTAACACCAGGTTGTGGAGATACATGGTTTTCACAGTGACGGTATGCATCGGAAAGCTCTTTTTAAAACTTTATAAAGGAATCCTTGTTTTGCAGTGAAATCGTCTTAACCATTCACCTCTGATAGTGTGCGCTCGGATAAGGAAGCAAAGCCGCACATCCGCTTAAAGAGGTTTGAACTCCGTCCCTGCTGGTAAACTGAGCGTTAACCTTCCTCCACTACATCCCCTGCTGGTCTTACTGATCCCGGCCGCTTATCCTCTTTTTCTGTTTCTGGATTAGAAAAAAAAAACTTAATAATTACAGTGTCTCTCAGACCACACGATGGATTTGTGTTCACACGTTCTATTGAAGGAAAACACATTACGAAATGTCAAAATATTACAGGTTGTCTTTTCTCCTGTCCCTCCACCTGACCACACACACACACACACACACACACTGCACTCCGTTAACAAATAAGTCACGGACGCTTGAGTGACGATGTGGACAAGATCGAATACATATATATATATATATGTATGTATATATATATATATATATATATGTATATATATATATATTCAAAATATACATTATACAAATTCAAAACCTCATGGTGGCAGTGAGTGGTGGCTGAGTGCAGCCTGTTCATGTGTGTTTGTTTCCACACAAGAGGAACATGACTGCAGACATGAACAAAAACAAAATGGCCGGCCATGGCTCCTGCTCCTACGTCAAACGTCTACAAACACAGCGTCTGTCTTTGGTGAGTGCCCCTTAAGAGTTAAATGTGTGTGTGTGTGTGTGTGTGTGTGTTGTCAAGTGGAGCTCTTCATGGTTGTGCGAGCAGTTGCCTGTTCCTCCACCTATTTCATTTCAAGCTGGTTACAAAGGTTGTCTCCTCCACGTACGTGATATTCGTTATTGCCCTCGAGTCGCAGCCGAAACCAAAGCGAAGAGGCAAAATGCCATTTTCGCCACAATCATCTTCTTAAAGAATGCATTAGTTGTCATTTAGACATGAACTATGTGTTTGGGCTTATAACAATTATCGCCCCTTATGACTTCCAAAATAGATTGAAAGCAGTTTTTGCAGGATATGTTTTAATTTAGATAAATTAGTGCGCGCGATGAGAGCAAAATCTAATTTTGTTATATTCACAACAATTCACAACCCGTAGTGAGTGAGAGTTTCTAGGATGAACTAGTGTCAATAGAAATCAAATGATTCATTCCCATTTATTAAAATGTCAAATGACTTAATGGGACCAACTACATCATTTTTAAACTGCTCAGTTTTTATCTCATGACAGCAAATAACAAATCGTAACAAATAACAAATCATGACTCCAGTCAGGCAATTCAAAAGACGTGCACATAATAATGTGTTGGTCTGTAAAGGTTCATGTTGTTATTAGCAGGAAAGCAAGAATCATTTCAGCGGGATTCGATTTTAGTGTCACATGCCTAACTGCTGTTTTAAGGGGGTTCTCCAACCCGCAGTCGTTTTTAGGAAAGGGTTTTGGCCCAAAATGGAAGTGCAGGAGCATCATGGTGTGACGTACCGCACCGTCCCCCGGTTTTGATTCCAGCCGAACAACCTTGCTGCATGTCACAACCCTCTCCTGTCGGTCTCTCTACACTGTCTTGAAGGTAGAAATGACACAACAACAATAAGACAAATCAGTGTGAAAAAAAAACCCAACGAAAGGAAATATAACCAGCTTCAGTGGATCATTTCGGCTTTGAAATGTGTCTCACAATCTGGATTAAACGCATACTGTATATAAGACTTGTATACCTATAAAGGACATACTGACAAAATCTTTATCAATTCTAACAAATAATAGGATGAAACTGATAGCAAAGATTTTGTTGTGGTGATTTAGATTTTAGTAGCAGTTTGTGTTTCCAACCGATCAGGCGATGCCTCCTGCGGTTTAACACGGTGGGAACACGCTCAGACCAATGACAGGACGGTAAAGCACACAACAAGCAACTCTTTTCTTTACACATCTGGAAGCAGACGGTCAGGTGCGCTCCGTATTCAAACCGGATCAAACAAAAGCAAATGTTTTAAACTCGGTAAGCGGCGAGCAGGTGACAGGGCACACTGCGCTTTAATTCTCCAATAACACTGAAACCGTTAATCGGCAAAATAGGCGCCGATCATCACAGGAGAGGTCGAATGAATGTGAACGAGGGAGGGGAGGATTGGGACGCTTGACGTGGAAGTTGGTGAGCGCATTCGCAAACAGGAGCAGTGGCGGGGAGAAGGCAACGACGTGCAAATAACACAGGGTGGTGATGTCGCGCGTGGCCGTCCGTCTCCCCTCCTGCTCCGTCCGACCCGAGGCGGCCCGACTCTCCCGCCGCGACTTTGCTCAGCTTAAACGCAGGATAAGCGCTGCCCTCACCTCTCCACTGCTGAGGTGATCCCAACAGATCTCTCTTTCTTTTTATTTCTCTTCCTCCTCTTCTTCTTTTGCTTTTTTTCCTCCCCCATCCCCCCTGCAGGGGCAAGCTGAATGTTGCCGTCGGGGGACGAAGAAGGCCCTAACAGTCGAATCGCTGCCGTCACTCAACCTCCTGAGACCAGACCTGTGTCAAGGACCCTGTCTCACACACACACACACATATAAAGAAAGAAAGGCGCCGGGGGACTTTGTGGTGTGTGTGTGTGGCATTAGTTGAACAAGTGACAACAACAGTTTCCCGTCTCGTGGTGGAAAGATAAAGGGCAGGAGGATGGAAGTAAACAAACCCAGGCCGGGGCTTAAGGGAGCAAAGTGTGCCGTGTGCGACAAGAGCACCAACACGCGCACGCAAAACCGCACACACACACACACACACATCATTTCCGAAGCTCTAAAGAAGATGTTCACCTCGGATCGGGGACGGAAAAAAGGCGTAGACGTGCACACTTTTGGCGTCACCGCCTAACCTCGCTGCAGACACATGCGCCGTTTGCTGCGGCCCGACACGCAACCTCCGGGCAAATATGAGCGATGTGAAAACGAGTTCACACACACACACACACACACAAACCTCACCCAGATTTCCTTGAGTTGCCGTGCGAGGCAAACTTTGATGTCGTACCCCCTCCCCCCCCGGATTGTGACATGCAAACGCACCCTCTAAGTGCGTCTGTTTGTGCCATGCGTCAGTGTTTTCCAGGAGCTCCACATGTATGAAGTTAATCCCCTCGGCTGTCAAAGTCAGAGATGATGTATTTTTTAACACACACACACTTACCTTCGTTGCTGTTAGTTCCTGCGGTGCCCAGAGCCTGTAGTGATATAGTCCATAGCAGCATCGCGGCCAGCCCCGGATCTGAAGCCATGGTGTTCTCCCTCGCACCCCGCCAGTCTCCCTCTGCCTCTCTCCTCTCTTACTCCCTTCTCCCTCTCTGCCACTCGCTGCCTCTCTCTCTCTCTCTCTCTCCCTCTCCTCCGTCTCCTGCCGTGTCCCAGGGTTTGGAGCGAGAGCCGGCGGTGAGGCGAGCGTGTGTGTGTGAGTGTGAGGGCTGCGAGCTCATTGGGTTGGAGTTAGAGCCTGCCTCTGTGGCTCGCTTCAGTCTGCCGGGCTCCCTCGCACACACACACAAACACATACATACACTTTCGGCAGGCAGCCGGTGGAGGGGGAGGGACCAAGCGCGTCTGTCAAAGTCTCACCAGCCAATCAGAGCGCGGGATCGGCCGGCGCTGCACACTAAGTGCTCTCTCCGTTGCCACACCCTCCCGTCCCACCTGCCTGGCCAACTCTCACTCTGTTTGTCTCTCTGGGTCATGAGCCTCACCCTCCCTCTCTCTCTCTACTCCACTTTGTCATCATCGGCTTGCTCCCCCCCTCCCCTACACACACACACACTCTCACCTACCCAGTGGCAAATATCTGAGTGATGGGATGAACCGCAGCATGTCGGCGAGGCTCAAGAACAATGATCGCTTATCGATCTCCTGTATTGTATTCATAAAGCTATTATCTACAGTATGTCCAGGTGCAGAGGAGTGTGTCCTCACATGGTGCTGTGTGTGTGTCTGTGTGTGTGTTATTCAAGGACTATGATCATTTATTGATTCGTGTGATAGCCGGGAACTCTGCAAATGTGCCAGATCACAGCACCTGTCTGGATCAATTGGTTTTTCTCTCTGGTTATGCTGCAACACACACACACACACATACACACACACACACACACACACACACACACACACACACACACACACACACACACACACACACATACACACAGTCGTGTTTCCATCACTTTAGAGGACATTGCATTGACTTACATTCATTATCTGGAGACTTAACATAACCTAAACCTAACATTATGTTAAAGCAAGCCTTCACCTTGAAATGTTATGATTTACGTTGTGGGGATGTGCATGTTGTCTCAAAAAGGAAGGAGAGTCCCCACAATGTGACGGCGTAAACACAGGTCCCCACAACATTAGTAATGCCCAGAAACACACACACACACATCTTCCTTCACACACTGCTGCAAAGTGACATGAGCAGCGTTGAAGTAAAATCATTACTGGTAGTTTAAAAAGCTGATAGAAGATTTTTTACTTTTTAAAACTGATACTGTAAACAGTCTCACCTCGCGGTCCATGTGGTAGCTGTTCTGGGTCTGATCTCTTCATGGAAATCATGTGATGTTTTATCGAAAGCTCCAGGACAACTTCTGAATGGAAGAGATGGAGATGAGACTGTTTTTGTCAGTTTCCGTTTCTAATGTCAACAATAAACTCTGAAGCACAACAAAATATACTGTTTCACCACTACTATGCTACTACTCTTTATAGCAATATTAAAACTCCTCCTGGCAGTTTGTTTTACTACAACTATTGCTAATTCTATGCTACAACTACTTATTTTACTACAACTATTAGTATAATAATTGTAAAAAAAAAAACATGGTTTGGCAACTAATAATTTGAACAAATGCAAAACCAGAAAATTGCGCAATTGTACAATTTGGCAAAATTAGCTATTTCTGCCCAAACCCAATTTTACCCCGTTATCCTGCTGCTGTCATGTTTGTTAACCCTTTTCAAAAAGACGCTTAAATTGCTGACAGCCTGGTCTTGACCAGGTGCCATCCCCTACCTATAACACACGCCGGAAGCAAGACAACGTCTTCTCTGACCAGCTAAAAGCTCGCCATTTTTTTCCACTCCACTCCACCTTAAATCTGATTATTTCTACCAGTGCTTTGGTTTAAAGCAATATCCGGTGGCTCGTGGGCACTGAGGTGTCCCCAGTTTCTGTATTTATTAAAAGCAATACCAACTTCTGCCAATTATAAGCAAATGACAATTTGCAGCGGGGCGGGGCAACAGACAATCTGCCCCACTTGGCATCAAATTTGTGCCATCGATTTTTTTGCCAAAAGCTTTGTGCATGTGTATTGTTGTTTTTCCTACACTTGGGAAGAGCGTCAGGCTATCCCCACATGGCGCCATCTCGAGCCAAGCACAATTATAACAGTTTATAACAGCTTCTATCTTGCTACTGACCTTAAATTGTAGAATAATGAAAATGAAGGTAGCAACCAGGAATGTTTATGTCATACATTAATCCAAATAATAAATGATCGTAATATTCCTTACTAAATTACTTAATAATCACTAAAACCACTTTTTTTCAGCTGCAAGCAGGTGGCAGGCTTTGCCCTAATTGCCCCAAATTACCCGTCGCCACAATAATTGTACTCATATTAATAGTTTGTATTGTCTGTATATTAGTGAGTAATTTTACGTCTCACAACCACTGCTACGATAATTTACCAATATGATTCATAACAATAATAACTACTTAGTTTATAATACTACTACTACTACTATGACATAATTTTAGTTGGCACTGCTACTACAATTTCTACTGCTACCCTACCCGCTATTACTAAAAATAATAAGACATTATTACTAATTTCCCTCATGCTAACGATACCATTATAATTACGAACAAAATTGAATTGTGAAATGTGTATAATGTTATTTGAACTTTGTGTAACTGCTCCCACAAATACTATTACTACTGATGCAACTACTACAATGACAAAAATATAGATGCTACTACTAGTACTGCTACTAAAAATAATATATTTATTAATGGTAATAATACCACTACACAGAATCTAGACATTTGGGTTAATTGCAAATATTTGTGCTGTCACTACCACAACTACTGCTATTAATACAATAAAAACAACTAATAATAATGAAAATAATACTGGCAATAATGATACAGATGTTTTATCAACTATAATAAAATATTAATAGTGAAAATGATAATACTGTGCTTAATTCACTATTAATACTACTAGAAAAATGATAATAGTAATTATGAAGATGTGTTGTATCAATACTAATAAGAATACTACAACATATAATAATAGTGTAATAAAAGTTTACTGTTAATATTACCAGTAATTAATGCAATTGATAAAACATAATGATCATTGTTTTATGTTTTAAAAATACTAATACTACTATTAATATTGTAGTTAGTGTTAATACTACTAGCAAATAATCATAGAATAATAATAAAAATAATAGAATAGAATAATAATGCTACTTGTACTTTTGTTGGTTTTAAAACACCATTTAGAGTTGTTTAAGGCATTTAATAATTTAAAAGGATTGTGGATACAAAAATATTGGTGTTATTGTAAGTTTATAGTGTGTTTACCGAGACCAGCGCCGTGTACCGTGGCCAGACGCTCTTTCTAGTTGTAGCTGTGGGTCTAATGTGTGCAGGGAGTGTGTGTGTGTGTGTGTGTGTGTGTGTGTGTGTGTGTGTCACAGCGCTGCTCAGAGGTCTGCCAGCACTGCTGCCGTGCCGAGTTTCCAAACTGCACTGTACTCCTGTAAACCCCAGAACGTGGCAGCACAACACTGTTGCCGCTCGGCTGCCATCACGACAAACGGCCTCCGCCACCACCGCTGAAGCATCACTGAGGGGAGCGCTTGATTTTCCTCACACGCACACACACACAAAATCCAACGAAAATATCTAAGACTATAAGTGAGGAATGTCCCTGAATATTGAGTGTGAGCATACATGCAGCTGCCCCCCCCCCCCCCCCCGCTTAGTGAGGGACATGGAGGGTTAGTTGATACGAGTGTCCAGGCCAAATTGAGGCAGCGCTACCCTGCCAAACCCCCCCCCCCCGGTCCTCCACCCCCTCCCCCTCTCTTAGGCCCGGAGACACAGGGGTTTCTGTGTGAGTTCAGAATGCTTCCTCCACAGCATGTATAGGGGAGCCTTGTGCCTACGCGCAGTGTCCCCGTAAAGGCTGGAGACACACACACACACACACACAAAAGTGCGGGGGGTTACGCATCATATTCGGCCAGACGTGGCTGCTCCCTGCAGCTGTTTTGTCCCCAATCCGCAGCGCGTGAGGCTCCGCTGCTTTGCCACTAGGCTGCACTGTCAGTCTGCCTGTCTAATAGGCTGCGCGCCTGTCATCTTCACCCCCCCCACCCTCCCACACACACACACACACACACTATCTTCCACGAGAGAACGTTCCCTGAACCCTTACACGCAACACAAATAATCACTGATTTATGTCAATGTCTCTGATGTAAACACACGACCATAGGGGATTTTTTGCATTAGAAAAAGAAGGATGCTTTGTAAGAGAACAGGCTGACAGAAGAGCGTTCAAAAGCAGAGGAATTAAATCTATATTCTTCCCATTAATAGCATAGCATGAAAGATATTGGAAAAAAAACGTTTTTTTGCTGTTGGAGTGACTTTTCATTAGGCCTGGAGCTACTTGTTATAAATACAGGTACAAAATGTTCTGTTGTTGCACCCAAACCTGATTCTCTTATTGTATTATCTGGAACCACAATCACATGTCCATCCCCAGAAGAATCTGCTGTCTCAGTCACCTTTTCGCACCTCTGGTAATTGATTTCCTACGCAGAGGTGCATCCGTGTCACATCTCAGTTTTAGGCAGCGCTGTAAAGTCTTTCTCTCTTGTTCCCGCATCAGTAGGTGGCAAAGAATGTCCACGTCCGACGTACAAAACGTGGATGATATTACTCCGAATATTGGGGGCGTGAATATAAATGGGAACACAAAGAGGAGCGATGCTAATATTGTTGGGTCATTTTGTCGTTTTACCGTAATCGAAGCAGCGTGAGGGAGAGAAATGCGTGATAGATGTGTGATTATGAACACTGGCTGAACCTCCACACACACACACACACACACACACACAGAGGCAAGCTCATTAAAATGGCTCCCCATAGCTCCCTGCTCTCACAGCGAGTCTTTGAGAAACCTTGTGTGTGTATGCGTACAGTATCTGCATCCGCCATAATGAGGAAATTTACTAACGACTCTATCGCCATCGCGACTATGTGGGGAGTCCCCTGCATGTGTGTGTGTGTGTTTACCTGGGGATCTGTGGGCAGCAGTTGGCATTAAAACCTAAAGGTGTGTGTGTGTGTGTGTGATGTGTGCTTGTGAGCGAGCAGATGGTGGGGGTCAGTGCGTGCCTGGTGTTGTGGGCCTCGGCGGTGCGTGTTGGCTAAATATAGCGCGCTAGCGACAGAGCTGCTCGGAGCATGGTCGCCGACTTTAATTCTTTGATCAGTTCGGCTCCATTCATTTCACCCTCAGTGTGACGGAGCCACTTCAAAGCAGGTGAATTCATTTCAACTATGAACTAACTACGCAGAAGGACACTGAGGTGTCATTTTACCTGATAACTGAACTCATCAAGCATTTCTCCCTTTCTTCCTTCAACTTATTTCCTAATGGTTTGATAACATTTAAAAGTACGGTACATGCTCAAGTAGTGTCAGGGCCCCTTTATTTACCTCAACTGCCCCACCGGCCATTAGGAGTACCAGGAGATATAGATCAGCAGAAAATATATATAACTTTTACAGATGCCCCAATTACCTTTTTTTGCCAGCGATTGCCAATTGTCAATGAGCCACATCGGCTGATGTTGTTTTGTTATAGCAGCTGGTACACAAGGCTCCTGACCGTTTCATTTTTCACCAACGTCCAGAAAAATAAACTCCATTGCCCCCGAATTCAGTGGAAACCATCAAAAATGTGTTTTGTTATTGTCATCTATAATGGTTATTGGCATAAAATATTGGATTCTTAATAATAAACTGCCTACAGAAAACAAAACAAAATAGAGAAAACAAGGCCAGAACATGTAAGAACTATTTTGTATTAGTGTGAAAACATATCCTTCAAACAACTGTATTTATTTAAGTTTCTCCCCAAAAACTACATCTTACAAGAATACATTTGAACACATAATGATACCGTTGTAAATCACTTTCGCCCAATACCCATTTTTACCAAATGAATGCACGCATCATAATGTAAGTCAATGGAACCTCCGTACGTTAGCAGTTAGCGCCGATGCTGCCGACGTTATTTGCTTTCCTCTTGTTGATTTCCACACAATGCCGTTGTTCACAATGTAGCGTTATCAGGGATTGGTGACTAGTAAAGTATTAATGACGAGCTCCTGATTGCATGTTTTTACAGTAAAAGTGTACTTCACACTTTGATGGTTAAAGTGTGTAATTACGTATCACGGACACTATGAACCGTTACACCACCACGTTACACAAAACAAGAGGGTGAGAGATGCGTGTTATGCACCAGACTACAGGCCCAGTCAGCCCAGTAATACCAGCTCAACGGTTCTGCAGCTTTTAGCTAAATCAAGTGCCTCTTGTTTAAACATGTTAATCTTTTCATTAAGTCGATGCGTTCGTCAATGTCCCCTTTCAATGAACCAATGAAGCCTGGATGGGGCGGAACATTAAAAAAAAGGGTTGACGTTCAAATTTGGCTCTACGGTGAAATTTCAAAATATCAAACTCATTGTTACGCACGAATGGTTATGATTATTGACAAGTTAGTTCTTCACGTAAAAGATTAGAGACTAACTATCATTTATCATTTTTCTTTCACAAGTATTTAATGAAGGCACAAAACCTACAAAAAATAATAAATGTTTCTTGTGTGTTTCTTAAACGGCTGTAGTTTTCAATTGGATATGATAGTGGTACAATGTGCAATACTACAATGTTATATAATATTATAACTATATGAATATAATAACTAATATATGAACATTTTAATGTTTTAATTGAATGCATTAATATTAAACTAATATACGTATCTATACTGAGTTAAGCAGTCCAGGGCTTTTCATTCCCAGTCCGTCCTGTGAGAGAACCAAGCTTTTATTTGGAACAGGCTTACATCATATTATATCACATATTTCAGATTGTGAAATAAACCTCTGTGCTATGAGTATATTTTATTATACTTAATTCACCTTTTTTTCTGGTTTGCTTCCGTTTGTGTTTGCTGAAGATGCTATTTGTTGTTTGTGCAAACTCAATTATTTGTCAATGTTATTTTATGATTTGAATATATGTATTTCCACAGCATTGTTATCCAACATTGTTGTTGTATCCACCACTCTGCTGAGTTTCTTCTTTTTCACTGAAATACTGTTTTCACTCACAAATCAATTCAAGTCTTGTTTTTCTCATTTGTTGCAACTCTTCTGCACAGATGTCTCCAGACTGTCTTTAGACAAAATCAGTAGTTCCAGAGCTTCTCATCATGACTGCAATCATTCCCCGATCTTCCCCATGTGGCTATTACAAAGGTCTCCTAACCTTTAAGAGATACTTCCCCCACAAAGTTTAACAGCAAAACTATATCAAAATGGCCAGTTCAAATCAAAACCTCTCAGAACTCATGCAGTAAAATCCAAATCTCATTTAACCAGTTGTATGCTCAAAACTTCCCAGACACATGCATTTTTGCCGAATTCTTAATATTAAAACACTCCTTGCTCAGATGCATCACATTAAAAGCCTTCCCATGGCTCAATGTCCAAAAGCCATCCATTCTCTAATGAGCTTTTAATGTGAAATGTCTGCAAGAAGGGTTAAGCTCTAACTGTTGAGTTAAAACAGCATTTCCGTTAAAAAGACAAAACAAGCAAGAGATATTCAATCTCCCATTTAGTTGCTGTGTGAACGTAAATTATTGTTTTCTACCTGACTTTTATCCGTTTGTGTTGTCCATGTCCCTCTCTTATGTTACGTTGTGTTACGTTTAACATTACCTTCTTGCATTACGTTATGTTGTAATGTTCCGTTATAAGCTTATATTTGAACACAAACCATGAAGTTTTTCTGACCTTAGCCAAGTAGTTTTGTTGCCTAAACCTTACCAGTTGTTTCACAACGTTAACCTTGTGGCATTGTGTTTCTGCAAACGTGATACAGGGCTGATCTGACAAGTAGTTTTGGTTCAGAAATGCTAAGATTTAACGAATCCCGTGGTTTGCAGAAGAGTGCAATGCCAAAAATGTTTCTGGTCGCTGGATTGGAATAACCATATTTGTTTCATGCACGGCTACAGGAGTCATACCATATTTCCCAAAAAGACTACACTCTAAATTATTTCACCATAAATTAACAGTAACTTACTGGCAGCAGGGACGCCAGTAAGTTACTGTTTTTTACGGCGCACTACCGTAATTAATTTTTACGGTATCTTACCGTATGGGTCATTCCTAGCATTTGGTGGCATTTGAGTCCCCACTACATAATACGGTATATTTTGTGTAAAGATGGGCTTATAATTCTTTCTAAAAGCTTGTCTTGCATGGTTAACCCCCCTCTACCATAAAACAAAATTATATGTACGCAGGAATAATTTAATTGAAAATAATTACTCCAATTTTAGCACAAGTAGGCTAAACTGCCATGTCCCCAATCATGTTTGGTCAAATTAAGATACAGATATAAGTAATATAAATCAAACAAATTTCACATTTTTCCTCATTGTTGTATAGCTATATTTATAATATTCCTCACCAAATGTTATTTTTTGTTATTAATGCGCTTTTAATGCTTACAATCTTTAAGATATGTTTTGTCCCTGAGTTGACTGTCCCTCCTGTTACTATGATGCAAATCTCCCTGCACACGGCCCCTGACATTTCCTCAAGTCATGTGACTAAGGAAGTAGCATACACTTTTTGGGGGAAAATAATCTACAAGAAGCAGAGTAAGTATCACTCTTTAATAAACCTTTTTAATCAATGTTTTAGAATGCTTGAATGATGTTGTAAACCACAATATGTCCACCCTGTTATGCTTGTTCATAGTGGAAACCAATAATTTTTGGTAATTTTGAAAATAAGGTTAATAAATGTACTAAAAATCTTCCTCTGTTGTCACTAAGTGCTAGCTTGTTTTTCATCTCATGAGTAGTAATGGCTAACTTTAGCATAAAATGTCCCCCCTGTTACCGACACACATTAACAGGGTGGAAATTACATTGTGCCTTAAAATAGAGAACAACTTTTTTTCAAATTAAAGCTTGTTTGTAAATACTGTTCAAAATATATTTTCAGGCTAAAGTAAGGGACATTTTTACTCTTAGAAAATGTAATAATTACAATACCTGTGTATTCAAAACACATATTAATAGAGATGTGAATGTCCTGTAACAGGGTGGAAATTTGGTCTTGCTCACATGTAAAGAATTGTTCAAAATTATTAGACCATCATATCCTGAGCTTGACCAATACATTTTTCTTATAGTTTTACAAGCCCTCTTTCAGATGAAATGTAAAAATCATGGAAAAAAATATATATAGACGTAAACCTGGCTGAAATGGCACCGAATAGTAGGAATGACCCATATACTGGATTACAGTAGGATAACTGGGTTTTACCGTGATTTTACGGTATATGCCAGAATGTTACCGTTTATTTACAAAGTGTAATACAACCCAATACTTTTGCATTTAATTCCCAACAAATAAAAGAATCACAATAGACATTCAATATATAATTGTTGCAGTTCATTCAATTTCTCAAATAATAAAGGTACATTTGTATTACATCACAAAACTCACAATGTACTGCATGTTTAGAAGAAAATTAATAAACCAATAAAATCGTTAACAGCTTAACTGAACTCATTAGCATCAACAGTGTAACATTAAATTATAATAGCATCAACAGTGTAACACTCAATTAAAATAGTATCAAGAACAGTGTAATATAACTTATACACATTTATAGTTAATTTGAACTGCATGAACTCACACATGAATGAAAACAATAAAGAGAGAGAACACCTTAAAGAGGACTTGACTGCACCGTCTGGCTGGTATCCTCAATCTCTGATGACGAGTGACTAAACAAACAAAATAAAGAATTTAGAAACACAATGTTCTGAACTTCTGGAAAGTTCTATGACATCCAGGATAAACACACTTAAAAGAAGCTTTGGGTGTGCAACTGTGGGTTTGCATGTGTCTCACATGTGTTAACATATCAGTGCAAGTCTTTACAAAAAGCTAATACAACAATACCATACAGTTTAAATTAACAGACTATGTGATGAGCTGATTACGTTAGTGAAGAAATTAAGCTAAGACAATGGATCACAATGGACTAACGTTCAACAATAAAATGAGTTTGATCTGGTTTTAATGTTGCTCCTGTGATAATACACACTAACGCTACCGTTAGCATTACCTCAACTGCTCATCTTCTTGAACACGTCGGTGATTTCTGGTCCGCTCTCCATTTTGATAATCGCCCTGTTTGCGGTCCTACAGTCGGTTCTATAATGGCACAAGTAAACACAAGTTAGGTTACTAACGTTACATCTTAACACTGTAATTGGTGATTAACTTTATTTATGTTAACTTAACTTGCTATGCTGTTAGCTAGCTAACATTTCTAAGGCTACTTGAGCTCGAGCTAGCTAACGTCACAGAGCTAACGTTAGCTCCACTAATATAAGCAACCTAATGTAATGAAACAGACCAAGTGAAACATTATCTGAGATGTTAACAGTTCAATAATCATAAAGACGAAACAATACTGGAGATTTTGAATTTCGGGTGATAAGCGTAACGTTACCTCGGCTCCTCGGTTGATCTCCACATGGCTGTTGCTCAGAAGGATGAACTGAAGGTTCCAAAGTCATCAGGAGCAGTCGGTCACGTCTTGTTACTCAAAAATGACTTGTAGGCAATGAGCAGTTTGAATAATAAAAATATTCTATCGTCATTACGGACACATTAACCTACAATAGACAGTACGATGTAGATGGATTGAGATTCACTGAACTTGTGTAGAGAAGCGTGTATCCACCTTGCTGTTAAATTACGGTAGTCTGCTGCTATTGTTAATTGACGGCATTAACTGTTAATTAATTTACATGCAAGGGATGAACATTTAACTGTATGTTAGTTATTATGAAATACTGTAAGATACCGTTGAAAATCCACCGTAAATTTACAGTAATTTGTTACAGTGTAGGTAACCAAGTTGACATGGATCCTCTCTCTGCTACATCCCCACATGAAGATATTTGCTATCACAAAGTCAACCAGGATCATCAGCCAAGACTCATCTCATCTAATCTTCCTATCATCTGAATGGCTTGCTTGGTCAGACTCTGCTACCCCACTGTCCACTCCAGTGTCATTTCCAACCCCCCTCCTCTCCCCTCTCTGGCTACAGCAGAGAGAAATACAGAGAATCTGAAACTATTTAAATCTCCTGCAAAGACCTTTTTTTCTTTTACATCTCCTCATCCGTTTTGCTTGTCATCCCCCAAATCTCTGCTCCCCCCCACCCTTCAACACGGAGGGCAGTGAACTCTCATCAGGGTGCTACAGCTTACACAGCCTGGGGTCAGAGGTGCTGCACTCAACAGGTAGCCCCACAGAGACGTGTTGAGTTTAACAGGCTGCAAAGAGAGGGTCAAATATACAGCCGCTAAGGGCAAAAATAGTTCTATTGGTTAGCACATGGAGTTATACAAAATGTTAACATGTACAATATGTGATATTGGGGACAAAGTCAACAGTTACAATTCCTTGAGACAAACTGCAAACTGTTTGAATACAGCTACTGTGAGACTCTATGAGCTGTATATAATTTAGTAACACCAATCTCTTCAGAGCCATGTTGCAAATGTTATGTTCAAAAGTTTCTCAAAGAGAGGAGAAGAGGCCCACATAGGAGAAGAAGCAGCCCCCCCCTTGCTCTCCCTCTTCCATCAGCAAGCAGGGCCGAATCAGCTGGTCGAAGTTTAAATCAAAAGGAATTTAATATACTAACAAAAGCAAATGCAGTTACAAACAGTTACAAACCGAATCAAACTATTAATCATATATATATAAAGTGAGGCCCCGTCCGGGCCACACGACAGACTGTTGTCTGCCTCATGGTCAGGAGGAGGACTGAGGTTCTTCCCCCATTCGAAGATCCTCTGTCCCTCCAAAGTTACATTCCTCAGGTCATCGATCAGCTCCCTCGATTGGCTGAAGTACAGTAAGCCCCTCCTGGCTGTTGACCCATTGTTCCATTCCAACACCTCAGCCAGCCACTTCTTCTAACCCCCGCTCCAGCACATTCCTCAACCTGATCACACAGACACTTAATGCATGAAATGACCAGACTCCTACAAGTAAATACACTGTAACACATAATATCCATAATTTGGAGCGCTTTAAAACTTAAATTCCTCACACAAACCAACGCTGCACCTAATCAACACAGACTCCCCCTTGACACAGACAGCTGAAAAGACCCGCTAGCCACACGTGTCTATCAAGAGTAGTCTGGTCCATTGTGGGGCAAAGTTCGGCCCCTTCCGGGGGACCACCTGGGGACCTCATTTTGGAATAAATAAGTATGGTAGTCAATGACGAGAAACAAATAACTTTTTGATCCCCTTTTAACTATGCTATGAATTACACATATGTTTGTAAATTAAAAAAACTATTTTGCAAGTTAAGTAAGACTGTGAAACTACGTGATTAGAAAGATTAAACACCAAAGTGACTTTTGTTGGCCAACGTAACAGTTAGCTTGTTGTAGCAGCCCTGAAGGACTGTTAAGCTAGCGGCGGTAATAGTTTTGGACTGGGGGGCGCGGAAGCGACAGGACGCCACCGGGGAGCAGATGGAGAGCTGCGCTCCGCTGGCGAAGCCTCGGGTCTCGCTGCCTCAGCTGTTATGAGAAAATGTACTGCATCATTTTTTGTTAAACATAAGACCGTAGAGATCAGTAGCCAACTAGTTGGTTTTCCTCCTGTCCGCCCCAATTTCTTGAGTCACCAGCCACCAATGCTGTTATTCCAACAGATCGGGCTTCCCCAGTATGGGAGCAGTCCGCTGATGCCGTGAAGTGTCTGCTTCATTATTCATTTCAGTCAAATGTCTATGTTTATTTGATATGTTGTCAATCAAGCTGTATAAATGACACAAGCTGGTTTGGTTTGTTTGTTTTGTGGGTTCATATGATTCCTCTCTGGATGTTGGGGTGGATCACCTGCCAGCAGCTCAATCAAGGAAAGTGCAAACAGTTTGCCTCGTCACTTCTTTTTAGAGAGGAGCTGGGCTCTGTTAAGATGCAGGAAGGTTCTGCAGTGAATGACATTCTGTTATATTTGGTAAGTTCATTGGTATGTAATGAGTGCTCATAGATAGATTGAGGTGTTGGCTGTGATGCTGCAGATTTCTTCGTTTGGTGTTCATTTGCTTCAGTTGCATTTAGTTTTATTAAAATTTCCAGGTTTCGTTTTTGCCCTTTTCAGAATTTGTTTTGCAGGGACCAGAAGGTTAATGACTCCTGCTTATTGAAGATCCGGAGTTTTCCAGTGCCAAACCACCTCATCGTCCCTTTATATTGAGGAGCGCTACAGTGTTTTTTGTTTTTGGTAGCTTTCATGGTCTCACTCCAAAGTTCCACTCAGTCCAACCAGCCTGCCCTTTAGATTTACTACAAAACACATTTAAAAAATTGATAGTCAGGCAATATATATATGATTTATATATATATATATATATATAAATCATATATATGGCCTATATATATATATATATATAGTTTTTGTTACTTGACAAAAAATAGCTGTAACACACTCTTCTGTGTATACTGTACTCAACTGTCTGTGTACTGTATTCGAGTGTGTACCAGACTTACTTCCAAATTCACCAGCAATGGTTGACGTCATTAAAAACTAATCATGAGTTAATATTTGCAAATATTTTTCAAGGGATTCACACATTAACAGAGGCACTCTTTACAACGTGGATATGAGTGAAATAAAAAAACTATTGACCCAATCCGTCTAATCTTCCCTCGCATTGATATCTCATCGGACTGTGCTAGGTGTCCGGGGCACCATGAATCTACGTTAATGAGATGGTGTGTTTGTTGTATGTGTATTAAAAGAGATCTCAATGAAAGGCACACAGTAACCCAAACTGCTCTCCCAGCAGACTTCAGAGACCATAGAGACGCTGAGCTGTCTCAGAAGGCCTTTCACCAGCTCTTAGTAACGTTATTGCTGATCATGATGTCCACTGAAGGACTTAAAACGTTTCTTCAAAAGTCTGCTTCCTTCTGAGCAAATCTTTTTACGGGCAACTACTTCAATCTGACCACGTAACCCCCAGCGACATCTCAAAGAGCATTCGGGTCCACTGGATTTAATGAACCTCCGTTTCAGCTAACACCTTTGCAGCTAATCTGTGATTCTTCCTTTGAACTCTGCCAGGACCGAACAGAATCCCGACTGTAAACTGTCAGACCTGCCCATAGAGCCAACCTTGATGCACAGCTAAAATACGTTTACTCAAAGTTATCTGTGGTGAAATCAGAACTCTCAGACAAGACTACAGACGACTCACAGTCTGATTGGTATGTCATCCTTTGAGTAATGAGCGTTGATTATTCGGTCTAATTTACCTTCATATGCTACTGATTGCTGCCTCGCTGATGTTTGTTTTTTTCAACTGCAACAGAGTCCAAGAGTTAAGACTCTTAGCTGCTGCTGAACGTTTGTTAAAAAGACAAACAGAGTAGAGCGGTGCAGTCGCCCTGTTTGATGCTTCCTGTACAAAAGTGTGCTGCTCTTTACCGGAGGTTTTGGTAGTAAAAGGTACATAGTAGCACTATGGGGCAATGCTTCTACAAATGGGTACCCAGTTTGTTTGTATTGTGGATGCTCACATATGCCTCAATCTGGGACTGAAATTCAGCTTGGGGCTTTAAGATGGAGAGGCCCGAGGCAGTATTTATTAGTAATTACTGATATAGTTTTTTGAGGTATAAAGAGAATCTGATAATGCCGAGGACCTTCAAGACACTTAAAGATGTCTTGCCGACACCTGCCTCCTCAATTTGCAATTGCACATCACCAACAAGACTGGCCAGACAAGCCGAGGTGAGCTGGAACACTAGTAAAAGGTCGTCACATTTACGATGACCATGACTGGGTCAATCAGATCTTAACAGAAAGAAGGATCAGTCCAAATTTGGAGGTGCTGCTTGAATCCCTCCCTCCTGAATATTGAAAGTACCTCTTAACTGTACATCTGTGTTATGTACACAACTGCTATATATATATATATATATATATATATATATATATAGGTAGATACTGATGCAACATATCTTTGGAAAGCTAAGATTCTTGCGATTCGATTTATGCAAACCATTTCAAGATACAATCACAACAGCAGGTACAATCAACGCCTCTGTCAGACCACCAACCAACAAACAAACATTTACAAAATCGAGGCAACCCACCGATGAAGCTTCATAGAAATTCACCCATCCATAATATTCAAACAAAAACGGTCTTGTTACATTGCTAAAGGTCCAGACGATCCAATCCAGTAAAATATTTAGTCCAAAACACATTATTACGTCCATAAATACCCACGAACTGCTGTTGCATCATTTCAAATTAGCCGGCAGATATGCCTAACTATCTATGTATTTTCGAACGTAACTTCAGTTCACATGTAAACATTGACGGTCTCTGGGTCTCAAAATGGCGGCTGCACTCTGATGTTTAGATTGACACCTCATTTGACCTATTGGGAGCTTCCATGTCCTGTCCACAGCCTACAATAGCCAACGAGAGTCCGCGTTGAAGGAAAGTGCCTGCCCCTCTTCTTTCGTGTAAAGCTCGAGCCAATTGCAACCGATCGTTCTGATGACTGACGCGTCGTATAGCCAATGAAATTTCGAAAATAACGATATACAGCTTCAGGGGTTAGATTTATAGGCAGAACACGGAAGTAACCGCGAGTCAGGTCCCTGCGTCCTGTGCGTTAAATGCAAAGTGTGGTTTTGGAGAGTTTTGGAGACTTTAGGAAAGTGAATAATGGCGAAATAACTTATAGATTACTGTATTTAGACATAAATAAGCTTTAGTTTGAATTATGAATACACATTTCTACACAGCCTAGGTATGTTACCATGGGTCTGCAAATGGGCTTTTTTGTAAAGCGCCTAGACATACCCAAAGTAAAACATGTGTAAAATATAAATTGTGGTATTGTTATCAAATTTGAACCTGGACTAGGTAAGGCTTCATGCTGTGGTCCCATTGTGTTTTCCAGCTAATAAGTCACAGCTATAGTCATCTGCAGGCATCTGTTTGCAAACAAATATTCAGGCGGAAATAAAAACCTTCTACTTCAGTGTGTTCAAACTTCTATTACTCAATGCCAGTAGCACTTACAGTGATTCTGAAAAAACTACAGTGTTACCTTTCAAAAGAGACCAAAACCATGCATGTACTCCAAATGGTTCAAGAACAGCTTTCAATTTACTTTGGGTATGCCTTGGATAGGCATTTTAGGCTAATTTTACTGGAGTGGTAACAGGTTAAATTGGTCCGGTCTGACAGCTCTGCCACGGTCGAGGAAACCTCTATTACCAGCCTCCGGTTGACCCTGGAGTGGATCAGCCGTTCGGGAGTATTCCCAAACTTCCTGATGTCCAGTCCACCCCTGGCCTTATTTCAACTGCATGGTTCAGCTTGACTCAACTCACTTTTGGTACAAGGTAATTTCCTCTATTTGTTTCCCCCTTCAGATAGTAAATAGGTAATGGACTTGCTTTTGTATAGCGCCTATCTAGTCTTCCGACCATTCAAAGCACCGGAACACTACATGTCATTCACCCATTCACAAACATTTAAAAATAGATGGCAGGGGCTACCATGCAAGGTGCCACCTGCCCATCAGGACTCGACTAACTCACATTCACACCCCATTCATACACCGATGGTACTGCCTTTGAGAGACGATTGAACAGCCGATCTATACATTCCTGCTGCTTGGTTTTAATCAACAGTTGGTGGCAATAACATGCAAAGAACCCAAGAAATGTGCCAACAAAGGAAGTGGAGAAGAAGACAGCTAGCAAGCAAACATGGATGCAAACAATACAGAATTCAAAACCCAATTCATCATTAACCCAATATATCATACCATCAATACACAGTGATTGAGTGGAAACAGATGGAAATATAAAAACATAGTGTGAGTCGTTTAGAGTAAAAATCTTTTTTTTTTTTTCTATAGACAAGCCTCGAGCAGCAGGGACCGTGAGAGGGTCTTAACCAAGAACAACATCAATAACAAGGTCAATTGCAAAATCGTTGTCACGTGTGTACTTGAGAAACTGTGTGTTTGTGTATGTGTCGGCGTGTGTCTGAGAAAAGCCAGAAAGTGTGTGTGTGAGAGAGAGAGCGAGAGAGGGCTTTGAGGGGTCAGTGTTGTTGTGCTAATACGCTTTAGTTCTAATTAGCAGGCTGCCTCTAAGCCTCAAGTGTCCTCTCACAATACACACCATTTCCACACAATCAATTTCCATGAAAACAAGAATCAGCCCTGAAACTACAACATGATGACCCGAAGTCCTTTGTTGTTGGGTTGTTTTTTGGGGGGGGAGAACATGACATTTCAGCACAACACTAACATCCCAAAAGACGGGTAGCCAAAAGTGATGAGTTGTCTTGTATGTTGTCTCCGGGAGAGCTCGTCTTGACTTGTTTTGAAACCCCGAGAGTTGACGGACTGACAGGGACTGCTCCGCCGAGACCCTGTCAGACACCATGTGTGTGTGTGTGTATTTGTCTTTCTGTCCTATATGTGTGCTAGCGAGGGGCCTGTGTGACTGTTGTGTCTTAACTCAGAAAAAAAGTAAAATGACGGAAGACATTACATTACAGTCATTTAGCAGACGCTTTTATCCAAAGCGACTTACAGTAAGTGTATTCAACACAGGTATTCAAGAGAACTACTAGTCACCAGAAGTCATAAGTGCATCTCCTTTTTTAAACAAGCATCTAAGAGCATAAACCAGAGCAAACGTACAGCGCAGAAACAAACTAATACGAATACAATAAATGCTAATAAGTGCTAATACAATACAATAAGTGCTAAGTGGAAGGCTCTGGGTAGTACTTCTTGAAGAGGTGAGTTTTCAGCCTGATGAAAGATGGGCAGCGACTCTGCTGTCCTGACGTCAGTGGGGAGTTCATTCCACCACTGTGGGGCCAGGACAGAAAACAGACGTGACCGGGTCGATCGGCTGCAGGGACTTCTGAGCGACGGGGTGACTGGTTGCAGGCAGCAGAGCGAAGTGGTCGGGTGGGGGTGTAGGGCTTGACCATGGTCTGGAGATAGGAAGGAGCTGAAAGTGTTGTATGAGGTTCTTTACTTTATTGTCAGACAGCCAACAAGAACTGAAGCTGTTATCAGTGCTTTAAGTGGGAAAAAAAATCTCTCTCTAGATATAGATATATATCTATCAGTGGCGGACCGTGCATTTTATACCTGGGCCTGCACTCGTAAAAATGAAGCTCAACACCTACAAATACACTATGAGTGCAGATGCATGAATACCCGCATGACGGGATGCAGCGGCATTAACGAACAATGCATAAAGTCAAAATCAATTCAGCTAAAACACGCATTCCGCCACACACTCAAGAGCACGGGCCATTCAAATATTATTCATATCAGAGGGAACAATATTACCCATATCATGAAAACGACACGATAGACAAATTAACACAGTAGTAACTCTCCTATTACTCCCTCCAGGAAATACACGACTCCATAGTTCTTGTTACTGACGGATTTATTCGTCTGTCAACACCGAGAGGGAAAACGAGTCCACTTGAAAACACATGAATCTTCAAAGTAGATCACTTAAAAACTTAAACTTAACTTTAACACTTTGCGCGGAGTATATAGGCCGCTGCCGCTTCGCACGTCTTCTTGTTGCTGTGCACCGGCTAAATGTGTCCCCAGTGCAACATAGGACGTAACAATAGTTCCTATCACATATAAAACCAAACAAAACTCCATATTCATAAAAACAAGTTGTACAAATAATAATATATAATATAAACAAGCATATTAAATAATGACATAAATAATATTTATGTCAGTTAAAGCTACTGCAACCAAAGCTGCTGTTCACTATTTAAAGACAAAGTCCATCCTCCTTTCTTTGTTAATAAAGAGTTTAATCTCACGGTTGTTCAGTACATCCGTGTGTTTTAGTTCCAGTAAGAAGTCCTTCTCGAATCAATAGACGCCAGTGAAGACAGTCGAGCCTCCCCAGTTGTATTTCCTGAACACGTTTTAATGCGTTTGAGGCTGAAACTGTCCGCTCGGCAGAGGCAGCAGATATTGGGATTGTCACCCCCCAACATGTCAGACTAGCCCACTGACCAATCACGTATGACTAGGCCAGCTAGAAGGCTCTGACACGTCAAAGAATACGCCCAACATGTCAAACTAAAGATCTGATTGGTTGAACACTATGACAATCAACAATATCGTCCCCATTCACTTAAACTGCACATGGATTCACTTGTGAGTCTGCAGGCCTCGGGCCTCTCTTCTTACCTAGAGACACAGGGGTGAACTCTGATTGGATAAAAGCTCTACTTAAAACAAGCTGCACTGGAAGCAGAGCAACTGAGGAACACAGTAGCTGTGCAATGAGAAAATAAGATAATGGGACATTTTTTTTAATAAATTATAATACATGTACTGTATTTAAGAAAAATTAATAAATTATAAAATAGTTATAACTTTGTGATTCTATTTATGCCAGCAGAGAAGGCCTTGCAGGCCCTGACGGCCCACCACTGATATCTATATATAGATAATGCCCAAAATCCAACAAAACAAAACTTGCCATAGCTAAATAATTATTTTATTATTTACACAAATCAAAGCCTGAAAATGTAATTATTGTGGAAATATTTGCCCTGTAAAATCATATTCTGTAAATCAAAAGAGTAGAGTCAGAAAACTTAAATAAGTATGTTTCATTAATTATATTTGTTCACAAATAAAAAAAAGAAAACAAACAATTCACTAATTTTATAAAAAGCATAGATAGATATAAAGGTATCAGCTCTCTTTTATTTGTATAGAGCTAGTGTCAGGCTGTGGTTAGCCTAGCTTAGCATAAAGACTGGAAGCAGGAAGAAACAGCGAGCCTGGATCCTTCGAAAATGCAAACAATGTGCCCACAAGCAACCGTAAAGCTCAATAATTGGCATGTAGCTTATATCATTTGTTCAATATAAGCAAAAATGTAAAAATTGTTGACCAGGCACAGTAACTTCCTGGAGCACTGACTCTGTGCCTGGCAACCGCTCGAAGCGCCAACAAATATTACTGCAAATAACCCCCACAATACGGCGAATTGACACTTCATATTTATGATGCGGTATCAATCTCACTCATCTACTGACTCCCATGCCAGAGAGTGAATACGGCACTCTACCCAAAATGTCCAACTTCTGCCTCAGGTTATGGCAGCATCTGCACCGTACCCTGCTACATCATCGCCATGCGTCTGTGCTGTTTGTTTGTTTGCAGACGCAGTCATGCCTCACCTGTCCTGCCTCAGTGCGTCTCCATCACCTCGTCGGCCTGGTGAGCCGCTGCACTGTGGGGGGGGGGATTACGTGACCGTGTTTGCTCCCTGTCAGCAGAACGCTTTGGTCTGGTGAGAAGAGTGATGATTGGGAGTAAGTTGAACCAGTTGGGTGCCACTGAGAGCGCCAGTCAAACCATTACACTTTACCTCACAACATCATTCTTTGTTCACCACGGCTGTGTTCGAAAATCTTTTCGCTTTTTCACTGAGTGAAATGACCTGGAAGTACCTAAGTGAGCGGTTTAAATTCTCTAAATACTAAGAAAGGTGCTTCAATGCTTCCTTTTTTAGCTCCTTTAGCATAGGATACACTGGACCTTCCTTAAAGAAAAAAGATAATGTCGCCCCACAATTCCTTGCAGCGGCCACATTTAAAGTGACGCACCATTCGGCTGTCCATGTCACGGGGTGTGGTGTGGTGGCGGACCCAAGAGCAGACATGACCAGGGAATACAGAGTGAAAACAAAAAGAGTTTAACGCAAGGTGGACACAAAGGGAAACTTGTCAGGGAAGAGCAGGGAAATCCAAAGACGAGAAGGCGAGGGTGAGAACCGGGCAGGACTGAGGAACCGGGAGGGTGAACCAAACTGTAGACACGGGTGAGAACAAGGGAAACGGAACTCACAATACAATTACACTGAGCGGCCGAGAACAACAGGATACCGAGGAGGTTGAAACAACAATGATCTGGCAGCGAGTGGATGTGGAACCGGGGTAGATATACTGTCGGGTGATGAGTAGATGGAAGGCAGCTAGGTGGACTGGGCAGGTGAGTTGAATGAATGTAATCAGGAGGGGGCCGGGAGGAGACCAGGGCGGAGCCATGCCCAAAGCACACACACACACGGAGACACACACAGACATCCCAAGTCTCTTAATTGCATCCCCGTTTCCCTCACTTGCGTCCTTTCCTTGTGTCTTAGTCCCTCCCACCAGGGATGCATGGAGGAAACCATGCGAGGAGAGACGAAACGAGGAAATATGTTTTAAGAGACATGAGACGTCCTTTCATCAGTTTCGTCACGTGAAGCGACGTCTGGAGGATCAGCTGATCACAGCTGGATCAGCTGTCAGTCGGCTTTAACAGCTGGAGAGACTTTTGATACGTTTGTGTCTGTTCACATGATCACTGTACTTAATAATAGTAACTAATAATACTAATAACTAATAAAGACACACAGTAATCATCACTGTACTTAATAATAGTAACTAATAATACTAATAACTAATAAAGACACAGTAATCATCACTGTACTTAATAATAGTATCTAATAATACTAATAACTAATAAAGACACAGTAATCATCACTGTACTTAATAATAGTATCTAATAATACTAATAACTAATAAAGACACAGTAATCATCACTGTACTTAATAATAGTATCTAATAATACTAATAACTAATAAAGACACACAGTAATCATCACTGTACTTAATAATAGTAACTAATAATACTAATAACTAATAAAGACACACAGTTATCATCACTGTACTTAATAATAGTAACTAATAATACTAATAACTAATAAAGACACAGTTATCATCACTGTACTTAATAATAGTAACTAATAATACTAATAACTAATAAAGACACACAGTTATCATCACTGTACTTAATAATAGTAACTAATAATACTAATAACTAATAAAGACACACAGTTATCATCACTGTACTTAATAATAGTATATAATAATACTAATAACTAATAAAGACACAGTAATCATCACTGTACTTAATAATAGTATCTAATAATACTAATAACTAATATAGACACACAGTTATCATCACTGTACTTAATAATAGTAACTAATAAAGACACAGTTATCATCAGTGTACTTAATAATAGTATCTAATAATACTAATAACTAATAAAGACACACAGTTATCATCACTGTACTTAATAATAGTAACTAATAATACTAATAACTAATAAAGACACACAGTTATCATCACTGTACTTAATAATAGTAACTAATAATACTAATAACTAATAAAGACACAGTAATCATCAGTGTAGAGGTGTTTCTCTCTGTAGTCTGTTAACAAACTGTGTTCTGTTTATAAGCGCAGGATCGATTTCTACCAGCGGAATGCGATCGTCTTATTTATGAATTATTTGCGTCTGTACGTTTTGAAATTGTGACTGTGACGTCATTATTAAATAACCCAGAATATGATTATGGTTTCTCTTAAATTATATAACTCATCAAACCAGACACTCTGGAATGATCCGCCTCACGTGACTGATCAGAAGTTATTGAGGGAAATATCAGATCATGAAAACACAAATCTTTCTAATAAATTTCAGCTGCATTATTTCAAAGACATAATATCAATAAAAGTGCTTTTTTTTCAGGCGAACCTGAACATTTTAAATTGTGTGCCATCTTCATTTGCTCTTAACCAGTAATACACACAATATTTACACATCTGAACAAATCTCACAAGTGTTATCTGTATTATAACATCAATATTATTAAAATAGACCTTGTAGTTCCAGAATTAGTCTTTTTTAGTATGGATATGCCATTTTTGAGCAGAGGCCTAAAAATAGGGCTAGAGTCCAACTTTTACAGTTCAAGTTTTAGAAGTCCAGCAGCAAAACTACAATGACAACAAATACGTGTCAATTAAAGACAGACTGAGGAAGGAAGCTAGTCTCTTCACAGGGGCTCATTGATGGGACAGAGAAGGAAGAAATACATGTGTAAAAAGCAAAAAGTGCTTCACAGTAAAAGCTAAAAAGATCATTAATAAAACAAAATGAGTCCTCCAATGTAATTAAAAATTATAAAATTGATCAGGTAGAAGTTAGATTTAGTTTCATATTACATATTGATTAACATTCCAGTCCAAGCCAAGTCTCTTAGATATATAATGAACGGTCTGCTCAGAACACTGAATATCTAAGGATTACAAAGCATGAACAGTATTATCATCACTCCTATGTCTATCAGCACACAGTATCAACATTGATTAGTTTGGTTCTTCGTTTGTTGTGGAGTCATGCGCGAAAAAAAACATAATTCAAGGTAACACGGGGTGAGTAACTGATATACAAATTATAATGTTGTGGTACTGTACTCCTGTGGGATCGTCCCCGGTGTAGTTCTTCTGTTTATCTCACACACACAACTGTTCCTGCCATTGGAGATGTGAATCACATCACTTCCTGTGTGCCACCTGACTGTTTCCTGACAAGACATGTCTTTGCAAATCAGCAATAAAGAGAAGCAAAACAAACACTGTTTATATGAATATGTTGCACTATAATGACAGAGCCACGTGTGCAATGTTGCCGAGGGAACACTTGTCCACGAGGAGGAACGTAATGGTGAGTAGAGCCTTTTTACTGACGGTAAGACCATCTGATCTGACTGCAGGCACCTCCTCCTGTCACCTCCAAGCACATCTCCCCCGCTCAGTTACACTTCTGAAGAAAGCCTACCTGCCTTGAGGAGGTACTTCCTTGTGTGCGTGTATAAGTGCGAGTATGGGCATCCCAATGTGAGGACGATTAGAGGAAGCTTTGTCTTTGCCCCCTTGAGGTTCCTTTTTACAAGCCGACAACTGTTATCACAGCGTTTTATGATTCTCCCCGCACCCATTTTCATTTAAGGCGTAGAATCGATATGGGACAAAATTTTGCAGCTGATAAACTGTGATGGCCCGCTGTGTGTGTGTGTGTGTGTGTGTGTGTGTGTGTGTGTGTGTGTGTGCACGCACACTCTTATGCTTGAATGAAGGAGGACAGAAATAGATCTTCAGGTATTGTGAGACTTACTGCATATACAACCGGGTCGTCCTCTCGCAATCCTGGTCCGCGTCTGAGGATCTTTTCTAACCGTGACAGACTCTCTCAGAGCGACGGGTGCTTTATGGGGAAATAGGGAGAGGAAGAGGAGGATGAGGAGGAGTGAAGGACTGTCACCAAACAGCTCGAGAGCTCTTTGTCACTTTGAGGAAAGGGAGCAAACGGATCTAGCTGAGAGAGGACGGATGTGTGTGTGTGTGTGTGTGTTTGTGTCAGCATCTCTGCAATAAGTGTGTGTGTTTGTGTGAATGTATCTTTGTGATTGAAAAGCATGTTATGAATTGTGGGAAGCCGTGGGAGGTTACTAGGAGTGTTGCATTATGGGAGGTAGGGTCATATAAAGTTCAACACCGAGTGAGTTGATCCAGAAGCATTGTCACAATAACACACACACACACACACACACACACACACACAGGATAATGTCTGATCCAAATTGTAGCATCTTGGGGGCATAATACCCGTGGTGCCTTAAAGCGCCGTCTAAAGCCTTTAAACACACACACAAACAAACGTACACAAACACCCGCTACACACATACAGTTGATGAGCTTATCTCGTCTGAATGTGGGCTGTTCACTTGTTTGCCAAGAGCAGAGATAAAGCAGAGGGAACAAAAAACACCCGCCACTGTAAATCCATTTATGTGTGAGAGAAAGTGTGTGTGTGTGTGTGTGTTACCGGGTACGGCACAGTATCAACTGACTCGGCTCTAGTTGATTCACACAAGGGCTCCTCACTCTTCAATGTCAGCCCGTTAGCTAAGTGTATACACATGAAGCTGGTGGACATTTGTATTCAACGGGCCTCTTGCGATGCTAATTTGGAATCATCGAGCAGCTTCTCTTGATCAGCCGGTTAATGCAGATGTGTAAGGCAAACTGAATCAAGACTCTTGTTCTTATGTGTCATTTTGCCCGACTGCACAAAAAACAATTCTTATTTCACCGTTTACTAAAGCTGCAATAGACGTGTTTTTTTTGCTTCCATTATGGAGTAAAATGTTGATTGCACAATGCAACGGCTGTAGAATAATGACCCCATCAGTGTTTAGATTGGTTCCCTATAAGCCTCGCTCTAACTATGCAATTCAGTCAGCCATGGGGTCTGATGAAGGCTCCATTTACAGCACAAAGGAAGTCAACCAATCCACCAAAACAGACGGACCTTCAGTTACCGGCTGTAGCAGCTCAAATTCAGCCCACGCAAAGTAGTTTCCTCGCTAGCTGGCTTATTCTTGTCTGATATGACTGCATGACAAACAATTCTACAGCAGCGGGCGGCTGCTGCAGAATGCAACAGAAACAATGGGGTGTTTTATGGTTGCATGGTAGCCCCTGCTATCAGTGAATGAATGGGTGAATGATGACATGTAGTGTTAAAGCGCTTTGAGTGGTTGGAAGACTAGAATAGCATTGTACAAGTCCATTTACCATTCTATTCTGCCTTTATCACAGCAGTGAGGTGGGGTTGAAAAGTTGTCTGTTGCCACTTAAATTTATTTGGCCAACCCCCCAGGAAGAGCCAAGCAAATTTGACATGTGTGGCCAAACCGTGTAATTCTAACTTTCCCGATGCGTCATGTGACGCCATGGGGCCTGAAGGGGCTTTTTCCCATAGACTTACATTGGGAAAGAGGAGTCTGTAAATCAACTTCACAGTACGACAAATTGAATAGCCCTCATTTAAATCATTAGGTCGGAGCTGTTGTCTCGGCATAACGATGTTATGTGAGCGAGCCCCGAGACGGCGGGGTTAAAGGACGCTCTAGTGCCCTTGGATGCAAAAGATCTGGTTCATTTTTTCAGTCCCCTGTTGAGCAATTTTGGCTTCCTTCGCCAATGAGCAACTTTTAAACGCTGTATCTCTTCATACATCCAAAACATGGATTGTACACATGTCAACAAACTACCATCCTTAATGTCACATGCTATTCTGCTTACTGTGTGCATGTTAGCTTCTACCATTACTACAGTAACAACAGGCACACAGGGCAATGGAATTCATTAAATATGTAAAGAAAAAATAAAATGATAAATAAGGGTGTCTTTTATTTTAGCTAATGGACTGTTGCATAGCCCTATGTTGCACTTTACAATAACAATTGAATTATCTTTCTACATGTTATTTGCAGCTGCTTGTGAGAAATGCATATGTTGTTTCTATTGGGCTGCAGGCTTGCAGAGAGCGAAGGACGGCAGTTAATTTAACTTCATTTCAATGTGGCAGCCGTACTCGAATTAAACTCGCTGCATGGAGAATTGTCTTGTTAAAATAGGCTTTACTTTCATTAAGCTTTAACAGACAAAGCAACAACAACCACTGGTACGGAGCGTGGGGCTGCATCCACAATCACTCCTCGACGTGTGTGTGGCTGTGGAAGATAGTTTGGCGTATCAGGTGATAAATTCTAAATTGCATATTGCCTGGCTCTTCAAAGGTCACGTTATGCGTAACCACGATAATGCACACTCATAAGTAATGGTCATGTTACATGGTCATTATCCACAGTTTTACACCAATTGTTTTGGTGAGAGGCTGTCTCAAAATGGCAATAAGGGCCAGAAACATCCACCTGTAATTCAAATTATTGTTACGGACTGCTGTTTACTTCAGAATCTCATAATGACACACCGGTCAGATGGAGCAGTGTTTTATTCAGTGTGACCAAAAAAAAGAGACACTTTGTAAAGACACAATCATTTTCCTGGAGTTCGTCATCGTCTTTGTCTCTCGAACTCACAACTTTAACACAGAATTTTGAATTTTTTTTTGTTAGGAAATCACATACTATCAATTGATAATGGATTTGTAATTTGCATAAAGACATGGAGAGATTGAAAGTATGCAAATAATAAGTAGTTACTGTGAGTTCAGACAGAATGAGAAGCAGAGTCCAGGCGTGGCGCGATTGTGTTCAAAGTCAATGGAAAAAGCCGAGTAGATGCTAATTCGTTCAGGCTGGAGCAAACTGATGCAAAGAAGTTGAAAGTGTGTACCGGAGTTATATGCTTTATTAATGAAGACGTCCTGCCTCCTAATTTGTGCAGAGGTTCCTACTGTCTTATCTTTCTTCATCACTGAGGACTTTGCGGTGATGCTTAGCGCCTCCTTTAACACCTGGCCAGTCACTGCGTGATGTGGACATGCTCGTCCCATCATTTGTTTTGGAACGTTACCGTAATTGTTGGACAAAAATAACAGTTGACCTTTTGAAAAAAATACAACAGCGGCGAAGCTGTGTCTGTCGATGCACATTAATGACATGGCACTTGACAGCCCTCTAGTCCTCCAGTTCCTGTCAGGAAACGTGATCATGAAGTCCATCAGAAGGCCGGCTGAGCTGGCTGCTCCTCAGCTATGAACGCGTGTTCAGTCAGTCTCTCTCCATGGACATTTGGTCTGTTGTTTGGTTGACTTTCGGGACTTTTATGTTGAAGCCCTTTGTACATGACTTAACATTCCTTACTTATGCAATAAGTTATCTAATATTTCAACCTGTTCTCACTCCAAACTCGTCTAATTCCCAGTACAATATTCCCACTAAGCTGTTTACATGGCTAATGAAAATTAATATTTCACTAATATTCCCGTTAACATGCCTACTCTGATAAACGTGGCTGACTTGTTTGGCACACACAGCCTCCCTCCGTCATTCCTTCAACCGCCTTCTTGAAAAGGTCGGGGTTGCGATATTTGTGCATATCGGAAAATGCTCCATTCAGAATAAGGTCTAATTTGTAATATTCAAATGGAATATGCTGTTTACATGATCTGTACCAAATTTGGAATATTGTCATAATTGGAACAATAGTGGAATATTAGTGTGCATGTAAACGTAGCCTTGCACCAGGCAGTTACACTTTATCAAACACTTAAATCTCAAAACCCATGTTTTTTTCCCTCCCTTGATACCAGAGCCAGTTAAGCAGACACAGAACTATTGCAACAATCTTTGTGGGTTCAAACAAGGCCAGCATGGTCCTACAGCAGGGGTATTCAAGTCCATGTCCAAAAGGTCCAGATTGAGAAAATCTCCTCGTGCAAAGGTCTGGAACATTACAATAATATCTAACTTGCACTATAGTGCCATATATATATATATATATATATATATTAGCATAATTGTTGGACAATGGATTAATGGAATGGAATTCCGACCATACTGGGCTTTTGCATTTACAGTCTGTATCTTCATTTCAGGAGTGAGTGGGTACGATTGCTCCATAATTCACCTTAAAAAGTCTATCCAGTCTTGGTTAAAGATCCTGGACGCTCTGGCCATTCGTCTCTTTTTGGCGATCGAAATGTTATTTGACTTTATCAACACACACGACGACTGTCCTGCTCTGCCAACTCTTTCCTCGTCTCTCCCCCGTGTGTCACGGTGTGTGTACATCTCACTCCAGTCAGGAAACTTGTGAGAATACCCACATTTGATTGGCTGAGCTGCATCACGTGATGTGATTTACAACGCATTGGTCGGTGTGTTTCCTGCACCGCTGAACAAGTGCCGTAAATGCTGGAAAAGCTGCGCCGGTTAAAATAGAAGCGCTCCATCAAAATGTAATAATTCTCAATTATCTATCGGTTTTAGGTCCTGGGTCCGGATACAACGGCGTCTGGGTCCGGATCCGGACCGCGGTCCGCCAGTTAGAGACCCCTGTCCTACAGGATCACACATGTACATGCAACTGTGGTGTGTAGCGTATGTGTGTGCGAGTGTGTCATCAGAAACAGGAGAGCTATGGTACCCAGTACACCGCTGCTCAGTGACAACAAAAGGCCTGTCGCTGTGATTAATGACAAGGGAAGTGTCCCAGAGAGCTTCCTGTGTGCAGCTCTGAACAGAGCCTCGTGCACTAGCAGGCAGGCGTGCGCGTCGTGTTGGTCTCTTTCTGTCTCATTCCACAAGTTAATACCTCCACTTATCTGCGACCTTGCACACGTTTACCGGCTTTTCTTCTCTCCTGCAGGGCTTGCCCGTCGAGCCTGATGTTTTTTTGGGGGGGGGGGGGGCTCAGGAAGGGGGAAGAAGTGGAGGAGCAAAAGGAAGGAAGACATGGCACCGTGACAGGAAACAAAGACAAAGGTGACATATTCACCAAGATGCTTCAAAGACCTCAAAGGGCTCTGACTTCCTGCTGTAAAGTTGTCCTCGTCGGGGAGGGCAGACCTCTCTTTTGTTTGCTTGTTTTTCGAGGGGAGAGAAACAGGAGGAGTTAGAGAGGGAGAGAGCCTATTGATTCAAGTTTCTGATTCTCCCATTGGGAAGTGAGCTCCATACCCAGCTGGGGTAAAATCACATCAGCCATGGGTGCTAAATTGGCGTTTCAACGCTATGGAACAAATCCATACTTGAAGGTTTATTCCAGCTATTGGGATGCACCACGCAGCAGTGCACCACATGAAGCTAAGAAGAATACAAGAGGAATGCTGCAGCTGTCTGAACTCCTCCACATTGAATTTCTTTGTTCAACTAATGTCAAGTTCATATCTTGTAATTTGTGCACACAGCAGCTTCTATGGATCAGCTGTTTTATTTGTTAACTTGGGTTAAGCACACGGTCGGTTGGAACAAAATGAGAATGTTTCGTTATCACTATCACACCGTGGGCTGTAGACTTGAAATCATACGGACTGAGAGGTCAGTCGTGGTGATGTCATCCTGCTTCATCAGCGCTAAAGACATTTAGTTATTTTCTCCGGTGTCCCAAACAGCTCACGTACTAACATTTGACTATGAATATTGTTAGTCTAGTCTGCAACTGGACCTTATGTATCACACATAGAAACAAGACAACATGAGTTGCATTGTGCCGTCCATGTTGCAGATGAGAAGTTACTGTGGGAACGTTAATTACTTAAATACTTTCATTAAACAGTAGAGGAAGAAGTGTTTGGTTGCTTTACTTAAAGGGCCAGTGTGTAGCATGTAGGGGCATATTTTGGCAGAAATGGAATATCATTTTAATAAGTATGTTATCATTATTGTTTAATCACTTGAAACGAAGAATTGTTGGGTTTTCGTTAGAATGAGTTGTTTATTCCTCCACAGGGAGCAGGTCCTCTTCATGAAGCCATGTTTCTACAGTAGCCCTGGTTCACGCTGGCCTTGCTGCTGTATTATGGAGCACAGCAGTGTTTGGTATTTATGATCAGGACTGATGTTGGTTAAACATTTACTCAGTAAAAGGGGAAAATAATAATAATTTAAAGTGTCTTATAGCAGTTTAAGTCTTTTTTTTTAATCTGACACCGCAAAAAAAAAATCAAATACATCAAAACCAATGTTTTTGCTAATCATTGAAAAAAAAGACAGAAAAATCTCCCGAACATTTAATATACAGAAAATATCTACATTATTGTTTGTTTCATAAAAAACAACAGTGGCACCATGTAAAAGTGCATTTTAAAGGCTTACAATTCTGAAAACAAATGAATATTTGGTATTTTTACTCAGTGAAAGTAATGGAAAATAATTATTATTTATCATTTTTGTAACCTGTAAAATACATTGATACATTCAACATTTGACTTCAGTAAAAGTGTGTAAATATTATCACCAATGTATTAGAAGTGTCAAAAGTCCAAATTCATAATGCACAATGGACCCTATCAGTGTTATATTCATAAAAGTGATTGAAGTATGAGCAGCATTTCATTTCTGTAGCTGGTCGAGATGGAGTCAATTAATAATAATGCACCATATTTAACAAAGGGAATCGTATAATGTCTGCACACCCATAGTCCACCCACGCAGGTGTTTTCACTCATGTTGGTTAATTAGTGCTGTGCTTGATTGACATCTCCCTCACCGTTCTGTTGGGCTTATTGTACCAACACCGTTATCACAAACTTACCACACCCGACGTCCAGCTGGCTACAGGTCGACTCAGCCGGAATAATTGAACACACCTGTGTGGGTGTGCAGGGCATTTCACTCACCAATGTGACTATTAACTACAGCTGTCATATGAATGCTGCGGAGTGAAAAGCAAAACTAGAACATTTCGCAAGAAAGTTTGACAGTGTGGCTGCTACTGCCCGAAGACGTTGCACTATATATATATATATATATATATATATATATATATATATATATATATATATATATATATATACACCCCAATATTACCGGTAGTAAGATGTATGATTGAGGTTCATTTGAGATATCGCTTCTCTCATTTCTGCATTTTAGATTCATACTCTTGGATTGAATCTTGTATTTGTGATGGACAGTCTTGAACTTGAGAGCTATTGCCTCATAGAAACACATAGTTGACAGTTGTCACTGTTTACCACGGTGATTGGGGCAAATGACATACCTTTGGAAATGACGGGAGCTGCCGCTCCCGCTTGTGATGGAAAGATTTAAACTTGAGAGCAGCTATTGCTTCATAGAAACATGAGTCAAATCACCAAAATATTATTATCAACAGAGAGGAAAGACTCTGCCGAACGCGTTGATGTATGTGTTTGTGGTGTTTAAAATGTGACCATGTGGAGCTTGCTCCTCTCTTGTCGGTTTCAAATATGGTAACTTCCATTCATTGGCTGCAAAAGACAACAACATGGCGATTGCCATATTCCAAGATGGCGAAGGCAAAATCGCTGAACTCCAGACTTCAAAACGTCAATGTGTGACGTCACGACGACTACGTCACTTCTTATATACTATGGTTGGTCTGCTTCTAAAACAAACCACACCAACCAGGTTAGGTGTGACAGTGTTATGCACTCTGGAATACGGGGACAAAGAAATCACGAGAGCGATGTTAAACTTGACTCGAATGAGAAAAATGCTAAAATGTAGAATACGGGACTTTTTGACATGACGTATTTTAACTGTGAAGTGATCATTTTGAAAAGTCAGCTTTTTAAAAACCAACATGGCTCAGTTCAAACTATTTTATGGTTTTAGTTAATAATTGTTGCTCATGAATGTATGACTCTGAAACTCTTTACTGTGTTTTATCAGTAGAGTGTATTATCTTGTCATTTGTCATAGTTTAGGGAACGCATGTACATCAGTTATGATAGCATTATACTCAGTAAGTTAATCGCTGAGCTCTGGGAATTTACTCACAGAGCTAAAGTCCAACAAGGCAAGAGGTTAGTGTTTTGCAGACAAACCTGCGTTCTTCTGTTTTATCAGTATGATTCAAAAACAATCTCAATGACAGAATTATAATACAAAGTCATTAAAGAAATACAAGTTTTCACTCATATGTACAGTCGTAAACCTTTACAATTCTCTTATCTCAGAGCTGTGAATGATTGGAATGGGGAGAAAAGGATCCAAGTCAGTTGTAATAAACTGAAATGACATTTGGTTTTGACAGTTATCAATTATCACCATCATATGTCATGCTGTTAATTCAGCATATGTCATTGCGTGTCAAGCTGAGCCTAGTGAACTACTCACTCAGCGCCCTGTCAATCTTAATCGCACTGCTCAGAAGAGCTACCCAGTCGGCTGAAAAACAAATAGTTTGAATCGTTCGTTTCTGAATAATGTTTTCTCATTTCTCCGTTGTATCACGGTATCACGCTTGCAAAAACGCACAATGCAATGTGCGTTAACGTTGTAAAACAATTGGTGAGGTTTAGGCAACAAAACTTCTCGGTTAAGTAGTTTGTTATTAACCATAAATTAGTAACAACGTTTAGCGCTTATCATTACCTAACAACCTTGAAGTTAACTTTAACTTTTGATTTCAGCATCAGCGTCATTGGCCACTCTGGTTTGTCCGTTGCTCTCAACGTACATACATAGAATATACAAAGAAACAAAAACAAGGGAAATGAACAGCAGTCTCCTGTGTTAGTTTGAACTATCCACCACCATAGGCTGGCTGTCGTTTCTTTTTATTATACCACGGAACTTCAATGATGTTTGCCTGATAAAAGTCACTTGCTCTGACAGAATGCAAAAACATCCACATTTAACAAATGCGTGATTTGCAGAAATGTACAATACTCCAAAAAAATAATTGGCGACCGGGCTGAGAGGAAAGAAATGATCGATTTGCCCAAATGATGATGGTTCATAACATTGTCCAGAGGAGCTCCGTGGATTGTATCGAGCTGTATTCACTGTGTCTATCGAGCCACACGTCGGCTGTTTACTACGGCTGTATGAACCTAAAATAAACTGATTTGGCTGTGATTTAACGGCAATAAACCGACACAAAGGGGCTCCGAAATAACTACTTAATGATGCCGATTTGTAAAAAGTCTGAATTCATGTTCTGTTAGTTCTCTCCGCAAGACGACAAGCAAATCACTTTTAAAATACTTGTTTTCTGAATGGAGCTCGGATGGATCGGTGCTAGGCTATGCTAACATGGTAGCAGCTCCATCAACACTCACAATAACGTCATCTAGACGTAAATACGGCAGCGTCTGTTTCATTGTTTGTACCATCTGGTTTACACACACACACACATTTATACACATAGTTTGGTCCGGTCTCTATTGATATGAGGTATCGTAGAGCTCCGGGTGAACACAGACGGATACAGTATTTATTTCCTGATTCAACAACGGCAGGACGTCAGTGATGACAGGGGGAGGATCTCAACGCTGATAGGCTATCGCGCCACAGCGTCACACCATTTTTTCGCCAAAGTTGAAAAATTTGAAGTTGAAGTTTGTGGCGTTTTGGCGATTCACGCGAATTTGCGTCCCTCCTGTCTCATCGCGTCTGTGCATAGACTTTGTATGTAATCTACTCGCGCGAATAATTCGCGCCGCGTTTGGTGTGAACACGCCTTTAGCCCAATTGGGTGACACTGGCATCCAAAATCAGGCCTTTACTAAAAGTGAACTATACTTGAACCAATCTGATTGACAGAACCAACTAAAATAATACCTTACTGGTTAAAAGTAACTGGATAATGTGACCTGTTTGCATGCTCCACAATAAACACCCAGAAGAAACTTTAGGTCTAGCTGCCTTTTTTTCTTCTTTTTTTGAGGATTCACTGAAAAAGCAGGATTTGTCACTTCCTGTTTTCGCTCCGGTCACACTGACAATAAACCCATCTGAATGTACTGAGAGCCCTTTAACCAGCGGACAAAAACTACACAGCCCCGCAGATAAAGAGAAGAAAACTCCTGAAGGGACACACACTCGACGGTGCTCTTGAGTGGTACTCCGCATGGCGGCGTCCGGCGGCGGGCATGCTAACGAGGCCGATGCCGCTGCTCAGCGTCCTCTGGCTCCGAGCTGGAAGAGTGTCCTCTCCCCGAATGGTGGAGACAACCACGGGGGAACTAAACTGTCTCATATTGTCCCAGATGGACTCATTATCCGAATAATGAATCTCTCCCTCGCACACTCGCACAGCCTCTCTCTTTTTCCCTCTTACACGCTCACACTCGCCGTTGTGTCTCTCGTGAGCACATCAAACAAAGGACAAGAGAGAGAAAAGTAGACGGACCAGAGGAAAGTTTTTCCTTGACGCGCTCGTCTCCTCCTGATTAAAGATGGCCGAGGATTTTCTCCTCCACCAGGTTGATTGCCGTTTGCTCTCTTTGAGCAGCACAACCGTGGTCAACTTCACAGACGGAAAAAAAAACGGGGCGACCGGGTAAAGACGTCCTCAGATAAAAAAGATTCAGCGAGGGGCCGCTTTCTCCTTCGTTATGCAAATTAGCCAAATCAAAGTGGATTTTTTTTTAAACGATTTTTTTCTTTCCAGTGAATGCTTTGCCGCTCGTCGAGTCAAGTGTTTGGCCGGCGAATCACCGCCGGCCACCGGCTTTCACTTGGCAGAGGCGCCTTTGGACAGGGTGTTCTGAAGATTCAAAGAACACACACACACTCTCACACAAATGCTCCTAAACATCCTGTACTCTCTCTCACACACACACACACACACTCTATGGGAATGGGCCTTGCAGGGGGGGGCGGCGCATAATGCTCGCTGTTGTTGTGCTCGCTGTTGACGGCTTGGCTGCTGTGGAAAGCGCTGCGTGCGCGTGAATCGCCGAGGCTCAACGTTTATGCATGTTTTTTTTTGTGTGGAGCAGAAAAAGAGCATGCTGATCAACCCAACGGTGCCTCCGTCCTTCCATTGGCCCCTGCAAACACCGGGGGGACTCCTGGCACAATTAAAACAAGCCAGCTGCAATTATTAGCCTCCTCTCCTCCTCCCCCCTTTTCTCCCCCCTCTCTCTCCTTTCTCTTTTAAAACAGAGAGATAAAGCCGAGCCTCTGATGACTGTAATCTCGGGCTTCGCTACTTTTCCCCAAATGGAAACATTGCAGACAGATGAAAAGGGGAGGCGTGACTGAGAACGTTAGACATCAAACTCAGGGCAAACTGAAATAGCCTGTGTGTGTTTTTGTGCAGTACATGTAAGTGTGGGTATGTCGTGAATTAGAGTGGGTGGGCATGCATGTGTGGGCCTCATATGCAGAGGTGGAAGAAAGTCTTCGGTGAGTAAATACCACAATGTAAAAAATACTCACTCTGACATCTGCCCACAAATGCACGTCCATAGGTCCTGTGTGTGTGTGTGTGTGTGTGTGTGCGTGCATGGGTGTGTGTGTGTGTGTGTGTAGGAGAAAGTAAACGCGAGAGGATGAATAAATAGTCTGATAGAAATACTAAGCAACAAAAAAGCATTTCCTCCATATGGAAAATAAGGAACTATATCATACTGTCGATAAGGTAAACCGAATGCCTCACATGACAGAACTGACACTTTTCATTCAGACTTATTTGAGTTAGCTACACACACCATGTGCTATTGTTTTGATGGGGAATAGAATGGAGAGATGAGGGCTTCCTTGGAGCAAGTGTGATGATAGTGTGGCGATACTTAAAGTTGCAGTTGGTAATTATAATAAAAATAACTCGTTATCACATTTGCTCAAACTGTCACTATATCCTGACAGTAGAACACGGGACAGCTGATCTGTAAAATAATAAATCAGGTTCCTCTGTCTACTTTTAGTGCTGCTAATGACATTTGTAAGATTTCACCGCGTCCGAAGAAAAACAACCAATCAGATCCGAGGAGTCTCTAAATCAGCTGTCAGTCACTGCTCGTGAATTCCAATCAAACCGTTAAACTAGGCAGCGCTGATCAAATATAAATCAAGGCTCTGATTCTGCATTGCCTTTTTCTCGCCAGAAACATATTTTAGTTATTTAATCTGTGAACATGAGAAAGTTTGCGACCTAGCTGCCATGTTGTAAACAGTCCAAGCACCGCCCACCAACATGACAGGCAGAGCAAAACATAACAGGAAAATAATGGCAGATAAGAGTGTTCCTATGGGACCCCATCACTCATCGGGAGTCCTGCATCCAAAGTGTTACTTAAGGAAACTGTCAAAGCTGTCAAATATATTTAACATTTGAGATGTAGTGGAGTGTAAGTACTCAAGTAATGTGCCTCTAACTGCACTTCAGTCATCGACTGTAAGTAAGACGTGGACGTAGTCACTGTGACATCAACCACTTGTGGACTGTCTCCACTTCAACCAAATGCTGAAAAATACATTTTTAGGCAACAAATAAAAGTTACAATTAACTTGAATGCACTGAAAACACACTGAGAGGGTTAAAGTTATGAAATGAAAACACGGACAACCCCTAGACTGGTCAACGCCCTGGTAGCGACCTGTCAATCACTGTGTAGCCCCGCCCTAAAGCATACTCTGCTTTATGGTCTGTTTGACTCTAAATGGACCATAATTTACTAAATGAACATCATGCTGTATTGAAGAAGACTTGAAACTAGAGATTGAGACCATAAACTCATGTTTACAATGTTTACTGAGGTAATAAATCAAGAGAGAAGTAGAGTCATTTTCTCATAGACTTCTATACAACCAGAGGAGTCGCCCCCTGGTGGACACTAGAGAGAATGCAGGTTGGCTTCACTTTTCAAACCCCAGAGGTTGCCGCCTGATTTTAGCGCCGTACTTGTGTAAATGTACGTGTGTTTGTGTCGGGTCTCCTCAGAGGGCGGGTGTTCCTAATCTTAGCCGGCTGCCTTCTGCTCTGTCGATCTCACACTGTTTAGGAGAGGCTTATCTTGAACTCCAGCTTTGATATAACAAACACACACACACACACACACACACACACACACACACCTAGAGTTCAAACCGCGACTCTGCAAAGACAGCCGAAGAAGCAGACAGTGGACGGAGGGCAGGGCACTGATGCATGGACAACGCCAGGCAAAGATGTCATGAAAGAAATGAAGTGAGATTCCAGACATGGGGCTTTTGAAGAAAAGCAGCAAAAGGAACAGCGGGGGGGAGCGAAGTCAAACCCCCACGGAGGAGCCCCGACTCCCTGCTCTCCCCTATTGACTCCCCCTCCCCTCCTTTCTCTGCCCCCCCCCCGCTCCGTCCTCCCCTCCTCTCTTTGACACGCTGTGCGTCGGTCCTAGCCTCAGCCCAGCTTAACTCTGTCTCCGTCTTCTCCGGCCTCCTCTTTGCTCTCAGTCCTCCTCCTTCATCCAGTCCTCGACCTATCCCTCACCCTCTCCAGTTTTTTTGCTATTATCTCCCCCTCCCCCCTCCTATACTGTCACCCTGGAAAGCATTTTAGGGATGGCTTATTCTATGCTTGCCTCGCCGTCTTCGCACTAATGCAAGTGTTCAGCGGATTAAAGGGAGAATGTGTCGACCGCGCCATAAACCATTTCCATGGCTCTTGATCACAAAGTGGGGCTGACTCCTGACTACAGAGGCTGACAAAAAACACAACTAAAAAAGCATGACCTCATAACTAATTCAGCCGGTATTGATGAAATACTTGTACACGTATAAATATACGGACCCTAAATAAACCCCGGTTGCTGTCGCGGATGAGCCCAGTTCATTAGTTCAGCTTACATAAATATGCTAACGAGGCTCTGATTTTATTGGCCTCGTTTCGCCGCGGGGGGAACCGGCCGGATAAAACAGCCCGTTATGTAAGAGAGAGGGAGAGGACCGGCGTTTAACATCTGCCCCTTCGGTGGCGTCAAGCCCGTCAGGCGCCAATCACCCGCACCACGCCGTCCTCAAACTCATAGAGTGAGACGTAGAGAGAGACACAGCTCCATGGCCAAATCCAGATTTGGCAGGCCCCCCTGTGGGTGGGAGGGTGCATGAGTGTCTGTGTCCGTTGGTGTGATTTATTTTTTTGTCTCCCCCCTTTTTTTGTGCCCCGTGTCTTTGCCAAAGCTGAAATTTCATGGCTGTGGGGGACTATCAGAGGTGATTCGGAGTGCAAAGCTGAATTATTTCTTTTTTCGTGTCTGATATAAGCGCCCCGGGACGTGCGCGTGCGCGCGTCGTGGGTATTTCATGTGTTTTTCCCGCAGACGTCTCTCCTGAAACGTTTTGTCAGCCGTTTGTTCTCATTCCAGCGCATCAATGAACACAAAGGAGTGTACGGCAGCGAAACAGAGCGATCCGTTTTCTTTGCACGCGGGCCTAAAAAGCTGTCTGCTCCGATCCCACGCCTTCCACCAGGCCGGCTGAATTAGCGACTGGCTAAGAGCCGCTACCTTTTTGTACTGTGACGGTGATCATCAGCAGATATTACCCCGGGAACCTTTTGAAACGACTGGATAATGGAGAGATTGGTATAAATGACTTTGACTGCAGCGTAGCGGCGAGCTGAGTTTCATCAGAGACTTACCCCGCGGGCTGAGAAAGTAATTACCTGCTAAGATGAAGCCGTGGCACGTTTGTTTGTAATAAAGCTGCACATTCCGGGTCGGGGACAGAGCGGAGCTGTGAGGTCACATGGACCCGTATGGGTTTCATTTTTAACGACACGGCGTTCTCGCTGGAGAACAAGACCCGAACATTTCACATCCACTCGACAAAAGAGTTTGATGCACTTTGTTGGTTTCTAATTATTATTATTATTATTACTATACAAAACAGCATTATGCTGGCAGAGGAACAGAACAAGCTGGAAAACACACATCTGACATAGCGGGCCCTTTTTAGATCCAGAGCATGTTCTAACGCAGCCATTCCCAAAGACTGGTAGGTCGCAGAAGGTCTTTTATTTGACATTTACATCAGCAATAAACCATTGAATCTTCTTCTGATTGTGGTGGAAATTAAAGTATTTCCTTGTGAGAAATCAAAAGTATCTTAAGCTCTCTGTCGTTAAGAATTCATTACAGGATAAGATATAGAAAAACAGACTTTTTATAACATTGAATCTAATATAAGATAGGACTTTATTAGTCCCGAAGGAAAATCTTGTGCCAGAGTTTCATTAAAGAATAAATAATAGAATAAAAATATATATGAACAGTAGAATAACAATTATTAAATGTAAAAGAAATAATGCTGACACCATTGCAAAATAGGATATAATAGCAACAAGAGTAAGGTAAATAAATAAAGTAAAATCAACTAAAATAGAAACAGTAAAATACTACAAAGATTAAATACTAAGTGTTTACAGAGACTAATGGAAACTAAGATAGAAAAGTAATATCGAGCATGATGTTGAGAAACTAGTAGAGTTATATTGCACATAGATTAATACAAATCATATTGCATCTGGTGTGGTCATGAAAGGCCAGCATACATACTGTTTGTTTTACCGTTAAGAAGAACCTGTTCATTTTGTCTAAATGTTTTAATTTAGTCTTATTTATAAAATATTTGTTTTCAATGAGTGCATAAAATTAAATTGTGATTTATTAAACTGGTATCTCTTTGAAGTGGCTGGTTTACATATTCAACATAATACGAGGAGATGTGGAAATGATCACATCCATTTAAATGTGACTTTTGCACTCTGCAGCGCTCTGACATCATTTGAAATGTTTGGATCACACCAGTGAGAAACAATCCTACGCAGCCGCCACTGGAATTTAATCCTACAAATAGTATAAAACGAATAATGTTTTTTTGTAGCCAGATCTCTTTCTGCAACTGTGTAGAAATACCAAGTTTAAACCGAATAATTAGACATGCAAAAAAAAACTTTATTTAGAATTTGAATGTCAACGTCTTGAATGAAGCTTCGAACTACAGGGAGCTGCCCTAGAACTGTCTTCTATTGATGAGGTCCATATTGTGTTTACTGATTACACCATTTTGTATTATTATTGTTGTTATTATTATTAGTTGCTGCCCATTGACGGGGATGCTGAATTCATGTTGCCGTGGCATAGTGTGAAGTATGTGGCCTTTTGGCCGGTGGACCGCCTGCTTCCTCCGTCCCCTCAACAACTCCATTTGATTGCATATGAGCACACACACACACACACACACACACACACACATCATGTATGCCGAACAGGAACGCCAAGTAGCTGCTGACTTCTTTTAGTAACTTTGTTTTCCTGTTCAATATCAGTCAAATCAGTGCTGACTCATGCAGTTCTAAGAAGCATTTAACTCACTTTTTGTCAAATTCCTAAATGATTTCATCATTATTTGCCACTTTGATGAAGGTGCAAACTAAGCTAAATTAATAATTGACATATGTCATTTGTAGGAACTTAATCTTAACAAAGCAAGCTTCTAGCAAGCTCTTCAGCATCCATTGATGCTAACAATGTAACGATGCTGATTTAGTGGAACTGTGTCAAATTAATTCTCTTTCTTTGGCTACAGCACAGTTTTAATAAAAGCCTCGGATACTGGACACAAACTCGGGTATGGCAGCCATGTTTGCCGTAGGCGAGGTGGCTATGCAGCAATCCACACGCACACATCAAATAAGTGTGCTTGAACTGCCGCCATGATCATCCACACGTCCTCACATTGCCTACAAAAGATAACTTTTGACCATGAATAAAGCTCATCTTGCTTTACCGTCTGCTGTCACTTTTTTGTGCGTTTTTACTACGAAGTACGTACGGTAATGACTGTTCTAACAGCCAGAACCAGCTGTGCAATGCCGGGCCTGGTCTACGTATGTGAGCAGAGCTGTGGTTTCTGCTCCCCTCTCAAAGCTTTTTGTCAAATTTAAAAGCTGCTCTCCACATTTTCTAGTTGCTGCTCTCCACTCACTCTTCAGTCACACAACCCCGTCCTGTTTTTTCCACAGCACACGTGGTGAGGAGCTGCCTGTCCGATGCATTCAATGATGTAAAGGGAAATATAGGGGATGAATGCATAAATAATGGACAGACCCTAACAGACATGATTCACTCTCGGTGATTTAGCTATGGATGTAAGAAAAGATTCAGATTGAATGTCTCGACTTCCTCAACGTTTTGAGACGGGAGCATGAAGACGAGAGCATGCAGGGAAATACAACAAAAACTACTGAGGTTATTAGTCGGTGAATCTGTCTGAGCTACACACAGGTGGTGCATGACATTACCATTACAAAGATCAGCACGGTCAGTCGAACATGTCCGTGAGCTGTTTGGAGACAAAACACACATGGATAGAAAAAACAGTGCAGCATTTAGAAAAGAGAGAAATAATTTGGATGCAGATGCAGTTGGCTTAAGGGATGGAGCGATAGAGGAGTGAGAGTGATCACAACAGGTCCTTTGATTTTCAAAAAAGTCGCTCCATGCGGCGTAAAAGAAAATCATGCGATATTGTGTTAATATTGTGTAATAAACCAGCACAGTTCACTGATAGATTTTGGGCAATCACTGGGTATCTAAAGGTATTCAATCATCTCATTAAAGGGACACACCCCAGGTGAATCGGGTACAAAATGTAATTAATAGATTATCATCATGAAACTACCCTGGTTGATTATTTACATTAAGACAAATGTATGTTTAAATATACAAAAGAGGCATTATCTAATTAAATATGTGCTAATGTGCATACATTGGATGAAGCCACGTTCAGATTTCTTGTTTCATTTTGTTCACATATTAGAGCCAAATGTTTTTACAGAGATATATTTTTGTATCACAGTTTTACATCAGAAAATACTGTCAGCAGACATTAAAAAACATTTTCTTCATGTTTTTAGAAATAAAATGTATAAATAATATAAATGAATGATATATGAACATAACCACTCTGGCACAGAGTCGTTTAAAAGAACTATTTAGAGACAACGGCCTTTAAAGATATGTTTTATAAATTGACATACATTTACAAGACACTACAGGTGAATAGGGGAAACAAGTTATCTAATACATATCACCATTTAACTTTGCCAGTTCATTATTAACATTAAGACATTTATTTTTTTGTATTTTCTGAAATTCTATGTTTAAATATGCAAAGGAGTCATTATCTAATGGTAACTTTTGGTGAATTCAGTAGAAATCTACAGATCAAATAGACAAAGTAGTAAAATAAACACCTAAATGTGTTTTGTAAATGTTTCTTTCCACAAATCTGAAAGAAGACAATAAAATAAGCAACATAGCCCAAAATCTCCAAATCAAGCAGTGCATGAAAAATTTAGTTTTTGCCTAAATTCAGTGATAGATTAACATTTAACATGATAAATGATGATACATTGATCTAATATAAGTATTATTAAAAGTACCTATGGTAGAATAGGAGTATAACTATATCACAGCTGCATTAGAGCCTCAAGTCATCCCATATTTAAAAGTCCACCGCCTTTTTAAGCTGCTGAAATGTAATAATAGTACCTTGCTTCTGTTCAGCGAAAAGTAGTTGCAGCTAAACACCCCGGGTCTGGTATCTGCTGACAGGTACAGTGTGGCGGGGCTCTGGAGAACTGCCTCTTATTACAGAAGAACAGTGACCTTTAAAGCATCCCATCAGGCACTCTGGGTGTTCTCGCTAAAACATCTGTTACTGTAGCTCAAAGCCACACAGCGCCACCAGCACCACAACGACTCACAGTCCCGCTCTGCTCGCTTTCAGTTCTGCTCTGAAAACCTCACACAACTAGATTTCTTCTTTCTTTTTTCAGGAAACTGCAGTATTTTGCATAATACATAGTACGACGGGGGCCATACTCTCCTTTACTGTCCGCTCCTCTCGGATGGTCTGTATCTGCCGAGGAAGGGATTCGACAATCCGACTGGCGTGTCCGACCGCGTGCGTTTGTGCGGCTGATAAGCTTGATGTTTCGGTATCGGTCGTACATCTCGACAGAATTGCTGCCAGTTTGTTTACAGTGTAAAATCGGGATTATGGACCATGAGACTTTCGGCCCACTGGCCTCGCTGTGACTCCGTCCGCATACAGGGCTGAACAAAAACAGGCTTTGTCCCAGAGAGGCAATTTGGAACGGTGGTGTCGAGCCTGCCCCTCCTCCTCCCCTTTTGGCCACTGTGAGAAACATCAGAACAACTGCCCTGCAGACAAATATACAAAAGTGCTCTTTATGGAAAGTTCTGAAACTTTTGTCCCACACATTGGCCATGTTTGACTATTACTATTTAAAGCTACGACGAGGAACTTTCCTTTTGTGTCGATTGTGGCTCTCCCTGTGGACAAAAGTGGTAGTGGTTCCGAGAACAAGTGTCCCTTTAGAAGACCTCCAGTAGCGGGGCATTGGTTCTTATTGTGAACAACACATCTGTGTTGAAATCTGCAGGAGAGCTAGCAACGTTTGCAACTGGTTAGTAGGAAAAGCCAACATTCATTTGCAATACAATGCGTTCAGGCTCTATTCAGTAAAAATGAGTTATTGGGGTGCGTTCAGATGCAATCCTGTAAAATTTAGTTTTTGGTTGTGAAAACTTCAACAAATACAGTTTGAAGAAGATGTTTTCACTGCGATATGAAATGGATAATAGAGAGTGAATTATGAGCTGTTTAACTAAACAAATAACTATGCAAATAGCAATAAAGGAGTATATGTTAAAGTATATGGAAGTATTGTTTTGTCTTTGGTTTTTACCATGGTATCAAATTGGTATTGAAAATCGTGAGATCGTCTTACAGGCACACCAAAATGTTGATATTTTCTGAATTACTGAGGCTAAAGAAATATATAAATAGATGGATAGAGGATAGTATATAGAGAGAATATATGAACCCTTAGTTCTATCACAAAATGATAGATATAGTTGTATATAACACTGGGAAAATGACAAGTTATGAATTTGAGAGGGGCAAGTCAATCTAGTTCACCAACAGTTTCTCAGTTTAGCAGTTGCTGCTAATATCCAACACATTCTCATCCCAACTCGTCATACTGTCACCTGCTCAGGAACCCCTTGGCATCACTTTCTAACACACTGGGTAGCCCTACACGTCACACTATAAAGCTCCACTACGGTTGAATTAAACACGTGGTTAACGTTGGGAATTCAAACAAAAACACTTGCTTAAGTCTATGCAACATAACCACCTAGTTAGGTTTAGAACAACATCATGGACATAACATATGGACAAATATCGCTAACGTAACTTCAATAACTCAACAAGGACACTAACTCAGGCCTCCTGGTTGAAAGTCCTGCGTTTGTTTTTGTATCACACCCTCATAGTATTGTCGCAGACCGTCTTATAATGATGCAGATAGGTTCACATTGGAGTTACTTGAAAGCGTCTCATACAGACGCAAACATCTTTATTTTTATTAGACGGCAAGGGGCTTGACAAAGTGTCGGTATTTGACGACTTGGGAATGAGAAGGAGCTGTAATATCTTTTTCAAGCATCCAGCAGAATTCCTTTTACACATCTATAATAAAACAATTAAAAAAGCTTTTAGTAGCCAAGTTAAAGTGCCCTGAAGGTCGTGAGTGTGCAGCAGTTGTGTGTTCAGTAGCAAACTACATTTGAAGACCTCTGTCTCCAAATTGGCAATTTCACCCAGTAAGATGTGACAACAACAACAACAACAAGCATTCCTCAAAGTGGTCTTTGAGCAGACAGCTGTTGGGATGTTAAAGGGAACGCTACATGAAAAAAGGTTGGAGATGATTATATTACTCTTCATATTCAAACAGCTCGCTATTTACGTTTTTACTTTATTAATTGAATTGATTTTTTCTCTCATAAAATGACATATTCCAATGTATTTACTTTGCATGTAACTTCTTGAGGAATAAACCACCATAACTGGCTTTCCTTGTAGTCATTTTGGTCCCTTAAACAATCCCCATTCTTCCCTCTTCTGTAGCCTGTAAAATTACACCTCTAACACTGACCGAGTCCCCCCCCCCCCCCCCCAGGACTCACGCAATTATCGATCAAATCAAAAAAGCCGAAATGCCAGCGGGGAATACACACTTCAGCGGGCCGATTTATCAAAGGTCGACTGTTAATGAAGTCGCACCAGGCAGACGGAGGGGGAAAGAAAAAAATGTCAAAGTGACATGCAGGGATTTCAACCGAGACTAGAAATCTGCTAAATAGATCGACGCCCTTGCGATTTGCTTTGATCGTCGTTGTAATCCTACTTTGGGAAACGCTTCAGGAACACCATACCTCTATTTTTATTCATGTTTTCACATCTTATTGTTACAGTTTTATAAGAAAGCAAATGTTCTTGATTCAGTGGGTTTGATGAAAAGACCAGAGGACCTTGTCAGATCAGGACAGCCTCTGGCAGAGTTCCCTGTCTAGCGCTGGTAGACTGGTAAGAGTGTTTTCAGCCTCCCAGTCACGGAATTGGGATGACTTCTACTTTTTGCTGCCATACCGTGACGGCAGCGTGTCCCCTGTATAAAACAACCGTCAGCATGTGCGCCATACCGCATTGTGCTTCATTTCTGTGCTATGCTCGCACGTATGCATGCATATACTGCCTCTCTCTCTGTGTGTGTGTTTCTATGTGTGTATGGTGGTAGCGTGAGCAGCAGTGTATGTTTTCAGTGCTTCCGTGACTAGCCAGGAAGCCCCCCTGCTGTGCTGCTGAGTGCCTCCCCTTCAGACGCATTAAAATAAGATGAGTGTGTCTATGCGTGAGCGTGCAGCAGTGTGTGTGTGTGTGTGTGTGTGTGTGTTAGAAGTGGAGAGTGAAAAAGATAGTAGAAGAACAGACAAATAAAAGAGAGATTAAATGATTGCAAATTTACACACACACACACACACACACACATCATGAGGCAATCTCACACATGCAAGCATGCCTGTACATGTGTGTGTGTGTGTGTGTGTGTGTGTGTGTGTGTGTGTGTGTGTGTGTGTGTGTGTGTGTGTCGGAGTCCCCGTGGGCCATTAAACTAAGATGAGTGCCATGTTGGATGGCAGAGAGGGAGAGATGGCGGTGGGAAGAGGGAGGGAGGAGATGTGTACATGGAGGGTAATTGGCTCTTAAGTGCAGCACGCGTCTTTACCCGAGAGCCTCTCTCTTCTCTCGTCTCCTCTCATGGCCGCTGTTTTTGTCGGGCGGCAAACTCCGTCCACTTATCTGCTCAGCCAGCAATCGCTACAACCTTAAGCACACACACACAGTCTTTATCACCGACTTGCATGTTTTTCTTAGCCTCCCGCTCCGTACGGCTCTCTGTTCTTACTCCTTGTCTGCGTCCTGCATGCGTACGTTCATCGGGGGGGGGGGGGGGGGGGGGGATTGTTGCCTACCGGCGTTGGCGTTTACAGGCAGGGAAAAAAAAAAAATGGCAGGGATGTCGTTTTTTTTACCTAAACGACAGCACAAAAGTAGTGAAGTACACCTGACCTGTTCACTCCCTCTTGACTCAGTATTCACATCCCTCCCCCCCAACAACCCTTTTCTCTGTCTCTCATTTGAATACAGGGACCACTGGGGGATCTGTCAAAGAACCAGAGGTCTCAAAGAGACGGCTGTCCCATCCCCAACTGACACCTGTCCAACATCGTTCTCCATCCATCCCTTCACCTCCTCGATTCATCCCCTCATGCCTCACTCTCCTCCCCTCATCCTTAAATCCCTCTAGCCACAGCCCTTCATCCCCTTATCCCTCCATCCTTCACCCTCTTCCCCTCATCCCTCACCCTTATCCCTCCATCTCTCTAGCCACAACCTTTCATCCCTCATTCCCTCACCCTCTTCCCATTACCCCTCTATCCCTTTAGCCACAACACTTCATCCTCTCACTCTCTTCCTCTCATGTTTCCATCCCTCTACCCAAAACCCTTCATACCCTCATCCTTTCATCCCTCTACCCTCATCCCTTCATCCCTTCTCCTCCCAGTAACACCTACATGATGCAACAATGTCTTCTCTGACAAGCTCACAGCTTGCAGATCACCTTAATGTCTCTTCATTTATTATTATTAGTATCTGGTGATGTCATCAGGGTTATTTCAGCCTGGGTTTGGAGAATACAAACTCATAATGGAAAGCCTGCAAATTGGGGGTTGTGGAGTTTGAAAGATGGGGATGTTGCTGGAAGCGTCTAAAGAATAGTCACTACAAAGACGAATTGTTTGGACCTAAACTCAGGCATGGATGGATGAGTAGACAGACCTACCAAAAGACACACGAGTGTAGAGCGACACAAAATACAAGAACGAAGGGGCAAAACAACCTAAATGAGACACAAAAAGACCAAAATAAAGACATTAAATCACCCCAAAGAGTCACAAAACACTTCAAACAGACCCACAACGACTACAAAGAGACACAAAAAAACTACTTTAATGACTTTAACGAATAAGTAACAATATAACTTTAGAATGACATAGTTGTACAGTAATAATAAAAAACAACTGGTAGTAATATAAACTTTACCTTGGATAAGAACGACATGGAAAGATTTGTACCTGTAGTGATGCGATAGGATCCGGAATATGCAAAGGGTGTATATTTAGAAAATTGAGGGGATTCTCTCGAGGTTCCACTTCCTGTCGGGCTCGCTCTGCTCTGTGCAAAGAGCCCTGTGTGTGCGTTCAAAAAATAAAAACTGGGCCCGTGTTTTTAGTGGATAAAAAGCGCACTACGCACTATGTAACATTCAGCCTGTTCGCAAAAACCTACGAAAGATAATGCTCCGTAATATTTGGGATGTTCGCCACGTAACTTTTCGCAAGATATCATACAAACGTAAGAGTCGTAAGAGAATACGTTGGTTACGTCTGGTGGCGTCACAAGCATCGGCAGCCGCAGCACAGTGGGAACGCAGCCGCAGCACAGTGGGAACGCAGACGCAGCCGCAGCACAGTGGGAACGCAGACGCAGCCGCAGCACAGTGGGAACGCAGACGCAGCACAGTGGGAACGCAGACGCAGCCGCAGCACAGTGGGAACGCAGCCGCAGCACAGTGGGAACGCAGACGCAGCCGCAGCACAGTGGGAACGCAGACGCAGCCGCAGCACAGTGGGAACGCAGACGCAGCACAGTGGGAACGCAGACGCAGCCGCAGCACAGTGGGAACGCAGACGCAGCCGCAGCACAGTGGGAACGCAGACGCAGCCATAGCCGGTGAAACGCAGGCAAATTAGGACATCTTTAAAATAATCAATTGTTTTTGTTTTGTCGTAAAAATGGTAGTTGCATCTGTGCTGTGTTGTGTGTTAGAGTCCCACTAGGGGTCGCTAAAGTGAGACATTTTCCTATACACATGGACTTTGTCAGATATTCTTTTGAAGTGGCGCACAGAGACCTTTGCAACGTTTTCCATACATTACATGTTCACGATTTTTTTAGACAAAATCTGTGTCCCAAATAAAGATTAAGAAGTTCGAGATTTTCGAGTTTCATCATTAACTTGATAGAGTAAGATGTCTCCTATCCTTGGTAAATACATAACAGTACAGTCACACTAAATGGACTGAGCTAGAATCTCGCTGCTCGATCCTGAAATAAAACTTCCATTGTGTGCGACTCCACCAAAGTCACCTGACAACCTAAAGCGACGAGATGACGTATCTGATCACAGGAGGCGTAGGTGGCACCCGGTGGCCTGGCCACATTCCGTCTGGCTCCATCCTAAACCTGGCTGTCCTGAGGCGTTATGGACTTGAATCTGGTCCATGACCTTTTTCACATGTCTGCCCCCCACCCAGCCCCCCCTCCCCATCTTGCTCCCTCTTTGTCTAATGAAGCAGACATGGAACAAAACTCCTGCTCCTGCTTAGTTAAAGATAATTTAGCGCACCTCTGCTCCATGCAAAAAAACAGAAAATAAACTTTTAGCGTACTCCCTGGATTCACACCAGGCAGTGTGTGTGGAAAACGGCACAAAGTCCTTCATTTATACTTCAGCAAATAGCTGCTTCCAAATGTGTGGCTCACCCGAGTACCGTCTGTTACTGAGTTTGCATGAAAGCTTGAACTTTAGTTCAGTTCTTTTTCTTCACCAGACACAATGTGGCGGCAAACACTCTGTCCCCTCGGCGCCCTTAAATAACATCTGGTTAGCGCTGTTAGCATTTGTTCCAAACAACCAGGGGGACCCAATGGGCTGCGAAAACGAGCTTCGCGGCGTTCCTCCCCTGACGTGAAAAGCATCTGGTAAAGACGACTAACCAATTAAAATACAAAATATCATATTTTGAGAATATGTCGTCCGTTGGTGGAATAACAGGGATGCGTGTTTCTGTGTGGCCTCAGGGTCTCAGGGTCTCAGGGCCTCAGGGTCTCAGGGTCTCAGGGTCGTCGGACCTTTACATTGCGACATGGTGACACATCAGAGCAATGAACGAGTGAGGACAGAAGCAATCGGCACATGCGAGGCCTAACTCAACACATCTTTAACTAATCCTATCATCCCACTGTCCCTCCCCCGTTTCCCTGTCGGTAATAAGAGTCCCGACTTAAAGCATTCACGGAGGAGAGATAAGCCCTCAGCTCTGGGAATTTCGTTTTTATTTTTTTTTTACTCCCGCAATGATAAACAGCTGCCGGAGAAAGAAGAAAAAAAAGAATAATAATATTCCTCAACAGAGAGAGAAACGGCTAATGTTCATGATTTCTCCAAAACAACTCTATTTCTGACCTCTCCGTAATCCCCAGAAAGTCTTTCAATTAGAGAATGGCTGAGATTCCCCCTATTACTGAGCGCCCCTGCTCCGAGACAGACCGGGGAGAGAGGCAGATAATTGGCCAATAAAAATGTAAATAGGATGGTGGAGCAAACCAGCATGTGATGTGGAGGAGAGGGGGGGGGGGGGGGAGGTTTTGGGGGATAATCCACTGTGACAGGTTGTGTTGGTTTTTGTTGATTGCTAATTGGATGCTCACGGGTTCTTTCCTGCACAAAAAAACGCACAGACTTTATTATTGATTATTGAGCCGAATGAGACATGGAGGGGGGGGGGGGGGGTTGGTGGTCCACGAGTTGTGGTTTGGGACCCTCCTCCCTCACCTGACCTCCAGGGCGATGGTCTTGGGCAACAGGTGAAAACGCGTGGAAAGACATGGTTGGATTTGTTTCTGGTAGAAGTTCAGAGCAGGGGTCGGACCTGTAATTGGATTTGACAGCAGGCAATATGAGGCTTTAATTAAAACCGTCTGATCTGATCTGGTGGAGTCCAGCTCCAAAGAGATGGGTGTGGATTCATGCCGTGTGTATAATTACGTGTCTATTGCGAGGTTCATCGTGGCACACAATAGAGGACAGCTTTGATCAGATTTAATTAAGCTATATTAATATGTTTTACTGTATTTACTTTTCTACTTTTCTAGTTATAACTTCTGTTCTGTTTAAAGGAGTGGTTCAACACAGGGCTGGGCCATAATTCATTAGGATAAGTTATCTTCTTTCAATGGAATCACAGTGATGAAATCACACCTTTCACATTATAAATAGTCATTTAAACCATTGTTGATTAAAAAAAAGAATATATTAGTTAGTGCAGCTTTTAATGCTGATTGTTCAAATGCGTCCGTTTTTTTTACCTCCCTAAAAATGTAAAAAATATTAATACATTTTGGATTGATATGAGACATCCAAATAATCCAAATGAAAGATAGCAAATATCATCATTGGCATTCAAATGGAAATCAGTCCAAATCTCCATTTTATGTCTGGAAATTTATAAAAATAGAAAATAAATTAGGACACAAATCAATTCCAAATCCATTGTCTATTTTAAAAAATGCAAAGTGAATTATTTCCTCATTTCACGAGAAGTAGATGGAAGAAAAATGGAGAAATACAAAAATGTAAAAAGAAAACGTTTCAGAGAGAATGGAGCAGATGACTTTTCTTTTTTGTCTTCACCCTTTGGAGTGACGTCCCTCTGTCACCACGTCGTCGTCGTCAGGCGGGAAATAACAAGCTGAGGATTTAGTTCCGCGTGTGTGTGTGTGTGTGTCTCCTCATGCACAAATATGCAAATGCGTGTGTCGAAGCCTTTCGTCGGATGGGAAGAGCTCTTCATTAAGGCGGCGTGCCGAGGGAGAGCCTCTCCTTCCCGTTTCCGACCCTCTCCGTTTGTCCTGATGAGAATTCACTCACAAAATCACTCACAAGTGGCGGGATACACGCCGGACTGACTTCATTCACCGATTGTTTCATCATATTTCTTTCAAACCTTCGTGTCTCGCTGATCTCCCAGCATGCCACTTTGATACGTTTCATCACTCAAACGGAAAAGTCGGCACACTTAGATATCAAACAGAGAGGGAGGGAGAGAACAGTAGACGTCTCTTTTATTTGTTTTTTTTGATAAACAAATAATCGTGTTGAGGGATAGAGAGGCAGACAAACAGCTGGTGCAGCAAGTTCCACTCCCTCACATTTTCTCTTACAAAGGGCTCGTAATCCTGAAGACATCCTCTCTGAATCAAAAGGATCTTTTCTTTAAACCAGGACTCGCCTCTCTCTCTCTCTCTCTCTCTCTCTCTCTCTCACGGGACGCCGAGCGACATCTGGTCTGTTTCACAAAGTAACACAAACCACTGCCTGTCCACTGTGCGTTGGCATTCTTGTTGTTTCCCGGCGGAGAGCGATTCAAACAAACATTGCGAAGGTGAATTGTTTTTCTGTTGCTTTGTTGTCAATATTCTCCGTATGAATTGAAATGCATTGACAGTGTATTTTCACGTCATGTATGCGCATGCATGCAGAGAGAACCCTCCAGCCCCGTAACAATAGGCCTCCCCCGAAAGCCACGGTGTATTTTCAACTGACAATGATTAAAGGTTCTCTATGTGACATTTTGAACAATAATTAAGCAGCGAACAACTATTATCTTTGTAAAGATGTAGTTGAGTAACGTCTACCATCTCCCTGTGTGTGTGTTGGAATCCAAGCTTCTCTGTGCTTTGTTTACGCAGCCGGTCCGGCAACGTGTGCACGTGAGTGCACGTGAGTCCCTCCCTTCAGCTTTAATCCGCAGTCCAGACCAATGGGTGACGTCACGGCGACTACCTAAAGCTCTTATATACAGTCTATGGTGGTATATATAGCTCCTTTAAAGTGTGCATATTTTAGGTTCGAAGAATTCTGCTCCATTATGAGAACGAGGGGGGGCCCTGATGAGGCTTCATGAAGTAAAGTAATGAAGGTATATGTTGTGACTGTATACCAAACAGGTAACGTTTCAGTGACCTTCAGTGTTATAAAAACAGCAAATGAAAAATTGCTGCTGTCATTTCCAATGCTGATGTAACATTGTATCACAACGTACACGTACACAAGCCTACCATTTGGGTTATATATGCATGTGTGTGTGTGTGTGTGTGTGTGTGTGTGTGTGTGTGTGTGTGTGTGTGTGCAGGGGAGGAGGCGGGGCCTGGACTCCCTCCATTCATCTCTTTACGTGTTAGTTTCACTATCACAGTCTTCAATTTCATGAATGTTGGGTGGAATGATGTATCTCACCACTGTGTGCAAGTGAACATTTGTGTCTCTCTTGGTGGTGTGTCCTTAGTTTTTTTTCTGGGTAAAATCTAGTAACTCACTCAAGTTCTTGAGACAGTCAGACCAGAGACGAGTCTGTTATTCAGAGGCAATAATGTAGCCTACAATATTATCAGTCAACTACTTTCATGCTTCATAATCCCATTAAAAATTGTTATTTGTGGAAGTAGAACTTAGGAAAATCCAGTTCCAGACGTAACGTTTTAGGGGAAACACTTTTATTCTTGCCATTCAGCAGAAAACATTAACTTCAAGTCAAAAAAACAACAACTTGTGACTGACTGGAAATATACTTGAACATGTAACACATACTTTTGTCCCCCCTGATAAAAACATGACAGTAGCAAGAGGACTTTTATTTTGAAGAACCTCTAGAACGTGACTCAAAGACGCAACAATGCCGCCGGTAAAGTAGGTGGCAGAGCGCAACCTCCGCAGCAACGGTTGCAATCTGCCACAAAACAGAAAGAACAAGAGGAATTGAGTGCCTGTGATATTTTGAGGATAACACAAAGTAGGTTGCTTTGAACCATGTATTAGGATTCCCTGGGGCAGCTGTGGCGTAGAGATGGAGCGGATCGTCCTTCAGAACATCGGTGGTTCGATTCGTCCAGTCCACGTCCATGGCACACGGCAAGACACTTAACCCCAGCTCCCGTGAGCTGTGCCTGCCACGTGTGAAATGGGTGAATGACACTTTGAAAGTTGACTGGTCGGAAAACTAGAAAGTCCATTTACCATTTACCATAGGCTACTGACGCCTACAGTCATTTTGACTCACAGACACCTTTGCTCCGGGCTGCACTTTTTCGGAGGTGGTGAAGTAAATATTTCTGTGGACAATGAGCCACACAGTGGTGAGATTTACGCCCGATCTGAAGAGTTTACTGTCAGTTTTCGGTTTTCCACCTCCGATGATGAGTGCCGATCAGCCGCCTCTCTAAACTTGAACTCATCCAGAGCGAGTCCCAAACGTGGACTCTGTGTCTCTTGTGTCTGAAGGGGATACTAGCACATCAGCAGAGCATTGCACAGGAATGCACTGCACACTATGGGACAGGTAGATTTCATCTCCAGAAAGATTCTGACTTCTCAGTAATTCATGGAGAAACTGAAAGTGAAAGTTTTCACAGCTTATTTACTTCATTGATTCAGCTATAGGTATTATTGAATGAATTACACACACAAATGCGGCCTTACACGGAGCCTCTACAGGGAGGGTAAGTTTGTAGGACGCCGTTTATCTCTCCATCTTCTCCTCTCTTTACGCTTTTTTCTTTTTACATCTCTCTTTCATCAGGTTCACCAGAACCCCTGAGAAAAGTCTAACCTCAGCATGAACCCACATCTCACCTCAAATATGACAGCTTACACTCCCCTCTCATCTCCCTGTTCTGCTCTAGCTCTGACACAAAGAGGAAGGCAGTCACACACTCACACATCTCAGTTTTCCTCTCATCTCGACACTCGCATGCACAGGAAAGTTTTCCACTCGTCTCTTCTTCTTCTCTCACTCTCTCTGTCACACTCACTCTCACACACACACACACACACACACAGGGGTGCTCAACTTTGAGAGGAGACGGTGAGAGGGGAAGAGGAGATGGCACAGAGAAGATAGAGCTGAAATGTACGATCTGTCAGTGTGACCTTTGATGGTGGCAAAGCGTGAGAGCGCAACCGCCGTCTTTACCCTCATCTCTTCCTCGCTCGCTCTCTGAAATATTTGGATGAAGAGCGACTGGTTTGTTTCAGGATGTGAGAGGAGTATCACAGCTGGTCGCGTAGTGTCGGCAGATACGACCAGTCGATGATTTGGTGTGTATTCAAAGTGTTCTGTAAAGGAAACTTGGGTTTCTTGTTAAGACTAAGTAATTTGATTTGTATTAATTACAAGAACATGAGTAAAGGCCTTGACACACCGGGGGTGTGACGAATACAAAACACAAAGTTCTATGTCTAGGGCTTTTATTGTAAAATGTATAAGAACGGAAGGAGCGGATCTGGTCTACCGGGAATTAATCGCACGAAAAGAAGAAAAAACGTCCCGAAGGCCTTTAGAGTCTCCAACCACACTAGCGGCTGTGCGGCTGCACTTAAGCCGTCCACAAACGGTCACGATTAGGCTTTGCCTCCTGTGTTTCTGTGTCTGTGGCTCCGCCCTGGTCTCCTCCCGGCTCCCTGCCGATTTCTCATTCACTACACCTGCGCTCAATCACCTGCCCCTGGTTTTTCCCTCTGCCAACCCCACACATATATACTCCCCTGCTTTCCCTGTTCGGGTGCCAGATTGTCTTTGTTCTACCCCGTGTGTTCATCGGTTTCCAGCAGTACTCTCTCGTGTTTATTTCTATGGTTTGTGACTTTGCTTTATTCTCGGTTTTTGGATTTTTGCCTGCTACCTATCGGACTTGTTTGCCTTTACGGACTGGCTTCCTGTGTTTGACTGCTTGGTGCCTAGAGATAGTGATGGCGAGATGAAGCTTTATGAAGCATTGAAGCTTTCCATCCAATTGCTTCACTCATGGGCCGAAGCTTCATGGTGCTTCATTTGCTCTACTGCGCCATCAAGTGGACAATAAATGTAAAACAGCAGAGTGATTAAAATGACACCATGGCTTTGGTGTGAAGCATTGAATTGAATAAATGAATGAATGATGTTTGTGATGCGTGATACATAACTTATGAACTTATTAATATGGTGTCTGTCTTTATGATACAATGGCGGGGTCAAAAGGGAAAGTGGAAACAAATTGCGGAGAGGGTTGTGATGTGAGAAGTTTAAAAAAATAAATAATTAAAGTTAGGAACTTTGACTTCTGCATTTAACCCATTCCCTAGTTTAATGGGAGCAGTGGGCTGCTGAGAAGCTCCACGTGAGCAGTTAGGGGTTCAGTGTCTCACTCAGGTTCATTTCGGCACATGACATGTAGCAGTCAAGGATCGAACAGCCGATCTTGCAGTTACCGGATAACCCTCTCTACCCACTGAGCCACGGAAGAATGTGCTTGTGATATTTGGTCTGTGACTGTCCTTATTTTACTAGGGACAACATGTAACACGTAAAACATTGTATTCATTTTTATTTAAAAAATAACAACAAAGAGGCTCTTTCTTGCTGGTTCCATTGCAGAAAAAAGAAGCTTGAATAGTTTGCAAACAAACGCGCAGTAAAGTCCTAAGTACACAAAATGTGACCGGGGATCCATTGCGTTTCGCTGCCCCTTTTATTTCGAATCACACGCCAAACCCGTGAACCATTTCCTGAATCAGTCACGTGGTACCGGCGGTTCGCGAGGCTTCGAACGTCACCACCTACGTCATCAACACAAGCCTCGATACGCGCCTCATAAAAATCTTCCTGGATTACTCGACACAAGCTTCGAAGCCTCGACACGAAGGACACATCACTACCTAGAGACCTTTCCTTCTACCTTACCTCGTCTCCTGTGTCTGCTCTTGAGTCTCTGTTCTACCCGTGAACCGTTACACAAACTTACTTTTAACTAAGTATTAACATGAGCCTTGCTCTTCCTGCATTTGTTGGGAGTGTGCTAACATGCTAATAATTATATTGCTAACATGCTGACGTTTACCATGGTAAATGTCTTATTTGTCCGTGTTAGCATGCTAACATTTGCTGATTAGCACTAAACGCGAAGTACAACTGAGGCTTGCGGCAATCATCAGTCATTTGAAGGTGTTTGGTCATAAACCAAAGTACTGGACAAATATTAACTTTTAACCTGAAAAAGGAGGTTTGTGAAAAGTTCAGGGGTCACCTTAGCTATTATAATTCATAAGTCTGTACCAAATTTAATGGCATCCATCAAAAACCAGTGTCCATTACAAACCATGAGTTTTGTTTTGACCTTACATCTTTGAGAAGATTTCCACTTTTGAAATATACATAATACCATAATGTTGGATTTCATACATTTTGGAGTTAATCCCTTCAATAAGGTTTAGTTTTATGGTTTTAAGAGGGCTTTTCCCTGTGTGTGTGTGTGTGTGTGTGTGTGTGTGTGTGTGTGTGTGTGTGTGTGTGTGTGTGTGTGTGTGTGTGTGTGTGTGCAGATGGAGAGCTCAAAATAGTTCTAACACAAAGCAGTTAATGAGCGGCTTTCCCCGCCTGATCTGCTGTGATGTCTCATCCTATTTTCAGAATGTGACGATAAAGCCTTTTCTTCTACGCTCATGCACACAGATGTTGATGTTCAGTAATTGATGCCGCACCTTGTCACCAATTAGTGATACTCCCAGTTCCGATCTTATTCCAGAGACTGTTTTAGTTTGTACTCTATATATCCTCCTTCTCTTTGAATTATCTGTGACGTGTTGTCTTCCTACACATCAGGTAAGAACATTGTTGTTTTACAATGACTGTGGAGCATGGTATGCTTACATATGATTGTCCTCACCAGAAACGCAACAGCATTGGTTCTTTTATTGAAACACCTAAAGCAACGGTTTGTATTACTCCAATATAACTTTAATGTAAACCCATCTGCATCATTATGAGACGCTCAGAGCGAAGGACTAGGTATTGAGTAGCGATGAGTCCTAAGGGTGGATGGGACAAACAAACACCGGACTTTAACTCAGGGGGCCGGCGTGAAACCAAAAGTCAAGTGACTTTTACTGACGACTTTATGCCGTCTGTAGCTTAAGTTGCGTCACAAGCGTACTTATTTCCAGCCAAACCGTGATGTTTTTTCTAACCCTCAGTAGCTTCGCTACCTAAACCTAACACGACAGCGTTTCACAACGTTAACCACGCGTAAACCTTCAGCGTCAAGATCACTCCGCGAAGATCTACCTACCACCCACGAAGATCTACCTACCACCCACGAAGATCTACCTACCACCCACGAGGATCTACGTACCACCCACGAGGATCTACCTACCACCCACGAGGATCTACCTACCACCCACGAGGATCTACCTACCACCCACGAAGATCTACCTACCACCCACGAGGATCTACCTACCACCCACGAGGATCTACGTACCACCCACGAGGATCTACCTACCACCCACGAGGATCTACCTACCACCCACGAGGATCTACCTACCACCCACGAAGATCTACCTACCACCCACGAGGATCTACCTACCACCCACGAGGATCTACCTACCACCCACGAGGATCTACGTACCACCCACGAGGATCTACCTACCACCCACGAGGATCTACCTCCCACCCACGAGGCCAAATATGACGAGTAGGGGTGCCTGTTGCCATGGCAACAGAGTTTTCCTACAATTGGAGCATTTAGGTTCATGCTTTATCATGGAAACGAGGGAGGGGACATGGGGGAGAAGAAAAATAGATGGATGAAAAGAAAAAGCTAAATACTTTTGCTTTCTTTGCGTTCTCTTGCAAAAATTTGGATTTATTTGTCTTAGAGTCCCTATGATAGCTACAGTAGCTTAGAAAATAGCCATATGGGGCACTGAATTTGATGAATTTACTGTTCAGCAGACCACAAATCAGACAAGAAGGTGCTAGCTAGTTACTTGATTAGAAGCACATAACTTCTAAGTACAGCTTCCCTTCAATTATTTGTAAAGTTGTTCCATATCATATATGTTTCTGAGCAGTGAAGCAGAATGCAGTATCCTGTTTTGAAATTCTGTGCATGCTTTCTTGATCTTTCTCCCAGCCCCTCCTTACACATTCACATCTCCTCTTGCACGTCCCAAAGCACCTGCACTTTCTTGACCAGCTCCAGACTTGGACCCTCTGGGGCGCACAAAGCGAGCCGGGGCCTGGCTATAATGCCCCCGTTGTTGCCGGCCTGCTGGCTCCAGAGCCTGGGAGTAGATTCCATGCCTCCATTCCCACTCTGTGACACTCCATCCAGGCATACCTGCACGCAAGACAATCTCCTAAGAATGTCCAAGCTTGTCTAAAGGGTTGTTGTTGCTTGCTGCTTTGTCTCATGCCATTCCCAGACTGCCGCGAGGCCCAGGGCCAGACCTCAGGGAGTATCGGTTTGTCGCACAGAAAAGCAGAAATACATTTTTCTTTGTTTACGTGGGAATTCTCCGGCTCGGCTTACCTCTTTCCCTTCCCTTTCATGTCGGGAAAGCAATGTCTGAGAGCGATACGACAGGAGAAAGGAGAGCGGGAAGAGGAGTGGTAGCGAATATGATGTACTGAGAGGGTGCAAAAGTGGAAAAGAAAAAGCAGGGGGGGCGGAGAGGGAAGATGCGAGTAAAAGGTGACCAGAGGTGGTGGAGTGCAGTCGAGAGATGGGGAGAATGAAGAGCGGCGAAAAGATGGACAGGGTAGATTTTGTCTCCCCACCAGGGTGCCGTCAGGTTTATAAATAACAGTAATCAATGGCTCAGCTGGCTCTGTCCTCTGCACTAATTGCTGTAAGTGTATAAAAACCAGCACATGCAGTTGTTTTTTCCAGGACAGCATAGTTATAGAGCTTTGTCTCGCGCTGTTTCACATTTGGACCTCATGTGATTAGTTGATTTTGCATGTTGCACTAAGTGTTAGAACGGTGGTTAGAACATGGCACTGTATTTTCACATAAATGGACAAATAGGGGGGCGCCCTGGTGGCTCATCTGGTAGAGCTTATCTTTAGCTGTACAACTAATAAAGGCAATAAATACATTTAAAAAACTCTACATTTTCTGCATTCCCCTACTCTCTTTCCCCACATGTCCACCCCCGTCTCGCCACACTGTCATTGTCAAATAAACGGCATAAAATGCCCCAGAAATAATCTTTTAAAAGTTGGCATATCAACTCCCTGTGTCTTTGATGGATTTCAGCTAGCAGGAGAGGCTCCCGCCGGGAGCGGCAATAGCTAAGTCCCGCCTCTCATTTGCAGACTGGCCTATCATACTGTAGCATCAGCCAACGCTGACCAGGGTCCGACAGCTATCCGGCTCTGCTGCATTAACACACTGATCAGTGATGCCATCAGATTTTCTCCATTTTCAGGCTGGTTTAGTGGATTTGGAGCTAATAATGGTTTAACTTTGTTTTATATGTTTCTAAAATGTTAAGTTTTTGACGTTAAACATCAGCAGAGTCTTCTATGCTACGCTAGCTACTGAAGTTATACTGAATGTAAACACATGCTGCTTTTGCTTTTTAATGATTGTAACGGTGAATAAAGACCTACAATAAAGACCTACCCGGCTTCACAGGAACAGTGTCGGTCCTTCATGTCATCGCCACGTGATGTGGACGTTCACTTCTACACTTTCAGCTGGATTCAATTCAAAACACATGATGGCAAGTTTGTCTCTTGATTTGAATATGTCGGTGGCTATTTCACTGTAATTATGTATCAGCAGCCTCTGTGATACACTTAGGACTCTGGACCCCTTTTTTCTCACACTGATTAAATTCTAGATGGGTGTATGAGCGACTCTGTGACATTACGTTTTTGTCCAACACTTTTCCCACAAACCTTCCAAGTAAGCCTGGTGTGAACTCAACAGATTCAATTCATCTTCACACATACCTCCCAACAGCGTTTGGGCCAGGGACTTGTCCTATATTCCAGCTCTACTTGGCAGGTGTTCACTGTCTTTGGGCTAACAAGCTCCAAGACTCCCAAGTCTCCTGTAGCCCTGAACATTCTGCTGGATTATGGTTTTTTCAACAGCATTTAATACAGTTAAAAGTGTTCATTTTGTCAGCTATTTTCAGAGATAGTTCTAGTCTTAGTCCTGAGATCAAAAGTCCATGTTAGTCAAGGTCATGTTTAGTCCCACTAATCTTCATTTCATTTTCAATTCATGAACATCTTAGTGTAGCTGTAGTCGACGGAAACATGTTACATTATAGTAATCCAAAGATTAGTTGATACAAATGTTAGTATTTCAGTCTAGTCAAACTAGCTTTCAAATACAATTTCATCCAATTGGGTTTAGCCTAACAGAACTGGTGCTGAAACTTAGCCACAACATGACATGGCATGGTTGTATGATTAGGAATGCAGCTTTGCAAAGTAGGGGGGCTCTGATGTTCTTAATTCAAACGATACATCCACTGACATGTTCAAGGCTGAAGGGGTTATAATCAGCAACACTTCGGTTGTTCTAGTGATCCAAAAATACCACTTGAGAGCTCTACAAATCTCAACCCCTAACTTCCTCTAGCCATTAGTAGTGCAGTCAACACAATTCCAAGCTCAGTCACTGGATGTCTCTTAAGACTTTGTAGTTGACCTCTCTTCTGGTATGTATTTTAGAGTATCCATCAATTTTTTACGACACAGTTGCTCATTGTTTGTTTCAGGCAGGAGAGTTTATCCAAGCCTGAATTTCTCCAGCTACCAATTCGCCTCACAGCGTCCATGTAAAGAGATTTTCTACTGGAAGATTTAGACGTGATTGACTACAGAATAATAACTAAGGACCCTGTCTTTTTAACAAGGCTGTCAGTGTCATTTACAAAATACAAAAGCAAGTACAAACACAGTTTGCAATTATGGTGTAAAAGTAAATGATCGTAAGTTGCAAATCACTGCTTGTATGTTGCAAATTTGGTGAAATGGGCCGCGGGAAGGCAAGTTTGAGAAACACAACCATGACTTTAAAGACTTATCAGATTATTCATCAGTCGTTCATCGCAACAACCGCTAGACTAACAATAGACATACATTATGATGAATGGATGGTAAACGGACTGTACAGAGTTGTACAGAGTATTTCCAGTCCTCTGTGAGTGAGTGAAAAGTGCTTTGACTGGACAACAATTCAGACACTGAAAGCCACCAAGGGGTAGGGCTACCATGCAAGGAGCCCATCAGGACTATCTAACCACTCATATTCATTCAAACAACGCAGGAACAGCCTACGGGAGCAATTTGGGGCTAAGTGTCTTGCCCAATCGACAGTGGACTAGCGGAGCCGGGGAATAAACCGCCGATCCTCTGATTGAAGGACGACCCTCTCTAACACTGAGCCACAGTCGCCACATCAATGTGTTGTAATGTAATGTGACAGGAATGTGGACTTGCATGTATTTGATTGGCCAACGCAGCACCTATTTGAATGGTGTCGCATTGTGTTGCAGCAAAATTAAGATAGGTTCAACTTTTCACCTTTTTGACCGAAGCAGTGGTCTCAATGGAATGAGTGAGGTTGTGTTTCTCACACAGTGCTAGCAGAGTCACTAGGGTCAGTAGTAATCGTCCTAATAGTTGCATCAGTATGTGTCTAACACCACAGACGTCTGTGCGGCCACAGTTCAAGCCTTCCTCTGAAATAAAAGCAACTGTTTGAATTTCTCTCTGCCATTGTGTTTAGAGTTTTTTGGTGTTCCTCTGAGCTCAAAGACTTTCAAACAAGTGAGCTCTATGCAATTGTTTTTGTTTGTGTGGCGATAGATTTTTTTTTTCCAGGCTTGTGAAGGTGAGTGCTTACTTCCACAGCAGGCACCCAACAGTGCAATGGCTGCTTTTGCACCGATCCGTCCTGCTGTCACAGATCAAATCAAAATAAAAAAAGAACTAAACCCATGGGACATGCCAGAGCCTTAGTGGGCTGAGCAACAGCTCACGTCTCCTTTGTCTTTTTTCCTCTTCTTTATTTTATTTTCCTCACAGTTCCTTCTTCTTATTGTTGTTCCTCTTTATTTCCCACCCTCTCAACCTTTCCTAACCCTCCTCCCCTCTACTCTCTCGACCCATTTCTCTCTCTCCTCCCATCTCCGTTCTCTTGAAGGGGAAACTCCACGGAAACCCCAGTTTCTCCTTCAGAGCCCCCGGCAAACGTCAATCACTTTTAAAACGATGAAAGTCATCTGTACATAATTGAAAAGAAATAAGCATGCTTGCTATTTAGTAGTTTTGTGCATTCTATTTCCCCCTGCCGTTTCCTCTGTAATTCCTCATGGTGTCAAATTAAGGACAGATGGAATAAAAACAGATTTTATAATGAGACCAAAAAACACTACACTGTCTGGATCCACATTTTGGATTATGGCCCAAATACACGGGGCACTGATGCGGCTTGGCACTTTGCTGCAGCATGTCGGCCGCGGCCTTCTAACAAGTAAAAACGTCATAAAGCTGTATAATAAACAAGTACAATGTGTTTAATAATGATTAAATAAATACCTGGCTGTACCAGAAGCAATGTGACGCAGCAGAGCAACGTCTGCATGTGTTTATACATGTCCTATTAAAATAGTTTAACCTAATCAATGTTTTAAAACATTTTAATGCTGCATTCACTTGGAATCGGGCAGATGTCGACAGCAAACTGGATATCATGGTGAAAAGTTTACAAAGAAAAAGGTAAACGACATTGCCGTCCAAAGTTAACATTTTAACTTGTTGACGTCCTTCCAGAGGTTACATTGTCCCCTCACACCGGAGAAAATCTGCAATTTCTTTTTAGCAACATGCATTTCTAGAATAATTCCATAAAATAGAAGACACAAAATAATTAATTTACTATAATTTACGCCATCAACATATCGTCAAGTGTATTTCGTTTTGCCGTCCATTCCGTCTGACTTTTTGTTTTTCCTGTGCCGTACCAGGTGCCTGATTCAATGTGAATGCAGCATAGTTCAATCCCTGCATAACCAGCGGCATTATAGTTGGAAAAACTCAATACTTAACTTGTACAGTGAAGCTGTGCCCCATGTATTTCAGCTGTTAGCTGGCAGATTCCCTTAGATCAACTCCAGCCTCCTGACCAAATCACAAACTGTAATGTTGGTAAAAAATGATGCTTTAGATTTCCTGCAATGAGAACTCAGTCATGCGTGAGTGTTTTCAGTGCCTGTTTAACATCCCAATTGCTGTCCATCTCCAATGAGGCTTGCCAGTTTGGCTCATTCAAGGGTGTGTATCGTTTGCATGTGTACGGGTTCATGCTGGCGTAGCAATAAAATGAAGTGAAACCAACTGTGAAGAGATGACTAGGCATGCCAGGTAAGTGTGTCAGAGTCTGTGGCTGGACAAGATTAATGTTAACCTAATGTACTGCTGAACAAATTGTTAATGTGTATGGCAAGCCTTTTTTTGTTGCAGATTTGATACAAGCTGTTTTTGCAGTAAAACTTTCTGTTCATGAAAAAACAGACTTTTCAGGTCTGTTTTTCATGATTACAAAACACCACTCATGCTGGTGAGGCTTGTTGAAATCTAATTGACCCTATAAACAATGTATTGGTCTTTTCCATAAATGTCAGATAGCATCCACTGCTGCTGCTATTTCACGTTTGTTTTGTTGTTCACTGTTTTTATGAACTCTTCATGCAGGCAGCGGTGGAACGCAGAGATTCCAGATTTACTTATAGTTGCCGAAACACAGCATTCATGAGGAAAATCAAAGCAAAAAAATCACATTAACACTGATATCGTTACATGGCCATGTTGATTTGAAATGATCTCAAGCAGGTTTTAGAGGGGAAATATGCAAAATGCAACTTTTCACAGCTTTTTTCACATAATTGTGTGTCTGAGACTCCTATAGTGTCATAAAAGACCACCCTTTCTCTTTTCCTCCCGATCCATCCATCAGAAAATGTGTGTGTGACCACAAGCGGGTCAGATTTTATGTTGGATGACGTCCTATGGGGTTGTATACCATAGAGGTTCTGGGGTGGACCAGTGTAGAACCACCTCCAGTTGGGTGACCATCCCCTACCATGGAGCACCAACTGAATCAACCCTTTTCTCGAGGGTGTGCTGTGTACTGGCGGGGGTCAGTACACAGCAGGATTCACTTCAGAACCGAAGCTCTAGATGGATCGATACCTGCTGTCTTGTCTGTGAGCTAACTTCAAAGTTGGAAGTTTAAAATGTTGCCATTTTTATGTTGTTTTACTGTTTACTTTGCATGTTAGCTTGTTGAGGTTATCGTTAGCATTTAATGCGGCTAGCTTCAACTGTAGGCCCACAGGCTGGAACAATGTTATGGTTTGTAATACTGAGAGAAACTATGTGGACACTGATCTTCATTTGAAGCCAGTTAACAACAGTGGTGGGTTGTATGTGGGTAACTGTTCTTTTATATAGCATTTTGTGGAACTTTATACTGCACTGAAGGCACACGTGAAAAACAAATGTTCACTGCAAGGAATTTCAGAAACTGATTATTTTGCTTGTCAACGTTGTGGACAGTTACATGGAGGCTAATACCACAGTAGCCCAGACATTGAAAAGTGGCTGATGGTATGCCAATAGTGGTTCAGCGGAACATGGTGTTTCCTAATGGTAGAATAATCGACATACCACTCCTGACTAATATATAGCAGAAACTTCATCACTTCATTACAATCAACCAAATAATACTTTTTATTACCGGTAGTAGTATTATTTCTGTCAGTTTTAATAGTAAAGCGCAATCACACATTACATCTTATAAAACTCCACGTTGCGGAACATTAACCAGATATACATATGGAATATGACATACTACTCCTGATCCAGAAGCATAAGCTTCATTCTACTGACATACTACTCCTGATCCAGTGGCACAAGCTTTATTCTACTGACATACTACTCCTGATCCAGTGGAATGAGCTTTATTCTACTGACATACTACTCCTGATCCAGAAGCATAAGCTTCATTCTACTGACATACTACTCCTGATCCAGTGGAATAAGCTTTATTCTACTGACATACTACTCCTGATCCAGAAGCATAAGCTTCATTCTACTGACATACTACTCCTGATCCAGTGGAATAAGCTTTATTCTACTGACATACTACTCCTGATCCAGTGGAATGAGCTTCATTCTACTGACATACTACTCCTGATCCAGTGGAATAAGCTTTATTCTACTGACATACTACTCCTGATCCAGTGGAATGAGCTTCATTCTACTGACATACTACTCCTGATCCAGTGGAATGAGCTTCATTCTACTGACATACTACTCCTGATCCAGTGGAATGAGCTTTATTCTACTGACATACTACTCCTGATCCAGTGGAATGAGCTTCATTCTACTGACATACTACTCCTGATCCAGTGGAATGAGCTTCATTCTACTGACATACTACTCCTGATCCAGTGGAATAAGCTTTATTCTACTGACATACTACTCCTGATCCAGTGGAATAAGCTTTATTCTACTGACATACTACTCCTGATCCAGTGGAATGAGCTTTATTCTACTGACATACTACTCCTGATCCAGAAGCATAAGCTTCATTCTACTGACATACTACTCCTGATCCAGTGGAATAAGCTTTATTCTACTGACATACTACTCCTGATCCAGTGGAATGAGCTTCATTCTACTGACATACTACTCCTGATCCAGTGGAATGAGCTTCATTCTACTGACATACTACTCCTGATCCAGTGGAATGAGCTTTATTCTACTGACATACTACTCCTGATCCAGTGGAATGAGCTTCATTCTACTGACATACTACTCCTGATCCAGTGGAATGAGCTTCATTCTACTGACATACTACTCCTGATCCAGTGGAATGAGCTTTATTCTACTGACATACTACTCCTGATCCAGTGGCACAAGCAGTTTTCCACCAGCATACTACTACTGATCCAGTGGCACAAGCAGTTTTCCACCAGCATACTACTACTGATCCAGCAGCATACGTTGTTATCTACAAACATACCACTCCTGATCCAGGGGCATTACCCTCTGCTTCATCCTAGCCAGAAGCCTCTCTGTTTGTCTTTGTGTGGGCGTGCTTGAATACAGGAGTGGGATCAGGTATGCGGGTGTCGTGGCCAACTGCTAATGATCAACTCTGCTTTAAAGACTGAGCTTCAACTCCACCATGCTGTCAGATCTCATTGCAGCCTGTAGATGTGTTTGATAAAGTGTACACTTCCTGTCTCTTGTGCCTGCAGCCATCTTTAAACAAGTCTTGCCTCCGTTCCACTCTTGTGTTCTCCAGGATCACTCTCTGGACCATGGACTCACTCTGACCTTAGGTCATGTGATGTAATATAGTCACATGACCTAACACCCGTAGCTTAAGTTACGTAACAGACCTGCTTATTTGAACCCAAATCATGTTTATATAATTTAGTAGTTTGGTTGACCACGCCAAACCAACCTTAATGTGTTACAACAACATGCGAACCTTCAGCGTCAGGATACTACTAGTATAAGTAGAAAGTTGGAATTTTGTATGTGCAGAAAAGTGTAAACATTATGCTTAATACAACTTCTCAGGATATTTATGCAAATGTTTCAGTTTTGATTCAAACTCATGCATCTGAAATGGCCTCATACTATTAAAAACTAAAAACTACATGAACATATTTTTGACACATTATCAAGCAGCGGCCCACCATGGGCCAGTCAGTAAAGAGAGCCATACTGCAGTTTGTGCATGTGTTACCATTGTTAGTCCTAGTTCTTTGAAATTGCTAAAAGGTGTGCCTGGTTGCAGGTTCTTAAGCTTTTACAGACCTGAACACGTTTTTTTCTTGAGTAACAAACAACTGGCCAACAAAGACCACCAATGAAAAAGGCACATCAAAGAGGCTATCGATATGGATTAAACCACAGATATCATGACACTTTGACTATATTGTGGTTAATAAGTTTACGTAAACATGAAACGAAGGCACAGGGACTGATTTGTTCATTAATTCCACAGAAAAGTGTGAGGTGGTATGCTTCTGAAAGGATAAACCATCAGATGTTAAAAGAAGCCATTACCACTGCCCTTTACAAGGGCCATATGCAAGGAATACAATTTTAAGTACCACTTGCAAAAAATACACGATCAGTATGCCAATTATTATTGTATTTGTTTATCTACTCTCTGTGATGTCCTACACGTAACAGACTCCTTCCTCTGTATTTACATGGATTGCAGCAGAAAAAAATAAAGGTTTGCTGTTGCATTGATATGAATGTATTTTTATTTGAATGTTAACCTATTATTCACAGTGTAAGTATTACTATTTCAAATGTCATGTTGATTTTGGGATGGGATCTCAAATGTACTAATCCCTATGAGAGTACAGTGATGGGTGGCTTCAATTTGAAGAGTGTTGTGGGGCTCACATCCGTATTGCTGTACATATAAGGGCAACACATTATTTATGTTTCATCGGCAATGTTCTCTTCTACGCTTTGACGAGAGTTGTTACGTTTTACTTATTTAATCTGGCTCTATACGCTGTGTAACAATACTACTCTACTTTTTGTTTTAATTGTTACTACTGCAAAACCTCAACTCAGTCTGCGACTTACCGTAAGTCCTGCTCCGTTGATTTGAATAGGAATGTCCATTCTAATCCTATTATAATATTTGATCAGGATTTTTAAGATACTAGGTAAAAGAAGTGGACATGCCAAGTATGTACAGTAGTGCTGCATAGACAACACAACTAAAGAGATTCATATTTGTATTCTGTGATTTGTGAGATGTAGTTGGTATATTTGCTTTTCCGACATTGGATATTTGATATACCCATTAACTTAAGAAGGCCCCTTAGAGAAGTGAACAGTGTGAACATCATCCCCATGATGTGCATCGACTGCCAAAATGGAATACACTGTCACTCCTAGATACAAAAATGAGCCTCTATTCCCCCTCCATGTTATAAAATCAACAGCTACACATTGACTGCGAAGTAGTCAACTGCCAGCAACTCACAGAGATTGCAGTAACATCAGGAAACCCCGGCAAAGAACGTGTACATGTCGAGAGACACACAACAGTTGATAATGGAGTAGACACTGATTACCTCATCTCTTATGGAGATATGGGCTACTACAACAAAAAAAGACATCTGATGCAAATTTGGTCCCATAAGAGTCAGCTTGGATTTAATGTTTGGAAGGTGGAAACAGAACATCCATATGTTTGAGGCTGAACCGCCTTCATATGCTGCCAATGATAGACAAGTTTGTTGAAATTACTGAATATTTATATTTACAGAAGACAATTCCACCACCACATGACCTTTCAGTGGAGCTGAGAAGTAGGGAGAAGGATGCGCCAACCTGCTTCATGCCAGAAGAAACAAAAGGCCCCTATTGTCCAGGACACTACCAGATATTATGTAACTTGAGAAGGTTACTAATCAGGCCACTGTGTATGGTTACACATACATTAAAAAATGTTTCCATTCACATATTTGAATGCACATTTTGAAGTATCTCATGAGAAAAGCTGTATGTAGACGAGAAAATTGGATAAAACTTTCTCAATTGTGTAAACGTTATTTAATGCTCGCTTGAGTTTTTTATTTATTTTTTTATTGCCTTTGTCGGAAAAGAGTTGATGTGCTAAATGGGAAATGGAAACAGCGTTCCCAAACTAATTCTGATGTAGCGAACATTTATGACTGATCAACTATTTCTGCTGTTGGCTTGTTCCAAGCATAAAACAAGGACAATACAATCTGACATGAAACTTTACTTCTGAACTTAGCTCCAAACTAATTCAAAGAAACCTGCCTTATTTGCATTTCTTTTTCGCTATGAATTGACTTGACAATTGAATGGCAGCACATCTAGGGTGATCTACATATTCAGTCTTTCAATGTGTTCTATTTATTGCTACCTTGTCTCTAAATCAGTGATTCTTAACCATGGGGCCGCGGCCCACCATTGGGCCGCGAGCGCCACCTAGAGGGCCGCAAAATCATTTCAGTTTTCCACCTGTGGGCCGCGAGGGCCGCGGGACCGCATAGGTCAGACCTGGGCATTGTACGGCCCGCGGGACGTCAATGGGAAATTAGGAATGAAACGTAAATAATTGTAGCTACATCATGCACGGAATACAGCTGCATTGCTTTTATTTTGAAGGCGACTGCTGCTGTCTTTTATCTAAATGTACGTACGTTAGTACGTTCGTGGATGTGCGAGCAGCGGCTCACTGCAATCCCAATAATAGCAGTGTCGGCAGCCGGAACCGGGCCGGTGTATTTGGCCCGATTCTGGGGCGTCATTCAGTCTCAGCCGAGTCGGCAACCGGACTCGGCTGAGACGTGTTTCTTCCGGCATGCCGAGCTTACTCCGGATCTGGGCCAGGTCATGTTGGCTACCTGGGATGTGTTGGTGGTGCAGAGCGACACGGACATCTGAGGCTTTGCTAGCTAAGCTGCTAAATCAACATGCTCAGAAGATGTTGGTTCTCTTTGGATCGACCTACATATGTGAACAAACATTCTCCGTGATGAAGTTTAATTAATCCAGATCCAGATCCTCTCACTGACATCACCTGTCACCTGTCCTTCACATCTCACCTCACACAACCAACCTGACTTCAGTCACTCCTTCACTGAACTAAAACACAGAACATGAGGTCATTGGACTACAAACGATAGTAATAAAAGTACTAATTAACAGAAACATGATTCCTGTCAGTGTTTTACTATTATATATAGATATTACATATTTATATTTGTTTGGATCATTATTCCTGCTGCAGATGTTTCAGGTGGAGCTCATTTTAACTCCTTTATACTCTGTTGTTCAGTTTGGGTAGTTAGGAAGGGTTTGACAAATTATAATGTGCAAAGTAACTAAAGCTGCCAGACAAATGTAGTGGAGTAAAAAGTACAATATTTCCCTCTGAGATGTAGTGGAGTGGAAGTACAAAGTTGAATAAAATAGAAATACTCAAGTAAAGTACCTTGAATTTGTACATACAGTACTTAAGCAAATATACTAGTTACATTCCACCACTGATCATAATATTTACTCTTACCACTCGCAGCTTATCATAACCATACAATTTACTGCTTCTTATAAAGAGGTGGAATAATATTGAGCAGGATTGCGTTCAGTCTATTGGTCCGGCCCTCCACAACAGTCCCTGTTTCTCATGTGGCCCTGGCATAGGTTATCAATTGAAGACACCAGAGATATTACTGTTATCCATGAGACGCTCCGTTACAATATAGCTTCCCGCCACTTGCTGGTGGTAATGCGTCAGTCAGTTGTTTAACAAGCTCCAATAAGCAGAAGAAGACACTCAGCTAGCCGCTAGCCTGTAGCGAAAGTCATGGATACGCTTTGAAAAAGAAAAAATGAAGACGACAGTGGTGCCATACCCCCCCCAAAAGTCTAAATGTGTGCGCAAGTACAATCCTGACTTTCTGAAGTACGGCTTTGTGAACGGAGGCAACGAGGCAGAGCCGAGAGCCCAGTGTGTGGAATGTGGGCTAATGCTATCAAACGAAGCACTGAAGCCGTCGAAACTAAAGCGACACCTAGCGTCGAAACATCCAACGCTCGTGGGAAAGCCGGTGGAATTTTTCAAGAGAAAGGAAAATGGCCTACAGATCCAGAAAAGGTCTGTCGTGTCCAGTGGCGGCTGGTCCATAGAGGGCGCTAGGGCGCCGCCCCCCCTAGAGCTACAAAAAATAAAAATAAAAATAAAAATATTAATAAAAATAAAATTTAAAATAAAAATAAACTATACAAATTGTCAATATTTGTGTTTTTGAAACATGGAATCACCCAGTAATATGTGTAAAATATGATATCTGCGGTAAATATATGCTTTTCCTGCTTGTCCTCTCTGCCTGTCTGCTCTTCCTCTCTGTGTGTGCACGTCTCAGCTGGCTGGGGCGCTGGAAAAACTGCCCCAAAGAGGCGGGTCTATAAAGCAGTTTAGCCAATGCTGAGTAAAGATATAAATGAGTGACATACAATTCAGCCAATCAGCGTCCTCAATTAGATTCAGCTTGGGGCAGTTTTTTTCCTGCCCCAAGCTGCGCGTTCTCGTCAGGAGAAGTCTCTACAGGAGAGCGCCAGCGCGAGCACTACTCCTCCAAGACCCGTTTGAGAGGAGAACTGAGAGGAGAAACTACTGAAAGAGCTGATCCCAGATCAGCCTGACCTCACAATCAGACAGCAGACTAGCAGGAAAGAGAAGCAGTACATGAAGCTTCTCTACTAGCTGTACACCAGACAGGTTTGACTAGCTGGATGACGTCATGATAATAACTTATTTATCTTTTTAAAACAACGGGGACAGAACCAGCATGGACAGTTAGGGAGTGAGGGACATGAAGCACCTGTCTGAGAAATGGATATATAGTTATATAGATATATATATATATTATTATTATATATATATATATATATATATATGTGTGTGTGTGTGTGTGTTTTATATTATAGTGAATATTATTATATGACATATATATTATTATATTATACAGAATATTATATGATATATATATTATTATATTATACAGAATATTATATGATATATATATATATTATTATATTATACAGAATATTATTATATGTTATATATTATATTATACTGAATTCCCTGTGAGGGTGACTAAAATAAGATGTCCTGACGTGTTTGTGAAAGTGTTATTTACTGCTTTTTTTCGTGTTGGAATAAATGTTAAATATTTAACTGCAAAGTAGTAATGCGCGTTTGATACCTTAATTTGTTTGCATTAAATCATTCTGGGATGTTTGCTGAAATTGATTGGATGTGGCACAGCCCTACCAAGAACATTTTCCACCAGCCGCCACTGGTCGTGTCACTGACTGGTAACTCTAAATGTGCTTTGAAAGCCAGCTACCTCGTAGCCAGACGTGTGGCACAAAGTAAGAAACCATTCACCATAGCGGAGGAGTTGGTTCTGCCTGCCGCTGTGGATATGTGCCGTGAGATGATTGGAGAGGCTGCTGCAAAGAAGCTGCTGACCATCCCACTTTCAAACGACACTGTGAGTCACCGTATCGCGGACATGGCCTCAGACATACAGCATCAGCTTCTGGAAAGAATTAAAAGTAGCCCATTTTACTCTTTGCAACTAGACGAGTCCACTGATGTCACGAATGCTGCACTGCTGCTGGTGTTTGTTCGCTATCGCTGGGACAGTAGTTTGCACGAAGACATACTGTTTTGTGGAGAGCTACCAACACGAGCTACGGCTCAGGAATGTTTCCTTTGCATGGAGAACTACTTCACTGAGAACGGCCTGGACTGGCAGAACTGTGTTGGGTGTGCAGTGATGGTGCAGCGTCAATGACTGGCAGGCATAACGGCGTCGTCAAGCAGATACTTGATCGTGCACCAGAAGCTAAATGGACGCACTGTTTTCTCCACCGTGAAAGCCTTGCAGCAAAAAAGATGTCCCCAGAGTTCCATGAGGTGATGGATGCGAGTGTGAAAACCATCAACTTCATTAAAAGTAGAGCTGTGAACTCCAGATGTTTTGCCAAGCTTAGTGAGGACATGGAAGCAGATCATGTTCAGCTGCTCTATCACAGTGAGGTGAGATGGCTCTCAAGAGGACTGGTCCTCAAGCGTTTGTTTGAACTGAGGAATGAGGTCTTCTCTTTTCTCACTGAGAAAAAATCTCCTCTGGCACATTACTATGCCGACACAAAGTTCACAGCTAAACTTGCTCTGTGACATTTTTTCACTGCTGAACCAGCTGAACATCTCACTTCAAGGGAGAAATAGCAACATATTTGTAGTTGCAGACAAAAAAAAAAAAACTTGCTTTGTGGACTAAGAGGGCCCAGGAAAAGAGGATGGACATGTTTCCACTCTTGTCTGACATTTTGGAAAACTCTCCTCAGGTGCAGATCAGTGACTCAGTCTCTCAGCACCTCTCCACAACTGGCAGAGAAATTTGAAGACTATGGACACATGTGGATTTTTGACCCATTTTCTGTGGATCCCACTGAAAATGATGTTGCTTTGCCCTCATATCTGGAATCCCAGCTTCTGGAAGTTTCCACCGACAGCACTTTAAAGTTGCAGTGGGGCAAACTGGACCTGGGCTCCTTCTGGATTGCTGTCTCAAAGGAGTACCCATGTCTAGCACTGAGGGCTGTGAAACTCCTTCTCCCATTCACGACTACATACCTGTGTGAATCAGGATTTTCCAGTGTGGCCACAACTAAAACCAAAGCCCGAAACAGACTCGGAGCAACACTGGAGGCTACTCTGAGAGTGAGCCTTTCCCCCATTCCACCCAGACTGGATGTGATCGTGTCTGAGAGGCCCAAGTGTCTCATTAAGAAGTGGACATAAAGGAGTTGTAGCGTGTCAAAAGACTGTTGTGACTGTTGTTTGTCACAGATATGAAGAGCAACTTCTGGTTCTGCCATGTACAATTGAATTCACAGATTATAAGGCTATATTTTCATTTGCACTTTATTTACATTTTATTTATAGTTTATTTAATTTGAAACTTATTATTTTGAATGTATTTATTTTTTTACCACATATTCTTTATTTATCAAATTTCCATTTTTTTCTCAGTTTTTTTGAGAGTCCCTCTTTTTTTCTGTAGTGAAATCTAATTATTAGTTATTTTTGTGTTAATAAGCCTGACTTGAGCCTTTCAATTTGTATTAGCTTGATTTGTTCCATGAGTTCTTGTTGTGTGTGCAGGTTTACATACACATGATGAATAAATGTCTTTGTGATCATCACATTGTATCATCTCATTTATTTGACAAGGGTTTTGCTTGTTAAACTGTAAGTGGATTTAATATAGTTATTGAATACAAATCAAACCAAGAGTGAAATAAATTTGTCAAACCAATACAGTGTTAATATTTGAATGGGCCCCGGGACACTTTGTACTTGAAAAGTTGGGCCCCGAGGTCAAAAAGGTTAAGAACCCCTGCTCTAAATGACTCTAAATGATCTACAGGTACATCTTTTGCCATCAAGCATTGCCCTTTTACCTTCATGTAACTTCCGGTCTTTACCAATGCCAGTGACGTAATAAACGTATTAATTTTAACCTAAACCCCAATATGTTCCTAAACCTAATCAAGTAGTTTTGTTGCACAAGTGCGAGCAAATCTGTGACTTTATTAGAGAATGTTTTTAAGGTTAATACAAATTATGATTTTCATTTTAAAATATCCCCAGACATATAAAAAAGAATCCATATCAATCCAAGACCTCATATTCTATACTTACCGCGTGGATGTGGGGGATATGTGAGGTAGCCAGACAGTCTTCCAAAAGCTGAGGTTTAGAAAGGCATGGAAAGAGTGTCCACTAAAACGGTGGCTGAGGACAACATTCTGTCACTGATTGCGTCCAAGAGGGTATGTGCTTTTATTATTAATCGTAATATTGTCTTCAGAATACAACACTGAAAACACACTGTCCAAAACACCCACAGCTGTAAAAGAAACCTGCAGGCGGCCTGTGTTGCATTTGTGCTATTTAGAGGGATCCGTCACTGACCTCGTGAGCAAATTGGAAGAGCTCATCAACTTCAAAGCGGTGTATCCAGAGGTTTTTTGAAGTAAAACCTTAAGGTATTAGTTGGTCTGTCTTATTCTTCTGATTTACAGGTGGTGTAATGCACTTTTCTTGCAATCATGGAGTAGTTTACTCTGTAAAGTTTGCCAGGGGCCACATCAGGATTTTTTAGTTTAAAAGTCTCTCCTACATGCCAGACACATGAACTATGGCAGCCAGCAATTGTTATGAAGCTCTAGCGTAAGTTCAGTCAGGAAGACTATACTCTTGCATGCCTAAGCCCGTAGTTTATTTCTCATACATCTGCCTTTAACTCCTCTCACGCATGCTCAGTCATTATTTCATTGCTGTCATCGTTCGGGGCTGTCAATCATGATATCAGCTGTTTAGATCAGCTGGTCTCCTCTACCCAATAGCACAATGAAACAATGACATGGTTAGCCTATCATCGTGCTGCTGTCTCTTTTAAATATGATTGTCTTTCTACCTTCAGAACGTTCATGCTGCTGTTACGCACCCTTCCACCTCCCCATCACCTCCCAGTCTTCGCAGATTCATCGGTCCAATCCCAATGTCCCCCCTAAATCCTAAACCCTGAACCCTCAGGGACTTGATTGACGTCACCTGCTAAATGCCGTGTGTGTGAGTGTGAGAGGCTGCAAGGGCTCAAAATGGTATAAATAGGAATGAGACAGCTCTTTGTGTCATATGACGTCACCCCAAAACATGTTACGTACCATTGTGAGTTTGGGTTATTCGCATCCTAGGAGGCATCGACTGCCCGATTTGAATATCTTGCAGGCTCTTGCCAGTGCTCAGGATGTACATGAATGTGGAACGAGACATGATAATTGACTTTAGGGTGTCAAGAGCTTTCTAACCATTTTGAACCAGGAAAGGGATCATGGCTGGGGACTTCATTTAGCGGTCCTTATTTTTATGTTTCGGCTGGCCCATGAAGTGTCTTTCCGAGTAACGGCACGGGTGCCAAAGTCCACAACTTGTAGAGTTGTGCACAGGATTGCCGGAGAGATTCGTCGATGTAAATCTAAGGTCATCTTGTTCCTCAGAGCGAACACCTTGGAGGAAGTTGGCCGAGGATTTGGACAGCTGGCACAGCATGAGGCCTTCAATAAGGCTGTGGGGGCCATAGATGGCTGTCAAATAAGAATGAAACCACCCAAACCAAACTAGTTTGATTATTTCAACTACAAGCCCTCTGGGAGATTTCTGGACATTTTTGTTGGTTATGGAGGTTCAGTACATGACGGAACAGCACAGGTCATTTCAATTCACTGTACCCCCTACCTGGTTATTTTCTCTTGGGAGATGGAGGTTACCCTTGTCTTGAGCTCCCTATTGCAATTATGATCCCTTTCAGAAACCCAAGGAAGGCATTGCCAAACTCTGATGTTCTGACTAATGACCTTTATTCAAGTTCAGCTGCTTTCAGTGTGGTGACTGTCTACCAATGATTATTGCTGATGCAAACTGCAAAGTAGTCTTTGACATACCAGGTAGGACTGCAACATATACATGAACTTGTACATTAATAATATGATGAAGTTACTGATGTGACTATATTCTGTTCATGTCCTGTGTTAAACCAAGTCGAAAGGTGAGTTATTTGACCTTAGTCTTCTTCTGTTTTGTTAGTTATTTGAGGGAAATTTTATATTTTTTCCATTTAAAATATCCCTTACTTGTACTTGCCATGGTCTGTGCACCATCCGTGCAAACACCCATTTCTGCCCAAGTTCTGTCAGGTATACAATCAATAATCCCAAACAGGCATCACCCAGTGACTCTGATGGGACAAAGCAAACATAGCAAGCAGTCTATGTCGTTAAGGGAAACGTTTGTGGGGGGGGGGGCTTGGACAATTCTGTACATGACTTTGTAGGATGCCAGTAGTTGTTATGTTGTTCACTGATGCAGCTTTTGCACTGCATTGTTTCTGCTGACGGTATTCACCACGTTTCCTCTGAAAGAACTCAAGTGTAATGTAAAGAAGTGTCTTGCTGATGTGTTGGCTCTAAATTGTTGTTGGTGAGCTTTCAGACATGCAATACACACTGCTCGCTCCTCATCTTCCACCGCATTCACCGTGAACCCAAGATCACGATGGGCTTTGTCTAATGTTCCTCTTGACTTGTTTTTTGGTTGACTACCGTTGCTGAGCGTGGCGTCTTGTTCGTCATCCGTTTATCTTTTTGTCTCTGACAAATATCTGCCCATTCTGCAAACCGACAGACTGTTTCATTCCTCACAAGATTGGTTGATTCCTTTCTTCCCGGGTGCGAAAGCAAAAACAAAAACTTGACCTCGTTATATTACTTCGCTTTGTCGCCGAGTTATATCCACGATCTGTGAGAAAGTACTCATGATAAAAATAACAAAAGATGTTGGTGTGCAAAACAAACCCCACAAATGCCCTCAGTGTGGGCGAATTTAATACAAGATAGAGTAATTAAAATGTTGCTGCTTTTAATGTGCTGCTGCCAAGTGCCACAAATGAGTTCAAGTCATCGACAGTGTGCTAATTTCTCTTTTTCCCAAAACATGTAAAAGTTGAATTATTGCTGTATCCAAGCTATTCTCCAAATAAACTCAAGGTTTCCATGACTTGGCAGGGTGCAAAGGGATGCAGACAAATGAAGCAGCACCAGCAAAACTGATTGGAGAAGCAAATCATTTTTCAATGGTAAGTCAAATGTTTACATGTGTGACGGCCCAGCGGGCTTCTGCCAGGACTTGTGTGTGTTGTGTCGCTGTGCTGTGCTGTCTGTCTTTCAGTGTTCCTGGTTCCTGGTGGGTTGGAGCTTGAGGCCATCAAGGGATTGGAGGCAGCTGGCCACTACTTCCAGTCTATAAGACCCGCCCCATCCTGGGGGAGTGGGGGCTTCTTTTCCACTGGCACACCTTGTGTTATGTTGGACATTTGATTTGCTGTATACTTTATTTTAACATTACCTCAGTTGACTTGGCAGTATGTTCCCAACGAGCGTCATTTATTAAAATTCACATTTTGGTTACATTTGGAAAACTAATTTCAATCTTTGTTAAATAAAAGTCTTTATTCAGTTAATCCCTTGCGTGTGCTTCCATAATTTGCCATGGTTTTAGAGCCGGACAATAACACATGCATAATAATTACCAGTGACGATAGAATATTGCCATCCACTTGCATTGTGTACTACACGCCTACGTAAATACATCCAGAGCAATATACAAGTACTATTTTGGTGAAACCGTTCTCATGGAAGGAGACAAGGCAATACGAAACATTGCACTGGTCTGACAAAAATGTAAAGACATTGTGTCCATTAAACAATTCTGGCAGAATTCACATTATCGATAGTTGGAAATTAAGCAACTGTAACAAAAGGGTGTGTGTGTGTGTGTGTGTTTTAAAATAAAATCAAACTTTCTATTAAAAGTATTTCTTATATACTGGAGATCGATGGATATGTAAATGTCTTCACAGAGCACCCTCCCGTTAGCATGGGTGGGATCCAGACATGGACAGTGGTGGTAAGAATAGTTTTTATTTTGATGATGGCGTAAACATCAAATACAAAATCATAGTTAACATATATAATTAAAAAAGAACACAGCAAGAACAAATAAGAAGTAACAGATTAAGTATTTAAGAAAACACCGAACGATGATGTACGTTTATGTCTCTAACTCTGGCCTACTTCACTCTATTCACTCCAATTATTTTTTGTATGACTACTGCTATTGTTTTCTATGATGGTGGGTGGTTCTTAGGCTTTACTGAGCCTCATTTAATATAGTATTATCAATAATAGTGCTTTTTCACCATACAAACCTGACATTTTCAAATTGGAGCTGTGTTCCATCTTCATTTGCTATTAACCAGTAACATATACACAATATTTACACCTCTCACCAAAGCTCACCCACTTGAGTGTTATTAATCAATTGAAATTATTCAAATAGACCTTGTAGTTAGAGAGTAAGGCCCCTTTGAGTATGGGTATAGTATTTTCGAGCAGAAGCCAAAAAAGGCCTAGGGTTTTGACGGTGCGCCGTGATTGGTCAGTGGGCTAGCGCGTGACTAATGAAATTTGAGGAAGCTGGCAGAAGTTAGTTGGAGTAGTAAGAGTTCAAATTGAAAGATATGGAAGAAATTATAACATTATAACAGCAGCCCTGACTCAGCCAGGAAAATAATTTTTATGACCGGTGTTCCTGGCTGACAGCGTCGCACATTTTATGGCTGGAATGTGTTTAATTTTAACTGAGCATCTTGGTGTTTGGAGCTATGCTACGCTAACCTGAGGACGCCATAGCACGGCAGGACACTACAGTGTCCGCGGTCGGACCGCGGTTGTGGAGCTCCGGTGTCGGAGCCGGTGGTCGGGGGCCGGCTGAGGTGGGATCCCGGCCTCGCTGCGAACCGACCGCCGTAGACCGCCGAAATACAACTGGGGAGGCTCGACTGTCACTTGCGTCAATGACTCGAAAAGGACTTCTTACTGGAACTGAAATGATGTACTGGGATCAAACTCTTTGTCAACAAAGAAAGGAGGATGGACTTTGTGTACAGCATTCGGTAAGTGACAAACTGCGTTCGTTTTTTTACATCTGCAGTAACGTTTTTATGAATAATATTTGAATGGCTCGTGCTCTTGTGTGGTGGAATGCGTGGATCCGCTGCAGGTTTGCTGGATTGATGTGTCATGCTTTGTTGTCATATGAATATATGTGACTGGTTCTTATGACTTTGTGGTTGTCATTGTGTTAATTACGTTGATTTGACTATGCATTGTCCGTTAATGACGCAGCATCCCGTCATGCACGGATTCATGTATCTGCACCGTAGCTGTCCAACTGTAGTAGGACAGCACAGAAGGCCCAGGTATGAAATGCACGGCCCGCCACTGCAGAACAAGCATAACTGGGGAACACAAGGGCCCAATCCCAAAGCCCCCCCTAAAGCATTATAGCGGTTAAACCCTGAACCCTCAGGGACTTAACTGAGGTCACCTGTTAAATGGTGTGAGAGGCTGCAAGGTCTGGAAATGGTGTTCATACGAATGGGACAGCACTTTGGTGCAACATATCACGTTACCATGACAATGTTATAGAATGTAATGTACAGTTGTGGGTATTTATTTTATACTTTTTACTCAACAGCTTCAACAACCTAATGTTTCTAATGCAAATTGAATCTGCCAGGCTGAACACCCATGTGCCGTCCTCTTTGTTTTTTACGTCTCCACGCTTCCACTGGTAACCCCCGTGTTTAACGTCACATTGCTTTGATTTGTGGGTAATTCCCTTGGGCAAAGTCTGCAGAAATGTGGATTTACGGAGTGTTCATAAAAGGCTCAAAATGTCTGTGAGAGAGCCCTCAAACTCTCGACGATTTGACAGTGGGACAGCCCTAAACCCTCCCGGACTTTGAGGTGCGCTCTCGAGAAAAGTCTGTGAGTGTGGAGATTGGGATCGGACCTAGGGGATCTTCACAGCCAAAGCTGTAACGCTTTCTGGCAGATATTGGAAGCTGCATGTGTAGATTCAAGCCAATGTTGGAATATACCTCAAAACTATGTCAGGTGTCAACAATTCATACACACAATGTCACTTCAGACTATCCAAAATGAATGCAACCCAAAATTGGCTAACCACGTGTTTTTCCGTGTCACACAACAGATACGCTTTAATTTTATTCTACGCAGATGTCTGCACTGGCGCTGTGCAGGTGCGTCTCGTTTAAGAGTTGTGAGTGAAGATTCAGCGGTCAGACTGACAGTACAAAATAGGCAATAATAGGTGTTTCGATAAAGTGTGAGTCACTGCCACCACGAGAGGTCCTTGAGCATGCAGCCATAACCGGCGACTCAAAACATTATGCAGTTTGCTGCAGCAGAATTGCGAGTTTAATAGAGGACAGACACAGAGGTGCACACTCACTTATGCGTACGGGCACACACACGAGCAATCGCATGATTCTCCTGGCGGAGATCGTTATTGAGAGGGATTTATTTCTTGCTGTTTAACATCCGAAAGATCACTGAACCCTTGTTTTAATTAGAGCTCAGTAGGATCCTGTACCAGAAGATGAACCAACAATGAGGACTCACCATTGAGAGTATATGATCCCAAGCCAACTCGTTTCATATCAGCCTCCTTAGAGGAGCGAATGGGGATTCAGAGAAATTCAAATGAAATGTGAACTGCGGGCCAAACAGCAGATGAACCACGAGCCAAGACAGATCTTGTTAGGATAAAAACAATTATCCGTGCGGAGATTGCAGTGAGCACAATAAGCGATGAAATGGCGCTCTTGTTCAATGACATTAACAATAACAAAGAAGTCTTGTGGCTGTATATTTAGCATAATAAAGGCTGCGTAGAATGAGCCAAATAATGTGGGCTAGCCAAAACGAAAGCAGGCCATAAAAACTCATTAGAGCTAGGAATGACACACATTAGGCATTTTAATGCTTGGTTATGATGTTGAAAGAGCGGAGCTCTGGAAATAAAGGATGTTTATTGTTGTAAAATTCAGGTGTTTACTTTCAACAATATGGCAAAAATGTAAAAGGCTCATTATTCATAAGAGAGGCATAGCAGCTGATCCCAGGCGCTATCATTCATGGCTTTCAACTTGGCTATTAATGGCACGATTTGCATGGCGCTTGCTGAAAATGGTCCGCAAACAAAAGGGCACGCCACCACCTGTAGATAGATACAAGAGGTCAGGAGGCTAGTGTCAGCCAGAGCTTGTACAGTTTGACACAGTAAATCTTGTCACAGGGGACAAACACTATCTCCCAGCGCACTGACAAGCCCTCTTTGTCTGGTAGAATGTGAAGGTCTCATGAAAACTTTATTATTTATCTTCCCCCGCCACTGCCGCTTGTGCCTGGAAAGGAAAAAGGAAGGAAAGATTGAGCAACACGGGAAAAGATGAGGGTTAGGGCCAAACCGCTGCAATAAAAGTGATGTATGAGACGTCACGCGGTGATTGGCTCAATACATCACCCTCAGAACACACAAGCACGCACACACTCAGCACGTGAGAGTCTGTAGGCTAATAGATGCTGTAATATTTCCGTTGTGTAGTTATACACCAGACAAACAACGACTTGATGAACAGCAACATGCTTTTATTCCGAGGCTCGTACACACAGTTAACCCTGTCTTGCTGACTGCATGTCAGAGGCAGTTCTGCAGGTTTCAGGATCTTTAATTAAAACACACTTCAAGAAACACAATGCAACATAGCTCAGTCCAGAGCTCTATCACAAAACGAAGTGGGATAACAGAGATGGCAACCGCTCTGATTGATGTGCCTATTGGTGCTCGCTGATGCTTGATTCCTCCAATGAAGCTTATGGGCTTCTCATAGTGCGGAGGTCTGAAATGGGGACAGTGGAATAATACATGAATTCTTCCTATTGTTTCTGCTCTTTATCTGCAATGTGCTTATCGGGGTAGATTTTGTTTCATAGAAGTGATATAATAAGTGTTTATGTTTTTATCACCGCCAGTCATTCGGTTGCGTGTGAGTGCGTCCGTGAGTGAGTGTGCACCTCCTGCATCTGTCCACGGCTAATCTCGCATTTTGCTTCTGCAACCTCTATAATATGTTGGGTGCTGGGTTATGCTTAAGAACCTCTTGTGGTTGCTGTGACTGACACGGTCTCAAAACTGACTCCTTACTCACTACTCTTAACCGGCCCTGGCCAGTAGGTGCCTTTAAGTGATAACACAGCTGAGTGCATCGCCGACCCCCAGCAGCTGCTCTGCCAACAGAGAAACTCTTTGCTCACTATTATTGTTTTGGACGATGTGTTTGTCTACTAACCAATGCACACACTGCTGAGTAGATCACAACACAAACAGGCAACTTGGTGAGTTTAATTTCGTTTTGGCAAGATTGTATAACGTGTACTATACGACGATTTCGGGTAGTTTGCCTGCATACTTCACCGCTTGTTTTAAAGTTTGAATTAAGTGTGTTGCAAACACATCTGGCAGAAATTTGCACCCTACCAATTGCACCTTTTTAGTTTGGTTGTTTGTTTACTTTTCCGTTCACTACTTTTGACCCCAGTGTTGCCTGAAAGGTGCGAAGTGTCCTACTTTTATAAAGATGCGTTTATTTGAGCTACAGCGGGTGCAACATCGTTTTTATCCATTGATCAGGTGCAGAATTTTACATCAAAATGTTCAGATTCTGATGAAACCAAACAATCTGACTGTTGCAATTTCAGTTCTCGTAGGAACAGTTATTTTAGTAAAATGTTGTTGCGCAATTGTACGTCATGGTTTACATTGAATGCGGACGCAAATTCGACCAGATGATCCCAACTACGTACGCTTTGTTTTTAGTTGTCAGGCTAGCCAGCTAGCTGCATTAGCTAGCGATTTAGCTAACGGGCTGGCTACGACATGCAAAGGAACTTTTACTCCACTACTGTCTAGTGTTATCCCTGATGGGATAAGAACTGCATTCCCTGTACAACTTGCAACCACAGTGAAAGAAAGTGTCCCTTATTGACATATATTTCCTGAAAATAAAAATGATATATATATATAATTATATCCGGTCCGTAATAGAACATCTCCAGAAGGCTGAGAGACACTGCCACTGCCTGCTGGAGGGAGGGGGGGGGGGGGGGGGGGGATTTGCTGAGTGTGGGTAGGGTTTGTGTATGGGGGATGGGGGGATGGGGGGCGGAGTGGTGACTCAGAGAAGACACTCGAAGTCGCCCATCCTGTTGGCCTTGACGCTGACAGTGCCGTCGCCCTTGCACTTGAAGATGTCAGATCCTTGTGTGGCGGTGTGTGTGTGCGGGAGCAGCGTCGCTCGGATGGAGACACTTGGATGGCAGTCACCGTGACAGGGTCAACAAGGAGGGAGAGCACTGACACTGACATCACTCGACCTCTGATGACCGCTCGCTACACAAACGCACACTATTGTGTGCTTCTTGTTCTTCTTCTTGTATAAAAATAGTTACATAGGAAAATATTTTGATTTCAAATGATGACTTATTCTTTTGATTCCTCTGTGTTAATGTCATTGAGTTGCAGTAATAAAGGCAAAACATTTAGAGGGGGAAAGACTAGGAACTCATTCACACCTAGAATATACATAAGAATATTGCTGGAACTATATAAAAGGTTTAAATCATTTTTAGATAAATAGCATGACTGTTCTCAGTGTTCGCGCCTTGGTGATAATTATGAAATCATATGAAAAGGTACGGTTTGGTCCCAGAGCAATTTGGTTTGATGCAGTGATAATAAACTATTTTCAGACAGGCAAATTAAAGTTTTGAGAGCTGCAGAGCTTTGATATTACTGCGGTGATGTGAGTGCTGCCGCCACAATATATTGTACCATGACTGTCAGGGGTGTATTTGCAAGTGGATGGGTTTGGGTTAGAGGGTCCTGCTCACTTTACATAATTTAATTCCAGATATTTAAATTCTATTAAAGGCTATTTGTTTCGAGCCTTCTGCTTGGTTGCACCCGAGGCTCCTGGAGGCTAAAGAGGTTGTCACGGGTCAGTGGCGTGCACCCAGTTGGCATACCTGAGAGGATGACGGCATTTGGAGACTTATCTGCCACACTGGGCTGCTTTGACAAAGTCTGATAGCAAAAGGGATGACCAAACGAAATTATGGATACAAATAAGTGAGGTTAGACAGTTGGATTTAAGTAATTTTCCAAGTTATCTAACTGCCTTTGTGAATCCTTTGACAGCTGGACTCAGTTGAATGGACAGTGGGCGCATGGCAGGTTACTTGTACAGGATCGTCTTTCCTTACTCCCTGAAGAGCATTGTGCTATCGTAAACAATCTATCACTCTAATCAATCTATCAATCTAACATACCACAATTGTTCACACTGCTGTAGCTGTCATAGGGACCCTAAAACTAAAAGTTGCGCGAGATCTCGCAAAAGTAGATCTTTAAATGAAGAAACGTTTGAGGGTTAAAACTCCAGCAACACTTTCGAGTACAGTAGAGAACATAACCTGCACTTGAAGCATCTTCATATTCAAAAATATTGCCACATTAGCGATATATTGAGTTATTTGGTGAAATATACTCATTATATTTGACTTTGCCGATATTGCCCAGCCCTAATGCTTCCCATTTATTAAGCTGTGTGTCCTTGTGGTCGCACTCTGACTGACTGCGCTCATGAGGAGCTTTTGAGTACACCTGGTGTAACATTAATTTGAGGGATAAGAACGGGCCGAATGTAAAAGGTGATGGATTGCGCCCGGTGAGAAGTTTCACCCAGCAGCCTTTACTCCGCAGCAGGAACAGACGCCATTATGGGTTATAGACTGAAGTTATCGTCGTGGTTATCATTCTAGATGTTAATGGATTTTTTTTATACGGGGAGAGAGAGACGGCGACGACGCGCTAATGTCCTCCTCTTCATTTTTAACCTTGACCTACCTGTCGTGCTCCTGAGGTAACCACGCCACAGTTATGCACACACACACACACACACACACACACACACACACACACACACACACACAGAAATGATGAGTTCTGCAGAGGAGGTCATTTATAATTAGTTGCACAGCATGACAGAAGTCCTGCTCCACCACGCACAATCAAAATACAACTCGCAGCATACAGCATCTACTGCATGCACAATAGCAATCACTACTCAAGTAATCGTGTTTTTTAATAATGCATCTCCCACTGGGGGACAGTGTACAACCGTGTAGGCTGAATATTAGATAATAAGCCCCCCCCGCCCAAAAAAAAGGAAACCCGTTATGCTCACATCGTACTGTTGCATTGCACTTTTCACTCTATATTTCTTCACCCAGCAGCAGCAGCAGCGTGTTTGCTTTCAGCAGTGTGTGGCTGTCAGACGGTGTGACAGCTTTATACCTCGCTGCCAACGGTGAGACAGGTTGCTACTGGAAGCCTGGAGAGAGCTGCAGGCTAATGCTCAACAGCAGCAGTCCACGCTGAACTATGGACCTCTTTGTTCCTCCAACCAAGTCTTGTAAAACTTTCCCACTCTGTGGATGAGTTCCTGAGTTCCCATTCAGTCAGTTTTGCCCAGTCGCACAGTTTTGTGTTTCCAGATTTACTTACTTGAACAAGCATCATACTTTAAGATAAATTAGCCCTTACTATGTAACTATGTGTATTAGCTGTGTGGTGGCTGGGTTCACTTTGCCTCACGCCCAGTCCATGTTTGATGAGCTCAGACGGCAACGATGCGACTCGTGTCTTTAAACTGGCATTCTCTCTACTGACCAGCAGGGGTCAGTAGAGACCCCTGCTCTCTGGTTGCAAGAAGAAGTCAGATTGTATAGAAGTCTATGAGAAAATGACTCTACTTCTCACTTGATTTATTACCTCAGTAAAGATTTTAAACATGAGTTAATGATCTCAATCGCTAGTTTTAATTATTTTTCAATACAGCATGATGTTCATTTAGAGTCAAATAGACCATAAAACAGAGTATGCTTAATGGCGGGCTTACTGTGATTGACAGGTCGCTGCCGCTACCAGAGACGTCTACGGCATCTCTACGTCACTCCTCCACAGTCCAAATATGGTGACTTCCGTTCATCAGTTGCAGGAAAAAAAAACATGGCGACGCAAAATTGCCGAACTCGAGGCTTCAAAGCGGCAGTCCACAAACCAATGGGTGGTGTCACGATGATTACGTCCACTTCTTATATACAGTCTATGGGTGAGCTTCATCCAACTTATTGGAAATAGATCACACATTATTTATGAGGCATTGGATGTTATATGTGTATTGTGTATCTGATGAAAATAATCTCATAATAATATAACCTGAAAATGTTAATAATAAGAGATACAATACAGAGACACTGAGGTGAAAAAATACAACTGAAGCGCTAAATAATAATACAATTTAACATAATGAGTCATTTTCGATAATTGACTCATATATTCTGGAGTTCACATATGTGCATTTCTTCTTATTATTATTATTTATTTTTGGGTCTTGTTTTGCTGCCAGTGGACGGGGCGATACTGCCCCTGACTTTGTTTACGTTAAAAGTATTATTTTTTTCCGGACGTTATTATTTTATAATTTATGTAATTTGCCCTCATTTATGTACTTTCCTGTCACACACACACACACACACACACACACCGTTCTCCCATACACTGACTATATGATGTTTGCTGGCTTGTATCTCACTGTTCTTGTCGTCCTCTTGTTGTTATGTCTATTTATTCTCTCTTGTTTTGCAATAAAAAAGTAAATTAAAAAAAAGAAAATAAATAAATAGCTTCAAACAAAGTGCTTGTTGTATTGACTAACCCCCTTCTCTCATACCTTTCTGATGTCTTAAGTGTGGGTCGGGGGGGCTGTGTCCAACAATGGTCAGCAATCGAACATTCCCACCCACTTAATGCAGAGCCAAACAAAATGCAACAAAATGAATGGCTTTGAGGAGAGGCTGTCCAAATACGGCTGGACCAGCTTGGTCGGTGGCCCTATGCGTCAATCTACGCCGCTCCATGTGGCCGTAGTTATGCCGTGAGTAGAGGAGGAAGTCAGGTGAAGCAGTAAAATGACGATAAGGTCTATGTAGGGAAGTCAGGATGGGTGGGTCAGAAAACACAGGACTTTCACCCAAGAGATGGTTGTTTGTGTCCCGTGTGAAACTTATTACAAACTAGTTTATTTCAAACGCAACACAGCCTTTTCCATTAACTGTTGCATTGTGTTTAAACTTTTGATGTTGTATTTGATCAGAATAAATGTTCAGCCTGCACAAAGTTTTTGCAACTCATCTAGTACTGAACCTCATATTTAACCATTTGGCTCTTAACTGGTAATTAAAATAAGGTCATTGCATATTCTGAAAAAATACTCTCTCTTGCATAATCATTATTTTTTTTTCTGAAGACTGAAGTTGTACCGCTTTTGAGGAGAGACGGCGCATATCACCTGTAAAACCACGCCGGGCAAAAGTCCAGTTCAGTCCTTTTAAATTGAAAGCGGAATTGAGACAGCAAGTTGGTGTGGGGAGTGGGACTGACTCAGTTAAAGTCGTTGGGTTTACGGGAGGTCTGGTATGCTTCGAAAACCGCCGCAGTTAACTAGCTGATGGCCTCCACTTTGATAATATTCTCCTACATTGGTCTGTTTTGAGGTCATGTACATTTGGAGTGCCAAATTTGGCAATGGGAACCTCAGAACTGATTTCTAAAATATAACTCATCTAGGGCATGACCAGAACAAGTGTGTCAGCTCTATCGGGGACTGAGAAACATCCATCTAGGAACACACTGGACTCTGGGTAAATTTGGGTTGATAAAGTTTACTGAAGTAGACTCCCCCAAGCTGTCGAACTTGGCTCTAGTTCCTCATCTGTGGTCTCATGCAGTGTTGGGGGTAACGAGTTACAAAGTAACGGATTACAGTAACGATATTACTATTATAGGTAACGAAGTAAAGTAACGCATTACACTCAAAATATTGGTAACTACACTACTTTACTAGACCTCAGGAACGCGCTTTCCTGCGTTACCCAAGACATGTTTGCCAGTCCGAAAAGTTCTCTTTTAGTGGTGCGTGCATGTTTCCTGCCTGTGTGCTTGTCTGGGCACCGTTGCCACAGAGACCGATTTGAGTGACGTAGCTGCTGGTGCGTCAGGGGAAGCGGGAAAATGGATGAGACGGAGACGGAGACAGGAGGGTTCAGCCAGTGGCGATAAACTTGTGTCGAAAGATCCCGCTAGCCTGTCAGTTGAAGACGCTCATCACCAACCGACCCCGCCTAAACAAGCTCAGATTTTCCAGCATCTTGCTCTTGGAGCGCAGAAGGTAACACAAAAGGAAATTAACAAACTAGTTGCCGGGTACATCGTGGAAGACATGCTTCCCCTGTCCACTATCGAATCGCCAAGGTTTAGAAAAATACTAGATAAAATACCTAGCACTCGCATGCCAACGTCAGACAGGAAAACATGTTCCCAATACCTAGACCAATGTTCAGCCTGGGCAGTATTGTTCTGACCCCAAGGAGGAACAGGCTGTCGGATAAAAGATTCGAGAGACTTTTACTCATGCGATACAATCACTATTTTGAACAATAGAGAAAAATGATAAACTTCATGGGATAAAGTGCACTTTCTGTTTATTTAGGCAATGATGAAGTGGATTTTCTGTTTATTTAATTGCATTTTCTGTTTCTATTTTTTGGGTTAAGTGCATTTCTGTTTCTATTTTATGGGAACAAGTGCCATTTATTTTTCTATTTTTCTTAAACCACTACAATGATTCCTGTAACAAGCTGGTTTTGTTCTCAGGAGTAGGCCCCCATTTGGTTTAGTGGGGTCTCCTTTTTTTAATGTGTTACTGCTGATTGACCCACCTGAATGTCCCCACCATACATAGCCTCTTGTATCCTGTTTGTGGATTTTAAAGTGAGGCATATTTCTTTGGTCAGACAGTGTGGACAGGGTTGATGTTCGTTCAAGTGAATGGCTGAGTTTTATATGTTTACAATTACAATACACTATGTGGAAAGGCTAAGAGATGCCCTTTATTGAAAATAAAGTGATGAAAGGGCCATGATGTTTGTCCGTGATGTTTGTCCGTGATGTTTGTCCGTGATGTTTGTCCGTGATGTTTGTCCGTGATGTTTGTCCGTGATGTTTGTCCATGATGTTTGTCCGTGATGTTTGTCCATGATGTTTGCGGTAAATTTGGACATTTGCTTACAAAAATGGAAAGTAAAGTAACTAGTAATGAAGTTACTTTTCAAATGCAGTAACTAGTAAAGTAATCTAGTTACAATTTTCAAAAGTAACTACTAACTTGTAACTAGTTACTTTTTCTGAGTAACTACCCCAACACTGGTCTCATGCAGTAGGTATAATTTCTGCGAAATAAGATGTAGAATTATTTGATTTGTTGGAAAATAAAATCAAGAATGAAAACACAGGACTTTCAACCAGGAGACCGCTGCTCGTGTCCCGTGTGAAAACAAAAGTAAAGGTTTACTTATTTGAAGTTACGTACATTACATTACACCAGTGGCGTGCCGTGTGTTTTATACCTGGGCCTTCAGTGCTGTCCTACTACAGTTGAGCCACCCCCTAATAACCTCACTATGTAGCCACAGCTACAGGTTATTAGGGATGTAACAATACACGTATTCGTATTGAACCGTTCGGTACGAGGCTCACGGTTCGGTACGCATTACGAATCAAACAATACCTTTGAATAATACTTTTGCATTTGGAAAATGCAGAAGCTTGCTGTCTGACACGCCCACCACGGAAGAACATTGTACTCTGGTGAGGCTGGTGTGTTCTGGGAGGCGCGCTATGCTGAACTAGCTTAGCAGAAAACTAACAGCAGCACACACGCTGAAAACTCTCCCCGCAGCGGAGAAACAGGGCTAAAATAATCGCCACACAATCCCCATTTCTCCAGACCATAATTCCTGCTTTGTAAAAGAAAACAACAGACCAAACAGAGAACCAAATGTCCGAACCTTAACCCCTACAGGTTATTATTTGTTTTGTGTAAAAATGAAGCTCAACACCTACAAATACACTAACTGCAGAGTGCAGATACATGAATACGCGCATGACGGGATGCTTCGTCATTAACGGACAATGCATAGAGTCAAAATCAACGTAATTAACACAATAACAAGAACAAACTCACAAGAACCAGTCACATATATTTATATGACAACAAAGCATGACACATCAATCCAGCAACACTGCGGTGCTAAAGCTGGTGTCACACTATTGCGTATCGTACTGGCGTATGCGAGCGTATGAAAAATATCACTCATACGCTGGTATACGGTGACGTACGCTCGAGGTACGTTAGGCATAGGTTGTATACGTTTCAAGCACGGTCGCATACGGTGGCATACGGCGAGGCAGAAAAGTTTTTTTAAGCATGCTTAAAAAAGTTGTGCGTGTGCGGACGTATGGTTTATACGCTAAGCATACGATCGGCATACGCTGAATACGCGAGAGTAACGTCAGAGGTACTCTATAGGTGGAGTACGCTGGCCATTCGCTGTCCATACCTGGCATGAAGGTGTACCGTACAGCTAGCTAGAATCTAATGTGCACTTTCATCAAACATGTATATGATCCTTCGTACCGTACAGCTAGCATATTGAAAAAGTGTATATATATATACTCCCATTTCGAGCTCTTCTTCAGTTCTTCGTGGACCTACAACGAGAGAGGATGGAGGTAGCTCTTCTCCAACACCAGTATGATCTGATCGATTTGGCAATTCACCACATCCAGGCATTATGGGAAATATGCTTATCGGCACTTTGTCACGTGATAGCGGTACACTGCGCATGCGCAGTTCGTCCCTGGTCATACGCTGCCGATACGCTGGTCTTATGCTGGCCATTCGCTGGCGATACGCTACTCATACGCTTATCATAGGTTCAATACGGTAAGTATACGAAACATTCTGTGTTTTCAAGGGGTTATTGTGCATATGAACGTTTTTTGGGGGAATTTGCATACGCAACTCATACGTTTTTCTCATACGCAATAGTGTGACAGGGCCTTAAAACACGTATTCCACCACACACTAAAGAGCACGAGCCATTCAAATAGTATTCACATCAGAGGGAACAATATTAACCATATCATAAAAACGACACCATAGACAAATGAACACAGTAGTAACGCTACTGCAGATGTAAAACAAAAGCAGTTCACTTACCAAAGCTGCTGTTCACTATTTGAAGAGAAAGTATATCCTCCTTTCTTTGATTACAAAGAGTTTAATGACGTGGTTGTACAGAACATCGGTGCGGTTCAGTTCCAGTAAGAGGTCCTCCTGCGAACTCCCAGCCATAAAATGTGCAGCGCTTCTCCGATGCTGTCAGCCAGGAACACTTTCATAGTTGCTGGACTGAAAGTGGCGCACAAATCCTTTTCTAGGCTGGGTCAGGGCTGATGTCCAGCTTTTCTTGAAATGTCCTTCTCGAGAAATCCGTTTCTCCTCCTCCTTCAGCCATTGAGTGTTAAAAAACAAAGCTAGGTAAAAAAAGAAGAAGAATCTACACCAAGCAAAACGCAAAAAATGCCATGTCAATGTCATAACTTCTTACATATCTTTCAACTTGAACTCTTACTACTAACTACTAAGTTCTGCTAGCTAGCTTCAGCTTCACAACAGTCACGCTAGCCCACTGACCAATCACGGCGCACGTTAATGCTGACGTACTTGTAGGCCTCCTAGAAAGCTCTGGCACATCAAAGAAAACGCCCAACATGTCAAACTAAAAAAGGCTTTCTAGCAGGCCTTGGCCTCTCTTCTTACTTATGTCGTGTTCACACCAAACGTTAATCGCATCATTCGCGCCGCACTCACTCACCGGGGACCATTTGTGGTCATTCGCGTAAATCGCGCCGGAGAGGCTTCCAGAGGCTGAGAACTGTCTGCCATTTATTTCCACCATCAGCATGGAAAAAATAACCTCTATTTCTGCTTAGTACTTGTTGTGGAAGTCTCAGATATCCCGGGAAACTAAACGCCGTCTTGTCTGGTTCATAACATCAACCGGAGGAGCTCCGTGAATTTTATCGAGCTGTATTCACTGTGTCTAGCAAGCCACACGTCGGCTGGTTTACTACAGCTGTATGAACACAAAACAAACTGATTTTGCTGTGATTTGATTGCAATAAACCTATAAAAGGGATGCCTACATAATGATGCCGATTTGTTAAAAGTCTGAATTCATGTTTTGTTAGCAAATAACTTTTAAAATACTTGTTTTCTCAATGGAGGTCAGATCTATTCTATGCTAACATTGTAGCAGCTCCATCAACACTCAAAATAAGTAATCTCGGCGTAAATACGGCAGCGTCTTTTTCATTGTTTGTACCATACGGTTTACACACACACACACACATTTATACACATAGTTTGGTCCGGTCTCTACTAATATGAAGTATCAGAGCTCTGACAGCTACAGTATTTATTTCCTGATTCAACAACGGCAGGACGTCAGTGATGACAGGAGGAGCATCTCAACACTGATAGGCTATCGCGCCACAGCGTTTTTTCGGCGATGTTGAAATATTTAAACTTGCGCCATTCGCGTCAATCGCGCAATCGCCAATTCGCGTCACTCCAGTCTCATCGCGTCTGTGCATAGACTTTGTATGTAATCTACTCGCGCGAATAATTTGTGCCGCGTTTGGTGTGAACTTTAGAGAGAGCATAGGAGCGAAATCTGATTGGATAAAAGCTCTACTTAAAACAAGCTGCGCTGGAAGCAGAGCAACTGAGAAAGACAGTAGCTGTGCAATGAGAAAATAAAAAAACGATCATGGCCGACCCGTAGATCAGAAAGCACGAGGACTCGACAGCGAATCCACTCGTATCTTTCATATTCCTCTCCTTGAAACCATTAAAAACTTATAGCAAGAAAACCGACGAACAACGGCTCAACAACAGCTCCGCAAAATGTAAACGCTTCGTACCTTGAGATGATTTTCTTGAAGAAAAACGCTGGAAACTGCCGGTAATCCATTTCAGACGTGTTCAGACATGTTCTCTCGTCTGTGTGTGTGTCTCTGTGTGTTTCAGTGTGTTTGTGACGAAATGGCGGACTTTTAGATGCATGTATGACGAGATGGTCCGCCTTTTACTGTTGAGCCAATGATTTTACTCTCGGGGGAGGCTCGGCGCGCCTTTGGATTTTTAGTGGCTAGAAAGTCAGTGAGTCATCGCAAGGAACTTCCTGGTGCATTCATTTCATTCTCCCGGTTCGAAAAAGTGGTCACATGACGAAAATCCGCCAATCACAGGCCTTAGGAAGAGCCACATACACACACACACAGAGACGAGAAAATTCCATGAAGGAGAATTATGAGAGCGTCAGAGAGCTCAAAATGGCTCACAATGGCTCAAAATGATGCCAAACTGCTGTATGATGATGTCATTGAACAATATTAGTGATAAACAAGTTAAATATATAGTTATATAGTATATAAAATTAAAATAGAACAGCTGCAACAGCTTGTTCCAAAATGAGAATTTTGGCTTGACCTCGCTTGATCTTGCATGATTTCTCACGTACTGAATCCTTATAACGTGGGCCTGCTTCACTCAATCGAAGTAAAATCTGTTTTGTGGAGACTTCAAACATGTTGTGCTATGATTGTAGAGTATTTTAGGCTTCAATCTGCATTATTTCAAATAAATCAATCAATATCAATCAGGCGAACCTGAAATTTGTTTTCCATTTGAGCTGTGTTCCATCTTCATTTGGTATTAACCAGTAACATATACACAATATGTACACCTCTCATCAAAGCTCACCCACTTGAGTGTTATTAATAAATTGAAATGATTCAAATAGACCTTGTAGTTAGAGAGTAAGGCCCCTTTGAGTATGGGTATAGTATTTTCGAGCAGAAGCCAAAAAAAGGCCTAGGGTTAATTAATATACATATTTGTATTTTATTTATTTTTTTCTCTAAAAAAAAGCGTCAGGAAGAGTTCAACCTGATTGAACTTGTATAAATAATTGTCTAGATTGTGCAACAAGATAGAATACTGTATTTTAAGCAGTTCAAACTTTATTTTAAGAAATACTTCAAAGAAGGTGATTTGCATTGAAAGTAGGTTGGGATATTTTCGCTGCAGGAGTCAGGAGGCACATCATTGCGGACGACCCTGTCCCTGTGCATTGAAGGGGGAGTATTGACATGGCCCTGAAGTAGATGACTTTCTCAAGTGCTGCTATACTTGAAGATGAATGTCACCAAAACAAATGACATGGTCATTGATTTCCGGAGAACATCACATCCCTCCACGGAAACCATCATCAGAGGACAAATAGTGGACGCTGTGAAAAGTTGCAATTACCATGGGAACAATCATGGACAAGGACTTCAATACAAATTAGAAACAGCCTGAAAAAAAACTAACCAGACAGGTATAATGTTTTTGACATTAATAGAAAACTGATGACCATATTTTACAAATCTTTCAAAGCAAGGTGAAGTAATGTAAAAGTCAAAGCCAAGTTGAAAAGGGTAGCCGGTAAGATCATCATTGAGCAGCTATCGTCACTCTCAAACATTTTGAATAGAGGCATCGTGCAAAAGGCAAACATAATTGCCACTGACACCTGCAACAAGAGTTGGAGCTGCTTCCCTCAGGGCAGAGATATAGCCTTCCCAGGGCGAGGTGGACGAGATTCAAGCATTTATTTTAAGAACGTGCAATGAATTAGCTTAATTTAGACTCAAGGAACACATTTTCACCCTTTGCAGTTAGCAAAAAAGACCTTTATACAGTTATTGTTTATAACTTTTTTAACAGTTTTACCGGTTGTAAAGTCGAGTCCTTACCGCAGTGGCCCGGGTTTGATTCAAGGTATTTGGCTATCAACCCGTTCTCACTCCTATTGTGTCAGGATCTGATACAGACGCACCGAGGCACCCTTTAGTGTTTTTATAAGACGCACTAGGGTTTCACTAGGGTAAAACCCATCCGCCTCATTATGAGATGGTCAGAGCAACGGACGTAGAATAAAGAGCAAGAAAGGTAGGGCAGAGAAGGTTGGACGGGTCAAACAAACACAGGACTTTCACTATGTAGACCTCTGTTCCTGTCCCTTCATGTGAAACCCAGTCAATGTTGACTTATTTTGCCTTAGTTTTGTTACGTAACTTCTGTGCTTAACTAACGTCAGTTAGGTAACAAACGTGACCAACTTATTTTAACTAAAACCACGAGGTCTTTAAAAACCTAACCAAGTGGTTTTGTTGCGTAAGTAAATCTAAAAACTAAGTAAACCTATATTGGAGGTTTATTTTGAGAAGAGACTATATGCATGTTACCAGGCAGCAACTCACGGGTCTTACACGGGTCTTACAAGTGCCTTACACTTGCATTCTTTCTAATGGCCATCAGGGGCGACTCCTCTGGTTGCAAAAAGAAGTCTGATTGTATAGAAATCTATGAGTAAATCACCCTGCTCTCACTAGGAATGGGTATCGTTAGGATTTTATCGATACTAGTACTATTATCGATACTGCTTAGCGGTTCGATCCCTTATTGATACTCTTATCGGTTCTTTTTGATTATTTTGTGAGAAAAAAAGACAGTTACTTCCAAATCGTAGTCCACAAACCAACGGGTGACTACTTCTTATAATCAGTCTTTGCTTGGAACGAGCGGAAACTGACCCTCCGTCCCTGAGACGTCCACAATAAACGCTACAGTGTCAAACGTAGAGGGTCATAGTTTCAAGCGTAGGACCACCGACCCAACATTTGATGAGTTGAGAGTGAGAATGTTATATAAACAGTAGATTATAACATGCAACTGTTTGTGACTGTAAATTATTAGTGGATTGGATTTCTTTTTTACTGCGACATCCATGCATTTTGCAACGGAGCCATGCGAACATGCCTGTTACTTTATTCTATCATGACGTTAACGCTGCCTAAAATGGTATATGACTCACCATTCCCGGTGTCATATGAGGTGATTTACTGGGTCAAATATGTGAGGTCCTGTAATTTAGCAGCGCGTGGTCAAATCATCCAACGCCGTCACCTTGTGGCAGAAAGGAAGAACTGCACTGAATGAATGCGGGGGGGAAACATTAAAAAAGTCATCATTACAGCCCCCCCCCCCCTGTCTGTCTGAGTGTGTGTGTGTTGAGCAGATCTGTAATGATAATGCCTTCTGGAAGAGTGCCAGCCTTCCTCACAGGATCAGACTGGGTCTTCCGTACTGGTTAAATAGTCTGTGATATTGATTTTCAGCCTTATATGTGTTCAAGATCAACACGCGCTTGTTTGTGTCATTCATGTCTGCGTATGTTCAGCTGGGTTGCAGCAGCAGCTCAAACCTCAGCGCTCCTTATAGCAGCATATTTCAGCTGGGAGGGGGGGGGGTTGTATGTGTGCCACCCTGTCCTCTCTTTCACCCCCCTAAAAAAACAGAAATACTCTTGCTTCATCCTGCTCTTCCTTCTCTCTATACCCCCCCCCCACCCACCCATCTCCCTCCGCCTCCACGCGGCTTTGATCCGCCCCTGCAGCCACGCTGGAAAGATGACAGAGCGGGAGGAAAGGGAGGGAGGGAGAAAAAGAGATGACAGCTCCTCAACAAGTGTGGAGAGAGAGAGAGAGAGAGCTATTCTGATGATGAGCTTCTCACCATGGGAGGGGGAGGAGACGTATGCAGCATCAAGAGGCGCTGGAGTATGCACACGCTCGCTGCTCTCTTTTTGCACACATGCGCGCGCGCACACACACACACACACACACACACACACACACACACACACACACACACACACACACACACACACACACACACTGGGTTAACTGCCTCTATTTACCCTCAATCTGGATTGACGACAGTCTCCGTTGCCATCTGCCCTGGTTGACACAGATGCTGACTTGTTCCAGTAATAATCAAAGAAAAGAAGATGCTCAGAGGTTGTCGGCAGCTGTAATCTTGACAGACTCTCTCACACACACACACACACACACACACACGCCACAGATTGATATGCACTCAATGCTGGCAAAGTAGTCACGAATCAAAATGAAAAGACCCAAATCAACAATGAGTGAATCGGCTAACAAGTATTATGTGTGTATGCAAGCCTCTGTGCCAAAGAGCTCCATTGTTGTCCACAAACTATTAAAAACACATCATCACCATGAGCACACACACACTGCAGTTTGTTTTGACTCAGTCCCACAAACACCGTTCTGCTGCCCCAAATGCTCGCTAGAGCACCAAATGTGTATTAATCCATGGCTGAAAATAGTCCTGAACAAATGCACGTTTCCCTCCTCTTTGAGTAACATTTGCTAAAAACTACAGTGACCAGCTGTTTTGGGAAATTACTGAGCAACTGAACTATATTCCAAAAGATCTGCGTCCTCATTGGGAACTAATGAGCTTGGGGCCGAGTGCCTCAGAGAAAGGAAATGTGAGGGTTTTGAGAGACAGTCAATCACAGCAGGAAGTGGTACAGGGAAATTCCTCTGTACACCCTCACAATGTGGGAGTCGCTGAAGGGTTGGCAATGTTGGGGCTACTTGAACGGGCAATGAGCATACTACGTAGCTGGTAAGCTAATGGTTCAAAAGCAATCAGTAGCAAGTGTGACCGGAGGAATGTTCAGGTATGTTCGAGGAGGGGAGAGGGAATGAGAGTATTCATCATAATACATCAATGAATAAAACAAATAAATGATTAAAAGGCGATAGGATGCTGAAAAAACAACAACAAACAAATCATTTTTAAAAAGCAATATTGGTAATTTAACAAAAGAAAACACAGATTGCACACAGATATTATTAAACACAAGTTCTTCGCCACCACAAATGTAGCTGTTTTAAATGCCGGTGTGATCAAATCTGATCATATTGTTCTTTTGTGTCTTTTCAGGAGATTTGTTGACTTTAAGAAATATATAGAATTACCAGCGGCAACCTCCACTTCTGAAACGTTAGTGTGTTAAACCTGCGTTCTCTCTAGTGTCCACCAGGGGGCGACTCCTCCGGTTGTATAGAAGTCTATGAGAACATGACTCTACTTCTCTCTTGATTTATTACCTCAGTAAACATTGTAAACATGAGTTTATGGTCTCAATCTCTAGTTTCAAGTCTTCTTCAATACAGCATGATGTTCATTTAGTAAACTATGATATTCAGCGTTCGGTTGTACTTAGCTCCACCCTTTTGTGTCACAACAACCAAAATTGCGAATTTGAGGCTTCAATCTACAAACCAATGGGTGACGTCAAGGTGGCTACGTCCACTTCTTTATAGAGTCTATGAGAATACCACCATCTTTATCCTTTAACTGACAAGTTGTGTCTGCCAAGGCTCACTTGTTCCCTGTCCACACACCCCATTGAGAAAAATCCCTGTATGTAAATGTATCCGCTCCAAATTCAAATGATGCTGAACTGCTCTGTATATTATCCCCAAAAGAGCATTAAGGACACATATCTGTTACCATTGTTTTATAAGATATATGGGTCCTGACATGTCTTTTCTCATTTAGTTAAAAATACATTTTCCATAATGTGTTAGAAACCCTTATAAAAAGTAACAACAGAGTCTGCTGGACTATGGAAATTCAGAATATAAATTCAACCCATGCATTTACTTCATGGGGAGGAATTATCTGATAACAGCACTGACATTGCCCCAAACCAAAACGCAGCCCATGTGACTTGAATACAGCATTGCTGCATAATTGCAAATCACACGTATCCTCACTAATACCCAGCTGTAATCCTGATATTAATCAGAAACGACTTCTGAACACAGAGGCTCCCATAAGAGAACTCAAATCCTCCTGCTTCTCTTTACGTCTTATTAACATGCATCTAGTACCGGGACTGTCTCTCCGCTAATTCAAATCATCCCTGTTACACACATTTAAATTGGATTTCTCTTTACCTCAAAAAATACTAATTGTTTGTTACATGTAACTTCTTCTCATAATATTTAATCAACAACTTGCCTTGCTTGTCCCTTGTTCCTCGTCCACCTGCTGCCTGTCTGATTTGGTCTATAATTCAAATTTTCTTTTTTGCGGGTTTTGCAGGAATTTTGTATGGCACTTCAATACAGTTTGGGACTTACAAGAGACAGAAAAAAAAGCGTTCAAAGTAAATGCGGCAGTGGCTGACATGTCCTGAGTTTTAGTTTCTTAATATGGGTCAAGCTCCAAAACTGCTGAATCCTAAGCTTCCTGCTGTCTCACAGGGCAGACGCTTTGCTGCTGGCTCGTTCTTTTGCGGATGTCCTTGTTTTTTTTCCTGCTTAAAGTTATGGACAGTGGATAGTGGATCCCGGATACATATAAATCACAGGGACTCAAAACACCATATACTGTAGATACTGTATATATTTGTTTAACTCCACCAGATCCGGAGGGGGATCATGTGCTCAGTCGTGTGTGTGCGAGTGTCCGTCTGTCCAGGGCTAACCTTTTATTTCCTTTCTTGCATGTGGGGCAACTTACAGCTCTTTGCTGCACTCTAACTGTATTTCTGTTCTATCTCTATTTGTGTCTGCAATATCAACATTTTATTCTTCATGTGTGCAGTAACTCAACCATCCAGTCTGATTATATCTTATTTTAGTCTTTGACTTATTATTACACCTTTCTGTTTGATTATGTATTTTACTTTCACTATCCCCCTTTGCTGCTGTAATACTGCAAATGTCCCCGCTGTGGGACTGATAAGTGATAATCTTACCTTATTTGATCAAATTGTTTCTGTTTTTTATTGCTTTTTGTTTTAAAATGTAATTGTAACGCTTTTACTCTTTGCCTATGTGAAGTACTTTGAATTGCTTTTGGGTTTGAAATGTGCTGTATCAATAAAGCTGCCTTGCCATCCCATATTGCAACTGGAGAGCATCTTTCATCAGACACCCCCCCCCCCCAGCCTGGCAAACACCCACATTTTCTAAACTCCATGCTCCCAGGTGGTAAAGCAGTCTTTCTGGTTGACTTTTTTCTCCAAGCTCAAGCCAAGATAACCGTTATGACATCATCAGGGTCATTTTCTCAGACTTAACAAAGCTCCTCCAGGAACACGTAGCGCCACACCGCTGGTTTCATTTCATTTGTGGAACTTTGTTGCACGTCATCTCTATCTGTCCCGAGTTTCCTGTCGGCGTCATCAATGTCAACTCTGATGAGCCTTCAGAGCCACAGAAGACACGGTGCTTCTGTTTTCACAGGCTGAGTTGTGCTCTTCATGATTACTAAACTGATCCTCTATTTGTATCTCCACTGGCGCCTGACACCACTCCCCTCGGTGAGTACAATCTGATCACTCAGGACACGTTAATGCAGGTGGAGGGGGAGTTACGGTGGCCCTGAGGGTCAAAACATGACCTTTCACGTTGTGTTTTCTCAATCTTCTCTGAAACGGTGTCATGTTTTGACCCTCAGGGCCACCGTCAGGGGTCTATTTTAGTGATCACCACTGACCTTTGATGTAACAAATCTACCGTCAACACTAACACAAACCTTTTACTTTGGTGCCCTTTATTTGCTAACTGTGCAAATCATTTGGATGTCACAATGTCACAGTTCCTGCACAGCTCATATGCCTCATTTCCACCGTGTGGTTCGGCTCAACTCACTGCAGGTCCTTTTCTCTATTTTGTTTTCCACTGCGCATAGAACCCCTCAGCGCAGGCAGGATTCTTAGCTGATCGCCATTGCGAAGTGACTGCAGTGACATCATCTTCAACGTGACCCTCATCGGCAGACAGAACGTCTGCACTTTTTCAATTGTACGCTTGTGTGTTTGAATGGCCTAGTTTTTGGCTGCCATTTTGAAAAATCAAGTGCGAGTCAATGAAAAATTGCAGTCTCGTAGGCTAAACAACACACCCACTTCACTACAAGACACACCCCCTGAGATAACCTCCGGGATTAACATACTTATTTTAACCCAGACCACGATCTCTTCTTAAACCTAACCAAGTTGTCTTGGTGCCTAAACTTCACCAAACTGGGACCGTTTCAAGCAGGTATCATGTAGCAGGTGCGTTTTGTAGTAGTGTGAACAAATAGACCTGCTTGAAAAAAATAGCTCTTGCTACTGACTGTAGCTTGGCTATTTAAAATCGGCCAGATTGTGCAGGATGTCCTGTTAGTGACAGTGTTTCAACTCTTGCTTGTTTCAACTCAGCTAGCTTGGAACTTCAACTGAGGTGGTACCAAAAAAAAGTACTAGATACCAGGTACTGTCAACATATTTTCCTCATGGAAAACAAGGCGGTAACCTCGGTTTCTGAAAAGTGGAGACCCTCAAACTTGCATTCTCTCTAGTGTCCACCAGGGGGCGACTCCTCTGGTTCTATAGAAGTCTATGAGAAAATGACTCTACTTCTCTCTTGATTTATTACCTCAGTAAACATTGTAAACATGAGTTTATGGTCTCAATCTCTAGTTTCAAGTCTTCTTCAATACAGCATGATGTTCATTTAGTACATTATGGTCCATTTAGAGTCAAACAGACCATAAAGCAGGGTATGCTTTAGGGCGGGGCTACCTTGTGATTGACAGGTCGGTACCAGAGCTGTATACAGCGTCTCTACGTCACTCCTCCGTGGTCCAAATATGGTCACTTCCGTTCAGTGGTTGCAAAAAAGATCAAGATGGCGACGGCCAAAATGCCAAACTCGAGGCTTCAAAGCCACAGTCCACAAACCAATGGGTGACGTCATGAGAACTACGTCCACTCCTTATAAACAGCCTATGCGGTAAACCAAAAAAAGAGGGAGTCAAGTTAAGTGGAGCCGTACCATGCAGTGGAAATTTTACAATAGATTAATAAAATGCATGCATGCTCCTTTTTTCCACCATACCCTATGCATAGAGTACCATTCTGTGAAAATAGTGTGATTTTTTTTGTGGCTCTATAGGGGCTTTGTCAAGTCTGAGAAAATAATCCTAAACATGTCATGCGTCTTGCGTTATTCGGTACGTGTAGTCTTTATTAGGGACTAAAACTCAGGATGTTCTGTCCATACTGGAGGCAAGTTCGAAACCAGTGTTGACACTGCGGTACATTTTTCTGCTGCTGCGGTTTGAATTAGTTTGAATAGTTTTGAAAGGATTTATAGAGCTACGGATCACGTAAGGCCTTGAGTTTGAACAAACTCCCACATCCCTCCTCCTCCTCCTCGTTCTTCCTCAGTCCCTGCCAACAGGCATAAAAGGTGCCAGATTAACACACTGGCACACATACATTGGGAATGCTGGTGCTCACAGAGTATCTGCTCGTGTGTGTGTGTGTGTGTGTGTGTGTGTGTGTGTGTGTGTGTGTGTGTGTGTGTGTGTGTGTGTCAGGATAATTGCCTGGATTTATGGGTGACAAGAACAGTTTACTGTGTCATTTGGATTTTCAGGGACAAGGGTTCACTTACCGGTGAATGTGACAGACAAAGAGCCCGGAAAGACACACACATACACACACACACTAACACACACACACACACACACACACACACACACACACACACACACACAATCTCAAACTGACTCGGATTGCGTAGGAGTTTCAGGGCTTAGTGTTTGCATGTCGCGCTGATATCTCGCGTATTGAATGTGTGGGATGGAGGAGCACTACATGTAAGGAGACAGATGCTGGAGCTCCCAATTACACTCACACAAACAAACAAACAAACACTGACTGTCACACACACACACAGACACGCACACACACATATTTGCATGATGCCCAAAATCTGCCAAAATCTGCAATGAAGCTGATGCGCCCAGCGCTACCGAATGTCCCGCAGATGAACTCCTGCTACTGAGATTCACACTAAGCCAAGGGGAGTCTGATCAAATACTCCAATTCCCTACTGTTACCCCCCCCCCCCCCCCCCTCCCTCCTGCCTAAACACACATGCACAGACACAAAAACAGAATATGGGATGGCAGCTGAATACTAATGTCGGACCTATTTACATTTCAAGCTGCACGACTGTCAGCACATCTCTGTTCGGGGGGAGAGAGCAGGGGAATTGTCGAGAACGCGGTTCAATTGTTCTCGCCTCGCTCTTAGTTTTATTCCAAACCTTTAAACCCACCAACATAATGTCGGGATGCTCTCGCATCAAGGGCTGATAATGAAACTACAGTCAAACGGTGTTTCATCTCTCGTTTTGTTTACAGAATCCCGCCTTCACGCCGCTCTTTTCCCTCCCGGAGAAGCCAACAGCGCGGGTCTCCTTTCATTCCGTGTCTTTAGGCTCCCGCGTCGCGTCAGACGGGCCGACCCACTAAAGGTAGTCGGGTGCTGCCTTCGTGAATGGCGCGTCTCTTCAAAGTCTGGATCTATTCGGGCGCTCTCATTAGCTGTCCTTAGCACTAGAAGAGTGTCAGTTGTCCAGTCAGTTGTTGGGATGGATAGATTATACAATTCCATGTTCAGGCTCACAGTGACACAGTGTCTCCTACTCCCCCCAACAATCCAAAGACATGCAGCTGAGGTTAACTGATGACCCTAAACTGACAATAGGTGTGGACGTGCCCTGTGACAGGGTGTGCCCTGTGACAGGGTGTGCCCTGTGACAGGGTGTGCCCTGTGACAGGGTGTGCCCTGTGACAGGGTGTGCCCTGTGACAGGGTGTACCCTGCCTTCGCCCAACGTCAGCTGACTCTAAACAGGATGAGCAGACGATGGATGGATGGAATTCAATTTTCAATTCAATTTATTTGTATCGCCCAAAATCACAACTTTGCCTCAGAGGGCTTTACAACCTGTATTAAAGGTTGTGGTTCACCAGATCACAACCAAAATATCACATGAGTTGTAATACTTGTTCCTGCAGCATTCCGTTGTGTCGGTTCTAAATGACATGATTAAGTTCTGCGTGGCATCGCGTGATTGATTACTGGAGAAATGCCCTCATTAGCCCTTTGAGTTCCACTTGCACCTTTTACTGCCGGAGCCAAAAGGTCCGTGAATCTGCTTCACTTGGGAACGACAAAAGAAACAAGAGCGCTCTGATGCCGGCGGAGCTATTGAGATTCAGGAGGGGCGAGATGTATTCAGAAGAGACGGGCAAAGTGCAAGATGGACACACTTTTGACAGGAAGGAAAACAAACAAAAGAAAATCAAGCAAACTTGTCAGAGATTCGGTTAAAGCGCTGCTCAACAGCCTCACTCTGGACATGTTTTCACTGGAACGACTTTGTACAGAAGAAAGCGCAGCGGCATAACCAGCAAACATGCACTGATCATTTATATCACGATGGTGGAGGATCCAACGTGGATACCGGCCCAGGCTTTTGTTGGTGTGGCGTGTAGCACCGTTTCTTACTCATGCACTTGTTTACATAAATCACTGAGTTAGGAACTGAGTTAAGCAGCACAGCCCCCCCCCCCCCCCCATCCATCTATCTCCCCCGCTCCCTGTATTCTTTGCTCCACTTATCCGCAGCGTCGCCCGCAGCTACTCATCTGAGAGCGGAGAAAATGAGGGAATCAACTCCAAAGTGTCGGAGGGTGATGTGTAAGAACACTCATTGTGCCAGGAGGCACCGTAAGCCCTTTTGAATAGGAGGGTTCATTTATGGTTCATTTAAGTTCTTAACCCTGTTGCCTTTTTCCTTCTCTGTTTCTCTCTCAGAGCATCAGTGGGGTCTGTTTGCAGACTGTCAAACAATCAGTTCGCCAACTGAGCGTGTCACAGCCGGGTCACGAGACATTTCAACCAGACATTCACACACACAGAGACGGAGGAACTGAGTCAAACATGTGGCCAGCAGGCTTCCACCAGCCGGGGCACTCTAGTGAAAGTTGAATTAATAATCACATCAATTATACATATTCAATAATTAAAGATTGTCCTTGCAATGATACAACTAAATGTATTCATCTAATTACGTTACATATATTAAATAGAACATTGACATTAAAAAACAACAACATTATTATTATTATTAATATCAAATGAATACCAGTCACACAGAATTACGTCATTGGTGTTACTGCTACACAAAACACTCTTATTTTGAAATACTTCACTGACCATTTGAGGTTCCTCCTGGATCAAGAGGTCCTTGGAGGAAGTGCAGTGGGCCAAGGCATCTGATCAGTCAGATGTCTTACTTCATTTGTTTAAAATATCACGATATATGTGAGAATTGTGAGCGAAGCTTTTAAGTCTGTCATTGGTGTTACTCGTGTAAGAAACTGAACATTATAACTGGTTGTATTGAACAGTTTAATGATTTTGATTTGCCTGAAAGCATGTGGTCTGACACATGGCAGCCATTTTGTTAAAACTTTAAGTTTTTCTCTATATTGTCATTGGAGTTACAGTCACTGGTGTTACTCCTCCTGGTGACACCAGTGACACCAGTGACACCAGTGACATTCCTGTATAAACGAGCCACATAAAAGCTGCAGAAAGACGTGAAAAATAAAAATACATTAAGCTCAATGTTTTGTGGAATCATTAAGTTTAGATGTTAGTTGATGTTATACAATAAGTTTTTTGTTTTTAAGGAGAAATACATTTCAGCAGATCTGTACTCACTAGATTCCACCGTTTCTGTAGAATGACCCGGCTAGTGGCTGACTAGAATTAGCAACGTACTCTGCGCTACAGAGCAGTAATCCAGTTATACAAGTGCAGTCCTGCATTGCCCTCTTTAGGAGGAATGGTGAAGTGAAGAGAGACTTGTGAAATGAGCAGCTGGGATATGTTGGAACCAATCTCCACACTCGCTCAGACTCCGTGAGGATTCAGGGCTGTCCCACTGTCAAACCCACTGTTAGAGGGCTCTCTCGCAAACGTCCTGAGCCCTTTATGAACACTTTCCGTAAGTCCGCATTTTTGCAGACTTTGCCTCAGGGAATTACCCACAATTCATAGCAATGTCACGTTAAACACGGGGGTTACCGGTGGAAGCCGGAGAAGTAAAAAAAGGCAAACTGGCAGATTTCATTTACTCAGAATCACTAAGGCTCATAGATGGAACACAGAAACACATGAAAGCAGGAGAATGATATAGATCATATCTCACATTTATTCATCACACGGTTCATTTTGTTATTGCAGCTGTTTTGACAAAAACAAGTAAATATATTATTTGACAATGACCTCTCATCTTGTAACGTTGACGCTTAAATCAGGCAGTAAAAACACTCTCTGTGCATTTTCCATGTATTATGTTCTGTTTGATACCTATTAAGCCCCTCCCCTCTCCCACTGGAGGACAAACCCACCAACACCCACTAACATCTAGTATTCAGTGGGAACGATTACAACACATTCTGAGGACAAATGAGTCATCAGCTCCGATCGGCAGCGATGGCAACATGACAGATTTCACCCCCCGTTGCGGGTGCAATGCTATATGATGCGCATGAATAATAATGATAATAATAGTAATAATAATAACAATAATTATTATTACTATTATTATATTTAATTGTATTTGTATAGTACACTACAAAATACAAACAAGGTGCTTCCCATACAGGGTACAATATGTATAGTGCAATGTTAAAACTAAACAGGTTACCCAAAAGAACTAATAATTACACTTAACAGGGATAATAATTATAATGTATAAACGTACAAAACATACAATTAATATGTTAAAAATGTAATCAGAAACCAAGTATCACACATAATAGGGTAGTCAGATTACTTTCTGTTACTTTTGTATGACCTCAATACCAAAATGAAGAGAGAAGACAAAAGAAACAAGCTGAAAGTTTTATCATTTTACTTTTGTATGTAAACTAAAAAGAGGAACCACATCACAGTACAGTGCAACTTGTACACGTTAGTGCTGCTGGACTTCTAGCAGCAGAGGTACCCATATACATTTAATCATGCAAGTGTCTTGGTCTGCAGAGAATGTCGTTTTTTTTATTGGAAGCTTCCATCGGGGTTTTAGAATGAAGCCTCGCGTGTCTGTCGTCATATTCTATGATGTCATCACCCTAAAAAGATGGGAAATGATGAGTTCTTGTTATTGTGGTTATACAAATTGAATGTATGGTGCTGTTAGATTTGACTGCCGGGAAAATTAAGTTTTTGAATAGATAAATAACACCGAATATGGATTGAAGCAGAATGAGTCGTTAGATAAAAACAATTTAGAATTTTGGAAATTACATCTATCTTTTTTCAATACATTTAGACTTTTGGACTGAGACAAGTACAGAGATGAGCGCCGCGTTGTGAGACAGAGACAGAGACAGAGAAGGGGGAAGAGAGGGTGGAAGGTGGTCTTTGCAGGCAAAGTTATTAATAATAATAATTTAAATAGCAACGTTATGAATGAAGCTTCAAACTATTGTCCTGTTTTATGTTCGCTGGACCAGAAATTTGAAGCGGTTCGCTTATTTTTTCTAAAACAAAGAATAATATTGATGAACTGCGTGCAGAAACCCAGTGAAAGAATTAGATTTTGTATGTGTTTCACCAAATCAATGTCTTCATTGTAAATAATACTCCGTCCGTCTTACTTTGAGGGTGTTCAGGACTTCTACTCCACATTGAAGAGAGAAGTATCGCACTTTTTACTCCACTATATTTATCTGCCAGCCGTAGTTACTAGTTACTAACAAATTAGCTATTTACATTTCAATTAACATATGAGGAGCTTTTAAAATACAATACATTGATAGAGATGAAATCCGTGGCTCCCAACCGTTTTTGGCTTCTGACCCCTCGTGACAAAAGCAGTTGCGTCTCCTTGTCATGTTTCAGACGTCTATGAGTTGTCTGCAATTCTACCAAAGAGTAAATCCCCCTCTGAACCTCACAGCAAGTGTCATTTCAATAACTGTCCAATGCACACACACACACACACACACACACACAAAATCAAGATTAGAGAAAAAATCCCTAAATATCAATACAAATGTGTGTATCAGTACTTTGTGTTTCCTCCTCTCTCATTAGTCCTCTCTGGCCCCTCAGGTTTGTCTGAGGTTGGGTACCACTGGGCTGAACTATCTAACTGTATAAAGTAGCTAAAGACAGTTCCAGCTTGAACAGCTACAGTAAAATGCTGCTCACACATCAGTATTAACATCTAATAATGTCATATAATATGTTGGACATTGGGCAGTTTTTTTTCAGAATGACTACTTTTACTTTGATATTTTAAGTTCATTTTGCTTATAATGCTTCTGTACTTTTACTTCGTAGGACTTTTACTTATAATGGAGTATTCTTTACTTTGTTGCATTGGTACTATTACTTGAGAAATATGCACCAATATGTGCAACGTCAGCAGAAATGGTAGGTATGAGTTCTAGTTGGAGTTAAGGTTGAGCAGCTGCTCTGGAGCTTTTAATCGTATCACACAGACTCCATCTGCAGGTGAAGTCAGGGAACTGTAGAGGTTCAAACGTCCATTTCTTGAGTCCGTGTTGGCTCCACAGCTGAGCGTCAAAGTTCATTCTTGACCTTAGATGCAGACGCTGCACAATAATCTCACAATCAAAACTATTAAAGTCACTAATAACTAATGATTATATTAACTACTTAATTAATCGCTAGATAATTAACAATATCACTAACTAGTTAGTTATTACCTGCTCAATCTCACCACTTGAACTAGATTGTGACTCAGGGCTCCTCAACATGACGGGGCCTCAGCATAAGGCAGAACAATACAAATGACAATGTGCTATAATGGTGCACATCCTCAAACAGAATTACAATTAATCAAATTGCGCCCTGGGGGTGTGAGAAATATACTGATGTGTTTTTATACATATGTTTGATATCATCATTTAACAAATGTGTCACAAAATCATGGATAGTGATGTGTGTTTTATCATTTTAGCAATGTTTAACAGGAGGCAGACACACTTTGGCAAAGATATGAGCATTGGATGCAATGAGTGGTTTATGTTGCAAGGATTTGGTATCATAAATAATCAAATTTTATATGTGTCTATGTCTGTAAATATAAGTTTTTAAACCCACCATCACCACAAAGATACTCCACTACAAGTAAAAAGCACAGAAGCATTAACCGTGAAAATGTACTTGAAGTATCAAAGGCACTGCAGTAAACAGCCCCTAATGTAATATCATTATACATGGCATCATTAGACCGTAAATGCTGATGCAACAAAGTGTAAGTAGCATTGTGCTGTTGCAGCTAGTCGTGGTAGAGCTAGTTTTAAATACTTGATGTACTGTTAGGTGGTTGTGTCTGCTGGTTCCCGACCGAGGGCTCAGGCCCCCTCCAGAGCGGTCATGAGGACAGGAAAAGAAACTTCCACGCACATAATTGTATACATTTTTTAGACTTTAGACAGGAAATTGCTTGCTAACAACTCACATCTGAAACATGACAAGGAGCCCCACCCACACACTGTCAAATAAATGTATTGGAGTGAAAAGTACACTAGTTAGTGGAAGTATAAAGTAGTAGAATGCTGCTCATCCCATCCAGTAGACTATTACACACTACAATCTCGGAGCCCATCGGCTGTCTTTCTGACGACGGCCGAGACCGTAGACTGTCTATAAGAAGTGGACGTAGTCATCGTGACGTCACCCGTTGGTTTGTGGACGTTATGAAGCCTTGAGTTCAGTGATTTCATCGTTGCCATCTTGGAATACGGCCGTCGCTATGTTGTTGTTTTTTGCAGCCAATGAACAGAAGTGACCATATTTGGAATGAGGAGGAGTGACGTAGACTACATCTGGTAGTGGGAGCAATCTGTCAATCACAGTAAGCCCGCCCTAAAGCATCCCCTGCTTTATGGTCTATTTGAGTCTAAATGGACCATAATTTACTAAATGAACATCATGCTGTATTGAAGAAGACTTGAAACTAGAGATTGAGACCATAAACTCATGTTTACAATGTTTACTGAGGTAATAAATCAAGAGAGAAGTAGAGTCATTTTCTCATAGACTTCTATACAACCAGAGGAGTCGCCCCCTGATGGACACTAGAGAGAATGCAGCTTTAAGACACTTCTCCATCGGCTTCACTGGGCAAAACCGGAGGTTAAGACTTCCTTTTCCGTGCACTGCTCATTGTTTACAGTCCGAGTAGCAACTCAATTGAGATGTGAGACTGAGAGAGTGCGCTATCGTATTCTTTAGCCAGTTGACAAGCTAATGTTAAACCAATGGGTTCCCAGATTGCAGTCCAGCCAAAGACTGCTCGAATGTGATTTGTTACTACTACTAGGACTACAAATGGAAACCAGAACGCTTCCGCTGCCAAAACCTTGTCCTGTTGCCTCCACGTGAATGCAGAATCTGTTTATACAGATTAAGCACACTATGACAAGGAGCACTGTATCTCTGTGTTGGTGTTCCCTTTCATTTGTCACCCATCTTTACATACAACCTCTCAAAACCGAAAACCTACTTTGTGCTAGATGAAAAACAAACGTGAACCTCTCCATTGGTCCACGCCGGTTGAAACTCCCAACTTTTCTGTCAAGGCTACTTTAACATCTGGGCTAAATGAGGTTGTATTTACAGGCCGTTCTCCCTGTTGCATTGCAGTTTAACATACAAGCCACGAGGTGGCAGTGCTACACAGATGTGGAAATGGCATGGCGCTCTTCCAACTGATCATGTTTGGCTGCAACTCAACATTTAATCAGAAGCATGAATCAAATGTGTTGCAGCTCAACAGTTGGATAATAAATGGGGTTTGTAAGTGAATAAAACAAACTGTTATCTTTGAATTCGATGCACGGACACTGTGTAATCTGAGTTTTTTTAGCTATGCATGTCAGTTCCGTTCACTACCTGCTGGACACACACTGTGAATTAGTCATCAAACCCAGAGGTGTGCTATAAGCATGTCCCTGAGCTCCAAGGACGTCTTTATTGTTGCAGGAGTATGTAAGAACTCGGACTGAAGGATGATCCGGAGGCAACTGTGAAGCCACAAAGAGAGAGGCGAGAGTCCCTTCCCCGGTTGCCGTGGCAACATACCTGCTCCCCCCCACTCCGGCATCATCCCTGAATACGGAGACATGAAGTACCTCTGATATGGAAGAAGCAAGAGAGAGAGACAGAGAGCAACAGACAGAGAGGTAGAGACAATACGGGGCATTTGAACAGTTTCTCATATTCTGATCAGGATTCTGCAGCCTGCACTGACATAGAGACGCACACACACATGCACACAAAGCATGATGGGAACAACTCACATTCCAAACAAGCCCTCAGCATGCAGCCTACAATTTGACGGCAGAACCTCACTCGAGCTCACCACACGAGTGGGTGGACCTGGAATTCAATAAGCCTAAAACACAAAGGTTACTTCCACCCAGAGCCTCCAGACGTCAATCAGTTCTCACCAAAAGATTGTTGCAGCACAACCACATATTTACATTGTGTACCCACTGAGCAACTGATTGTTGAAATTAAAATACCCAACTTTGTTTGGAGAGCTACACGAGGCAACAATTAAGCTGTAACTGACAATGTACCTTGTGGGACACATTCCTGATCCTGTCTGTCAGAGGTGGGACAAAGTCATTGTTTTGGAAGTTATTATTAAGTCTCAAGTCTTTGCACTCAAGTCCCAAGTCAAGTGCCAAGTCCGAAACAAGTCACTATGCGCTCTTTACCAAATGTAACGCACCTAAACAACAGAGAAATAATATACTACATTTGCAAAAATCATGAATGCTTTTTTCTCTATTTTGTTAAAACGAGTTTGTTAAAACTTAAGTGTGACTGAATGTTTTTATTCAGCGTTGAGCTGCTGAACTTATAGTGTTTGTTAGCTCAAGAAATGAAGGGAAATGATGTGATTCAACATATTGTTTTTTAAATCTCTGGGCTTTGGGGGAAAGGTATCAAGTGTTGTGAAGTCAAAAGACTGGAGTGGAAGTCTAAATCAGGTCACAGGTCTTTTTCTTATTTTGTCAAGTCGAGTCACCAAATTCATGACTCGGTCTGACCCGAGTCCAAGTCATGTGACTCAAGTCTACACCTCTGCTGTCTGTGTGTGTGTGTATAGAAGGTTTGTTAGTGTTGAACATTTAACTTTTATAAACTGAAGGAAATTGAATGGGTCATAGTAAATTAATTAATTATTTAAATTTTCCTCAAGATATGTTGAGAGCATAACGATTTTTGTATTTACTTTAATTTGTTTACACCTTCAAAGCCTCAAGTCTTATAACATGGAACAAATATTAAATAAATTACAAAGGAATGAGCAACAGAGGTATGAAGAATCAATGTGTAGAGTAGTGTAGTCCACATTTCTACATATTTTTGAACTACTGTTTTGTTTGGACCATAGACATTTTGGAAAAAAACTGATACCCCATCAGATGCTTCTGATTCACAGTTTTTAACAAAAAAAAGAAGGAAACATTAACAAAACAACAAATCAGCCGTCAGTTGCTCTAAACATGAAACGTCTTTGAAGCAAAATGTCTGTGTCATGTTGCCAAGCAAGTAAAGGATGCCCAGGTGAAATGACTGCAGCTGCAAGGACACACTAAGAGATCACAAAGAAACTGTGAACGCGGGCTGAACAACTGCAAAGACACACAACATGAGTTCAAAGAGACACAATATTACCACAAAGAGACAGAAAATGACCACAAAGGGACAGAAAATGAGTTCAAAGAGACAGAAAATGACCACAAAGAGACAGAAAATGAGTTCAAAGAGACATAAAATGACCACAAAGAGACAGAAAATGACCACAAAGAGACAGAAAATGACCACAAAGAGACAGAAAATTAGTTCAAAGAGACATAAAATGACCACAAAGAGACAGAAAATGAGTTCAAAGAGACATAAAATGACCACAAAGAGACAGAAAATGACCACAAAGAGACAGAAAATTAGTTCAAAGAGACAGAAAATTAGTTCAAAGAGACAGAAAATTACCAAAAAGGGACACAAAATGACCACAAAGGGATACAAAATGAGTTCAAAGAGACACAAAATGACCACAAAATGACTACGAAAAGAAACAAGATGACATCAAAGAGACGCAAAACAACCACAGACAAAAAAATACTACAAAAGGACCAAATAAACCACAAAGAGACACAAAATGAATACAAAGCGACTATGAATCTCTACACACAGACACAAGACTAATAGAGGAACAGAGCCTTACATTAATTAAGAAATTACAATTGATGAATACAGAAGAAAAAGTTACACTGCCGTGGTTTGAGATTATTCCAGCTGTGTGTCACGCCCCTATTTGTCACGGGTGCCGTAAAGACTTCCGCGAAGGACACACCGGTGTTTCCTCGCTTACAAATCCTCCGACAAGCCTCCTCGGTCCTCGATCGTTGCTCCTCGAGATGCATTTTAGGAATCGGGATATCCTTAAAGACGGATACCAGATTGATTTCTGAATCACAGGGCCGGAGGATCGTGGAGCGAGGACACGAGGGGGCAGATCATCGGGGAAATCAGAAAGGCCCTGTGTGTCTTGCTCCTAGGAGAGGTGGTGGGGGCCCAGTGTCTCATAATACGCCCATGATTCTAGAATAACTCAGACTGACGGGGCAGCTCACTATTGTCAAACTTGCCTTAATTCAGCTCTCCACAAATAATCAACTTCTGCAATCTCTGAATAGCACGGGGAGTTGGTCAGTGTTTCTGTGGGTTTATATCAGGGCTGTTTGCCCATGTAGCACTAGATTAGGGTCTTGATTGAGGGACTTAAGCTCATTCACACTTACGGTATATAACTCGGTTATCTCCAGTGGTGGAAGAAGTCCTCAAACATTTTACGGAAGAAAAAGCAGAAATGCCATAGAACTACTCGGTTACAAGTAAAAGTAACTAATTCACTTTTACTTGAGTGGAAGTAGAATTGTGAGCATCAAAATGTACTTTTGTGCCCAAAGTAAGTATGGGTCATGGCAGAATGTATATATGTATATTATAATATTTAATATATATATATACAGTATATACTATATTATAACATTATAAATGTATAATCTGGTAAAGGTGGGGTTATTTTAAACTAATTTATACAGCTTAATTTATAATAATGTATCATAGTTTATTTGCTGATAATATTATAATATATATTATATTTTGCATCAGTGAAATAAATCTGTAAAGCAGAGCTTTAAAATAAATATACATGAAGACCTAGTTGATCTGGATTCTCGTGGGTCAGTTTAAAGATCTGAAAGTGGTAGAACGGGGTCCAAGCAATTTAGGCATTTTTTTTATAATGACTTGAGGCAATTTGGCATTGTGCAATTTAGTTATAGATTCTCATCACAGTCTTAAGATATGAAAAAAAGCATAGTTGTATGAAATCTATCACCGATATAAACTGGATAACCTGTGAGTGTGATTTGCAGGCTTTCCAGCTTGTAATGCAACTGTTTTCTACCTGCATCTCATGCTGCAGCGGGATGCCAGGTGGGCAGAAGAAGGTTAGCCTCAGTAGCAGCAATACCACAGTCAACCTGATTCCTGAAACATATGTGATCATTTCATACAAAAGATGATTGTGCACGAACCTATAATTAACCAATGTTGCTTTGTGGTCTTTTGGGAGCCACTAAATTAAATGTTTGCATCCAACCTGAGGGCCTCTTTTTGTTTTCTTAACAGTACTGGTTCAACCGAGCCTGCTAACGGAGGCGGGGGAACAAAATGCTAAAAGGGTTCCAACGTGCAGCCAAAGTGGCCAATACAAAGGACGGTCGTGCTTCAAATCGGCCAATGAGAGGAGCGGAGTGCCGCGCTGCTCCTCTCACGGCCCCGCAGGGGCGGTGCTTGTCCTCGAGGAACCCACCCCTCGAGGCCGCGAGGTTTGGTTGCACACGGGCTGCAGTTTCAGTTTGTTTTATTCACCATTTTGAGTAGCTGAGGGTACAAAAAAAATTAAGAATATTTGCGTTTGGAGGACGAGTCGCCGCCGTACTTTTATTTTCACGCGCTAGCTCGGACGGCGGAGTTGTGCGCCAAGCTCGCGCCCCTCGGTGTTTCGCAGAGCGGGAACCAGTATATATTTTTTCACTGTGCTGCTGCTTCTTCTCCCCCCCCCTTCTTTCTTACATCCTTAACCTCTACAGTATTCCTGCAAAATGTCAAGACCAGTGAGGTAGGTGTGCTAAATATGTCCTCCGCTCTACGTAACGTTAATAACGGACACCGCGCTGGCAGGCTTCGCAGATAACATGCACGCCTCGACCATGTTGCGTTTTTTTGAGCTGGGAATGTGTTTATTTCATGAAAAAATAATGGGAATGTGTGCGCGTGTGCTTCCCTGCTCGCATGTGTTCACCCTTCCCTTTCTAACATGGATCCCAGCAGCGTGGACGGTTCGCCATGTCTTGCTGAGAGACGCGCTGTGTCGTGTCTATCATGCTTCTTTTTTTTACGAATCCATGATGTGCATTGTTGGCTGCTATGTAGGCCAAGCGGAGAAAATTAGGCGGTGTGATTTAACCAGCTACGTTTTACGGCTCACTTACGCCAGGCCTGATAATATTTTTCCCTCTCTGGCTTGAGAATGAGAATATGGCGACCCCATTCATCCAGGGGAGGCTCTGAAAACGCCAACACCCCCCCTCCACCACCACCACCGAAAATGTAAAAAAAAAAAAGAAACCGACCAGAGGAGGTGGTGTCTGGCCTCAGGATTTGATATTGTTGCCGCGCAGACTGGGTACCTCGATACCGTAATACACGTGTGTCGCATTTTTATTGCATTTAGAACATTTTTGTCGACTAAAAACAATATAAAACAGGCGTGTTGCTCTGTGAAAATGTCGTTGTCGGACAACAGGAGTTGAGCGGATCTACATTTCAGTGCTGGCAGTAAATTAACGCCGCTGGCTGATGTCAGAGGAAGGCGGAGAACTACAACCCCCCCCCCCCCCCCGCGCGTGATTGTAACGCATGAGGTATTTCCAGGCCCCTTTAATACAAATTAAAAACGTCCTTTAACTTGATTAGAAGTCCTCTTTGTGCCCTCTGCTCTAATTTTAAAGTTGAACCTCGAAGTCTCGCGGTATTTCGGATCCGTAATGACTCAGTGGTGGCCTTTAAAAGGAATCAGTTAGTCAGAGCTGTTGGTTCTTTAAGTTAAAATGGGGGGGGGGGGTAGAGGAGCTGTATGAAAGTTGTAGAACGAGGTGTGATTAATACGTTCATTAAAAAAAAAAAAGAATCGTCAATGTTATAAATGCATTTTTCGGGACCACCACCTCAATCAGAAGACCCCCCCCCCATACCTCAAACTAATAGAACCACAACGTCAGTAAGACACTTCCTTTCTTTTTTTTAACATTAATCTAACGGTCACACACCAACAGCACCCTCAAAAGTAATTTTTTGTTTTGTTTTTAATGCTATTTTTTTATTGAAAGATGTCAATTAATAGAAGCCCAACATTTGAAGAAAAGAAATGCTTCCCCAACATGCAAAGCCATTATGACCAATGATCCATTGTGGTAACTTTGATTAAAGCTCAACCAATCTCCCCGATGCTGCAGAATAAGATTGTATAGATTGTGTTTAGATTTACTTTGAGATTGAGTGTGTTTTGTGGTCATTGAGCAGATGAATGAAAGAAAAATGGCGCGACTGAACTGATTGTCTCCACAAACGTGAAGTAGGGACCTAATTGTTCACACGTGCTTTCAGTCCGACACAACACGCATGCTTTTTAGCAAATTAAGGCAGAAGGGGAAAAAAAACATGGCCAAGTCATTCGTTTCAATTAGAGGCAATGCCATGTGGCTGTAGAAATAAGTTTACTAATATGATTTTACAGAGCAAACTGTGGCAGAAGAATTAAACGTTCAGACAGAGGCTCTGGTATGTGGAAATAATCTAATTTAACTTGAACTATAGCAAGATTTCTGGGGGTCATCTATATTACTAATAATGTCCCAAAGTCAAAACACTTCACATTTTCTTGAGTGAGGACCCGTAAGTTAACCCCCCACAAACATGAACAAATCTGCCAACTCTATGTGGCTGTCCAGACAGTGTTGATGGTAAATGTAGTCCATTGAAGCAACAAACTCTGCTATATTGACCGACCACAGCTACAAAATAGGTTCATTTTCTGCATCCAGCGCAGTGTGGCGGTGACGTAGTTGGAGGCAAAGACGACCTTCACTGAGGACTTTCTTGCTTCAATTGACTACATTTACCAACACAACCAGCTGAGTGATCATCACAGAGCGGGTCAAATCCATCGCTAATCAACAGCTGCAGCGCAAAACAGGCAACCCGAGTCCACTGCGGTTGTTAGCTGTGCGTCTGCACTGTCGTGCTCTGTCAGGGTTTCAGCCAGTGTATTGCAACTCTGGCGTAACGTGAGCGAGTGTGTGATTCTGACTATGAAGTTATCAGTGACGTAGCTGTTAAGTTTGTGTGTAGTCGGTGAGTAAATGCTACAACTCCAGCCGCCTGCTGATTAAAGTGGAGTGGGTTAGCCTGTGAAGTTAGCGACACCTTCGGCTCTGGCTAACTTTTTTTGTAACGTTTTTGTAATATAATACAAACTTACTTTTTTCCTCTGAATTTCTGGGTTAGTGATACATGATAGTAACAAAAACCCAAATCTATTAACAAACACTCGGTGATAGTTTTTCAGCTGCATTTAGTCCGGCTAACTAACTGACTGGGCCCTTGCTGGTTGGATATCCCCAGTTTGAATATAATGACTAGTAGAGCTGCAGTCAACAATCATTTTCATTATCTTTTGATCAATGAGCCAATCATTTTCTTGATCAATTGTTTTGCCTGTAAAATGTCAGAAGATAGTGAAAAATGCCCTTTGTCATTTTTCGCAGCCCACGGTGACGTCCTCAAGCGTCTTGTGTTGTCCAAACAGACGATTCAAAGTCTTCAGGTTATCATTTACAACAAAGACAACTATCAACTCGCCTCACTTGAGAAGGAAAAATAGTTGCAGATTTATTTTCTGCCGATTGATTGGCTGATGTTTGGTGCTTTTAATGAATTGCAATAGCTTCTTTCCTGCTTCGTCTATTTCAGTGTTAAAAGTAATTTCTGGGAAAGGTGCAAGGCCCGTTTAAACGTGAGAACAAATCGTAACCCGAAGCAAAAAAAACAACCCACAAAAGGATATGCAGACTTCCTAGAACGTCGTTAGCTAGTACCACGCAGGACGTTGCTCTCTCTGATGTTCCTGACATGTGAACGGTAATGTGTTGAAAGCTTGGCGGGCGTGTCGATGGCTGCTGTTACACATGTCTGAGGCTTTGACTGTGGTGAGTGTTGGTGTGTGTGTGTGTGTGTCTGTGGTTGTAATATAAGGACTTGTAAAAGTTTCTGGCATCGTGACCCTTCCCCCTCCCTTCCAACCACCACACACACACACACACACACACCTCCAGCGTGGCTAGGATCCACAGATGCGTAACCAGTGCTTGCAGACTATTTCATTTTTACCTTTTTTGTGTTTTAAAAGTTTGTGTGCGTGTGTGCTGTACGGTGTTTGAAAGGTATTCACATCAATGAAGGATGATTTATCTCTGGTTTTAACCTCGCACCAGTGCAGCTTCAAGAGGTGTGTTACCTGAGCTATAGTCGGCTGCTGTCACCCGAGGCTTCCCCCATACTCTTCTCCAGATTGGCCATGGAAACTGTAGAAGGTAGACTAGTGTCCAGTTCAGTGCCCCCCAGCTGGAGGCTGTTTGTGGTTTCTCAAACCAAACAACACAAACAAGACTTTCATACACAGTGGACTTGTTGCTGTTGAAATGTGGACATGACCTCTTGCATCTCTGTAGCCCCCCCCCCCCCCCCCCCCCCCCCCCCCAAGCAGCCATTTGCATGTCTAATACCAGGCATGGGCAGTGAAGGAACTTTGTCCTGTGTAAACGTAATGTGATACAGTGTGTATTCTTCTTCACAGGAACAGGAAAGTGGTGAACTACTCACAATTCAACGAGTCTGATGATGCAGGTAAGAGATGCCTTTCAATATATGTGCTCGTAACGGTGGGCGATATGGAGAAAAGCCCTACTTTGTGTGGTATTTTACACCGTGATATCCATGTATACTGTAATATATTGACTGGAAAGTGAATTAAGACATCGTTAATGGATGGAAAAATACGGACAGTAATGTCTGCTTTTGGCTGATCTGGCAAATTAAGTTCCTGGTCGATCAAGGCACCTTGTTCCATTGATGCAAAAGGTAAAAATCCAATAATACCATAAAGTCCTGCTCATTGATTTGCAACATTGTCCAGAATGGTCAAATACACCCAGAGATATTGAAGGTGTTAAGTGTAAACAAATTGGCAACATTTCTTGCATATTTTCCAACCCAATATTGTAGAATACGCTCACAGGTGTCGGCCATATTAATATATTGCTACCGGAACTGCTACTGAGGGGAAGCCCAAAACCTGATCATAATGCAGAGTTAAACAGCTCGTTCTTTATTTTAACATGAAATAATACCCTGATGATCGGCCCCATCTCTATTGGCAAAAACAACAAGATTGCCTTTGAACACATCATGTAACTAAATAATGTACCTTTGGCCAACACTAATTTGAACTTAATAAAACTTGAACACATCATAATGCAGCCTCCGTAATTTAGCTGTTAGCTTCGTTATTGAGCCAATCAGGACTGCGCTGATTGGACGAGGCGCTGAGCGCTGCACTTTGTTTCTTTTCTTTTTTGTCGCTGAGAGTTGAAACTCGTTCATAACTATTGTGCCGTTTCCTCTTAGAAGCCCTACAAATATCTCTATTGAGTGTGACTTTGAAAAACATACAGTAAAACTATTAGTCTGTGTGGCCAACAGCAAACGATAACATGTCCTTGTATGTGGATTATTGTCCCCTCTCTGCAGATGAGGAGTATGGTGAGAACAAGCCCAAGAAGGTGCGCGCGACCCCTCGTGAGCCCAAGCACAAGCGCTCAAAGAACTCACAGGAGGACAGGTGAGTCCTCGGGATAGATTGGGAGCACTGGCGGTGCTAAACGGCTTTCTGTAGCATGTTTAGTGCTGTGACCTTTTTAAAAAATGTGTTCATTTGATGGGTTTGTGTTTCACCAATGACAATCTTGAACCATGCTTCAACACATTGATGCAGAGAGGAGCCAAATTTGGCCCCCGAAGAACACGGCAGCTTTTGTATGAGTAGGGTAGATGCAACCCACCTGAGGTAGTTGGGCAGAGTCAGCACTTAGACATCAGGATGTAGTGTATAGAAGGGCCTGGGTAGAGGAGGACATTTACCTTGCGCAGCAGCTGGACTGTCACACTCGCACGAAAGTCCATCTTGTCAGGTCTTGGAGTAATACGTTTGTGTCTGGTAAGCCAGAGCACGGACCAATCAGCATCCTTTGAGGAGCTGCTGGCTTAGGTGTGTGCGAGATGACACAGAGGGGCGACAGTTAGTCCAAAACATCAGATCTTTAAGTACGAGAGTATTTCTTCATTAAAAGAAGAGCAAAGAACGGCTCTACAGGCTTTTCTACATGGAACAGATTTATTCGCTCGTCTCCCGACCTGCTTCGTTCAGAGTTGATTGACTGATGGTTCATCCAATCTCCTGCTCTTTTCCAAACACTTTCCAACGACGGCTTCTCAGACGCTTCTGCATAACAAACCATCTGGCGGGTCAGGTTAGCAGAGAAAGGGTAGTTGATCAAATACATGTTGAGAAGGGAGAAAGCCAGGTGTGCTGTAGCAGTGAGCAGGACTGGGTTTGCTGACTGCCAGTTGATGAGTGAAAGGAGGTGGTGTATGGTGGCAAAGGGGACATTCCTGCTATTAGCATGCCGATTGCACACTCCCTCAATGAAATACGGCATCCGTGTCTTAGTGCACCTAAGACACGGGGATCAAGTACAATAATCACAGACAGGCATGTGAACAAATATGTGTACTAGTCAGCGTCGGAAATACACGAGGGCAAAGGGCAAAACTGCCCCTAAGAAATATAATGTTGCCCCTGATATCACTAGGAGAGGGCAAAAAATGCCCCCATAATTTCCTCTAATAATAATGATAATTTAATGAACTTGTCAAAAAGATCGTAGCATATATGACCCGGTCCAGTTGCCATAGAATGTTTTACCGAACGTTCTAAAACAATAAATAAATGGAGCGCTTCTTAATCAGACCTGTGACTGTGAGACTGCGGTCAACTCAGCAGACACTCACATGTTAGTCACCTATATGCTGACATTCACGGTAAACGGCACAGATCGGGAGCGAGCGAAGGACTTTGAAAGTTAGCGGAAAGATTAACGTGAGACAACATCCGGTTTCTTCAGACTAACATCTGGTTTTCAGAATAAGATGCCAACAAAGTATACATATTGCATAATGGAAATGAGATTAAATGAATTATATTCACATTAAGTATAAAACATGCTACCTGCATCTCGTGAGTTAAAGGGAAAATACACCTACATTGTGCGTAACGTGTCTTTATTCTTTGATTTGAGGGTGGCTGGAAATGAATAATACCTGACTGACATCAATTAAGATATTTTACTAAGCAAACACTCTGAACTGAATGTGTACCTCCAAATGGCACATTTTTTAAATGTTTAAAATTCTGGATTTCAGTCAGTGGGGGCAAAAATTGCCCCCTAAAAATATGTAAATTTCCTACCCTGGTACCAGTTAATTCATCTTGTAGAGTGCATATGAATCTGTGATTGTTTACTTCATCCTTGGAAGAATTAGAACACGTGTTGCATTTTGCTCGTTTGCTGAATATTTATTTGAATGATAAAATGCAGATTAAAGTCTGCTTTTGTTCAACATCTCCCTGGGTACCCTAGTTGCTAAGACGTTTTTTTCCCCTAATCTTCGTTCCAGTGAGGAGTCTGATGAGAAGCTCACCAAACCCAAAAACGAGTCGGCAGGTAAGTCAAGTCTATTGTCCGATTTTTAGACGAGAGACGCGAGGGGAAAACAATTCAACACAGGTGAACTGACTCCCCTCTGTGTCGCCGCTGCAGATGACCTAGGCAGCGAGGAGGAAGAAAACGACTTTGGCGAGGAGGAAGAGGAAGACGGGGGAAGCGACTATGAAGAAAAAAAAGGCAAAAAGGGAAAGAAAGCCAAGGTGGAGAAGCCCGCCAAGAGAGGGCCGAAGAGGAAACGGCCTGCAGGTAAAGATTCATGTTTCTTCCCTCTACACATCGAAGGGGTCATTTTATAACTGTGTATCAATTATGTTTGTTTTAACTGGATTTATTAGCAATGGAATATAATATTCATTTTAACAGTGTGATTGGTTTGTTGCCTAAACGTTGTGGCCTAAAGCCCTGAAGGCAAACTTCTCCCATGTGCTCTTCACGGAGTCCGCCATGTTTCTACAGGAGCCCAGAACGGACAAACCAAACCGTGGCTCCACAGAGACCACCACCAGATGCCACTCACACACTGCTCCTTTAAGATTTACATATTATAGAAAAACAAAAAGCTGCGCTGTGTCCGTGGTAATCATGGAGGAACACTATGAAGGGTTTAGACAGAAGTCAGTCAGCTTTGGATCTGTGTGCAGCCAGGTGATGGTTCCTAGCTGTGACATGCACTGATCCAGGATGTTCTGGAAGGCCAGACAGAGGCGGTTGTGGAATTGGTGCCATCGATATCGATCTTTTGATACGTGAAGATCTAAAACGACTTGTTGACGGGCAGCACTGCATGTGCTCTCCCTGACGCGCTCCTCCAGCTCGTTCCTCCCACAATCCCCGGCTGATTGTGACAGATCGAGTCGTTTGCCTCCAGCATTCTCCAACACTGCGACGCTCTGCTTTGAGTTATCGCTGCCAGTTCAAGGCATGATTTGATCAATCGGTCATCTACGGAGCTCGGGTGTGGTGGATGTTGACGGCATCTCTTCTTTTTGTGACCAATCGGGTGACGAGGTGATGGTCTAAACAATGTCCTCGTTACACATGCATCTGTGCCCCTTTTCCCCCGTCAGGTTCTAATTTAAAGCTGCTGGGGTTGGGTAATCGTTTCTCCCCTAAATAACTGCCTTTATACTGCCTCATCAGCGGTCAAATGAATAATTAACCTCTACAGGCACAATGTATGTGCTCTCAGTAATGACCAGGCAGTACGAGGGCTTCAAATGTCCTACAACGCAGCTGCATTGTTTCACTGTGGCTTTTCATTACACATCACGGTGGTGTATGTTCCATTTAAAGGCATCGCAATCCATTACTGCGTAGCTTTGTTACCCAGAATGCACCCCCTGGTTTACAGGATGACTGCTCCCAACAGAAACATTTGTTTTGCCCTATTGCCGACCCGAATAAGATTTAGAATAGAGTTTCTCCAAATGTACATTTAGTTCTGCTAATGGGTGATAAAACAGATCTTCACTGGTCAGTGAGTAGGACGGTGAGGGTGTTTGTCAGGATGTCAGGTTCTCATGTTGGTTATTCTGGGGAAAATATCTACAGAACAGCAGGGAAATGCTGAACAACTGTTCATCACGTGTATAGAAATGAATGGCATTGCCATCAAAACAATTAACATCCAGATAGATAAAAAATAAACTTATCATAGCTTCAATAAAAGTTAAAGTTAGGATTTTATTGTCATATACACATATATACGAAATTTGACTTCTGCATTTAACCCCTCCCTAGCTTATTGGGAGCAGTGGGCTGCTGAGAAGCGCCCGGGGAGCAGTTAGGGGTTCAGTGTCTTGCTCAGGGACACTGTGGCATAGGAGTCAAGGGTCGAACCGCCGACCTTGCGGTTACCAGACAACCCTCTACCCATTGAGCCACGGCCCCTAACAGTGGGTTACGGTGCATTCGCACCAAACGCGGCACGAATTATTCGTTTGTGGTCATTGGCGTGAATCGCGCCATTCACGTTTGACGTGCCGGAGAGGGGGCGTGGCTTAACGCCTTGGAAGCCGTTATTAACTTAAGCCATTTATTTCAACCATGGAAGAGATAACCTCCATTTCTGCTTAGTACTTGTTGTGGAAGTCCCAGATATCCCGGGAAACTAAACTCCTTCTTGTCTGGTTCATAACGTAGTACAGAGGAGCTCCGTGGAGTTCATCGAGATGTATTCACTGTGTGTAGCAAGCCACACGTCCGCTGTTTACTACAGCTGTACGAGCACAAAATAATCAGATTTTGCTGTGATTTAACTGCAATAAACAGACAAAAAGGGACATAACTACGTAATGATGCCGATTTGTAAAAAGTTTGAATTCATGTTTTGTTAGTTCTCTCGCCATCGCAGATTTGCATCACTCCAGTCTCATCGCGTCTGTGCGTAGACTTTGTATGTAACCGACTCTGCGTTTGGTGTGAACCTTTAGTGTGTGATGACATCAGTAATTCATCAGCTGCATGAAGCCTTTAATGCCACTGTTGTAAATCTCTTTTTGTTCTTTGCGTAGATGACAGTGACGATGACAAGGAAGTGAGTCGAAAGCGCACAGTGCGCCAGGCGGCCTCCAAGGCCGTGTCCAAACAGAGGGAGATCCTGCTGGGAGACGGAGGCAGCGAGGACGAGGAGCACGAAGACCAGGAGGAGCCCTACAACGACCGTATGTACAGCTCTACTGTAGAGGGCCAGAACATATGGATAGACTTGAGTATCCACACCATCGGTATTAGTTTACATGCAAAGACTCGTGGCAGACTGGTTCATTTTAAACTAGTGCAACCGATCTTTAAACTCGTTGTTCAGATGACGGATCAGATCAGCGCAGAAGAAGAGGGAGCAAATATAACTTAGAGATCCCTGATCACTAATCATTCATTCATCCGATCATTGGTGATCCATATTATACACATACAGATCCCTTTGTTCTTTGATTATACAACAAGGCTCCAGACGACTTATTTTGCCACCGTCCCAAAAATCATTTCAACCACTCTAAAGTCTGTAAACCATCAAACATTCTAAATATTATCCTTTGACTTTGTTAAAGTCATTTATTTATTTTTTCTTCTTCATAACAACACGGAATTACAACGATTAGGAAATAAAAGATTGTGTTTTCATTGATTAAAACACATCTTGTCGTTAGTTTCAATGCTGTGTTATAAGCTGCTTGGAGCATGTCTAAACATATCATAATTCATCTCTAATATCTATTTATGTTGTGAAAACATCTGGATTCATTCAAGGATCTCACCAACACTACATTTTACGAGATTACATGTGAACACATGTTATAATTTACCTTTGAACAGAGCCTGAACGCATCATAATGTAAGTGAAGGGATCCTTCGTTGGTTAGCCGTTAGCCGTTAGCCGTTGTTACTCGTTCTGTTGCTTTAAACACAGATTGGTTGTTAACGATGTAACATTATCAGAGATCGGCGACTAAGATGTCCTGATCGCCTATTTTATTGACTCTCGGCGGATAGCGGTCGTCGGTGAAACTTGATTTCACACTGTGATGGTTAACGCATGCTGAAACACGAGGTATCGACAAAGGTCCGTTACACTACCAGTTTAAACCCCCGCCCGCTAGATGGCAGTGTTGTAATCTATCTTCAGCCAAAGAGAATGAAACATGGCGAGTATATATGGGCATAAAAACACATTTATTTACCTAGATCTCCATGAAAACGCGTCCAGACTTTCTTTCTTTAACTAGTGGTATTGTGGTGAAGTAATCGACATGTTACATTTAACCCTGCACCCCTGTAACAGGAACGTGTAGTCGCGTTAGTTAGCCGGGCACCTGTGTTGAAAACATCCTCACGCGTCCCCTTTTTTGTGTTCAGCTGACGAGTCCGGCAGCGATGAGGACTTCACGGTGGAGGACGATGACGACAGTGACTACGGTCGCTCCAAGAAGAGGGGCAAGAAGGTGATCCGACGGGGACGGCCGGAGAAGAAGGAGAAGAAAAGCCCCAAGCCCCGACTAAAGGCCACAGGTGAGGGAACCTTTGGTTCTGTCCCAAAAACAAATGTATGACATGTGATGATGGAGAACTGATTTGTCTCTTTGCGGCCCAGTGACCCCCAGCCCGATGAAAGGAAAGGGGAAGGGGCGCCCGAGCACCAAGGCCCCCGAGAAGAGCTCACCCAAAGAAGAGGAAGAGGAGGACCCCGAGAGTCCCCTGGAAGAGGAGGAGGAGGAGGCGGAGAAGAAGAAGAAGGAGACCTCCCCTGCCCCCAAGACGACGAAGGAGGCCGCGGGAGGAGACGAGGAGGAGGAGGATGAAGAGGAGGAGGACGGCTCAGAAGAGGAGGCGCCCTCTGGAGAAGACTAGAAGTACCCGCTGAAGCCCATCCTCCCACGTCTCTCTCTCTCGCTCTCTCTCTCTCTCTCTCTCTCTCTCTCTCTCTCTCTCTCTCTCTCTCTCTCTCTTCTCAAAAGTTCTTGTTTTCTTTCGTTGCTCTGCGTTTTAGAATAATTCTTTTTGTTTTATCTCATGGTGGCCTGGCTCAATGGTTTGGACTTGGTGTGCTTCTTTTTTGGTTGTTTTTCCTCCTGTTTTTGCTTTTCCTCCCCTCCAACCAAGACATTGTGCTGATTACCGTGCTGCGTATGTAAGGAGTCAGCCCTCCTGTCACTACCGTCTACGTCCTGCATCCTAGTGTGAACGTGTCTGCCTTTACCCAGAGCTCCGTGCTAGTGAGCATCCGTCCTGAGTGTGAACAAAACCACTTCCCCTTGTTTGTCTACCCCCCCCCCATGACCGGCAACACGCGCTGTCCAGTTTACTCTGTGTGTGCGGTTACTGCGAGTATTTCTCGGTATCGGATACTAAAGCGCCGTATTTACAAAGCGACGCTTGAGTCAACACGCGTGGGGCTACAGGCCTTTACCCTCTCTTTGGGACCTTGTGCTTTTAAACCAGGAGCATGTTTCTTAACAGGGCAGCGTTAGCTAAATAGTTATTTTACAACCTGTTCTGTCAGTTAAAGCAGCTTTCATTCTCCTTTTCCTTATTTGTTTAGGTCACCCTGTTGTTTCAGACTGTATTGGTGCTGAACTCTTGTTGTGTGGCTGCTGCTTCGTAGATCAGTTCAACCCGTTTAAAGGTGCGCTGTGTGGAGTGGTGGGTCACCGCTGAGTGTTTGCTACACGCCGGACTGCCACTGTCGCACGTTCCCAGCCAGCATGTGTGTTTTTATGCACTTGTTTAAATTAGTTTGCTTGTTAGAGGGTCTGGCTTTATTGTTCTCTCTCAGCCCATCTGCAGCCGATGTTAAACGGTTTCTGTTGTTGTGCGTCGGGCTTTCTTTACGGCGCGCCATTGCTACGTGAAGCAAACCCCGCCCACTTTCAGAACCCACGACCCCCCCCCCACCTCCCTGCATGGCTACAGCATCTCCTCAGCATTCAACCCCTTGTGCCAGGCACCCTTCATCTATTTTGTTTGTTCTTATTTTTATGAAATGCAAGAAGAGGTGTTTCTTTGTTTTCTTTTTTTTTGAGAGTTCAAAAGAAAAATGAATGTCATTGTTTTAATTCTCTATTCAGATTTTTTTTGTAATGTTTGTTTTTTAAGAAAAGAAATAAAATGTATCTTGATTTTAAAGAAAAGATGTTGACCCTATCCAATCTGTTGTGCCCGATGGTTGGACCAGCCATCCCCCCCCCCCCCCCCCCCCCAGCTGAATGGTTCCTGTTGGTTTTCTTTCTTCTCAGCATTTGTTAACTGAGTGTTTCACAAGCGGATCCACTTTTCACATGACACGGTACTGAGACTCAGAGAAGATTGAAATAAAGTGGACAGCTCAGTATGTATCCGGCATTTGTTTGTCTATTAATGCCTTCGTTGAGTTGAGTTGTCGTGGCTCTGATGTCGTTGTTGGAGAATGTAATCCGTCCTCGTGTTTTAGGTTTTTTGCTCCAAGCGGCAAATTGGGCTCAGAGCAAGTCAGCAAAGTCTATGATCAACAGACCATCCAAAGCCATACACGATCTCAAAACTAGTGACTCGGTGATCAGGTGCACAACTTGTGAGATTGACTCTTTTTTTCTTTTTTTTTAATAAATACTGTTTTGATGTCAAAAAAAAAGAAGCTTGTATTGTTACCGTGGGAACATAATTAATGCATTATTAGGCGTCAGTCAGGAGACATTCTGATTGGTCCCATGGCTGCAATACAAACAGTCCTGGGTGTGTGCAGGACACACGTGAACCTCGTCCGTGGTTCAGAAGCACATTGAATTCTTTTACTAGTGTGTTTTTCTACGTCCAGGTCTTGAATTGGCACCAAATCCGTAATGTCATTTTAAGACAACTGGATATAAATGAGGAAAAAACAAGTTGTTTCTACCAATCTAAAGCTCAGAGAGCTCTGCTGGCCTGTCGTTCATCATCCCACAGGAGACACACGGCATAAGGCCGTGAATTTCTCCTCTTTTCATCCATTCTGAGATTTCCTCTGTTGTACTGGTTTTGATGTTTGTTTTCCGGGGTTCTTTTTCTACCTTCAGTTGTTCTGGCGATGTTAATGTAAGCCACGTTGTGATCCCTACAGGAGACCCAGAGGAGGAGCTTCTGTCGGTAGTGTGGAAAGGGAACGCTGAACTCAAATCTTTTGCATGTTGTGGGGAAAAAGTGCGACGCGATGATGATGCTGGTAATGGCAATATTGTGGTCTTACAAAAAAAAAACGAGTATTAACAACAATGTTCTTAATGTTTTGGTTTCCCAGCTTCTAATAAAGGCGACCTACTTTTTATACGGATTTAACTACTTGTTTTGTGACATTGAGCTCTGTGTCATGTGGCTGTTATAGTGATCTGCAATGTCCCGTGTCTGCCACCCTGTGGCGCTGTGTGCAGCAATAGCAGACTGCTGACATACTCAATGATTGATAGTAGGGATGTTTTATGGTCATTGTGGTGATTTTTATTTCACAATCAATGGAATGAGAAATCTGCTGACGCCCTCATCAGAGCGTGTCAGCAGGAGACGAAATCACATAAATATAGGAAACGATAAGATGGAGACAGATGGGAAAGTACAGATAGGTGTGAAAAGAAAAGCTAAGCTCTGATTTTACACATCAAAGTGTGCGGAGTGCAGTAGTACGCATATGTGAAAGAAGTATCCTATAACGTGTATGAAGCCATCGGTGTCTCCAGAGGGAGCTTGGTGATTTCATTGAGTCAGCGTCTGTTGGGGCTGAAGACTACGAGTTTGAAAAAGAGAAACATCTGGAGGTGTGGAGTTAGAAAGAAGCTTACTCGACCTCCGCAGCCCGCTCCTCATCTTTGCCTAAAGCTCCAGGCTACGTTAGCCACCATTAGCACAACACACCCAGAATCGCAGACCAAACTTGTCAATGGTCAAGTTGCATTGTGGGTAATGTATGCACCAGGTTTCATCAAGGAATAAAAAAAAAGATACCTCTGGTTCTGTATCAATTTTCATCCTTTTGTTTTGAACAATGTTATAGGAGTGCAATGCTAAATGGATGGAGTATCAAACGACACAACGGTTCTGCACTTATGTATAGAATATCCAGAACTGGGGAAATGTACAAAAACGCTTTTGAATCACACGAGGTTTAAAGGTGAAGAAGTCACTCAGACAATGTGGGGCCACTGCGTTAAAGGGTGATGTCACACAATACCTCTGGCTCGGAAAAGTGAAGCCAATACGGAAGTGTCTTAAAACTGTCATTCTCTCTAGTGTCCACCAGGGGGCGACTCCTCTGGTTGTATAGAAGTCTATGAGAAAATGACTACTTCTCTCTTGATTTATTACCTCAGTAAACATTGTAAACATGAGTTTATGGTCTCAATCTCTAGTTTCAAGTCTTCTTCAATACAGAATGATGTTCATTTAGTACATTATGGTCCATTTAGAGTCAAATAGACCATAAAGCAGGGTATGCTTTAGGGGCGGGGCTACTGTGATTGACAGGTCTACTACGGCGTTGTCCGTTCTGGGAGTTGTTGTATAGTAAATGGTAAATGGACTGTACTTGTATAGACTTCTAGTCTTTCCGACCACTCAAAGCGATTTCACACTACTTGTCGTCATTCACCCATTCACACACTGATGACAGGGCTACCATGCAAGGTGCCACCTGCCCATCAGGATCTACCCAACATACACTCACACACACTCACCGTAGGCACAGCTACGGGAGCATATTTGGGGTTAAGTGTAAATACGTTACACATACTGTATGCTACAAATTGATTCGGGCAAAACCCCCAAAAAAACACTTGCCCCACCCCTTCAAGGTTCCAATGAATGAATAAAACAAAGATTTTAATTCAATCTGATTAGCAGGTGAGTATATTTACCAGGCCCGCGAGAGTGATGCTGGTATTGTTTGCACCTTGTGAGTCTGTGTGTGTGTCATCGTGGCAGAATGTGGTCCTGGAGACCCCTACTGTAGCGGGAACTACCGCAAAGTGGTTTTGAGTCCTCTGCCAGATGTTTATAATTCTGTCCGTCACAACGGTGCAGGAAGCAGTCACGAAACCTTACCGGTGCGTAGTTGAGGTCAAAATGAATTAAAAAATGGAACAAGGCCACCGGAAGTAGGGGGGGGGGCACTTTATGCCCCCGGTGTGATTTGGTGATTCAATTGTGATCATATCAGACAATTCTCTATAACTGAATGAAAGTCTTCAACATTGTATTGCAAAAGAGACGATCAACTAAACACATCATCCATTTTAAAATGTCATTCTGTATTTCCTGCAGGTGTTGCTGGCAATGTGCCTCGGCTCAATAGTGCAACTGCCTTAAGAGCGTGAAGGCTTACATGGCCTCCGCCTGCTGCTTCATGCTGCTTCATGCTGCTGCTGCTTCATGCTGCTTCATGCTGCTGCTGCTTCATGCTGCTGCTGCTTCATGCTGCTTCATGCTGCTGCTGCTTCATGCTGCTTCATGCTGCTGCTGCTTCATGCTGCTGCTGCTTCATGCTGCTGCTGCTTCATGCTGCTTCATGCTGCTGCTGCTTCATGCTGCTGCTGCTTCATGCTGCTTCATGCTGCTGCTGCTTCATGCTGCTTCATGCTGCTGCTGCTTCAGCCTGCTGCTGCTTCATGCTGCTGCTGCTTCATGCTGCTGCTGCTGCTTCATGCTGCTGCTGCTTCATGCTGCTGCTGCTGCTTCATGCTGCTGCTGCTGCTGCTGCTGCTGCTGCTGCTGCTGCTTCATGCTGCTGCTGCTTCATGCTGCTTCATGCTGCTGCTGCTTCATGCTGCTGCTGCTTCATGCTGCTGCTGCTGCTTCATGCTGCTTCATGCTGCTGCTGCTTCATGCTGCTTCATGCTGCTGCTGCTTCATGCTGCTTCATGCTGCTGCTGCTTCATGCTGCTGCTGCTTCATGCTGCTGCTGCTTCATGCTGGTGCTGCTTCATGCTGCTGCTGCTTCATGCTGGTGCTGCTTCATGCTGCTGCTGCTTCATGCTGCTTCATGCTGCTGCTGCTTCATGCTGCTGCTGCTTCATGCTGCTGCTGCTTCATGCTGCTGCTGCTTCATGCTGGTGCTGCTTCATGCTGCTGCTGCTTCATGCTGGTGCTGCTTCATGCTGCTGCTGCTTCATGCTGCTTCATGCTGCTGCTGCTTCATGCTGCTTCATGCTGCTGCTGCTTCATGCTGCTGCTGCTTCATGCTGCTGCTGCTTCATGCTGCTTCATGCTGCTGCTGCTTCATGCTGCTGCTGCTTCATGCTGCTGCTGCTTCATGCTGCTGCTGCTGCTTCATGCTGCTTCATGCTGCTGCTGCTTCATGCTGCTTCATGCTGCTGCTGCTTCATGCTGCTGCTGCTTCATGCTGCTGCTGCTTCATGCTGCTGCTGCTTCATGCTGCTTCATGCTGCTGCTGCTTCATGCTGCTGCTGCTTCATGCTGCTGCTGCTTCATGCTGCTGCTGCTGCTTCATGCTGCTTCATGCTGCTGCTGCTTCATGCTGCTTCATGCTGCTGCTGCTTCATGCTGCTGCTGCTTCATGCTGCTGCTGCTTCATGCTGCTGCTGCTTCATGCTGCTGCTGCTTCAGCCTGCTGCTGCTTCATGCTGCTGCTGCTTCATGCTGCTGCTGCTTCATGCTGCTGCTGCTTCATGCTGCTGCTGCTTCATGCTGCTGCTGCTTCAGCCTGCTGCTGCTGCTTCATGCTGCTGCTGCTTCAGCCTGCTGCTGCTGCTTCATGCTGCTGCTGCTTCATGCTGCTGCTGCTTCATGCTGCTGCTGCTTCATGCTGCTTCATGCTGCTGCTGCTTCATGCTGCTGCTGCTTCATGCTGCTGCTGCTTCATGCTGCTTCATGCTGCTGCTGCTTCATGCTGCTTCATGCTGCTGCTGCTTCATGCTGCTTCATGCTGCTGCTGCTTCATGCTGCTTCATGCTGCTGCTGCTTCATGCTGCTGCTGCTTCATGCTGCTGCTGCTTCATGCTGCTTCATGCTGCTGCTGCTTCATGCTGCTTCATGCTGCTGCTGCTTCATGCTGCTTCATGCTGCTGCTGCTTCATGCTGCTGCTGCTTCAGCCTGCTGCTGCTGCTTCATGCTGCTGCTGCTTCATGCTGCTGCTGCTTCATGCTGCTGCTGCTTCAGCCTGCTGCTGCTTCAGCCTGCTGGTGTTTTTTTTGCTCCACCAGGGTCGTCTACAGCCACGCCGACCTCCAGCACTCACCAATTTCTCCATCAGCAACACCAGCAGAGGAAATGTATGTAGAAATATCCAGTAGCACATAACCTCTGGTGCTGAACTAGCTACAGTTACTGCCTCTTCTTCTCAGGGACGGGTTGTGTTTTAAGGTTTCAGACAGCGTCCTCAAGGCACAGTAATGAGATGCGGATGAACGCGCCGCTTTCGACGGTCCAAACTATGCATTGTGGGTAAAAATCAAGCTTTGTTCATGTATGAAGTGAGTTTTTTTTTTTCATATATTCTTGTATGGGAGCAATATCCTGCTGTGTCCTGTTGCTAAGAAACCACACTGGAGTCTTGACACTCCTTCTGTGGCGCATTATGCTGATAGTCCTCTCACCGTAGGCTCTCTCTGGCTTCTATGGAGGATCAGTTAGAGCCAGCGTGGAACAACTGAATGACACTTATTAACCGATAGAACCTTTGAAGAAAAGCCAACTTGTTTGGAGCTCTGCTGGTTATTCTGTCACTCGTATGGATCAAGGTCCATGACTAAGATGTCCTTTTAAAAGCTAATCTCTCTACACCCTCACCTACTACTATTCCACCTCTGGCACTATGTTTTATGTCAACTCTGCATGTCGGCTCGTCTTCCACAGCAACACTATGTCACTCCTCACATCGTGGAATAAGGCAGCTTGTTCAGTGGCCCTATACGCTTCAAACTACGACGCTCTACGAGCCCCTCTAGCGTCAGCTTGGCTCGTTGCATGCATACGCCGTCTTTTCAAAAGAAACTTCTGTGTTCACAGGAAACTCCTGGTTTAAGGCAACCACACTACTTGTTTAGATGTTGGAAAAATGTGTGGTTTGGGTTGAAATGAGTACTCTTGTTTTATAGTAATATAATTGAACAAACATAGTTCTGTTGATTTTAATGTGAGTTAAAACAAGTCAATGTTGACGTTTGGTTTCACACTGGACACGAACATCGGTCTCCTGGGTGATAGTCCTTACTATCAGTATTACCTCACCGGACTTCCTCCTTCACCCCCGCCGTGAATAGGCCACGTAGAGCGTCATATATATTTATTTAATTATTTTTGTCTTTTATTTTATTTCATTTATTTCTTAGTTTATTAACGTATCCAACGGTTGACGTCTCTGGAGTTTAAACGTGCTGCTGAGCTGTGCACGCTGTGCCATGAGGCAGACGTCTATTCAGTGGATCTGTCACGAGTACTCATAGTGACACATGTATAACTTTTAATAATGCGTTACAATAATAATCACTTTTTTATTATTTGGTTTAACAGGACTTCTTGTATATATTTAGTGGAAGAAATAAAAAAAGTGAATTCATGGATTATTGTTTTTAAACCTTGACATAGATTTTTAGAAAATGTGTCGATTAGTTTGAGCTTTTCAATAAAGAATTTGATTCCACTGGATTCAGACACAAGCTTGCGATTTCTTCCCCACATTGTATTACAGAATTGAACGGTAGCCAAGTTAAAAGGAATAACAATGGTTCTGAAATATAAGTGAATGTAGTTCAGGATGACTGTAACATTTTGTGTGTGCTTGATTTTTGAATGTATTGAAATGTCCCGTCTCCTGTTGGTGTTAAGAGTGACCGTCTGGAGTTCTCTTTGTGTGGCTCTGCTGAACCACCAGAGGGCCCCTTTGTATAACGGACCGGCAGCACGTGGACGTCAGGATGTTTGTACTTTAGAAAGTTCATTGTGGTTGTATGAATGATAGAGGTTCTCCCAGAAGAACGAGACGAGTGAGGATACTGTTTGTCATGCAGTCTTGAGGAGATTGTCGGATGTAATTCATTTTTAGTACTTTTGATTCTTTTGAAGACGCATTAAAATATTGTTTTGATAGTTTTCCATGTTCACCTACATCTTAATTCTTTCCATTGTTTCCTACATCCGCTCTGTGCTCCAGCAATAGAAAACTCAAGTTGTACTTTTTGTACTCGCAGAACATTTATCTTTAATAATAATAATCTCCGTTTCTAGAAGAAATGTCATTGGCAGAAGCCCGGAGAAGATGATTACATTACTTGTTCCAGGCGATACACAATCACAAGCTTGTATCCCAACCTGAATCACCGTGACGCTGTCTGTCCTGGTGTCATTGGCGCACAGAGCAGCGCGCTCTGCAGCTGGAGTCCGAACCTCACAAAGAAGACAATCGCTAGGCGATGTCTGGTGTGAGATCAGTAACTAGAACCTACAACACGGGACTGAGAAATTAATCTTGTAGGACAGATTTCTTCCTCCAGTTTCTAAATATGTTTCCACCTTTACAATAAGCTGTATTGCATTTTATGAAACAACACAGGCCCTTTGCAAAAATGCCTTTAAAATGAATACAAGTGTATTCAAACTGACCAATAGCTGCAGCATCGACTTCAATGGACTGGTCTACCTACAGCAGCTTAACCCAGACACGCAACCACATTGATGATCCATGGCAAAGATCAAGGCAACGAGCTCTATATCAAACAGCGATGCATGATCCACCGCTGTCATATTCTACCGGACGGGTTGGACTGGTTGTAAGGAGAGTGACACGCAACAGGGACATAAAAGGGCGCCTTGTTATCATGTGTTGGAGTTCCTGGTAACAGAAATCCAAGCACTTTGCAAAAACACAGCCTGTTAGGGTCAAATGAGACTATGCAAAACATTTTGTAGTAGTTTATTAACTTGACGAAGAGAGACAAATGGAAAACGTAAGCATGAAAAACACACGGTGGGGGACGCATCGTGCACCACACTCTCTCTTGCACACTTGAATTTTTATATTTTTGAAAAGAAATGTCTACATCCGGACACTTCCTGAATGACTCAGTCAAGATAGAAGTCGGTCAAAAGGGCACCCTTGAAGTATAATGCCCCCCCCCCCCCCCCACACACACACTGTGAACTGAACATAACAGAGGTTTGGTGAGTCCTCTTTGCAGTTTTTATAGCTTTATTTATGTTTGTAGGAGCATAAGCTCTCAGCCCTGACTTGGGAATCAATGAATATTTCTGAGCATAACTACCCAGAGTGCAAATGTACAATGGAAGTTGAAAAAATGCCTCCTCAGGTGATCATATAGTGTAGTATATTCAAGAGTAGTTTCTTCCGCATTTGTCAGATTTCCTCCCCCTTTCTTCTCAGGAACAACAACTGCAGGTTTGCAGGATGCAGGGTGAAGCTGTCCTGATAGAAAGAAAAAAGGGTAAACTGTTGCATTACATGGGGTTTACTTTATTTCGTCCACCACCCTCTCTGGACCGCGAACGCCACCGAAAAGGGCCACATTGTACCGTGTTCAGTGGTTGTAACGCGATCTCCTCCATCAACACATGGCATCAGAATTTATCGAGCGGCAACCAATCGGAGCGCCCGTTTTATGGCGAGCCTCCGCCGCGCGCGGCCAATGGGAGTCGCGGAGCGGGACCCGTGCCTCCGAGTTGTGCAGCAATGCCGTCACGTGACGCTGGGAAAAAGAGGAATGCCAACATGGACCCGTGGCAAGGACGGGATGTGAGCGTGCTACGACAATAACACGACGGAGGGAGGAAAAAAAAGAAAACAGGAACTATATGCATACATAAAGAGCCCGTCGACGGCGCTGCTTTCTCCTCCGACCGAGCCTCTTCCGAACTGCACACGGTAGGTCGAGCCAAATGTCCGGGGTGCAACTGCTCGGCTCGTCCGGAGGGACGGAGGAGTATAAATAGAGCATTTCTTTCGACCCAGCCGAACTTGAGACTCGTGTATTTATATGCGGGCGCAGTTGTATTCAAGGCGGGTTGCCATGTTGCCGACCGCTCCTTCTTCTCGCCGTTTATTTTTGATTTTGTTCCGCTTTCGAGCCCGATCGGCTCTGAGCAAACACGGCTCGTGGGGCGCGTCAGCGCGGGCCGTGTTTACCCTGCGCCATGCTCGCGCACCGCGTGAAGTGCGAGGCCCTGCTGCAACATGTGCCCGACGGTCTGACAGCGGCAACAAACATCCGCTCCACAGAGCTCCATAGGAGTCCTCAGCGGTGTCTATTCGGTTAACAGTGTGAGGGGGTCGCCCTGAAAACTACACATTCACTTCAAATATGCGTAGGAACTTACATCACCAAATGATTTGCCAATACGTCTTTAATTAGAGTTTAATTTCAGTAACTTTTTTTATTCTTTTTTTTTACCACTGCCTCACTTTATATAGGCTACCTATTAGTGAGATAACCACTGGCACTAAGCGGCACCAGACCAGTGCTAGAAGATTTTAGAGATTATTGTGGCCGTTTTTTTTTAATAAAGTTAATTATAGAAGGCTCAGGGGCAAAGGCTTCAAGGGGGCCCCTATGTTTGAAAATAAAACTGATATCTAATGTCAAACTGAAGTGGTCCGGCTCTAACTCTAGGTAGAGCTGGTTCAAGGCTGGATTACCAACTGGCAAAATGGGCAACCATCCTGGGGCCTCTCAGGGCCACAAAAGCCCCCGGTTCTCTATATGTCCATTGTTTTTTTTTTTATATATGCACCACTAAAGTACACTACTAACTCCAGGCATAAATGATCGATTACCAAATCAAAACATTTTTCAACCCACATTTTTATTTCTCAATAAAGTTTTATTTTATCAAATGACCACAAACGTAAACACAAATAGTAAAAAGTCGTGTTACATTGTGAGATGACGATTCATTGTACATGACTATTTCGTATGTGATTGCCAAACATTTGCTACATTAAAATGTATTGTTGTTGTATTGTGTCGGTATTGCCATATATTCGTATCAGTATTGTGATTTCAACCATATCACCCAACCCCTTATTTATGGGTTAAAAAAGAATATACTTTTGTATCAAAGTGGAAAATAGTTTTTGGCCCGTCAAGTAAGCAAAATAGAAAACTGAATTTAGAGAAGCACTTGAAGAATAAGTTACTTCTTATTTACTGCCAGAGGTACCTGTACAGTTTAAAGTCCTTGAGGTAAATAGCTTTTCATGCTTTCTCACTTTCTGCTGGGTAATAAAATCCAATCTCTTGCCCTTGCAGGTTTTTTGTGATCCCACCTCTGGATAGTGTTTCCTCAACATCCTCTCCTCCGCATTCGGCCCGGATCAATGGTGTCTCTCAGCAGCAGACCGCTGATCTTGGAGAATGACCTGTTCAGGGACAGCAGCAGCAGCAGCAGCCTGTTCTCCCTCGGCCTGGGAGACGGAGCCCGCAGCGAGGGGGGCAGCTCGGCCTCCTGCGACAGCCCCGAGGCCGTGGAGCTGGGGGCTTTGCGCAGCTTCAGCCCCGGAGAGGAGGAGGAAGACGAGGAGGACGAAGACGACGACGATGGGGCGAGTCTGCATATTTTCCTAGGGGTGGAGGGAGAAGAGGAGCCGCCGAGCAAGGAGCCGAAGCTTCCGCACTTCCATTTCCAACCCACTTCCCCGTTCTCCCCAACCCTGGAGGACATAGAGGAGTTCTTGAGGGAAAAGATGGAACTGGTCAAAGAGGGGCTACTGGCCCCAAAAGAGGAGGCCTCCCCTCTACCATGCAGTGGCTCCCTGTCCTCCACTGCGCCCCCAGCTGCTTCCTCAGACACTTGTAGTGACCCAGGGACTAGTCTAGCCTCTTGTTGCACTTCAAACACCCCTCAGAACAAACAAAAGAGCCCCAGCCCCGCTGACCTTTCCCCCTCTGCCCGAGCTAAGTCCTCGTCTTGCACCTTAACCCCGCCAATGCTCCTGGGCGGTCCGCTGGTCCTCCAGCTCCAGCCCCTACCTGTGGCCCAGCCGCCGACCCCGGTGGGCTCCCCGCCCGGGGCCCAAAGTGGCATTTGGCTCACTCATCTGATCATGGGGCTCCAGGGTGCAACCGGACAAAACCTCACCCTGCTGGCCCCGCAGGTGCCCTCCGCCCACGCCGCCTTGTTATCAATACACAGCGGAGATGGCAAGTTGGCTGACCAGAAGTACGTGAAGATCGCCCCGCTGCCCATCACTATGAGGACTCTAGAGATCACGGGCGTGACTGGGATCGGGGGCCAGGGCCTGTTGAAGGCCGTGACCCCCCGAGTGACCAGACTGCCGTCTACGGAGAGGGTCCACAAGTGCTCCCACCCAGGCTGCGGGAAGATGTACACCAAGAGCAGCCACCTGAAAGCTCACTTCCGCCGGCACACGGGCGAGAAACCCTACACGTGTAGCTGGCCCGAGTGCGGCTGGAGGTATGTGTACCGTACCAGGTTTAACAGTAAATACTGAGTTTAAGAGTAAAGGACTACACCACGTTTTCAGGGGATTTCCCCACTGGTTGATGCTAGAGGCTGCATTGGAGGGGCGGGTCTTTCCGGTAGTGGTGAGATCATGAATCACGATCCAGAAAGTCCAGTCGGAGTAATAGATCTATAAATATGAAGTATCAGAAACCAAAACTCTACTGTTTAGAATGTAATACTATGCCTTCCTGGATGATGTTGCATTGAGTAGCACCGAAAGTTGAGACGGGTTCAACTTTGCCAGACGCCCGTGCATTGTTTTGCCAGTTCCCCTCTGCACTGGCGGGCTCATTGATTATCATTTTTTAATTTTATCTTTCCGATAAATGTCACTAATTGTGCAAAAAAAAAAATTGCAAACTTAACTTTTAGAAGTGTACATTCAATCAACTTTTTTCATTCCATTCAGGGAACATTTGGGGGCATTACATCGTGCACAAAAAATAGCGTTGGTGAAACCAGTAGGGTCATCACTACTGGGGTAAAAAGTGATGATTCTGCGGTCTAATAGTAAAAAACTTGTCCTAACTCCTTTCCTTGACCTTTACGGAAAGCGTCAGCAGAAAGAAGTGAGGGAGAGTTCATGAGGACTTTAGGAAAGACAAACATGTTGCTCAGAGAATCCGACTGCACTCCGGATGTTGTTTGAGGATGTTTTCAGTTCATCCGTAGTGTACCATTAAACGGGAGATGTTATCGACGCCCGAATGGTGCGCCGCTTTAAACGTTCCTGCAGCAAGGAATTGTGGAATGGCCTTATTTCATTTCCAGTGTACCCTACGCTAAAGGAGATACACTGAACCCTTCTGAAGCAAAAAAAAGACTATTCGACCTCAGCCGAGGGGTCCTCAAAAAGCCTACTATGTTTGTATTATTTAACAGGGGTCCAAAGCAGTATTCACTTTGTGGGGGTAGGACTCCGTCGGTGACATGGACACTGGCGTTCTCATCGTCGATAGATAAGTTAGCCAGTGGGCTAATGTGTTCCTCACTCCACACTCCCGCTCTTGTGTCGCCAGGTTCTCCCGATCCGACGAGCTGTCCCGCCACCGGCGCTCCCACTCCGGCGTCAAGCCCTACGAGTGCTCCCTGTGCGAGAAGAAGTTCGCCCGCAGCGACCACTTATCCAAACACACGAAGGTCCACCGCAGCTCCAGGCCCAGCAGGATGATCAGAGCCACTGTGTGAGACGCCTTCAGCCACGTACGTCCTGCACACCCCACCCGACCCGGCCTGGCTTTGACTAGAGGTCTGTGTGCGTGTGTGTGTGGGGGGGGGGGGGGGGGGGGGGGGGGGGGGGTCCGGGTCTCCCTCAGGACTTTTGGTGCTTTCACAAGCAGAACTTTCAGAACAATGGTGAAAGGCTGGCGGCCGTTTTTCCACACATATTTCTCTCCTCCCCTCTGTTCATCTCTCACTGATCCTTTCTGAGCAGCCACCTCAGGAACAAGTCAGCTGGAAGTGGATTTCCTGGCCTTCACACACACACACACACACACACACACACTTACAGAGGCCCATCTTGCAACCACTGCTTGCACTACTGTTGCCAAGCTACCAGGTGCTGTAGGCGTAGGGTGGCAACCAGCAACAGGAGCGTCTGTAATTCTGTAATCCCCCCCCCCCCCCCCCCCCCCCCCTTTCTACTTTTGTGATTGCCCTTCTTCCTAAAGTCAAACTTCAGGGTCCACACGGAGAGAGCTTCCCAGCGTTTTTTAAGTGAAGAAACAAAACGAATCACATTAAGTGAATGAGTTGTAGTCGTATGGACGCCTTCACGTGACGGCCAATCGCTGTAAGTGTGAAATTGTGATTAAAGCAGCAAAAATACTACTTTTCAGAGTAACGGTTCACTCTGAACGAAAGGTGTGACTCTCGATGTTTCGGAGCAAATGCCGAGGCGTTGTTTTCTAGAATTGTGGGTCTCCTCACAGTTTGGCCAAGCTTGGGGGGGGGGGGGGGACCTCCAACGTTATTATGCACCCGACCCAGGCCTTCGTTGCATTCGTCCAGTTGTAATCCACCACTGTTTTTTGACCCGTATGCCTTTTTTCACAGCCCCAGTACGCACTAATCTCTATTGATGCCTTTGTCCGTATCACGAAACCAACCTCACTTGATCCTACTGTTATCATATGACTGCTCTTATAACTGTGATTCCTGAACCGCGGGCCGCCAAACCAGAAAACCCTGTTTTGGCCCTCTGGAGAGCATGAAAACAACGCCCAGGGTGCGTGACAGTTTATAAGCTCTTTGTTGTCTGAAATTCTCTCTGAATCATTGTGCAGCCGACTTACGTTGCCTAGAAAAGTACTCTGCCCATACGCTATACTTTGGCTCGACGGTGATGTGAAAACACTGCTCTCTCATTTACGGTAGCAGTTACTGTAAAACGTGTCTGTCGGATATAGCAGCAAGAAAAGCTAATAGTTTTAAACAGCTGGGAAGGCAGCTAACATCTACATCTGCATAGTCATTATAATGTGTACTGGACATAAAGGACAAAGATAACGTGTACAGCTTATAGCTTTTATAGATATGGTTTGTTTTTTTGTTTTTTTATCAATCAGTGCATTAAGCTATTCAGTCGTGTTGCCGGAGAGGTTTTTTGATTGTAGCGTGATCAATCTGTGGAATGTCAGACTGACTACGGTCATTTACCCTTTCACAAACCAGTTTTTATTGTCATATACACATATATGAAATTTGACTTCTGCATTTAACCCCTCCCTAGCTTGTTGGGAGCAGTGGGCTGCTGAGAAGCGCCCGGGGAGCAGTTAGGGGTTCAGTGTCTTGCTCAGGGACACTTCGGCATAGGACATGCAGCCAAGGATCGAACCGCCGACCTTGCGGTTACCGGACCACCCTCTCTACCCACTGAGCCACGGATGAGTCTGCTGGTCTCAAGTGCACTTGCGTTAGTGGAAGGTGAGAAACAAGTCATTGTGCTCTTATGGCTTAGTTCCATATCATGTTTTGGAACCATGAAATGCCAAAAAAAAGTCAGTCGCTATTATGATTTCCTCTTTGATCTCAACACAGTGGTGATTGTTCACCTACCAGTGCTTCACACGAAGAGGCTGCGTAGCCAAAAGCGCGACGCATTCACATAACCGGATTGTCTCCAGCAGACACGTGCTACTACAAAACCGTTTAGGCCACCGGCAACCTTAACTTAGCCCGAGTAACATTGGTGCTTTTTTTTTTTGGATTGAACCCAAAAGTAGAGAACTTCTGCATGTAGCACACGGCTACCACCCTCATATCTCTGTCTCTTAGCAATATGGATACGTTTTGAAATAATACAACAACCACGCTTAGCGATGTAGAAACCCGTTCAAAGCAGACAGACGTGTTGATCTGTCTGAACCGGTGCTGTCTTTGTGTCTGAGCCTCCCCAGGCTGCTTCTACTGACCTACATCCAGACCTGTATTCCCTAATCATCATCCAATTCTCTCTCTCTCTCTCTTCTCTCTCAGTCCCTCCTGTGTATCTGGTTGAACACAGGTAGGGTTTTATTTTTATGTTTGTTTTTGGAATACCAGATATGCTATTTTCCTATTTGCAAAAATAAAAAAAGCAAAAAAATGAAAGTGCTTCGCTTTGTTGTCATTTGAGGGATGCTCACCGAAGAGAACGGTTACCGCGTTTACGAGGGCAGAATGGGAGTTACATACATTTTTCAGGGTTAATATGCAAATGTGAGAAAGTGGAAAAGGTGTTTATATTCAACTCTCACTGCCATTTTACATTTTACATAGTGCTACGATGACTTCACTGTGGGGAATGATGTGGTGCAATATTAGACATCTACCAGTAGAAGTATGGTCATTAAGTCATTAAGTGCAAGTACTACTTAAAGTTGCACACGTCATTATTCAGGTGTGTTTGTAAATGTATGTTCATGTGGAAACTTGCGTTATGTCTGTCTGTGAAATAATTTGCTGCTCGTTTTGATATATTATAGAAATAATCTATTATTATCAACCACACAAGATGTTTTTAGATTAAACCTTTGTTGCACAACATGAGACTAATAGCCAACAATCGAGCGTTAAGTATTACAATTACACAGAAAAACAGGAATTTCTACAAATGTCAAATCTAAGAGCCAATCAGCGCTTTGATCCGGCGACAGCCAGGCGTTTCCCATCATGCATTGGGTCATGCAGTCGGTGGAGAGCAACTGCAGCGCCTGGCTGTAAAAACTGTGGCCGCCTCGATCTCGTGAGGTTATCGTCGACCACGTGTTCATGACGTCAGAGCAAGTCGGGATCAAGTCGGACACAAATCTAACCGGCATGCATTGTGCGCCCATCGCCGCTGATCGATTCTGCACAGGACTGGCTCATCTTGAACGAGCCTTAGGGAGAGTGTGCATAAAAGGGCTTTGTCTGCCGTCAGTGTGGACGTTGGAAATGGACAAAGAATCATCACCCAACTCTTTTAGCTTGTTTAGGATGTAACACTCCGCGGCTTCACTGTTTCTGCTCACCGCTCTCATCAACCTCGTCTCCGCCAGCAGTAGGCCGTTATTCACAGTGAACAAGCTCTGATCAAATCCCTTTTCGCTACATGCCGTGCTCCAAACGGCAGACAAAGATAGAGACTAGCTGCTGGACTTCAGCCTTCAGCAGCTAAAGAGTCAGATCATTTCTCAAGAGCTGGTGGGGACCAAACCAGAGTGAAAATCAGACTTCTATTTACCGACTCTTCACCACACCAGGGTTTACTTATCACAACTGTTATGCAGCTGCCTGCGGCGTCACGAAACGACAAAAGTTGTTCATTTTTAGGGCTGGAAAAAAAACTTAAGCAATCAGTTAAAATAGGATCAAAAGTTCCATAGAGCTGAGGTGAGCTGTAGAATCACATTAGACACGTTCATCCATATATACAAATGCTGAAAAGTGCAGGTCTAGTATTTCAAAAACCTACAGTGAGAAATCTACAGATTGTTATTATACTGTTAAATGCATAAGATATAATAATTGAGAAATATAGAAAATAATAGAAAATCCTGACACATTAACAGGCTTTCTGTTATTTAACTGTACATGACACTTATACAAAATTATAATATATTTCGGGCAAGACTTAGAGTAGTTTAAATGTATTATAATTGCCCTTAATTTCATCCAGAAATAAACCAGAAATGTTTTATTTCACTTTTAGTTTACGCGCTTCGTGACCTCATCCTCTGTACTCCACCATATATAAAAGAAAAAAGTATCGTTTTTTAGGGACTATAACTTGCATTTTTGTTGCGCAAAACTGTGTTGTAGAAATGCCAATAAAGCAGAAATGAACCTCTAAATACTGGTTACCTGCCTGCCTCTCTACTAATGTATCCGGTGACCGTCTGGTTGAAATGACGACATCTGAATTACCTGCAGCACAGAGGGGGTGGCAGGATAACCACATCAAGGAATCACACACACACACACAAAATAAATGCTGCTTTCAATCCTGTAACCACTTTTCAATACTGATCTGACTGCTGCAGTGTGGTTGCAATATCTCTCCGCTCAATACAGACGGCGCAGAGGAAGTTGGAGCTCGATCTGCACGCGTATCAGGCTGTGAATTTCTGGCTGTTGGTGCTTTCCAGTTGTGTTTCACACCCGAAAGGAAACCGGGGCTGGCTTCAAAGCAAAGAAATCTGCGTCGCTGCCTCCTTTCCCGCTACGCGCTCTCACACTGTGGCTGTTCCGGGGCTTGGAGCAGTCCAGAGAAGGCCGCTCATCTGATTCGTCCCGCGTCTGAGGAGAAAGTGGGCCGAGTCAGGAGGGCGGAGGGGAAAGAAGGGGGTTTCCTGTTCCAAATGAAACGTGGCCACAGGCTGTAATGTAATAACAGTAGCCGACAACTGTTGTGACCGGAGGCTACTGTCGGACAGAGAACTGTACCGTCTTTACGAGAGGAGCAGTACTGCCATTAACACTTTCCTTTGGTCATGACAAGGGCTGAAGAACAGAGAGCCACCTTGACATTTTATTTTATTGGATTAGTTTAGAGCCTATCCTTCCTCAATTAATTAATTAAATTAAAAACCAAATGGCCGACAGACACGGTTAGCGACTAACTGGTGATCATAGTGGAGCATTTAGCAGCTAAAGAGGCAGGTGGAGAGTGAACACTGGACATGAGTACGGTGACCGGAAACACGTCACATTAATGTTGTTCTGCATCTGCAGGACGGATGAATGGGAGGGGACATGTGAGCCAGGTGGCCAAACTAAATGAATTAATGTTGCTTTAAAGGGGATGTATCATCATACTTTTGGGTTTCTACCAGAACACGTTTACATGCTTTGACGTTAAAAAACCCATTATTTTTCTCATACTGTCTGTCTTAAATAAACCTGTATTCTGTCTGAAACGCTCCAGAAAAAGCCCAGTCTGCTCTGAATGACTTGTGAGAAAATGTTGCTGCACCTTTGCAAAGGTAGGCCCAATCCCAAAGTCCCGCCTAAAGCCTTAAACCCTGAACCCTCAGGGACTTAGCTGAGGCCAAACATTGAATGGTTGAGTGTGAGAGGCTGCAAGGGCTTCAAATGGGACAGCACTTTGCTGCACCATGTAACGTTACCATGACAATGTCATGTCATGTAAAATTGTGAGTATTTATTTTATACTTTGTACTTGTTTTTGTCTACTACTTGTGACAAAGGAAGGGGAGTCCGATGTGAATGGCTTGGTGTGTGGGTTGGTATGGACTCCAGATACCCACATGTATGTGCACAAGCACTGAATAGTTACTTTCACGTCAAGTCAAACAGGGTCTAAAAACGATTGAAGGATTATGCTGGACACAAAGACCTTAATGTAGAGCGACACATTAAGAATGAAAGGGACTGAAAGTTACACGCCTTAGAATGTACGGTATATATTAAAGTGCTGGCTCCTGTTGGGGATTTCACCTCGGGCTAAAAGCCCACCGTATAGTCTGACTCCAAAAGACTACACCGTCAGAAGGACCAAGCGCACGTCGTTTGATTGGAATTACGTTCGATGAACAGAGTACGCTGCAACGATCTGTATAGTTCAAGAGTTTAATAAGTCAAGCATCAAAGTAACAATACAACAATATCTATGGTTACACAGACACAAAGTCAGGGCTCGGTATACGTATCTCTCGTCTCTGTGTTTGTGAGCCCTGTTCTAACATTTCCCTTCTTCCTTTATACTCTCAATCCGGATTCGACCTTGTCCTGAACAGGGATGTCTTATCTTCACACACACACACACACACACACCAAGGCAGAGGCCACTGTGTGTGTGTGTGTGTGTGTGTGGGAGTCCTCCTGTTCTCCAGGAGAGGGAAGACGTCGTCCTGGCCTCCACCTATTTTTGTTACACTATATACAACGGATTTATCCGTTTTCACAACACTACTAGTTATAAGTTCAAGCTGAACCACCTGTGAGTCAGAGCTTCTTAGTACGGGGAGAGTGTGAGTGCCTCGCCCGGGGATTCAAACCTTTTGCTCTATGACACACGCAACACTATTGCAATAAGCACACACTTTAATACTCACTCGCTTAATGCATATATTGTTAGCATATTTCTACACTTCCAACAAATGTGCAGTATACATGAACGCACTGTAAACCTGCAGAAGATGTGAACAGAGGGAACCCGAACACAGCGAGGAGTCACTCAGCCAGCAGGTCAATCCAGCACCACCTTCGTCATGTTCAGGGCTAAATAGTTTGAATGTTTTTGGCTGAATCCTATTAGGAATGCTGCTATGCTCTGATTGGCTGCCATTTAGTAGAGCCAACGATGTTTTTAGCTTTTCCTGCTGCTGCAGAAGCTAAATCTGCTTTAAATGCTTCTCGGTCTCAGTTGTGCAGTTGTTTCCTACTGATCTTGGTCTTTTTTAAATGTATTTTGCAAGTCAACAAACATACTGAACTTGTATGGATTCCGTCTTTCATTTAATCTCTGGTACCAAACAATGGTTGAGGTTGAGTTTATCTGTTTACTCTGTGTGCACTCCAGATGAGAACGCACAATGAGACTATTGTTGGCTGAGGGCTTGTTAATCATCGTGTGACACTGCTGTGATATGCTGCCACTTAGTGGTTCATCTGAATACTTTCCATTGGAGGTGCTAATTGAGAAGACTTTATTTTGCTCATGACATAGATTGCCTTAACCACTACAATGAGATTCATTATGTTGCATGATTCCAAGAAAAAGAGGGGAAAACACACGATCATTGGTCTGAACCATAATTTGGTTGGATTTATATAGCACGTTTCATTTAACAGTAAACTCAAAGTGTTTTGCATTAAAATGCATGTTTAAAACCCCAGTCACTCAAAGACAGCAAGGAAACAACATCCGCCGCACAAAAGGTGATATTTTATACACGCATGCAAGTTCATCTTTTTTGAAAATGTATATCGTGCGGCATTACAATTACGATCATTGCAGTTTGTATGAGAGAGTTGGTTTGTCCTCTATTATACAACTGTAGAACGGAACACTGGTACATTTTCTGTATGAGGACGTATCACACAAACTGCCATCTTATTTATGTTCCCTACTGGCTCCTAAAACTATCACTTACTGCAACATTCGGTCACGCGGACAAATTGCGTACTTCATTCCTCGAACCTGCTTGTCTTTGTTTTTGCACCCTCATCCTGGTGTGAACTGCTGAGTCATTGTTGGATGTAATTTGCTGTTTGATTTAAATCTGTTGCTTCTTTCTTTTGTGTGATTTCTTGTTTTTGAGTCTGTTGTTTGTTCTTTTAATTGAAACTTATTATGCAGCTGTCTTGGTCAGGACTGCCTCGAAAAAATAGATTCTGAATCAGAATGGGAAACATTTACTGGTAAAATAAAGATTAAAAAAACTAAACATAAACCACAGACACACAGACTCACTACCGAGCATCAGTGATATATCGGTGAGGTGGGGCGCCTGCGCAGAGTCCACAGGATACTAATGACAAGACAATGCCAACCCCTGCCGCAGCCTGTTCACCCTTCTGCTGTTCACTTCTGACCTCATCCTCCGTACTCCACCATAAAACAAAAAATCTTCTTGTATAGCATAAAGGCTTGCAACAGCTTGCATTGTGTTGCTGCAAAACAGTGTTGTAGAATGACAATAAATAAACCTTGACTCCTAGAAAAGTTGATTTTGTGTAGTAATATGTTTGGTCATTTGTCAGTGAGTGGGTGGGTGGGTGGTCAAAGTAAAAAAATTGCAGAAACTATTATATACTTTGCTTGTAGACGGTGCCATTAATATGTTCATCACTGCTGCAGCTATTCCTCACTTTCTTCCAGGTTAGTTGTTCTGACAATAACCAAACAGCTCGCCCATGTGGACAATCTGCAGCCTGCTAAGTGTGAAAGAGTTGGTTTACAACTAAATTCCATTAAATGATTTGCATCAAATATAGTAAAAGGAATTTGCCTTATGTGTGTGTGTGATAGCCCCGTGATAGACTGGTGACCCTGCTTTTGGCCCAATGCAAGCTGGGATAGGCTAAAAATCCTAAAGAGAGCGAGGAAGGAAGAAATGCAGTATGGGAATATGAGGCTCAGGCATTAGAATGCTTCCCCCACACACCTCTTTGCTCTCATTCTTGGCATGATGTAATTATAAACAGGTGCCAACCAGAGTCTCCCACAATGGATCTGCTTCTAAAACGCTAAATAGCACTGAAATTAGTTGCTCCCTACTTTATTGACCAAATCAAATGATATAACCTGAATTAGCTGTGATTTATATTGAAATTGAAATATCAATTAACTAATTATTTGTTTTAATCTTTTGCTGAATCTTTTTTAATTAAGGAGGCGCGCTAAAAGTGTTGTTTTGATTTCTTATCAAACTATAAAAAATAAAAACAGATTGTTGGCGACAACGACTGTAGCAACAAGTTGCAAACCACAAGCCTGCTCTGGGGAAATAAACAGTTGGCTAATTGTATCTGTAGAACATGTGTGACTGTGGTATTTTAAAGTAACAACAAAATAATAAACATCACAACCAGAGAAACAAGACAGGAAGTGATCTCAGCGTGAGTTCGATGACACATTCTGAACACTCTGAAACATCGGAATTTTGATTGACATACACAAACAAGCAAACAGGTGGTACTGTTCTCTTACACGGGGTGCTGAGAGAACATCTAAGCCGCCTCAAAGAGTGAAACAGTGCAGGTTACGTGGACCTATATGAAATAACATGTGAGAACGTCGATTTAATCAGTTAGTTTTTTTTAGATATTGTGATAATAATAATAATGATAATAATAATAATGATAAAATACATCACTTACGTGCATTTTTTCATTGCAAGTCAAATTTTAAAAAAGCTTAAAAATTCTAGATTAAAAAACAACAGCTTGTCGGCTACCAACACACAAAATACCTATTTTGTCTTCGAGTGAACGCCTTCAGAGCCACTTAGAGGCGCGACAGTTGTCGATTATGAGGTGTACGAGGGACATTGAACGCAACATTATTTCCTGTTTAAAGGATATATCGACAGTACAAGCCAAAGGCAGTTTAATGTATTTTATGTCAGGGTATTTCCTTGACACTCAGTTTGAAACTTGTTTCCTGAGCTTTGGCACAATAGAAAGCTTACCGGCAATGTTTTGGGAATATTTCGACGCGGCTCCGCGCCTCGGGAATTCAGCGGGCGGCACGAGCGAGGTAATGTTAGCAGGCGAGCTAACGTGAAGCTAGCTAACAGCTAACTTACACTTGCAGCTAACTAACTTACGTTTAATGCCTTGATTTGTCTGTCTTCTCGTTTGTTTACACGCACGTGCAAAACACGAAAGTGGCATTTGAGCCCCAAGCGGAGACTTTACACTGTCGGGAGATAACCGGGAGTCTGTGTTGACGGTAACGAAACTAACGTTATCATCAACAAGTGGTCTTTTTTTATTATTTTGCACTGTGTGGGTGCCGGGGCTATCTGACAGTAGGAACCGGTCGCTCCGGTCCGAGCGTTCACAGCGCCTCGATAACGCGTGTTATGTGACTACTTCGACCTAGCTGCCGTTATCTCCGTGCTCCGTGGGTAACGTTTATCAGGCGTTACATAACGTTCATCGGTAATCTTTCTCCCTGGCAGCAGTTTTGACGCTGTCCTATTTTTGTCCCGATATCCGCGGTTTTAACATGACAGTTTGGGACAGATTGTGTGAGGGGGGGGTCTCCAACCCAGCAGGTCTGGATGAGTCAGGGCAGATTTACTCTTCCCAATAAGAAGCTTACATACACACACACACAGACACACACACACACACACACACACTTGTTGACCGATGTTGACAGCCTGTTATACACATATTACGCTTGTAATACAGCAAAAATGCCAAATGAAAATCCAGCAACACGTATCGGTCAGTGTGAGGATATTATTGTCACACAGCAACATGTGTCGACTGAGTGACAATAACTTCTCGTGTGGCTCTTCTTGGCAATATGAGAAACCGTCAGCAGTTGAGATGTGTATTGCAAGAAACGTTGTACACAAAGCCTGCGAGGGGGAGATTTACAAAGGAAGGCTGAGCACCAGAAGAATAGAAATCCTTCCCTTTGCAGCAGCAGCAGGCCCTCCATGACATGTGTGAGAGTCACTGCATGAACACTTGCGTGTGCAGCTGCACATCTCCATGCTGGCATTGCATGTGAACGGGTTGTCGAGACTGTGCTCTAAGCTAGATTATTGAAGGGACTTTTTTTTTTTTTTTTTTACATCACCACAACAAGTGGAGATGCTGGGATTAAAAATAACTGGGTGGGAACACAAGACACCTCATCAGAACATTTGCCGTGAGGCAGGCAGGCCTTCATAGAGGACCAGTGCTGATGTTGGATGGCTCTGGCTATAACGAGTAATACTCCGTAAACATCACATCAGCAGTGTTTGGGGATCTGGCCGCTGACGAGCACAGAAAATGTCTCAACGGTTAAGACCTCTGGTCTTGACGACGTATCGTGTTCTACGTTGATGGAGGAATGTTGCAGAAAAAACAATATCTATTGTTCTTGATTATAAGTGTACACACTGGTGGGGGAGGTGTAATTATTGTTTTGTTGTTCCTGCAACCAACTGTGTCGGCAATATGTCTCTCTCTTTGTTGTTATTTCCAGTATTGATCTGATTCCAGCATCCCGGGTATGTCTTAAGTTGTAAACATGCAGTTATCTTGATCATTACATTAGGTCTCTGTTGCCTTTATGGAAGTTTACTCAAATCAAGGTTTTTGTGTGAAGTCTGGTTGTTCTGCTTCCTGGACAGCAACAATGTTGCCAACACATGTCCGTGTTACTGCAAATATAGCAGAATTGTTGACATGCAAGACCGCGATAGCAGTAAGGAATGAGATGATGTGTGGTATGAGAGGTCGTAATAGGAAAAGCACAGGTGTATTCAATAACATTAATGATAGGGTCTTGTATTGTGCTCACTGGGATAATATGCCATTGTTAATGTTATCAATTTCACCTGTGCTTGTCCTACTATGACAAGTCAAAATGTCTGCCGTTAAATTTTTTTTTAAAAAGGACCACCGTCAGACTTTGTTCATCGCCCCCCCCATCCACCAGATCCAAACACTACCGAACCGTCACAGGAAGTAGGTTTCCTCCTCTGTCGTCTGTCAGGATGCGGAGAGACAGCAGGACGAGGAGCACCGACTCTCTACGAGACACTTAATAGTTATGTAGTGCTTGATGTTTCTAAAAATATCCTCCCACACCAATAGCCTACATAAATACCTACCCTGTCCCCACTTTCGGGTGCACTCTCTTTGCCGCTGACAGCGTGAACCCAACCCGACTATCATCCGTTTTTTTTATCTGCAGGCAAGCTTTTCCTCTGGTGGAAAGAGGAGCCTGTCACCGGTCCTCTGGACAACCTGTAATTATGTGACCCCCTTCAGAGGAACACCCAGCTGAGTTGGCATGTTGGAAGGATTGCAATTAATGCAGGGGTTGAGATTGACGCACTCAAAGTGGGATGCACCAGTGTTCCCCTTTCTCGGCGCTGGCTTATTCCAGGCGCAGATGGGATCGGGGGCGTAGACTGTTGAGGCCACAAAATGAAACGCACCCTAAAAGAATCAGATGGAGTAACACATAAGGAGGGACATGTCAATCAAGCCTGTTCTGTACACGCCCACACAGCCCTGAGAGGAGATCTAATCAGCCTAAGTGAAAACACCTGAGTGTGTGTGCGCGCCACAGGTGTTTAGAGCCTTTAACCTCAGCATAGGATAGCTGAGCATGTGCAACAAAGAAAAATGTAACGGCTGCAACAAAGCCACCGGAAAATAGACGGGGGGGGGGGCATCTTAGCTGAGATGAGGGTTACAATTAAGGCAGTACAGTAAAACACAAGCATGAGTAATAAAGCTGCTTTTCTTTTTTCATTGGGCCGTGTGCAACCTACAGTTTACCCCTAACTTTTACAGCAGTCCCAATAAAAGCTGGTCAGCTGTCAGAGTAATCTAATTCTTGCTGTTCATTGTAAGGCTGCATAATATAGTATTTAGGTTATAATCATATATTTGTTTGAAGTTTGTACAGTAGCAATTACACGGTAAGAATTGGTCTGCAGTATTTAGCCAGCTCATTTAATGTAGAATGCCTTCTGTAGTTGAACATAGTCAATATAATGTTCTCTGTGAAATGATTCGGTGCTTTTGTAATGATAACATTGAAAAATAGTGATTGTATTTCCTCTCATGCAAGGCTTACAATCCTCGCAGCAGCTTTTCCTCGGCCGCTGTGGTTTGAATTAACTTCTCCATGAATGTCATTCTTTGCCTCTCACTGTGAGGGGCATTTCACTTTCATGGCCATGATGGTGTTCTGCTGCTCTTTAGAAGCCAGATGTGAGCAAGATGTCTGGCCTCCACTAGGCCGAGTCAGAAGCCACATCACCTGGACTGTAGGAGGGCCGCTAGCCTTTAATATCCACTCCAGCTCTTCAAGGGATACATTTACGCTCTGGGCTCCAGAACCTTCCCTGAAGGGAATGGCATGGAAGGTGTTTGACTTCATCCAGCTGTTAATGAAACCGCTCTTTTTGTTCAGAAGGGTGGATGGTGACATTATCATCATGGAAAGTGGGCACCACATGGGGGGGAAACTGCGTTTGTACCAGACGGTGCACCTGGGCTTGTAAAACAGCCTCTTGTTCCTTAGCTGTTGAATATCCATTTACAGCAATTACGCCACATTTCTGCCCGTACTTTCAGGTATCCAACGGCCTTTGAGGTTTGAGGGGTTTCTTCGGCTTTTTAAAGATACAGGCGAGGATGACTACGATCAAGTCTTTCCATTGAGGAGCAATGGGATGGGACTTTGTGCTCAGAAAGTGAAAATGTACCACTTTTGTGCTGTGGGTCCGTGAGTCTGATGATTTTTCTCCTTTTGTTTTTTTCCCCAGTGAGAGACATGGACAACTCTGTCACCCTGTGGCAGTTCCTTCTCCAGCTCCTATTGGATTCCAGTAATGACCAGCTGATCTGCTGGACCAATGAGGAGGGCGAGTTTAAACTGCTGCAGGCAGAGGAGGTGGCCCGGCTGTGGGGAGCCCGCAAGAACAAGCCCAACATGAACTATGACAAACTGAGCAGGGCCCTCAGATACTACTACGACAAGGTAAACACGTCAAACCCTCTCCCCCTGTCCGATGCACAGCAGTGATCGAAAGTTCAGCCTTTTGGTTATACACCACACAATGACTATGCTATCACCACAAGACCAATATTGGTTCAACCATTAGCCAGCTGTTGTCTGTGCTCCACACATTGTGGTTTTCCTACATTTCCCAGCCTTGTCATTCCCACAGGAGTCCTGATTGGGCACACAACCTAAGTAACTAGCCAATAACCTCGCCTCACTCTGACACAAACCGTTAGCATGTGTTCTCCAGCTTTGTCAGACGTCAGACCAATCGCAGCCTTTTCTGTTGTTTTTGTTTGATGTTTGTCTCTTCGGTCATAAAAACCCCGTTACCGGACTCTGGTGCTATTTAACGACATTGCTACGTCAACAAGCGCTCGAGCAATTCTTTAAACGGAGACTCGCCGACTATCTAGCCGGCCACACTTGGGTTTGTTGCTTTTGCCGCTGGTAGTGTGAACTCATTAGACTGGCAGAAAAGCTAATCCAGTATGTTTACCTTTTTGACCGTAGGGCATTTCTTGATATCGTGACAGCAATGAAACATTTTCATCCAGTCAAACTGAAATGGTGTGTGTGTGTGTGTGTGTGTTTGCTGAGGAACGTCTTCACAGATGTTTTGTAGTGCTGCTGACTGCAGGATTGTCATCACGCCTGGTTCCAGAGTGAAATTAGAGGGTGTTTTCCAAGTTAGTGGGGGTGCACCAGCAAGAGTAGCAGTGCTTTTTTTAAATAATCTCAGCTCTACAGTATGGCTCTAATGGCACCACAGCAACAAAACACAATACACAGTTAGACTTAAGTGTTTATTAGGGGTGTAACGGTTCACAAAATTCACGGTTCGGTTCGGTACGGTACAGTGGTGTCACGGTTCGGTACGTTTCGGTACGTTTTCAATACAGTAGAAAACTATAAATGCCAGAGAAACGTACTTGATTTTAAAATATATTTATTCATTAAAACTAACATCATAAAGCTATTCTTTGACTTTGAACAATGATGGAACTATACCTGAGTGACCCATCTTCTGGGGTAAAAAATGTAATGTAGTATTGTTACTTACATCTTCTCCATCATCATTGTAGTATGAACAATGATGGAAGTATACCTGAGTGAACGTGGCTCTTCATCTCATTCAGTAGTGAGGTAATGTGTGTTACAGTCAGGTAGCGTTGTGTCTGAAGAACATGGCTCTTCATCTCATTCAGTGGTGAGGTAATGTGTGTTACAGTCAGGTAGCTTTGTGTCTGAAGAACATGGCTCTTCATCTCATTCAGTGGTGAGGTAATGTGTGTTACAGTCAGGTAGCGTTGTGTCTGAAGAACATGACTCTTCATCTCATTCAGTGATGAGGTAATGTGTGTTACAGTCAGGTAGCTTTGTGTCTGAAGAACATGGCTCTTCATCTCATTCAGTGGTGAGGTAATGTGTGTTACAGTCAGGTAGTGTTGTGTCTGAAGAACATGGGTCTTCATCTCATTCAGTGGTGAGGTAATGTGTGTTACAGTCAGGTAGCGTTGTGTCTGAAGAACATGGCTCTTCATCTCATTCAGTGGTGAGGTAATGTGTGTTACAGTCAGGTAGCGTTGTGTCTGAAGAACATGGCTCTTCATCTCATTCAGTGGTGAGGTAATGTGTGTTACAGTCAGGTAGTGTTGTGTCTGAAGAACATGGCTCTTCATCTCATTCAGTGGTGAGGTAATGTGTGTTACAGTCAGGTAGTGTTGTGTCTGAAGAACATGGCTCTTCATCTCATTCAGTGGTGAGGTAATGTGTGTTACAGTCAGGTAGCGTTGTGTCTGAAGAACGTGGCTCTTCATCTCATTCAGTGGTGAGGTAATGTGTGTTACAGTCAGGTAGTGTTGTGTCTGAAGAACATGGCTCTTCATCTCATTCAGTGGTGAGGTAATGTGTGTTACAGTCAGGTAGCGTTGTGTCTGAAGAACGTGACTCTTCATCTCATTCAGTGGTGAGGTAATGTGTGTTACAGTCAGGTAGCGTTGTGTCTGAAGAACATGACTCTTCATCTCATTCAGTGGTGAGGTAATGTGTGTTACAGTCAGGTAGTGTTGTGTCTGAAGAACATGGCTCTTCATCTCATTCAGTGGTGAGGTAATGTGTGTTACAGTCAGGTAGTGTTGTGTCTGAAGAACATGGCTCTTCATCTCATTCAGTGGTGAGGTAATGTGTGTTACAGTCAGGTAGCGTTGTGTCTGAAGAACATGACTCTTCATCTCATTCAGTGGTGAGGTAATGTGTGTTACAGTCAGGTAGCATTGTGTCTGAAGAACATGGCTCTTCATCTCATTCAGTGGTGAGGTAATGTGTGTTACAGTCAGGTAGCTTTGTGTCTGAAGAACATGGCTCTTCATCTCATTCAGTGGTGAGGTAATGTGTGTTACACTCAGGTAGCTTTGTGTTTCCGAAGAACATGGCTCTTCATCTCATTCAGTGATGAGGTAATGTGTGTTACAGTCAGGTAGCGTTGTGTCTGAAGAACATGACTCTTCATCTCATTCAGTGATGAGGTAATGTGTGTTACAGTCAGGTAGCGTTGTGTCTGAAGAACATGACTCTTCATCTCATTCAGTGATGAGGTAATGTGTGTTACAGTCAGGTAGCGTTGTGTCTGAAGAACATGACTCTTCATCTCATTCAGTGATGAGGTAATGTGTGTTACAGTCAGGTAGCTTTGTGTCTGAAGAACATGGCTCTTCATCTCATTCAGTGGTGAGGTAATGTGTGTTACAGTCAGGTAGTGTTGTGTCTGAAGAACATGGGTCTTCATCTCATTCAGTGGTGAGGTAATGTGTGTTACAGTCAGGTAGCATTGTGTCTGAAGAACATGGCTCTTCATCTCATTCAGTGGTGAGGTAATGTGTGTTACACTCAGGTAGCGTTGTGTCTGAAGAACATGGCTCTTCATCTCATTCAGTGGTGAGGTAATGTGTGTTACACTCAGGTAGCTTTGTGTCTGAAGAACATGACTCTTCATCTCATTCAGTGGTGAGGTAATGTGTGTTACAGTCAGGTAGCATTGTGTCTGAAGAACATGGCTCTTCATCTCATTCAGTGGTGAGGTAATGTGTGTTACACTCAGGTAGCATTGTGTCTGAAGAACATGGCTCTTCATCTCATTCAGTGGTGAGGTAATGTGTGTTACACTCAGGTAGCTTTGTGTCTGAAGAACATGGCTCTTCATCTCATTCAGTGGTGAGGTAATGTGTGTTACAGTCAGGTAGCGTTGTGTCTGAAGAACATGGCTCTTCATCTCATTCAGTGGTGAGGTAATGTGTGTTACAGTCAGGTAGCGTTGTGTCTGAAGAACATGACTCTTCATCTCATTCAGTGGTGAGGTAATGTGTGTTACAGTCAGGTAGCGTTGTGTCTGAAGAACATGACTCTTCATCTCATTCAGTGGTGAGGTAATGTGTGTTACAGTCAGGTAGCGTTGTGTCTGAAGAACATGACTCTTCATCTCATTCAGTGGTGAGGTAATGTGTGTTACACTCAGGTAGCGTTGTGTCTGAAGAACATGGCTCTTCATCTCATTCAGTGGTGAGGTAATGTGTGTTACAGTCAGGTAGCGTTGTGTCTGAAGAACATGGCTCTTCATCTCATTCAGTGGTGAGGTAATGTGTGTTACAGTCAGGTAGTGTTGTGTCTGAAGAACATGGCTCTTCATCTCATTCAGTGGTGAGGTAATGTGTGTTACAGTCAGGTAGTGTTGTGTCTGAAGAACATGGCTCTTCATCTCATTCAGTGGTGAGGTAATGTGTGTTACACTCAGGTAGCGTTGTGTCTGAAGAACATGGCTCTTCATCTCATTCAGTGGTGAGGTAATGTGTGTTACAGTCAGGTAGCGTTGTGTCTGAAGAACGTGGCTCTTCATCTCATTCAGTGGTGAGGTAATGTGTGTTACAGTCAGGTAGCGTTGTGTCTGAAGAACGTGGCTCTTCATCTCATTCAGTGGTGAGGTAATGTGTGTTACACTCAGGTAGCGTTGTGTCTGAAGAACATGACTCTTCATCTCATTCAGTGGTGAGGTAATGTGTGTTACAGTCAGGTAGTGTTGTGTCTGAAGAACATGGCTCTTCATCTCATTCAGTGGTGAGGTAATGTGTGTTACAGTCAGGTAGTGTTGTGTCTGAAGAACATGGCTCTTCATCTCATTCAGTGGTGAGGTAATGTGTGTTACAGTCAGGTAGCGTTGTGTCTGAAGAACATGGCTCTTCATCTCATTCAGTGGTGAGGTAATGTGTGTTACAGTCAGGTAGCGTTGTGTCTGAAGAACATGACTCTTCATCTCATTCAGTGGTGAGGTAATGTGTGTTACAGTCAGGTAGCATTGTGTCTGAAGAACATGGCTCTTCATCTCATTCAGTGGTGAGGTAATGTGTGTTACAGTCAGGTAGCGTTGTGTAGCCCTCGACGTCCAGGCATCCGATGTCAGAGCAGCAGCGGGTGCCTCGGACATTTGATTCTCTACTTGTGCTTTTGTTTTCTTGTACAAAGCGGGAATTACGGTTTGGCTGAAATGGGCTCGTGAAGGAGTAGTGTAACGGGCTCAATAACATTCAGCAGGTTCATAAAGCGTTTTACACTACAGAGTCGGGTCTCATGTCCGCGGCTATAAATGTACCAATCGCCGTGGTGATCGCTTTAGCTCTCATCGGCAGGGAACAGCTGCTGAATGCTTCGGGGAGAGTTTGAAGCGTGTGTGCTGCTCCAGGTTTTCGTTTAGTTCCACCCACTGCCACACTGGGGTGATGTCGGCGTAAATGTGTTAACATGTTTGAGGTATTCCCACTGATGTAGCCGACACTCGTGTAGCAAATGCGACATAGCGTTGTTTTTTTATCCACCACTCTCTCACCATCGCCCTCATAGTTCACAGAGAAACCAAAGTGGCTCCAAACACCAGACCTGTAGGCCGTTGGAGGATCTTTTATTCCTGGTCTATTACTAGCTATGTTGCACCGAGCTAACGTTAGCTTCGTGTAGCGTGTCTCACAGCGCAAAGTGACGACTGGAGTAGGAAGTGTTTCTTTGGTGGTGGGCGTGTCAGAGAGCACGCTGTCCGTTACGTCATGTGTGTTGCCAGTTTGAGAACAGTGGCTCCACCGAAAACATAATATTTCCCACAATTTAAGCTTCTGCATTTTCCAAATGCACTAGTATGAACGTATTGTTCGGTTCGTCATGCGTACCGAACCGTGAGCCTCGTACCGAACGGTTCAATACGAATACGCGTATCGTTACACCCCTAGTAATTACCGGTACAATGCATTTCACCGTTAAATAACTGAAACAGGCAAAGAATTAAAGATGGTGCACCCTGATTTAAACCTCTATGTTTGGAGGGCTGGAGCCAGAGCGCACCACGGCATTAATGGCGCCTTCAAACGAAGGGCAAAATCAAACCAGCAGGGTTCTCATTATTACACTTTTTCATCTGCATCAACAATTACTTGATGAGTGAGCCAAAACTACAAATGTAATTGCAAACAGGCATCTTTATAGTCAGCCAAAGAGAGTTAGAGAGAGAGAAGACCCCACTCAGTTGGTTGTATTGTGACATGGTTGTATTACTTGTAATACACAAGCCTGGTACGTTGTAGTCCAACACTGACCAACAGCTGTCAGCAGATAGTAAATAAAAGTCCCAATCCCTCAGTTCTACTCTTAAGAAGATCACATCAAGAGCTTAGTCGGGATCACTCAGGACCGAGCATGCGGCCTGTTCTGTCGCTACGTTTGCTAATGTTAGCTCGGCAGCTACAGTGCACACTGAGAACCTTTGGCTGATATCTGATATCTTCACACTCAACTCACCAGATGTTTGTCTTTATTACCCAAAGGAGACAACTACATATTAGTGTTAGGATTTTATAGATACTAGTACTATTATCGATACTCTTATCGGTTCTTTTTGATTATTTTGTGAGAAAAAAAAAAAAAGAATCAACATTGTTTTATTAATCATAAGTAAACAAATAGTCTTTCTTAAACTGCTAGGAAGCAGAAATGTTTAAATAACTCACTATTGTTGACTATTTTAATGTCAACAATAGTTGAGAACATTCCTACAGAGAGGAGTATAATATTATTATTATTATTATTATATAAAGGTATATTTGGAGATGAGAGCCTCGCTCGTCTCCCGACAGTAAAGAAGCTTTTATTGTTAGGGTGTGTTGGTAGTGGGACTAGCAGCTTCAACGCTAACGTATAACAACACAGCTGCTCTTAATAACTGTGTCTTCTTAGTTGTTACCTACATCCCTTTGACTCCACTGTTGAGAAGAGGTGCAGGCCTTTAACAGTAAACGGCCCTCTGACCCTCGTTCTCCCTCTCATGTTAGCTGTAGCGTGAGGGGTGTTGGGCTTTACTATTACTGAATGTGTGCTGCAGTAAATCGGTCTGATTGTCTCGGTAAAGACAGCTGTAAGGGTGCTTCAGCACCCTAATATTGTGCCCCACTCCCGGTTTCCAAAAGATAATAAAGGAAGTGATCAGATGGTTTGTCATGCGCATAATGCAATCATATTTTTTTAAATTGTCAGTCATAATTCAACCAATTACACAACGCCTAAGTTACATAACCGCCCGTGTTTTGAAGCAGCATCTGGAGACTCTGGAGTGGATCGCTTCCTTTGCTATTTTCAAAGCACAAGTTAATGCGTCTCAGAATGGTGCAAGTCGCTGCTCAGCGACATGCGGACTAGAGGGAGAGTGCTGTCTGTCTCCCACTCTGCTTGTGGTTTGGCAGCAGCACAGCCTGACCTCGTGGGCGTTGTGGGCACGGCCGCGCTGGTATGTTTGGCTGCAGCGTGAGCGGCTGCTGGTTCGGTGCAGACAGGGAGGACAGAGCTGTCCCACGTACAAGGCCTTTTTAATGTGGTCTCTCTTCTATTTTTTACCCCTAGTGACTCTGGTAGAGGCGTACTGCGTGAGGGAATGTCCTGTTCATGCTCACACTGTGTGTTTTCTGGCTGAATAAAAATAAATGTATTTTTTTTTATTTTATTTGATTCACCAAGAGTATAAACTAACATCTGCTTCTCTGTGTGTTACAGAACATCATAAAGAAGGTGAACGGTCAGAAGTTTGTCTATCGCTTCGTGTCCTATCCTGACATCCTCAAAGGAGAGCTCCCTACCCGAGCCGAGGGCGGGGATGTGGACGCTGGGGGGTCCCCTCACCTGTTGAAGAGGGCCGACAGCACCCCGCAGGAGGGCGAGTCAGGCGACCGCAGTAGCACAGCAGCACTGGGCTCCAGCAACAAGCAGTCGAACCGCAACGACTACATCCACTCCGGCCTGTACACCTCCTTCACCCTCAACTCGCTGCAAAATGGACGCCAGCTCTTCAAGTCCATCAAAATAGAGAACCCGGCAGAGAAGTTGGCCGACAAGAGAGGTCTCGCCGCCGCGGCCCAGAGCCGGGAGCAGTCGCCTCAGCCGCAGCAGCCGGCCGCTCTGCCGTCCGTCATCAAGTTTGGAAACGCCCCTCCGAAGCCAGCACCAGCACAGTCCACTAAGGTTGCCGTGGAGCCGACCCTGATGTCCCACCACTTGGATTTCCTGCGAGCCCCCCCCCAGAGGGCCGGGGACTTCCGCACACACTCCTCCCTGCCGTCCCAGTCGTTCTACTTGTTTGAGCACATCCGCCCAGCGGAGCCGACGTTCAGCCTGCCGGACCTGATCTCAGACAGCCCGTCCCCGAGCCTCGTGCCCGACTCGTCCCAGGAGCTGGTGATCGACAGCGACATGGAGTCGGGATCTTCTCAACCCGCAGACGTTCAGGCACCAGACCGCTCAGGCGCTCAGGCGCGTGAGAAGGCTAGTATACATACAAACACATCTCACACAATGCTACTTTAATAATAGGACAATGACATTCTGAAGGCCCTGAAAACACATGTTCTCTATCAGCTTCTGGCTGTAATCTTCAGGGACCTAAAGTAACCCAAAGTTAGAATAGTTTGGGTTATTTATTTCACTCTGTTTTTGAATGAATCCCACTCATGATGTCACATGTGCACCACATGTGCACCAATCAGATTCAATTCAATGGCAATCTGGTCGTTTACTTGCATCAGACCACAAATCTGATCAAAACACACCGACACCGACTTGATGACGTAGAATGGCTCAGTTTTTGAGTGATGTACACTTAATAAATAATAACTAAGTTAAGATGTTGATTTGATGATTAACTTAATAACTGATTTTTGTCCACTTGGAAACGAGCTGTAAACTAAACGTGGACGTACTATCAGTTAGTTGTTCAAGTGAACACGTCAGCAAATGCCTCTTTACACACTCAGCAGACACACTCACGTTTCTTAGTCCAACATCAGTTTTCCTTTTAGCTCTGGTGGGTTTCCACTAAGTCTTCTCTTTGAAACAACGCTATTAGAGTACAAGAGAGAACCAAACCAGTATAAGAAAACCAAACCAGTCTGTTGTTAATCATCCAGATTACAGTTTCTTCTGATACCGTTAGTGTATACGACCTAAAGCACGCAAACACCTCTTCTATTGAGCCAGATGTTATTGTAGGACTAAGCGTAAAGCAAAAGTGAATTCATGAGACGCGTGTAGAAACTGTTGCCCGTCTGTTGCCCACCAGGTGGACAGTGGCCTCGGTTTGTCCGGAGACGAGACCAGTTTCGTGGACGGCGAAACCAGTTTGTCGTCGCTGAGCAGCTGCACCACGCTCAGCACTCTGAGCTCGGGGAAGTCACGCAAGCCGCCGAAAATCCTGCAGATCAGCCCGCCAACTCTGCTGGTCACCGCCTCCGACTTCTCCCCCATGAACCTGTGCAGCCCGTCTCTGCCCACGGCCTCTCTCACACCGGCGATGCTGCAGGTGAGAGCGTGGACCCGCCCTCCTTCGGTAGTGGCGTACATCTACGGCGCACTTTGATAGTTACAGCACTGCGTGAATTCAAATCTAATCTTTACTGAATTTACAATGAAGTGTATTCTTGCGCTCTGCATTAACCATCCAACAAGACATGTCCGAGTAGGCTTGTTGTTTCATTATGATTCAATCGTCCAAACGAGTCATTTACCGACGACAGAGTTGTGGTTTGTACGGAGCATAGTTCTGCCTGTTGAAGCAGTTTAGATCCTTTCTTTAATGTTTGTATAGGCGTATTAAAGAATATGAATAGGAGATAGGCTGCTTATGACAGGTACCAGGTGTCTGCTGTGCAGTTATTTGTCTAACTGGACAGAACCCAGAATTGACGTTGCACAGAGAACCTCCAGCAGCTACTGATCCTGACCAGCAGGTGGCAGCAGTGCAGCAGCACTCTGTAATGCCTGGCTGTTGGGTTTTGTATTTGTGGTGTTTACTTGTTCCCGGTGATGCCATTTGCTCAACACATGACTGTGTGTGTGCTCCTGCTGCTACTACAATTTAAAGTCTAGTTCAGACCACCCAGTGTTTATTCTGTCCCTCCCCAGCAGGTCAGGTCAGGTTTGATCACAAGATCTAGTGTCAGACTGCCAGTCAGCTCGCATATGAAGGAGTTCCTCTCTCTGGTCTGTCTCTGAGATCAACAGCCATGCTTGTGGATAAAAGCCACTGATAGCTTGTGTCCAGTATCTTCAATCTAGCTCACCGGAGTAATTCTATTTCTAATTAACGGGTCCTTAAACTGTTTATATTCACATTAATCTCATGAGCACACGGTAAGTTCTGTGGAACTCATTAACGCTTTTTTTCATGGATGTGGCCCGGTAGCTTTGTGGGAAGACGTCGTCCCAATTCCTAATCCCGCCCACTGAACTTTTGATTGGTCAACTGGTTCTCCAACCGGTGGAAAGAGCAACACCACCATGCCTATTTGAGTTGCTGATTCAGAGGTCTGGAACATGGCTAATAGTGGTCCAATATTCATTTTTTAACATAATCACATAATGTAAACAAACGTGTTTGTTAAGGATCCCTCAAAATTGGTAGAACTGTGATGAAGATGCTGAGCGGGAGAGTTAACGGTTGAAAGATGAACTGCTCCGTCTGTTCTGTCTTATGAACAAACCTGCATCTCAAAGCCGCCGATATCGGCCATGCTGTCAGCACTGAGTCTGTCTTGTTTGTCTCCCCCCCCCTCAGACTCCCACTCTGCTGCTGACTCCCAGCCCTCTGCTGTCCAACATCCACTTCTGGAGCACGCTCAGTCCAGTCGCTCCCCTCAGCCCCGCCACGCGACGCCAGGGAGCCCACCTGTTCCAAGTGAGTAGACTAGCGTCTCTTTTCACTTCTCTCTATTCGTCCAACGCGTCCTAACACACACTGCTCTGTTCCAGTTTCCGTCGGTCCTCACCCCTCAGTTCCAGATCCCCGTACACAGCCTGGATGGGACCAACACGCCCGGCCCCATCACCCCAGACCCTCAGAGGACATAGGATGAACAATGTCACCGCATGACAGCCAGACACCATCCCCATCTTCTGCTGCCCCACGTCAAGGACAAATGCGTGGGAGCTGAGTCATTGCCATTCCTCATCGCTCTGGTGCTTTAAAGTTCACACTACAGCCAGACGTGCAGAGGGAGTGTCTGGAGAGACGTCGGCGCTCCGGGTTTGACACATTGGGTTTGTTTTTAGAACCTTCACACCCAGACGTATACCGTCCTGCACTCTCACACATTGACTCCATCGCCCCTCGTGCACGTATGGATTCATTTTGTTTGACATTCTGGGATCCTCGAGTCCCAACAGTTCGAAAGGAGGGAGGAATCTCCATGGCAACAGTTGGCGCATGTGGATTGGACCGTCGGCAGCGACAATCTGCTTCACACACGGACACGCAGACCACATATCTGAATCTTTCCTTTTACAGAGTTTCCTTCTCGTCCTGGGCGACAGTGTTACTGCCAATAGAAGACGCTGACGATGCTTCTGTTCCCTTTTGTGCTCCGTTCTTAACTTTTACTCTCGTTGAAGAGTAGTGCTTTAACCTGATAATGTGCACGTTTACCTGCAAACTCTTTTGTCTTTTACCCAGCACTCGACCTCGACTCACCTGCCTCAGTGTGAAGTGTTGGCAAGCTATAGCTGTATCCAACAGGACTTTGTTATTGTGACATGTGGCCATAATCTGAGCTTTAACCTTTAACCATGCCTCTATGTAACTGTTCCCAGTAGAATAGCCCCTCCAGACACTCAGCTTTCAGGTGAAGCCATACTCCTCTCTGTGCATCGACAGCTCACAGATCCTGTGTCTGTTTCTTCTCTTCTAAACCAGCTCCACATTGTTGAAGGCAGCTGTGCTAGAATGCTACTTGGCTGGTGAGCAGTGACTTCCTGGAGGTTTTTTCCGCTGGTTGCCTGGCAACTGCTCTTGGCCAAAAAGTAGTTCCAGCACACCTGTAAAAAAAACCCGTTTTTTCTACACTTTAACGTGATTTAACACGTTCATCAGTAAGTTTAAGAGGTGTTTTTAAGGTGGAGCCAGGCTAACCGGCTGCTGACGCCAGCTTCGTATTCACCGTACCATCCCCATGACGATCATGATACCATGAGAACGGTATCAGTCTTATCTAACTTTTGGCAATATTTCTTAAAAAGTCGACCTTGAAACCTTGTCGATAGTCCTCAGCTCTGTGTTCTTTGTTCTAAATGAATGGGCTCTGATAAATGTTGCTTGCAGCGTCAGTAAAGTAGTCAGTATTTGAGATCTCAGACGGAACCTCCAGATCTATGTGGCTAAACTCTCGACAGTCTAGCCTTAACCTTTGCCAAGCCTTAGCCATCGGAACCATGTCCACCTTTACTCCAGAGGACTGTATAACAACACCTCGTGGAGCATCGGAGCAGCTTCCCTAAAGCCCCTCTACATGATCAGCCATGAAAGGTTCACACCTGCTTTGTAAGTTACTTTTGAAGCCATAAGTCTGAGACACAGACTCCAGACCTAGATACCACATTTCTATACTATTACATGTGGGAAATCGCACTTGTTTACATGATGCTTGGAAAGTGTTTCTTTACCCAAGTGTCCCTTTCTAACCCAGGGATGGATGACCAGCCCCGTCGCATGGATAAACGGTGCCTTACCACAGCCGAGCCCAAGTCCAGCTCCCCAATGTGGATGGAGTTGTATCATTTACCCAGTGCACACCAGTGTTTCCTGTTTGTCTTCATGCCGTATCTTTGACCAAACGAGAGCCCCTCTTGGGGCTATGTTTTGTATGTATGTTGCGTATCGTATTGAAGGAACCTTTTTGGGATGCATAAATGTACATACAGACTGCAACATGGCTTAATATGCAGAGCGTGTAAATCTAATCGGGCCATGTTTTTAGAGTCGGCAGCCATGTCTCTTTCCAAACTGCTTGTAAGTGTTTGTGATTGCAGATTTACTCAGAAAGTATATAGATATAGATATAAAGCCTGTTATCTTTTGTGTAATCTTTGATTCTCCCGTGACACCGATAGAACTATAAGATTGATTTCTATTTTTGTAAGGGCCAGTTAGACGTCTGCTACGTTGGGCTTCTCTTTGTGCATGTGTGTTTCCTCTGCTGTATTTGGGAGGCGGCAGCCCCACGGTGGCATTGGCTATATTTTGGGAATGAAAGCCTTATGGGGAGAGATCTGAATCTGTTTTATATGTAAAGTGTTTTGATAGTGTCGATATTGTACACGCAAATGTCGTGATGGAACGTTTGCACTTAAGACTTGGGAGGGGGGGGGGGGGTGTAATATTGGATTCTGTCGCTTTTCTACGACTCTGGTTTCCTCTTTGATGAAAGGCGTTGACGTTTGCTTAATGACACATGTATATTTTCCCAAAGGGACGATAGAATGATGCACTTCGTATTTTATACAGTAAATCTGACCTTTTACAATATATAGCAAACCATTTACAAGGACTTGTGATGAGGCACAACCACAAAATATTTATTTTTTAGAATTTATAGTGAAGCCCAATAGAATTGGCAGCCTATATTGCATTTTTGCAGTAACTTTGATAAAGAACAAAATAGCTAATTACAACCCCAAAGCCCCTCCAGTCAGTCTTGTTTCAGCATATTTCTTCATTTGTACCTTCTGATGAGGTTTTCCCCTCAATTTACCCTGAAATGTAAAAATCTCCTTTGAAAAAGAGAGATTGAGCTTTTGTTCTGTCCCGGTTTCTATTTGTTTGATGCTTTTTCAGATGTTTACAAGCTGCTTGTCTTAAGTGGCATATTGATGTTTGAGAGGTGTAGAGACATTGTTTATAGTGGGAGAGATAGGTGAGACCAATAAAAGATCTCTTCACTACTTGCGTGTCTGTATTCTGCCATTGCATCGTCTGTTCTTCATGTCTGCCACCAGGTATTACTAACAGCAGTACTTACACGGGGCTGATGTGAGTCCCATTTTAACAGCAGCAACCCAATGTGCTGCAGATGTTTCGCCATAAACAGAGCAGACATCATGCGAGACCCCTCGCATTCATACTGAAAACGGCAATACTTGATCATTGAAGTGTCTTTTGAATCGAGCTGCAGCAGAGATGATCGTGGCAAAAACATTGACTTGACCCTCGTGCCTCACGTGCTCCGATGCCCTGAGAGGACCAGAAGAAACATGTCTGTGTCAAAAAGTGCCATAAAAACGTTATATATTAATATTGTTTAATGTTAAATCGTTTAACCAACATCAGTCCTGATCATCACGACCAAATAATTGATTTTCAGAATTTTAACCATTTTAATTCCATGTCAATGATTAGTAACAACACTGATTGTATGTGGCTCAATCTGGTGGAGAATAGTAAAAGCCAGGGCTCTAGATTGAAGGCTTGATAACATAGATTGCATGATTTTATGCTCCAATGGCTGTGGGATCAAACCTTATGATTTTAATGGGTTCCAATGCTCCAATGTTTTTGGGGGATTTTTTCCTGTTCCGATGGGAGGGTTCCGGGACAGAGGATGTCTCGTGTGTACAGATTGTAAAGCCCTCTGAGGCTAATTTGTGATTTTGGGCTATACAAAATAAATTGAATGAGGACAAATTTGTCCTTAAGGGTCCGAGTGTCTGTATTTCGGCAACACTTTATTATGAACTAATTATAGGAGCCTTGCCAAATCATGCCATATGCATTATTATACAACGTAGCCAAAAAGATCAAACGTGGTGTCAAGAACTGGACCGTCCATCGAGCTGCTCATTGGTCGTCAGGCTTGACAGTAGATTTCTTTAGGTTACAAAGTGTTCGGCTGGAGGAGGCCAGGATGGAGCTCCTGTTCCGAGGCTGGGGTAAGACGTGGGAACGTCCAGAGGTGGTTCTTCCCATGCTCCCTTTCCATCGTCCACAGCAGATCCGCTTGTGTCCTCTGGTCTCCCCCTCAGTCTCTCGGGGACCCCCTCACATCAAGATCCTCCCGTCTCAGGCTTCTCTTTCATGTCTGTGTTTTGAGACGAATCTGAGAATGAGACGGTGTCGATTAGTTTGACTCAGCAGAGAGATCGATACAAGAGAACTGACACCTGGCGGGCTTTTCATGAATGCTGTCATTTACAACATTAACATCCTGATCTCCCAAAGCAATGCACCTTTGCATCGTGACCTTTACCGTGAAGCCATATTGACTCTTGATGCTGTACATTGGATTCATATTGATTCTGTAGCAACATGTGGTTGGTTTTTCCTCTGAGAGCTAATTTGACAAAATGAAAGCGGCTGAAAGCTCCTCGTAGCATCAAGTTGTACATCATCAATAGCAGATATTATTTCCGTCTTACTGTTATGGCCCTTTAAGAACTTTACAGCCAAAGCAGTCATCACCTCTATTACGAGCGAAGGACTTGTGTTTCATTAGGATGCACGCCACTTAAAGAAGCCTGCGTTGTCGCGTTGGCCTTCTCTGTTTGGTAAGCAGAGATGGTTGTCCTTAAAGTATTGTTTTCTACTCCTTTACCGTCTCGTGTTCTGCTACCAGCCGGAAAGTCACATAAAACGTGTCTAGATTTTTCTACAGATTTTCTCGCTTGCATCTCAAATGAGACACGCACATTTGTCATCCACATTAGTGAAAAAAACAACTCTGTTACCCATTCCTCATGAAAATCGTATATTTTTTGTGCAAAGTGAAATATATATAAAGAGATCTGTAAGCGTCTGGGTCACAGTTTGGTTGACTGTGGAAGAACCAACGATAAAGTGCTCAAATACAATTAAAATGTGCCTGCAGAACTGAACACTTTTAACTGTAAGTAGCTGTATCATGGCACATGTAAAAGTCTTTCTTTTATTTAACTATTGTTTTGTTAAATCACACAAGGAAATGCTGAATGAAAGAACCACTCGTACGTGATTTAGCTTCGTTGTGGAACCTTCCATCTCCCCATTAAACGGAGGACGAATGAGTTGGAAAGCCTCGACTTGTATATATGTTCTTTTTTGTTCTGTACAACCACTTAAAAATCTGTATTGAAGTAAAAATCTTAAGATTGCACATTTGTGCACAAGAATTTATGGAAAAGAGCAAGAAATTGAACTGAAAGCAAAGCTCCGCTCTGCTGGCGCAGATTACCAGCCTGTCAATTTTCTGCCTGATGTGTGTTTACCCGCGCTGCAGTTCCTGTGGCTGTGCTGGACATAGAGGAGCAGCAGGAACAGGCAGAAGCCGATGAATGATGATATTGTACAACACAACAGGAAAGTGTAACTGCCGTGACTGTGGATCACCTGCAGGAAGACGCACACAAACGCAGTGGGATTTTATTTCAAATGACTCTGTAATCAACGCGCTAAAAAGCAGTGTAGCCACTACAGAACACAGAAGAAGTTCTTACTGATCCAACAAGCAGCTGCAGCATCATCTCTCCTGTGCTTGCACTGGTCACCAGGACAGTTGTAGCACAACCTGAAACACACAAGAAATAGACAGACATCTACAGTAAAGGAGGACTAAAAATTACGATTTTATCAATATATAAATGAGAAAATACTAGGACTGCCCCCAAAAAGTCGATGATACGAGTCAACAGTTGAGAAGACCCAGAGTTGACTTTGGGATGGAAGCGGAGGGAAGCATTACCTACTGTATGTCTGTTGGCTGCTCTGATGCTCTCAGCTGTGGTGTAGAAAGTTAGTTCAGTCAGCTAGACTACTTCTAAACCTCTTTTACTGCCACCCAGCATTGATTCTGCTCTATTGGCCTTGCTAGCTATATGACATCAGGAGCAGGTGTAACAATACCAGTCTGCCAAACATCCTGTGCTGTGTACACCACCAGCAACGCAAAAGTAACAGAGCGGAATTGATCCTGTGACCAATTGTGCTTTACAGTCAGGTTAGTACTACCTACCGATGTAATATTTAGAATATGTGTCTCGGTTTACCTTTGTAGTCTAGCATGTCCTCTGTAAAGGCCAGCATGGACGGGAACACGCTGCTAATGCACAGTCCCAAAACGCAGGTACCGATGAAGAGGAACACAGTGCTGGTGGAGAAGATCAACAGCAGGCACTGCACCAGTATGACTCCGACCTGAAAGAAGCAAACAGAAAAGCAGTACAAGTGAGAGAATGATTTGAACTCAACAGAAGCCTGTGTTCTACAGTAAACATCCAAAAGAACAGTTATACTTGCAGAACTTATATAAATATTAAGACTACAAAATGAGCCAAAAGCGAGGACTTCTTGACCAAAATTCATCTAATCCAGATTTCGATAAGATATACTGTTTGAAATGCTGTTGTCTTTTTAAAAAATGTTTACTAGTGTTTTTGACTGTTGTGTATTGCAGTTAAGATGCTCTGCTACACAGTGAGTAGAGCATCAGTGCATCTGTCCATCTGACGAGAAAAAAAAGAAAACAAATTCCTAAAATTTCGAAAAAAGGAGTAGCCTAACATCAAAACATCTGTTGCAGATGTGGAGAACATTCAAACTCCACAGCTTTGATATTGACTGCTGAGTCTGAGGTCATTAGCGTCTGACTGTATTAACCGCATTTAGGAATGTAGTTTTAGAAGAAAACACAAGCACATGTCAAGTTAAAATGTAGATCAATACAGAAAAAAACATACGTGTTTTAATTGTTTAATTAATTGTTGTTTGTAGAAGTGAATCTGGTACCTCAAGATTGCGAGTGAATCGCATCAAATTGCTGTGAATGAATGAAAATGTACAGATATTTCAGGAATGTTTGCTTTCAGCTTTCCTACTTCGTTGACTAGTTATATTAACTGGTGTGTCCTGCACTTCAGGGACAACACTGAAGACTCCATACAGCACTAAACTTACTCCACCATATGCAAACAAAGGACCATTTAACAAGGTAATATGTCCCCAAAACTCAACTTCCAGCTGCCGAAACCCGGGATCGAACCAGGGACATTTAGATCTTCAGTCTAACGCTCTCCCAACTGAGCTATTTCGGCACATAGGTTGCATGGAGTGGTGCTCAGAGGAAATACAAAGCAGCTGGAAAAAATTTCCTTAAATTTCAGGGAAAAGCAACTTTCCATGAACCATCAAGAGGCTCTTGCACTGTCGCTTAGCATCGGACTAGCTTAGCTCCAGTTTACAATTCAACACTGAAGTCTCCATACAGGCCTCAACCTCAAGGTGAGCACATAAGGAAAGCGACTGAATCGCATCAGATTGATGAGAGTCAACAACTCTAAACATCAAGGCAATTTGTCCCTATGACACAACTTCCAGCTGCCGAAACCCGGGATCGAACCAGGGACATTTAGATCTTCAGTCTAACGCTCTCCCAACTGAGCTATTTCGGCACATAGTCTGCCTGGAGTGGCGCTGAGAGGAAATACAAAGCAGCTGGAAAAAATTGCCGGAAATTTGAGGGAAAAGCAACTTTCCATGAACCATCAAGAGGCTCTTGCACTGTCGCTTAGCATCAGACTAGCTTAGCTCAAGTGTACAATTCAAAACAATCCAACACTGAAGTCTCCATACAGGCCTCAACCTCAGGGTGAGCACATAAGGGAAGCGAGTGAATCGCATCAGATTGCTGTGAATGAATGAAAATTGACAGATATTTCTGGAATGTTTGCTTTCAGCTTTCCTACTTCGTTGACTAGTTATATTAACTGGTGTGTCCTGCACTTCAGGGACAACACTGAAGACTCCATACAGCACTAAACTTACTCCACCATATGCAAACAAAGGACCATTTAACAAGGTAATATGTCCCCAAAACTCAACTTCCAGCTGCCGAAACCCGGGATCGAACCAGGGACATTTAGATCTTCAGTCTAACGCTCTCCCAACTGAGCTATTTCGGCACATAGGTTGCATGGAGTGGTGCTCAGAGGAAATACAAAGCAGCTGGAAAAAATTGCCGGAAATTTGAGGGAAAAGCAACTTTCCATGAACCATCAAGAGGCTCTTGCACTGTGGCTTAGCATCAGACTAGCTTAGCTCCAGTTTACAATTCAACAATGAAGTCTCCATACAGGCCTCAACCTCAAGGTGAGCACATAAGGAAAGCGACTGAATCGCATCAGATTGATGAGAGTCAACAACTCTAAACATCAAGGCAATTTGTCCCTATGACACAACTTCCAGCTGCCGAAACCCGGGATCGAACCAGGGACATTTAGATCTTCAGTCTAACGCTCTCCCAACTGAGCTATTTCGGCACATAGTCTGCCTGGAGTGGCGCTCAGAGAAAATACAAAGCAGCTGGAAAAAATTGCCGGAAATTTCAGGGAAAAGCAACTTTCCATGAACCATCAAGAGGCTCTTGCACTGTCGCTTAGCATCAGATTAGCTTAGCTCAAGTGTACAATTCAACACTGAAGTCTCCATACAGGCCTCAACCTCAAGGTGAGCACATAAGGAAAGCGACTGAATCGCATCAGATTGATGAGAGTCAACAACTCTAAACATCAAGGCAATTTGTCCCTATGACACAACTTCCAGCTGCCGAAACCCGGGATCGAACCAGGGACATTTAGATCTTCAGTCTAACGCTCTCCCAACTGAGCTATTTCGGCACATAGTCTGCCTGGAGTGGCGCTCAGAGAAAATACAAAGCAGCTGGAAAAAATTGCCGGAAATTTCAGGGAAAAGCAACTTTCCATGAACCATCAAGAGGCTCTTGCACTGTCGCTTAGCATCAGATTAGCTTAGCTCAAGTGTACAATTCAACACTGAAGTCTCCATACAGGCCTCAACCTCAAGGTGAGCACATAAGGAAAGCGACTGAATCGCATCAGATTGATGAGAGTCAACAACTCTAAACATCAAGGCAATTTGTCCCTATGACACAACTTCCAGCTGCCGAAACCCGGGATCGAACCAGGGACATTTAGATCTTCAGTCTAACGCTCTCCCAACTGAGCTATTTCGGCACAGAAAAGCTGCCTGGAGTGGCGCTCAGAGGAAATACAAAGCAGCTGGAAAAAATTGCCGGAAATTTGAGGGAAAAGCAACTTTCCATGAACCATCAAGAGGCTCTTGCACTGTCGCTTAGCATCAGACTAGCTTAGCTCAAGTGTACAATTCAAAACAATCCAACACTGAAGTCTCCATACAGGCCTCAACCTCAGGGTGAGCACATAAGGGAAGCGAGTGAATCGCATCAGATTGCTGTGAATGAATGAAAATTGACAGATATTTCTGGAATGTTTGCTTTCAGCTTTCCTACTTCGTTGACTAGTTATATTAACTGGTGTGTCCTGCACTTCAGGGACAACACTGAAGACTCCATACAGCACTAAACTTACTCCACCATATGCAAACAAAGGACCATTTAACAAGGTAATATGTCCCCAAAACTCAACTTCCAGCTGCCGAAACCCGGGATCGAACCAGGGACATTTAGATCTTCAGTCTAACGCTCTCCCAACTGAGCTATTTCGGCACATAGGTTGCATGGAGTGGTGCTCAGAGGAAATACAAAGCAGCTGGAAAAAATTGCCGGAAATTTGAGGGAAAAGCAACTTTCCATGAACCATCAAGAGGCTCTTGCACTGTGGCTTAGCATCAGACTAGCTTAGCTCCAGTTTACAATTCAACAATGAAGTCTCCATACAGGCCTCAACCTCAAGGTGAGCACATAAGGAAAGCGACTGAATCGCATCAGATTGATGAGAGTCAACAACTCTAAACATCAAGGCAATTTGTCCCTATGACACAACTTCCAGCTGCCGAAACCCGGGATCGAACCAGGGACATTTAGATCTTCAGTCTAACGCTCTCCCAACTGAGCTATTTCGGCACATAGTCTGCCTGGAGTGGCGCTCAGAGAAAATACAAAGCAGCTGGAAAAAATTGCCGGAAATTTCAGGGAAAAGCAACTTTCCATGAACCATCAAGAGGCTCTTGCACTGTCGCTTAGCATCAGATTAGCTTAGCTCAAGTGTACAATTCAACACTGAAGTCTCCATACAGGCCTCAACCTCAAGGTGAGCACATAAGGAAAGCGACTGAATCGCATCAGATTGATGAGAGTCAACAACTCTAAACATCAAGGCAATTTGTCCCTATGACACAACTTCCAGCTGCCGAAACCCGGGATCGAACCAGGGACATTTAGATCTTCAGTCTAACGCTCTCCCAACTGAGCTATTTCGGCACATAGTCTGCCTGGAGTGGCGCTCAGAGAAAATACAAAGCAGCTGGAAAAAATTGCCGGAAATTTCAGGGAAAAGCAACTTTCCATGAACCATCAAGAGGCTCTTGCACTGTCGCTTAGCATCAGATTAGCTTAGCTCAAGTGTACAATTCAAAACAATCCAACACTGAAGTCTCCATACAGGCCTCAACCTCAAGGTGAGCACATAAGGGAAGCGAGTGAATCGCATCAGATTGCTGTGAATGAATGAAAATTGACAGATATTTCTGGAATGTTTGCTTTCAGCTTTCCTACTTCGTTGACTAGTTATATTAACTGGTGTGTCCTGCACTTCAGGGACAACACTGAAGACTCCATACAGCACTAAACTTACTCCACCATATGCAAACAAAGGACCATTTAACAAGGTAATATGTCCCCAAAACTCAACTTCCAGCTGCCGAAACCCGGGATCGAACCAGGGACATTTAGATCTTCAGTCTAACGCTCTCCCAACTGAGCTATTTCGGCACATAGGTTGCATGGAGTGGTGCTCAGAGGAAATACAAAGCAGCTGGAAAAAATTGCCGGAAATTTGAGGGAAAAGCAACTTTCCATGAACCATCAAGAGGCTCTTGCACTGTGGCTTAGCATCAGACGAGCTTAGCTCCAGTTTACAATTCAACAATGAAGTCTCCATACAGGCCTCAACCTCAAGGTGAGCACATAAGGAAAGCGACTGAATCGCATCAGATTGATGAGAGTCAACAACTCTAAACATCAAGGCAATTTGTCCCTATGACACAACTTCCAGCTGCCGAAACCCGGGATCGAACCAGGGACATTTAGATCTTCAGTCTAACGCTCTCCCAACTGAGCTATTTCGGCACATAGTCTGCCTGGAGTGGCGCTCAGAGAAAATACAAAGCAGCTGGAAAAAATTGCCGGAAATTTCAGGGAAAAGCAACTTTCCATGAACCATCAAGAGGCTCTTGCACTGTCGCTTAGCATCAGATTAGCTTAGCTCAAGTGTACAATTCAACACTGAAGTCTCCATACAGGCCTCAACCTCAAGGTGAGCACATAAGGAAAGCGACTGAATCGCATCAGATTGATGAGAGTCAACAACTCTAAACATCAAGGCAATTTGTCCCTATGACACAACTTCCAGCTGCCGAAACCCGGGATCGAACCAGGGACATTTAGATCTTCAGTCTAACGCTCTCCCAACTGAGCTATTTCGGCACAGAAAAGCTGCCTGGAGTGGCGCTCAGAGGAAATACAAAGCAGCTGGAAAAAATTGCCGGAAATTTCAGGGAAAAGCAACTGTCCATGAACCATCAAGAGGCTCTTGCACTGTCGCTTAGCATCGGACTAGCTTAGCTCCAGTTTACAATTCAACACTGAAGTCTCCATACAGGCCTCAACCTCAAGGTGAGCACATAAGGAAAGCGACTGAATCGCATCAGATTGATGAGAGTCAACAACTCTAAACATCAAGGCAATTTGTCCCTATGACACAACTTCCAGCTGCCGAAACCCGGGATCGAACCAGGGACATTTAGATCTTCAGTCTAACGCTCTCCCAACTGAGCTATTTCGGCACATAGTCTGCCTGGAGTGGCGCTGAGAGGAAATACAAAGCAGCTGGAAAAAATTGCCGGAAATTTCAGGGAAAAGCAACTTTCCATGAACCATCAAGAGGCTCTTGCACTGTCGCTTAGCATCAGATTAGCTTAGCTCAAGTGTACAATTCAACACTGAAGTCTCCATACAGGCCTCAACCTCAAGGTGAGCACATAAGGAAAGCGACTGAATCGCATCAGATTGATGAGAGTCAACAACTCTAAACATCAAGGCAATTTGTCCCTATGACACAACTTCCAGCTGCCGAAACCCGGGATCGAACCAGGGACATTTAGATCTTCAGTCTAACGCTCTCCCAACTGAGCTATTTCGGCACATAGTCTGCTTGGAGTGGCGCTCAGAGAAAATACAAAGCAGCTGGAAAAAATTGCCGGAAATTTGAGGGAAAAGCAACTTTCCATGAACCATCAAGAGGCTCTTGCACTGTCGCTTAGCATCAGACTAGCTTAGCTCAAGTGTACAATTCAAAACAATCCAACACTGAAGTCTCCATACAGGCCTCAACCTCAGGGTGAGCACATAAGGGAAGCGAGTGAATCGCATCAGATTGCTGTGAATGAATGAAAATTGACAGATATTTCTGGAATGTTTGCTTTCAGCTTTCCTACTTCGTTGACTAGTTATATTAACTGGTGTGTCCTGCACTTCAGGGACAACACTGAAGACTCCATACAGCACTAAACTTACTCCACCATATGCAAACAAAGGACCATTTAACAAGGTAATATGTCCCCAAAACTCAACTTCCAGCTGCCGAAACCCGGGATCGAACCAGGGACATTTAGATCTTCAGTCTAACGCTCTCCCAACTGAGCTATTTCGGCACATAGGTTGCATGGAGTGGTGCTCAGAGGAAATACAAAGCAGCTGGAAAAAATTGCCGGAAATTTGAGGGAAAAGCAACTTTCCATGAACCATCAAGAGGCTCTTGCACTGTCGCTTAGCATCAGACTAGCTTAGCTCCAGTTTACAATTCAACAATGAAGTCTCCATACAGGCCTCAACCTCAAGGTGAGCACATAAGGAAAGCGACTGAATCGCATCAGATTGATGAGAGTCAAGAACTCTAAACATCAAGGCAATTTGTCCCTATGACACAACTTCCAGCTGCCGAAACCCGGGATCGAACCAGGGACATTTAGATCTTCAGTCTAACGCTCTCCCAACTGAGCTATTTCGGCACATAGTCTGCCTGGAGTGGCGCTCAGAGAAAATACAAAGCAGCTGGAAAAAATTGCCGGAAATTTCAGGGAAAAGCAACTTTCCATGAACCATCAAGAGGCTCTTGCACTGTCGCTTAGCATCAGATTAGCTTAGCTCAAGTGTACAATTCAACACTGAAGTCTCCATACAGGCCTCAACCTCAAGGTGAGCACATAAGGAAAGCGACTGAATCGCATCATATTGATGAGAGTCAACAACTCTAAACATCAAGGCAATTTGTCCCTATGACACAACTTCCAGCTGCCGAAACCCGGGATCGAACCAGGGACATTTAGATCTTCAGTCTAACGCTCTCCCAACTGAGCTATTTCGGCACATAGGTTGCATGGAGTGGTGCTCAGAGGAAATACAAAGCAGCTGGAAAAAATTGCCGGAAATTTGAGGGAAAAGCAACTTTCCATGAACCATCAAGAGGCTCTTGCACTGTGGCTTAGCATCAGACGAGCTTAGCTCCAGTTTACAATTCAACAATGAAGTCTCCATACAGGCCTCAACCTCAAGGTGAGCACATAAGGAAAGCGACTGAATCGCATCAGATTGATGAGAGTCAACAACTCTAAACATCAAGGCAATTTGTCCCTATGACACAACTTCCAGCTGCCGAAACCCGGGATCGAACCAGGGACATTTAGATCTTCAGTCTAACGCTCTCCCAACTGAGCTATTTCGGCACATAGTCTGCCTGGAGTGGCGCTCAGAGAAAATAAGAAAGCAGCTGGAAAAAATTGCCGGAAATTTCAGGGAAAAGCAACTTTCCATGAACCATCAAGAGGCTCTTGCACTGTCGCTTAGCATCAGATTAGCTTAGCTCAAGTGTACAATTCAACACTGAAGTCTCCATACAGGCCTCAACCTCAAGGTGAGCACATAAGGAAAGCGACTGAATCGCATCAGATTGATGAGAGTCAACAACTCTAAACATCAAGGCAATTTGTCCCTATGACACAACTTCCAGCTGCCGAAACCCGGGATCGAACCAGGGACATTTAGATCTTCAGTCTAACGCTCTCCCAACTGAGCTATTTCGGCACAGAAAAGCTGCCTGGAGTGGCGCTCAGAGGAAATACAAAGCAGCTGGAAAAAATTGCCGGAAATTTCAGGGAAAAGCAACTGTCCATGAACCATCAAGAGGCTCTTGCACTGTCGCTTAGCATCGGACTAGCTTAGCTCCAGTTTACAATTCAACACTGAAGTCTCCATACAGGCCTCAACCTCAAGGTGAGCACATAAGGAAAGCGACTGAATCGCATCAGATTGATGAGAGTCAACAACTCTAAACATCAAGGCAATTTGTCCCTATGACACAACTTCCAGCTGCCGAAACCCGGGATCGAACCAGGGACATTTAGATCTTCAGTCTAACGCTCTCCCAACTGAGCTATTTCGGCACATAGTCTGCCTGGAGTGGCGCTCAGAGAAAATACAAAGCAGCTGGAAAAAATTGCCGGAAATTTCAGGGAAAAGCAACTTTCCATGAACCATCAAGAGGCTCTTGCACTGTGGCTTAGCATCAGACTAGCTTAGCTCCAGTTTACAATTCAACAATGAAGTCTCCATACAGGCCTCAACCTCAAGGTGAGCACATAAGGAAAGCGACTGAATCGCATCAGATTGATGAGAGTCAAGAACTCTAAACATCAAGGCAATTTGTCCCTATGACACAACTTCCAGCTGCCGAAACCCGGGATCGAACCAGGGACATTTAGATCTTCAGTCTAACGCTCTCCCAACTGAGCTATTTCGGCACATAGTCTGCCTGGAGTGGCGCTCAGAGAAAATACAAAGCAGCTGGAAAAAATTGCCGGAAATTTCAGGGAAAAGCAACTTTCCATGAACCATCAAGAGGCTCTTGCACTGTCGCTTAGCATCAGATTAGCTTAGCTCAAGTGTACAATTCAACACTGAAGTCTCCATACAGGCCTCAACCTCAAGGTGAGCACATAAGGGAAGCGAGTGAATCGCATCAGATTGCTGTGAATGAATGAAAATTGACAGATATTTCTGGAATGTTTGCTTTCAGCTTTCCTACTTCGTTGACTAGTTATATTAACTGGTGTGTCCTGCACTTCAGGGACAACACTGAAGACTCCATACAGCACTAAACTTACTCCACCATATGCAAACAAAGGACCATTTAACAAGGTAATATGTCCCCAAAACTCAACTTCCAGCTGCCGAAACCCGGGATCGAACCAGGGACATTTAGATCTTCAGTCTAACGCTCTCCCAACTGAGCTATTTCGGCACATAGGTTGCATGGAGTGGTGCTCAGAGGAAATACAAAGCAGCTGGAAAAAATTGCCGGAAATTTGAGGGAAAAGCAACTTTCCATGAACCATCAAGAGGCTCTTGCACTGTGGCTTAGCATCAGACGAGCTTAGCTCCAGTTTACAATTCAACAATGAAGTCTCCATACAGGCCTCAACCTCAAGGTGAGCACATAAGGAAAGCGACTGAATCGCATCAGATTGATGAGAGTCAAGAACTCTAAACATCAAGGCAATTTGTCCCTATGACACAACTTCCAGCTGCCGAAACCCGGGATCGAACCAGGGACATTTAGATCTTCAGTCTAACGCTCTCCCAACTGAGCTATTTCGGCACATAGTCTGCCTGGAGTGGCGCTCAGAGAAAATACAAAGCAGCTGGAAAAAATTGCCGGAAATTTCAGGGAAAAGCAACTTTCCATGAACCATCAAGAGGCTCTTGCACTGTCGCTTAGCATCAGATTAGCTTAGCTCAAGTGTACAATTCAACACTGAAGTCTCCATACAGGCCTCAACCTCAAGGTGAGCACATAAGGGAAGCGAGTGAATCGCATCAGATTGCTGTGAATGAATGAAAATTGACAGATATTTCTGGAATGTTTGCTTTCAGCTTTCCTACTTCGTTGACTAGTTATATTAACTGGTGTGTCCTGCACTTCAGGGACAACACTGAAGACTCCATACAGCACTAAACTTACTCCACCATATGCAAACAAAGGACCATTTAACAAGGTAATATGTCCCCAAAACTCAACTTCCAGCTGCCGAAACCCGGGATCGAACCAGGGACATTTAGATCTTCAGTCTAACGCTCTCCCAACTGAGCTATTTCGGCACATAGGTTGCATGGAGTGGTGCTCAGAGGAAATACAAAGCAGCTGGAAAAAATTGCCGGAAATTTGAGGGAAAAGCAACTTTCCATGAACCATCAAGAGGCTCTTGCACTGTGGCTTAGCATCAGACGAGCTTAGCTCCAGTTTACAATTCAACAATGAAGTCTCCATACAGGCCTCAACCTCAAGGTGAGCACATAAGGAAAGCGACTGAATCGCATCAGATTGATGAGAGTCAACAACTCTAAACATCAAGGCAATTTGTCCCTATGACACAACTTCCAGCTGCCGAAACCCGGGATCGAACCAGGGACATTTAGATCTTCAGTCTAACGCTCTCCCAACTGAGCTATTTCGGCACATAGTCTGCCTGGAGTGGCGCTCAGAGAAAATACAAAGCAGCTGGAAAAAATTGCCGGAAATTTCAGGGAAAAGCAACTTTCCATGAACCATCAAGAGGCTCTTGCACTGTCGCTTAGCATCAGATTAGCTTAGCTCAAGTGTACAATTCAACACTGAAGTCTCCATACAGGCCTCAACCTCAAGGTGAGCACATAAGGAAAGCGACTGAATCGCATCAGATTGATGAGAGTCAACAACTCTAAACATCAAGGCAATTTGTCCCTATGACACAACTTCCAGCTGCCGAAACCCGGGATCGAACCAGGGACATTTAGATCTTCAGTCTAACGCTCTCCCAACTGAGCTATTTCGGCACAGAAAAGCTGCCTGGAGTGGCGCTCAGAGGAAATACAAAGCAGCTGGAAAAAATTGCCGGAAATTTCAGGGAAAAGCAACTGTCCATGAACCATCAAGAGGCTCTTGCACTGTCGCTTAGCATCGGACTAGCTTAGCTCCAGTTTACAATTCAACACTGAAGTCTCCATACAGGCCTCAACCTCAAGGTGAGCACATAAGGAAAGCGACTGAATCGCATCAGATTGATGAGAGTCAACAACTCTAAACATCAAGGCAATTTGTCCCTATGACACAACTTCCAGCTGCCGAAACCCGGGATCGAACCAGGGACATTTAGATCTTCAGTCTAACGCTCTCCCAACTGAGCTATTTCGGCACATAGTCTGCCTGGAGTGGCGCTGAGAGGAAATACAAAGCAGCTGGAAAAAATTGCCGGAAATTTCAGGGAAAAGCAACTTTCCATGAACCATCAAGAGGCTCTTGCACTGTCGCTTAGCATCAGATTAGCTTAGCTCAAGTGTACAATTCAACACTGAAGTCTCCATACAGGCCTCAACCTCAAGGTGAGCACATAAGGAAAGCGACTGAATCGCATCAGATTGATGAGAGTCAACAACTCTAAACATCAAGGCAATTTGTCCCTATGACACAACTTCCAGCTGCCGAAACCCGGGATCGAACCAGGGACATTTAGATCTTCAGTCTAACGCTCTCCCAACTGAGCTATTTCGGCACATAGTCTGCTTGGAGTGGCGCTCAGAGAAAATACAAAGCAGCTGGAAAAAATTGCCGGAAATTTGAGGGAAAAGCAACTTTCCATGAACCATCAAGAGGCTCTTGCACTGTCGCTTAGCATCAGACTAGCTTAGCTCAAGTGTACAATTCAAAACAATCCAACACTGAAGTCTCCATACAGGCCTCAACCTCAGGGTGAGCACATAAGGGAAGCGAGTGAATCGCATCAGATTGCTGTGAATGAATGAAAATTGACAGATATTTCTGGAATGTTTGCTTTCAGCTTTCCTACTTCGTTGACTAGTTATATTAACTGGTGTGTCCTGCACTTCAGGGACAACACTGAAGACTCCATACAGCACTAAACTTACTCCACCATATGCAAACAAAGGACCATTTAACAAGGTAATATGTCCCCAAAACTCAACTTCCAGCTGCCGAAACCCGGGATCGAACCAGGGACATTTAGATCTTCAGTCTAACGCTCTCCCAACTGAGCTATTTCGGCACATAGGTTGCATGGAGTGGTGCTCAGAGGAAATACAAAGCAGCTGGAAAAAATTGCCGGAAATTTGAGGGAAAAGCAACTTTCCATGAACCATCAAGAGGCTCTTGCACTGTCGCTTAGCATCAGACTAGCTTAGCTCCAGTTTACAATTCAACAATGAAGTCTCCATACAGGCCTCAACCTCAAGGTGAGCACATAAGGAAAGCGACTGAATCGCATCAGATTGATGAGAGTCAAGAACTCTAAACATCAAGGCAATTTGTCCCTATGACACAACTTCCAGCTGCCGAAACCCGGGATCGAACCAGGGACATTTAGATCTTCAGTCTAACGCTCTCCCAACTGAGCTATTTCGGCACATAGTCTGCCTGGAGTGGCGCTCAGAGAAAATACAAAGCAGCTGGAAAAAATTGCCGGAAATTTCAGGGAAAAGCAACTTTCCATGAACCATCAAGAGGCTCTTGCACTGTCGCTTAGCATCAGATTAGCTTAGCTCAAGTGTACAATTCAACACTGAAGTCTCCATACAGGCCTCAACCTCAAGGTGAGCACATAAGGAAAGCGACTGAATCGCATCATATTGATGAGAGTCAACAACTCTAAACATCAAGGCAATTTGTCCCTATGACACAACTTCCAGCTGCCGAAACCCGGGATCGAACCAGGGACATTTAGATCTTCAGTCTAACGCTCTCCCAACTGAGCTATTTCGGCACAGAAAAGCTGCCTGGAGTGGCGCTCAGAGGAAATACAAAGCAGCTGGAAAAAATTGCCGGAAATTTCAGGGAAAAGCAACTGTCCATGAACCATCAAGAGGCTCTTGCACTGTCGCTTAGCATCGGACTAGCTTAGCTCCAGTTTACAATTCAACACTGAAGTCTCCATACAGGCCTCAACCTCAAGGTGAGCACATAAGGAAAGCGACTGAATCGCATCAGATTGATGAGAGTCAACAACTCTAAACATCAAGGCAATTTGTCCCTATGACACAACTTCCAGCTGCCGAAACCCGGGATCGAACCAGGGACATTTAGATCTTCAGTCTAACGCTCTCCCAACTGAGCTATTTCGGCACATAGTCTGCCTGGAGTGGCGCTCAGAGAAAATACAAAGCAGCTGGAAAAAATTGCCGGAAATTTCAGGGAAAAGCAACTTTCCATGAACCATCAAGAGGCTCTTGCACTGTCGCTTAGCATCAGATTAGCTTAGCTCAAGTGTACAATTCAACACTGAAGTCTCCATACAGGCCTCAACCTCAAGGTGAGCACATAAGGAAAGCGACTGAATCGCATCAGATTGATGAGAGTCAACAACTCTAAACATCAAGTCAATTTGTCCCTATGACACAACTTCCAGCTGCCGAAACCCGGGATCGAACCAGGGACATTTAGATCTTCAGTCTAACGCTCTCCCAACTGAGCTATTTCGGCACATAGTCTGCCTGGAGTGGCGCTCAGAGAAAATACAAAGCAGCTGGAAAAAATTGCCGGAAATTTCAGGGAAAAGCAACTTTCCATGAACCATCAAGAGGCTCTTGCACTGTCGCTTAGCATCAGATTAGCTTAGCTCAAGTGTACAATTCAACACTGAAGTCTCCATACAGGCCTCAACCTCAAGGTGAGCACATAAGGAAAGCGACTGAATCGCATCAGATTGATGAGAGTCAACAACTCTAAACATCAAGGCAATTTGTCCCTATGACACAACTTCCAGCTGCCGAAACCCGGGATCGAACCAGGGACATTTAGATCTTCAGTCTAACGCTCTCCCAACTGAGCCATTTCGGCACAAAAAAGCAGCGTGGAGTGGCGCTGAGAGGAAATACAAAGCAGCTGGAAAAAATTGCCGGAAATTTGAGGGAAAAGCAACTTTCCATGAACCATCAAGAGGCTCTTGCACTGTCGCTTAGCATCAGACTAGCTTAGCTCAAGTGTACAATTCAAAACAATCCAACACTGAAGTCTCCATACAGGCCTCAACCTCAGGGTGAGCACATAAGGGAAGCGAGTGAATCGCATCAGATTGCTGTGAATGAATGAAAATTGACAGATATTTCTGGAATGTTTGCTTTCAGCTTTCCTACTTCGTTGACTAGTTATATTAACTGGTGTGTCCTGCACTTCAGGGACAACACTGAAGACTCCATACAGCACTAAACTTACTCCACCATATGCAAACAAAGGACCATTTAACAAGGTAATATGTCCCCAAAACTCAACTTCCAGCTGCCGAAACCCGGGATCGAACCAGGGACATTTAGATCTTCAGTCTAACGCTCTCCCAACTGAGCTATTTCGGCACATAGGTTGCATGGAGTGGTGCTCAGAGGAAATACAAAGCAGCTGGAAAAAATTGCCGGAAATTTGAGGGAAAAGCAACTTTCCATGAACCATCAAGAGGCTCTTGCACTGTGGCTTAGCATCAGACTAGCTTAGCTCCAGTTTACAATTCAACACTGAAGTCTCCATACAGGCCTCAACCTCAAGGTGAGCACATAAGGAAAGCGACTGAATCGCATCAGATTGATGAGAGTCAACAACTCTAAACATCAAGGCAATTTGTCCCTATGACACAACTTCCAGCTGCCGAAACCCGGGATCGAACCAGGGACATTTAGATCTTCAGTCTAACGCTCTCCCAACTGAGCTATTTCGGCACATAGTCTGCCTGGAGTGGCGCTCAGAGGAAATACAAAGCAGCTGGAAAAAATTGCCGGAAATTTCAGGGAAAAGCAACTGTCCATGAACCATCAAGAGGCTCTTGCACTGTCGCTTAGCATCGGACTAGCTTAGCTCCAGTTTACAATTCAACACTGAAGTCTCCATACAGGCCTCAACCTCAAGGTGAGCACATAAGGAAAGCGACTGAATCGCATCAGATTGATGAGAGTCAACAACTCTAAACATCAAGGCAATTTGTCCCTATGACACAACTTCCAGCTGCCGAAACCCGGGATCGAACCAGGGACATTTAGATCTTCAGTCTAACGCTCTCCCAACTGAGCTATTTCGGCACATAGTCTGCCTGGAGTGGCGCTCAGAGAAAATACAAAGCAGCTGGAAAAAATTGCCGGAAATTTCAGGGAAAAGCAACTTTCCATGAACCATCAAGAGGCTCTTGCACTGTCGCTTAGCATCAGATTAGCTTAGCTCAAGTGTACAATTCAACACTGAAGTCTCCATACAGGCCTCAACCTCAAGGTGAGCACATAAGGAAAGCGACTGAATCGCATCAGATTGATGAGAGTCAACAACTCTAAACATCAAGGCAATTTGTCCCTATGACACAACTTCCAGCTGCCGAAACCCGGGATCGAACCAGGGACATTTAGATCTTCAGTCTAACGCTCTCCCAACTGAGCCATTTCGGCACAAAAAAGCAGCGTGGAGTGGCGCTGAGAGGAAATACAAAGCAGCTGGAAAAAATTGCCGGAAATTTGAGGGAAAAGCAACTTTCCATGAACCATCAAGAGGCTCTTGCACTGTCGCTTAGCATCAGACTAGCTTAGCTCCAGTTTACAATTCAAAACAATCCAACACTGAAGTCTCCATACAGGCCTCAACCTCAGGGTGAGCACATAAGGGAAGCGAGTGAATCGCATCAGATTGCTGTGAATGAATGAAAATTGACAGATATTTCTGGAATGTTTGCTTTCAGCTTTCCTACTTCGTTGACTAGTTATATTAACTGGTGTGTCCTGCACTTCAGGGACAACACTGAAGACTCCATACAGCACTAAACTTACTCCACCATATGCAAACAAAGGACCATTTAACAAGGTAATATGTCCCCAAAACTCAACTTCCAGCTGCCAAAACCCGGGATCGAACCAGGGACATTTAGATCTTCAGTCTAACGCTCTCCCAACTGAGCTATTTCGGCACATAGGTTGCATGGAGTGGTGCTCAGAGGAAATACAAAGCAGCTGGAAAAAATTGCCGGAAATTTGAGGGAAAAGCAACTTTCCATGAACCATCAAGAGGCTCTTGCACTGTGGCTTAGCATCAGACTAGCTTAGCTCCAGTTTACAATTCAACAATGAAGTCTCCATACAGGCCTCAACCTCAAGGTGAGCACATAAGGAAAGCGACTGAATCGCATCAGATTGATGAGAGTCAATAACTCTAAACATCAAGGCAATTTGTCCCTATGACACAACTTCCAGCTGCCGAAACCCGGGATCGAACCAGGGACATTTAGATCTTCAGTCTAACGCTCTCCCAACTGAGCTATTTCGGCACATAATCTGCCTGGAGTGGCGCTGAGAGGAAATACAAAGCAGCTGGAAAAAATTGCCGGAAATTTCAGGGAAAAGCAACTTTCCATGAACCATCAAGAGGCTCTTGCACTGTGGCTTAGCATCAGACTAGCTTAGCTCCAGTTTACAATTCAACAATGAAGTCTCCATACAGGCCTCAACCTCAAGGTGAGCACATAAGGAAAGCGACTGAATCGCATCAGATTGATGAGAGTCAAGAACTCTAAACATCAAGGCAATTTGTCCCTATGACACAACTTCCAGCTGCCGAAACCCGGGATCGAACCAGGGACATTTAGATCTTCAGTCTAACGCTCTCCCAACTGAGCTATTTCGGCACATAGTCTGCTTGGAGTGGCGCTCAGAGAAAATACAAAGCAGCTGGAAAAAATTGCCGGAAATTTCAGGGAAAAGCAACTTTCCATGAACCATCAAGAGGCTCTTGCACTGTCGCTTAGCATCAGACTAGCTTAGCTCAAGTGTACAATTCAAAACAATCCAACACTGAAGTCTCCATACAGGCCTCAACCTCAGGGTGAGCACATAAGGGAAGCGAGTGAATCGCATCAGATTGCTGTGAATGAATGAAAATTGACAGATATTTCTGGAATGTTTGCTTTCAGCTTTCCTACTTCGTTGACTAGTTATATTAACTGGTGTGTCCTGCACTTCAGGGACAACACTGAAGACTCCATACAGCACTAAACTTACTCCACCATATGCAAACAAAGGACCATTTAACAAGGTAATATGTCCCCAAAACTCAACTTCCAGCTGCCGAAACCCGGGATCGAACCAGGGACATTTAGATCTTCAGTCTAACGCTCTCCCAACTGAGCTATTTCGGCACATAGTCTGCCTGGAGTGGCGCTCAGAGAAAATACAAAGCAGCTGGAAAAAATTGCCGGAAATTTCAGGGAAAAGCAACTTTCCATGAACCATCAAGAGGCTCTTGCACTGTCGCTTAGCATCAGATTAGCTTAGCTCAAGTGTACAATTCAACACTGAAGTCTCCATACAGGCCTCAACCTCAAGGTGAGCACATAAGGAAAGCGACTGAATCGCATCAGATTGATGAGAGTCAACAACTCTAAACATCAAGGCAATTTGTCCCTATGACACAACTTCCAGCTGCCGAAACCCGGGATCGAACCAGGGACATTTAGATCTTCAGTCTAACGCTCTCCCAACTGAGCTATTTCGGCACAGAAAAGCTGCCTGGAGTGGCGCTCAGAGGAAATACAAAGCAGCTGGAAAAAATTGCCGGAAATTTCAGGGAAAAGCAACTGTCCATGAACCATCAAGAGGCTCTTGCACTGTCGCTTAGCATCGGACTAGCTTAGCTCCAGTTTACAATTCAACACTGAAGTCTCCATACAGGCCTCAACCTCAAGGTGAGCACATAAGGAAAGCGACTGAATCGCATCAGATTGATGAGAGTCAACAACTCTAAACATCAAGGCAATTTGTCCCTATGACACAACTTCCAGCTGCCGAAACCCGGGATCGAACCAGGGACATTTAGATCTTCAGTCTAACGCTCTCCCAACTGAGCTATTTCGGCACATAGTCTGCCTGGAGTGGCGCTCAGAGAAAATACAAAGCAGCTGGAAAAAATTGCCGGAAATTTCAGGGAAAAGCAACTTTCCATGAACCATCAAGAGGCTCTTGCACTGTCGCTTAGCATCAGATTAGCTTAGCTCAAGTGTACAATTCAACACTGAAGTCTCCATACAGGCCTCAACCTCAAGGTGAGCACATAAGGAAAGCGACTGAATCGCATCAGATTGATGAGAGTCAACAACTCTAAACATCAAGTCAATTTGTCCCTATGACACAACTTCCAGCTGCCGAAACCCAGGATCGAACCAGGGACATTTAGATCTTCAGTCTAACGCTCTCCCAACTGAGCTATTTCGGCACATAGTCTGCCTGGAGTGGCGCTCAGAGAAAATACAAAGCAGCTGGAAAAAATTGCCGGAAATTTCAGGGAAAAGCAACTTTCCATGAACCATCAAGAGGCTCTTGCACTGTCGCTTAGCATCAGATTAGCTTAGCTCAAGTGTACAATTCAACACTGAAGTCTCCATACAGGCCTCAACCTCAAGGTGAGCACATAAGGAAAGCGACTGAATCGCATCAGATTGATGAGAGTCAACAACTCTAAACATCAAGGCAATTTGTCCCTATGACACAACTTCCAGCTGCCGAAACCCGGGATCGAACCAGGGACATTTAGATCTTCAGTCTAACGCTCTCCCAACTGAGCTATTTCGGCACATAGTCTGCTTGGAGTGGCGCTCAGAGAAAATACAAAGCAGCTGGAAAAAATTGCCGGAAATTTGAGGGAAAAGCAACTTTCCATGAACCATCAAGAGGCTCTTGCACTGTCGCTTAGCATCAGACTAGCTTAGCTCAAGTGTACAATTCAAAACAATCCAACACTGAAGTCTCCATACAGGCCTCAACCTCAGGGTGAGCACATAAGGGAAGCGAGTGAATCGCATCAGATTGCTGTGAATGAATGAAAATTGACAGATATTTCTGGAATGTTTGCTTTCAGCTTTCCTACTTCGTTGACTAGTTATATTAACTGGTGTGTCCTGCACTTCAGGGACAACACTGAAGACTCCATACAGCACTAAACTTACTCCACCATATGCAAACAAAGGACCATTTAACAAGGTAATATGTCCCCAAAACTCAACTTCCAGCTGCCGAAACCCAGGATCGAACCAGGGACATTTAGATCTTCAGTCTAACGCTCTCCCAACTGAGCTATTTCGACACATAGGTTGCATGGAGTGGTGCTCAGAGGAAATACAAAGCAGCTGGAAAAAATTGCCGGAAATTTGAGGGAAAAGCAACTTTCCATGAACCATCAAGAGGCTCTTGCACTGTGGCTTAGCATCAGACTAGCTTAGCTCCAGTTTACAATTCAACACTGAAGTCTCCATACAGGCCTCAACCTCAAGGTGAGCACATAAGGAAAGCGACTGAATCGCATCAGATTGATGAGAGTCAACAACTCTAAACATCAAGGCAATTTGTCCCTATGACACAACTTCCAGCTGCCGAAACCCGGGATCGAACCAGGGACATTTAGATCTTCAGTCTAACGCTCTCCCAACTGAGCTATTTCGGCACATAGTCTGCCTGGAGTGGCGCTGAGAGGAAATACAAAGCAGCTGGAAAAAATTGCCGGAAATTTCAGGGAAAAGCAACTTTCCATGAACCATCAAGAGGCTCTTGCACTGTGGCTTAGCATCAGACTAGCTTAGCTCCAGTTTACAATTCAACAATGAAGTCTCCATACAGGCCTCAACCTCAAGGTGAGCACATAAGGAAAGCGACTGAATCGCATCAGATTGATGAGAGTCAAGAACTCTAAACATCGAGGCAATTTGTCCCTATGACACAACTTCCAGCTGCCGAAACCCGGGATCGAACCAGGGACATTTAGATCTTCAGTCTAACGCTCTCCCAACTGAGCTATTTCGGCACATAGTCTGCCTGGAGTGGCGCTCAGAGAAAATACAAAGCAGCTGGAAAAAATTGCCGGAAATTTCAGGGAAAAGCAACTTTCCATGAACCATCAAGAGGCTCTTGCACTGTCGCTTAGCATCAGATTAGCTTAGCTCAAGTGTACAATTCAACACTGAAGTCTCCATACAGGCCTCAACCTCAAGGTGAGCACATAAGGAAAGCGACTGAATCGCATCAGATTGATGAGAGTCAACAACTCTAAACATCAAGGCAATTTGTCCCTATGACACAACTTCCAGCTGCCGAAACCCGGGATCGAACCAGGGACATTTAGATCTTCAGTCTAACGCTCTCCCAACTGAGCTATTTCGGCACATAGTCTGCTTGGAGTGGCGCTCAGAGAAAATACAAAGCAGCTGGAAAAAATTGCCGGAAATTTGAGGGAAAAGCAACTTTCCATGAACCATCAAGAGGCTCTTGCACTGTCGCTTAGCATCAGACTAGCTTAGCTCAAGTGTACAATTCAAAACAATCCAACACTGAAGTCTCCATACAGGCCTCAACCTCAGGGTGAGCACATAAGGGAAGCGAGTGAATCGCATCAGATTGCTGTGAATGAATGAAAATTGACAGATATTTCTGGAATGTTTGCTTTCAGCTTTCCTACTTCGTTGACTAGTTATATTAACTGGTGTGTCCTGCACTTCAGGGACAACACTGAAGACTCCATACAGCACTAAACTTACTCCACCATATGCAAACAAAGGACCATTTAACAAGGTAATATGTCCCCAAAACTCAACTTCCAGCTGCCGAAACCCAGGATCGAACCAGGGACATTTAGATCTTCAGTCTAACGCTCTCCCAACTGAGCTATTTCGACACATAGGTTGCATGGAGTGGTGCTCAGAGGAAATACAAAGCAGCTGGAAAAAATTGCCGGAAATTTGAGGGAAAAGCAACTTTCCATGAACCATCAAGAGGCTCTTGCACTGTGGCTTAGCATCAGACTAGCTTAGCTCCAGTTTACAATTCAACACTGAAGTCTCCATACAGGCCTCAACCTCAAGGTGAGCACATAAGGAAAGCGACTGAATCGCATCAGATTGATGAGAGTCAACAACTCTAAACATCAAGGCAATTTGTCCCTATGACACAACTTCCAGCTGCCGAAACCCGGGATCGAACCAGGGACATTTAGATCTTCAGTCTAACGCTCTCCCAACTGAGCTATTTCGGCACATAGTCTGCCTGGAGTGGCGCTGAGAGGAAATACAAAGCAGCTGGAAAAAATTGCCGGAAATTTCAGGGAAAAGCAACTTTCCATGAACCATCAAGAGGCTCTTGCACTGTGGCTTAGCATCAGACTAGCTTAGCTCCAGTTTACAATTCAACAATGAAGTCTCCATACAGGCCTCAACCTCAAGGTGAGCACATAAGGAAAGCGACTGAATCGCATCAGATTGATGAGAGTCAAGAACTCTAAACATCAAGGCAATTTGTCCCTATGACACAACTTCCAGCTGCCGAAACCCGGGATCGAACCAGGGACATTTAGATCTTCAGTCTAACGCTCTCCCAACTGAGCTATTTCGGCACATAGTCTGCCTGGAGTGGCGCTCAGAGAAAATACAAAGCAGCTGGAAAAAATTGCCGGAAATTTCAGGGAAAAGCAACTTTCCATGAACCATCAAGAGGCTCTTGCACTGTCGCTTAGCATCAGATTAGCTTAGCTCAAGTGTACAATTCAACACTGAAGTCTCCATACAGGCCTCAACCTCAAGGTGAGCACATAAGGAAAGCGACTGAATCGCATCAGATTGATGAGAGTCAACAACTCTAAACATCAAGGCAATTTGTCCCTATGACACAACTTCCAGCTGCCGAAACCCGGGATCGAACCAGGGACATTTAGATCTTCAGTCTAACGCTCTCCCAACTGAGCTATTTCGGCACAAAAAAGCAGCGTGGAGTGGCGCTGAGAGGAAATACAAAGCAGCTGGAAAAAATTCCCGGAAATTTCAGGGAAAAGCAACTTTCCATGAACCATCAAGAGGCTCTTGCACTGTGGCTTAGCATCAGACTAGCTTAGCTCCAGTTTACAATTCAACAATGAAGTCTCCATACAGGCCTCAACCTCAAGGTGAGCACATAAGGAAAGCGACTGAATCGCATCAGATTGATGAGAGTCAACAACTCTAAACATCAAGGCAATTTGTCCCTATGACACAACTTCCAGCTGCCGAAACCCGGGATCGAACCAGGGACATTTAGATCTTCAGTCTAACGCTCTCCCAACTGAGCTATTTCGGCACAGAAAAGCTGCCTGGAGTGGCGCTCAGAGAAAATACAAAGCAGCTGGAAAAAATTGCCGGAAATTTGAGGGAAAAGCAACTTTCCATGAACCATCAAGAGGCTCTTGCACTGTCGCTTAGCATCAGACTAGCTTAGCTCAAGTGTACAATTCAAAACAATCCAACACTGAAGTCTCCATACAGGCCTCAACCTCAGGGTGAGCACATAAGGGAAGCGAGTGAATCGCATCAGATTGCTGTGAATGAATGAAAATTGACAGATATTTCTGGAATGTTTGCTTTCAGCTTTCCTACTTCGTTGACTAGTTATATTAACTGGTGTGTCCTGCACTTCAGGGACAACACTGAAGACTCCATACAGCACTAAACTTACTCCACCATATGCAAACAAAGGACCATTTAACAAGGTAATATGTCCCCAAAACTCAACTTCCAGCTGCCGAAACCCGGGATCGAACCAGGGACATTTAGATCTTCAGTCTAACGCTCTCCCAACTGAGCTATTTCGGCACATAGGTTGCATGGAGTGGTGCTCAGAGGAAATACAAAGCAGCTGGAAAAAATTGCCGGAAATTTCAGGGAAAAGCAACTGTCCATGAACCATCAAGAGGCTCTTGCACTGTCGCTTAGCATCGGACTAGCTTAGCTCCAGTTTACAATTCAACACTGAAGTCTCCATACAGGCCTCAACCTCAAGGTGAGCACATAAGGAAAGCGACTGAATCGCATCAGATTGATGAGAGTCAACAACTCTAAACATCAAGGCAATTTGTCCCTATGACACAACTTCCAGCTGCCGAAACCCGGGATCGATCCAGGGACATTTAGATCTTCAGTCTAACGCTCTCCCAACTGAGCTATTTCGGCACATAGTCTGCCTGGAGTGGCGCTGAGAGGAAATACAAAGCAGCTGGAAAAAATTGCCGGAAATTTCAGGGAAAAGCAACTTTCCATGAACCATCAAGAGGCTCTTGCACTGTCGCTTAGCATCAGATTAGCTTAGCTCAAGTGTACAATTCAACACTGAAGTCTCCATACAGGCCTCAACCTCAAGGTGAGCACATAAGGAAAGCGACTGAATCGCATCAGATTGATGAGAGTCAACAACTCTAAACATCAAGGCAATTTGTCCCTATGACACAACTTCCAGCTGCCGAAACCCGGGATCGAACCAGGGACATTTAGATCTTCAGTCTAACGCTCTCCCAACTGAGCTATTTCGGCACATAGTCTGCTTGGAGTGGCGCTCAGAGAAAATACAAAGCAGCTGGAAAAAATTGCCGGAAATTTGAGGGAAAAGCAACTTTCCATGAACCATCAAGAGGCTCTTGCACTGTGGCTTAGCATCAGACTAGCTTAGCTCCAGTTTACAATTCAACAATGAAGTCTCCATACAGGCCTCAACCTCAAGGTGAGCACATAAGGAAAGCGACTGAATCGCATCAGATTGATGAGAGTCAAGAACTCTAAACATCGAGGCAATTTGTCCCTATGACACAACTTCCAGCTGCCGAAACCCGGGATCGAACCAGGGACATTTAGATCTTCAGTCTAACGCTCTCCCAACTGAGCTATTTCGGCACATAGTCTGCCTGGAGTGGCGCTCAGAGAAAATACAAAGCAGCTGGAAAAAATTGCCGGAAATTTCAGGGAAAAGCAACTTTCCATGAACCATCAAGAGGCTCTTGCACTGTCGCTTAGCATCAGATTAGCTTAGCTCAAGTGTACAATTCAACACTGAAGTCTCCATACAGGCCTCAACCTCAAGGTGAGCACATAAGGAAAGCGACTGAATCGCATCAGATTGATGAGAGTCAACAACTCTAAACATCAAGGCAATTTGTCCCTATGACACAACTTCCAGCTGCCGAAACCCGGGATCGAACCAGGGACATTTAGATCTTCAGTCTAACGCTCTCCCAACTGAGCTATTTCGGCACATAGTCTGCTTGGAGTGGCGCTCAGAGAAAATACAAAGCAGCTGGAAAAAATTGCCGGAAATTTGAGGGAAAAGCAACTTTCCATGAACCATCAAGAGGCTCTTGCACTGTCGCTTAGCATCAGACTAGCTTAGCTCAAGTGTACAATTCAAAACAATCCAACACTGAAGTCTCCATACAGGCCTCAACCTCAGGGTGAGCACATAAGGGAAGCGAGTGAATCGCATCAGATTGCTGTGAATGAATGAAAATTGACAGATATTTCTGGAATGTTTGCTTTCAGCTTTCCTACTTCGTTGACTAGTTATATTAACTGGTGTGTCCTGCACTTCAGGGACAACACTGAAGACTCCATACAGCACTAAACTTACTCCACCATATGCAAACAAAGGACCATTTAACAAGGTAATATGTCCCCAAAACTCAACTTCCAGCTGCCGAAACCCAGGATCGAACCAGGGACATTTAGATCTTCAGTCTAACGCTCTCCCAACTGAGCTATTTCGACACATAGGTTGCATGGAGTGGTGCTCAGAGGAAATACAAAGCAGCTGGAAAAAATTGCCGGAAATTTGAGGGAAAAGCAACTTTCCATGAACCATCAAGAGGCTCTTGCACTGTGGCTTAGCATCAGACTAGCTTAGCTCCAGTTTACAATTCAACACTGAAGTCTCCATACAGGCCTCAACCTCAAGGTGAGCACATAAGGAAAGCGACTGAATCGCATCAGATTGATGAGAGTCAACAACTCTAAACATCAAGGCAATTTGTCCCTATGACACAACTTCCAGCTGCCGAAACCCGGGATCGAACCAGGGACATTTAGATCTTCAGTCTAACGCTCTCCCAACTGAGCTATTTCGGCACATAGTCTGCCTGGAGTGGCGCTGAGAGGAAATACAAAGCAGCTGGAAAAAATTGCCGGAAATTTCAGGGAAAAGCAACTTTCCATGAACCATCAAGAGGCTCTTGCACTGTGGCTTAGCATCAGACTAGCTTAGCTCCAGTTTACAATTCAACAATGAAGTCTCCATACAGGCCTCAACCTCAAGGTGAGCACATAAGGAAAGCGACTGAATCGCATCAGATTGATGAGAGTCAAGAACTCTAAACATCAAGGCAATTTGTCCCTATGACACAACTTCCAGCTGCCGAAACCCGGGATCGAACCAGGGACATTTAGATCTTCAGTCTAACGCTCTCCCAACTGAGCTATTTCGGCACATAGTCTGCCTGGAGTGGCGCTCAGAGAAAATACAAAGCAGCTGGAAAAAATTGCCGGAAATTTCAGGGAAAAGCAACTTTCCATGAACCATCAAGAGGCTCTTGCACTGTCGCTTAGCATCAGATTAGCTTAGCTCAAGTGTACAATTCAACACTGAAGTCTCCATACAGGCCTCAACCTCAAGGTGAGCACATAAGGAAAGCGACTGAATCGCATCAGATTGATGAGAGTCAACAACTCTAAACATCAAGGCAATTTGTCCCTATGACACAACTTCCAGCTGCCGAAACCCGGGATCGAACCAGGGACATTTAGATCTTCAGTCTAACGCTCTCCCAACTGAGCTATTTCGGCACAAAAAAGCAGCGTGGAGTGGCGCTGAGAGGAAATACAAAGCAGCTGGAAAAAATTCCCGGAAATTTCAGGGAAAAGCAACTTTCCATGAACCATCAAGAGGCTCTTGCACTGTGGCTTAGCATCAGACTAGCTTAGCTCCAGTTTACAATTCAACAATGAAGTCTCCATACAGGCCTCAACCTCAAGGTGAGCACATAAGGAAAGCGACTGAATCGCATCAGATTGATGAGAGTCAACAACTCTAAACATCAAGGCAATTTGTCCCTATGACACAACTTCCAGCTGCCGAAACCCGGGATCGAACCAGGGACATTTAGATCTTCAGTCTAACGCTCTCCCAACTGAGCTATTTCGGCACAGAAAAGCTGCCTGGAGTGGCGCTCAGAGAAAATACAAAGCAGCTGGAAAAAATTGCCGGAAATTTGAGGGAAAAGCAACTTTCCATGAACCATCAAGAGGCTCTTGCACTGTCGCTTAGCATCAGACTAGCTTAGCTCAAGTGTACAATTCAAAACAATCCAACACTGAAGTCTCCATACAGGCCTCAACCTCAGGGTGAGCACATAAGGGAAGCGAGTGAATCGCATCAGATTGCTGTGAATGAATGAAAATTGACAGATATTTCTGGAATGTTTGCTTTCAGCTTTCCTACTTCGTTGACTAGTTATATTAACTGGTGTGTCCTGCACTTCAGGGACAACACTGAAGACTCCATACAGCACTAAACTTACTCCACCATATGCAAACAAAGGACCATTTAACAAGGTAATATGTCCCCAAAACTCAACTTCCAGCTGCCGAAACCCGGGATCGAACCAGGGACATTTAGATCTTCAGTCTAACGCTCTCCCAACTGAGCTATTTCGGCACATAGGTTGCATGGAGTGGTGCTCAGAGGAAATACAAAGCAGCTGGAAAAAATTGCCGGAAATTTCAGGGAAAAGCAACTGTCCATGAACCATCAAGAGGCTCTTGCACTGTCGCTTAGCATCGGACTAGCTTAGCTCCAGTTTACAATTCAACACTGAAGTCTCCATACAGGCCTCAACCTCAAGGTGAGCACATAAGGAAAGCGACTGAATCGCATCAGATTGATGAGAGTCAACAACTCTAAACATCAAGGCAATTTGTCCCTATGACACAACTTCCAGCTGCCGAAACCCGGGATCGATCCAGGGACATTTAGATCTTCAGTCTAACGCTCTCCCAACTGAGCTATTTCGGCACATAGTCTGCCTGGAGTGGCGCTGAGAGGAAATACAAAGCAGCTGGAAAAAATTGCCGGAAATTTCAGGGAAAAGCAACTTTCCATGAACCATCAAGAGGCTCTTGCACTGTCGCTTAGCATCAGATTAGCTTAGCTCAAGTGTACAATTCAACACTGAAGTCTCCATACAGGCCTCAACCTCAAGGTGAGCACATAAGGAAAGCGACTGAATCGCATCAGATTGATGAGAGTCAACAACTCTAAACATCAAGGCAATTTGTCCCTATGACACAACTTCCAGCTGCCGAAACCCGGGATCGAACCAGGGACATTTAGATCTTCAGTCTAACGCTCTCCCAACTGAGCTATTTCGGCACATAGTCTGCTTGGAGTGGCGCTCAGAGAAAATACAAAGCAGCTGGAAAAAATTGCCGGAAATTTGAGGGAAAAGCAACTTTCCATGAACCATCAAGAGGCTCTTGCACTGTCGCTTAGCATCAGACTAGCTTAGCTCAAGTGTACAATTCAAAACAATCCAACACTGAAGTCTCCATACAGGCCTCAACCTCAGGGTGAGCACATAAGGGAAGCGAGTGAATCGCATCAGATTGCTGTGAATGAATGAAAATTGACAGATATTTCTGGAATGTTTGCTTTCAGCTTTCCTACTTCGTTGACTAGTTATATTAACTGGTGTGTCCTGCACTTCAGGGACAACACTGAAGACTCCATACAGCACTAAACTTACTCCACCATATGCAAACAAAGGACCATTTAACAAGGTAATATGTCCCCAAAACTCAACTTCCAGCTGCCGAAACCCGGGATCGAACCAGGGACATTTAGATCTTCAGTCTAACGCTCTCCCAACTGAGCTATTTCGGCACATAGGTTGCATGGAGTGGTGCTCAGAGGAAATACAAAGCAGCTGGAAAAAATTGCCGGAAATTTGAGGGAAAAGCAACTTTCCATGAACCATCAAGAGGCTCTTGCACTGTGGCTTAGCATCAGACGAGCTTAGCTCCAGTTTACAATTCAACAATGAAGTCTCCATACAGGCCTCAACCTCAAGGTGAGCACATAAGGAAAGCGACTGAATCGCATCAGATTGATGAGAGTCAACAACTCTAAACATCAAGGCAATTTGTCCCTATGACACAACTTCCAGCTGCCGAAACCCGGGATCGAACCAGGGACATTTAGATCTTCAGTCTAACGCTCTCCCAACTGAGCTATTTCGGCACAGAAAAGCTGCCTGGAGTGGCGCTCAGAGGAAATACAAAGCAGCTGGAAAAAATTGCCGGAAATTTCAGGGAAAAGCAACTGTCCATGAACCATCAAGAGGCTCTTGCACTGTCGCTTAGCATCGGACTAGCTTAGCTCCAGTTTACAATTCAACACTGAAGTCTCCATACAGGCCTCAACCTCAAGGTGAGCACATAAGGAAAGCGACTGAATCGCATCAGATTGATGAGAGTCAACAACTCTAAACATCAAGGCAATTTGTCCCTATGACACAACTTCCAGCTGCCGAAACCCGGGATCGAACCAGGGACATTTAGATCTTCAGTCTAACGCTCTCCCAACTGAGCTATTTCGGCACAGAAAAGCTGCCTGGAGTGGCGCTCAGAGAAAATACAAAGCAGCTGGAAAAAATTGCCGGAAATTTGAGGGAAAAGCAACTTTCCATGAACCATCAAGAGGCTCTTGCACTGTCGCTTAGCATCAGACTAGCTTAGCTCAAGTGTACAATTCAAAACAATCCAACACTGAAGTCTCCATACAGGCCTCAACCTCAGGGTGAGCACATAAGGGAAGCGAGTGAATCGCATCAGATTGCTGTGAATGAATGAAAATTGACAGATATTTCTGGAATGTTTGCTTTCAGCTTTCCTACTTCGTTGACTAGTTATATTAACTGGTGTGTCCTGCACTTCAGGGACAACACTGAAGACTCCATACAGCACTAAACTTACTCCACCATATGCAAACAAAGGACCATTTAACAAGGTAATATGTCCCCAAAACTCAACTTCCAGCTGCCGAAACCCGGGATCGAACCAGGGACATTTAGATCTTCAGTCTAACGCTCTCCCAACTGAGCTATTTCGGCACATAGGTTGCATGGAGTGGTGCTCAGAGGAAATACAAAGCAGCTGGAAAAAATTGCCGGAAATTTCAGGGAAAAGCAACTGTCCATGAACCATCAAGAGGCTCTTGCACTGTCGCTTAGCATCGGACTAGCTTAGCTCCAGTTTACAATTCAACACTGAAGTCTCCATACAGGCCTCAACCTCAAGGTGAGCACATAAGGAAAGCGACTGAATCGCATCAGATTGATGAGAGTCAACAACTCTAAACATCAAGGCAATTTGTCCCTATGACACAACTTCCAGCTGCCGAAACCCGGGATCGAACCAGGGACATTTAGATCTTCAGTCTAACGCTCTCCCAACTGAGCTATTTCGGCACAGAAAAGCTGCCTGGAGTGGCGCTCAGAGGAAATACAAAGCAGCTGGAAAAAATTGCCGGAAATTTCAGGGAAAAGCAACTGTCCATGAACCATCAAGAGGCTCTTGCACTGTCGCTTAGCATCGGACTAGCTTAGCTCCAGTTTACAATTCAACACTGAAGTCTCCATACAGGCCTCAACCTCAAGGTGAGCACATAAGGAAAGCGACTGAATCGCATCAGATTGATGAGAGTCAACAACTCTAAACATCAAGGCAATTTGTCCCTATGACACAACTTCCAGCTGCCGAAACCCGGGATCGAACCAGGGACATTTAGATCTTCAGTCTAACGCTCTCCCAACTGAGCTATTTCGGCACAGAAAAGCTGCCTGGAGTGGCGCTCAGAGAAAATACAAAGCAGCTGGAAAAAATTGCCGGAAATTTGAGGGAAAAGCAACTTTCCATGAACCATCAAGAGGCTCTTGCACTGTCGCTTAGCATCAGACTAGCTTAGCTCAAGTGTACAATTCAAAACAATCCAACACTGAAGTCTCCATACAGGCCTCAACCTCAGGGTGAGCACATAAGGGAAGCGAGTGAATCGCATCAGATTGCTGTGAATGAATGAAAATTGACAGATATTTCTGGAATGTTTGCTTTCAGCTTTCCTACTTCGTTGACTAGTTATATTAACTGGTGTGTCCTGCACTTCAGGGACAACACTGAAGACTCCATACAGCACTAAACTTACTCCACCATATGCAAACAAAGGACCATTTAACAAGGTAATATGTCCCCAAAACTCAACTTCCAGCTGCCGAAACCCGGGATCGAACCAGGGACATTTAGATCTTCAGTCTAACGCTCTCCCAACTGAGCTATTTCGGCACATAGGTTGCATGGAGTGGTGCTCAGAGGAAATACAAAGCAGCTGGAAAAAATTGCCGGAAATTTGAGGGAAAAGCAACTTTCCATGAACCATCAAGAGGCTCTTGCACTGTGGCTTAGCATCAGACGAGCTTAGCTCCAGTTTACAATTCAACAATGAAGTCTCCATACAGGCCTCAACCTCAAGGTGAGCACATAAGGAAAGCGACTGAATCGCATCAGATTGATGAGAGTCAACAACTCTAAACATCAAGGCAATTTGTCCCTATGACACAACTTCCAGCTGCCGAAACCCGGGATCGAACCAGGGACATTTAGATCTTCAGTCTAACGCTCTCCCAACTGAGCTATTTCGGCACAGAAAAGCTGCCTGGAGTGGCGCTCAGAGGAAATACAAAGCAGCTGGAAAAAATTGCCGGAAATTTCAGGGAAAAGCAACTGTCCATGAACCATCAAGAGGCTCTTGCACTGTGGCTTAGCATCAGACGAGCTTAGCTCCAGTTTACAATTCAACAATGAAGTCTCCATACAGGCCTCAACCTCAAGGTGAGCACATAAGGAAAGCGACTGAATCGCATCAGATTGATGAGAGTCAACAACTCTAAACATCAAGGCAATTTGTCCCTATGACACAACTTCCAGCTGCCGAAACCCGGGATCGAACCAGGGACATTTAGATCTTCAGTCTAACGCTCTCCCAACTGAGCTATTTCGGCACAGAAAAGCTGCCTGGAGTGGCGCTCAGAGGAAATACAAAGCAGCTGGAAAAAATTGCCGGAAATTTCAGGGAAAAGCAACTTTCCATGAACCATCAAGAGGCTCTTGCACTGTCGCTTAGCATCAGACTAGCTTAGCTCAAGTGTACAATTCAAAACAATCCAACACTGAAGTCTCCATACAGGCCTCAACCTCAGGGTGAGCACATAAGGGAAGCGAGTGAATCGCATCAGATTGCTGTGAATGAATGAAAATTGACAGATATTTCTGGAATGTTTGCTTTCAGCTTTCCTACTTCGTTGACTAGTTATATTAACTGGTGTGTCCTGCACTTCAGGGACAACACTGAAGACTCCATACAGCACTAAACTTACTCCACCATATGCAAACAAAGGACCATTTAACAAGGTAATATGTCCCCAAAACTCAACTTCCAGCTGCCGAAACCCGGGATCGAACCAGGGACATTTAGATCTTCAGTCTAACGCTCTCCCAACTGAGCTATTTCGGCACATAGGTTGCATGGAGTGGTGCTCAGAGGAAATACAAAGCAGCTGGAAAAAATTGCCGGAAATTTCAGGGAAAAGCAACTGTCCATGAACCATCAAGAGGCTCTTGCACTGTCGCTTAGCATCGGACTAGCTTAGCTCCAGTTTACAATTCAACACTGAAGTCTCCATACAGGCCTCAACCTCAAGGTGAGCACATAAGGAAAGCGACTGAATCGCATCAGATTGATGAGAGTCAACAACTCTAAACATCAAGGCAATTTGTCCCTATGACACAACTTCCAGCTGCCGAAACCCGGGATCGAACCAGGGACATTTAGATCTTCAGTCTAACGCTCTCCCAACTGAGCTATTTCGGCACAGAAAAGCTGCCTGGAGTGGCGCTCAGAGGAAATACAAAGCAGCTGGAAAAAATTGCCGGAAATTTCAGGGAAAAGCAACTGTCCATGAACCATCAAGAGGCTCTTGCACTGTCGCTTAGCATCGGACTAGCTTAGCTCCAGTTTACAATTCAACACTGAAGTCTCCATACAGGCCTCAACCTCAAGGTGAGCACATAAGGAAAGCGACTGAATCGCATCAGATTGATGAGAGTCAACAACTCTAAACATCAAGGCAATTTGTCCCTATGACACAACTTCCAGCTGCCGAAACCCGGGATCGAACCAGGGACATTTAGATCTTCAGTCTAACGCTCTCCCAACTGAGCTATTTCGGCACAGAAAAGCTGCCTGGAGTGGCGCTCAGAGAAAATACAAAGCAGCTGGAAAAAATTGCCGGAAATTTGAGGGAAAAGCAACTTTCCATGAACCATCAAGAGGCTCTTGCACTGTCGCTTAGCATCAGACTAGCTTAGCTCAAGTGTACAATTCAAAACAATCCAACACTGAAGTCTCCATACAGGCCTCAACCTCAGGGTGAGCACATAAGGGAAGCGAGTGAATCGCATCAGATTGCTGTGAATGAATGAAAATTGACAGATATTTCTGGAATGTTTGCTTTCAGCTTTCCTACTTCGTTGACTAGTTATATTAACTGGTGTGTCCTGCACTTCAGGGACAACACTGAAGACTCCATACAGCACTAAACTTACTCCACCATATGCAAACAAAGGACCATTTATCAAGGTAATATGTCCCCAAAACTCAACTTCCAGCTGCCGAAACCCGGGATCGAACCAGGGACATTTAGATCTTCAGTCTAACGCTCTCCCAACTGAGCTATTTCGGCACATAGGTTGCATGGAGTGGTGCTCAGAGGAAATACAAAGCAGCTGGAAAAAATTGCCGGAAATTTGAGGGAAAAGCAACTTTCCATGAACCATCAAGAGGCTCTTGCACTGTGGCTTAGCATCAGACTAGCTTAGCTCCAGTTTACAATTCAACAATGAAGTCTCCATACAGGCCTCAACCTCAAGGTGAGCACATAAGGAAAGCGACTGAATCGCATCAGATTGATGAGAGTCAACAACTCTAAACATCAAGGCAATTTGTCCCTATGACACAACTTCCAGCTGCCGAAACCCGGGATCGAACCAGGGACATTTAGATCTTCAGTCTAACGCTCTCCCAACTGAGCTATTTCGGCACATAGTCTGCCTGGAGTGGCGCTCAGAGAAAATACAAAGCAGCTGGAAAAAATTGCCGGAAATTTCAGGGAAAAGCAGCTTTCCATGAACCATCAAGAGGCTCTTGCACTGTCGCTTAGCATCAGATTAGCTTAGCTCAAGTGTACAATTCAACACTGAAGTCTCCATACAGGCCTCAACCTCAAGGTGAGCACATAAGGAAAGCGACTGAATCGCATCAGATTGATGAGAGTCAACAACTCTAAACATCAAGGCAATTTGTCCCTATGACACAACTTCCAGCTGCCGAAACCCGGGATCGAACCAGGGACATTTAGATCTTCAGTCTAACGCTCTCCCAACTGAGCTATTTCGGCACATAGGTTGCCTGGAGTGGTGCTCAGAGGAAATACAAAGCAGCTGGAAAAAATTGCCGGAAATTTCAGGGAAAAGCAACTTTCCATGAACCATCAAGAGGCTCTTGCACTGTCGCTTAGCATCGGACTCGCTTAGCTCCAGTTTACAATTCAACACTGAAGTCTCCATACAGGCCTCAACCTCAAGGTGAGCACATAAGGAAAGCGACTGAATCGCATCAGATTGATGAGAGTCAACAACTCTAAACATCAAGGCAATTTGTCCCTATGACACAACTTCCAGCTGCCGAAACCCGGGATCGAACCAGGGACATTTAGATCTTCAATCTAACGCTCTCCCAACTGAGCTATTTCGGCACAAAAAAGCAGCGTGGAGTGGCGCTGAGAGGAAATACAAAGCAGCTGGAAAAAATTCCCGGAAATTTGAGGGAAAAGCAACTTTCCATGAACCATCAAGAGGCTCTTGCACTGTGGCTTAGCATCAGACTAGCTTAGCTCCAGTTTACAATTCAACAATGAAGTCTCCATACAGGCCTCAACCTCAAGGTGAGCACATAAGGAAAGCGACTGAATCGCATCAGATTGATGAGAGTCAACAACTCTAAACATCAAGGCAATTTGTCCCTATGACACAACTTCCAGCTGCCGAAACCCGGGATCGAACCAGGGACATTTAGATCTTCAGTCTAACGCTCTCCCAACTGAGCTATTTCGGCACATAGTCTGCCTGGAGTGGCGCTCAGAGAAAATACAAAGCAGCTGGAAAAAATTGCCGGAAATTTCAGGGAAAAGCAACTTTCCATGAACCATCAAGAGGCTCTTGCACTGTCGCTTAGCATCAGATTAGCTTAGCTCAAGTGTACAATTCAACACTGAAGTCTCCATACAGGCCTCAACCTCAAGGTGAGCACATAAGGAAAGCGACTGAATCGCATCAGATTGATGAGAGTCAACAACTCTAAACATCAAGGCAATTTGTCCCTATGACACAACTTCCAGCTGCCGAAACCCGGGATCGAACCAGGGACATTTAGATCTTCAGTCTAACGCTCTCCCAACTGAGCTATTTCGGCACAAAAAAGCAGCGTGGAGTGGCGCTGAGAGGAAATACAAAGCAGCTGGAAAAAATTGCCGGAAATTTGAGGGAAAAGCAACTTTCCATGAACCATCAAGAGGCTCTTGCACTGTCGCTTAGCATCAGACTAGCTTAGCTCAAGTGTACAATTCAAAACAATCCAACACTGAAGTCTCCATACAGTCCTCAACCTCAGGGTGAGCACATAAGGGAAGCGAGTGAATCGCATCAGATTGCTGTGAATGAATGAAAATTGACAGATATTTCTGGAATGTTTGCTTTCAGCTTTCCTACTTCGTTGACTAGTTATATTAACTGGTGTGTCCTGCACTTCAGGGACAACACTGAAGACTCCATACAGCACTAAACTTACTCCACCATATGCAAACAAAGAACCATTTAACAAGGTAATATGTCCCCAAAACTCAACTTCTAGCTGCCGAAACCCGGGATCGAACCAGGGACATTTAGATCTTCAGTCTAACGCTCTCCCAACTGAGCTATTTCGGCACAAAAAAGCAGCGTGGAGTGGCGCTGAGAGGAAATACAAAGCAGCTGGAAAAAATTGCCGGAAATTTCAGGGAAAAGCAACTTTCCATGAACCATCAAGAGGCTCTTGCACTGTGGCTTAGCATCAGACTAGCTTAGCTCCAGTTTACAATTCAACAATGAAGTCTCCATACAGGCCTCAACCTCAAGGTGAGCACATAAGGAAAGCGACTGAATCGCATCAGATTGATGAGAGTCAAGAACTCTAAACATCAAGGCAATATGTCCCTATGACACAACTTCCAGCTGCCGAAACCCTGGATCGAACCAGGGACATTTAGATCTTCAGTCTAACGCTCTCCCCACTGAGCTATTTCGGCACATAGTCTGCCTGGAGTGGCGCTCAGAGAAAATACAAAGCAGCTGGAAAAAATTGCCGGAAATTTCAGGGAAAAGCAACTTTCCATGAACCATCAAGAGGCTCTTGCTCTGTCGCTTAGCATCAGATTAGCTTAGCTCAAGTGTACAATTCAACACTGAAGTCTCCATACAGGCCTCAACCTCAAGGTGAGCACATAAGGAAAGCGACTGAATCGCATCAGATTGATGAGAGTCAACAACTCTAAACATCAAGGCAATTTGTCCCTATGACACAACTTCCAGCTGCCGAAACCCGGGATCGAACCAGGGACATTTAGATCTTCAGTCTAACGCTCTCCCAACTGAGCTATTTCGGCACATAGTCTGCCTGGAGTGGCGCTCAGAGAAAATACAAAGCAGCTGGAAAAAATTGCCGGAAATTTGAGGGAAAAGCAACTTTCCATGAACCATCAAGAGGCTCTTGCACTGTCGCTTAGCATCAGACTAGCTTAGCTCAAGTGTACAATTCAAAACAATCCAACACTGAAGTCTCCATACAGGCCTCAACCTCAGGGTGAGCACATAAGGGAAGCGAGTGAATCGCATCAGATTGCTGTGAATGAATGAAAATTGACAGATATTTCTGGAATGTTTGCTTTCAGCTTTCCTACTTCGTTGACTAGTTATATTAACTGGTGTGTCCTGCACTTCAGGGACAACACTGAAGACTCCATACAGCACTAAACTTACTCCACCATATGCAAACAAAGGACCATTTAACAAGGTAATATGTCCCCAAAACTCAACTTCCAGCTGCCGAAACCCGGGATCGAACCAGGGACATTTAGATCTTCAGTCTAACGCTCTCCCAACTGAGCTATTTCGGCACATAGGTTGCATGGAGTGGTGCTCAGAGGAAATACAAAGCAGCTGGAAAAAATTGCCGGAAATTTGAGGGAAAAGCAACTTTCCATGAACCATCAAGAGGCTCTTGCACTGTGGCTTAGCATCAGACTAGCTTAGCTCCAGTTTACAATTCAACAATGAAGTCTCCATACAGGCCTCAACCTCAAGGTGAGCACATAAGGAAAGCGACTGAATCGCATCAGATTGATGAGAGTCAACAACTCTAAACATCAAGGCAATTTGTCCCTATGACACAACTTCCAGCTGCCGAAACCCGGGATCGAACCAGGGACATTTAGATCTTCAGTCTAACGCTCTCCCAACTGAGCTATTTCGGCACATAGGTTGCCTGGAGTGGTGCTCAGAGGAAATACAAAGCAGCTGGAAAAAATTGCCGGAAATTTCAGGGAAAAGCAACTTTCCATGAACCATCAAGAGGCTCTTGCACTGTCGCTTAGCATCGGACTAGCTTAGCTCCAGTTTACAATTCAACACTGAAGTCTCCATACAGGCCTCAACCTCAAGGTGAGCACATAAGGAAAGCGACTGAATCGCATCAGATTGATGAGAGTCAACAACTCTAAACATCAAGGCAATTTGTCCCTATGACACAACTTCCAGCTGCCGAAACCCGGGATCGAACCAGGGACATTTAGATCTTCAGTCTAACGCTCTCCCAACTGAGCTATTTCGGCACAAAAAAGCAGCGTGGAGTGGCGCTGAGAGGAAATACAAAGCAGCTGGAAAAAATTCCCGGAAATTTCAGGGAAAAGCAACTTTCCATGAACCATCAAGAGGCTCTTGCACTGTGGCTTAGCATCAGACTAGCTTAGCTCCAGTTTACAATTCAACAATGAAGTCTCCATACAGGCCTCAACCTCAAGGTGAGCACATAAGGAAAGCGACTGAATCGCATCAGATTGATGAGAGTCAACAACTCTAAACATCAAGGCAATTTGTCCCTATGACACAACTTCCAGCTGCCGAAACCCGGGATCGAACCAGGGACATTTAGATCTTCAGTCTAACGCTCTCCCAACTGAGCTATTTCGGCACATAGTCTGCCTGGAGTGGCGCTCAGAGAAAATACAAAGCAGCTGGAAAAAATTGCCGGAAATTTCAGGGAAAAGCAACTTTCCATGAACCATCAAGAGGCTCTTGCACTGTCGCTTAGCATCAGATTAGCTTAGCTCAAGTGTACAATTCAACACTGAAGTCTCCATACAGGCCTCAACCTCAAGGTGAGCACATAAGGAAAGCGACTGAATCGCATCAGATTGATGAGAGTCAACAACTCTAAACATCAAGGCAATTTGTCCCTATGACACAACTTCCAGCTGCCGAAACCCGGGATCGAACCAGGGACATTTAGATCTTCAGTCTAACGCTCTCCCAACTGAGCTATTTCGGCACAAAAAAGCAGCGTGGAGTGGCGCTGAGAGGAAATACAAAGCAGCTGGAAAAAATTGCCGGAAATTTGAGGGAAAAGCAACTTTCCATGAACCATCAAGAGGCTCTTGCACTGTCGCTTAGCATCAGACTAGCTTAGCTCAAGTGTACAATTCAAAACAATCCAACACTGAAGTCTCCATACAGGCCTCAACCTCAGGGTGAGCACATAAGGGAAGCGAGTGAATCGCATCAGATTGCTGTGAATGAATGAAAATTGACAGATATTTCTGGAATGTTTGCTTTCAGCTTTCCTACTTCGTTGACTAGTTATATTAACTGGTGTGTCCTGCACTTCAGGGACAACACTGAAGACTCCATACAGCACTAAACTTACTCCACCATATGCAAACAAAGAACCATTTAACAAGGTAATATGTCCCCAAAACTCAACTTCTAGCTGCCGAAACCCGGGATCGAACCAGGGACATTTAGATCTTCAGTCTAACGCTCTCCCAACTGAGCTATTTCGGCACAAAAAAGCAGCGTGGAGTGGCGCTGAGAGGAAATACAAAGCAGCTGGAAAAAATTGCCGGAAATTTCAGGGAAAAGCAACTTTCCATGAACCATCAAGAGGCTCTTGCACTGTGGCTTAGCATCAGACTAGCTTAGCTCCAGTTTACAATTCAACAATGAAGTCTCCATACAGGCCTCAACCTCAAGGTGAGCACATAAGGAAAGCGACTGAATCGCATCAGATTGATGAGAGTCAAGAACTCTAAACATCAAGGCAATATGTCCCTATGACACAACTTCCAGCTGCCGAAACCCGGGATCGAACCAGGGACATTTAGATCTTCAGTCTAACGCTCTCCCCACTGAGCTATTTCGGCACATAGTCTGCCTGGAGTGGCGCTCAGAGAAAATACAAAGCAGCTGGAAAAAATTGCCGGAAATTTGAGGGAAAAGCAACTTTCCATGAACCATCAAGAGGCTCTTGCACTGTCGCTTAGCATCAGATTAGCTTAGCTCAAGTGTACAATTCAACACTGAAGTCTCCATACAGGCCTCAACCTCAAGGTGAGCACATAAGGAAAGCGACTGAATCGCATCAGATTGATGAGAGTCAACAACTCTAAACATCAAGGCAATTTGTCCCTATGACACAACTTCCAGCTGCCGAAACCCGGGATCGAACCAGGGACATTTAGATCTTCAGTCTAACGCTCTCCCAACTGAGCTATTTCGGCACATAGTCTGCCTGGAGTGGCGCTCAGAGAAAATACAAAGCAGCTGGAAAAAATTGCCGGAAATTTGAGGGAAAAGCAACTTTCCATGAACCATCAAGAGGCTCTTGCACTGTCGCTTAGCATCAGATTAGCTTAGCTCAAGTGTACAATTCAACACTGAAGTCTCCATACAGGCCTCAACCTCAAGGTGAGCACATAAGGAAAGCGACTGAATCGCATCAGATTGATGAGAGTCAACAACTCTAAACATCAAGGCAATTTGTCCCTATGACACAACTTCCAGCTGCCGAAACCCGGGATCGAACCAGGGACATTTAGATCTTCAGTCTAACGCTCTCCCAACTGAGCTATTTCGGCACAGAAAAGCTGCCTGGAGTGGCGCTCAGAGAAAATACAAAGCAGCTGGAAAAAATTGCCGGAAATTTCAGGGAAAAGCAACTGTCCATGAACCATCAAGAGGCTCTTGCACTGTCGCTTAGCATCGGACTAGCTTAGCTCCAGTTTACAATTCAACACTGAAGTCTCCATACAGGCCTCAACCTCAAGGTGAGCACATAAGGAAAGCGACTGAATCGCATCAGATTGATGAGAGTCAACAACTCTAAACATCAAGGCAATTTGTCCCTATGACACAACTTCCAGCTGCCGAAACCCGGGATCGAACCAGGGACATTTAGATCTTCAGTCTAACGCTCTCCCAACTGAGCTATTTCGGCACAGAAAAGCTGCCTGGAGTGGCGCTCAGAGGAAATACAAAGCAGCTGGAAAAAATTGCCGGAAATTTCAGGGAAAAGCAACTGTCCATGAACCATCAAGAGGCTCTTGCACTGTCGCTTAGCATCGGACTAGCTTAGCTCCAGTTTACAATTCAACACTGAAGTCTCCATACAGGCCTCAACCTCAAGGTGAGCACATAAGGAAAGCGACTGAATCGCATCAGATTGATGAGAGTCAACAACTCTAAACATCAAGGCAATTTGTCCCTATGACACAACTTCCAGCTGCCGAAACCCGGGATCGAACCAGGGACATTTAGATCTTCAGTCTAACGCTCTCCCAACTGAGCTATTTCGGCACATAGGTTGCATGGAGTGGTGCTCAGAGGAAATACAAAGCAGCTGGAAAAAATTGCCGGAAATTTGAGGGAAAAGCAACTTTCCATGAACCATCAAGAGGCTCTTGCACTGTGGCTTAGCATCAGACTAGCTTAGCTCCAGTTTACAATTCAACAATGAAGTCTCCATACAGGCCTCAACCTCAAGGTGAGCACATAAGGAAAGCGACTGAATCGCATCAGATTGATGAGAGTCAACAACTCTAAACATCAAGGCAATTTGTCCCTATGACACAACTTCCAGCTGCCGAAACCCGGGATCGAACCAGGGACATTTAGATCTTCAGTCTAACGCTCTCCCAACTGAGCTATTTCGGCACATAGTCTGCCTGGAGTGGCGCTCAGAGAAAATACAAAGCAGCTGGAAAAAATTGCCGGAAATTTCAGGGAAAAGCAACTTTCCATGAACCATCAAGAGGCTCTTGCACTGTCGCTTAGCATCAGATTAGCTTAGCTCAAGTGTACAATTCAACACTGAAGTCTCCATACAGGCCTCAACCTCAAGGTGAGCACATAAGGAAAGCGACTGAATCGCATCAGATTGATGAGAGTCAACAACTCTAAACATCAAGGCAATTTGTCCCTATGACACAACTTCCAGCTGCCGAAACCCGGGATCGAACCAGGGACATTTAGATCTTCAGTCTAACGCTCTCCCAACTGAGCTATTTCGGCACAGAAAAGCTGCCTGGAGTGGCGCTCAGAGGAAATACAAAGCAGCTGGAAAAAATTGCCGGAAATTTCAGGGAAAAGCAACTGTCCATGAACCATCAAGAGGCTCTTGCACTGTCGCTTAGCATCGGACTAGCTTAGCTCCAGTTTACAATTCAACACTGAAGTCTCCATACAGGCCTCAACCTCAAGGTGAGCACATAAGGAAAGCGACTGAATCGCATCAGATTGATGAGAGTCAACAACTCTAAACATCAAGGCAATTTGTCCCTATGACACAACTTCCAGCTGCCGAAACCCGGGATCGAACCAGGGACATTTAGATCTTCAGTCTAACGCTCTCCCCACTGAGCTATTTCGGCACATAGTCTGCCTGGAGTGGCGCTCAGAGAAAATACAAAGCAGCTGGAAAAAATTGCCGGAAATTTCAGGGAAAAGCAACTTTCCATGAACCATCAAGAGGCTCTTGCACTGTCGCTTAGCATCAGATTAGCTTAGCTCAAGTGTACAATTCAACACTGAAGTCTCCATACAGGCCTCAACCTCAAGGTGAGCACATAAGGAAAGCGACTGAATCGCATCAGATTGATGAGAGTCAACAACTCTAAACATCAAGGCAATTTGTCCCTATGACACAACTTCCAGCTGCCGAAACCCGGGATCGAACCAGGGACATTTAGATCTTCAGTCTAACGCTCTCCCAACTGAGCTATTTCGGCACATAGTCTGCCTGGAGTGGCGCTCAGAGAAAATACAAAGCAGCTGGAAAAAATTGCCGGAAATTTGAGGGAAAAGCAACTTTCCATGAACCATCAAGAGGCTCTTGCACTGTCGCTTAGCATCAGACTAGCTTAGCTCAAGTGTACAATTCAAAACAATCCAACACTGAAGTCTCCATACAGGCCTCAACCTCAGGGTGAGCACATAAGGGAAGCGAGTGAATCGCATCAGATTGCTGTGAATGAATGAAAATTGACAGATATTTCTGGAATGTTTGCTTTCAGCTTTCCTACTTCGTTGACTAGTTATATTAACTGGTGTGTCCTGCACTTCAGGGACAACACTGAAGACTCCATACAGCACTAAACTTACTCCACCATATGCAAACAAAGGACCATTTAACAAGGTAATATGTCCCCAAAACTCAACTTCCAGCTGCCGAAACCCGGGATCGAACCAGGGACATTTAGATCTTCAGTCTAACGCTCTCCCAACTGAGCTATTTCGGCACATAGGTTGCATGGAGTGGTGCTCAGAGGAAATACAAAGCAGCTGGAAAAAATTGCCGGAAATTTGAGGGAAAAGCAACTTTCCATGAACCATCAAGAGGCTCTTGCACTGTGGCTTAGCATCAGACTAGCTTAGCTCCAGTTTACAATTCAACAATGAAGTCTCCATACAGGCCTCAACCTCAAGGTGAGCACATAAGGAAAGCGACTGAATCGCATCAGATTGATGAGAGTCAAGAACTCTAAACATCAAGGCAATTTGTCCCTATGACACAACTTCCAGCTGCCGAAACCCGGGATCGAACCAGGGACATTTAGATCTTCAGTCTAACGCTCTCCCAACTGAGCTATTTCGGCACATAGTCTGCCTGGAGTGGCGCTCAGAGAAAATACAAAGCAGCTGGAAAAAATTGCCGGAAATTTCAGGGAAAAGCAACTTTCCATGAACCATCAAGAGGCTCTTGCACTGTCGCTTAGCATCAGATTAGCTTAGCTCAAGTGTACAATTCAACACTGAAGTCTCCATACAGGCCTCAACCTCAAGGTGAGCACATAAGGAAAGCGACTGAATCGCATCAGATTGATGAGAGTCAACAACTCTAAACATCAAGGCAATTTGTCCCTATGACACAACTTCCAGCTGCCGAAACCCGGGATCGAACCAGGGACATTTAGATCTTCAGTCTAACGCTCTCCCAACTGAGCTATTTCGGCACAGAAAAGCTGCCTGGAGTGGCGCTCAGAGGAAATACAAAGCAGCTGGAAAAAATTGCCGGAAATTTCAGGGAAAAGCAACTGTCCATGAACCATCAAGAGGCTCTTGCACTGTCGCTTAGCATCGGACTAGCTTAGCTCCAGTTTACAATTCAACACTGAAGTCTCCATACAGGCCTCAACCTCAAGGTGAGCACATAAGGAAAGCGACTGAATCGCATCAGATTGATGAGAGTCAACAACTCTAAACATCAAGGCAATTTGTCCCTATGACACAACTTCCAGCTGCCGAAACCCGGGATCGAACCAGGGACATTTAGATCTTCAGTCTAACGCTCTCCCAACTGAGCTATTTCGGCACAGAAAAGCTGCCTGGAGTGGCGCTCAGAGAAAATACAAAGCAGCTGGAAAAAATTGCCGGAAATTTCAGGGAAAAGCAACTTTCCATGAACCATCAAGAGGCTCTTGCACTGTTGCTTAGCATCAGATTAGCTTAGCTCAAGTGTACAATTCAACACTGAAGTCTCCATACAGGCCTCAACCTCAAGGTGAGCACATAAGGAAAGCGACTGAATCGCATCAGATTGATGAGAGTCAACAACTCTAAACATCAAGGCAATTTGTCCCTATGACACAACTTCCAGCTGCCGAAACCCGGGATCGAACCAGGGACATTTAGATCTTCAGTCTAACGCTCTCCCAACTGAGCTATTTCGGCACAAAAAAGCAGCATGGAGTGGCGCTGAGAGGAAATACAAAGCAGCTGGAAAAAATTGCCGGAAATTTGAGGGAAAAGCAACTTTCCATGAACCATCAAGAGGCTCTTGCACTGTCGCTTAGCATCAGACTAGCTTAGCTCAAGTGTACAATTCAAAACAATCCAACACTGAAGTCTCCATACAGGCCTCAACCTCAGGGTGAGCACATAAGGGAAGCGAGTGAATCGCATCAGATTGCTGTGAATGAATGAAAATTGACAGATATTTCTGGAATGTTTGCTTTCAGCTTTCCTACTTCGTTGACTAGTTATATTAACTGGTGTGTCCTGCACTTCAGGGACAACACTGAAGACTCCATACAGCACTAAACTTACTCCACCATATGCAAACAAAGGACCATTTAACAAGGTAATATGTCCCCAAAACTCAACTTCCAGCTGCCGAAACCCGGGATCGAACCAGGGACATTTAGATCTTCAGTCTAACGCTCTCCCAACTGAGCTATTTCGGCACATAGGTTGCATGGAGTGGTGCTCAGAGGAAATACAAAGCAGCTGGAAAAAATTGCCGGAAATTTGAGGGAATAGCAACTTTCCATGAACCATCAAGAGGCTCTTGCACTGTGGCTTAGCATCAGACTAGCTTAGCTCCAGTTAACAATTCAACAATGAAGTCTCCATACAGGCCTCAACCTCAAGGTGAGCACATAAGGAAAGCGACTGAATCGCATCAGATTGATGAGAGTCAACAACTCTAAACATCAAGGCAATTTGTCCCTATGACACAACTTCCAGCTGCCGAAACCCGGGATCGAACCAGGGACATTTAGATCTTCAGTCTAACGCTCTCCCAACTGAGCTATTTCGGCACATAGTCTGCCTGGAGTGGCGCTCAGAGAAAATACAAAGCAGCTGGAAAAAATTGCCGGAAATTTCAGGGAAAAGCAACTTTCCATGAACCATCAAGAGGCTCTTGCACTGTCGCTTAGCATCAGATTAGCTTAGCTCAAGTGTACAATTCAACACTGAAGTCTCCATACAGACCTCAACCTCAAGGTGAGCACATAAGGAAAGCGACTGAATCGCATCAGATTGATGAGAGTCAACAACTCTAAACATCAAGGCAATTTGTCCCTATGACACAACTTCCAGCTGCCGAAACCCGGGATCGAACCAGGGACATTTAGATCTTCAGTCTAACGCTCTCCCAACTGAGCTATTTCGGCACAGAAAAGCTGCCTGGAGTGGCGCTCAGAGGAAATACAAAGCAGCTGGAAAAAATTGCCGGAAATTTCAGGGAAAAGCAACTGTCCATGAACCATCAAGAGGCTCTTGCACTGTCGCTTAGCATCGGACTAGCTTAGCTCCAGTTTACAATTCAACACTGAAGTCTCCATACAGGCCTCAACCTCAAGGTGAGCACATAAGGAAAGCGACTGAATCGCATCAGATTGATGAGAGTCAACAACTCTAAACATCAAGGCAATTTGTCCCTATGACACAACTTCCAGCTGCCGAAACCCGGGATCGAACCAGGGACATTTAGATCTTCAGTCTAACGCTCTCCCAACTGAGCTATTTCGGCACAGAAAAGCTGCCTGGAGTGGCGCTCAGAGGAAATACAAAGCAGCTGGAAAAAATTGCCGGAAATTTCAGGGAAAAGCAACTGTCCATGAACCATCAAGAGGCTCTTGCACTGTCGCTTAGCATCGGACTAGCTTAGCTCCAGTTTACAATTCAACACTGAAGTCTCCATACAGGCCTCAACCTCAAGGTGAGCACATAAGGAAAGCGACTGAATCGCATCAGATTGATGAGAGTCAACAACTCTAAACATCAAGGCAATTTGTCCCTATGACACAACTTCCAGCTGCCGAAACCCGGGATCGAACCAGGGACATTTAGATCTTCAGTCTAACGCTCTCCCAACTGAGCTATTTCGGCACAAAAAAGCAGCGTGGAGTGGCGCTGAGAGGAAATACAAAGCAGCTGGAAAAAATTGCCGGAAATTTGAGGGAAAAGCAACTTTCCATGAACCATCAAGAGGCTCTTGCACTGTCGCTTAGCATCAGACTAGCTTAGCTCAAGTGTACAATTCAAAACAATCCAACACTGAAGTCTCCATACAGGCCTCAACCTCAGGGTGAGCACATAAGGGAAGCGAGTGAATCGCATCAGATTGCTGTGAATGAATGAAAATTGACAGATATTTCTGGAATGTTTGCTTTCAGCTTTCCTACTTCGTTGACTAGTTATATTAACTGGTGTGTCCTGCACTTCAGGGACAACACTGAAGACTCCATACAGCACTAAACTTACTCCACCATATGCAAACAAAGGACCATTTAACAAGGTAATATGTCCCCAAAACTCAACTTCCAGCTGCCGAAACCCGGGATCGAACCAGGGACATTTAGATCTTCAGTCTAACGCTCTCCCAACTGAGCTATTTCGGCACATAGGTTGCATGGAGTGGTGCTCAGAGGAAATACAAAGCAGCTGGAAAAAATTGCCGGAAATTTGAGGGAAAAGCAACTTTCCATGAACCATCAAGAGGCTCTTGCACTGTGGCTTAGCATCAGACTAGCTTAGCTCCAGTTTACAATTCAACAATGAAGTCTCCATACAGGCCTCAACCTCAAGGTGAGCACATAAGGAAAGCGACTGAATCGCATCAGATTGATGAGAGTCAACAACTCTAAACATCAAGGCAATTTGTCCCTATGACACAACTTCCAGCTGCCGAAACCCGGGATCGAACCAGGGACATTTAGATCTTCAGTCTAACGCTCTCCCAACTGAGCTATTTCGGCACATAGTCTGCCTGGAGTGGCGCTCAGAGAAAATACAAAGCAGCTGGAAAAAATTGCCGGAAATTTCAGGGAAAAGCAACTTTCCATGAACCATCAAGAGGCTCTTGCACTGTCGCTTAGCATCAGATTAGCTTAGCTCAAGTGTACAATTCAACACTGAAGTCTCCATACAGGCCTCAACCTCAAGGTGAGCACATAAGGAAAGCGACTGAATCGCATCAGATTGATGAGAGTCAACAACTCTAAACATCAAGGCAATTTGTCCCTATGACACAACTTCCAGCTGCCGAAACCCGGGATCGAACCAGGGACATTTAGATCTTCAGTCTAACGCTCTCCCAACTGAGCTATTTCGGCACAAAAAAGCAGCGTGGAGTGGCGCTGAGAGGAAATACAAAGCAGCTGGAAAAAATTGCCGGAAATTTGAGGGAAAAGCAACTTTCCATGAACCATCAAGAGGCTCTTGCACTGTCGCTTAGCATCAGACTAGCTTAGCTCAAGTGTACAATTCAAAACAATCCAACACTGAAGTCTCCATACAGGCCTCAACCTCAGGGTGAGCACATAAGGGAAGCGAGTGAATCGCATCAGATTGCTGTGAATGAATGAAAATTGACAGATATTTCTGGAATGTTTGCTTTCAGCTTTCCTACTTCGTTGACTAGTTATATTAACTGGTGTGTCCTGCACTTCAGGGACAACACTGAAGACTCCATACAGCACTAAACTTACTCCACCATATGCAAACAAAGGACCATTTAACAAGGTAATATGTCCCCAAAACTCAACTTCCAGCTGCCGAAACCCGGGATCGAACCAGGGACATTTAGATCTTCAGTCTAACGCTCTCCCAACTGAGCTATTTCGGCACATAGGTTGCATGGAGTGGTGCTCAGAGGAAATACAAAGCAGCTGGAAAAAATTGCCGGAAATTTGAGGGAAAAGCAACTTTCCATGAACCATCAAGAGGCTCTTGCACTGTGGCTTAGCATCAGACTAGCTTAGCTCCAGTTTACAATTCAACAATGAAGTCTCCATACAGGCCTCAACCTCAAGGTGAGCACATAAGGAAAGCGACTGAATCGCATCAGATTGATGAGAGTCAACAACTCTAAACATCAAGGCAATTTGTCCCTATGACACAACTTCCAGCTGCCGAAACCCGGGATCGAAACAGGGACATTTAGATCTTCAGTCTAACGCTCTCCCAACTGAGCTATTTCGGCACAGAAAAGCTGCCTGGAGTGGCGCTCAGAGGAAATACAAAGCAGCTGGAAAAAATTGCCGGAAATTTCAGGAAAAAGCAACTTTCCATGAACCATCAAGAGGCTCTTGCACTGTCGCTTAGCATCGGACTAGCTTAGCTCCAGTTTACAATTCAACACTGAAGTCTCCATACAGGCCTCAACCTCAAGGTGAGCACATAAGGAAAGCGACTGAATCGCATCAGATTGATGAGAGTCAACAACTCTAAACATCAAGTCAATTTGTCCCTATGACACAACTTCCAGCTGCCGAAACCCGGGATCGAACCAGGGACATTTAGATCTTCAGTCTAACGCTCTCCCAACTGAGCTATTTCGGCACAAAAAAGCAGCGTGGAGTGGCGCTGAGAGGAAATACAAAGCAGCTGGAAAAAATTCCCGGAAATTTCAGGGAAAAGCAACTTTCCATGAACCATCAAGAGGCTCTTGCACTGTGGCTTAGCATCAGACTAGCTTAGCTCCAGTTTACAATTCAACAATGAAGTCTCCATACAGGCCTCAACCTCAAGGTGAGCACATAAGGAAAGCGACTGAATCGCATCAGATTGATGAGAGTCAACAACTCTAAACATCAAGGCAATTTGTCCCTATGACACAACTTCCAGCTGCCGAAACCCGGGATCGAACCAGGGACATTTAGATCTTCAGTCTAACGCTCTCCCAACTGAGCTATTTCGGCACATAGTCTGCCTGGAGTGGCGCTCAGAGAAAATACAAAGCAGCTGGAAAAAATTGCCGGAAATTTCAGGGAAAAGCAACTTTCCATGAACCATCAAGAGGCTCTTGCACTGTCGCTTAGCATCAGATTAGCTTAGCTCAAGTGTACAATTCAACACTGAAGTCTCCATACAGGCCTCAACCTCAAGGTGAGCACATAAGGAAAGCGACTGAATCGCATCAGATTGATGAGAGTCAACAACTCTAAACATCAAGGCAATTTGTCCCTATGACACAACTTCCAGCTGCCGAAACCCGGGATCGAACCAGGGACATTTAGATCTTCAGTCTAACGCTCTCCCAACTGAGCTATTTCGGCACAAAAAAGCAGCGTGGAGTGGCGCTGAGAGGAAATACAAAGCAGCTGGAAAAAATTGCCGGAAATTTGAGGGAAAAGCAACTTTCCATGAACCATCAAGAGGCTCTTGCACTGTCGCTTAGCATCAGACTAGCTTAGCTCAAGTGTACAATTCAAAACAATCCAACACTGAAGTCTCCATACAGGCCTCAACCTCAGGGTGAGCACATAAGGGAAGCGAGTGAATCGCATCAGATTGCTGTGAATGAATGAAAATTGACAGATATTTCTGGAATGTTTGCTTTCAGCTTTCCTACTTCGTTGACTAGTTATATTAACTGGTGTGTCCTGCACTTCAGGGACAACACTGAAGACTCCATACAGCACTAAACTTACTCCACCATATGCAAACAAAGGACCATTTAACAAGGTAATATGTCCCCAAAACTCAACTTCTAGCTGCCGAAACCCGGGATCGAACCAGGGACATTTAGATCTTCAGTCTAACGCTCTCCCAACTGAGCTATTTCGGCACAAAAAAGCAGCGTGGAGTGGCGCTGAGAGGAAATACAAAGCAGCTGGAAAAAATTGCCGGAAATTTCAGGGAAAAGCAACTTTCCATGAACCATCAAGAGGCTCTTGCACTGTGGCTTAGCATCGGACTAGCTTAGCTCCAGTTTACAATTCAACAATGAAGTCTCCATACAGGCCTCAACCTCAAGGTGAGCACATAAGGAAAGCGACTGAATCGCATCAGATTGATGAGAGTCAACAACTCTAAACATCAAGGCAATTTGTCCCTATGACACAACTTCCAGCTGCCGAAACCCGGGATCGAACCAGGGACATTTAGATCTTCAGTCTAACGCTCTCCCAACTGAGCTATTTCGGCACATAGTCTGCCTGGAGTGGCGCTGAGAGGAAATACAAAGCAGCTGGAAAAAATTGCCGGAAATTTCAGGGAAAAGCAACTTTCCATGAACCATCAAGAGGCTCTTGCACTGTCGCTTAGCATCGGACTAGCTTAGCTCCAGTTTACAATTCAACACTGAAGTCTCCATACAGGCCTCAACCTCAAGGTGAGCACATAAGGAAAGCGACTGAATCGCATCAGATTGATGAGAGTCAACAACTCTAAACATCAAGTCAATTTGTCCCTATGACACAACTTCCAGCTGCCGAAACCCGGGATCGAACCAGGGACATTTAGATCTTCAGTCTAACGCTCTCCCAACTGAGCTATTTCGGCACAAAAAAGCAGCGTGGAGTGGCGCTGAGAGGAAATACAAAGCAGCTGGAAAAAATTCCCGGAAATTTCAGGGAAAAGCAACTTTCCATGAACCATCAAGAGGCTCTTGCACTGTGGCTTAGCATCAGACTAGCTTAGCTCCAGTTTACAATTCAACAATGAAGTCTCCATACAGGCCTCAACCTCAAGGTGAGCACATAAGGAAAGCGACTGAATCGCATCAGATTGATGAGAGTCAACAACTCTAAACATCAAGGCAATTTGTCCCTATGACACAACTTCCAGCTGCCGAAACCCGGGATCGAACCAGGGACATTTAGATCTTCAGTCTAACGCTCTCCCAACTGAGCTATTTCGGCACATAGTCTGCCTGGAGTGGCGCTCAGAGAAAATACAAAGCAGCTGGAAAAAATTGCCGGAAATTTCAGGGAAAAGCAACTTTCCATGAACCATCAAGAGGCTCTTGCACTGTCGCTTAGCATCAGATTAGCTTAGCTCAAGTGTACAATTCAACACTGAAGTCTCCATACAGGCCTCAACCTCAAGGTGAGCACATAAGGAAAGCGACTGAATCGCATCAGATTGATGAGAGTCAACAACTCTAAACATCAAGGCAATTTGTCCCTATGACACAACTTCCAGCTGCCGAAACCCGGGATCGAACCAGGGACATTTAGATCTTCAGTCTAACGCTCTCCCAACTGAGCTATTTCGGCACAAAAAAGCAGCGTGGAGTGGCGCTGAGAGGAAATACAAAGCAGCTGGAAAAAATTGCCGGAAATTTGAGGGAAAAGCAACTTTCCATGAACCATCAAGAGGCTCTTGCACTGTCGCTTAGCATCAGACTAGCTTAGCTCAAGTGTACAATTCAAAACAATCCAACACTGAAGTCTCCATACAGGCCTCAACCTCAGGGTGAGCACATAAGGGAAGCGAGTGAATCGCATCAGATTGCTGTGAATGAATGAAAATTGACAGATATTTCTGGAATGTTTGCTTTCAGCTTTCCTACTTCGTTGACTAGTTATATTAACTGGTGTGTCCTGCACTTCAGGGACAACACTGAAGACTCCATACAGCACTAAACTTACTCCACCATATGCAAACAAAGGACCATTTAACAAGGTAATATGTCCCCAAAACTCAACTTCTAGCTGCCGAAACCCGGGATCGAACCAGGGACATTTAGATCTTCAGTCTAACGCTCTCCCAACTGAGCTATTTCGGCACAAAAAAGCAGCGTGGAGTGGCGCTGAGAGGAAATACAAAGCAGCTGGAAAAAATTGCCGGAAATTTCAGGGAAAAGCAACTTTCCATGAACCATCAAGAGGCTCTTGCACTGTGGCTTAGCATCGGACTAGCTTAGCTCCAGTTTACAATTCAACAATGAAGTCTCCATACAGGCCTCAACCTCAAGGTGAGCACATAAGGAAAGCGACTGAATCGCATCAGATTGATGAGAGTCAAGAACTCTAAACATCAAGGCAATATGTCCCCAAAACTCAACTTCCAGCTGCCGAAACCCGGGATCGAACCAGGGACATTTAGATCTTCAGTCTAACGCTCTCCCAACTGAGCTATTTCGGCACATAGGTTGCATGGAGTGGTGCTCAGAGGAAATACAAAGCAGCTGGAAAAAATTGCCGGAAATTTGAGGGAAAAGCAACTTTCCATGAACCATCAAGAGGCTCTTGCGCTGTGGCTTAGCATCAGACTAGCTTAGCTCCAGTTTACAATTCAACAATGAAGTCTCCATACAGGCCTCAACCTCAAGGTGAGCACATAAGGAAAGCGACTGAATCGCATCAGATTGATGAGAGTCAACAACTCTAAACATCAAGGCAATTTGTCCCTATGACACAACTTCCAGCTGCCGAAACCCGGGATCGAACCAGGGACATTTAGATCTTCAGTCTAACGCTCTCCCAACTGAGCTATTTCGGCACATAGTCTGCCTGGAGTGGCGCTGAGAGGAAATACAAAGCAGCTGGAAAAAATTGCCGGAAATTTCAGGGAAAAGCAACTTTCCATGAACCATCAAGAGGCTCTTGCACTGTGGCTTAGCATCAGACTAGCTTAGCTCCAGTTTACAATTCAACAATGAAGTCTCCATACAGGCCTCAACCTCAAGGTGAGCACATAAGGAAAGCGACTGAATCGCATCAGATTGATGAGAGTCAAGAACTCTAAACATCAAGGCAATTTGTCCCTATGACACAACTTCCAGCTGCCGAAACCCGGGATCGAACCAGGGACATTTAGATCTTCAGTCTAACGCTCTCCCAACTGAGCTATTTCGGCACATAGTCTGCCTGGAGTGGCGCTCAGAGAAAATACAAAGCAGCTGGAAAAAATTGCCGGAAATTTCAGGGAAAAGCAACTTTCCATGAACCATCAAGAGGCTCTTGCACTGTCGCTTAGCATCAGATTAGCTTAGCTCAAGTGTACAATTCAGCACTGAAGTCTCCATACAGGCCTCAACCTCAAGGTGAGCACATAAGGAAAGCGACTGAATCGCATCAGATTGATGAGAGTCAACAACTCTAAACATCAAGGCAATTTGTCCCTATGACACAACTTCCAGCTGCCGAAACCCGGGATCGAACCAGGGACATTTAGATCTTCAGTCTAACGCTCTCCCAACTGAGCTATTTCGGCACATAGTCTGCCTGGAGTGGCGCTCAGAGAAAATACAAAGCAGCTGGAAAAAATTGCCGGAAATTTCAGGGAAAAGCAACTTTCCATGAACCATCAAGAGGCTCTTGCACTGTCGCTTAGCATCAGATTAGCTTAGCTCAAGTGTACAATTCAACACTGAAGTCTCCATACAGGCCTCAACCTCAAGGTGAGCACATAAGGAAAGCGACTGAATCGCATCAGATTGATGAGAGTCAACAACTCTAAACATCAAGGCAATTTGTCCCTATGACACAACTTCCAGCTGCCGAAACCCGGGATCGAACCAGGGACATTTAGATCTTCAGTCTAACGCTCTCCCAACTGAGCTATTTCGGCACAAAAAAGCAGCGTGGAGTGGCGCTGAGAGGAAATACAAAGCAGCTGGAAAAAATTGCCGGAAATTTGAGGGAAAAGCAACTTTCCATGAACCATCAAGAGGCTCTTGCACTGTCGCTTAGCATCAGACTAGCTTAGCTCAAGTGTACAATTCAAAACAATCCAACACTGAAGTCTCCATACAGGCCTCAACCTCAGGGTGAGCACATAAGGGAAGCGAGTGAATCGCATCAGATTGCTGTGAATGAATGAAAATTGACAGATATTTCTGGAATGTTTGCTTTCAGCTTTCCTACTTCGTTGACTAGTTATATTAACTGGTGTGTCCTGCACTTCAGGGACAACACTGAAGACTCCATACAGCACTAAACTTACTCCACCATATGCAAACAAAGGACCATTTAACAAGGTAATATGTCCCCAAAACTCAACTTCCAGCTGCCGAAACCCGGGATCGAACCAGGGACATTTAGATCTTCAGTCTAACGCTCTCCCAACTGAGCTATTTCGGCACATAGGTTGCATGGAGTGGTGCTCAGAGGAAATACAAAGCAGCTGGAAAAAATTGCCGGAAATTTGAGGGAAAAGCAACTTTCCATGAACCATCAAGAGGCTTTTGCACTGTGGCTTAGCATCAGACTAGCTTAGCTCCAGTTTACAATTCAACAATGAAGTCTCCATACAGGCCTCAACCTCAAGGTGAGCACATAAGGAAAGCGACTGAATCGCATCAGATTGATGAGAGTCAACAACTCTAAACATCAAGGCAATTTGTCCCTATGACACAACTTCCAGCTGCCGAAACCCGGGATCGAACCAGGGACATTTAGATCTTCAGTCTAACGCTCTCCCAACTGAGCTATTTCGGCACATAGTCTGCCTGGAGTGGCGCTCAGAGAAAATACAAAGCAGCTGGAAAAAATTGCCGGAAATTTCAGGGAAAAGCAACTTTCCATGAACCATCAAGAGGCTCTTGCACTGTCGCTTAGCATCAGATTAGCTTAGCTCAAGTGTACAATTCAACACTGAAGTCTCCATACAGGCCTCAACCTCAAGGTGAGCACATAAGGAAAGCGACTGAATCGCATCAGATTGATGAGAGTCAACAACTCTAAACATCAAGGTAATTTGTCCCTATGACACAACTTCCAGCTGCCGAAACCCGGGATCGAACCAGGGACATTTAGATCTTCAGTCTAACGCTCTCCCAACTGAGCTATTTCGGCACAGAAAGGCTGCCTGGAGTGGCGCTCAGAGGAAATACAAAGCAGCAGGAAAAAATTGCCGGAAATTTCAGGAAAAAGCAACTTTCCATGAACCATCAAGAGGCTCTTGCACTGTCGCTTAGCATCAGACTAGCTTAGCTCAAGTGTACAATTCAAAACAATCCAACACTGAAGTCTCCATACAGGCCTCAACCTCAGGGTGAGCACATAAGGGAAGCGAGTGAATCGCATCAGATTGCTGTGAATGAATGAAAATTGACAGATATTTCTGGAATGTTTGCTTTCAGCTTTCCTACTTCGTTGACTAGTTATATTAACTGGTGTGTCCTGCACTTCAGGGACAACACTGAAGACTCCATACAGCACTAAACTTACTCCACCATATGCAAACAAAGGACCATTTAACAAGGTAATATGTCCCCAAAACTCAACTTCCAGCTGCCGAAACCCGGGATCGAACCAGGGACATTTAGATCTTCAGTCTAACGCTCTCCCAACTGAGCTATTTCGGCACATAGGTTGCATGGAGTGGTGCTCAGAGGAAATACAAAGCAGCTGGAAAAAATTGCCGGAAATTTGAGGGAAAAGCAACTTTCCATGAACCATCAAGAGGCTCTTGCACTGTGGCTTAGCATCAGACTAGCTTAGCTCCAGTTTACAATTCAACAATGAAGTCTCCATACAGGCCTCAACCTCAAGGTGAGCACATAAGGAAAGCGACTGAATCGCATGAGATTGATGAGAGTCAACAACTCTAAACATCAAGGCAATTTGTCCCTATGACACAACTTCCAGCTGCCGAAACCCGGGATCGAACCAGGGACATTTAGATCTTCAGTCTAACGCTCTCCCAACTGAGCTATTTCGGCACATAGTCTGCCTGGAGTGGCGCTCAGAGAAAATACAAAGCAGCTGGAAAAAATTGCCGGAAATTTCAGGGAAAAGCAACTTTCCATGAACCATCAAGAGGCTCTTGCACTGTCGCTTAGCATCAGATTAGCTTAGCTCAAGTGTACAATTCAACACTGAAGTCTCCATACAGGCCTCAACCTCAAGGTGAGCACATAAGGAAAGCGACTGAATCGCATCAGATTGATGAGAGTCAACAACTCTAAACATCAAGGCAATTTGTCCCTATGACACAACTTCCAGCTGCCGAAACCCGGGATCGAACCAGGGACATTTAGATCTTCAGTCTAACGCTCTCCCAACTGAGCTATTTCGGCACATAGTCTGCCTGGAGTGGCGCTCAGAGAAAATACAAAGCAGCTGGAAAAAATTGCCGGAAATTTCAGGGAAAAGCAACTTTCCATGAACCATCAAGAGGCTCTTGCACTGTCGCTTAGCATCAGATTAGCTTAGCTCAAGTGTACAATTCAACACTGAAGTCTCCATACAGGCCTCAACCTCAAGGTGAGCACATAAGGAAAGCGACTGAATCGCATCAGATTGATGAGAGTCAACAACTCTAAACATCAAGTCAATTTGTCCCTATGACACAACTTCCAGCTGCCGAAACCCGGGATCGAACCAGGGACATTTAGATCTTCAGTCTAACGCTCTCCCAACTGAGCTATTTCGGCACATAGTCTGCCTGGAGTGGCGCTCAGAGAAAATACAAAGCAGCTGGAAAAAATTGCCGGAAATTTCAGGGAAAAGCAACTTTCCATGAACCATCAAGAGGCTCTTGCACTGTCGCTTAGCATCAGATTAGCTTAGCTCAAGTGTACAATTCAACACTGAAGTCTCCATACAGGCCTCAACCTCAAGGTGAGCACATAAGGAAAGCGACTGAATCGCATCAGATTGATGAGAGTCAACAACTCTAAACATCAAGGCAATTTGTCCCTATGACACAACTTCCAGCTGCCGAAACCCGGGATCGAACCAGGGACATTTAGATCTTCAGTCTAACGCTCTCCCAACTGAGCTATTTCGGCACATAGTCTGCCTGGAGTGGCGCTCAGAGAAAATACAAAGCAGCTGGAAAAAATTGCCGGAAATTTGAGGGAAAAGCAACTTTCCATGAACCATCAAGAGGCTCTTGCACTGTCGCTTAGCATCAGACTAGCTTAGCTCAAGTGTACAATTCAAAACAATCCAACACTGAAGTCTCCATACAGGCCTCAACCTCAGGGTGAGCACATAAGGGAAGCGAGTGAATCGCATCAGATTGCTGTGAATGAATGAAAATTGACAGATATTTCTGGAATGTTTGCTTTCAGCTTTCCTACTTCGTTGACTAGTTATATTAACTGGTGTGTCCTGCACTTCAGGGACAACACTGAAGACTCCATACAGCACTAAACTTACTCCACCATATGCAAACAAAGGACCATTTAACAAGGTAATATGTCCCCAAAACTCAACTTCCAGCTGCCGAAACCCGGGATCGAACCAGGGACATTTAGATCTTCAGTCTAACGCTCTCCCAACTGAGCTATTTCGGCACATAGGTTGCATGGAGTGGTGCTCAGAGGAAATACAAAGCAGCTGGAAAAAATTGCCGGAAATTTCAGGGAAAAGCAACTTTCCATGAACCATCAAGAGGCTCTTGCACTGTGGCTTAGCATCAGACTAGCTTAGCTCCAGTTTACAATTCAACAATGAAGTCTCCATACAGGCCTCAACCTCAAGGTGAGCACATAAGGAAAGCGACTGAATCGCATCAGATTGATGAGAGTCAAGAACTCTAAACATCAAGGCAATTTGTCCCTATGACACAACTTCCAGCTGCCGAAACCCGGGATCGAACCAGGGACATTTAGATCTTCAGTCTAACGCTCTCCCAACTGAGCTATTTCGGCACAAAAAAGCAGCGTGGAGTGGCGCTGAGAGGAAATACAAAGCAGCTGGAAAAAATTGCCGGAAATTTGAGGGAAAAGCAACTTTCCATGAACCATCAAGAGGCTCTTGCACTGTCGCTTAGCATCAGACTAGCTTAGCTCAAGTGTACAATTCAAAACAATCCAACACTGAAGTCTCCATACAGGCCTCAACCTCAGGGTGAGCACATAAGGGAAGCGAGTGAATCGCATCAGATTGCTGTGAATGAATGAAAATTGACAGATATTTCTGGAATGTTTGCTTTCAGCTTTCCTACTTCGTTGACTAGTTATATTAACTGGTGTGTCCTGCACTTCAGGGACAACACTGAAGACTCCATACAGCACTAAACTTACTCCACCATATGCAAACAAAGGACCATTTAACAAGGTAATATGTCCCCAAAACTCAACTTCTAGCTGCCGAAACCCGGGATCGAACCAGGGACATTTAGATCTTCAGTCTAACGCTCTCCCAACTGAGCTATTTCGGCACATAGGTTGCATGGAGTGGTGCTCAGAGGAAATACAAAGCAGCTGGAAAAAATTGCCGGAAATTTGAGGGAAAAGCAACTTTCCATGAACCATCAAGAGGCTCTTGCACTGTGGCTTAGCATCAGACTAGCTTAGCTCCAGTTTACAATTCAACAATGAAGTCTCCATACAGGCCTCAACCTCAAGGTGAGCACATAAGGAAAGCGACTGAATCGCATCAGATTGATGAGAGTCAACAACTCTAAACATCAAGGCAATTTGTCCCTATGACACAACTTCCAGCTGCCGAAACCCGGGATCGAACCAGGGACATTTAGATCTTCAGTCTAACGCTCTCCCAACTGAGCTATTTCGGCACATAGTCTGCCTGGAGTGGCGCTCAGAGAAAATACAAAGCAGCTGGAAAAAATTGCCGGAAATTTCAGGGAAAAGCAACTTTCCATGAACCATCAAGAGGCTCTTGCACTGTGGCTTAGCATCAGACGAGCTTAGCTCCAGTTTACAATTCAACACTGAAGTCTCCATACAGGCCTCAACCTCAAGGTGAGCACATAAGGAAAGCGACTGAATCGCATCAGATTGATGAGAGTCAACAACTCTAAACATCAAGGCAATTTGTCCCTATGACACAACTTCCAGCTGCCGAAACCCGGGATCGAACCAGGGACATTTAGATCTTCAGTCTAACGCTCTCCCAACTGAGCTATTTCGGCACAGAAAAGCTGCCTGGAGTGGCGCTCAGAGGAAATACAAAGCAGCTGGAAAAAATTGCCGGAAATTTCAGGGAAAAGCAACTGTCCATGAACCATCAAGAGGCTCTTGCACTGTCGCTTAGCATCGGACTAGCTTAGCTCCAGTTTACAATTCAACACTGAAGTCTCCATACAGGCCTCAACCTCAAGGTGAGCACATAAGGAAAGCGACTGAATCGCATCAGATTGATGAGAGTCAACAACTCTAAACATCAAGGCAATTTGTCCCTATGACACAACTTCCAGCTGCCGAAACCCGGGATCGAACCAGGGACATTTAGATCTTCAGTCTAACGCTCTCCCAACTGAGCTATTTCGGCACAAAAAAGCAGCGTGGAGTGGCGCTGAGAGGAAATACAAAGCAGCTGGAAAAAATTGCCGGAAATTTCAGGGAAAAGCAACTTTCCATGAACCATCAAGAGGCTCTTGCACTGTCGCTTAGCATCAGACTAGCTTAGCTCAAGTGTACAATTCAAAACAATCCAACACTGAAGTCTCCATACAGGCCTCAACCTCAGGGTGAGCACATAAGGGAAGCGAGTGAATCGCATCAGATTGCTGTGAATGAATGAAAATTGACAGATATTTCTGGAATGTTTGCTTTCAGCTTTCCTACTTCGTTGACTAGTTATATTAACTGGTGTTTTTTCTGCACTTCAGGGACAACACTGAAGACTCCATACAGCACTAAACTTACTCCACCATATGCAAACAAAGGACCATTTAACAAGGTAATATGTCCCCAAAACTCAACTTCCAGCTGCCGAAACCCGGGATCGAACCAGGGACATTTAGATCTTCAGTCTAACGCTCTCCCAACTGAGCTATTTCGGCACAAAAAAGCAGCGTGGAGTGGCGCTGAGAGGAAATACAAAGCAGCTGGAAAAAATTCCCGGAAATTTCAGGGAAAAGCAACTTTCCATGAACCATCAAGAGGCTCTTGCACTGTGGCTTAGCATCAGACTAGCTTAGCTCCAGTTTACAATTCAACAATGAAGTCTCCATACAGGCCTCAACCTCAAGGTGAGCACATAAGGAAAGCGACTGAATCGCATCAGATTGATGAGAGTCAAGAACTCTAAACATCAAGGCAATTTGTCCCTATGACACAACTTCCAGCTGCCGAAACCCGGGATCGAACCAGGGACATTTAGATCTTCAGTCTAACGCTCTCCCAACTGAGCTATTTCGGCACAAAAAAGCAGCGTGGAGTGGCGCTGAGAGGAAATACAAAGCAGCTGGAAAAAATTGCCGGAAATTTGAGGGAAAAGCAACTTTCCATGAACCATCAAGAGGCTCTTGCACTGTCGCTTAGCATCAGACTAGCTTAGCTCAAGTGTACAATTCAAAACAATCCAACACTGAAGTCTCCATACAGGCCTCAACCTCAGGGTGAGCACATAAGGGAAGCGAGTGAATCGCATCAGATTGCTGTGAATGAATGAAAATTGACAGATATTTCTGGAATGTTTGCTTTCAGCTTTCCTACTTCGTTGACTAGTTATATTAACTGGTGTGTCCTGCACTTCAGGGACAACACTGAAGACTCCATACAGCACTAAACTTACTCCACCATATGCAAACAAAGGACCATTTAACAAGGTAATATGTCCCCAAAACTCAACTTCCAGCTGCCGAAACCCGGGATCGAACCAGGGACATTTAGATCTTCAGTCTAACGCTCTCCCAACTGAGCTATTTCGGCACATAGGTTGCATGGAGTGGTGCTCAGAGGAAATACAAAGCAGCTGGAAAAAATTGCCGGAAATTTGAGGGAAAAGCAACTTTCCATGAACCATCAAGAGGCTCTTGCACTGTGGCTTAGCATCAGACTAGCTTAGCTCCAGTTTACAATTCAACAATGAAGTCTCCATACAGGCCTCAACCTCAAGGTGAGCACATAAGGAAAGCGACTGAATCGCATCAGATTGATGAGAGTCAACAACTCTAAACATCAAGGCAATTTGTCCCTATGACACAACTTCCAGCTGCCGAAACCCGGGATCGAACCAGGGACATTTAGATCTTCAGTCTAACGCTCTCCGAACTGAGCTATTTCGGCACATAGTCTGCCTGGAGTGGCGCTCAGAGAAAATACAAAGCAGCTGGAAAAAATTGCCGGAAATTTCAGGGAAAAGCAACTTTCCATGAACCATCAAGAGGCTCTTGCACTGTCGCTTAGCATCAGATTAGCTTAGCTCAAGTGTACAATTCAACACTGAAGTCTCCATACAGGCCTCAACCTCAAGGTGAGCACATAAGGAAAGCGACTGAATCGCATCAGATTGATGAGAGTCAACAACTCTAAACATCAAGGCAATTTGTCCCTATGACACAACTTCCAGCTGCCGAAACCCGGGATCGAACCAGGGACATTTAGATCTTCAGTCTAATGCTCTCCCAACTGAGCTATTTCGGCACAGAAAAGCTGCCTGGAGTGGCGCTCAGAGGAAATACAAAGCAGCTGGAAAAAATTGCCGGAAATTTCAGGGAAAAGCAACTGTCCATGAACCATCAAGAGGCTCTTGCACTGTCGCTTAGCATCGGACTAGCTTAGCTCCAGTTTACAATTCAACACTGAAGGGTCCATACAGGCCTCAACCTCAAGGTGAGCACATAAGGAAAGCGACTGAATCGCATCAGATTGATGAGAGTCAACAACTCTAAACATCAAGGCAATTTGTCCCTATGACACAACTTCCAGCTGCCGAAACCCGGGATCGAACCAGGGACATTTAGATCTTCAGTCTAACGCTCTCCCAACTGAGCTATTTCGGCACAAAAAAGCAGCGTGGAGTGGCGCTGAGAGGAAATACAAAGCAGCTGGAAAAAATTGCCGGAAATTTCAGGGAAAAGCAACTTTCCATGAACCATCAAGAGGCTCTTGCACTGTCGCTTAGCATCAGACTAGCTTAGCTCAAGTGTACAATTCAAAACAATCCAACACTGAAGTCTCCATACAGGCCTCAACCTCAGGGTGAGCACATAAGGGAAGCGAGTGAATCGCATCAGATTGCTGTGAATGAATGAAAATTGACAGATATTTCTGGAATGTTTGCTTTCAGCTTTCCTACTTCGTTGACTAGTTATATTAACTGGTGTGTCCTGCACTTCAGGGACAACACTGAAGACTCCATACAGCACTAAACTTACTCCACCATATGCAAACAAAGGACCATTTAACAAGGTAATATGTCCCCAAAACTCAACTTCCAGCTGCCGAAACCCGGGATCGAACCAGGGACATTTAGATCTTCAGTCTAACGCTCTCCCAACTGAGCTATTTCGGCACATAGGTTGCATGGAGTGGTGCTCAGAGGAAATACAAAGCAGCTGGAAAAAATTGCCGGAAATTTTAGGGAAAAGCAACTTTCCATGAACCATCAAGAGGCTCTTGCACTGTGGCTTAGCATCAGACTAGCTTAGCTCCAGTTTACAATTCAACAATGAAGTCTCCATACAGGCCTCAACCTCAAGGTGAGCACATAAGGAAAGCGACTGAATCGCATCAGATTGATGAGAGTCAACAACTCTAAACATCAAGGCAATTTGTCCCTATGACACAACTTCCAGCTGCCGAAACCCGGGATCGAACCAGGGACATTTAGATCTTCAGTCTAACGCTCTCCCAACTGAGCTATTTCGGCACATAGTCTGCCTGGAGTGGCGCTCAGAGAAAATACAAAGCAGCTGGAAAAAATTGCCGGAAATTTCAGGGAAAAGCAACTTTCCATGAACCATCAAGAGGCTCTTGCACTGTCGCTTAGCATCGGACTAGCTTAGCTCCAGTTTACAATTCAACACTGAAGTCTCCATACAGGCCTCAACCTCAAGGTGAGCACATAAGGAAAGCGACTGAATCGCATCAGATTGATGAGAGTCAACAACTCTAAACATCAAGGCAATTTGTCCCTATGACACAACTTCCAGCTGCCGAAACCCGGGATCGAACCAGGGACATTTAGATCTTCAGTCTAACGCTCTCCCAACTGAGCTATTTCGGCACAAAAAAGCAGCGTGGAGTGGCGCTGAGAGGAAATACAAAGCAGCTGGAAAAAATTCCCGGAAATTTCAGGGAAAAGCAACTTTCCATGAACCATCAAGAGGCTCTTGCACTGTGGCTTAGCATCAGACTAGCTTAGCTCCAGTTTACAATTCAACAATGAAGTCTCCATACAGGCCTCAACCTCAAGGTGAGCACATAAGGAAAGCGACTGAATCGCATCAGATTGATGAGAGTCAACAACTCTAAACATCAAGGCAATTTGTCCCTATGACACAACTTCCAGCTGCCGAAACCCGGGATCGAACCAGGGACATTTAGATCTTCAGTCTAACGCTCTCCCAACTGAGCTATTTCGGCACATAGGCTGCCTGGAGTGGCGCTCAGAGGAAATACAAAGCAGCTGGAAAAAATTGCCGGAAATTTCAGGGAAAAGCAACTTTCCATGAACCATCAAGAGGCTCTTGCACTGTCGCTTAGCATCAGACTAGCTTAGCTCAAGTGTACAATTCAAAACAATCCAACACTGAAGTCTCCATACAGGCCTCAACCTCAGGGTGAGCACATAAGGGAAGCGAGTGAATCGCATCAGATTGCTGTGAATGAATGAAAATTGACAGATATTTCTGGAATGTTTGCTTTCAGCTTTCTTACTTCGTTGACTAGTTATATTAACTGGTGTGTTCTGCACTTCAGGGACAACACTGAAGACTCCATACAGCACTAAACTTACTCCACCATATGCAAACAAAGGACCATTTAACAAGGCAATATGTCCCCAAAACTCAACTTCCAGCTGCCGAAACCCGGGATCGAACCAGGGACATTTAGATCTTCAGTCTAACGCTCTCCCAACTGAGCTATTTCGGCACATAGGTTGCCTGGAGTGGTGCTCAGAGGAAATACAAAGCAGCTGGAAAAAATTGCCGGAAATTTCAGGGAAAAGCAACTTTCCATGAACCATCAAGAGGCTCTTGCACTGTGGCTTAGCATCAGACTAGCTTAGCTCCAGTTTACAATTCAACAATGAAGTCTCCATACAGGCCTCAACCTCAAGGTGAGCACATAAGGAAAGCGACTGAATCGCATCAGATTGATGAGAGTCAACAACTCTAAACATCAAGGCAATTTGTCCCTATGACACAACTTCCAGCTGCCGAAACCCGGGATCGAAACAGGGACATTTAGATCTTCAGTCTAACGCTCTCCCAACTGAGCTATTTCGGCACATAGGCTGCCTGGAGTGGCGCTCAGAGAAAATACAAAGCAGCTGGAAAAAATTGCCGGAAATTTCAGGGAAAAGCAACTTTCCATGAACCATCAAGAGGCTCTTGCACTGTCGCTTAGCATCAGACTAGCTTAGCTCAAGTGTACAATTCAAAACAATCCAACACTGAAGTCTCCATACAGGCCTCAACCTCAGGTTGAGCACATAAGGGAAGCGAGTGAATCGCATCAGATTGCTGTGAATGAATGAAAATTGACAGATATTTCTGGAATGTTTGCTTTCAGCTTTCCTACTTCGTTGACTAGTTATATTAACTGGTGTGTTCTGCACTTCAGGGACAACACTGAAGACTCCATACAGCACTAAACTTACTCCACCATATGCAAACAAAGGACCATTTAACAAGGCAATATGTCACCAAAACTCAACTTCCAGCTGCCGAAACCTGGGATCGAACCAGGGACATTTAGATCTTCAGTCTAACGCTCTCCCAACTGAGCTATTTCGGCACATAGGTTTCCTGGAGTGGTGCTCAGAGGAAATACAAAGCAGCTGGAAAAAATTGCCGTAAATTTCAGGGAAAAGCAACTTTCCATGAACCATCAAGAGGCTCTTGCACTGTGGCTTAGCATCAGACGAGCTTAGCTCCAGTTTACAATTCAACAATGAAGTCTCCATACAGGCCTCAACCTCAAGGTGAGCACATAAGGAAAGCGACTGAATCGCATCAGATTGATGAGAGTCAACAACTCTAAACATCAAGGCAATTTGTCCCTATGACACAACTTCCAGCTGCCGAAACCCGGGATCGAACCAGGGACATTTAGATCTTCAGTCTAACGCTCTCCCAACTGAGCTATTTCGGCACATAGTCTGCCTGGAGTGGCGCTCAGAGAAAATACAAAGCAGCTGGAAAAAATTGCCGGAAATTTCAGGGAAAAGCAACTTTCCATGAACCATCAAGAGGCTCTTGCACTGTCGCTTAGCATCAGACTAGCTTAGCTCAAGTGTACAATTCAAAACAATCCAACACTGAAGTCTCCATACAGGCCTCAACCTCAGGGTGAGCACATAAGGGAAGCGAGTGAATCGCATCAGATTGCTGTGAATGAATGAAAATTGACAGATATTTCTGGAATGTTTGCTTTCAGCTTTCCTACTTCGTTGACTAGTTATATTAACTGGTGTTTTTTCTGCACTTCAGGGACAACACTGAAGACTCCATACAGCACTAAACTTACTCCACCATATGCAAACAAAGGACCATTTAACAAGGTAATATGTCCCCAAAACTCAACTTCCAGCTGCCGAAACCCGGGATCGAACCAGGGACATTTAGATCTTCAGTCTAACGCTCTCCCAACTGAGCTATTTCGGCACATAGGTTGCATGGAGTGGTGCTCAGAGGAAATACAAAGCAGCTGGAAAAAATTGCCGGAAATTTCAGGGAAAAGCAACTTTCCATGAACCATCAAGAGGCTCTTGCACTGTGGCTTAGCATCAGACTAGCTTAGCTCCAGTTTACAATTCAACAATGAAGTCTCCATACAGGCCTCAACCTCAAGGTGAGCACATAAGGAAAGCGACTGAATCGCATCAGATTGATGAGAGTCAACAACTCTAAACATCAAGGCAATTTGTCCCTATGACACAACTTCCAGCTGCCGAAACCCGGGATCAAACCAGGGACATTTAGATCTTCAGTCTAACGCTCTCCCAACTGAGCTATTTCGGCACATAGTCTGCCTGGAGTGGCGCTCAGAGAAAATACAAAGCAGCTGGAAAAAATTGCCGGAAATTTCAGGGAAAAGCAACTTTCCATGAACCATCAAGAGGCTCTTGCACTGTCGCTTAGCATCAGATTAGCTTAGCTCAAGTGTACAATTCAACACTGAAGTCTCCATACAGGCCTCAACCTCAAGGTGAGCACATAAGGAAAGCGACTGAATCGCATCAGATTGATGAGAGTCAACAACTCTAAACATCAACGCAATTTGTCCCTATGACACAACTTCCAGCTGCCGAAACCCGGGATCGAACCAGGGACATTTAGATCTTCAGTCTAACGCTCTCCCAACTGAGCTATTTCGGCACAGAAAAGCTGCCTGGAGTGGCGCTCAGAGGAAATACAAAGCAGCTGGAAAAAATTGCCGGAAATTTCAGGGAAAAGCAACTTTCCATGAACCATCAAGAGGCTCTTGCACTGTCGCTTAGCATCGGACTAGCTTAGCTCCAGTTTACAATTCAACACTGAAGTCTCCATACAGGCCTCAACCTCAAGGTGAGCACATAAGGAAAGCGACTGAATCGCATCAGATTGATGAGAGTCAACAACTCTAAACATCAAGGCAATTTGTCCCTATGACACAACTTCCAGCTGCCGAAACCCGGGATCGAACCAGGGACATTTAGATCTTCAGTCTAACGCTCTCCCAACTGAGCTATTTCGGCACAGAAAAGCTGCTTGGAGTGGCGCTCAGAGGAAATACAAAGCAGCTGGAAAAAATTGCCGGAAATTTCAGGAAAAAGCAACTTTCCATGAACCATCAAGAGGCTCTTGCACTGTCGCTTAGCATCGGACTAGCTTAGCTCCAGTTTACAATTCAACACTGAAGTCTCCATACAGGCCTCAACCTCAAGGTGAGCACATAAGGAAAGCGACTGAATCGCATCAGATTGATGAGAGTCAACAACTCTAAACATCAAGGCATTTTGTCCCTATGACACAACTTCCAGCTGCCGAAACCCGGGATCGAACCAGGGACATTTAGATCTTCAGTCTAACGCTCTCCCAACTGAGCTATTTCGGCACAAAAAAGCAGCGTGGAGTGGCGCTGAGAGGAAATACAAAGCAGCTGGAAAAAATTGCCGGAAATTTGAGGGAAAAGCAACTTTCCATGAACCATCAAGAGGCTCTTGCACTGTCGCTTAGCATCAGACTAGCTTAGCTCAAGTGTACAATTCAAAACAATCCAACACTGAAGTCTCCATACAGGCCTCAACCTCAGGGTGAGCACATAAGGGAAGCGAGTGAATCGCATCAGATTGCTGTGAATGAATGAAAATTGACAGATATTTCTGGAATGTTTGCTTTCAGCTTTCCTACTTCGTTGACTAGTTATATTAATTGGTGTGTCCTGCACTTCAGGGACAACACTGAAGACTCCATACAGCACTAAACTTACTCCACCATATGCAAACAAAGGACCATTTAACAAGGTAATATGTCCCCAAAACTCAACTTCCAGCTGCCGAAACACGGGATCGAACAAGGGACATTTAGATCTTCAGTCTAACGCTCTCCCAACTGAGCTATTTAGGCACAGAAAAGCTGCCTGGAGTGGCGCTCAGAGGAAATACAAAGCAGCTGGAAAAAATTGCCGGAAATTTCAGGGAAAAGCAACTTTCCATGAACCATCAAGAGGCTCTTGCACTGTCGCTTAGCATCGGACTAGCTTAGCTCCAGTTTACAATTCAACACTGAAGTCTCCATACAGGCCTCAACCTCAAGGTGAGCACATAAGGAAAGCCACTGAATCGCATCAGATTGATGAGAGTCAACAACTCTAAACATCAAGGCAATTTGTCCCTATGACACAACTTCCAGCTGCCGAAACCCGGGATCGAACCACGGACATTTAGATCTTCAGTCTAACACTCTCCCAACTGAGCTATTTCGGCACAAAAAAGCAGCGTGGAGTGGCGCTGAGAGGAAATACAAAGCAGCTGGAAAAAATTGCCGGAAATTTGAGGGAAAAGCAACTTTCCATGAACCATCAAGAGGCTCTTGCACTGTCGCTTAGCATCAGACTAGCTTAGCTCAAGTGTACAATTCAAAACAATCCAACACTGAAGTCTCCATACAGGCCTCAACCTCAGGGTGAGCACATAAGGGAAGCGAGTGAATCGCATCAGATTGCTGTGAATGAATGAAAATTGACAGATATTTCTGGAATGTTTGCTTTCAGCTTTCCTACTTCGTTGACTAGTTATATTAACTGGTGTGTCCTGCACTTCAGGGACAACACTGAAGACTCCATACAGCACTAAACTTACTCCACCATATGCAAACAAAGGACCATTTAACAAGGTAATATGTCCCCAAAACTCAACTTCCAGCTGCCGAAACCCGGGATCGAACCAGGGACATTTAGATCTTCAGTCTAACGCTCTCCCAACTGAGCTATTTCGGCACATAGGTTGCCTGGAGTGGTGCTCAGAGGAAATACAAAGCAGCTGGAAAAAATTGCCGGAAATTTCAGGGAAAAGCAACTGTCCATGAACCATCAAGAGGCTCTTGCACTGTGGCTTAGCATCAGACTAGCTTAGCTCCAGTTTACAATTCAACAATGAAGTTTCCATACAGGCCTCAACCTCAAGGTGAGCACATAAGGAAAGCGACTGAATCGCATCAGATTGATGAGAGTCAACAACTCTAAACATCAAGGCAATTTGTCCCTATGACACAACTTCCAGCTGCCGAAACCCGGGATCGAAACAGGGACATTTAGATCTTCAGTCTAACGCTCTCCCAACTGAGCTATTTCGGCACATAGGCTGCCTGGAGTGGCGCTCAGAGAAAATACAAAGCAGCTGGAAAAAATTGCCGGAAATTTCAGGGAAAAGCAACTTTCCATGAACCATCAAGAGGCTCTTGCACTGTCGCTTAGCATCAGACTAGCTTAGCTCAAGTGTACAATTCAAAACAATCCAACACTGAAGTCTCCATACAGGCCTCAACCTCAGGTTGAGCACATAAGGGAAGCGAGTGAATCGCATCAGATTGCTGTGAATGAATGAAAATTGACAGATATTTCTGGAATGTTTGCTTTCAGCTTTCCTACTTCGTTGACTAGTTATATTAACTGGTGTGTTCTGCACTTCAGGGACAACACTGAAGACTCCATACAGCACTAAACTTACTCCACCATATGCAAACAAAGGACCATTTAACAAGGCAATATGTCACCAAAACTCAACTTCCAGCTGCCGAAACCCGGGATCGAACCAGGGAAATTTAGATCTTCAGTCTAACGCTCTCCCAACTGAGCTATTTCGGCACATAGGTTTCCTGGAGTGGTGCTCAGAGGAAATACAAAGCAGCTGGAAAAAATTGCCGTAAATTTCAGGGAAAAGCAACTTTCCATGAACCATCAAGAGGCTCTTGCACTGTGGCTTAGCATCAGACGAGCTTAGCTCCAGTTTACAATTCAACAATGAAGTCTCCATACAGGCCTCAACCTCAAGGTGAGCACATAAGGAAAGCGACTGAATCGCATCAGATTGATGAGAGTCAACAACTCTAAACATCAAGGCAATTTGTCCCTATGACACAACTTCCAGCTGCCGAAACCCGGGATCGAACCAGGGACATTTAGATCTTCAGTCTAACGCTCTCCCAACTGAGCCATTTCGGCACAAAAAAGCAGCGTGGAGTGGCGCTGAGAGGAAATACAAAGCAGCTGGAAAAAATTGCCGGAAATTTGAGGGAAAAGCAACTTTCCATGAACCATCAAGAGGCTCTTGCACTGTGGCTTAGCATCAGACTAGCTTAGCTCCAGTTTACAATTCAACAATGAAGTCTCCATACAGGCCTCAACCTCAAGGTGAGCACATAAGGAAAGCGACTGAATCGCATCAGATTGATGAGAGTCAACAACTCTAAACATCAAGGCAATTTGTCCCTATGACACAACTTCCAGCTGCCGAAACCCGGGATCAAACCAGGGACATTTAGATCTTCAGTCTAACGCTCTCCCAACTGAGCTATTTCGGCACATAGTCTGCCTGGAGTGGCGCTCAGAGAAAATACAAAGCAGCTGGAAAAAATTGCCGGAAATTTCAGGGAAAAGCAACTTTCCATGAACCATCAAGAGGCTCTTGCACTGTCGCTTAGCATCAGATTAGCTTAGCTCAAGTGTACAATTCAACACTGAAGTCTCCATACAGGCCTCAACCTCAAGGTGAGCACATAAGGAAAGCGACTGAATCGCATCAGATTGATGAGAGTCAACAACTCTAAACATCAACGCAATTTGTCCCTATGACACAACTTCCAGCTGCCGAAACCCGGGATCGAACCAGGGACATTTAGATCTTCAGTCTAACGCTCTCCCAACTGAGCTATTTCGGCACAGAAAAGCTGCCTGGAGTGGCGCTCAGAGGAAATACAAAGCAGCTGGAAAAAATTGCCGGAAATTTCAGGGAAAAGCAACTTTCCATGAACCATCAAGAGGCTCTTGCACTGTCGCTTAGCATCGGACTAGCTTAGCTCCAGTTTACAATTCAACACTGAAGTCTCCATACAGGCCTCAACCTCAAGGTGAGCACATAAGGAAAGCGACTGAATCGCATCAGATTGATGAGAGTCAACAACTCTAAACATCAAGGCAATTTGTCCCTATGACACAACTTCCAGCTGCCGAAACCCGGGATCGAACCAGGGACATTTAGATCTTCAGTCTAACGCTCTCCCAACTGAGCTATTTCGGCACAGAAAAGCTGCTTGGAGTGGCGCTCAGAGGAAATACAAAGCAGCTGGAAAAAATTGCCGGAAATTTCAGGAAAAAGCAACTTTCCATGAACCATCAAGAGGCTCTTGCACTGTCGCTTAGCATCGGACTAGCTTAGCTCCAGTTTACAATTCAACACTGAAGTCTCCATACAGGCCTCAACCTCAAGGTGAGCACATAAGGAAAGCGACTGAATCGCATCAGATTGATGAGAGTCAACAACTCTAAACATCAAGGCATTTTGTCCCTATGACACAACTTCCAGCTGCCGAAACCCGGGATCGAACCAGGGACATTTAGATCTTCAGTCTAACGCTCTCCCAACTGAGCTATTTCGGCACAAAAAAGCAGCGTGGAGTGGCGCTGAGAGGAAATACAAAGCAGCTGGAAAAAATTGCCGGAAATTTGAGGGAAAAGCAACTTTCCATGAACCATCAAGAGGCTCTTGCACTGTGGCTTAGCATCAGACGAGCTTAGCTCCAGTTTACAATTCAACAATGAAGTCTCCATACAGGCCTCAACCTCAAGGTGAGCACATAAGGAAAGCGACTGAATCGCATCAGATTGATGAGAGTCAACAACTCTAAACATCAAGGCAATTTGTCCCTATGACACAACTTCCAGCTGCCGAAACCCGGGATCGAACCAGGGACATTTAGATCTTCAGTCTAACGCTCTCCCAACTGAGCCATTTCGGCACAAAAAAGCAGCGTGGAGTGGCGCTGAGAGGAAATACAAAGCAGCTGGAAAAAATTGCCGGAAATTTGAGGGAAAAGCAACTTTCCATGAACCATCAAGAGGCTCTTGCACTGTGGCTTAGCATCAGACTAGCTTAGCTCCAGTTTACAATTCAACAATGAAGTCTCCATACAGGCCTCAACCTCAAGGTGAGCACATAAGGAAAGCGACTGAATCGCATCAGATTGATGAGAGTCAACAACTCTAAACATCAAGGCAATTTGTCCCTATGACACAACTTCCAGCTGCCGAAACCCGGGATCAAACCAGGGACATTTAGATCTTCAGTCTAACGCTCTCCCAACTGAGCTATTTCGGCACATAGTCTGCCTGGAGTGGCGCTCAGAGAAAATACAAAGCAGCTGGAAAAAATTGCCGGAAATTTCAGGGAAAAGCAACTTTCCATGAACCATCAAGAGGCTCTTGCACTGTCGCTTAGCATCAGACTAGCTTAGCTCAAGTGTACAATTCAAAACAATCCAACACTGAAGTCTCCATACAGGCCTCAACCTCAGGTTGAGCACATAAGGGAAGCGAGTGAATCGCATCAGATTGCTGTGAATGAATGAAAATTGACAGATATTTCTGGAATGTTTGCTTTCAGCTTTCCTACTTCGTTGACTAGTTATATTAACTGGTGTGTTCTGCACTTCAGGGACAACACTGAAGACTCCATACAGCACTAAACTTACTCCACCATATGCAAACAAAGGACCATTTAACAAGGCAATATGTCACCAAAACTCAACTTCCAGCTGCCGAAACCCGGGATCGAACCAGGGACATTTAGATCTTCAGTCTAACGCTCTCCCAACTGAGCTATTTCGGCACATATTTTTCCTGGAGTGGTGCTCAGAGGAAATACAAAGCAGCTGGAAAAAATTGCCGTAAATTTCAGGGAAAAGCAACTTTCCATGAACCATCAAGAGGCTCTTGCACTGTGGCTTAGCATCAGACGAGCTTAGCTCCAGTTTACAATTCAACAATGAAGTCTCCATACAGGCCTCAACCTCAAGGTGAGCACATAAGGAAAGCGACTGAATCGCATCAGATTGATGAGAGTCAACAACTCTAAACATCAAGGCAATTTGTCCCTATGACACAACTTCCAGCTGCCGAAACCCGGGATCGAACCAGGGACATTTAGATCTTCAGTCTAACGCTCTCCCAACTGAGCCATTTCGGCACAAAAAAGCAGCGTGGAGTGGCGCTGAGAGGAAATACAAAGCAGCTGGAAAAAATTGCCGGAAATTTGAGGGAAAAGCAACTTTCCATGAACCATCAAGAGGCTCTTGCACTGTGGCTTAGCATCAGACTAGCTTAGCTCCAGTTTACAATTCAACAATGAAGTCTCCATACAGGCCTCAACCTCAAGGTGAGCACATAAGGAAAGCGACTGAATCGCATCAGATTGATGAGAGTCAACAACTCTAAACATCAAGGCAATTTGTCCCTATGACACAACTTCCAGCTGCCGAAACCCGGGATCAAACCAGGGACATTTAGATCTTCAGTCTAACGCTCTCCCAACTGAGCTATTTCGGCACATAGTCTGCCTGGAGTGGCGCTCAGAGAAAATACAAAGCAGCTGGAAAAAATTGCCGGAAATTTGAGGGAAAAGCAACTTTCCATGAACCATCAAGAGGCTCTTGCACTGTCGCTTAGCATCAGATTAGCTTAGCTCAAGTGTACAATTCAACACTGAAGTCTCCATACAGGCCTCAACCTCAAGGTGAGCACATAAGGAAAGCGACTGAATCGCATCAGATTGATGAGAGTCAACAACTCTAAACATCAACGCAATTTGTCCCTATGACACAACTTCCAGCTGCCGAAACCCGGGATCGAACCAGGGACATTTAGATCTTCAGTCTAACGCTCTCCCAACTGAGCTATTTCGGCACAGAAAAGCTGCCTGGAGTGGCGCTCAGAGGAAATACAAAGCAGCTGGAAAAAATTGCCGGAAATTTCAGGAAAAAGCAACTTTCCATGAACCATCAAGAGGCTCTTGCACTGTCGCTTAGCATCGGACTAGCTTAGCTCCAGTTTACAATTCAACACTGAAGTCTCCATACAGGCCTCAACCTCAAGGTGAGCACATAAGGAAAGCGACTGAATCGCATCAGATTGATGAGAGTCAACAACTCTAAACATCAAGGCATTTTGTCCCTATGACACAACTTCCAGCTGCCGAAACCCGGGATCGAACCAGGGACATTTAGATCTTCAGTCTAACGCTCTCCCAACTGAGCTATTTCGGCACAAAAAAGCAGCGTGGAGTGGCGCTGAGAGGAAATACAAAGCAGCTGGAAAAAATTGCCGGAAATTTGAGGGAAAAGCAACTTTCCATGAACCATCAAGAGGCTCTTGCACTGTCGCTTAGCATCAGACTAGCTTAGCTCAAGTGTACAATTCAAAACAATCCAACACTGAAGTCTCCATACAGGCCTCAACCTCAGGGTGAGCACATAAGGGAAGCGAGTGAATCGCATCAGATTGCTGTGAATGAATGAAAATTGACAGATATTTCTGGAATGTTTGCTTTCAGCTTTCCTACTTCGTTGACTAGTTATATTAACTGGTGTTTTTTCTGCACTTCAGGGACAACACTGAAGACTCCATACAGCACTAAACTTATTCCACCATATGCAAACAAAGGACCATTTAACAAGGTAATATGTCCCCAAAACTCAACTTCCAGCTGCCGAAACCCGGGATCGAACCAGGGACATTTAGATCTTCAGTCTAACGCTCTCCCAACTGAGCTATTTCGGCACATAGGTTGCATGGAGTGGTGCTCAGAGGAAATACAAAGCAGCTGGAAAAAATTGCCGGAAATTTCAGGGAAAAGCAACTTTCCATGAACCATCAAGAGGCTCTTGCACTGTGGCTTAGCATCAGACTAGCTTAGCTCCAGTTTACAATTCAACAATGAAGTCTCCATACAGGCCTCAACCTCAAGGTGAGCACATAAGGAAAGCGACTGAATCGCATCAGATTGATGAGAGTCAACAACTCTAAACATCAAGGCAATTTGTCCCTATGACACAACTTCCAGCTGCCGAAACCCGGGATCAAACCAGGGACATTTAGATCTTCAGTCTAACGCTCTCCCAACTGAGCTATTTCGGCACAGAAAAGCTGCCTGGAGTGGCGCTCAGAGGAAATACAAAGCAGCTGGAAAAAATTGCCGGAAATTTCAGGGAAAAGCAACTTTCCATGAACCATCAAGAGGCTCTTGCACCGTCGCTTAGCATCGGACTAGCTTAGCTCCAGTTTACAATTCAACACTGAAGTCTCCATACAGGCCTCAACCTCAAGGTGAGCACATAAGGAAAGCGACTGAATCGCATCAGATTGATGAGAGTCAACAACTCTAAACATCAAGGCAATTTGTCCCTATGACACAACTTCCAGCTGCCGAAACCCGGGATCAAACCAGGGACATTTAGATCTTCAGTCTAACGCTCTCCCAACTGAGCTATTTCGGCACAGAAAAGCTGCTTGGAGTGGCGCTCAGAGGAAATACAAAGCAGCTGGAAAAAATTGCCGGAAATTTCAGGAAAAAGCAACTTTCCATGAACCATCAAGAGGCTCTTGCACTGTCGCTTAGCATCAGACTAGCTTAGCTCAAGTGTACAATTCAAAACAATCCAACACTGAAGTCTCCATACAGGCCTCAACCTCAGGGTGAGCACATAAGGGAAGCGAGTGAATCGCATCAGATTGCTGTGAATGAATGAAAATTGACAGATATTTCTGGAATGTTTGCTTTCAGCTTTCCTACTTCGTTGACTAGTTATATTAACTGGTGTGTCCTGCACTTCAGGGACAACACTGAAGACTCCATACAGCACTAAACTTACTCCACCATATGCAAACAAAGGACCATTTAACAAGGTAATATGTCCCCAAAACTCAACTTCCAGCTGCCGAAACACGGGATCGAACAAGGGACATTTAGATCTTCAGTCTAACGCTCTCCCAACTGAGCTATTTCGGCACAGAAAAGCTGCCTGGAGTGGCGCTCAGAGGAAATACAAAGCAGCTGGAAAAAATTGCCGGAAATTTCAGGGAAAAGCAACTTTCCATGAACCATCAAGAGGCTCTTGCACTGTCGCTTAGCATCGGACTAGCTTAGCTCCAGTTTACAATTCAACACTGAAGTCTCCATACAGGCCTCAACCTCAAGGTGAGCACATAAGGAAAGCGACTGAATCGCATCAGATTGATGAGAGTCAACAACTCTAAACATCAAGGCAATTTGTCCCTATGACACAACTTCCAGCTGCCGAAACCCGGGATCGAACCACGGACATTTAGATCTTCAGTCTAACACTCTCCCAACTGAGCTATTTCGGCACAAAAAAGCAGCGTGGAGTGGCGCTGAGAGGAAATACAAAGCAGCTGGAAAAAATTGCCGGAAATTTGAGGGAAAAGCAACTTTCCATGAACCATCAAGAGGCTCTTGCACTGTCGCTTAGCATCAGACTAGCTTAGCTCAAGTGTACAATTCAAAACAATCCAACACTGAAGTCTCCATACAGGCCTCAACCTCAGGGTGAGCACATAAGGGAAGCGAGTGAATCGCATCAGATTGCTGTGAATGAATGAAAATTGACAGATATTTCTGGAATGTTTGCTTTCAGCTTTCCTACTTCGTTGACTAGTTATATTAACTGGTGTGTCCTGCACTTCAGGGACAACACTGAAGACTCCATACAGCACTAAACTTACTCCACCATATGCAAACAAAGGACCATTTAACAAGGTAATATGTCCCCAAAACTCAACTTCCAGCTGCCGAAACCCGGGATCGAACCAGGGACATTTAGATCTTCAGTCTAACGCTCTCCCAACTGAGCTATTTCGGCAGATAGGTTGCCTGGAGTGGTGCTCAGAGGAAATACAAAGCAGCTGGAAAAAATTGCCGGAAATTTCAGGGAAAAGCAACTTTCCATGAACCATCAAGAGGCTCTTGCACTGTGGCTTAGCATCAGACGAGCTTAGCTCCAGTTTACAATTCAACAATGAAGTTTCCATACAGGCCTCAACCTCAAGGTGAGCACATAAGGAAAGCGACTGAATCGCATCAGATTGATGAGAGTCAACAACTCTAAACATCAAGGCAATTTGTCCCTATGACACAACTTCCAGCTGCCGAAACCCGGGATCGAACCAGGGACATTTAGATCTTCAGTCTAACGCTCTCCCAACTGAGCTATTTCGGCACATAGTCTGCCTGGAGTGGCGCTCAGAGAAAATACAAACCAGCTGGAAAAAATTGCCGGAAATTTCAGGGAAAAGCAACTTTCCATGAACCATCAAGAGGCTCTTGCACTGTCGCTTAGCATCAGATTAGCTTAGCTCAAGTGTACAATTCAACACTGAAGTCTCCATACAGGCCTCAACCTCAAGGTGAGCACATAAGGAAAGCGACTGAATCGCATCAGATTGATGAGAGTCAACAACTCTAAACATCAAGGCAATTTGTCCCTACGACACAACTTCCAGCTGCCGAAACCCGGGATCGAACCAGGGACATTTAGATCTTCAGTCTAACGCTCTCCCAACTGAGCTATTTCGGCACAAAAAAGCAGCGTGGAGTGGCGCTGAGAGGAAATACAAAGCAGCTGGAAAAAATTGCCGGAAATTTGAGGGAAAAGCAACTTTCCATGAACCATCAAGAGGCTCTTGCACTGTCGCTTAGCATCAGACTAGCTTAGCTCAAGTGTACAATTCAAAACAATCCAACACTGAAGTCTCCATACAGGCCTCAACCTCAGGGTGAGCACATAAGGGAAGCGAGTGAATCGCATCAGATTGCTGTGAATGAATGAAAATTGACAGATATTTCTGGAATGTTTGCTTTCAGCTTTCCTACTTCGTTGACTAGTTATATTAACTGGTGTGTCCTGCACTTCAGGGACAACACTGAAGACTCCATACAGCACTAAACTTACTCCACCATATGCAAACAAAGGACCATTTAACAAGGTAATATGTCCCCAAAACTCAACTTCCAGCTGCCGAAACCCGGGATCGAACCAGGGACATTTAGATCTTCAGTCTAACGCTCTCCCAACTGAGCTATTTCGGCACATAGGTTGCATGGAGTGGTGCTCAGAGGAAATACAAAGCAGCTGGAAAAAATTGCCGGAAATTTCAGGGAAAAGCAACTTTCCATGAACCATCAAGAGGCTCTTGCACTGTGGCTTAGCATCAGACTAGCTTAGCTCCAGTTTACAATTCAACAATGAAGTCTCCATACAGGCCTCAACCTCAAGGTGAGCACATAAGGAAAGCGACTGAATCGCATCAGATTGATGAGAGTCAACAACTCTAAACATCAAGGCAATTTGTCCCTATGACACAACTTCCAGCTGCCGAAACCCGGGATCAAACCAGGGACATTTAGATCTTCAGTCTAACGCTCTCCCAACTGAGCTATTTCGGCACATAGTCTGCCTGGAGTGGCGCTCAGAGAAAATACAAAGCAGCTGGAAAAAATTGCCGGAAATTTCAGGGAAAAGCAACTTTCCATGAACCATCAAGAGGCTCTTGCACTGTCGCTTAGCATCAGATTAGCTTAGCTCAAGTGTACAATTCAACACTGAAGTCTCCATACAGGCCTCAACCTCAAGGTGAGCACATAAGGAAAGCGACTGAATCGCATCAGATTGATGAGAGTCAACAACTCTAAACATCAACGCAATTTGTCCCTATGACACAACTTCCAGCTGCCGAAACCCGGGATCGAACCAGGGACATTTAGATCTTCAGTCTAACGCTCTCCCAACTGAGCTATTTCGGCACAAAAAAGCAGCGTGGAGTGGCGCTGAGAGGAAATACAAAGCAGCTGGAAAAAATTGCCGGAAATTTGAGGGAAAAGCAACTTTCCATGAACCATCAAGAGGCTCTTGCACTGTCGCTTAGCATCAGACTAGCTTAGCTCAAGTGTACAATTCAAAACAATCCAACACTGAAGTCTCCATACAGGCCTCAACCTCAGGGTGAGCACATAAGGGAAGCGAGTGAATCGCATCAGATTGCTGTGAATGAATGAAAATTGACAGATATTTCTGGAATGTTTGCTTTCAGCTTTCCTACTTCGTTGACTAGTTATATTAACTGGTGTGTCCTGCACTTCAGGGACAACACTGAAGACTCCATACAGCACTAAACTTACTCCACCATATGCAAACAAAGGACCATTTAACAAGGTAATATGTCCCCAAAACTCAACTTCCAGCTGCCGAAACCCGGGATCGAACCAGGGACATTTAGATCTTCAGTCTAACGCTCTCCCAACTGAGCTATTTCGGCACATAGGTTGCATGGAGTGGTGCTCAGAGGAAATACAAAGCAGCTGGAAAAAATTGCCGGAAATTTCAGGGAAAAGCAACTTTCCATGAACCATCAAGAGGCTCTTGCACTGTGGCTTAGCATCAGACTAGCTTAGCTCCAGTTTACAATTCAACAATGAAGTCTCCATACAGGCCTCAACCTCAAGGTGAGCACATAAGGAAAGCGACTGAATCGCATCAGATTGATGAGAGTCAACAACTCTAAACATCAAGGCAATTTGTCCCTATGACACAACTTCCAGCTGCCGAAACCCGGGATCAAACCAGGGACATTTAGATCTTCAGTCTAACGCTCTCCCAACTGAGCTATTTCGGCACATAGTCTGCCTGGAGTGGCGCTCAGAGAAAATACAAAGCAGCTGGAAAAAATTGCCGGAAATTTCAGGGAAAAGCAACTTTCCATGAACCATCAAGAGGCTCTTGCACTGTCGCTTAGCATCAGATTAGCTTAGCTCAAGTGTACAATTCAACACTGAAGTCTCCATACAGGCCTCAACCTCAAGGTGAGCACATAAGGAAAGCGACTGAATCGCATCAGATTGATGAGAGTCAACAACTCTAAACATCAACGCAATTTGTCCCTATGACACAACTTCCAGCTGCCGAAACCCGGGATCGAACCAGGGACATTTAGATCTTCAGTCTAACGCTCTCCCAACTGAGCTATTTCGGCACAGAAAAGCTGCCTGGAGTGGCGCTCAGAGGAAATACAAAGCAGCTGGAAAAAATTGCCGGAAATTTCAGGGAAAAGCAACTTTCCATGAACCATCAAGAGGCTCTTGCACTGTCGCTTAGCATCGGACTAGCTTAGCTCCAGTTTACAATTCAACACTGAAGTCTCCATACAGGCCTCAACCTCAAGGTGAGCACATAAGGAAAGCGACTGAATCGCATCAGATTGATGAGAGTCAACAACTCTAAACATCAAGGCAATTTGTCCCTATGACACAACTTCCAGCTGCCGAAACCCGGGATCGAACCAGGGACATTTAGATCTTCAGTCTAACGCTCTCCCAACTGAGCTATTTCGGCACAGAAAAGCTGCTTGGAGTGGCGCTCAGAGGAAATACAAAGCAGCTGGAAAAAATTGCCGGAAATTTCAGGAAAAAGCAACTTTCCATGAACCATCAAGAGGCTCTTGCACTGTCGCTTAGCATCGGACTAGCTTAGCTCCAGTTTACAATTCAACACTGAAGTCTCCATACAGGCCTCAACCTCAAGGTGAGCACATAAGGAAAGCGACTGAATCGCATCAGATTGATGAGAGTCAACAACTCTAAACATCAAGGCAATTTGTCCCTATGACACAACTTCCAGCTGCCGAAACCCGGGATCGAACCAGGGACATTTAGATCTTCAGTCTATTGCTCTCCCAACTGAGCTATTTCGGCACAAAAAAGCAGCGTGGAGTGGCGCTGAGAGGAAATACAAAGCAGCTGGAAAAAATTGCCGGAAATTTGAGGGAAAAGCAACTTTCCATGAACCATCAAGAGGCTCTTGCACTGTCGCTTAGCATCAGACTAGCTTAGCTCAAGTGTACAATTCAAAACAATCCAACACTGAAGTCTCCATACAGGCCTCAACCTCAGGGTGAGCACATAAGGGAAGCGAGTGAATCGCATCAGATTGCTGTGAATGAATGAAAATTGACAGATATTTCTGGAATGTTTGATTTCAGCTTTCCTACTTCGTTGACTAGTTATATTAACTGGTGTGTCCTGCACTTCAGGGACAACACTGAAGACTCCATACAGCACTAAACTTACTCCACCATATGCAAACAAAGGACCATTTAACAAGGTAATATGTCCCCAAAACTCAACTTCCAGCTGCCGAAACACGGGATCGAACCAGGGACATTTAGATCTTCAGTCTAACGCTCTCCCAACTGAGCTATTTCGGCACAGAAAAGCTGCCTGGAGTGGCGCTCAGAGGAAATACAAAGCAGCTGGAAAAAATTGCCGGAAATTTCAGGGAAAAGCAACTTTCCATGAACCATCAAGAGGCTCTTGCACTGTCGCTTAGCATCGGACTAGCTTAGCTCCAGTTTACAATTCAACACTGAAGTCTCCATACAGGCCTCAACCTCAAGGTGAGCACATAAGGAAAGCGACTGAATCGCATCAGATTGATGAGAGTCAACAACTCTAAACATCAAGGCAATTTGTCCCTATGACACAACTTCCAGCTGCCGAAACCCGGGATCGAACCACGGACATTTAGATCTTCAGTCTAACACTCTCCCAACTGAGCTATTTCGGCACAAAAAAGCAGCGTGGAGTGGCGCTGAGAGGAAATACAAAGCAGCTGGAAAAAATTGCCGGAAATTTGAGGGAAAAGCAACTTTCCATGAACCATCAAGAGGCTCTTGCACTGTCGCTTAGCATCAGACTAGCTTAGCTCAAGTGTACAATTCAAAACAATCCAACACTGAAGTCTCCATACAGGCCTCAACCTCAGGGTGAGCACATAAGGGAAGCGAGTGAATCGCATCAGATTGCTGTGAATGAATGAAAATTGACAGATATTTCTGGAATGTTTGCTTTCAGCTTTCCTACTTCGTTGACTAGTTATATTAACTGGTGTGTCCTGCACTTCAGGGACAACACTGAAGACTCCATACAGCACTAAACTTACTCCACCATATGCAAACAAAGGACCATTTAACAAGGTAATATGTACCCAAAACTCAACTTCCAGCTGCCGAAACCCGGGATCGAACCAGGGACATTTAGATCTTCAGTCTAACGCTCTCCCAACTGAGCTATTTCGGCACATAGGTTGCATGGAGTGGTGCTCAGAGGAAATACAAAGCAGCTGGAAAAAATTGCCGGAAATTTGAGGGAAAAGCAACTTTCCATGAACCATCAAGAGGCTCTTGCACTGTGGCTTAGCATCAGACTAGCTTAGCTCCAGTTTACAATTCAACAATGAAGTCTCCATACAGGCCTCAACCTCAAGGTGAGCACATAAGGAAAGCGACTGAATCGCATCAGATTGATGAGAGTCAACAACTCTAAACATCAAGGCAATTTGTCCCTATGACACAACTTCCAGCTGCCGAAACCCGGGATCGAACCAGGGACATTTAGATCTTCAGTCTAACGCTCTCCCAACTGAGCTATTTCGGCACATAGTCTGCCTGGAGTGGCGCTCAGAGGAAATACAAAGCAGCTGGAAAAAATTGCCGGAAATTTCAGGGAAAAGCAACTTTCCATGAACCATCAAGAGGCTCTTGCACTGTCGCTTAGCATCAGATTAGCTTAGCTCAAGTGTACAATTCAACACTGAAGTCTCCATACAGGCCTCAACCTCAAGGTGAGCACATAAGGAAAGCGACTGAATCGCATCAGATTGATGAGAGTCAACAACTCTAAACATCAACGCAATTTGTCCCTATGACACAACTTCCAGCTGCCGAAACCCGGGATCGAACCAGGGACATTTAGATCTTCAGTCTAACGCTCTCCCAACTGAGCTATTTCGGCACAAAAAAGCAGCGTGGAGTGGCGCTGAGAGGAAATACAAAGCAGCTGGAAAAAATTGCCGGAAATTTGAGGGAAAAGCAACTTTCCATGAACCATCAAGAGGCTCTTGCACTGTCGCTTAGCATCAGACTAGCTTAGCTCAAGTGTACAATTCAAAACAATCCAACACTGAAGTCTCCATACAGGCCTCAACCTCAGGGTGAGCACATAAGGGAAGCGAGTGAATCGCATCAGATTGCTGTGAATGAATGAAAATTGACAGATATTTCTGGAATGTTTGCTTTCAGCTTTCCTACTTCGTTGACTAGTTATATTAACTGGTGTGTCCTGCACTTCAGGGACAACACTGAAGACTCCATACAGCACTAAACTTACTCCACCATATGCAAACAAAGGACCATTTAACAAGGTAATATGTCCCCAAAACTCAACTTCCAGCTGCCGAAACCCGGGATCGAACCAGGGACATTTAGATCTTCAGTCTAACGCTCTCCCAACTGAGCTATTTCGGCACATAGGTTGCATGGAGTGGTGCTCAGAGGAAATACAAAGCAGCTGGAAAAAATTGCTGGAAATTTGAGGGAAAAGCAACTGTCCATGAACCATCAAGAGGCTCTTGCACTGTGGCTTAGCATCAGACTAGCTTAGCTCCAGTTTACAATTCAACAATGAAGTCTCCATACAGGCCTCAACCTCAAGGTGAGCACATAAGGAAAGCGACTGAATCGCATCAGATTGATGAGAGTCAACAACTCTAAACATCAAGGCAATTTGTCCCTATGACACAACTTCCAGCTGCCGAAACCCGGGATCGAACCAGGGACATTTAGATCTTCAGTCTAACGCTCTCCCAACTGAGCTATTTCGGCACATAGTCTGCCTGGAGTGGCGCTCAGAGGAAATACAAAGCAGCTGGAAAAAATTGCCGGAAATTTCAGGGAAAAGCAACTTTCCATGAACCATCAAGAGGCTCTTGCACTGTCGCTTAGCATCAGATTAGCTTAGCTCAAGTGTACAATTCAACACTGAAGTCTCCATACAGGCCTCAACCTCAAGGTGAGCACATAAGGAAAGCGACTGAATCGCATCAGATTGATGAGAGTCAACAACTCTAAACATCAACGCAATTTGTCCCTATGACACAACTTCCAGCTGCCGAAACCCGGGATCGAACCAGCGACATTTAGATCTTCAGTCTAACGCTCTCCCAACTGAGCTATTTCGGCACAAAAAAGCAGCGTGGAGTGGCGCTGAGAGGAAATACAAAGCAGCTGGAAAAAATTGCCGGAAATTTGAGGGAAAAGCAACTTTCCATGAACCATCAAGAGGCTCTTGCACTGTCGCTTAGCATCAGACTAGCTTAGCTCAAGTGTACAATTCAAAACAATCCAACACTGAAGTCTCCATACAGGCCTCAACCTCAGGGTGAGCACATAAGGGAAGCGAGTGAATCGCATCAGATTGCTGTGAATGAATGAAAATTGACAGATATTTCTGGAATGTTTGCTTTCAGCTTTCCTACTTCGTTGACTAGTTATATTAACTGGTGTGTCCTGCACTTCAGGGACAACACTGAAGACTCCATACAGCACTAAACTTACTCCACCATATGCAAACAAAGGACCATTTAACAAGGTAATATGTCCCCAAAACTCAACTTCCAGCTGCCGAAACCCGGGATCGAACCAGGGACATTTAGATCTTCAGTCTAACGCTCTCCCAACTGAGCTATTTCGGCACATAGGTTGCATGGAGTGGTGCTCAGAGGAAATACAAAGCAGCTGGAAAAAATTGCCGGAAATTTGAGGGAAAAGCAACTTTCCATGAACCATCAAGAGGCTCTTGCACTGTGGCTTAGCATCAGACTAGCTTAGCTCCAGTTTACAATTCAACAATGAAGTCTCCATACAGGCCTCAACCTCAAGGTGAGCACATAAGGAAAGCGACTGAATCGCATCAGATTGATGAGAGTCAACAACTCTAAACATCAAGGCAATTTGTCCCTATGACACAACTTCCAGCTGCCGAAACCCGGGATCGAACCAGGGACATTTAGATCTTCAGTCTAACGCTCTCCCAACTGAGCTATTTCGGCACAAAAAAGCAGCGTGGAGTGGGCGCTGAGAGGAAATACAAAGCAGCTGGAAAAAATTGCCGGAAATTTGAGGGAAAAGCAACTTTCCATGAACCATCAAGAGGCTCTTGCACTGTCGCTTAGCATCGGACTAGCTTAGCTCCAGTTTACAATTCAACACTGAAGTCTCCATACAGGCCTCAACCTCAAGGTGAGCGACTGAATCGCATCAGATTGATGAGAGTCAACAACTCTAGACATTAAGGCAATTTGTCCCTATGACACAACTTCCAGCTGCCGAAACCCGGGATCGAACCAGGGACATTTAGATCTTCAGTCTAACGCTCTCCCAACTGAGCTATTTCGGCACAGAAAAGCTGCCTGGAGTGGCGCTCAGAGGAAATACAAAGCAGCTGGAAAAAATTGCGGGAAATTTCAGGAAAAAGCAACTTTCCATGAACCATCAAGAGGCTCTTGCACTGTCGCTTAGCATCGGACTAGCTTAGCTCCAGTTTACAATTCAACACTGAAGTCTCCATACAGGCCTCAACCTCAAGGTGAGCACATAAGGAAAGCGACTGAATCGCATCAGATTGATGAGAGTCAACAACTCTAAACATCAAGGCAATTTGTCCCTATGACACAACTTCCAGCTGCCGAAACCCGGGATCGAACCAGGGACATTTAGATCTTCAGTCTAACGCTCTCCCAACTGAGCTATTTCGGCACAAAAAAGCAGCGTGGAGTGGGCGCTGAGAGGAAATACAAAGCAGCTGGAAAAAATTGCCGGAAATTTGAGGGAAAAGCAACTTTCCATGAACCATCAAGAGGCTCTTGCACTGTCGCTTAGCATCAGACTAGCTTAGCTCAAGTGTACAATTCAAAACAATCCAACACTGAAGTCTCCATACAGGCCTCAACCTCAGGGTGAGCACATAAGGGAAGCGAGTGAATCGCATCAGATTGCTGTGAATGAATGAAAATTGACAGATATTTCTGGAATGTTTGCTTTCAGCTTTCCTACTTCGTTGACTAGTTATATTAACTGGTGTGTCCTGCACTTCAGGGACAACACTGAAGACTCCATACAGCACTAAACTTACTCCACCATATGCAAACAAAGGACCATTTAACAAGGTAATATGTCCCCAAAACTCAACTTCCAGCTGCCGAAACCCGGGATCGAACCAGGGACATTTAGATCTTCAGTCTAACGCTCTCCCAACTGAGCTATTTCGGCACAGAAAAGCTGCCTGGAGTGGCGCTCAGAGAAAATACAAAGCAGCTGGAAAAAATTGCCGGAAATTTCAGGGAAAAGCAACTTTCCATGAACCATCAAGAGGCTCTTGCACTGTCGCTTAGCATCAGATTAGCTTAGCTCAAGTGTACAATTCAACACTGAAGTCTCCATACAGGCCTCAACCTCAAGGTGAGCACATAAGGAAAGCGACTGAATCGCATCAGATTGATGAGAGTCAACAACTCTAAACATCAAGGCAATTTGTCCCTATGACACAACTTCCAGCTGCCGAAACCCGGGATCGAACCAGGGACATTTAGATCTTCAGTCTAACGCTCTCCCAACTGAGCTATTTCGGCACAAAAAAGCAGCGTGGAGTGGCGCTGAGAGGAAATACAAAGCAGCTGGAAAAAATTGCCGGAAATTTGAGGGAAAAGCAACTTTCCATGAACCATCAAGAGGCTCTTGCACTGTCGCTTAGCATCAGACTAGCTTAGCTCAAGTGTACAATTCAAAACAATCCAACACTGAAGTCTCCATACAGGCCTCAACCTCAGGGTGAGCACATAAGGGAAGCGAGTGAATCGCATCAGATTGCTGTGAATGAATGAAAATTGACAGATATTTCTGGAATGTTTGCTTTCAGCTTTCCTACTTCGTTGACTAGTTATATTAACTGGTGTGTCCTGCACTTCAGGGACAACACTGAAGACTCCATACAGCACTAAACTTACTCCACCATATGCAAACAAAGGACCATTTAACAAGGTAATATGTCCCCAAAACTCAACTTCTAGCTGCCGAAACCCGGGATCGAACCAGGGACATTTAGATCTTCAGTCTAACGCTCTCCCAACTGAGCTATTTCGGCACAAAAAAGCAGCGTGGAGTGGCGCTGAGAGGAAATACAAAGCAGCTGGAAAAAATTGCCGGAAATTTCAGGGAAAAGCAACTTTCCATGAACCATCAAGAGGCTCTTGCACTGTGGCTTAGCATCAGACTAGCTTAGCTCCAGTTTACAATTCAACAATGAAGTCTCCATACAGGCCTCAACCTCAAGGTGAGCACATAAGGAAAGCGACTGAATCGCATCAGATTGATGAGAGTCAACAACTCTAAACATCAAGGCAATTTGTCCCTATGACACAACTTCCAGCTGCCGAAACCCGGGATCAAACCAGGGACATTTAGATCTTCAGTCTAACGCTCTCCCAACTGAGCTATTTCGGCACATAGTCTGCCTGGAGTGGCGCTCAGAGAAAATACAAAGCAGCTGGAAAAAATTGCCGGAAATTTCAGGGAAAAGCAACTTTCCATGAACCATCAAGAGGCTCTTGCACTGTCGCTTAGCATCAGATTAGCTTAGCTCAAGTGTACAATTCAACACTGAAGTCTCCATACAGGCCTCAACCTCAAGGTGAGCACATAAGGAAAGCGACTGAATCGCATCAGATTGATGAGAGTCAACAACTCTAAACATCAACGCAATTTGTCCCTATGACACAACTTCCAGCTGCCGAAACCCGGGATCGAACCAGGGACATTTAGATCTTCAGTCTAACGCTCTCCCAACTGAGCTATTTCGGCACAAAAAAGCAGCGTGGAGTGGCGCTGAGAGGAAATACAAAGCAGCTGGAAAAAATTGCCGGAAATTTGAGGGAAAAGCAACTTTCCATGAACCATCAAGAGGCTCTTGCACTGTCGCTTAGCATCAGACTAGCTTAGCTCAAGTGTACAATTCAAAACAATCCAACACTGAAGTCTCCATACAGGCCTCAACCTCAGGGTGAGCACATAAGGGAAGCGAGTGAATCGCATCAGATTGCTGTGAATGAATGAAAATTGACAGATATTTCTGGAATGTTTGCTTTCAGCTTTCCTACTTCGTTGACTAGTTATATTAACTGGTGTGTCCTGCACTTCAGGGACAACACTGAAGACTCCATACAGCACTAAACTTACTCCACCATATGCAAACAAAGGACCATTTAACAAGGTAATATGTCCCCAAAACTCAACTTCCAGCTGCCGAAACCCGGGATCGAACCAGGGACATTTAGATCTTCAGTCTAACGCTCTCCCAACTGAGCTATTTCGGCACATAGGTTGCATGGAGTGGTGCTCAGAGGAAATACAAAGCAGCTGGAAAAAATTGCCGGAAATTTCAGGGAAAAGCAACTTTCCATGAACCATCAAGAGGCTCTTGCACTGTGGCTTAGCATCAGACTAGCTTAGCTCCAGTTTACAATTCAACAATGAAGTCTCCATACAGGCCTCAACCTCAAGGTGAGCACATAAGGAAAGCGACTGAATCGCATCAGATTGATGAGAGTCAACAACTCTAAACATCAAGGCAATTTGTCCCTATGACACAACTTCCAGCTGCCGAAACCCGGGATCAAACCAGGGACATTTAGATCTTCAGTCTAACGCTCTCCCAACTGAGCTATTTCGGCACATAGTCTGCCTGGAGTGGCGCTCAGAGAAAATACAAAGCAGCTGGAAAAAATTGCCGGAAATTTCAGGGAAAAGCAACTTTCCATGAACCATCAAGAGGCTCTTGCACTGTCGCTTAGCATCAGATTAGCTTAGCTCAAGTGTACAATTCAACACTGAAGTCTCCATACAGGCCTCAACCTCAAGGTGAGCACATAAGGAAAGCGACTGAATCGCATCAGATTGATGAGAGTCAACAACTCTAAACATCAACGCAATTTGTCCCTATGACACAACTTCCAGCTGCCGAAACCCGGGATCGAACCAGGGACATTTAGATCTTCAGTCTAACGCTCTCCCAACTGAGCTATTTCGGCACAGAAAAGCTGCCTTGAGTGGCGCTCAGAGGAAATACAAAGCAGCTGGAAAAAATTGCCGGAAATTTCAGGGAAAAGCAACTTTCCATGAACCATCAAGAGGCTCTTGCACTGTCGCTTAGCATCGGACTAGCTTAGCTCCAGTTTACAATTCAACACTGAAGTCTCCATACAGGCCTCAACCTCAAGGTGAGCACATAAGGAAAGCGACTGAATCGCATCAGATTGATGAGAGTCAACAACTCTAAACATCAAGGCAATTTGTCCCTATGACACAACTTCCAGCTGCCGAAACCCGGGATCGAACCAGGGACATTTAGATCTTCAGTCTAACGCTCTCCCAACTGAGCTATTTCGGCACATAGTCTGCCTGGAGTGGCGCTCAGAGAAAATACAAAGCAGCTGGAAAAAATTGCCGGAAATTTCAGGGAAAAGCAACTTTCCATGAACCATCAAGAGGCTCTTGCACTGTCGCTTAGCATCAGATTAGCTTAGCTCAAGTGTACAATTCAACACTGAAGTCTCCATACAGGCCTCAACCTCAAGGTGAGCACATAAGGAAAGCGACTGAATCGCATCAGATTGATGAGAGTCAACAACTCTAAACATCAAGGCAATTTGTCCCTATGACACAACTTCCAGCTGCCGAAACCCGGGATCGAACCAGGGACATTTAGATCTTCAGTCTAACGCTCTCCCAACTGAGCTATTTCGGCACAAAAAAGCAGCGTGGAGTGGCGCTGAGAGGAAATACAAAGCAGCTGGAAAAAATTGCCGGAAATTTGAGGGAAAAGCAACTTTCCATGAACCATCAAGAGGCTCTTGCACTGTCGCTTAGCATCGGACTAGCTTAGCTCCAGTTTACAATTCAACACTGAAATCTCCATACAGGCCTCAACCTCAAGGTGAGCACATAAGGAAAGCGACTGAATCGCATCAGATTGCTGTGAATGAATGAAAATTGACAGATATTTCTGGAATGTTTGCTTTCAGCTTTCCTACTTCGTTGACTAGTTATATTAACTGGTGTGTTCTGCACTTCAGAGACAACACTGAAGACTCCATACAGCACTAAACTTACTCCACCATATGCAAACAAAGGACCATTTAACAAGGCAATATGTCCCCAAAACTCAACTTCCAGCTGCCGAAACCCGGGATCGAACCAGGGACATTTAGATCTTCAGTCTAACTCTCTCCCAACTGAGCTATTTCGGCACATAGGTTGCCTGGAGTGGTGCTCAGAGGAAATACAAAGCAGCTGGAAAAAATTGCCGGAAATTTCAGGGAAAAGAAACTTTCCATGAACCATCAAGAGGCTCTTGCACTGTCGCTTAGCATTGGACTAGCTTAGCTCCAGTTTACAATTCAACACTGAAGTCTCCATGCAGGCCTGAACCTCAAGGTGAGCACAGAAGGAATGCGACTGAATCGCATCAGATTGATGAGAGTCAACAACTCTAAACATCAAGGCAATTTGTCCCTATGACACAACTTCCAGCTGCCGAAACCCGGTATCGAACCAGGGACATTTAGATCTTCAGTCTAACGCTCTCCCAACTGAGCTATTTCGGCACAGAAAAGCTTCCTGGAGTGGCGCTCAGAGGAAATACAAAGCAGCTGGAAAAAATTGCCGGAAATTTCAGGGAAAAGCAACTTTCCATGAACCATCAAGAGGCTCTTGCACTGTCGCTTAGCATCGGACTAGCTTAGCTCCAGTTTACAATTCAACACTGAAGTCTCCATACAGGCCTGAACCTCAAGGTGAGCACAGAAGGAATTCGACTGAATCGCATCAGATTGATGAGAGTCAACAACTCTAAACATCAAGGCAATTTGTCCCTATGACACAACTTCCAGCTGCCGAAACCCGGGATCAAACCAGGGACATTTAGATCTTCAGTCTAACGCTCTCCCAACTGAGCTATTTCGGCACAAAAAAGCAGCGTGGAGTGGAGCTGAGAGGAAATACAAAGCAGCTGGAAAAAATTGCCGGAAATTTCAGGGAAAAGCAACTTTCCATGAACCATCAAGAGGCTCTTGCACTGTCGCTTAGCATTGGACTAGCTTAGCTCCAGTTTACAATTCAACACTGAAGTCTCCATGCAGGCCTGAACCTCAAGGTGAGCACAGAAGGAATGCGACTGAATCGCATCAGATTGATGAGAGTCAACAACTCTAAACATCAAGGCAATTTGTCCCTATGACACAACTTCCAGCTGCCGAAACCCGGTATCGAACCAGGGACATTTAGATCTTCAGTCTAACGCTCTCCCAACTGAGCTATTTCGGCACAGAAAAGCTTCCTGGAGTGGCGCTCAGAGGAAATACAAAGCAGCTGGAAAAAATTGCCGGAAATTTCAGGGAAAAGCAACTTTCCATGAACCATCAAGAGGCTCTTGCACTGTCGCTTAGCATCGGACTAGCTTAGTTCCAGTTTACAATTCAACACTGAAGTCTCCATACAGGCCTGAACCTCAAGGTGAGCACAGAAGGAATTCGACTGAATCGCATCAGATTGATGAGAGTCAACAACTCTAAACATCAAGGCAATTTGTCCCTATGACACAACTTCCAGCTGCCGAAACCCGGGATCAAACCAGGGACATTTAGATCTTCAGTCTAACGCTCTCCCAACTGAGCTATTTCGGCACAAAAAAGTAGCGTGGAGTGGCGCTGAGAGGAAATACAAAGCAGCTGGAAAAAATTGCCGGAAATTTCAGGGAAAAGCAACTTTCCATGAACCATCAAGAGGCTCTTGCACTGTCGCTTAGCATTGGACTAGCTTAGCTCCAGTTTACAATTCAACACTGAAGTCTCCATGCAGGCCTGAACCTCAAGGTGAGCACATAAGGAAAGCGACTGAATCGCATCAGATTGATGAGAGTCAACAACTCTAAACATCAAGGCAATTTGTCCCTATGACACAACTTCCAGCTGCCGAAACCCGGGATCGAACCAGGGACATTTAGATCTTCAGTCTAACGCTCTCCCAACTGAGCTATCTTGGCACATAAAAGCTGCCTGGAGTGGCGCTGAGAGGAAATACAAAGCAGCTGGAAAAAATTGCAGGAAATTTCAGGGAAAAGAAACTTTCCATGAACCATCAAGAGGCTCTTGCACTGTCGCTTAGCATTGGACTAGCTTAGCTCCAGTTTACAATTCAACACTGAAGTCTCCATACAGGCCTGAACCTCAAGGTGAGCACAGAAGGAATTCGACTGAATCGCATCAGATTGATGAGAGTCAACAACTCTAAACATCAAAGCAATTTGTCCCTATGACACAACTTCCAGGGATCGAACCAGGGACATTTAGATCTTCAGTCTAACGCTCTCCCAACTGAGCTATTTCGGCACAGAAAAGCTGCCTGGAGTGGCGCTCAGAGGAAATACAAAGCAGCTGGAAAAAATTGCCGGAAATTTCAGGGAAAAGAAACTTTCCATGAACCATCAAGAGGCTCTTGCACTGTCGCTTAGCATCAGACTAGCTTAGCTCCAGTTAACAATTCAACACTGAAGTCTACATACAGGCCTCAACCTCAAGGTGAGCACATAAGGAAAGCGACTGAATCGCATCAGATTGATGAGAGTCAACAACTCTAAACATCAAGGCAATTTGTCCCTATGACACAACTTCCAGCTGCCGAAACCCGGGATCGAACCAGGGACATTTAGATCTTCAGTCTAACGCTCTCCCAACTGAGCTATCTTGGCACAGAAAAGCTGCCTGGAGTGGCGCAGAGAGGAAATACAAAGCAGCTGGAAAAAATTGCAGGAAAAAGAAACTTTCCATGAACCATCAAGAGGCTCTTGCACTGTGACTTAGCATTGGACTAGCTTAGCTCCAGTTTACAATTCAACACTGAAGTCTCCATACAGGCCTGAACCTCAAGGTGAGAACAGAAGGTATTCGACTGAATCGCATCAGATTGATGAGAGTCAACAACTCTAAACATCAAGGCAATTTGTCCCTATGACACAACTTCCAGCTGCCGAAACCCGGGATCGAACCAGGGACATTTAGATCTTCAGTCTAACGCTCTCCCAACTGAGCTATTTCGGCACAAAAAAGCAGCGTGGAGTGGCGCTGAGAGGAAATACAAAGCAGCTGGAAAAAATTCCCGGAAATTTCAGGGAAAAGCAACTTTCCATGAACCATCAAGAGGCTCTTGCACTGTGGCTTAGCATCAGACTAGCTTAGCTCCAGTTTACAATTCAACAATGAAGTCTCCATACAGGCCTCAACCTCAAGGTGAGCACATAAGGAAAGCGACTGAATCGCATCAGATTGATGAGAGTCAACAACTCTAAACATCAAGGCAATTTGTCCCTATGACACAACTTCCAGCTGCCGAAACCCGGGATCGAACCAGGGACATTTAGATCTTCAGTCTAACGCTCTCCCAACTGAGCTATTTCGGCACATAGGCTGCCTGGAGTGGCGCTCAGAGGAAATACAAAGCAGCTGGAAAAAATTGCCGGAAATTTCAGGGAAAAGCAACTTTCCATGAACCATCAAGAGGCTCTTGCACTGTCGCTTAGCATCGGACTAGCTTAGCTCCAGTTTACAATTCAACACTGAAGTCTCCATACAGGCCTGAACCTCAAGGTGAGCACAGAAGGAATTCGACTGAATCGCATCAGATTGATGAGAGTCAACAACTCTAAACATCAAAGCAATTTGTCCCTATGACACAACTTCCAGGGATCGAACCAGGGACATTTAGATCTTCAGTCTAACGCTCTCCCAACTGAGCTATTTCGGCACAGAAAAGCTGCCTGGAGTGGCGCTCAGAGGAAATACAAAGCAGCTGGAAAAAATTGCCGGAAATTTCAGGGAAAAGAAACTTTCCATGAACCATCAAGAGGCTCTTGCACTGTCGCTTAGCATCAGACTAGCTTAGCTCCAGTTAACAATTCAACACTGAAGTCTACATACAGGCCTCAACCTCAAGGTGAGCACATAAGGAAAGCGACTGAATCGCATCAGATTGATGAGAGTCAACAACTCTAAACATCAAGGCAATTTGTCCCTATGACACAACTTCCAGCTGCCGAAACCCGGGATCGAACCAGGGACATTTAGATCTTCAGTCTAACGCTCTCCCAACTGAGCTATCTTGGCACAGAAAAGCTGCCTGGAGTGGCGCAGAGAGGAAATACAAAGCAGCTGGAAAAAATTGCAGGAAAAAGAAACTTTCCATGAACCATCAAGAGGCTCTTGCACTGTGACTTAGCATTGGACTAGCTTAGCTCCAGTTTACAATTCAACACTGAAGTCTCCATACAGGCCTGAACCTCAAGGTGAGCACAGAAGGTATTCGACTGAATCGCATCAGATTGATGAGAGTCAACAACTCTAAACATCAAGGCAATTTGTCCCTATGACACAACTTCCAGCTGCCGAAACCCAGGATCGAACCAGGGACATTTAGATCTTCAGTCTAACGCTCTCCCAACTGAGCTATTTCGGCACATAGGCTGCCTGGAGTGGCGCTCAGAGGAAATACAAAACAGCTGGAAAAAATTGCCGGAAATTTGAGGGAAAAGCAACTTTCCATGAACCATCAAGAGGCTCTTGCACTGTCGCTTAGCATCAGACTAGCTTAGCTCAAGTGTACAATTCAAAACAATCCAACACTGAAGTCTCCATACAGGCCTCAACCTCAGGGTGAGCACATAAGGGAAGCGAGTGAATCGCATCAGATTGCTGTGAATGAATGAAAATTGACAGATATTTCAGGAATGTTTGCTTTCTGCTTTCCTACTTCGTTGACTAGTTATATTAACTGGTGTGTTCTGCACTTCAGGGACAACACTGAAGACTCCATACAGCACTAAACTTACTCCACCATATGCAAACAAAGGACCATTTAACAAGGTAATATGTCCCCAAAACTCAACTTCCAGCTGCCGAAACCCGGGATCGAACCAGGGACATTTAGATCTTCAGTCTAACGCTCTCCCAACTGAGCTATTTCGGCACATAGGTTGCATGGAGTGGCGCTCAGAGGAAATACAAAACAGCTGGAAAAAATTGCCGGAAATTTCAGGGAAAAGCAACTTTCCATGAACCATCAAGAGGCTCTTGCACTGTCGCTTAGCATCGGACTAGCTTAGCTCCAGTTTACAATTCAACACTGAAGTCTCCATACAGGCCTCAACCTCAAGGTGAGCACATAAGGAAAGCGACTGAATCGCATCAGATTGATGAGAGTCAACAACTCTAAACATCAAGGCAATTTGTCCCTATGACACAACTTCCAGCTGCCGAAACCCGGGATCGAACCAGGGACATTTAGATCTTCAGTCTAACGCTCTCCCAACTGAGCTATTTCGGCACAAAAAAGCAGCGTGGAGTGGGCGCTGAGAGGAAATACAAAGCAGCTGGAAAAAATTGCCGGAAATTTCAGGGAAAAGCAACTTTCCATGAACCATCAAGAGGCTCTTGCACTGTCGCTTAGCATCGGACTAGCTTAGTTCCAGTTTACAATTCAACACTGAAGTCTCCATACAGGCCTGAACCTCAAGGTGAGCACAGAAGGAATTCGACTGAATCGCATCAGATTGATGAGAGTCAACAACTCTAAACATCAAGGCAATTTGTCCCTATGACACAACTTCCAGCTGCCGAAACCCGGGATCAAACCAGGGACATTTAGATCTTCAGTCTAACGCTCTCCCAACTGAGCTATTTCGGCACAAAAAAGTAGCGTGGAGTGGCGCTGAGAGGAAATACAAAGCAGCTGGAAAAAATTGCCGGAAATTTCAGGGAAAAGCAACTTTCCATGAACCATCAAGAGGCTCTTGCACTGTCGCTTAGCATTGGACTAGCTTAGCTCCAGTTTACAATTCAACACTGAAGTCTCCATGCAGGCCTGAACCTCAAGGTGAGCACATAAGGAAAGCGACTGAATCGCATCAGATTGATGAGAGTCAACAACTCTAAACATCAAGGCAATTTGTCCCTATGACACAACTTCCAGCTGCCGAAACCCGGGATCGAACCAGGGACATTTAGATCTTCAGTCTAACGCTCTCCCAACTGAGCTATCTTGGCACATAAAAGCTGCCTGGAGTGGCGCTGAGAGGAAATACAAAGCAGCTGGAAAAAATTGCAGGAAATTTCAGGGAAAAGAAACTTTCCATGAACCATCAAGAGGCTCTTGCACTGTCGCTTAGCATTGGACTAGCTTAGCTCCAGTTTACAATTCAACACTGAAGTCTTCATACAGGCCTGAACCTCAAGGTGAGCACAGAAGGAATTCGACTGAATCGCATCAGATTGATGAGAGTCAACAACTCTAAACATCAAAGCAATTTGTCCCTATGACACAACTTCCAGGGATCGAACCAGGGACATTTAGATCTTCAGTCTAACGCTCTCCCAACTGAGCTATTTCGGCACAGAAAAGCTGCCTGGAGTGGCGCTCAGAGGAAATACAAAGCAGCTGGAAAAAATTGCCGGAAATTTCAGGGAAAAGAAACTTTCCATGAACCATCAAGAGGCTCTTGCACTGTCGCTTAGCATCAGACTAGCTTAGCTCCAGTTAACAATTCAACACTGAAGTCTACATACAGGCCTCAACCTCAAGGTGAGCACATAAGGAAAGCGACTGAATCGCATCAGATTGATGAGAGTCAACAACTCTAAACATCAAGGCAATTTGTCCCTATGACACAACTTCCAGCTGCCGAAACCCGGGATCGAACCAGGGACATTTAGATCTTCAGTCTAACGCTCTCCCAACTGAGCTATCTTGGCACAGAAAAGCTGCCTGGAGTGGCGCAGAGAGGAAATACAAAGCAGCTGGAAAAAATTGCAGGAAAAAGAAACTTTCCATGAACCATCAAGAGGCTCTTGCACTGTGACTTAGCATTGGACTAGCTTAGCTCCAGTTTACAATTCAACACTGAAGTCTCCATACAGGCCTGAACCTCAAGGTGAGCACAGAAGGTATTCGACTGAATCGCATCAGATTGATGAGAGTCAACAACTCTAAACATCAAGGCAATTTGTCCCTATGACACAACTTCCAGCTGCCGAAACCCGGGATCGAACCAGGGACATTTAGATCTTCAGTCTAACGCTCTCCCAACTGAGCTATTTCGGCACAAAAAAGCAGCGTGGAGTGGCGCTGAGAGGAAATACAAAGCAGCTGGAAAAAATTCCCGGAAATTTCAGGGAAAAGCAACTTTCCATGAACCATCAAGAGGCTCTTGCACTGTGGCTTAGCATCAGACTAGCTTAGCTCCAGTTTACAATTCAACAATGAAGTCTCCATACAGGCCTCAACCTCAAGGTGAGCACATAAGGAAAGCGACTGAATCGCATCAGATTGATGAGAGTCAACAACTCTAAACATCAAGGCAATTTGTCCCTATGACACAACTTCCAGCTGCCGAAACCCGGGATCGAACCAGGGACATTTAGATCTTCAGTCTAACGCTCTCCCAACTGAGCTATTTCGGCACATAGGCTGCCTGGAGTGGCGCTCAGAGGAAATACAAAGCAGCTGGAAAAAATTGCCGGAAATTTCAGGGAAAAGCAACTTTCCATGAACCATCAAGAGGCTCTTGCACTGTCGCTTAGCATCGGACTAGCTTAGCTCCAGTTTACAATTCAACACTGAAGTCTCCATACAGGCCTGAACCTCAAGGTGAGCACAGAAGGAATTCGACTGAATCGCATCAGATTGATGAGAGTCAACAACTCTAAACATCAAAGCAATTTGTCCCTATGACACAACTTCCAGGGATCGAACCAGGGACATTTAGATCTTCAGTCTAACGCTCTCCCAACTGAGCTATTTCGGCACAGAAAAGCTGCCTGGAGTGGCGCTCAGAGGAAATACAAAGCAGCTGGAAAAAATTGCCGGAAATTTCAGGGAAAAGAAACTTTCCATGAACCATCAAGAGGCTCTTGCACTGTCGCTTAGCATCAGACTAGCTTAGCTCCAGTTAACAATTCAACACTGAAGTCTACATACAGGCCTCAACCTCAAGGTGAGCACATAAGGAAAGCGACTGAATCGCATCAGATTGATGAGAGTCAACAACTCTAAACATCAAGGCAATTTGTCCCTATGACACAACTTCCAGCTGCCGAAACCCGGGATCGAACCAGGGACATTTAGATCTTCAGTCTAACGCTCTCCCAACTGAGCTATCTTGGCACAGAAAAGCTGCCTGGAGTGGCGCAGAGAGGAAATACAAAGCAGCTGGAAAAAATTGCAGGAAAAAGAAACTTTCCATGAACCATCAAGAGGCTCTTGCACTGTGACTTAGCATTGGACTAGCTTAGCTCCAGTTTACAATTCAACACTGAAGTCTCCATACAGGCCTGAACCTCAAGGTGAGCACAGAAGGTATTCGACTGAATCGCATCAGATTGATGAGAGTCAACAACTCTAAACATCAAGGCAATTTGTCCCTATGACACAACTTCCAGCTGCCGAAACCCAGGATCGAACCAGGGACATTTAGATCTTCAGTCTAACGCTCTCCCAACTGAGCTATTTCGGCACATAGGCTGCCTGGAGTGGCGCTCAGAGGAAATACAAAACAGCTGGAAAAAATTGCCGGAAATTTCAGGGAAAAGAAACTTTCCATGAACCATCAAGAGGCTCTTGCACTGTCGCTTAGCATCAGACTAGCTTAGCTCAAGTGTACAATTCAAAACAATCCAACACTGAAGTCTCCATACAGGCCTCAACCTCAGGGTGAGCACATAAGGGAAGCGAGTGAATCGCATCAGATTGCTGTGAATGAATGAAAATTGACAGATATTTCAGGAATGTTTGCTTTCTGCTTTCCTACTTCGTTGACTAGTTATATTAACTGGTGTGTTCTGCACTTCAGGGACAACACTGAAGACTCCATACAGCACTAAACTTACTCCACCATATGCAAACAAAGGACCATTTAACAAGGTAATATGTCCCCAAAACTCAACTTCCAGCTGCCGAAACCCGGGATCGAACCAGGGACATTTAGATCTTCAGTCTAACGCTCTCCCAACTGAGCTATTTCGGCACATAGGTTGCATGGAGTGGCGCTCAGAGGAAATACAAAACAGCTGGAAAAAATTGCCGGAAATTTCAGGGAAAAGCAACTTTCCATGAACCATCAAGAGGCTCTTGCACTGTCGCTTAGCATCGGACTAGCTTAGCTCCAGTTTACAATTCAACACTGAAGTCTCCATACAGGCCTCAACCTCAAGGTGAGCACATAAGGAAAGCGACTGAATCGCATCAGATTGATGAGAGTCAACAACTCTAAACATCAAGGCAATTTGTCCCTATGACACAACTTCCAGCTGCCGAAACCCGGGATCGAACCAGGGACATTTAGATCTTCAGTCTAACGCTCTCCCAACTGAGCTATTTCGGCACAAAAAAGCAGCGTGGAGTGGGCGCTGAGAGGAAATACAAAGCAGCTGGAAAAAATTGCCGGAAATTTGAGGGAAAAGCAACTTTCCATGAACCATCAAGAGGCTCTTGCACTGTCGCTTAGCATCAGACTAGCTTAGCTCAAGTGTACAATTCAAAACAATCCAACACTGAAGTCTCCATACAGGCCTCAACCTCAGGGTGAGCACATAAGGGAAGCGAGTGAATCGCATCAGATTGCTGTGAATGAATGAAAATTGACAGATATTTCAGGAATGTTTGCTTTCTGCTTTCCTACTTCGTTGACTAGTTATATTAACTGGTGTGTTCTGCACTTCAGGGACAACACTGAAGACTCCATACAGCACTAAACTTACTCCACCATATGCAAACAAAGGACCATTTAACAAGGCAATATGTCCCCAAAACTCAACTTCCAGCTGCCGAAACCCAGGTTTGAACCAGGGACATTTAGATCTTCAGTCTAACGCTCTCCCAACTGAGCTATTTCGGCACATAGGCTGCCTGGAGTGGCGCTCAGAGGAAATACAAAGCAGCTGGAAAAAATTGCCAGAAATTTCAGGGAAAAGCAACTTTCCATGAACCATCAAGAGGCTCTTGCACTGTCGCTTAGAATCAGACTAGATTAGTTGTTGTTGATATGTTTTGCTCTGTATAATGTGGGTCTGGTGTGTTATGGGGGAGTGGTTGTGGCCAAACAGATGTTTGGTTTCATGGGAGGGGGTGTTACGTGTCTTGTGTTTGTGCTCTCCCTCTGATTACCCTCAGTGTCCTCTCGGGTGCCGCCCAGTTCCTGGATGCCAGCTGCCAGGTGATGGAACTCGGCTGCGTTCCATCACCTTATTTGCTTATTTGGTTAGAACTATCATACAACAGCTGTTTATGAGCTCTTGTGCATATACTTGAAATTACTGTGTGACACACAATTCCTTGTTGGGAAAAAACCTTTTGCTCACCTTTTGAGCTCTATTATTTCTGCACTGTGATATCAACTACTGTATTTACTTTAGGGTGGAGTTGTCCTTTAAGTATATGTTCATACCAGACTGAAGGTGAGCAGCCTGGGTGATGTGTATCTGTAGGACAGGTAGATGAAAGCCAGTCTTCCTACTGTGATGGAGGCCCAGAATGTAATGACCAGACAGCCAGCTGTCTTATGACCCATCAGCAGAGGAGGGGACACTGCGTAGGTGTAGACGAAGCCAGCGTAAGAACCCTGCAGCACAACAAACACAGCAAGAGGTTAGCGCAGAGCAGAGGTTTTCAAGTCTGACAATGTGGGCCAGAGAATCAGAGAAGGAGTGTAGTTTTTAACATTCAAATTGCAGCAATCGAGCGCTATTCCAACTTAATGTGCCAAATCAGCAGCCAAACTACAAAAACGACTCACCTTTTGGATTTAGAACACCACCATGCACCATTTGACCTCACACAGTGTCTATGCCTTACTCCTCTCCCTCTGCGCCCACAGCACGCCCTGCTATAGTGTTAAGTGTTTGTGTTTTTTATGTGTGTTGTGTAGGCTGGAAGTCTCACTACAATGCCATCAGTGATGAAGAGGATGGCCCCACCCACTGCATGGAGAATGAAGAAAGAAGCAGGGTGGCCCCGGAGTTTGGCAGGGTTACAGCAACCAAACAAACTCCCATGACCTAGACAGAGAGGGATACTGAGGTGGGTCTTTTCATTGGAATGTGGTGGATCACAAGCACACATATACACGCATTACCTTGACCACTGTCACCGGTGGGGCTGGGGCTGGACAGAGAGTCTCTGTCGATCAGACGTTGACTGTTGTCGGAGCAAGGCAGCAGTCTCTCGTGGTACATCAAAGCGAGCACTGCTGCTGGCACTGGGAGCTGCCAGGATACACACACACACACACACACACACGCGCGCACACACACACACACACACACACACACGCGCGCACACAAAGAGGCAAATTGTTAACCAAGTTAACAGTCAACACTTCCTGTCAGCTGATTCAAATTGTGACCCTCCCGTCATAAAAGAAGAATACACTCCGTCTTATCTCGTCCTCTGCTTGAAACAGATCCAGTTCAAACAGAAGAACGCAAAGGTTATTTTTACTGAGGTGAGAGCTTAACGCTTTATCTGAGAGGCAATATCCAGGCCAATGGCCATCTGAAAAAAATGCAAAAAAGAATAACAAAACTGAAAAATAAGACATTTTGAGTGACTCTGATTAGCAGCAGCATTGTTAAGAAATTTAATTTTAGCATTTGTTTCCATTATGGTCATTGCTACATGTAATTGTGCAAACACTGTATGGAAAATCTTGTCATGGGATGCCTAAATTGTATGATTATGTGGCTGAGTTTTGGTATTTCACGTTGGCCTCCAGGTCCAAGAAGCCATCTGTATGTGGCATTAAGATAGGCTGTGTCCCTAGTTGTAACAAACTGTAATCATCCATTAATTGCGAAACCTGCAAAACTGGACAGAGAAACCATTAGTAATTCTCAGCAAAAAAAACCTCTTCATGTCAGGATGCTGCATGTCACGAGTAATCTTTACTCTTAGTCAAATCACGCAGCTACACCTGGTTTCACATCTAGCCTGCCAACCAGCAGCTACAAGAGTAATTTACCCATTCACAGGTAATACACATTTGAGGCAAATTTATACTTATACTAGCATGCGGTGTACATATTTCTGTGTCATCAATCACATGACACATGTAATACTGACAAGAACTCACACTGATGAGAGCCATGATCCAGAAAGCGTACGACACCCGGGTGACGACTACACCATCGGTGTGCAGAGGATACTGGGAGATGTTGCCTATCGCTGCTCCGCGCCCGGCCAGGCTGCTGCGGAGGTGCTGTAGGTCTGAGGACGAGGACGAGTTGGCGGTCCAGTTGGCACCCAGGACACAGCGGTCCTCTGCCAGAAAAGGATCGGCCACCAGGGGGCTGACCAGAGCTCCCAGGCCTATGAAGAAATGCAAGGCCTGCGGGAGCGAGACGTGGACATAGACTTATGATTATACCGTCAGCTTTATTATAGTATTTGGACAGTGACACTATTTTTGTTTCTCTGGCTCTGTACACCACCACAATGGATTTGAAATAAAACAATTAGTGTATGCTTTCAGTGCAGACATTGCATAATGCACATACACACGCACAGACAGTGACATGCTCAGATACTTTCTCTTGAGCGGTACAGAACACACACACACACACACACACACACACACACACACACACACACAACACACACACCCCTTCCCTCGCTCCCCTCCTCTGACCTGCAGGAAGATGGCGGAGTCCTTCTGGTACAGCTTCACCAGCTGCAGGTTGGCAATCGTGTCAATCACCCCCATGGCTAAACCAGCAATCGCCATGGCGACAGAGAGCAGTAGCACATGGTTACACAGGGGTATGACGGCAAACACGAGCGAGATGATGAGAGTGCAGGAGAAGAGGGCTAGGAGCGAGGACGGGAGTCTGGAGGAGACAAAAAGAGAAGAAAACCCCCACAGCAGTAGGCAGCATATTCAGAGGAGCGTTACTTTACTAGTTTTAGTTGGAATGATGTATCTTTTACTTACAAACCATATTCTTGTTGTCAGTGATTACGTTTTCCAATACTGTAACTCAAACCAGGCTGACTAAAACAGGGACTTTCCAGCTTGTTATTGTTGCTGCAGTTAAGTCACCTTGATGGTCTGCTGCCCCATTATCTCATATTTACCTCCACGTTATCTTCACCTTGTATTCTCCTTTCCTGCTCTCCTTTTGACCTTGTCCCAGATAACTTTTAGTTTGTCCGGGACATTTCACCCAGAGCCCGGTGATATAAGGGCGCAAAAACATGAAGTGTGTGGATGTAGTCAGTAGCAGTAATCATCAGAGGTCTGTTGGTCCACCGCTTCGGTCCAGACTACAATATCTCAACAGCTATTGCATAGATTGCCATGAGATTTTGTACATACATTCATTATTGCCAGAGAATGAATCCTACAGACTTGGTCTGGCCTTTCCTCTACCGCCGCCGGTCAAAGTTTTTGAATTATCCCGTGAAATATCTTAACATCTACTGGACAGAGCAGACTGGCACAACATTTGGGAGAGACATTCATGGTCCCCAGATGATTAATCCTGCTCTCTAGCTTCTCTTCGAGTGCTACCATTAGGTTGACAGATTTTATTTTGAGTGATTATGTCTCAACAGCCTTAGACTGCCTTAAAATTTACCAAAGTATTTCGTACAATCAAGATAAGGAGATGATTTTTCTCTCCTGAGAGTCCAATTAGTCTATCTAACAGAGCATGTTGATGGCAGAAATACCTGACCTCAGCCATGTCCCTGTCCACTTCACACACTCACATTAGCGGTTGACTGGGTCCTCAATGTGTGAGGTAAGGCACAGACCTGGAACAACTGTGAGTCATTTGAATGTTGTGAATTTGCCAGTCAAATTTAGAATACAGTCTAACCTTCAAAGTGAAAAGGCTCAAAGTGGTCATTGAAATACTTAAAATCCATACAGTGTGTCAATCAGATCCAGTATTCCACCTCAAGGTCAGGGCTGTTTTCATGTGTCCAAACAAACTTTACATTTTTTAAAGCAGAAAATGTCATGTTTTCAATTAGATTTTCTTTCACTTTTATCTCAATATGTTATGCTCTAAATATTGTTACAAAAGCTTTTCTTCCTTGCCAGGTATGTAATTCAGGTTTTAAAGTTCCAAAAAATAGCTATGGCCCCTGCCTCGTGCTGTGGTATACGTATTTTACAAAACAAATACGAATAGGAATATTTCTTACTGACTTAAAAAAAATATATATATACAGGTATGTTGGCACATTTAAGAATGCCAGATTAAACTATGTTATTCTCTCACTCTGTTTTTTGTTGACTTTAGCTTCACTTCCTCATTGTTTGGTGTCCCACAGACACCATTGCTTTGTGTGAACAAATAATACAAATAATTGCTAAATCAACCTATTTTGCCCTTTAAATATATATTAAAACTAAAAAAGTTATTGAAGAGTCTTTGCCACAAACTGGGCTTGCACTTTTGGAGGTGACAAAACATAGAAATGACCATAGAGAATTGTTATTACACCAAATAAGAAGATAGCTCATGTCTTGTATGTTATGCTATGTATGGACACATATACCGTATATTCCTTTTGTCTTCCAAACATTGTCGTTCACAGACACAGAAATGTACAGTATGCTCTCCTGTTACTCCCCGTTGGATACAATCTGTTATAAACTCTAATAACAGAAATCCAAATTGACTTATTATTATATAAAAACAATCGCAGATAAAGCATATTGAAAATATTAGTATTTAGCCGGCTGGGGTCACTGAGACCCCAAAACATTCCTTCAGTATGAAATAAGAAATTCTCATAAAATGAGGATAAGTCATGAAGTAGCCCATCAAGGTGATTAAACAATGTTAGGTGTGTGTGTTGAGCTGTTAGAGACATACTATCACAACTACAAAGTATCTGTTAAGTACCACACACACAATTAGTCTTAATAGGAATACTATGGGAATATTACAATCCGTTAGATTTGATAAGATCAGTAAACGGTGGAGTAGGCAGTGGCACACTGTCGGACAGCAGGACATCCCACTCACGTCTTCTTTAAGAGTCCTCCCAGGCTGCTGCCCACCAGCAGGAAGAACTGCTGGGAGAAGAAGACCCAGGTGATCTGCTGCAGCGTGGACTGGGTCTGACACCTCAGGTCCAGGACGGTGGGTCCCAGGAACGCGATGCACAGGCCGAAGCTGAAGAACGCACTCCAGTAGGTGAGAGTTTGCCGCCAGTGGCGCTTGAACAGCGACCAGATCCGCTCGTCCAGCAGCGTCATGTCGGTCCTTTTCAGAGGCGGTCGGGCTCCAGCTGCCAGCCGCTCATTTACACCGAGGAGTTATATCAGAGGAAACGACACGAACTGCCAACGAAGAAAGAGAGTCTCATGAGAGCCTCAGTCGGGGGCACTCTCCAGTTTAATGCAGTTGTTCTTTTGACGGACGCGGCGTTGATTGGCTGATGTCCCGAAGGTACCGCCCACTGCCCAACTGCTTTCAGATCAGTTTCAGAATGCTGCATGAAGTCTTCCAAGTAGAAGTAGCAATACAACACTGTACAAATACTCCAACAATGTGTTTGAAGTAGAGAAGCATCATCATTAGCCTGTTGTCTTTATATTAACATAACTTTATTTACACATCATATATATAATGATGTGTAAATGTGCTGATGTGAGGCTTTCACTACTTTTGTCTGTAGACCATGAAAATATATTTAATCATTTTAAAGATGTGAATTATTAATATTTTCAGTTATTTCAATAAAAAGCACACATTTCAATTAAAAAGACAATCTGTAACAATGTGTATCTTTCATATTTTATAAACTGATCAAATGTTTTGTTTGTAGAATCTTGATACAAGTATCTAAGTGAATAATTGTAGTGGAGTAAACGTGTCATGAAATGGAATAACTCAAGTAAAGTACAAGCAGCTCAAAATTGTGCTTTAATAAAACTTTTCTTTTTGGCTTTCCATTATTTCTCTTTTACCATCGTTGCATCATGAAGACAATTATTAGTCCGATATGCAAGAGTTCAAAAGCTCTAAATCTTTTTTTTGATGTTTAAGACCCCCAAGTCCACTCACAGTCTCACCCCGTCGTTAGCCTCGACCTGAGAACGACTGATAAATACCAGAAGATCTCAGGTCACACTCATGTTAGCAGTAATATAGGACCCAATCCCATACATGCCTTAAAAGTGATCATTACATTCTTAAAATCTAAAACATACACGCAACCAACCACTGATCTGAAGTCTGACAGCATCCGGCCGTGAGATATGGGTAATGTGTTCTTCCTTTTTGTTCAAAAGCATATTCAGAGGTGTTTGTAGTGGCCATTTTGAAGTGGGATGCAGAGACTTGATAAAGGTCTGCCCATTCAACGTCACCTGTTAAATGGTTGAGTGTGAGAGGCTGCAAGGGCTGGAAATGGTCACGTTACCATGACAACGTCATAAAATATGATGTACAATTGTGGGTATTTACTCCCTGATTTAAACGTCTTCCCGGCTCTTTCCTCACAAGATGAGAGGTAACTTCAGATAATCTATTTACTCGTTTTTGTCAAAACAGCTTCAATGGGAAAATGAAATATTTGATGAATAAATAAATACCCTTTGCTAATCTCGCATTCTGCTGCAGCAAATTGCATAATATTTTGGTTGGCCAGTTATGGCTGCATGCTAGAGTACCTTTCGTGGTTTCGGTGAAAGACCTTTTATTGCTCGTTTCATACTGCCATTGACCGGCTGCTATACTCCTCCCTCACTACTCCTGACAAGCCCCCGGCCGCTACTCTGCGTCCAGAGACACAGTTGGCTTTCAGTGCTTTGGGTGGTGTGCTTGTCTGACACAAGGGCGTAGGTTTTATCTCAGCATTGGTAGGGACACTGCCAGCCAGCCCCCCCCCCCCCCCCCCCCCCCCACTCAGACAGTTTGATGACTTTAATTTAAGTTTTTGGCACTACTATTTATATTGTAATCAGGGATGTGGGGATTAACGGATTTGGCCATCACTGGTGGCCATCTAAGTCACGGTTTCATAACCATAAGAATTGAAGAAGCTATATGATATCTATGGTGTCCTGATTCCTGCATTGAGACACATCGTCTGTGTTTGTGGGGAAATCTCCTCTTGCGCTAGTCACCAAACAGGTGCGTGAGCCGGTTTGTTTTGTGTGTTTGAGAGTGTCTTGCCACTCACCTGAAGTGTCGCTGTAAGCATTTCAGAGGGAACCAACACTCCTGCATGATACCCGCCAAAAAAATCAGTCATTTTGGATACATAAAATGACCAGGGAGTCTTGTGAATTACACAGTTTAACCATAGTGTGAATATACGTTTTACTGCCAATCATTAGCAGCCTAGATTAGGTAAAAAATATGAGATCTTGAGATTGGCATTGCGGCTTTCTAGTAGTCTGATAATGATACATGTGAACAACTAATTCGTTGAAATCGCGCAGAGCCATACAGCTCTGAAGGTTCCATTTAGTTCCATTGTGGTGCATTCCAGTTCCATTCACTAAATTATAATGTTATCATGTTTTCAAATGAAATCCTGGAACGTGTAGTTTTGGTGAGAAACGTGAATAAAGATGTTTTCACAGCAATATAAAATAGATATTAGAGAGGGAATTATAACCTGTTTAACTTCTAAACAGTAGTTCTAAGCAGCTATAATTTCGTCATTAAAATTACTAATGCCAAGATTTATTTTTAATCAATAAAATTACAATATTTTGTTTCCTAATCATTTGAATTGTATGTTTTCAGCACTATAGATGACTTAAACAAAGTAGAATGATGTGGTTGATGATAATAATATTTCACTTCATTAGCTATAGGCCTATTAGAAATATTCTGGTTAATAATCTTGAACACCGTGAAGCAGTTATATTTCCTCTGACAATAACCATGATATCATATTTTCATATTTTGACATCCCTAACTGCCCTTTGGTAACAATAGAAAATAGTCCACTAGAGGGTGCTGAGTTTTCCTGGTGCGAGTCAGCAGGATTGAACCATCTACAGTGCCTTGCATAAGTATTCATCCCCCTTGGACTTTTCTACATGTTGTCATGGTATAACCACAGATTCAAATTTATTTCATTGGGATTTTATGTAATGGACCAACACAAAATAATCCATCATCTGGAAGTTGGGGAAAAGTTTACATGGATTTCAAAATGATTTACAAATAAAAATCTGAAAAGTGTTGAGTGCATATGTATTCACCCCCCTGAGTCAATACTTGGTAGAACCCCCTTTCGCTGCAATTACAGCTGCAAGTCTTTTGGGGGTATGTCTCTACCAGCTTTGCACATCTAGAGATGGAAATGTTCGTCCATTCTTCTTGGCAAAACAGCTGAAGCTCAGTCAGATTGGATGGAGACCGTCTGTGAACAGCAATTTTCAAATCTTGCCATAGATTCTCAATTGGATTTAGGTCTGGGCTTTGACTGGGCCATTTTAAGACATTAACATGCTTTGATCTAAACCATTCCATTGTTGCTCTGGCTGTATGTTTAGGGTCATTGTCCTGCTGGAAGATGAACCTCCGCCCCAGTCTCAAGTCTTTTGCAGACTGCATCAGATTTTCTTCAAGGATTGCTCTGTATTTGGCTCCATCCATCTTTCCCTCAATTATGACCAGTTTCCCTGTACCTGCTGAAGAGAAGCACAGCATGATGCTACCACCACCATGTTTCACTGTTGGGATCACTTATCACTTTTTCCAATATACTATGACTTTTTTCAAAGTGCAGGGGTCATTGATACACTCAGCTGTGTTAGCGCTAGCGACCCCTGAATACCCGGTGCAGGTTAAGAGTAGTGAGTGAGGAGTCAGTAGGCAGTATAAAACAAGCATTAAAGGCGTTTTGAGAAAGTGTGTGTCAGGCCAACCACAAGAGGTGGATGAGCATGCATGCAGCCATAACCGGGCACTGAAAATAGAATGCATGCCTTCACTGGAACAATGGTGTGCCTCAAGGATCAATACTGGGTCCCATTTTGTTTAGCTTGTAGATCAATGACCTGCCAATCTGTCAACAAATGTATGTTGATGACACATGCTCTTTATTTTGAACTAACGGCAACCATTGACTCCATGTATCTGGTTTAGCAATTCATGTTTACAGCTGAACATAAAGAAACCTGATGTTTTTGTTAAGGAGAAAAGTTCAAGGTGGTATCGGATTTTAAATATTCTAGATTTGAATGCGTGTTTTAAAAAGCATGTCAATAAGATGGCCAGTGCTATCAAATTCAACCTGGCTAACTTTAGGCATACGAGACAATACCCAATTGGCACTGCGGTTTTGCCTCACAACTTGAATGTGCGCATGCAGCGTCTTCTCATAGCTTGAGAAGTCAAGCCACACGTTTGCCTGTCTCATAATTCTTCCGGTTTTCTTGCGTTTGTGTCATCTGTCCACCGGCACTTTCAAACCGAGTCCTGTAACCTGAGCATGGCTCGAGCTGCTCGTAACTTCTGATATGCAAAGTGCACAAAACATCAAATGAATAACGTCGGGACCAACATTTACACAATCATTTTGGAGAAGACTAATGCATTTCATGTTGTAGTTTAGTGGTCAAGTATTGTATTAAGACTGATCGTCTAGTGCTAGATACACCAATAAGATAGCATTTCCTAGTATTTTCTGGCTCCTGCACATCAACATCTGTAGGTTTTAATGAGTCGTTTCATGCTAAATCTGTTGGTTAAATGTTACTGAAGGATGTGTGTAATTTTTAGCATGTTAGTTAGCCTGTGCTAGTCCCTCTCGCCTAAGTTAGGGCTAGTTTGAGCATGTGTCTCCATGTACCCCATTGAAACGCGGGTTCATTTTGAAAGGGTGCAGAACAGCTAAAACAGCTTAGATATCAAGTAATGACACCAAATATGTTGATTTTGAGCATAGTAGCAGAGTAGAAATGAGTGAATGAAATGAGTGTGAATATTAATTTATTTTTGTATACATTTAAATATATACACACACAGCATTCGGTCAGTCCTCCCCTAAAGATCAAGACAAAAAGAAACATGGTTATGAATTCAGAACAGTTCACTGTGCTGAGATGTCAGCTCTGATACCTGGTCATATTTCGTACTCACAGGTTATTGGTCCAATGGTCGGTGTTAACAGATGTCCTACTGCAAACCTGCGAGGTTAAATTAATAACCATGTTTTTGTTTTAGTAATCCTCCAGTTTTATTGATGCAGAAAATAAGAAAAGGTGTAGCTGTACAAAGTTACCTTCACAGATGACACCAGCATCCTCAGAATGACGACAGTTGTGGGTTCCTAATTCTCTGTGTGTACAGTCTTTTAGTGATGACTCAGTTCCTAAACACCGAAGGTCATCCAGCCAGATTGGTCCACTGCCTTGTCCAAAATGTGCCCTTCTTGGTGCCGACAGAGCCCTGCCACAGCCCAGCTGGTGACACACCACCTGAGCGTCATTCACATCCCAAAGGTCGTCACACACCGTCCCCCAAGTGCCGTTGTGGAAGATCTCCACTCTGCCAGAGCAGCTGCTGTTAGAGTTTACCAGTCTCACATCTGGTTGAAGTGAAAGTAAAATATCTGTCAACCCACATGGCAACAGCAGTATTGACCAAAAGCCCCATCTCTTCAATGTAACTGTACTTGATCTAATCAATTACCTTCTTTATCATCATGATAATTTTCATCATCTTTATTATTATGAACTCTTTACATATCATAATCTCCCTTCACACATGATTCTTCTGAGGTAAAGATGAGAAATTGTCTGAACAAAGTGGGGTTCTATGACACGCAATATTTCATAAAATGGATGTAAATTAGCGGTAAAAGTAATAAGGGATTGATATAAAAAGAATGCTGTTCATTAGTCTCATTTAGGCACTTTAGAGCAACCATCTTTTTAAAGAAACTTTAAAGCTTCAAATTTCATGAGTGGGATATTTACTGACGTATTTTATGTCATAGAAAAAAAATGCTTAAATTTCTTCAGATTGTGTTAACCACAGACTTCTTTTCAGGCATCTTACCAAAAATCCCATTGACTTCCATTAGTCGAAAACTTTTAAGACCAATTCCTGGAGCATTTTATTGTAACTATATTACTGCATTGTTTGTGAGATTGAATGAAACATAACTATGATTTTTCTAAATTATCCAGTTATATTTTGCAGGAAAAAAATAATTTTGTAGATGTACAAAGTTACCTTCACAGATGACACCAGCATCCTCAGAATGACCACAGTTGTGGGTTCCTAATTCTCTGTGTGTACAGTCTGTTAGTGATGACTCAGTTCCTAAACACCGAAGGTCATCCAGCCAGATTGGTCCAATGCCTTGTCCAAAATGTGCCCTTCTTGGTGCCGACAGAGCCCTGCCACAGCCCAGCTGGTGACACACCACCTGAGCGTCATTCACATCCCAAAGGTCGTCACACACCGTCCCCCAAGTGCCGTTGTGGAAGATCTCCACTCTGCCAGAGCAGCTGCTGTTAGAGTTGACCAGTCTCACTGTGGTCACATCTGGTTGAAGTAAAAGCAAAATATCCATCAACTCACATGGCAACAGCAGTATTGAGCAAAAGCTCCATCTCTTCAATGTAACTGTACTTGATCATTCGGCTTCTTTATTATCAACTCTAACATATCATACTCTCCCTTCACACATGATTCTTCTGAGGTAAAGATGAGATATTATCTGGAAAATGTAGGATTCTATGACGCACAAAATTTCATACCATGGATGTAAATTAGGGGTAAAAGTAAAGAGATTAGGATAAAGAATGATGTTCATTAGTTTTATTTAGGCACTTGTTAGCAACCATCTTTTTTAAGAAACTTTAAGGCTTCAAATATAATGAGTGGGATATTTACTGACTTATTTTATGCCATGAAACAAAATGCTTAAATCTCTTCAGATTGTGTTAACCACAGACCTCATTTCAGGCATCTTACCAAAAACGTATTCAAAAATCCCATTGACTGTCATTAGTCGAAAACTTTAACTCATTGCTGTTTTTTTAGGACCAATTCCTGCAGCACTTTATTGTAACTGAATCACTGTATTGTTTGTGAGATTGAATGAAACATAACTATGATTTTTCTAAATTATCCAGTTATATTTTGCAGGAAAACATTTTTTTGTAGCTGTACAAAGTTACCTTCACAGATGACACCAGCATCCTCAGAATGACGACAGTTGTGGGTTCCTAATCCACTGTGTGTACAGTCTTTTAGTGATGACTCAGTTCCTAAACACCGAAGGTCATCCAGCCAGATTGGTCCACTGCCTTGTCCAAAATGTGCCCTTCTTGGTGCTGACAGAGCCCTGCCACAGCCCAGCTGGTGACACACCACCTGAGCGTCATTCACATCCCAAATGTCGTCACACACCGTCCCCCAAGTGCCGTTGTGGAAGATCTCCACTCTGCCAGAGCAGCTGCTGTTAGAGTTGACCAGTCTCACTGTGGTCACATCTGGTTGAAGTAAAAGCAAAATATCTGTCAACCTACATGGCAACTGTAGGTTGCAAATTACAGCAATATTGAGCAAAGGCCCCATCTCTTCAATATAACGTGACGTGATAATTTAGCTTCTTTATTATGAAGTCTTACATATCATACTTTCCCTTCACACATGATTCTTCTGAGGTAGAGGAGTAATGATCGGGAAAATGTGGGGGTTCTATGACGTGCAACATTTCATATAATGGATGTAAATTAGGGGTGAAAGCTATAAGAGGTGAAAAGAATGAAACAAAACTAGGTGTGAACTGCGACAGATGGATCTGGGTACATTGGGAGTTGATTCACAGGTTATTGTCAGGATGATGGAGATATCTAGAGAGTGCTGCAGGGATGACATATTTTTATAGGCCAACCCAGAAGTTAGCCTCTCACTGGTTCCCTCGACAAAAAGCCAATGGGATTTTGGATTATTGCAGGAAATCAGTTCAGTGGCTAAACCAGTTTATGATACTAACATGTTTTGTTCACCAAGATCATTTTCACAAATGAACACCACATTTATGATTTTTAAATCATAGATGCAATCGACAGAAGTGGAGACATAACGTTTAAAAACAAACAAAATACACCACTGTGTGGCATGACTTCACACCACTAAGCTAAAGGCAGACTATAGATCAGCATGATGATGTTCATTAGTCTCATTTAGGCACTTGTTAGCAACAATCATTTTTAACGTAAAAGCTTCAACTTCTGCGAGTGGGATATTTACTGACATTTTATGTCATAGAACAAAATGCTAAAATCCCAGTCAAAAATCCCATTGACTTCCATTCGTGTAGAAATGCCAACTCATTACTGGGTTTTAGGAAAAATTCCTGGAGCACTTTATGTAAATATATTACTGTATCGTTTGTGAGATTGACTGAGATTAATAAACATGTTCTTCAATTCTCCAGTTACATTTGTGCAGAAAAAAAAAAGAAATTTGTAGATGTACAAAGTTACCGTCACAGACGACACCAGCATCCTCAGAATGACGACAGTTGTGGGTTCCTAATCCACTGTGTGTACAGTCTGTTAGTGATGACTCAGTTCCTAAACACCGAAGGTCATCCAGCCAGATTGGTCCAATGCCTTGTCCAAAATGTGCCCTTCTTGGTGCTGACAGAGCCCTGCCACAGCCCAGCTGTTGACACACCACCTGAGCATCATTCCCATCCCAACCGTCGTCACACACCGTCCCCCAAGTGCCGTTGTGGAAGATCTCCACTCTGCCAGAGCAGCTGCTGTCAGAGTTGACCAGTCTCACTGGAGGACTCAATGCGGCACCAGATGCTTGAGGAACTGTGAAAATATAGATATTATACAAATGTGATAAACCGGATACTTAATTCAGGATAATGTGTGATTCGGTAGTGTATGAACCACCTTTACAAATATGTGATGAAACAGAACAAACTAATTGTGGAAAACCTACTCAGAATTGTGTGTGTACCCGTTGGTCTTTCTGCCCCTGTGGTTGCATTTCACGCAAACAATACCAATTTTAAGTTGAAAAAGTTTGGAATTCAGTCAATATTTGTGGTTGTTCTGAATGACACCCCCCACCAGAAAAGAGAGGGTTTGAGGCAAAGTACCCATTGTTTTGAGGTAAACTGCTTTACTATCTCGATTAGTTAAACAAACTCCTTAGAGTGAGAGGAAAAATATTAGTTAATATTAATTCCATCAGTGTTTCAGAAAATTAATTCCTATAAATGACTAATTTCAGTGGGAATACAATGATTTCTCACAAAAACCTGAAGTTCTAAGTAATAAGTCATGAATTCTTTCCGATTTACTTTTTTTTTTTAAATGAAAATGACTTTTATGACATAAAAATACAGATTTAAAATATTTTACTTTCTAAAATAATAATAAATATCATAATCATCAATATTCTTCACTTTGACTTGTTCCATGTAATTTCAAGCATTAATAACTTTACTTAGATTATCTATGGGGCCACTATGAGGCAGCAGAACAAGCTGTAAACACAACATGGACATGCAGCCTGATGGGCCCTTTTCACAGCAGCCATTTTGACACGGGTCAAAATAAAATAAATTGTGGGCCCATTCTTTTTGGTGAGTCAGTCATTCCAGTGAGCCAGCATCCACAATACCAGGGCCATGGCCCACCTAAATGAAACAGGGCCGTAAGCAATGTTAGCAATTGCACCTGGGTTTACCCTGCAATGACATGTTGAAACGGCTGCTGTGAGAAGAGCGTATCATTGTTAACTTTTTCTGTCTGCTCTTTGGTGCTGGGCAGGTAGTGTACAGTGGGGTGATCAGAGCTTTGCCACTGAAAACTAATTCTCTGTGGCTTCCATAATCTCTGCAACTCCCTTCACATTACATTATTTGATCCATTGTGAATATAAAATATCAATTAGTGCAGCTTCATGTAAAGAAGAATTTAAGCTTAAACCTGATGATATGTCAATTACTTTACCTGTCCATCCTGTTAATGTCTGAATTAGCAGGAGCAACAGCATTCCACGAGTCCCCCTCATCATGGGCCACATCCAGGAGATAGGACCCACACTTGCTGAATAGGACAAAAGAGGCATTTTGACAAACTGCATCAAAGCAAACTCTTCTGGCTTGCTAAATGATTGACTCCAATCCTAACACAGGGTACATCCCAAGTCTCTTTATATGCCCTTTTCACAGCAGCCAATCTGACACATAATTGCAGGGTAAACACAGGTGTGATTGATCAAACTGATGAAGGTCCCATTCTATTTAGTTTCTAATTCATTCCAGTGAGCCAACATGCACAATACCAGGGCCCCAGCCACCTAAATGGAACAGAGCCATTTTTTTAATCACACCTGTGTTCACCCTGCAATTACATGTCAAAATGGCGGCGGTGATAAGGGCCTATTGCATCCACGGGTTCATCCCAAAGCTCTTAATCGCATCCCCGTTTCCCTTTGAAACCAATGCGAGGAGAGAGGAAACGAGGAAATATGTTTTAAGATACATGAGACTTCCTTTCCTCAGTTGCGTCACGTGAAGCGACGTCTGTTTCTGATGGCGGCTCTGATCACAGCTGGATCAGCTGTCAGTCGGCTTTAACAGCTGGAGAGACTTTTGAGAAGATTGTGTCTGTGCACATGATCACTGTACTTAATAATAGTAACTACTAATACTAATAACTAATAAAGACACACAGTAAGCATCACTGTCAGATTGGAGGTGTTTTCTCTCTGTAGCCTGTTACCTCTTTAACAAACTGTGTCCTGTTTATAAGCGCAGAACCCATTTCTACCAACGGAATGCGTCCGTCTTATTTATTAATTTATCTGTAAGTATTGAAATTCTGATTATGACGTCATTATTAAATAACCCAGAATATGATTATGGTTTCTCTTGAATACTGGAATGAATTAATTAGGCTCCATGTTTCGGGGGAAATTGAAATGATATAACTCATCAAACCAGACACACTCACGTGACTGAACGAAAATAATTATAAATGATGTAAAAAGTGTTTTGTCTCTCCAGCTCTCTCTGACAATTGTATCCATAATAAAAGTTATTGAGGGAAATATCAGATCATGAAAAGACAAATCTTTCTTATAAATGAAGAAAGTTGTTTGTGGTCCTTTTGTTGTTCAGTCTACAGTGAACATATATTTAAACCAGATGGTGAATCAGAAAACTAATCAAATATAAAGCTTGTGTTTAATCTGTGATCTGTCTTCACTCTGGTGTTAAACTCAGTCAGTCAGTCCGATCGGCTGCAGCGTCCAATCACATAACTGAAGAACAAAGAGGGGGCGTGTCGGCCGTTAAAACACTTCCTGGAAGGCTGTTCTCGTGCGTCCTCGCTCATGGCTCCTTGGAGATCCCTCCTCCCTCCTCCCTCCTCAGAGCAGAAATAAGAGCTTTGGGACGGCCGTCAATATGCCGGCGCAGAACAACTTCCGGTTCAAGCGAGGATCGAGTAGCGAGGAAATGACAAATAAGAGACTTGGGATGTACCCAAGGAAACCATGCGAGGAGAGAGGAAACGAGGAAATATGGTTGAAGAAAAATGAGACGTCCTTTCCTTAGTGGCGTCAGGTGAAGCCACATCTGTTTCTGATCACTCACTTCTCTTGAGCACTGCAATTCATTTATTCTGCTCAATGTTTCGGGGGAAATTGAAATGACATAACTCATCAAACCCGACACTTAGGAATGATCAGCCTCACGTGACTGAATGGAAATTACATTGAATGATGTAAAAACGAGTTTTCTGCTGACAGACAGACAGACTCCGCAGCTCTCGCCGACTTTAATTGTATCCATCATAAAAGTTATTGAGGGAAATAACAGATCATGACGAGACAGTTCTTTCTAATAAATGAAGAAAGTTGTTTGTGGTCCTTTTTTTGTTCAGACCTACAATGAACATATATTTAAAACAAATGGTAAATTAGAAAACAAATCAGGACAACTTGCGGTTCAAGCGAGGATCGGGGAGCGAGGAAAGGACATATAAGAGACTTGGGATGGACCCAAATTCACAGAATTATCAAATCATGCTATTCACAAGGTCAGAAATGATATAAGATTAATAGATTTAAAGACCGTTGAGTTCTAGTGCCCTTACTTTCCTTGAAGTGGCTATCTGGGAATCCAGCACTGTTTCCAATCAATTGTCAAGCTAATTTTAGGCAAACTCAGATAAAAGAAATGCAAATTAGGCACGTTTCCATCGTTCGGAGCGAGTAAACAGCGTAGTTTTGTCTGAAATTGGCATCATAGGCTAGGTATGGCTGTAATCCGCCAGAAAAAAAGGAGGAACAAGTCGCCTCAGCCATCTGACCAGGTGGGAAAATGAAGAGAGGACTACAGGAATTTGTTTGAATTGGCATTTATATGCAGATATCTGTTCATAGAGAATACATCCTTTGTTGGTTTCTTGCTTTGTGCTTTTGTGTTTGAGAGTCTATTCTCTGTATGTTTACCAGGACCTGTAACTACCTACCTGTGCACATGGTCCTCCAGGACGACCATGGTCATGGAGACCAGGGTGGGTTAGGGTGGGTTAGAGACGTGGCTTTCTTATGAAATCCCAGAGGGGCACGGGTACACAGGGAGCATCCTTCTAAAAATAGTTTCTTTCTTAGAAACCATCTCTGGTCTACCAAATCAGGTAGGTTTAAAAGACTGTCCAAGATAAACTAAGAGGAATTCAAATAAGAGGTTTTTATGGGGGGGCGTATTACACTTGTGTTTCCTTGACATATATTTACATAAAAAAACAAAGGAAAGGTAATATATATATATATATATATATATATATATATATATATATATATATATATATATATATATATATATATATGTAAGGATTACAGATACTTGAACCCAAAAGCACAACTCGGAGACAAAAATACAAGTTTAGTTCTTTTACTTGAGTTCAGGCACGGTCAAAACTGGGAGGTCAGTCAAACAGGCAAACAAATCCAATAAGGGGAAGTCTGCGAGCGGGAACCCATTCACGCTCTTCGGGACCATAACCCTCCGAGTCCACTAGGTATTGCAATCCTCTACCCCATCGCAGAGACTTGAGAAGGCAACGGACCGTGTAGGCAGGTGCCCCATCGATGAGCCGGTGGGGCGGAGGGGGGCTGGGGGGGTGCTGAAGGGGGCTCTCCTTGATGGGTTTTATCCTGGAGACATGGAAGGTGGGATGAATTCTCATGGATGATGGCGAAGACGGACAGCAGCAGGATTGATGATTCGAGAAACAGGTAAAGGGCCCACGAAGCGAGGAGCCAATTTCTTGGATTCCACTCTGAGGGGAAGGTCCCGCTTAGACAGCCAGACACGTTGTCCCGGGGCATAACGGGGTGCAGGGACGTGGCGTCTGTTGGCAGACCTTTGGTAGCGGTCGGACGAGTGCAAGAGTGTGGAGCGGGCCTGCTTCCAAGTGCGTCGGCACCGCTGGACGAATGCCTGGACTGAGGGGACACTGGCCTCTTGTTCCTTTTCCGGGAAGAGTGGTGGCTGATATCCACGGGCACACTGGAACGGTGAGAACCCGGTGGCTGAACTGGGAAGGGTGTTATGGGCATACTCAACCCACAAGAGCTGCTCAGACCAGGAGGAGGGGTTGCGGGAGGAGAGACAGCGTAAGGCTGTCTCCATCTCCTGATTCATCCGCTCAGCCTACCCATTAGATTGTGGATGGAACCCTGATGAAAGACTGACCGTGGCTCCCAGCAGCCTGCAAAACTGACCAGAAGCGAGAGGTGAATTGTGGTCCCCGGTCGGAGACCACGTCAATGGGCAGTCCATGCAGCCGGAAAACATTTTGCAGTAATATTTTAGCAGTCTCTTTGGCAGTAGGTAACTTGGGTAGTGGAATGAGCAGAGCAGACTTGGAAAATCGATCAATGACCGTGAGAATAACTGTGTTACCGTCAGAAGGGGGTAGGCCGGTTACAAAGTCCAAAGCGATGTGGGACCAGGGATGACTAGGAACTGGCAGAGGATGAAGAAGCCCAGAGGGAGGTTGGCGAGTGCTCTTATGCTGAGAACAAACCTGGCAAGCACCGATGAACCCCTTGGTGTCTTCCTCCATGGAAGACCACCAGAAACGCTGTCTGAGCAGTGCTAGTGTGCGTCTGATCCCAGGATGGCAAGCTAGGCGGGAAGAGTGGCCCCACTGGAGGACCTGAGAGCGGAGATTGACAGGAACAAACAACTGGTTATCAGGACAAGCACTGGGGGCAGGGTGTTCGGCATGGGAGCGCTTTACCTTGTCCTCCACCTCCCAGGTTACCACACCAATAACGCACTCAGGGCAGAGGATACCTTCAGGATGGGAAGGAGAGCTCTCTCGCTGGAACTGACGAGACAAGGCGTCGGGCTTGACATTCTTTGAACCTGGTCTGTATGAGAGTGAAAACTCAAAACGGTTAAAAAAAAAGAGCCCACCTAGCTTGACGAGAGTTCAGTCGCTTGGCCGAACGGATGTATTCTAGATTTTTGTGATCTGTCCAGACCACAAACGGCTGCTCCGCCCCCTCTAACCAGTGTCTCCACTCCTCCAATGCCAGTTTGACCACCAACAGCTCCCGGTTCCCAATGTCATAATTCCTCTCCGCGGGGGACAGCTTCCGGGAGAAGAAGGCACATGGGTGAACCTTTTGGTCCTCAGCCGACCGCTGAGAAAGGGCCGCTCCTACACCAGTGTCTGAGGCGTCCACCTCCACAATAAACTGCCGGGCAGGATCTGGGAATATGAGGATGGGAGCAGAGGTAAAACTTGATTTTAACTCACCAAAGGCCCCTGCTGCCGCAGAGGACCACCGGATGGGCACATGCTGGGAGGTGAGAGCGGTGAGGGGAGCAGCCACGGAACTGTAGTTACGGATGAACCGCCGATAGAAGTTTGCAAAGCCCAAAAAGCGTTGAAGTTCCTTGCGTGTGGACGGGGCGGGCCAGTCAGCAACTGCTTTGGTCTTGGCAGAGTCCATCTGGATATTACCAGCATTGAGAACAAAATCCAGGAATGATACCTCTGTGGCGTGGAACTCGCACTTCTCAGCCTTTACGAAGAGGCGATTCTCCAAAAGCCTTTGGAGGACTTGGCGTACATGGACCACATGTTCCTGTTGAGACTTCGAGAAGATAAGAATGTCATCCAAATACACAAAAACACAAACATTGAGCATATCCCGGAGAACATCATTGACCAACCCCTGAAAGACTGCAGGGGCATTGGTGAGACCAAATGGCATAACTAAATACTCAGGACTGCCAATGCGATAGATGAGTCCCGGTGTAGTTAGTGGAAGCATGAACCCAGGTGTTATAGGCAAAAGCCACCTGTTTCAGATACTCATCTCATTCACCTCCGCGGGCAATCAGTGATTTGGCCAGTTGATCGATGACAGTCCGATTAAATCTTTCGACCATGCCGTCCGATTTGGGATTATACGGCGTGGTGCGTGTTTTCTTAATCCCTTAAAGTTGACTCAGTCTTTGAACAACCCCAGCTTCAAACTGCCGGCCCTGGTCACTGTGAACCACTTCTGGAACGCCATGTACCAGCACGTAATCCTCAAACAGACACTGTGCTACTGATTGGGCCGTTTGATTAGGAAGAGCATACAGGTTTACAAACTTGGAAAAGTAGTCTTCTACTACTACTAACACATATCTGTTGCCCTTAGCAGTCACTGGTAATTCAAGAATGTCCATTACCACTCTCTGGAATGGTCGAGTCGCTTGGGACCCGCAATATCTGGATCGGCCTGTTGCAGTTCCTTCAGTCCAGTCCCATCATGTGAAAGGGCATGTATGAAAGACAGGTCATTTATCTCACTGTCCGTTTCCAACGGCTGCCCCCCTGTGATGAGGTCAGAGGTCGGGAGGTTCCCCGCGGATGGCGGTGTCAACAGACTGTCGGCTTGAGGAACCCCTGACTCCCTTTCTGAGCCAACTGCATTCACCTGTGTTGCGACTTATCGTGAGGCGTCATTCACCGTACTAGCCACCGGATCCTGTGGCCGCCGTGAGAGATCATCAGCGTTAGTATGCTGTTTTCCATCCTTGTGTTGAATGACCCAGTTGAAAGGATCCAGCTCCAATATCCACCGTGCTCTTCTTCCAGTGGGATCTTTGTCAATAGACATGGTGCGGAGGCCCAACAGAGGCTTATGATCGGTTATAATGGTGAAGGCAGCTGCTCCGATGTAATGTCTGAATTGGCGTACAGCCCACACTATAGCCCACAGTTCTCTGTCAAACGTGGACCAGCGCCTTTCGGTGGGAGTGAGCGACTGACCAGCATACACCACCACTCTCTCTAGTCCTTCCCTGTCTTGAGCCAACACGACCCCAACTGCTTCCATGGAGGCATCTGTGTACACTTTAAAGGGGATGTTGAAGTCTGGCATAGTGACAATCGGGGCCTCTGAGAGCACCCCTTTAAGATACTCAAAGGCCTCATTACATTCAGTGGTCCATTGGAAAGGTGTGCCTTTACACGTCCGGTGGTGCAGAGGTGCTGCATGCTTGGCAAAGTCCTTCACAAAACGTCTATAGTAAGAGCATGAACCCACAAACGCTCTCACTTCAGTTGGATTCCGTGGTGTAGGCCAAGTTCTGACCTTGTCGTGTTTCGAGGGTCTGGCTGTAGGCCGTGGCAAGAAACAACATGCCCCAGGAACACCACATGATCTTGAGCTAGGTGGCACTTTTTAGGGTTTGGTTTGAGACCTGCCGTCTGGATCCTGGAGAAAACTTCACGCAGACTGGAGAGATGGCTCTCAAAGGTGGGGCTGTATATCAGAACATCATCGAGATACACCATACACACCTGCCATGGCAGCCCTCTTAGCACCAGCTCCATCATCCGCTGAAACGTTGCAGGTGAGTTGGTGAGGCCCATAGGCATCGACCGCCACTGGTAGAGGTGTAGAGGTGTCCAAAAATGTATGAAAATCCTGTTCTGTGTCGTTCCAGAGGCCGAAGATGTCGTCCAGGTACCGGAAATACAGCAGGGGTTTGTATTGGGTTTTAAGGAATGCCGTTTCTTCCCAGTGGGCCAGGTATATGTCTGCATACGATGGTGAGTATTTACGGCCCATTGCACACCCGCACAGCTGGAGATAGTGGTTACTGTTAAATTCAAAGTCGTTCCTGGTGAGTGTAATGTGGAGTAACTGTAATATTTCACTGTCTGGTGTGGCTGGGTCTGGATGTTTATTAAAAATGTTTTGAATGGCTGCAAGGGCGAGTGGTGTTTCTATGTTAGTGTATAGGGAGTCTATGGGTACTTCTCAAGGCTCTTTATTGTCGTTTCCTCGCTCCTCGCTTGAACCGGAAGTTGTTCTGCGCTGCCATATTGACGGCCGTCCCAAAGCTCTTATTTAGCTCAGAGGAGCGAGGAGCGAGGAGGGAGGAGGGATCTCCAAGGAGCCATGAGCGAGGACCCACGAGAACACACTTCCAGGAAGTCTTTTAACGGCCGACACGCCCCCTCTTTGTTTATCAGTTATGTGATTGGACGCTGCAGCCGATCGGACTGACTGACTGGAGTTTCATACCAGAGTGAAGACAGATCACAGATTAAACACAAGCTTTATATTTGATTAGTTTTCTGATTCACCATCTGGTTTAAATAAATGTTCACTGTAGACTGAACAACAAAAGGACCACAAACAACTTTCTTCATTTATTAGAAAGATTTGTCTTTTCATGATCTGATATTTCCCTCAATAACTTTTATTATGGAAACAATTACAGTCAGAGAGAGCTGGAGAGACGAAACACTTTTTACATCATTTATCATCATTTCATTCAGTCACGTGAGGCGGATCATTCCTGAGTGTTTGAGTTTTAGGTACCCTTAAGGGTACCTACTGGTACCGACTGGACCGAAGAAAGCAATTTTCAGTAACAAATATATAAAATCTACAACCATGCAGCATACCGTTTTAACGAAGAATTTCTCATGAACAGAAGCATGTGTAACACTTTACACACTCAAAACACAATACAACACGATCTATGACAACGTTGCTAGCCTCCTGCTAAATATCATCACTTTTTCGCGTTCATTTTCCCGAGATACGCAGCCAAAATAGTCCACCGAAAGACGTTCCTTTAGCTTCCACGCTACAGCTACCCACTTAGCAACATTAGCATTCGACCCGGCTTCGAATGTACATTTCGGATGTACTGTCAAGCAAACACTTCAAACGTTACCCGGGGAAGAGCACCCCCAAGCAGCCAGTCACACTGCAGAATAATTCTGGTTTGGCACTCACCATTTCGAAGAAAAATCATAAAAGTCGTCCGCATATTTCCATTCCGACTGCTGATTCGCCTTTTGCTATCTATTTCCTGTCTAATAAAGTTTTTTTGAACGAAGGGGGGGTCAAATAAGCCCGGGGGACGAGATTTCACGACCCGAGACTCGGGCTTTTACGCCGGGTCTCGGGTGCGTAAATCTGCATTTTTCGGAAAAACTAAAGCCTTCCGGAAAATTCCGTTGACACCACTCCATTGGCTAGATCCTAACACGTGCATAGACATGTCATACGAAGGAATCGACCAACCACAGGCTCAGCAATGGGCACTCACACACCCGCTATAACGCATGGAGCCGTCAGTCGGCGGCCCAGAGACGCCTTAGAGAGGGTTCTAGCTCTCCAAAATGATTCTAAACTGCTGTGTACCCTCGACCTGGTTCTGACTTATGGCATTACAATAGAAGATTTAATAGTCTTTCCACAGAACCCTCTCTTATCGGACCATTATCTAATAACTTTTGAATTCCTACTAACTGAGTGTGCGCCATTAAGCAAGAGTTATTACACTAGATGTCTATCTGATGGTGCCGTAGCTCAGTTTAAAGAAGCGATTCCATCTTTATTCAACTCAATACCATGCTTTGATATAACAGAGGACTCCTGTGATAACTTTAGTCCCACCCAGATTGATCATCTTGTCGATAGTGCTACAAGCTCACTGAGAAAGACACTAGACTCTATTGCTCCTCTAAAAAAGAAGTTAGTAAAACAAAGGAGGTTCGCTCCATGGTATAACCCTCAAACCCGTAAATTAAAGCAGACATCGCAAAAACTTGAAAGGACATGGCGTTCCACTAACTTGGAAGAATCTCGGTTAGTCTGGCGAGACAGTCTTAAGATATATAAGAAGGCCCTCCGTAATGCTAGAGCAGCCTATTACTCATCGTTAATAGAGAAAAATAAGAACAACCCCAGGTTTCTCTTCAGCACTGTAGCCAGGCTGACAGAGAGTCACAGCTCTGTTGAGCCGCGTATTCCTATAGACCTCAGTAGTAATGACTTCATGAACTTCTTTAATGATAAGATCATAACTATTAGAGAGAGCATTAACAATGTACTGCCCTCGACTAGTACCGATCTTTCCTCAAATAGGGTACCCTTAGAAACAGCTGCAAACCATGATATATGTTTAGATGGCTTTACTCCCATCGATCTTGATAAATTAACTTCAACAATTTCTAAGTCTAAACCTTCTACTTGTCTCTTAGACCCTATACCGACTAGACTGCTTATTAAAGAAGTGCTACCATTAATTAGCACGTCTCTACTAGATATGATCAACTTGTCTTTACTAACAGGCCATGTACCACAGTCCTTCAAAGTAGCTGTAATTAAACCTCTTCTTAAGAAGCCCACTCTCGACCCAGAGGTGTTGGCTAACTATAGACCGATCTCCAACCTTCCATTCCTCTCTAAGATCCTTGAGAAAGCAGTAGCTAATCAGTTGTGTGACTTTCTACATAACAATAGTTTATTTGAGGATTTTCAGTCAGGATTTAGAAAGCATCATAGCACAGAGACAGCTCTGGTAAAAATTACTAATGACCTTCTAATTGCATCAGACAAAGGACTTGTCTCTGTTCTTTTCTTGTTAGACCTTAGTGCTGCGTTCGACACCATAGACCATTATATCCTGTTACAGAGACTTGAACATTATATCGGCATCAAAGGAACCGCACTGAACTGGTTTGGATCCTATTTATCGGATCGATCTCAGTTTGTATATGTAAACGATGAAGCCTCGATGAGGACCAACGTTAGTTATGGAGTTCCACAAGGTTCTGTGCTTGGACCAAGTCTGTTCACCTTATATATGCTTCCTTTAGGTAATATTATCAGAGAACACTCTATAAACTTTCATTGTTATGCAGATGATACTCAATTATATATATCAATTAAACCAGATGAAACCAACCAGCTCACTAAACTACAAGCATGTCTTAAGGACATAAAAACCTGGATGACCTGCAACTTCCTGATGTTAAACTCAGACAAAACTGAAGTTATTCTACTAGGCCCAGAACACCTCCGAAATCAGTTATCTAATGACATAGTTTCTCTAGATGGCATTGCGCTGGCATCCAGCAGCACCGTAAAGAATCTTGGAGTCATTTTTTATCAGGATTTGTCTTTTAATTCTCAGATAAAACAAATTTCTAGGACTGCCTTTTTTCACCAACGTAATATTTCAAAAATGTCACGATTAGGCTTTGCCTCCTGTGTCTTTTTGTAGCTCCTCACTCTACCTGTCTGCACTCCCTTCACCTGTCTCTGGTTACTAATCAAGCACTCCCTCATTCAGCGCACCTGTCTTCCACTCTCACCTCATCAAGCTCACTACTCTCACCTGCTCACCTGTTTCAGTCACTACTTAAACTCCTGCCTCTCAGTCACCAGATCATTACCCCATGTGCTTCATGCCCGGTTTTCCCGTCTGCCTGCCCGTTCCTGCTGGATTATCCCCTTCGTCCCCTGTTATGTCCTGTGAGTTTCCTGTGTTGTTTGTTAAATAAATATTCGTTTGCACGCTACTCTGCCTGGTCTGCACTTGAGTCCTTCACCATGCCCCGTGACAAAATATCAGGCACATCCTGTCTCAAAGCGATGCAGAGAAATTAGTTCATGCATTTGTTACCTCTAGACTAGATTACTGCAATTCGTTATTCTCAGGCTGCTCTAATAAATCTCTCCAGCTGATTCAGAATGCTGCAGCTCGTGTACTAACAAGAACTAAGAAAAGAGATCATTAGTCCTGTATTAGCTTCTCTGCACTGGCTCCCCGTAAAATCTAGAATAGAATTTAAAATTCTTTTACTTACCTACAAAGCCCGAACTGGTCAGGCACCATCATATCTTAAAGAGCTTATAGTACCATATTATCCTACTAGAGAGCTGCGCTCCACTAATTCAGGGTTACTTGTAGCTCCTTAAATTCAGTGGTTCCTAGAGTCTTAAAAAGTAGGATGGGAGCCAGAGCCTTCAGTTACCAAGCTCCTCTTTTGTGGAACAAGCTTCCCGTTTCAGTCCGGGGGGCAGACACACTCACCACATTTAAGAGTAAGCTCAAGACTTTCCTTTTTGATAGTGCTTATAGTTAGGGCTGGCTTAGGTCTGCCTTGGACCAGCCCTTAGACAAACTGGTATAGGCTTAGACTACAGGGGGACTTCCTAGGATACACTGAGCTCCTCTCTCCTCGTCTTCATCTCTGTCTGTATGAATTGATGTCCCATTAATGCTCACTACTAACTCTACTTCTTCCCCGGAGTCTTTGTGCTTTCTCGCCTCACAGGTTCCCATGGATCGTGGTTTCATCTGGACCCTGGTCCTTCCACCCGCCATGGCCCTGCTGACACCTACTACCAATTTTTATTATTAACATTATTAACCCTAATACCGTTACCACTAATGCACATTACTGACTTTGTTCCTTCCCCGGAGTCCCTGTGCTTTCTCTCCTCACAGGTTTCCATGTATCGTGGTTTCATCTGGACCCTGGTCCTTCCTCCCGCCTTAACCCTGCTGACTCCCACTAATAAATAACACTCTTATTATTACTTGCATTACTAGGAATATTACCGGTACCATTAATGCATATTATTGACGAGCTTCTTCACCAGAGTATCTGTGCTTTATCGCCTCGCAGGTATCTCTGGATCCGGGTTGTACCTGGACCTGGTCTTTTCTCCTGCCGTGGTTCTGTCATACATTTAATGTGTTGAAATTAGATTGCATTTGTTGTAATTTTGTTATGCTGTTCAACACTTGACATCTATTGCACTTCTGTCCATCCTGGGAGAGGGATCCCTCCTCTGTTGCTCTCCCTAAGGTCGCTTCCTCTTTTCTCCCCGTTAAAGGTTTTTTTTGGGGGTGTTTTTCCTGTTCCGATGTGAGGGTTCCGGGACAAGATGATGTCATGTGTACATATTGTAAAGCCCTCTGAGGCAAGTTTGTGATTTTGGGCTATACAAAATGAATTGAATTGAATTGAATGCTGGTGTTACAATCATAAAGCAATTCAACTACTTGATCTTCCCTTCTTTTAACTACCATTTACATGCTTTTAACTTCTTATCCCAGTTATCTGTCTAATGGACAGTGTCTTATCATGCAGACATACTGAGGCGCCAACAATTGGTCGAATGGAATGGTATGGAATTATAGTCAGGACAGTGTAGCGTGTGCGGCTCCTGCCCCGTTTCTAGGCGGGGAAGTCTTTCGCACCTAACCCGGTGGTCACTCCGTCGGCTGTCCCGCCTGCGAGGTTATGTTATCCTCTTTTAGGTGTCGGGACAATACCTTAGGCCTTTTATCTCACCCCGTAGCTAAATAGTTAGGATTTCGGAATTAATTGTCTTTTTGAAAGTCTTTTACGGCTCATGCCCTAGGCGCTCTCAATTGGATGTAACCCTAACACCCGGTATGTAATAGTTATGTACATCGTCTATACTTTACTATTGCCTATTGTGAACATTCTCACCGTTTATGACCGACACTGCAATGTCTTCACCCAATGAACTTACCTTAAGTACCAAATGGTAGCTTCTGTCGTCACGTCTGGATCGCACGGTTAGTGGACAGGGAAGAGGGTTAAATTGTTTTAAAGGACCCGAATACTTGTTTGGTTTCAGTCACTTACTAAATGTAAGGCTGTGTTTTTATTTCAGGTTTTCACACAAGATTCACATACAACAATTTCAATTCAATGAAACAGTTACAGTGGCTACCAGAACTATTCTATCATTCCTCTTTATCAGTCTTCACTGATTTTGTAATGAGGCACTCTCCAGTCACTTGCTGGCTTTTCTCCCCCCCTTCTCCCAACTTTCTGCTCTGTTCTGCTGTTTTTATTCTACTCTCAAACTGGAACCTCCTTCTTCTTGGGCTGGGTCAGAATGTAACTGGTTTGATCCTGTTAAAGTGACTAGGTTACACAAAGGGTCTAACTCTAAACTGTTCATTTGTTAAATCACAGCTATTAAAAAATAAAACAAGTTATAATATGATGGTTATAAAAAGTGTAAACACGCTATAGGTTATGCTGGTTATACTTAGAAATAAAAATGGTTATAGTTTATACTAGCTATACTTTTATGCTTTCATACTTTTCTACGATCTTTCTACATCCTCCTCTTGAAAGTATCAAAGTATCAGAGTTTACATTCACGTTTCAATATACATTTTTATTAATCGCACCAGACCGTCTGTGGCCCATCAGGTCCATGGTTTGAATCAGGAACATGGTCTCCAGATGTTCACCGTCTTCACTTAGCACAAACATTTCACACCATTTTAGCCCACAGCTGTGATCCCACATCCGGAGTCTCAGGGAAAGTTTTCCCCATCTCGGAGGTGGCAAAGGTCGCAGGAACCGTTACAGGTTTTCTCGGCTCAAGGTTGAACACCTTTTCATCTCTTTGTATTTCGCCATACTCCATTCTCTCTGCACACAGGATATGGCGTCCTTCCCAGGTTGCATGTATCTCACTTCAGGCCAGAAGAGAGGTTGCGACAAGTAGGACCAATTCATACGACCTTGGCACAAAGAGAAGAACTGACGCTTCGGCTCTCTGGGTGGCATTCCGTGGTTTGCTGACATGAGGCTGGTCAGCTGTCCTGCGGAAGCTGGTCCCATGTCCCCGACCTGCGGATGCTGTCCTGGTGTGATGGGTGTCGTCTCGGCTGGAGTTGGTCTCTCTGGGGCCTGCTCCATGGGTTCAGCTTCTGGTTCAGGTCCTGGCTCAGGTTCTGGGGGTTTAACTACTTCAGGCACTGGTGTGGGTTCTGGGGGGTTTGCTGCCTCCTCAAAAGAGGAGTTATTTTGGGGACTTAAATCAGACTCTCTTGCTTCTAGGTCTAAGTTATTCACTAATTGAACAACTTCTGTTTCATTCTGGAATTCAAAGTCAGATGTACTTAAACTGAGCTCATCTCGTAGTTCATCCCAATCTACAGGGAATTGTATTGGGCTTTTAAAAGGCTCTGGTGTCAATTCATTACCTCTCGTCTTGGTTTTATTGCGGGCCTTCTTTGGTCTAGTGCTGATAAGGTGCACGCCGCCTGTGATAATAGGTTTAGAATGTTTCGTGCCTTTTTTCTTTTTCCTGGTTTTTTGTCCTCCTCTGGAGACTGTGCCAGGTCCGTCCTTTTGGGAGAGATAATTATTTACACATTATATTTTCTATTTTTCATCCCCTTAAACAAACTCCACTTTTATCTGTCCCTAAAGACGACTGTGGTTCACCAGGTTACTCCTATAATGTGACATGTCATAGTCTGTTCTTTAGTTATCAAACATTTTAGAAACACATATCACTCTGTATATACCATAGCAGTGGGACAAGTGTTACATTTTATACCAAATTAGCTACTATTAACAGAGTGGATGCTTTTCCTGTTTGGAATGACGGTCTCTCTGTACAGCAAACATATAATCATCACTGCAGTTGAGATACCAAGTCTTCTCAGGCATAGTTTAGAGATGCTAAAACAGACATAATACATTTTCTATAAAGTTTAAGTCATGGTTCCTTATTTTTCATAAAAGGTCATTTTCACTCTAGACATAAAGGATTAGTCCTACCATGGTCATTAGGTCCTGAAGATGAGTCAATTCCTTCTGTAAAAGGTGAAAATTGTTTTCTTTAATTCCTTCCATCTTGGCTTCTTGGCTCAGGGGGTCTGTTTATTTTGTCCTGTTGCTCTCTGAATATATACATTAGAAAGGTCATTCCCCTTCAGTCTAAGTGGGTGGGGTTCCGGTTTACGATCAGAGGCTCTGTTTCATTGGGGGATGTCTTTTTGTATCTCCTATGTTTTGACCTCCCAAACCATTTCTTTATCATGTATATTAATAGTTTTGTGAGCAAGATAATTCCTATAATACTTCCTAAGCAGATGGCTGCGTATTTTGCAATTGATAATACCAAATCGGTTACTACATTCAGCGCTCCGTTTACAGTGTCTTGGGCTGTTTCTACAATGGTGGTGCCTGCAATTTTTAGGCCTTCTCCTGCTGCATAGAATATGCCCATAATCATTTTCCAATTTGTTATGTCATATGTACTTTTACCTAAGTGACTAGGGATACAGTTTCCAAAACCTATTCTAAATTCCCATCTTTTGTTGAGAGTTATGGTATCGTCTCGAAAGATACCTCCTCTCTGCGGGTTATTTGCTTCTGGCTGTATCCATAGCAGATCATTTTCTCCACATACCTCTGTCTATAAATGATATCCCCTTTTCCATTCCAAATCATATGGTACTAAGCTGGGCCAATTAGTGGAGTCTCTCACTTTGTTTCTAGCACTGGTTTCCAGTTTTACAGTCCTTCTACTACACTGGGTAGCATAATATCCTGTGGTACATTTTATGTATGAGCTGATACAATTTACGCATATTGTCCCGTTAGTGTATCGGGGATACGCTAGCTGTGGATTTAAAAGCACTTTATTCTCTTTGATATGGGTTCTATTTAGGGTTCGTTCTAAAATGATATCCCTTACCCAGTTAGAGGAATCTATGTTCTGTTTGTTAGGCATGCAGCTGACGTGTTTGTGGTTTGTAAGCATCCGGTAGTGGGTAGGTCAACATTAACTTTTTCCCATGTTATGATCTGGGTTTGTCTATACGTGGTAGTTTTGGAGGCATATTTCCACATAGTCCTTTGACCCAAAGAGGCCCAAGTGACTGGGGCTATGACCAATATACTTAGTAGCACCATTATTTTCATTGAAGTTATAAGTAAATTGCATTTCCATTTAGATTTTTTCTTATTTACTGTGTATTCCGGTTGGTCCGGTTCATTCTGAGTGGTCTGTGGGTTCTCAGGATCCTTAATAGGTTTTATGACCCCCATCCTCCTCTGATCCTGTAGAACACACAAGAGCACCTTTTGTTAGAATCTTTAATTTTGTCCTGGTTGCAGCTGGAGTATCAGAAGGCTGGCTGCGCAACAAGTGCCAACCTCCGTTATAGTTATGTTAATAATAACTTGTAATATTTTTCTTTCTCCTCGCCATTTTATTTCTAAACTCCTCTCGTATTGTCGAGAAATCATTGGGGGATCCCCTGCGCATGAAAGGTCAGTAGCCCAATCATGTGAAGTAACAGGGCATGCATAGTACTTAAACGGCTTATCTTCACTACTCCAAGTCTGCCAGGCGTCAGCAATAAAATCACCTAACTGTGTGTCTTTGTAGGGTTTCATCACCCCTTTTTCTTGTTTTACAGACGTCAGAAGTATCCTGCCTTTGTCATCCTTTTTTGTGCACTGATGGCGTATCATTTCAGTTAGTTCTGTCATGGTTAGGATTGAAGTTGTCCTAGTTAGAACATCTGTTTTGAGGCAGGTATACATCTGTCTGTCACATGTGGTCAGTCCCATGTAACCTCCCCTGCAGCATCTGCCTGGAGGGTAGGTATGGTCCTTTCTGACTAAATTAGCCATTATTCCTATTTCTGCAAAGCAGGTATCACACATAGTGACTCTGCAATGCCCAGGGCCCTCTCTGGCTCCGTTAGCGGGAATTTTTTTAGGCAGGCTCTTTCTCTCTGATCTCTCTCCTTGCCATATTAGTGTTGCTTTTGGTGTATCACAGATTATACATTGTCCTGGTACATATTCACTCCATGAGAGATATTGAGTGGGATTCTCAGGGTCTGATATCTTCCCTATTTGAATTCCCCCCTGTCCTCCGTGCGACAAGACATATGCAGTGCGTCTGGTGAGTGGGTGGTAAATTGAATAATCTGAACTTTCGGCCATTATTTCTTCCGAATTTGATACGGATGGGCAGGACCTATTTGTTTTAGATTAACAATATTACCTTTTTGGAGAATCACTTCGTCTGTGCCTTCACAAGTTGTTTGTATTGGCTGTCCTGGTTGTTTATTCCCTCTGTCTACCCAAACCTGGTCTAACATGGTTAGAGTGATCGGGGATATGAACGACTAGTTTAGGCAAAGATAAATGTTCATTTAGTTTAAGAAATGTGTGCCGTTATCCATTCTGAGAGACAACGGGTTTTTGCCTGTAAAAAAGTCTGCAATACATCTGCTGATTGTTCTTGCTGTGGCAACACGAGAAGGATACACTCTTGTATCTCCTCCCCCATTATCAGTGATAACAATAAAATATTTGTTACCTAGGGTTGATGGGATTAAAGGTCCCGCTACGTCAGCCGAAAAGTGTTCTCCGGTTTTATGAGTTTTAATGTGTCTCATCTCACTTTTTATGCGTGGCATGCCCCCTTTTAGAGCGCAATCTTCGCATTGTCTTTTTATAATATTAAAGTTGTCTTTTAATTTATGAAAGGTTATCTTACGGCTTTTGAGGAACAGTCTCATTCTCTCTAAACCTATGTGACCCAGTGATTGGTGAAGGTTCAACAAAACTCTTTGTGCTTCATTTTGAGGTATTTTAATCTGTTCATTTTGTTCCCATTCTTTTGGGAAAATGCAGATTGCTTTATACAACGCGCTTTGCACAGCTGCTGTCATATTTGTGTTAACAGAGTGTGGATAATCGTTTCGATTTTGCGCCATATTGTCTACCTCTTCGTTGAAGCGTGCATCATCTGTTTTTGCCTTTGTGTGACTTTTTACATGTCTCATGACGATTCTTTTCTTTTTCCTGAGCTCAGCAATAATTGTCAAATAATCGGAGTGTGTCAGTGGGTTACCTTTGTAGTTTTCAAAGCCCCTGAGTTCCCACATTCCTAAGTCTTCATTAAAGCTATTGCTACAATAAAAACTATCTGTTATTATTGTGCTCTCTTTTATCTTTTTCTTGTCCTTCCAAGCTAAAGCCTGCATTATGGCCAACACTTCAGCAGTCTGTGCTGTCTCTGTTCGGGGTTGGATTGATTTATGGGGTCTCTGCGCAGTTGAGGATCCTGATTTTGTGATCTGGGTGACTCTGGTCTCTGGGGTTCCTTATCTGTTGCATGCGTTTTTTTTTTTTTTTTTTGGATGTTTGATCTTTTCGCTTCTCACTCTCTCTGCTCTCCTGTCGTAAATGATTATCTCATTTAACTGTTGTTGGTGATTTAGCTGTGGCCATCTATCTGCCAGATTTATCCCTCCTGGTATGTCTTTAAGCAGTTTTTCTTGTTGTATTAGGGTGGCCTGTTCACTCCATATTACATTCATTCCTTGTTGAAGGTTTATCACTCCACTTGCTATTTCATTAGCTATGCTTCCTATTCTTTCGTCTAACCCATTGTTACCTGCAGCTGCTACTTTTGACCTGAACACATCTAGGGCTGTGCTTCCTCAAGTGGAGGAGGGGGTGGGAAACTGTCTGTGTCAGGGACCGAGTTTGGCTGTGGGACGTGCGGCATTAGCGGAGATTTTAGCCTTCTGGGAGGTGGCGGCGGTGGGATTTTTGGCCTGTTTAGGTTTTGCGGGTAAGGGATCGCTGGTTCAAGGCTCGGTATCGTGGGGTATTCTGGTCGTACGGATTGTCCGTGTCCAGGATAGTCATTAACTATGAGCAGATCGTTTAGTGTTTGATTTATGCCGGCGAACGGTTGGTGCGGCGGGGCATATGGATTAAGCGGGGCATTTGGTAGCACTGGAGCTCTAGGGGGGGGGGGGTCTTTTCATAGCGTTCACTATAGCTTCATAGTTGCTGTTTCCTTTTGCGACTATTACTATTTTTTGGTCAACGTATTTATTCAATACTGTGGGTTCCTGTCTGAGCGCTGCCCTGATGCTCTTTTCCATCATATCTGTGAGGTAATCCACATCAGATAGTGGTCCTTTATAATGAGCTTTTTTTTTTTTGAGTAACACACACTGAGTATACCGATTATTTCTTTGTCTCTTTTTACTGGATAATAAAAGGTTGCTCCATCTGCGGCTGTTTTTGCCGCTGTGGCTTGCGTATCTGAATGTATTTGAAAGCCTGACCCTACCCTCTCTGATAAGGCTTTTGCTACTCCTGCTCCATGTCTCATGGCTCTGTTAGCTGGATTTAGGAACACTACATTATGTTCTCCTAGTGTCAGATTTTTTACATCCCCTTGTAAAAGTAAATGATTTTCAGTTAATTCGGTCAACCTAAACGGTGGCCTGGGGGTATTTTGGAATGGGTTCATTACACTGACTAATGCTTGTTTTATTCGAGCGAGATTAAAGGGTGTTGTGTCTGGTCCTTCTGTGTCGCTATCAGTAAACCATTCACTTTGGGATTCCGAATCTCCTCGGGGGGCTGCTTTTATCATTTTTGGGGTGTTTTGTTTTGTCTTCACTTTAAAATCACTGGGTCGTTCTTTTTAGTCCCTGCTAATGTTTAACCCTCGCGGCAATGGTTCCTCAGATAACGGGAGCTCTATCCGTTCCCTTCTCCTTGTTTTATGTTGAATTCTACGGATTCGTATAATGATTGCCTACAGTATAGAACAGTTAGCGCGTTATAGTTCCCCCTACTCTTACCTTAATCCTAAAGTTAGTCAGGTATCACCCCGTGTCTAACACTCTTACTTGATGGATCGGTTAAGTAGGCTTCTACTCCTTACCTTTTTAACGAGACTTTTATAGGTCGTGATTACTTTTTTAAATGGGTCCTTGATGTTTAACTCGAGGTTCGTGATGTTTACTCGAGCCCCACGTCAGGGCGCCATGTAGCGTGTGCGGCTCCTGCCCCGTTTCTAGGCGGGGAAGTCTTTCGCACCTAACCCGGTGGTCACTCCGTCGGCTGTCCCGCCTGCGAGGTTATGTTATCCTCTTTTAGGTGTCGGGACAATACCTTAGGCCTTTTATCTCACCCCGTAGCTAAATAGTTAGGAATTCGGAATTAATTGTCTTTTTGAAAGTCTTTTACGGCTAATGCCCTAGGCGCTCTCAATTGGATGTAACCCTAACACCCGGTATGTAATAGTTATGTACATCGTCTATACTTTACTATTGCCTATTTTGAACATTCTCACCATTTATGACCGACACTGCAATGTCTTCACCCAATGAACTTACCTTAAGTACCAAATGGTAGCTTCTGTCGTCACGTCTGGATCGCACGGTTAGTGGACAGGGAAGAGGGTTAAATTGTTTTAAAGGACCCGAATTCTTGTTTGGTTTCAGTCACTTACTAAATGTAAGGCTGTGTTTTTATTTCAGGTTTTCACACAAGATTCACATACAACAATTTCAATTCAATGAAACAGTTACAGTGGCTATCAGAACTATTCTATCATTCCTCTTTATCAGTCTTCACTGAGTTTGTAATGAGGCACTCTCCAGTCACTTGCTGGCTTTTCTCCCCCCCTTCTCCCAACTTTCTGCTCTGTTCTGCTGTTTTTATTCTACTCTCAAACTGGAACCTCCTTCTTCTTGGGCTGGGTCAGAATGTAACTGGTTTGATCCTGTTAAAGTGACTAGGTTACACAAAGGGTCTAACTCTAAACTGTTCATTTGTTAAATCACAGCTATTAAAAAATAAAACAAGTTATAATATGATGGTTATAAAAAGTGTAAACACGCTATAGGTTATGCTGGTTATACTTAGAAATAAAAATGGTTATAGTTTATACTAGCTATACTTTTATGCTTTCATACTTTTCTACGATCTTTCTACAACAGTCATTAAAAATGTAATCGTGGCTTTGAAACTTTGCTATGCATATTTGGCACAATGTAAAACAAAAAAAGATTTTGTTCAGGTTACTTTCCCTGACATTGAGAGAATGTTGTTGTCTCTGCCAACTAATAAACTGGCTGGTATAGACCATCTAGATGGTAAACTGTTGCGATTTGCTTCTAATCATGTATCTATTCCAATATGTCACATCTTCAACAAATGCTTAATGTACGGTGTATGCCCAAAGGTCTGGAAAGTGGCGAAGGTGATTCCAATACCAAAGGACAAGAAATCAGCCTTCACATGTACAAATAGCCGTCCAATTAGTATACTCCCCATTTTGAGCAAATTATTAGAGAAAATCGTTTTCAAACAAATGCAGGATTATTTTAATCGGAATAAACTCATTACTAGTTCCCAGCATGCATACAGACAGAGTCACTCAACAGCAACTGCCCTTGCTCAGCTAACTGATGACTGGCTGATACAGATGGACAATAAGAACATGGTCAGCACAGTCTTGCTTGACTTCAGTGCTGCATTTGATGTAGTAGACCATGATATTATGATTACTAAACTTGAAAGTTATGGATTCAGCATTATGGCTCTCTCTTGGATGGTTAGTTATCTTTCTGAGAGATCGCAGAGTCTTTTATAATGGTAGCTTATCAGACTGTAGATACGTTAGCTGTGGGGTTCCACAAGGAAGTTGCTTAGGCCCCTTACTCTTTTCTATTTTCACAAACGATCTCCCTTTGTCAATTAAGGATGCCAAAATGGTAATGTATGCAGATGACACGACACTGTATAGCACTGCTTCAAACAAACAGGAACTTGAAACCATTCTGAATCAGGATCTAGAGAGAGTGTCTGATTGGGTGAAAGTGAACAAACTAGCCCTGAACATTTCTAAAACTAAAAGTATTGTTTTTGGCTCAAAGAATATACTTAATGGTGACACACAGCTTCACCTGTCAATGTCTGGTTCGGCAATTGAACAGGTCAAGAAGACTAAACTACTGGGTGTAGTGTTGGACGAACAGTTGTCGTGGTCTTGTCACAGCTCTGCCACTACTACTCTGTCCTTTTCACCTCTCACTCACCTAATCAGCTCATTCAGCGCACCTGGCTGCCACTCTCACCTCATCAAGCTCACTACTCTCACCTGCTCACCCTGCTTCTGCCACTATTTAAGCCCCAGCCTTACACACACTCACTGCCAGATCGTTCTCCGCTTCCATGCAAGACTTTCCCGCGCACCCCTTTGGACTGATTCCCTGTTACCGACCCTGCCTGTTTTGGACTACCCCGCCTTGCCTCTGCCCCGGTAATTCACCCAGCCTTCCGTTCCTGACCACGAGATCCTGCCATCTGTTCTCTGTGATTTTGCTTCCTGTGAGAAATAAAACTGTAGTTAAAATTACCTCTGGTGTCCGTCGTACTGCGCCTGGGTCCTACATTACCCGTTACAGTACGATCTGGCCATAACATGGAGCCAGCAGACGACACTACATCACAGGCCCGGTTCGCCGTGATTGAAGAGACGATCCAGCGACACTAAACCCTGGTGGTCTCCAACACCGCTGAGGTTCGCCACACCCTGGCGAATCAGAACCAGATCCTCACCGCCTTGATCGAGAAGGTACAGCAACTCGCGGCAGCCACAGCTCAGACCAGCGCGGCGTGGCCACCGCCTCCTGCTCCGATTCTCACTGGCATTGATCCAGGACTTTCTACGGCGGTCTCGGAGCCCCGGGTAGGGGAGCCGGAACGTTACGCTGGGGATCCTGAGGGTTGCAACGCATTCCTGACGAACTGTTCCATCCTGTTTGCGTTGCAGCCCCGCACCTTTTCTTCAGAAGACGCCAGGGTGGCGTTTACCGTCAACCACCTGACGGGGAGAGCTCGCCTGTGGGGAACGGCGGAATGGGATCGCCGTACTCCTGCCTGTGCCTCCTTCCAGTCCTTCTCCGACGAGCTCCGCAAGGTCTTCGGAGTGGTATCCATGGGACCGGACGTCACCGGAGGGCTAATGAGACTTCAGCAGGGCCACCGATCGGTCACGGATTACGCCATCGACTTCCGGACCAAGGCACGATTAAGTTTGTGGAACACGGACGCCCAGTGTGACGCGTATCTGCTCGGTTTGGCAGATTACGTCAAGGATGAACTCATCTCGTTCAAGCTGCCCACATCTCTGGATGGACTAATTGAGATAACTACCAGCTTGGATCGCCGCATCCAGGTTCGACGGTCGGCAAGGCGTCGGGAACCGTCAAGCCAGGGGCAACCAGTTCACCTTCCTCGTGCTGCCGTTCCGGAGTACACGTCGACTCTGCGGTTTCCTCAAGAGAGCGAACCCATGCAAGTGGGACGTACTGGACTATCTACGGAGGAACGGGAGCGGCGTCGACGAGGAAATCTCTGCATGTACTGTGGCCAGGTGGGTCATTATGCTCACAATTGCCCGTTAAAAGCCCGGGCTCGCCAGTAAGAGAGGAAGTGCTGGTGAGCCGAGCAGTTTCCCAACCATCCGCCTGTCAACGACCTCTTTTCCACGCCCAGCTACTGTTGACCCGGGGCTCCCATACTATTTCCACTTTTCTGGATTCTGGAGCAGACGCTTCCATAATGGACGAGGAACTCGTTGCCCAGTTGGGGATCGGCCGGATACCTCTCCCCCAGGCGGTTCCAGCCAGCGCCCTGGACGGTCATCTTCTGGGAACAGTGACGCACCAAACCGTTCCAGTTCACATGTTGCTGTCTGGCAACCACCACGAGACCATCAGCTTCCACATCCTGCAAACCCCTCACATCCCCCTCATTCTGGGATACCCTTGGCTGCGTCGACACAACCCTCACATCGACTGGACTACGGGGGCGTTTCGGGGTTGGAGTCAGTCCTGTCACCTAGTCTGCCTGAAGCACGCCGCCGTTTCAAGAGTTGCCGCGCTCACCAATTCCATGTCTGAGCTTACGGGGGTTCCCGCGGAATACTTGGACTTTAAAGATGTTTTCAACAAATCCAAGGCCATGTCTCTGCCTCCTCACCGTCCTTATGATTGTGCCATCGACCTCCATCCTGGTACGTTCCCACCTAAGGGGCGCCTTTATTCCCAATCGGCTCCTGAAAGAGAAGCTATGGACAAATATATTAACGACTCCCTGGCTTCTGGTCTCATACGCCCCTCGTCCTCTCCCACAGGGGCTGGTTTCTTCTTTGTGGAGAAGAAGGACAAGACTCTCAGACCCTGCATCGACTACCGGGGCTTAAACGAAATCGCGGTTAAGAACCGGTACCCCTTGCCACTCATCGCGATGGCCTTCGAGCTACTTCAAGGAGCCACCATCTTCTCCAAGCTCAACCTCCGCAACGCCTATCACCTGGTTCGGATCAGAGAAGGGGATGAGTGGAAAACGGCATTCAATATACCTAAGGGACATTACGAGTACCTCGTGATGCCCTTTGGCTTAACCAATGCCCCCGCCATCTTCCAGGCCCTGGTTAACGACGTACTCCGGGACATGTTGGACCGGTACGTATTTGTCTACCTCGATGACATCTTGATCTTCTCAAAGAACCAGGAGGAACATGTGCACCACGTCCAGTCCGTGCTTCAACGCCTTCTAGAGAACTCCCTGTTTGTCAAGGCGGAGAAGTGCGAGTTTCATGCTCCTACGATTTCATTCCTGGGATATATCATTTCCCAGGGCAGTATCCTGATGGACCCCGCTAAGGTTGCTGCCGTCACAACCTGGCCTGTCCCAAACTCCCGCAAGAAACTTCAATGTTTCCTGGGGTTCGCCAACTTCTATCGGAGGTTCATCAGGAGTTTCAGCACGGTTGCTTCCCCACTCGCCGCCCTCACCTCCTCCAAGATTCCTTTCGTGTGGACTTCTGCAGCCGAGGAGGCCTTCCAGAACCTGAAGTCCAGGTTCACCTCAGCACCCATCCTCCAAGTCCCGGATCCGGACAGACAATTTGTGGTGGAGGTGGATGCCTCTGACATAGGAGTTGGGGGGGTTCTGTCCCAGCGCTCGGCCACAGACCTGAAGCTCCATCCCTGCGCCTTTTTCTCACGTCGGCTTTCCCCCGCCGAGAGAAACTATGACATTGGTAACCGGGAACTACTAGCAGTGAAGCTGGCCCTGGAGGAGTGGCGGCATTGGTTGGAGGGGACCAAGCTCCCATTTCTGGTGTGGACGGATCATAAGAACCTGGAGTACATCCGCACAGCCAAGAGACTCAATTCCCGACAGGCCAGGTGGTCATTATTCTTCACCCGGTTCGACTTCACGCTCTCCTATCGCCCCGGGTCCCGCAATGTCAAGCCTGATGCCCTTTCCCGTCAGTTCCAGGGGGAGGAGGAACCTACCTCTAGCTCCCCGCCCATCCTTCCTGCCTCCTGCCAAGTAGCCGTCCTCACCTGGGAGATTGAGGAAACAGTGAGAGCCGCTACTAGGGGTCAAGCCGGTCCCAGCGCATGCCCCCCTAACCGCCCGTTCGTCCCTCAAGGCCTTCGGTCCGACGTTCTCCAGTGGGCACATTCCTCCAGACTTACCTGCCATCCGGGCATTCAGAGGACCCAGGACGTCCTGCGGCAGCGCTTCTGGTGGGTCTCGCTGAACAAAGACACCAGGGAGTTCATCAACGCCTGCCCAGTGTGCAACCAACATAAGCCTTCTCACCAGGCTCCGGCCGGCCTCCTGCGGCCTCTCCCTGTGCCTCATCGTCCGTGGTCCCACATCTCCCTGGACTTTGTCACTGGACTACCTCCATCTGAGGGCCACACCGCCATTCTGACAGTGGTCGACAGATTCAGTAAGCTGGTCCATTTCATTCCCCTACCCAAACTCCCATCTGCTAAGGAGACAGCAGAACTCATCTCCCTGCATGTCTTCCGCCTGCATGGAATTCCAGTCGACGTTGTCTCCGACCGAGGACCTCAGTTCACCTCCATCTTCTGGAGGGAATTCTGCGCTCTGCTGGGGGCCACAGTCAGTCTGTCCTCTGGGTTTCACCCCCAGTCCAATGGGCAGACGGAGAGGAAGAATCAGGAGATGGAGACAGCCCTCCGCTGCATGGTCTCCCAGAACCCGGCCTCCTGGTCCCGCCAGTTGATGTGAGTGGAGTACGCGCATAACACCCTGACCAGCTCCGCCACCGGCATGTCACCTTTCCAGTGTGCCTATGGGTTCCAGCCACCTCTGTTCCCCGCATTGGAGAAGGAGGTGTCCTGCCCTTCCGTCCAGACATTCATCCGCCGCTGCCGCCAGACCTGGGCAAGGGCACGAGCTACCCTGCTCCGGTCTGCGGACCGCTATGCAACAGCGGCTAACAGACACCGCACTCCAGCCCCCATCTACCAGGTGGGTCAGAGGGTGTGGTTGTCAACCCGGGACCTACCCTTGCGGGTGGAGTCCAAGAAGCTGGGGCCAAGATTCATCGGGCCTTTTGAGATCGAGAGAATCATCAACCCGGCGGCAGTGAGGCTCAAGCTCCCCAGGGCCATGCGCATACATCCCACGTTCCATGTTTCCAAGGTCAGACCTGTCCGGGAGAGTCCCTTGGTGCCGGCTGCTCCGCCTCCCCCGCCTCCACCGCCGCCACTATTTAAGCCCCAGCCTTACACACACTCACTGCCAGATCGTTCTCCGCTTCCATGCAAGACTTTCCCGCACACCCCTTTGGACTGATTCCCTGTTACCGACCCTGCCTGTTTTGGACTACCCCGCCTTGCCTCTGCCCTGGTAATTCACCCAGCCTTCCGTTCCTGACCACGAGATCCTGCCATCTGTTCTCTGTGATTCTGCTTCCTGTGAGAAATAAAACTCTAGTTAAAATTACCTCTGGTGTCCGTCGTACTGCGCCTGGGTCCTACATTACCCGTTACAGTCAACACTTCAGCTGCCAACTTCCTGGTTAGACATGATGAATCAGAGTTTATGTACAAATAAAACTTCACATTATCCTCAAACAAAGTTAATAAACAATACAGCTGGCTGTACTGATCTCTTCTGATGTCACGCTGAGTGTAGATGAAACACTCGGTTCTGTGGTCTCTGAGATAAGCATTGAGGGGAAAAGGACAAACCAAGCCACAAACGGCCCCGAATAGCAATTTTTACAACTGTGTGATGATAAATACCGTGGCTCATTGGGTAGAGAGGGTTCCATCCTTGGCTGCTACATGTCCTGTGCTGAAGTGTACCTGAGCAAGACACTAAACCCAGCCCACTGCGCTAAATATGCTAGAGATTGGTTAAATGCAGAGGTTACATTTCATATGTATATAATGACGACTACAATAAATGTTAATTCATTATATTTTTTAAATAAAGATGTATACATTTCCCTTTCTCTCCTGTAAGCTAAGTTCTTTCATATTCTACTAAGTAAATAATCAATGTTAACGATTTGATATTCAAGGAGGGATTAGGTAATCCTTAAATTATTATAGTGTCACCAAACATACTAAGCCAAATTACGAAAAGTGCTAACGGACAAAATCTATTCTGAATCCAATGTTACAGGTCAGATATGCTACTGGTTTACACGACAGGAGTTTGGTGAGAGTATCTTACCCCATCATCCTACATCGGACACCGGAAGTACCCTAACGCAGACTGGCAGATGACATACTTTAGGAAGAAGACTGACCGCCCTCTATCAACACTGACAGCATTGCCCAACACAGCACATTTCACCATGCAGGACTTAAGAGACGCGACTGTCTCTCCTCGACAGTTCAAACGCTCACCGTCAGCATTGGTCCAAGAAAAGAAGCCATGGAATCTAAGCATGCATATGACAGAACTACGGCAGCAGCAAGACCAGGGTCCAGATATAACGATGATCCATAGAAACCTGCCATCCCTCTCCCAGGATGGACAGAAGTGCAATAGATGTCATGTGTCAGCTGGACAGCTAAGGACACACAGCAGTGGTTTGCTTTCAAGATGAAAGGTCTTTATGACACATCAGATGACACGTCAACATTCTAATTTATTCGAGAACATGCATGTTCCATCCGGCATTCCATTCTATTCTCAATGGCATTTTATGAATTCTTTCATGAATTCTTTTATGAATTCACTATTTGCTAGTTCAGCGATCACCATGTTCTCCATGTCACAGTTTTCACAAAACTCCACACATTATGACCCATTTACAGTACGATCTGAAAAGATATCAAACACGCATTACTACTTTGCAGTTAAATATTTAACATTAATTCCAACACGAAAAAAAGCAGTAAATAACACTTATAAACACGTCAGGACATCTTATTTTAGTCACCCTCACAGGGAATTCAGTATAATATATATATATACAGTATAATATATATCATATAATAATATTCAGTATAATATAAAACACACACATACATATAAGCTATGAGTTTTCTCTGTTAATTTACCATCTCAATTAAATGTTGATGCCTCCATGACCAAGTTAAGCAGATGAGACTGAGGACAACTATGGAGAAGAAAAGATGTTCACTTTGCCTAATATGTAGCTTGACAGAGTTCTCCATGTGTGCCCTGGTGTTCTCATGTTTCCTTACCTGCTCATCTCTCACTCCTGGAAAAGTGCTAACGGACAAAATCTATTCTGAATCCAATGTTACAGGTCAGATATGCTACTGGTTTACACAACAGGAGTTTGGTGAGAGTATCTTACCCCATCATCCTACATCGGACACCGGAAGTACCCTAACGCAGACTGGCAGATGACATACTTCAGGAAGAAGACTGACCGCCCTCTATCAACACTGACAATTATAGGGAGGTTGGGAGAGAGAAAGACAGACAGGGAGGTTGGGAGAGAGAAAGACAGACAGGGAGGTTGGGAGAGAAAAAGACAGACGGGGAGGTTGGGAGAAAGACAGACAGGGAGGTTGGGAGAGAAAAAGACAGACAGTCCTTTCTGTGGATCCCAGGAAGATTAGCGGCCGCTAAGGCGTCAGCTAATGGGGATCCAGTTAACCTTTTTGCCGCGAGTGCCCCATATATAACGCACATGTAGTACGCACATGTAGTACAAATCACGTTTGCTAAATGAATAAAATTATATTTTATGACATATCATATACCTATATAACGATGAGATTCTGGCCGAAAAAAACATAGAATCATTTTACTCACTCAAAAAACAGAAGTACTACTACATTTTTACGTATTTTTTCGCCAGGAAACAGCGAGCTACGCACTTCGTTTTCAGATACCAAGACAAAACTAACTGCGATCATGGCCGACCCATAGATCAGAAAGCACGAGGACTCGACAGCGAATCCACTCGTATCTTTCATATTCCTCTCCTTGAAACCATTAAAAACTTATAGCAAGAAAACCGACGAACAACGGCTCAACAACAGCTCCGCAAAATGTAAACGCTTTGTACCTTGAGATGATTTTCTTGAAGAAAAACGCTGGAAACTGCTGGTAATCCATTTCAAACGTGTCCGGGCATGTCCTCTCGTCTGTGTGTGCGTCTCTGTGTGCGTCTCTGTGTGTTTCAGTGTGTTTGTGACGAAATGGCGGACTTTTACAATGCATGTATGACGAGATGGTCCGCCTTTTACTGTTGATCCAATGATTTTACTCTCGGGGGAGGCTCGGCGCGCCTTTGGCTTTTTAGTGGCTAGAAAGTCAGTGAGTCATCTCAAGGAACTTCCTGGTGCATTCGTTTCATTCTCCCGGTTCGAAAAAGTGGTCACATGATGAAAGTCCGCCAATCACAGGCCTTAGGAAGAGCCACATACACACACACACACAGAGACGAGAAAATTCCATGAAGGAGAATTATGAGAGCGTCAGAGAGCTCAAAATGGCTCACAATGGCTCAAAATGATGCCAAACTGCTGTATGATGATGTCATTGAACACTATTAGTGATAAACAAGTGAAATATATAGTATATCAAATTAAAATAGAACAGCTGCAACAGCTGGTTCCAAAATGAGAATTTTGGCTTGACCTCGCTTGATCTCGCATGATTTCTCCGTACTGAATCCTTATAACGTGGGCCTGCTTCACTCAATCGAAGTAAAATCTGTTTTGTGGAGACTTCAAACATGTTGTGCTATGATTGTTGAGTATTTTAGGCTTCAATCTGCATTATTTCAAATAAATCAATATCAATCAGGCGAACCTGAAATTTGTTTTCCATTTGAGCTGTGTTCCATCTTCATTTGGTATTAACCAGTAACATATACACAATATGTACACCTCTCATCAAAGCTCACCCACTTGAGTGTTATTAATAAATTGAAATTATTCAAATGGACCTTGTAGTTAGAGAGTAAGGCCCCCTTTGAGTATGGGTATAGTATTTTCGAGCAGCAGCCAAAAAAGGCCTAGTGATAAAAGGGTAAACTAAACTAAAAAAAAACTAAAACAGAATAAATGCTCAGTTATTTGAACTGCTTAAATGAACAGAAAACTGAAGTCATTTAAAAATGAAAAAGGATGCCACTTTTCTTTTGATTCTGTAACAGTGCGGTTTTGCCTCACAACTTGAATGTGCGCATGCAGCATCTTCTCATAGCTTGAGAAGTCAAGCCACACGTTTGCCTGTCTCATAATTCTTTCGGTTTTCTTGCGTTTGTGTCATCTGTCCACCGGCACTTTCAAACCGAGTCCTGTAACCTGAGCATGGCTCGAGCTGCTCGTAACTTCTGATATGCAAAGTGCACAAAACATCAAATGAATAACGTCGAGACCAACATTTACACAATCATTTTGGAGAAGACTAATGCATTTCATGTTGTAGTTTAGTGGTCAAGTATTGTATTAAGACTGATCGTCTAGTGCTAGATACACCAATAAGATAGCATTTCCTAGTATTTTCTGGCTCCTGCACATCAACATCTGTAGGTTTTAATGAGTCGTTTCATGCTAAATCTGTTGGTTAAATGTTACTGAAGGATGTGTGTAATTTTTAGCATGTTAGTTAGCCTGTGCTAGTCCCTCTCGCCCAAGTTAGGGCTAGTTTGAGCATGTGTCTCCATGTACCCCATTGAAACGCGGGTTCATTTTGAAAGGGTGCAGAACAGCTAAAACAGCTTAGATATCAAGTAATGACACCAAATATGTTGATTTTGAGCATAGTAGCAGAGTAGAAATGAGTGAATGAAATGAGTGTGAATATTAATTTATTTTTGTATACATATAAATATATACACACACACACACACACACACACACACAGCATTCGGTCAGTCCTCCCCTAAAGATCAAGACAAAAAGAAACATGGTTATGAATTCAGAACAGTTCACTGTGCTGAGATGTCAGCTCTGATACCTGGTCATATTTCGTACTCACAGGTTATTGGTCCAATGGTCGGTGTGAACAGATGTCCTACTGCAAACCTGCGAGGTTAAATTAATAACCATGTTTTTGTTTTAGTAATCCTCCAGTTTTATTGATGCAGAAAATAAGAAAAGGTGTAGCTGTACAAAGTTACCTTCACAGATGACACCAGCATCCTCAGAATGACCACAGTTGTGGGTTCCTAATTCTCTGTGTGTACAGTCTTTTAGTGATGACTCAGTTCCTAAACACCGAAGGTCATCCAGCCAGATTGGTCCACTGCCTTGTCCAAAATGTGCCCTTCTTGGTGCCGACAGAGCCCTGCCACAGCCCAGCTGGTGACACACCACCTGAGCGTCATTCACATCCCAAAGGTCGTCACACACCGTCCCCCAATTGCCGTTGTGGAAGATCTCCACTCTGCCAGAGCAGCTGCTGTTAGAGTTTACCAGTCTCACATCTGGTTGAAGTGAAAGTAAAATATATGTCAACCCACATGGCAACAGCAGTATTGACCAAAAGCCCCATCTCTTCAATGCAACTGTACTTGATCTAATCAATTACCTTCTTTATCATCATGATCATTTTCATCATCTTTATTATTATGAACTCTTTACATATCATAATCTCCCTTCACACATGATTCTTCTGAGGTAAAGATGAGAAATTGTCTGGACAAAGTGGGGTTCTATGACACGCAATATTTCATAAAATGGATGTAAATTAGCGGTAAAAGTAATAAGGGATTGATATAAAAAGAATGCTGTTCATTAGTCTCATTTAGGCACTTTAGAGCAACCATCTTTTTAAAGAAACTTTAAAGCTTCAAATTTCATGAGTGGGATATTTACTGACGTATTTTATGTCATAGAAAAAAATGCTTACATTTCTTCAGATTGTGTTAACCACAGACTTCTTTTCAGGCATCTTACCAAAAATACATTCAAAAATCCCATTGACTTCCATTAGTCGAAAACTTTTAAGACCAATTCCTGGAGCATTTTATTGTAACTATATTACTGCATTGTTTGTGAGATTGAATGAAACATAACTATGATTTTTCTAAATTATCCAGTTATATTTTGCAGGAAAAAAATTATTTTGTAGATGTACAAAGTTACCTTCACAGATGACACCAGCATCCTCAGAATGACCACAGTTGTGGGTTCCTAATTCTCTGTGTGTACAGTCTTTTAGTGATGACTCAGTTCCTAAACACCGAAGGTCATCCAGCCAGATTGGTCCACTGCCTTGTCCAAAATGTGCCCTTCTTGGTGCTGACAGAGCCCTGCCACAGCCCAGCTGTTGACACACCACCTGAGCGTCATTCACATCCCAAAGGTCGTCACACACCGTCCCCCAAGTGCCGTTGTGGAAGATCTCCACTCTGCCAGAGCAGCTGCTGTTAGAGTTGACCAGTCTCACTGTAGTCACATCTGGTTGAAGTAAAAGCAAAATATCCATCAACTCACATGGCAACAGCAGTATTGAGCAAAAGCTCCATCTCTTCAATGTAACTGTACTTGATCATTCGGCTTCTTTATTATCAACTCTAACATATCATACTCTCCCTTCACACATGATTCTTCTGAGGTAAAGATGAGATATTATCTGGAAAATGTAGGATTCTATGACGTACAATATTTCATACCATGGATGTAAATTAGGGGTAAAAGTAAAGAGATTAGGATAAAAAAAAGAATGATGTTCATTAGTTTTATTTAGGCACTTGTTAGCAACCATCTTTTTTAAGAAACTTTAAGGCTTCAAATATAATGAGTGGGATATTTACTGACTTATTTTATGCCATGAAACAAAATGCTTAAATCTCTTCAGATTGTGTTAACCACAGACCTCATTTCAGGCATCTTACCAAAAACGTATTCAAAAATCCCATTGACTGCCATTAGTCGAAAACTTTAACTCATTGCTGTTTTTTTAGGACCAATTCCTGCAGCACTTTATTGTAACTGAATCACTGTATTGTTTGTGAGATTGAATGAAACATAACTATGATTTTTCTAAATTATCCAGTTATATTTTGCAGGAAAACATTTTTTTTGTAGCTGTACAAAGTTACCTTCACAGATGACACCAGCATCCTCAGAATGACGACAGTTGTGGGTTCCTAATCCACTGTGTGTACAGTCTTTTAGTGATGACTCAGCTCCTAAACACCGAAGGTCATCCAGCCAGATTGGTCCACTGCCTTGTCCAAAATGTGCCCTTCTTGGTGCCGACAGAGCCCTGCCACAGCCCAGCTGGTGACACACCACCTGAGCATCATTCACATCCCAAATGTCATCACACACCGTCCCCCAAGTGCCGTTGTGGAAGATCTCCACTCTGCCAGAGCAGCTGCTGTTAGAGTTGACCAGTCTCACTGTGGTCACATCTGGTTGAAGTAAAAGCAAAATATCTGTCAACCTACATGGCAACTGTAGGTTTCAAATTACAGCAATATTGAGCAAAGGCCCCATCTCTTCAATATAACGTGACGTGATAATTTAGCTTCTTTATTATGAAGTCTTACATATCATACTTTCCCTTCACACATGATTCTTCTGAGGTAGAGGAGTAATGATCGGGAAAATGTGGGGGTTCTATGACGTGCAACATTTCATATAATGGATGTAAATTAGGGGTGAAAGCTATAAGAGGTGAAAAGAATGAAACAAAACTAGGTGTGAACTGCGACAGATGGATCTGGGTACATTGGGAGTTGATTCACAGGTTATTGTCAGGATGATGGAGATATCTAGAGAGTGCTGCGGGGATGACATATTTTTATAGGCCAACCCAGAAGTTAGCCTCTCACTGGTTCCCTCGACAAAAAGCCAATGGGATTTTGGATTATTGCAGGAAATCAGTTCAGTGGCTAAACCAGTTTATGATACTAACATGTTTTGTTCACCAAGATAATTTTCACAAATGAACACCACATTTATGATTTTTAAATCATAGATGCAATCGACAGAAGTGGAGACATAACGTTTAAAAACAAACAAAATACACCACTGTGTGGCATGACTTCACACCACTAAGCTAAAGGCAGACTATAGATCAGCATGATGATGTTCATTAGTCTCATTTAGGCACTTGTTAGCAACAATCATTTTTAACGTAAAAGCTTCAACTTCTGCGAGTGGGATATTTACTGACATTTTATGTCATAGAACAAAATGCTAAAATCCCAGTCAAAAATCCCATTGACTTCCATTCGTGTAGAAATGCCAACTCATTACTGGGTTTTAGGACAAATTCCTGGAGCACTTTATGTAAATATATTACTGTATCGTTTGTGAGATTGACTGAGATTAATAAACATGTTCTTCAATTCTCCAGTTACATTTGTGCAGAAAAAAAAAAGAAATTTGTAGATGTACAAAGTTACCTTCACAGATGACACCAGCATCCTCAGAATGACGACAGTTGTGGGTTCCTAATCCACTGTGTGTACAGTCTGTTAGTGATGACTCAGTTCCTAAACACCGAAGGTCATCCAGCCAGATTGGTCCAATGCCTTGTCCAAAATGTGCCCTTCTTGGTGCTGACAGAGCCCTGCCACAGCCCAGCTGTTGACACACCACCTGAGCGTCATTCCCATCCCAACCGTCGTCACACACCGTCCCCCAAGTGCCGTTGTGGAAGATCTCCACTCTGCCAGAGCAGCTGCTGTCAGAGTTGACCAGTCTCACTGGAGGACTCAATGCGGCACCAGATGCTTGAGGAACTGTGAAAATATAGATATTATACAAATGTGATAAACCGGATACTTAATTCAGGATAATGTGTGATTCGGTAGTGTATGAACCACCTTTAGAAATATGTGATGAAACAGAACAAACTAATTGTGGAAAACCTACTCAGAATTGTGTGTGTACCCGTTGGTCTTTCTGCCCCTGTGGTTGCATTTCACGCAAACAATACCAATTTTAAGTTGAAAAAGTTTGGAATTCAGTCAATATTTGTGGTTGTTCTGAATGACACCCCCCACCAGAAAAGAGAGGGTTTGAGGCAAAGTACCCATTGTTTTGAGGTAAACTGCTTTACTATCTCGATTAGTTAAACAAACTCCTTAGAGTGAGAGGAAAAATATTAGTTAATATTAATTCCATCAGTGTTTCAGAAAATTAATTCCTATAAATGACTAATTTCAGTGGGAATACAATGATTTCTCACAAAAACCTGAAGTTCTAAGTAATAAGTCATGAATTCTTTCCGATTTACTTTTTTTTTTTAAATGAAAATGACTTGTATGACATAAAAATACAGATTTAAAATATTTTACTTTCTAAAATAATAATAAATATCATAATCATCAATATTCTTCACTTTGACTTGTTCCATGTAATTTCAAGCATTAATAACTTTACTTAGATTATCTATGGGGCCACTATGAGGCAGCAGAACAAGCTGTAAACACAACATGGACATGCAGCCTGATGGGCCCTTTTCACAGCAGCCATTTTGACACGGGTCAAAATAAAATAAATTGTGGGCCCATTCTTTTTGGTGAGTCAGTCATTCCAGTGAGCCAGCATCCACAATACCAGGGCCATGGCCCACCTAAATGAAACAGGGCCGTAATCAATGTTAGCAATTGCACCTGGGTTTACCCTGCAATGACATGTCGAAACGGCTGCTGTGAGAAGAGCGTATCATTGTTAACTTTTTCTGTCTGCTCTTTGGTGCTGGGCAGGTAGTGTACAGTGGGGTGATCAGAGCTTTGCCACTGAAAACTAATTCTCTGTGGCTTCCATAATCTCTGCAACTCCCTTCACATTACATTATTTGATCCATTGTGAATATAAAATATCAATTAGTGCAGCTTTATGTAAAGAAGAATTTAAGCTTAAACCTGATGATATGTCAATTACTTTACCTGTCCATCCTGTTAATGTCTGAATTAGCAGGAGCAACAGCATTCCACGAGTCCCCCTCATCATGGGCCACATCCAGGAGATAGGACCCACACTTGCTGAATAGGACAAAAGAGGCATTTTGACAAACTGCATCAAAGCAAACTCTTCTGGCTTGCTAAATGATTGACTCCAATCCTAACACAGGGTACATCCCAAGTCTCTTTATATGCCCTTTTCACAGCAGCCAATCTGACACATAATTGCAGGGTAAACACAGGTGTGATTGATCAAACTGATGAAGGTCCCATTCTATTTAGTTTCTAATTCATTCCAGTGAGCCAACATGCACAATACCAGGGCCCCAGCCACCTAAATGGAACAGAGCCATTTTTTTAATCACACCTGTGTTCACCCTGCAATTACATGTCAAAATGGCGGCGGTGATAAGGGCCTATTGCATCCACGGGTTCATCCCAAAGCTCTTAATCGCATCCCCGTTTCCCTTTGAAACCAATGCGAGGAGAGAGGAAACGAGGAAATATGTTTTAAGATACATGAGACTTCCTTTCCTCAGTTGCGTCACGTGAAGCGACGTCTGTTTCTGATGGCGGCTCTGATCACAGCTGGATCAGCTGTCAGTCGGCTTTAACAGCTGGAGAGACTTTTGAGAAGTTTGTGTCTGTGCACATGATCACTGTACTTAATAATAGTAACTACTAATACTAATAACTAATAAAGACACACAGTAAGCATCACTGTCAGATTGGAGGTGTTTTCTCTCTGTAGCCTGTTACCTCTTTAACAAACTGTGTCCTGTTTATAAGCGCAGAACCCATTTCTACCAACGGAATGCGTCCGTCTTATTTATTAATTTATCTGTAAGTATTGAAATTCTGATTATGACGTCATTATTAAATAACCCAGAATATGATTATGGTTTCTCTTGAATACTGGAATGAATTAATTAGGCTCCATGTTTCGGGGGAAATTGAAATGATATAACTCATCAAACCAGACACACTCACGTGACTGAACGAAAATAATTATAAATGATGTAAAAAGTGTTTTGTCTCTCCAGCTCTCTCTGACAATTGTATCCATAATAAAAGTTATTGAGGGAAATATCAGATCATGAAAAGACAAATCTTTCTTATAAATGAAGAAAGTTGTTTGTGGTCCTTTTGTTGTTCAGTCTACAGTGAACATATATTTAAACCAGATGGTGAATCAGAAAACTAATCAAATATAAAGCTTGTGTTTAATCTGTGATCCGTCTTCACTCTGGTGTTAAACTCAGTCAGTCAGTCCGATCGGCTGCAGCGTCCACTGCAATTCATTTATTCTGCTCAATGTTTCGGGGGAAATTGAAATGACATAACTCATCAAACCCGACACTTAGGAATGATCAGCCTCACGTGACTGAATGGAAATTACATTGAATGATGTAAAAACGAGTTTTCTGCTGACAGACAGACAGACTCCGCAGCTCTCGCCGACTTTAATTGTATCCATCATAAAAGTTATTGAGGGAAATAACAGATCATGACGAGACAGTTCTTTCTAATAAATGAAGAAAGTTGTTTGTGGTCCTTTTTTTGTTCAGACCTACAATGAACATATATTTAAAACAAATGGTAAATTAGAAAACAAATCAGGACAACTTGCGGTTCAAGCGAGGATCGGGGAGCGAGGAAAGGACATATAAGAGACTTGGGATGGACCCAAATTCACAGAATTATCAAATCATGCTATTCACAAGGTCAGAAATGATATAAGATTAATAGATTTAAAGACTGTTGAGTTCCAGTGCCCTTACTTTCCTTGAAGTGGCTATCTGGGAATCCAGAACTGTTTCCAATCAATTGTCAAGCTAATTTTAGGCAAACTCAGATAAAAGAAATGCAAATTAGGCACGTTTCCATCGTTCGGAGCGAGTAAACAGCGTAGTTTTGTCTGAAATTGGCACCATAGGCTAGGTATGGCTGTAATCCGCCAGAAAAAAAGGAGGAACAAGTCGCCTCAGCCATCTGACCAGGTGGGAAAATGAAGAGAGGACTACAGGAATTAGTTTGAATTGGCATTTATATGCAGATATCTGTTCATAGAGAATACATCCTTTGTTGGTTTCTTGCTTTGTGCTTTTGTGTTTGAGAGTCTATTCTCTGTATGTTTACCAGGACCTGTAACTACCTACCTGTGCACATGGTCCTCCAGGACGACCCTGGTCATGGAGACCAGGGTGGGTTAGGTTGGGTTAGAGATGTGGCTTTCTTATGAAATCCCAGAGGGGCACGGGTACACAGGGAGCATCCTTCTAAAAATAGTTTCTTTCTTAGAAACCATCTCTGGTCTACCAAATCAGGTAGGTTTAAAAGACTGTCCAAGATAAACTAAGAGGAATTCAAATAAGAGGTTTTTATGGGGGGGCGTATTACACTTGTGTTTCCTTGACATATATTTACATAAAAAAACAAAGGAAAGGTAATATATATATATATATATATATATATATATGTAAGGATTACAGATACTTGAACCCAAAAGCACAACTCGGAGACAAAAATACAAGTTTAGTTCTTTTACTTGAGTTCAGGCACGGTCAAAACTGGGAGGTCAGTCAAACAGGCAAACAAATCCAATAAGGGGAAGTCTGCGAGTGGGAACCCATTCACGCTCTTCGGGACCATAACCCTCCGAGTCCACTAGGTATTGCAATCCTCTACCCCATCGCAGAGACTTGACAAGGCAACGGACCGTGTAGGCAGGTGCCCCATCGATGAGCCGGTGGGGCGGAGGGGGGCTGGGGGGGTGCTGAAGGGGGCTCTCCTTGATGGGTTTTATCCTGGAGACATAGAAGGTGGGATGAATTCTCATGGATGATGGCGAAGACGGACAGCAGCAGGATTGATGATTCGAGAAACAGGGAAAGGGCCCACGAAGCGAGGAGCCAATTTCTTTGATTCCACTCTGAGGGGAAGGTCCCGCTTAGACAGCCAGACACGTTGTCCCGGGGCATAACGGGGTGCAGGGACGTGGCGTCTGTTGGCAGACCTTTGGTAGCGGTCGGACGAGTGCAAGAGTGTGGAGCGGGCCTGCTTCCAAGTGCGTCGGCACCGCTGGACGAATGCCTGGACTGAGGGGACACTGGCCTCTTGTTCCTGCTCCGGGAAGAGTGGTGGCTGATATCCACGGGCACACTGGAACGGTGAGAACCCGGTGGCTGAACTGGGAAGGGTGTTATGGGCATACTCGACCCACAAGAGCTGCTCAGACCAGGAGGAGGGGTTGCGGGAGGAGAGACAGCGTAAGGCTGTCTCCATCTCCTGATTCATCCGCTCAGCCTACCCATTAGATTGTGGATGGAACCCTGATGAAAGACTGACCGTGGCTCCCAGCAGCCTGCAAAACTGACCAGAAGCGAGAGGTGAATTGTGGTCCCCGGTCGGAGACCACGTCAATGGGGAGTCCATGCAGCCGGAAAACATTTTGCAGTAATATTTTAGCAGTCTCTTTGGCAGTAGGTAACTTGGGTAGTGGAATGAGCAGAGCAGACTTGGAAAATCGATCAATGACCGTGAGAATAACTGTGTTACCGTCAGAAGGGGGTAGGCCGGTTACAAAGTCCAAAGCGATGTGGGACCAGGGATGACTAGGAACTGGCAGAGGATGAAGAAGCCCAGAGGGAGGTTGGCGAGTGCTCTTATGCTGAGAACAAACCTGGCAAGCACCGATGAACCCCTTGGTGTCTTCCTCCATGGAAGACCACCAGAAACGCTGTCTGAGCAGTGCTAGTGTGCGTCTGATCCCAGGATGGCAAGCTAGGCGGGAAGAGTGGCCCCACTGGAGGACCTGAGAGCAGAGATTGACAGGAACAAACAACTGGTTATCAGGACAAGCACTGGGGGCAGGGTGTTCGGCATGGGAGCGCTTTACCTTGTCCTCCACCTCCCAGGTTACCACACCAATAACGCACTCAGGGCAGAGGATACCTTCAGGATGGGAAGGAGAGCTCTCTCGCTGGAACTGACGAGACAAGGCGTCGGGCTTGACATTCTTTGAACCTGGTCTGTATGAGAGTGAAAACTCAAAACGGTTAAAAAAAAAGAGCCCACCTAGCTTGACGAGAGTTCAGTCGCTTGGCCGAACGGATGTATTCTAGATTTTTGTGATCTGTCCAGACCACAAACGGCTGCTCCGCCCCCTCTAACCAGTGTCTCCACTCCTCCAATGCCAGTTTGACCACCAACAGCTCCCGGTTCCCAATGTCATAATTCCTCTCCGCGGGGGACAGCTTCCGGGAGAAGAAGGCACATGGGTGAACCTTTTGGTCCTCAGCCGACCGCTGAGAAAGGACCGCTCCTACACCAGTGTCTGAGGCGTCCACCTCCACAATAAACTGCCGGGCAGGATCTGGGAATATGAGGATGGGAGCAGAGGTAAAACGTGATTTTAACTCACCAAAGGCCCCTGCTGCCGCAGAGGACCACCGGATGGGCACATGCTGGGAGGTGAGAGCGGTGAGGGGAGCAGCCACGGAACTGTAGTTACGGATGAACCGCCGATAGAAGTTTGCAAAGCCCAAAAAGCGTTGAAGTTCCTTGCGTGTGGACGGGGCGGGCCAGTCAGCAACTGCTTTGGTCTTGGCAGAGTCCATCTGGATATTACCAGCATTGAGAACAAAATCCAGGAATGATACCTCTGTGGCGTGGAACTCGCACTTCTCAGCCTTTACGAAGAGGCGATTCTCCAAAAGCCTTTGGAGGACTTGGCGTACATGGACCACATGTTCCTGTTGAGACTTCGAGAAGATAAGAATGTCATCCAAATACACAAAAACACAAACATTGAGCATATCCCGGAGAACATCATTGACCAACCCCTGAAAGACTGCAGGGGCATTGGTGAGACCAAATGGCATAACTAAATACTCAGGACTGCCAATGCGATAGATGAGTCCCGGTGTAGTTAGTGGAAGCATGAACCCAGGTGTTATAGGCAAAAGCCACCTGTTTCAGATACTCATCCCATTCACCTCCGCGGGCAATCAGTGATTTGGCCAGTTGATCGATGACAGTCCGATTAAATCTTTCGACCATGCCGTCCGATTTGGGATTATACGGCGTGGTGCGTGTTTTCTTAATCCCTTAAAGTTGACTCAGTCTTTGAACAACCCCAGCTTCAAACTGCCGGCCCTGGTCACTGTGAACCACTTCTGGAACGCCATGTACCAGCACGTAATCCTCAAACAGACACTGTGCTACTGATTGGGCCGTTTGATTAGGAAGAGCATACAGGTTTACAAACTTGGAAAAGTAGTCTTCTACTACTACTAACACATATCTGTTGCCCTTAGCAGTCACTGGTAATTCAAGAATGTCCATTACCACTCTCTGGAATGGTCGAGTCGCTTGGGACCCGCAATATCTGGATCGGCCTGTTGCAGTTCCTTCAGTCCAGTCCCATCATGTGAAAGGGCATGTATGAAAGACAGGTCATTTATCTCACTGTCCGTTTCCAACGGCTGCCCCCCTGTGATGAGGTCAGAGGTCGGGAGGTTCCCCGCGGATGGCGGTGTCAACAGACTGTCGGCTTGAGGAACCCCTGACTCCCTTTCTGAGCCAACTGCATTCACCTGTGTTGCGACTTATCGTGAGGCGTCATTCACCGTACTAGCCACCGGATCCTGTGGCCGCCGTGAGAGATCATCAGCGTTAGTATGCTGTTTTCCATCCTTGTGTTGAATGACCCAGTTGAAAGGATCCAGCTCCAATATCCACCGTGCTCTTCTTCCAGTGGGATCTTTGTCAATAGACATGGTGCGGAGGCCCAACAGAGGCTTATGATCGGTTATAATGGTGAAGGCAGCTGCTCCGATGTAATGTCTGAATTGGCGTACAGCCCACACTATAGCCCACAGTTCTCTGTCAAACGTGGACCAGCGCCTTTCGGTGGGAGTGAGCGACTGACCAGCATACACCACCACTCTCTCTAGTCCTTCCCTGTCTTGAGCCAACACGACCCCAACTGCTTCCATGGAGGCATCTGTGTACACTTTAAAGGGGATGTTGAAGTCTGGCATAGTGACAATCGGGGCCTCTGAGAGCACCCCTTTAAGATACTCAAAGGCCTCATTACATTCAGTGGTCCATTGGAAAGGTGTGCCTTTACACGTCCGGTGGTGCAGAGGTGCTGCATGCTTGGCAAAGTCCTTCACAAAACGTCTATAGTAAGAGCATGAACCCACAAACGCTCTCACTTCAGTTGGATTCCGTGGTGTAGGCCAAGTTCTGACCTTGTCGTGTTTCGAGGGTCTGGCTGTAGGCCGTGGCGAGAAACAACATGCCCCAGGAACACCACATGATCTTGAGCTAGGTGGCACTTTTTAGGGTTTGGTTTGAGACCTGCCGTCTGGATCCTGGAGAAAACTTCACGCAGACTGGAGAGATGGCTCTCAAAGGTGGGGCTGTATATCAGAACATCATCGAGATACACCATACACACCTGCCATGGCAGCCCTCTTAGCACCAGCTCCATCATCCGCTGAAACGTTGCAGGTGAGGCCCATAGGCATTGTGAAGTCAAACAGGGGTTTTCTTTTATGTAAGTAGAAACAATGTAAATAACTGAAAGGAATTTAAGCTAATTGTAAATAAAATAGTAAATAAAGCATTTAGTAAAGTAATTAATATACTGACTGAGTATTCAGAAAGGAAACAGGGCGGAACCAATCTGCCTGGAAATCTACATAAGCAGAGACACAGCAGCACGCCGTGTCGCAGCAAATGCGGTCCGGAATCGGACAAGCACCGTACCGACGGAGATCGCATGGTGTGGAGATCTGCGATATGTCTGCATGACTGATGAGTCGAGAAAATCCCGAGTGGCAGCCGGTAAGAGAGCTGAACTGTGCAACAACTGAGACTTTGTAACTGGCGTGGGGATCACCAGGGTATGAAACTAACTCAAAATCAGTACTAGTCCCAAGGACTAGTAGGTTCATAAAACTACTAGTCCTGAGCAATCTTTACTAGTCCTTCATGAAGCTTTGGGGAATGTACCAATCACGGGGTGTAGGGATGTGTGTGTGGAGGAAGACTCTCCCAAGGCAATTATCTAACAGTGAAACCGCAGAGATGCAAGGTACTAATCAAGAGTTTTATTGTTTGTAACATTATGGCTGTACAAAGATTGATGCATGTTACATCATGATGTCGTGAAATTAAGACCAAAAACTGTTACTCCTGTTGAGATGGACAGGGGGTCAAAGTTGGTCATTTAAGATGTATTCCAATGGGAGCTCGAAATACAGGGGTGGTACCTTAACAACACAACGACGCGTTTTGTCCGATGTGCCCGTGTTTTAGCAATGTCGAACCCCGTTGCGAAACCTGTCCGCCTCGAAACTGAAACCAAATTATCGGAATACGGCATCTTAAAATCGCAAAATATGCTTATAATGGTTTGGGGATTGACAATTCTTGCATTATTTAGGCTCGTAGTGAAGATGAAGGTTAAGATCACGATTAAATATTGTACAGCAGTTCAAATTGCCAAGTTGAGGAATTCCGCTATGGAACGTACCGGCTAAAAATGTAGCTATATTCCACCGTGGGGAGTAACAGCATGTCACCACGGCAGTTTAAGCAGTGAACGCTCGGTGCCCAAAACAATACGCAGTCTATGAATAAAGCAGGCATTTGTTCTAATTTTAGATTAAGTATTTTTGTTAGATCACAAAAAGATATTGGGTGTTAGTTCATGTGCTGCAGTGATAAGAGCTTCACCATCTATATTTCTTCCGCGGACGAATGTTGGCGGGCCGCTGGTGAAACTGAAAGAGAGGCCCGGCCTGATCGATGAATATAGTGCCTTTCGCATTGCGTAAACAAAAAATTATAATCGAAACAAAATAGTCTAATATCCTCAACAATTTGGGGAATAGTGGAATGTTACTGTTAAAGTGACTGGGAAGGAATGTATCATTGTACTGGTTCATTACAGGTTGTGGCCACCAGGGGGCATCTATCAGAATGCACTCCAGACAAGATGTTCCTTTGAGAGGTTTATTGACAGTAGTCAAACAAGCAAGTGTGTGGTTCTGAAACAGATATCCATGAAATAATGATTAGTAAAAACCTCTATACAGCATTGGTTCCAAATTAGGACATACAGGGACAGAATACAGGCAGCGATAAACATGACCGGGACTCCTACAGTCGGCACTGAGCAAACAACGAACGAGCCGCTAAATATCAGACTAGATTGCCGTGCAAATGACACAATATAACCCTTATGATGACATTTGACTAACACCAAACGTTACGTTTACTTACTGGTTGCTTACACGCACACAGTCTTGAAAGGTGAACTCCGAACATCCACATAAACTCTAATCTATTTACGGACACCTGTCATTTCGCGCCACTACTCTCGTCAGAGCCTTTTCACCAACTTAATACCGGTGATATTAGTCCGCGAGCAGCTGACTGCCGTCCTCTTCCGCAAGGGGCGTCGTGCGGTTCCTGCTCGGCTGTTTCTCCGAAACCCGTCAATAGAGGTCGTCCTTCGTCACAGTTACATTTACTTATCGGGAAAGTCTTTTTCCGGACATAAATAACGAATAAAGCCTCTCAAATTTCACTCGCCATGAGGACTAGTGAGAATGATAATTTAGGTAGTCCCTCCAAAAATCCACTCGCCTCGGGCTAGCGGACTAGCGTTAGTTTCCGACCCTGGATCACTGCCGTCACCAGTTTGTTAGCGTTAGCATTAGCATGACGTCACGATCTGCAGCGAATGGATATGCCGATATTCTGGCCCTTTGTTGTATAATACCGTTGTTTGTTTATTATTGATTGTCCGGTAATGATCTCTATCTGGTTGTGGTAAATGTTTAAGCGGTTTAATTGTTTGTTGATATTATTATAAATACACATGACAGACAACATTAACTGTATTTATTAATATATCAGGGCATTGTTTAGATTATAGGATGTGGCACTGGTGCTTTATTAATCAAGCATCATGAAAGCTTGCATTAATTTGTATATTTAATATTTGTATATTTAATATGGGTTCTGTTTTCTGTTTCTTTTCTATCTAAAGGTTTTTTACCTAGGTGAACTAAACTGAACTAGGTGAACTAAACTGAACTAAGTGAACTAAACTGAACTAAGTGAACCTACCAAAATAAAAGGAGGAAAAAGGAAAAATTGTTTGGTCATTTGAGTGAAATCCAGTTGGGACCCTTCGGGTAGACTCGTCGATCCTTTTCAAGTGGGGGAAAATGCACATATTAGGAACATAACTTGACAGGCATCGACCGCCACTGGTAGAGGTGTAGAGGTGTCCAAAAATGTATGAAAATCCTGTTCTGTGTCGTTCCAGAGGCCGAAGATGTCGTCCAGGTACCGGAAATACAGCAGGGGTTTGTATTGGGTTTTAAGGAATGCCGTTTCTTCCCAGTGGGCCAGGTATATGTCTGCATACGATGGTGAGTATTTACGGCCCATTGCACACCCGCACAGCTGGAGATAGTGGTTACTGTTAAATTCAAAGTCGTTCCTGGTGAGTGTAATGTGGAGTAACTGTAATATTTCACTGTCTGGTGTGGCTGGGTCTGGATGTTTATTAAAAATGTTTTGAATGGCTGCAAGGGCGAGTGGTGTTTCTATGTTAGTGTATAGGGAGTCTATGGGTACTTCTCAAGGCTCTTAATTGTCGTTTCCTCGCTCCTCGCTTGAACCGGAAGTTGTTCTGCGCTGCCATATTGACGGCCGTCCCAAAGCTCTTATTTAGCTCAGAGGAGCGAGGAGCGAGGAGGGAGGAGGGATCTCCAAGGAGCCATGAGCGAGGACCCACGAGAACACACTTCCAGGAAGTCTTTTAACGGCCGACACGCCCCCTCTTTGTTTATCAGTTATGTGATTGGACGCTGCAGCCGATCGGACTGACTGACTGGAGTTTCATACCAGAGTGAAGACAGATCACAGATTAAACACAAGCTTTATATTTGATTAGTTTTCTGATTCACCATCTGGTTTAAATAAATGTTCACTGTAGACTGAACAACAAAAGGACCACAAACAACTTTCTTCATTTATTAGAAAGATTTGTCTTTTCATGATCTGATATTTCCCTCAATAACTTTTATTATGGAAACAATTACAGTCAGAGAGAGCTGGAGAGACGAAACACTTTTTACATCATTCATCATCATTTCATTCAGTCACGTGAGGCGGATCATTCCTGAGTGTTTGAGTTTTAGGTACCCTTAAGGGTACCTACTGGTACCGACTGGACCGAAGAAAGCAATTTTCAGTAACAAATATATAAAATCTACAACCATGCAGCATACCGTTTTAACGAAGAATTTCTCATGAACAGAAGCATGTGTAACACTTTACACACTCAAAACACAATAAAACACGATCTATGACAACGTTGCTAGCCTCCTGCTAAATATCATCACTTTTTCGCGTTCATTTTCCCGAGATACGCAGCCAAAATAGTCCACCGAAAGACGTTCCTTTAGCTTCCACGCTACAGCTACCCACTTAGCAACATTAGCATTCGACCCGGCTTCGAATGTACATTTCGGATGTACTGTCCAGCAAACACTTCAAACGTTACCCGGGGAAGAGCACCCCCAAGCAGCCAGTCACACTGCAGAAGAATTCTGGTTTGGCACTCACCATTTCGAAGAAAAATCATAAAAGTCCTCCGCATATTTCCATTCCGACTGCTGATTCGCCTTTTGCTATCTATTTCCTGTCTAATAAAGTTTTTTTGAATGAAGGGGGGGTCAAATAAGCCCGGGGGACGAGATTTCACGACCCGAGACTCTGGCTTTTACGCCGGGTCTCGGGTGCGTAAATCTGCATTTTTCGGAAAAACTAAAGCCTTCCGGAAAATTCCGTTGACACCACTCCATTGGCTAGATCCTAACACGTGCATAGACATGTCATACGAAGGAATCGACCAACCACAGGCTCAGCAATGGGCACTCACACACCCGCTATAACGCATGGAGCCGTCAGTCGGCGGCCCAGAGACGCCTTAGAGAGGGTTCTAGCTCTCCAAAATGATTCTAAACTGCTGTGTACCCTCGACCTGGTTCTGACTTATGGCATTACAATAGAAGATTTAATAGTCTTTCCACAGAACCCTCTCTTATCGGACCATTATCTAATAACTTTTGAATTCCTACTAACTGAGTGTGCGCCATTAAGCAAGAGTTATTACACTAGATGTCTATCTGATGGTGCCGTAGCTCAGTTTAAAGAAGCGATTCCATCTTTATTCAACTCAATACCATGCTTTGATATAACAGAGGACTCCTGTGATAACTTTAGTCCCACCCAGATTGATCATCTTGTCGATAGTGCTACAAGCTCACTGAGAAAGACACTAGACTCTATTGCTCCTCTAAAAAAGAAGTTAGTAAAACAAAGGAGGTTCGCTCCATGGTATAACCCTCAAACCCGTAAATTAAAGCAGACATCGCGAAAACTTGAAAGGACGTGGCGTTCCACTAACTTGGAAGAATCTCGGTTAGTCTGGCGAGACAGTCTTAAGATATATAAGAAGGCCCTCCGTAAGGCTAGAGCAGCCTATTACTCATCGTTAATAGAGAAAAATAAGAACAACCCCAGGTTTCTCTTCAGCACTGTAGCCAGGCTGACAGAGAGTCACAGCTCTGTTGAGCCGCGTATTCCTATAGACCTCAGTAGTAATGACTTCATGAACTTCTTTAATGATAAGATCATAACTATTAGAGAGAGCATTAACAATGTACTGCCCTCGACTAGTACCGATCTTTCCTCAAATAGGGTACCCTTAGAAACAGCTGCAAACCATGATATATGTTTAGATGGCTTTACTCCCATCGATCTTGATAAATTAACTTCAACAATCTCTAAGTCTAAACCTTCTACCTGTCTCTTGGATCCTATACCGACTAGACTGCTTAAAGAAGTGCTACCAATAATTAGCACGTCTTTACTAGATATGATCAACTTGTCTTTACTAACAGGCCATGTACCACAGTCCTTCAAAGTAGCTGTAATTAAACCTCTTCTTAAGAAGCCCACTCTCGACCCAGAGGTGTTGGCTAACTATAGAGCGATCTCCAACCTTCCATTCCTCTCTAAGATCCTTGAGAAAGCAGTAGCTAATCAGTTGTGTGACTTTCTACATAACAATAGTTTATTTGAGGATTTTCAGTCAGGATTTAGAAAGCATCATAGCACAGAGACAGCTCTGGTAAAAGTAACTAATGACCTTCTAATTGCATCAGACAAAGGACTTGTCTCTGTTCTTTTCTTGTTAGACCTTAGTGCTGCGTTCGACACCATAGACCATTATATCCTGTTACAGAGACTTGAACATTATATCGGCATCAAAGGAACCTCACTGAACTTGTTTGGATCCTATTTATCGGATCGATCTCAGTTTGTATATGTAAACGATGAAGCCTCGATGAGGACCAACGTTAGTTATGGAGTTCCACAAGGTTCTGTGCTTGGACCAATTCTGTTCACCTTATATATGCTTCCTTTAGGTAATATTATCAGAGAACACTCTATAAACTTTCATTGTTATGCAGATGATACTCAATTATATATATCAATTAAACCAGATGAAACCAACCAGCTCACTAAACTACAAGCATGTCTTAAGGACATAAAAACCTGGATGACCTGCAACTTCCTGATGTTAAACTCAGACAAAACTGAAGTTATTCTACTAGGCCCAGAACACCTCCGAAATCAATTATCTAATGACATAGTTTCTCTAGATGGCATTGCGCTGGCATCCAGCAGCACCGTAAAGAATCTTGGAGTCATTTTTGATCAGGATTTGTCTTTTAATTCTCAGATAAAACAAATTTCTAGGACTGCCTTTTTTCACCTACGTAATATTTCAAAAATCAGGCACATCCTGTCTCAAAGCGATGCAGAGAAATTAGTTCATGCATTGGTTACCTCTAGACTAGATTACTGCAATTCGTTATTCTCAGGCTGCTCTAATAAATCTCTTAAATCTCTCCAGCTGATTCAGAATGCTGCAGCTCGTGTACTAACAACAACTAAGAAAAGAGATCATATTAGTCCTGTATTAGCTTCTCTGCACTGGCTCCCCGTAAAATCTAGAATAGAATTTAAAATTCTTTTACTTACCTACAAAGCCCGAACTGGTCAGGCACCATCATATCTTAAAGAGCTTATAGTACCATATTATCCTACTAGAGAGCTGCGCTCCACTAATTCAGGGTTACTTGTAGTTCTTAGAGTCTTAAAAAGTAGGATGGGAGCCAGAGCCTTCAGTTACCAAGCTCCTCGTTTGTGGAACAAGCTTCCCGTTTCAGTCCGGGGGGCAGACACACTCACCACATTTAAGAGTAAGCTCAAGACTTTCCTTTTTGATAGTGCTTATAGTTAGGGCTGGCTTAGGTCTGCCTTGGACCAGCCCTTAGACAAACTGGTATAGGCTTAGACTACAGGGGGACTTCCTAGGACTCTACTTCTTCCCCGGAGTCTTTGTGCTTTCTCGCCTCACAGGTTCCCATGGATCGTGGTTTCATCTGGACCCTGGTCCTTCCACCCGCCATGGCCCTGCTGACACCTACTACCAATTTTTATTATTAACATTATTAACCCTAATACCGTTACGACTAATGCACATTACTGACTTTGTTCCTTCCCCGGAGTCCCTGTGCTTTCTCTCCTCACAGGTTTCCATGTATCGTGGTTTCATCTGGACCCTGGTCCTTCTTCCCGCCTTAACCCTGCTGACTCCCACTAATTAATAACACTCTTATTATTACTTGCATTACTATATCATATTACCGGTACCATTAATGCACATTATTGACCAGCTTCTTCACCAGAGTATCTGTGCTTTATCGCCTCGCAGGTACCTCTGGATCCGGGTTGTACCTGGACCTGGTCTTTTGTCCTGCCGTGGTTCTGTCATACATTTAATGTGTTGAAATTAGATTGCATTTGTTGTAATTTTGTTATGCTGTTCAACACTTGACATCTATTGCACTTCTGTCCATCCTGGGAGAGGGATCCCTCCTCTGTTGCTCTCCCTAAGGTCTCTTCCTCTTTTCTCCCTGTTAAAGGTTTTTTTTGGGGGAGTTTTTCCTGTTCCGATGTGAGGGTTCCGGGACAAGATGATGTCATGTGTACATATTGTAAAGCCCTCTGAGGCAAGTTTGTAATTTGTGATTTTGGGCTATACAAAATGAATTGAATTGAATTGAATGCTGGTGTTACAATCATAAAGCAATTCAACTACTTGATCTTCCCTTCTTTTAACTACCATTTACATGCTTTTAACTTCTTATCCCAGTAATCTGTCTAATGGACAGTGTCTTATCATGCGCACATACTGAGGCGCCAACAATTGGTCGAAACCTTATTACATTATTTAAAATTCATAAAGACAATGCCAAAAGACAGGATGTATGGAATTATAGTCAGGACAGTCATTCAAAATGTAATCGTGGCTTTGAAACTTTGATATGCATATTTGGCACAATGTAAAACAAAAAAAGATTTTGTTCAGGTTACTTCCCCTGACATTGAGAGAATGTTGTTGTCTCTGCCAACTGATAAACTGGCTGGTATAGACCATCTAGATGGTAAACTGTTGCGATTTGCTTCTAATCATGTATCTATTCCAATATGTCACATCTTCAACAAATGCTTAATGTACGGTGTATGCCCAAAGGTCTGGAAAGTGGCGAAGGTGATTCCAATACCAAAGGACAAGAAATCAGCCTTCACATTTACAAATAGCCGTCCAATTAGTATACTCCCCATTTTGAGCAAATTATTAGAGAAAATCGTTTTCAAACAAATGCAGGATTATTTTAATCGGAATAAACTCATTACTAGTTCCCAGCATGCATACAGACAGAGTCACTCAACAGCAACTGCCCTTGCTCAGCTAACTGATGACTGGCTGATACAGATGGACAATAAGAACATGGTCAGCACAGTCTTGCTTGACTTCAGTGCTGCATTTGATGTAATAGACCATGATATTATGATTACTAAACTTGAAAGTTATGGATTCAGCATTATGGCTCTCTCTTGGATGGTTAGTTATCTTTCTGAGAGATCGCAGAGTCTTTTATAATGGTAGCTTATCAGACTGTAGATACGTTAGCTGTGGGGTTCCACAAGGAAGTTGCTTAGGCCCCTTACTCTTTTCTATTTTCACAAACGATCTCCCTTTGTCAATTAAGGATGCCAAAATGGTAATGTATGCAGATGACACGACACTGTATAGCACTGCTTCAAACAAACAGGAACTTGCAACCATTCTGAATCAGGATCTAGAGAGAGTGTCTGATTGGGTGAAAGTGAACAAACTAGCCCTGAACATTTCTAAAACTAAAAGTATTGTTTTTGGCTCAAAGAATATACTTAATGGTGACACACAGCTTCACCTGTCAATGTCTGGTTCGGCAATTGAACAGGTCAAGAAGACTAAACTACTGGGTGTAGTGTTGGACGAACAGTTGTCGTGGTCTGAGCACATTGACGGCATTGTCACTAAAATGGGAAGGGGCATAGCTATGACTAGAAAGTGCTTTGCTTATTTAACACTCTCTATTGTTTGTCAGGTGTTACAGTCCTTGGTCTTTTGTCACCTGCTATACTGTCCATTTATATGGTCAGCAGCAGCTAAGAAGGACATAAACAAACTACAACTGGTTCAAAACCGAGCTGCCAGATTAGCACTCAAGTGTTCAATGAGAACTAATACAGCATATATGCACTCTCGCCTGTCATGGTTCTCAGTGGAAACTATAGCCTTCTCATGTTTTTCAGAAACGTAGTATTTAATCAGACACCTGAATATGTATTCAATCTGTTACAATACACACGTAACAGACATAACCATCACACAAGGAATGCTAGCTCAGGTCACTTGATACCTCCAACCCCAAGAACAAATCTCCTCAAACGTACAGTTATTTTTCATGCAATTACAGCTTGGAACTTACTACCTCCTCATATAACTCTTACAGGTAATAATCTGTCATTTAAAAGACAATTAAAGGCTCACCTCAGGGCACTAACCACTTGATGTTTATATATGGTCGGTTACAACAATATACATCCTAGTCTTTGATTGCACTATGTATCTGACTACTATTTTTATTATTCTGATTGTACTATTTTTAACTGTTTGTTTCATGTCATGTTTTGCACATTTTGTATGCATTATGTTTTTGTCCTTTCTGTGGACCCCAGGAAGATTAGCGGCCGCTAAGGCGTCAGCTAATGGGGATCCAGTTAATAAACTAAACTAAAAAAAAACTAAAACCGAATAAATGCTCAGTTAATTGAACTGCTTAAATGAACAGAAAACTGAAGTCATTTAAAAATTAAAAAGGATGCCACTTTTCTTTTGATTCTGTAACAGTGTAACAAACTAATAGAATCACATAGATATGAATCTTTTGATACTTCCAATTCAGATTTCGTGACCAACTACTCCAGCTTTTAGGAGTTAAACACTGTCCAAAACAATAAAAGTGAGCCCCAGAGCATTGGCCACGAGTTATACAGCAGTGTGTATACTGGTAGTTCCATTCTATTAGCCAAACCAAACACTCATCTGTCCACTGTGGGCGCACAGTAGGGGCTGGGGGTCAATGATGCACTCGGCTATGTTAGCGCTAGCGACCCCTGAATACCCGGTGCAGGTTAAGAGTAGTGAGTGAGGAGTCAGTAGGCAGTATAAAACAAGCAATAAAAGGCGTTTTGAGAAAGTGTGTGTCAGGCCAACCACAAGAGGTGGATGAGCATGCATGCAGCCATAACCGGGCACTGAAAATAGAATGCATGCCTTCACTGGAACAATGGTGTGCCTCAAGGATCAATACTGGGTCCCATTTTGTTTAGCTTGTAGATCAATGACCTGCCAACAAATGTATGTTGATGACACATGCTCTTTATTTTGAACTAACGGCAACCATTGACTCCATGTATCTGGTTTAGCAATTCATGTTTACAGCTGAACATAAAGAAACCTGATGTTTTTGTTAAGGAGAAAAGTTCAAGGTGGTATCGGATTTTAAATATTCTAGATTTGAATGCGTGTTTTAAAAAGCATGTCAATAAGATGGCCAGTGCTATCAAATTCAACCTGGCTAACTTTAGGCATACGAGACAATACCCAATTGGCACTGCGGTTTTGCCTCACAACTTGAATGTGCGCATGCAGCGTCTTCTCATAGCTTGAGAAGTCAAGCCACACGTTTGCCTGTCTCATAATTCTTCCGGTTTTCTTGCGTTTGTGTCATCTGTCCACCGGCACTTTCAAACCGAGTCCTGTAACCCGAGCATGGCTCGAGCTGCTCGTAACTTCTGATATGCAAAGTGCACAAAACATCAAATGAATAACGTCGGGACCAACATTTACACAATCATTTTGGAGAAGACTAATGCATTTCATGTTGTAGTTTAGTGGTCAAGTATTGTATTAAGACTGATCGTCTAGTGCTAGATACACCAATAAGATAGCATTTCCTAGTATTTTCTGGCTCCTGCACATCAACATCTGTAGGTTTTAATGAGTCGTTTCATGCTAAATCTGTTGGTTAAATGTTACTGAAGGATGTGTGTAATTTTTAGCATGTTAGTTAGCCTGTGCTAGTCCCTCTCGCCTAAGTTAGGGCTAGTTTGAGCATGTGTCTCCATGTACCCCATTGAAACGCGGGTTCATTTTGAAAGTTTAGATATCAAGTAATGACACCAAATATGTTGATTTTGAGCATAGTAGCAGAGTAGAAATGAGTGAATGAAATGAGTGTGAATATTAATTTATTTTTGTATACATATAAATATATACACACACACACAGCATTCGGTCAGTCCTCCCCTAAAGATCAAGACAAAAAGAAACATGGTTATGAATTCAGAACAGTTCACTGTGCTGAGATGTCAGCTCTGATACCTGGTCATATTTCGTACTCACAGGTTATTGGTCCAATGGTCGGTGTTAACAGATGTCCTACTGCAAACCTGCGAGGTTAAATTAATAACCATGTTTTTGTTTTAGTAATCCTCCAGTTTTATTGATGCAGAAAATAAGAAAAGGTGTAGCTGTACAAAGTTACCTTCACAGATGACACCAGCATCCTCAGAATGACGACAGTTGTGGGTTCCTAATTCTCTGTGTGTACAGTCTTTTAGTGATGACTCAGTTCCTAAACACCGAAGGTCATCCAGCCAGATTGGTCCACTGCCTTGTCCAAAATGTGCCCTTCTTGGTGCCGACAGAGCCCTGCCACAGCCCAGCTGGTGACACACCACCTGAGCGTCATTCACATCCCAAAGGTCGTCACACACCGTCCCCCAATTGCCGTTGTGGAAGATCTCCACTCTGCCAGAGCAGCTGCTGTTAGAGTTGACCAGTCTCACTGTAGTCATATCTGGTTGAAGTAAAAGCAAAATATCCATCAACTCACATGGCAACAGCAGTATTGAGCAAAAGCTCCATCTCTTCAATGTAACTGTACTTGATCATTCGGCTTCTTTATTATCAACTCTAACATATCATACTCTCCCTTCACACATGATTCTTCTGAGGTAAAGATGAGATATTATCTGGAAAATGTAGGATTCTATGACGCACAAAATTTCATACCATGGATGTAAATTAGGGGTAAAAGTAAAGAGATTAGGATAAAGAATGATGTTCATTAGTTTTATTTAGGCACTTGTTAGCAACCATCTTTTTTAAGAAACTTTAAGGCTTCAAATATAATGAGTGGGATATTTACTGACTTATTTTATGCCATGAAACAAAATGCTTAAATCTCTTCAGATTGTGTTAACCACAGACCTCATTTCAGGCATCTTACCAAAAACGTATTCAAAAATCCCATTGACTGCCATTAGTCGAAAACTTTAACTCATTGCTGTTTTTTTAGGACCAATTCCTGCAGCACTTTATTGTAACTGAATCACTGTATTGTTTGTGAGATTGAATGAAACATAACTATGATTTTTCTAAATTATCCAGTTATATTTTGCAGGAAAACATTTTTTTGTAGCTGTACAAAGTTACCTTCACAGATGACACCAGCATCCTCAGAATGACGACAGTTGTGGGTTCCTAATCCACTGTGTGTACAGTCTTTTAGTGATGACTCAGTTCCTAAACACCGAAGGTCATCCAGCCAGATTGGTCCACTGCCTTGTCCAAAATGTGCCCTTCTTGGTGCCGACAGAGCCCTGCCACAGCCCAGCTGGTGACACACCACCTGAGCGTCATTCACATCCCAAAGGTCGTCACACACCGTCCCCCAATTGCCGTTGTGGAAGATCTCCACTCTGCCAGAGCAGCTGCTGTTAGAGTTGACCAGTCTCACTGTGGTCACATCTGGTTGAAGTAAAAGCAAAATATCTGTCAACCTACATGGCAACTGTAGGTTGCAAATTACAGCAATATTGAGCAAAGGCCCCATCTCTTCAATATAACGTGACGTGATAATTTAGCTTCTTTATTATGAAGTCTTACATATCATACTTTCCCTTCACACATGATTCTTCTGAGGTAGAGGAGTAATGATCGGGAAAATGTGGGGGTTCTATGACGTGCAACATTTCATATAATGGATGTAAATTAGGGATGAAAGCTATAAGAGATGAAAAGAATGAAACAAAACTAGGTGTGAACTGCAACAGATGGATCTGGGTACATTGGGAGTTGATTCACAGGTTATTGTCAGGATGATGGAGATATCTAGAGAGTGCTGCAGGGATGACATATTTTTATAGGCCAACCCAGAAGTTAGCCTCTCACTGGTTCCCTCGACAAAAAGCCAATGGGATTTTGGATTATTGCAGGAAATCAGTTCAGTGGCTAAACCAGTTTATGATACTAACATGTTTTGTTCACCAAGATCATTTTCACAAATGAACACCACATTTATGATTTTTAAATCATAGATGCAATCGACAGAAGTGGAGACATAACGTTTAAAAACAAACAAAATACACCACTGTGTGGCATGACGTCACACCACTAAGCTAAAGGCAGACTATAGATCAGCATGATGATGTTCATTAGTCTCATTTAGGCACTTGTTAGCAACAATCATTTTTAACGTAACAGCTTCAACTTCTGCGAGTGGGATATTTACTGACATTTTATGTCATAGAACAAAATGCTAAAATCCCAGTCAAAAATCCCATTGACTTCCATTCGTGTAGAAATGCCAACTCATTACTGGGTTTTAGGAAAAATTCCTGGAGCACTTTATGTAAATATATTACTGTATCGTTTGTGAGATTGACTGAGATTAATAAACATGTTCTTCAATTCTCCAGTTACATTTGTGCAGAAAAAAAAAAGAAATTTGTAGATGTACAAAGTTACCGTCACAGACGACACCAGCATCCTCAGAATGACGACAGTTGTGGGTTCCTAATCCACTGTGTGTACAGTCTGTTAGTGATGACTCAGTTCCTAAACACCGAAGGTCATCCAGCCAGATTGGTCCAATGCCTTGTCCAAAATGTGCCCTTCTTGGTGCCGACAGAGCCCTGCCACAGCCCAGCTGGTGACACACCACCTGAGCGTCATTCCCATCCCAACCGTCGTCACACACCGTCCCCCAAGTGCCGTTGTGGAAGATCTCCACTCTGCCAGAGCAGCTGCTGTCAGAGTTGACCAGTCTCACTGGAGGACTCAATGCGGCACCAGATGCTTGAGGAACTGTGAAAATATAGATATTATACAAATGTGATAAACCGGATACTTAATTCAGGATAATGTGTGATTCGGTAGTGTATGAACCACCTTTACAAATATGTGATGAAACAGAACAAACTAATTGTGGAAAACCTACTCAGAATTGTGTGTGTACCCGTTGGTCTTTCTGCCCCTGTGGTTGCATTTCACGCAAACAATACCAATTTTAAGTTGAAAAAGTTTGGAATTCAGTCAATATTTGTGGTTGTTCTGAATGACACCCCCCACCAGAAAAGAGAGGGTTTGAGGCAAAGTACCCATTGTTTTGAGGTAAACTGCTTTACTATCTCGATTAGTTAAACAAACTCCTTAGAGTGAGAGGAAAAATATTAGTTAATATTAATTCCATCAGTGTTTCAGAAAATTAATTCCTATAAATGACTAATTTCAGTGGGAATACAATGATTTCTCACAAAAACCTGAAGTTCTAAGTAATAAGTCATGAATTCTTTCCGATTTACTTTTTTTTTTTAAATGAAAATGACTTGTATGACATAAAAATACAGATTTAAAATATTTTACTTTCTAAAATAATAATAAATATCATAATCATCAATATTCTTCACTTTGACTTGTTCCATGTAATTTCAAGCATTAATAACTTTACTTAGATTATCTATGGGGCCACTATGAGGCAGCAGAACAAGCTGTAAACACAACATGGACATGCAGCCTGATGGGCCCTTTTCACAGCAGCCATTTTGACACGGGTCAAAATAAAATAAATTGTGGGCCCATTCTTTTTGGTGAGTCAGTCATTCCAGTGAGCCAGCATCCACAATACCAGGGCCATGGCCCACCTAAATGAAACAGGGCCGTAATCAATGTTAGCAATTGCACCTGGGTTTACCCTGCAATGACATGTCGAAACGGCTGCTGTGAGAAGAGCGTATCATTGTTAACTTTTTCTGTCTGCTCTTTGGTGCTGGGCAGGTAGTGTACAGTGGGGTGATCAGAGCTTTGCCACTGAAAACTAATTCTCTGTGGCTTCCATAATCTCTGCAACTCCCTTCACATTACATTATTTGATCCATTGTGAATATAAAATATCAATTAGTGCAGCTTCATGTAAAGAAGAATTTAAGCTTAAACCTGATGATATGTCAATTACTTTACCTGTCCATCCTGTTAATGTCTGAATTAGCAGGAGCAACAGCATTCCACGAGTCCCCCTCATCATGGGCCACATCCAGGAGATAGGACCCACACTTGCTGAATAGGACAAAAGAGGCATTTTGACAAACTGCATCAAAGCAAACTCTTCTGGCTTGCTAAATGATTGACTCCAATCCTAACACAGGGTACATCCCAAGTCTCTTTATATGCCCTTTTCACAGCAGCCAATCTGACACATAATTGCAGGGTAAACACAGGTGTGATTGATCAAACTGATGAAGGTCCCATTCTATTTAGTTTCTAATTCATTCCAGTGAGCCAACATGCACAATACCAGGGCCCCAGCCACCTAAATGGAACAGAGCCATTTTTTTAATCACACCTGTGTTCACCCTGCAATTACATGTCAAAATGGCGGCGGTGATAAGGGCCTATTGCATCCACGGGTTCATCCCAAAGCTCTTAATCGCATCCCCGTTTCCCTTTGAAACCAATGCGAGGAGAGAGGAAACGAGGAAATATGTTTTAAGATACATGAGACTTCCTTTCCTCAGTTGCGTCACGTGAAGCGACGTCTGTTTCTGATGGCGGCTCTGATCACAGCTGGATCAGCTGTCAGTCGGCTTTAACAGCTGGAGAGACTTTTGAGAAGATTGTGTCTGTGCACATGATCACTGTACTTAATAATAGTAACTACTAATACTAATAACTAATAAAGACACACAGTAAGCATCACTGTCAGATTGGAGGTGTTTTCTCTCTGTAGCCTGTTACCTCTTTAACAAACTGTGTCCTGTTTATAAGCGCAGAACCCATTTCTACCAACGGAATGCGTCCGTCTTATTTATTAATTTATCTGTAAGTATTGAAATTCTGATTATGACGTCATTATTAAATAACCCAGAATATGATTATGGTTTCTCTTGAATACTGGAATGAATTAATTAGGCTCCATGTTTCGGGGGAAATTGAAATGATATAACTCATCAAACCAGACACACTCACGTGACTGAACGAAAATAATTATAAATGATGTAAAAAGTGTTTTGTCTCTCCAGCTCTCTCTGACAATTGTATCCATAATAAAAGTTATTGAGGGAAATATCAGATCATGAAAAGACAAATCTTTCTTATAAATGAAGAAAGTTGTTTGTGGTCCTTTTGTTGTTCAGTCTACAGTGAACATATATTTAAACCAGATGGTGAATCAGAAAACTAATCAAATATAAAGCTTGTGTTTAATCTGTGATCTGTCTTCACTCTGGTGTTAAACTCAGTCAGTCAGTCCGATCGGCTGCAGCGTCCAATCACATAACTGAAGAACAAAGAGGGGGCGTGTCGGCCGTTAAAACACTTCCTGGAAGGCTGTTCTCGTGCGTCCTCGCTCATGGCTCCTTGGAGATCCCTCCTCCCTCCTCCCTCCTCAGAGCAGAAATAAGAGCTTTGGGACGGCCGTCAATATGCCGGCGCAGAACAACTTCCGGTTCAAGCGAGGATCGAGTAGCGAGGAAATGACAAATAAGAGACTTGGGATGTACCCAAGGAAACCATGCGAGGAGAGAGGAAACGAGGAAATATGGTTGAAGAAAAATGAGACGTCCTTTCCTTAGTGGCGTCAGGTGAAGCCACATCTGTTTCTGATCACTCACTTCTCTTGAGCACTGCAATTCATTTATTCTGCTCAATGTTTCGGGGGAAATTGAAATGACATAACTCATCAAACCCGACACTTAGGAATGATCAGCCTCACGTGACTGAATGGAAATTACATTGAATGATGTAAAAACGAGTTTTCTGCTGACAGACAGACAGACTCCGCAGCTCTCGCCGACTTTAATTGTATCCATCATAAAAGTTATTGAGGGAAATAACAGATCATGACGAGACAGTTCTTTCTAATAAATGAAGAAAGTTGTTTGTGGTCCTTTTTTTGTTCAGACCTACAATGAACATATATTTAAAACAAATGGTAAATTAGAAAACAAATCAGGACAACTTGCGGTTCAAGCGAGGATCGGGGAGCGAGGAAAGGACATATAAGAGACTTGGGATGGACCCAAATTCACAGAATTATCAAATCATGCTATTCACAAGGTCAGAAATGATATAAGATTAATAGATTTAAAGACCGTTGAGTTCTAGTGCCCTTACTTTCCTTGAAGTGGCTATCTGGGAATCCAGCACTGTTTCCAATCAATTGTCAAGCTAATTTTAGGCAAACTCAGATAAAAGAAATGCAAATTAGGCACGTTTCCATCGTTCGGAGCGAGTAAACAGCGTAGTTTTGTCTGAAATTGGCACCATAGGCTAGGTATGGCTGTAATCCGCCAGAAAAAAAGGAGGAACAAGTCGCCTCAGCCATCTGACCAGGTGGGAAAATGAAGAGAGGACTACAGGAATTTGTTTGAATTGGCATTTATATGCAGATATCTGTTCATAGAGAATACATCCTTTGTTGGTTTCTTGCTTTGTGCTTTTGTGTTTGAGAGTCTATTCTCTGTATGTTTACCAGGACCTGTAACTACCTACCTGTGCACATGGTCCTCCAGGACGACCCTGGTCATGGAGACCAGGGTGGGTTAGGGTGGGTTAGAGACGTGGCTTTCTTATGAAATCCCAGAGGGGCACGGGTACACAGGGAGCATCCTTCTAAAAATTGTTTCTTTCTTAGAAACCATCTCTGGTCTACCAAATCAGGTAGGTTTAAAAGACTGTCCAAGATAAACTAAGAGGAATTCAAATAAGAGGTTTTTATGAGGGGGCGTATTACACTTGTGTTTCCTTGACATATATTTACATAAAAAAACAAAGGAAAGGTAATATATATATATATATATATATATATATATATATGTAAGGATTACAGATACTTGAACCCAAAAGCACAACTCGGAGACAAAAATACAAGTTTAGTTCTTTTACTTGAGTTCAGGCACGGTCAAAACTGGGAGGTCAGTCAAACAGGCAAACAAATCCAATAAGGGTAAGTCTGCGAGCGGGAACCCATTCACGCTCTTCGGGACCATAACCCTCCGAGTCCACTAGGTATTGCAATCCTCTACCCCATCGCAGAGACTTGAGAAGGCAACGGACCGTGTAGGCAGGTGCCCCATCGATGAGCCGGTGGGGCGGAGGGGGGCTGGGGGGGTGCTGAAGGGGGCTCTCCTTGATGGGTTTTATCCTGGAGACATGGAAAGTGGGATGAATTCTCATGGATGATGGCGAAGACGGACAGCAGCAGGATTGATGATTCGAGAAACAGGGAAAGGGCCCACGAAGCGAGGAGCCAATTTCTTGGATTCCACTCTGAGGGGAAGGTCCCGCTTAGACAGCCAGACACGTTGTCCCGGGGCATAACGGGGTGCAGGGACGTGGCGTCTGTTGGCAGACCTTTGGTAGCGGTCGGACGAGTGCAAGAGTGTGGAGCGGGCCTGCTTCCAAGTGCGTCGGCACCGCTGGACGAATGCCTGGACTGAGGGGACACTGGCCTCTAGTTCCTGCTCCGGGAAGAGTGGTGGCTGATATCCACGGGCACACTGGAACAGTGAGAACCCGGTGGCTGAACTGGGAAGGGTGTTATGGGCATACTCGACCCACAAGAGCTGCTCAGACCAGGAGGAGGGGTTGCGGGAGGAGAGACAGCGTAAGGCTGTCTCCATCTCCTGATTCATCCGCTCAGCCTACCCATTAGATTGTGGATGGAACCCTGATGAAAGACTGACCGTGGCTCCCAGCAGCCTGCAAAACTGACCAGAAGCGAGAGGTGAATTGTGGTCCCCGGTCGGAGACCACGTCAATGGGCAGTCCATGCAGCCGGAAAACATTTTGCAGTAATATTTTAGCAGTCTCTTTGGCAGTAGGTAACTTGGGTAGTGGAATGAGCAGAGCAGACTTGGAAAATCGATCAATGACCGTGAGAATAACTGTGTTACCGTCAGAAGGGGGTAGGCCGGTTACAAAGTCCAAAGCGATGTGGGACCAGGGATGACTAGGAACTGGCAGAGGATGAAGAAGCCCAGAGGGAGGTTGGCGAGTGCTCTTATGCTGAGAACAAACCTGGCAAGCACCGATGAACCCCTTGGTTTCTTCCTCCATGGAAGACCACCAGAAACGCTGTCTGAGCAGTGCTAGTGTGCGTCTGATCCCAGGATGGCAAGCTAGGCGGGAAGAGTGGCCCCACTGGAGGACCTGAGAGCGGAGATTGACAGGAACAAACAACTGGTTATCAGGACAAGCACTGGGGGCAGGGTGTTCGGCATGGGAGCGCTTTACCTTGTCCTCCACCTCCCAGGTTACCACACCAATAACGCACTCAGGGCAGAGGATACCTTCAGGATGGGAAGGAGAGCTCTCTCGCTGGAACTGACGAGACAAGGCGTCGGGCTTGACATTCTTTGAACCTGGTCTGTATGAGAGTGAAAACTCAAAACGGTTAAAAAAAAAGAGCCCACCTAGCTTGACGAGAGTTCAGTCGCTTGGCCGAACGGATGTATTCTAGATTTTTGTGATCTGTCCAGACCACAAACGGCTGCTCCGCCCCCTCTAACCAGTGTCTCCACTCCTCCAATGCCAGTTTGACCACCAACAGCTTCCGGTTCCCAATGTCATAATTCCTCTCCGCGGGGGACAGCTTCCGGGAGAAGAAGGCACATGGGTGAACCTTTTGGTCCTCAGCCGACCGCTGAGAAAGGACCGCTCCTACACCAGTGTCTGAGGCGTCCACCTCCACAATAAACTGCCGGGCAGGATCTGGGAATATGAGGATGGGAGCAGAGGTAAAACGTGATTTTAACTCACCAAAGGCCCCTGCTGCCGCAGAGGACCACCGGATGGGCACATGCTGGGAGGTGAGAGCGGTGAGGGGAGCAGCCACGGAACTGTAGTTACTGATGAACCGCCGATAGAAGTTTGCAAAGCCCAAAAAGCGTTGAAGTTCCTTGCGTGTGGACGGGGCGGGCCAGTCAGCAACTGCTTTGGTCTTGGCAGAGTCCATCTGGATATTACCAGCATTGAGAACAAAATCCAGGAATGATACCTCTGTGGCGTGGAACTCGCACTTCTCAGCCTTTACGAAGAGGCGATTCTCCAAAAGCCTTTGGAGGACTTGGTGTACATGGACCACATGTTCCTGTTGAGACTTCGAGAAGATAAGAATGTCATCCAAATACACAAAAACACAAACATTGAGCATATCCCGGAGAACATCATTGACCAACCCCTGAAAGACTGCAGGGGCATTGGTGAGACCAAATGGCATAACTAAATACTCAGGACTGCCAATGCGATAGATGAGTCCCGGTTCCCCTTTAGAGTCCAACACAGCCAGGACCCTGTAGGGTCCCTTCCAGTGGGGCGCAAGTTTCATGGTGTCCTCCGTAGGATTATGCAGCCATACGAGGTCTCCTTCTCGATATGGCTGATGACGTGCTGTTCCATCATAATACTGTTTTTGTTTTTCATGGGCATCAGCACCACACTGCCTGGCACCACAAAAAACGTCTCCAGCCTTTCCGCCAGAGAGGTCACAAAGTCAGCATGAGAAAGAGGCAAGTCCAAGCGCACCATTTGCAATGGCACCAACACATCCACCGGGACACGAGCTTCCCGTCCATGAGTTAAAAAGTAAGGATTGTAGTTAGTGGAAGCATGAACCCAGGTGTTCATACCAGAGTGAAGACAGATCAAAGATTAAACACAAGCTTTATATTTGATTAGTTTTCTGATTCACCATCTGGTTTAAATAAATGTTCACTGTAGACTGAACAACAAAAGGACCACAAACAACTTTCTTCATTTATTAGAAAGATTTGTCTTTTCATGATCTGATATTTCCCTCAATAACTTTTATTATGGAAACAATTGTCAGAGAGAGCTGGAGAGACGAAACACTTTTTACATCATTTATCATCATTTCATTCAGTCACGTGAGGCGGATCATTCCTGAGTGTTTGAGTTTTAGGTTCTCAGTCAGGATTTAGAAAGCATCATAGCACAGAGACAGCTCTGGTAAAAATTACTAATGACCTTCTAATTGCATCAGACAAAGGACTTGTCTCTGTTCTTTTCTTGTTAGACCTTAGTGCTGCGTTCGACACCATAGACCATTATATCCTGTTACAGAGACTTGAACATTATATCGGCATCAAAGGAACCGCACTGAACTGGTTTGGATCCTATTTATCGGATCGATCTCAGTTTGTATATGTAAACGATTTTATATACACCTTATATATGCTTCCTTTAGGTAATATTATCAGAGAACACTCTATAAACTTTCATTGTTATGCAGATGATACTCAATTATATATATCAATTAAACCAGATGAAACCAACCAGCTCACTAAACTACAAGCATGTCTTAAGGACATAAAAACCTGGATGACCTGCAACTTCCTGATGTTAAACTCAGACAAAACTGAAGTTATTCTACTAGGCCCAGAACACCTCCGAAATCAGTTATCTAATGACATAGTTTCTCTAGATGGCATTGCGCTGGCATCCAGCAGCACCGTAAAGAATCTTGGAGTCATTTTTGATCAGGATTTGTCTTTTAATTCTCAGATAAAACAAATTTCTAGGACTGCCTTTTTTCACCTACGTAATATTTCAAAAATCAGGCACATCCTGTCTCAAAGCAATGCAGAGAAATTAGTTCATGCATTGGTTACCTCTAGACTAGATTACTGCAATTCGTTATTCTCAGGCTGCTCTAATAAATCTCTTAAATCTCTCCAGCTGATTCAGAATGCTGCAGCTCGTGTACTAACAAGAACTAAGAAAAGAGATCATATTAGTCCTGTATTAGCTTCTCTGCACTGGCTCCCCGTAAAATCTAGAATAGAATTTAAAATTCTTTTACTTACCTACAAAGCCCGAACTGGTCAGGCACCATCATATCTTAAAGAGCTTATAGTACCATATTATCCTACTAGAGAGCTGCGCTCCACTAATTCAGGGTTACTTGTAGTTCCTAGAGTCTTAAAAAGTAGGATGGGAGCCAGAGCCTTCAGTTACCAAGCTCCTCTTTTGTGGAACAAGCTTCCCGTTTCAGTCCGGGGGGCAGACACACTCACCACATTTAAGAGTAAGCTCAAGACTTTCCTTTTTGATAGTGCTTATAGTTAGGGCTGGCTTAGGTCTGCCTTGGACCAGCCCTTAGACAAACTGGTATAGGCTTAGACTACAGGGGGACTTCCTAGGATACACTGAGCTCCTCTCTCCTCGTCTTCATCTCTGTCTGTATGAATTGATGTCCCATTAATGCTCACTACTAACTCTACTTCTTCCCCGGAGTCTTTGTGCTTTCTCGCCTCACAGGTTCCCATGGATCGTGGTTTCATCTGGACCCTGGTCCTTCCACCCGCCATGGCCCTGCTGACACCTACTACCAATTTTTATTATTAACATTATTAACCCTAATACCGTTACCACTAATGCACATTACTGACTTTGTTCCTTCCCCGGAGTCCCTGTGCTTTCTCTCCTCACAGGTTTCCATGTATCGTGGTTTCATCTGGACCCTGGTCCTTCCTCCCGCCTTAACCCTGCTGACTCCCACTAATTAATAACACTCTTATTATTACTTGCATTACTATATCATATTACCGGTACCATTAATGCACATTATTGACCAGCTTCTTCACCAGAGTATCTGTGCTTTATCGCCTCGCAGGTACCTCTGGATCCGGGTTGTACCTGGACCTGGTCTTTTCTCCTGCCGTGGTTCTGTCATACATTTAATGTGTTGAAATTAGATTGCATTTGTTGTAATTTTGTTATGCTGTTCAACACTTGACATCTATTGCACTTCTGTCCATCCTGGGAGAGGGATCCCTCCTCTGTTGCTCTCCCTAAGGTCTCTTCCTCTTTTCTCCCCGTTAAAGGTTTTTTTTGGGGGTGTTTTTCCTGTTCCGATGTGAGGGTTCCGGGACAAGATGATGTCATGTGTACATATTGTAAAGCCCTCTGAGGCAAGTTTGTGATTTTGGGCTATACAAAATAAATTGAATTGAATTGAATTGAATTGAATGCTGGTGTTACAATCATAAAGCAATTCAACTACTTGATCTTCCCTTCTTTTAACTACCATTTACATGCTTTTAACTTCTTATCCCAGTTATCTGTCTAATGGACAGTGTCTTATCATGCGCACATACTGAGGCGCCAACAATTGGTCGAAGCCTCATTACATTATTTAAAATTCATAAAGACAATGCCAAAAGACAGGATGTATGGAATTATAGTCAGGACAGTCATTCAAAATGTAATCGTGGCTTTGAAACTTTGATATGCATATTTGGCACAATGTAAAACAAAAAAAGATTTTGTTCAGGTTACTTCCCCTGACATTGAGAGAATGTTGTTGTCTCTGCCAACTGATAAACTGGCTGGTATAGACCATCTAGATGGTAAACTGTTGCGATTTGCTTCTAATCATGTATCTATTCCAATATGTCACATCTTCAACAAATGCTTAATGTACGGTGTATGCCCAAAGGTCTGGAAAGTGGCGAAGGTGATTCCAATACCAAAGGACAAGAAATCAGCCTTCACATGTACAAATAGCCGTCCAATTAGTATACTCCCCATTTTGAGCAAATTATTAGAGAAAATCGTTTTCAAACAAATGCAGGATTATTTTAATCGGAATAAACTCATTACTAGTTCCCAGCATGCATACAGACAGAGTCACTCAACAGCAACTGCCCTTGCTCAGCTAACTGATGACTGGCTGATACAGATGGACAATAAGAACATGGTCAGCACAGTCTTGCTTGACTTCAGTGCTGCATTTGATGTAATAGACCATGATATTATGATTACTAAACTTGAAAGTTATGGATTCAGCATTATGGCTCTCTCTTGGATGGTTAGTTATCTTTCTGAGAGATCGCATAGTCTTTTATAATGGTAGCTTATCAGACTGTAGATACGTTAGCTGTGGGGTTCCACAAGGAAGTTGCTTAGGCCCCTTACTCTTTTCTATTTTCACAAACGATCTCCCTTTGTCAATTAAGGATGCCAAAATGGTAATGTATGCAGATGACACGACACTGTATAGCACTGCTTCAAACAAACAGGAACTTGCAACCATTCTGAATCAGGATCTAGAGAGAGTGTCTGATTGGGTGAAAGTGAACAAACTAGCCCTGAACATTTCTAAAACTAAAAGTATTGTTTTTGGCTCAAAGAATATACTTAATGGTGACACACAGCTTCACCTGTCAATGTTTGGTTTGGCAATTGAACAGGTCAAGAAGACTAAACTACTGGGTGTAGTGTTGGACGAACAGTTGTCGTGGTCTTGTCACAGCTCTGCCACTACTACTCTGTCCTTTTCACCTCTCACTCACCTAATCAGCTCATTCAGCGCACCTGGCTGCCACTCTCACCTCATCAAGCTCACTACTCTCACCTGCTCACCCTGCTTCTGCCACTATTTAAGCCCCAGCCTTACACACACTCACTGCCAGATCGTTCTCCGCTTCCATGCAAGACTTTCCCGCGCACCCCTTTGGACTGATTCCCTGTTACCGACCCTGCCTGTTTTGGACTACCCCGCCTTGCCTCTGCCCCGGTAATTCACCCAGCCTTCCGTTCCTGACCACGAGATCCTGCCATCTGTTTTCTGTGATTCTCCTTCCTGTGAGAAATAAAACTGTAGTTAAAATTACCTCTGGTGTCCGTCGTACTGCGCCTGGGTCCTACATTACCCGTTACAGTACGATCTGGCCATAACATGGAGCCAGCAGACGACACTACATCACAGGCCCGGTTCGCCGTGATTGAAGAGACGATCCAGCGACACGAAACCCTGGTGGTCTCCAACACCGCTGAGGTTCGCCACACCCTGGCGAATCAGAACCAGATCCTCACCGCCTTGATCGAGAAGGTACAGCAACTCGCGGCAGCCACAGCTCAGACCAGCGCGGCGTGGCCACCGCCTCCTGCTCCGATTCTCGCTGGCATTGATCCAGGACTTTCTACGGCGGTCTCGGAGCCCCGGGTAGGGGAGCCGGAACGTTACGCTGGGGATCCTGAGGGTTGCAACGCATTCCTGACGAACTGTTCCATCCTGTTTGCGTTGCAACCCCGCACCTTTTCTTCAGAAGACGCCAGGGTGGCGTTTACCGTCAACCACCTGACGGGGAGAGCTCGCCTGTGGGGAACGGCGGAATGGGATCGCCGTACTCCTGCCTGTGCCTCCTTCCAGTCCTTCTCCGACGAGCTCCGCAAGGTCTTCGGAGTGGTATCCATGGGACCGGACGTCACCGGAGGGCTAATGAGACTTCAGCAGGGCCACCGATCGGTCACGGATTACGCCATCGACTTCCCGACCAAGGCACGATTAAGTTTGTGGAACACGGACGCCCAGTGTGACGCGTATCTGCTCGGTTTGGCAGATTACGTCAAGGATGAACTCATCTCGTTCAAGCTGCCCACATCTCTGGATGGACTAATTGAGATAACTACCAGCTTGGATCGCCGCATCCAGGTTCGACGGTCGGCAAGGCGTCGGGAACCGTCAAGCCAGGGGCAACCAGTTCACCTTCCTCGTGCTGCCGTTCCGGAGTACACGTCGACTCTGCGGTTTCCTCAAGAGAGCGAACCCATGCAAGTGGGACGTACTGGACTATCTACGGAGGAACGGGAGCGGCGTCGACGAGGAAATCTCTGCATGTACTGTGGCCAGGCGGGTCATTATGCTCACAATTGCCCGTTAAAAGCCCGGGCTCGCCAGTAAGAGAGGAAGTGCTGGTGAGCCGAGCAGTTTCCCAACCATCCGCCTGTCAACGACCTCTTTTCCACGCCCAGCTACTGTTGACCGGGGGCTCCCATACTATTTCCACTTTTCTGGATTCTGGAGCAGACGCTTCCATAATGGACGAGGAACTCGTTGCCCAGTTGGGGATCGGCCGGATACCTCTCCCCCAGGCGGTTCCAGCCAGCGCCCTGGACGGTCATCTTCTGGGAACCAAACCGTTCCAGTCCACATGTTGCTGTCTGGCAACCACCACGAGACCATCAGCTTCCACATCCTGCAAACCCCTCACATCCCCCTCATTCTGGGATACCCTTGGCTGCGTCGACACAACCCTCACATCGACTGGACTACGGGGGCGTTTCGGGGTTGGAGTCAGTCCTGTCACCTAGTCTGCCTGAAGCACGCCGCCGTTTCAAGAGTTGCCGCGCTCACCAATTCCATGTCTGAGCTTACGGGGGTTCCCGCGGAATACTTGGACTTTAAAGATGTTTTCAACAAATCCAAGGCCATGTCTCTGCCTCCTCACCGGCCTTATGATTGTGCCATCGACCTCCATCCTGGTACGTTCCCACCTAAGGGGCGCCTTTATTCCCAATCGGCTCCTGAAAGAGAAGCTATGGACAAATATATTAACGACTCCCTGGCTTCTGGTCTCATACGCCCCTCGTCCTCTCCCACAGGGGCTGGTTTCTTCTTTGTGGAGAAGAAGGACAAGACTCTCAGACCCTGCATCGACTACCGGGGCTTAAACGAAATCGCGGTTAAGAACCGGTACCCCTTGCCACTCATCGCGATGGCCTTCGAGCTACTTCAAGGAGCCACCATCTTCTCCAAGCTCGACCTCCGCAACGCCTATCACCTGGTTCGGATCAGAGAAGGGGATGAGTGGAAAACGGCATTCAATATACCTAAGGGACATTACGAGTACCTCGTGATGCCCTTTGGCTTAACCAATGCCCCCGCCATCTTCCAGGCCCTGGTTAACGACGTACTCCGGGACATGTTGGACCGGTACGTATTTGTCTACCTCGATGACATCTTGATCTTCTCAAAGAACCAGGAGGAACATGTGCACCACGTCCAGTCCGTGCTTCAACGCCTTCTAGAGAACTCCCTGTTTGTCAAGGCGGAGAAGTGCGAGTTTCATGTTCCTACGATTTCATTCCTGGGATATATCATTTCCCAGGGCAGTATCCTGATGGACCCCGCTAAGGTTGCTGCCGTCACCACCTGGCCTGTCCCAAACTCCCGCAAGAAACTTCAATGTTTCCTGGGGTTCGCCAACTTCTATCGGAGGTTCATCAGGAGTTTCAGCACGGTTGCTTCCCCACTCGCCGCCCTCACCTCCTCCAAGATTCCTTTCGTGTGGACTTCTGCAGCCGAGGAGGCTTTCCAGAACCTGAAGTCCAGGTTCACCTCAGCACCCATCCTCCAAGTCCCGGATCCGGACAGACAATTTGTGGTGGAGGTCTATGCCTCTGACATAGGAGTTGGGGGGGTTCTGTCCCAGCGCTCGGCCACAGACCTGAAGCTCCATCCCTGCGCCTTTTTCTCACGTCGGCTTTCCCCCGCCGAGAGAAACTATGACATTGGTAACCGGGAACTACTAGCAGTGAAGCTGGCCCTGGAGGAGTGGCGGCATTGGTTGGAGGGGACCAAGCTCCCATTTCTGGTGTGGACGGATCATAAGAACCTGGAGTACATCCGCACAGCCAAGAAACTCAATTCCCGACAGGCCAGGTGGTCATTATTCTTCACCCGGTTCGACTTCACGCTCTCCTATCGCCCTGGGTCCCGCAATGTCAAGCCTGATGCCCTTTCCCGTCAGTTCCAGGGGGAGGAGGAACCTACCTCTAGCTCCCCGCCCATCCTTCCTGCCTCCTGCCAAGTAGCCGTCCTCACCTGGGAGATTGAGGAAACAGTGAGAGCCGCTACTAGGGGTCAAGCCGGTCCCAGCGCATGCCCCCCTAACCGCCTGTTCGTCCCTCAAGGCCTTCGGTCCGACGTTCTCCAGTGGGCACATTCCTCCAGACTTACCTGCCATCCGGGCATTCAGAGGACCCAGGACGTCCTGCGGCAGCGCTTCTGGTGGGTCTCGCTGAACAAAGACACCAGGGAGTTCATCAACGCCTGCCCAGTGTGCAACCAACATAAGCCTTCTCACCAGGCTCCGGCCGGCCTCCTGCGGCCTCTCCCTGTGCCTCATCGTCCGTGGTCCCACATCTCCCTGGACTTTGTCACTGGACTACCTCCATCTGAGGGCCACACCGCCATTCTGACAGTGGTCGACAGATTCAGTAAGCTGGCCCATTTCATTCCCCTACCCAAACTCCCATCTGCTAAGGAGACAGCAGAACTCATCTCCCTGCATGTCTTCCGCCTGCATGGAATTCCAGTCGACGTTGTCTCCGACCGAGGACCTCAGTTCACCTCCATCTTCTGGAGGGAATTCTGCGCTCTGCTGGGGGCCACAGTCAGTCTGTCCTCTGGGTTTCACCCCCAGTCCAATGGGCAGACGGAGAGGAAGAATCAGGAGATGGAGACAGCCCTCCGCTGCATGGTCTCCCAGAACCCGGCCTCCTGGTCCCGCCAGTTGATGTGGGTGGAGTACGCGCATAACACCCTGACCAGCTCCGCCACCGGCATGTCACCTTTCTAGTGTGCCTATGGGTTCCAGCCACCTCTGTTCCCCGCATTGGAGAAGGAGGTGTCCTGCCCTTCCGTCCAGACATTCATCCGCCGCTGCCGCCAGACCTGGGCAAGGGCACGAGCTACCCTGCTCCGGTCTGCGGACCGCTATGCAACAGCGGCTAACCGACACCGCACTCCAGCCCCCATCTACCAGGTGGGTCAGAGGGTGTGGTTGTCAACCCGGGACCTACCCTTGCGGGTAGAGTCCAAGAAGCTGGGGCCAAGATTCATCGGGCCTTTTGAGATCGAGAGAATCATCAACCCGGCGGCAGTGAGGCTTAAGCTCCCCAGGGCCATGCGCATACATCCCACGTTCCACGTTTCCAAGGTCAGACCTGTCCGGGAGAGTCCCTTGGTGCCGGCTGCTCCGCCTCCCCCGCCTCCACCGCCGCCACTATTTAAGCCCCAGCCTTACACACACTCACTGCCAGATCGTTCTCCGCTTCCATGCAAGACTTTCCCGCACACTCTTTGGACTGATTCCCTGTTACCGACCCTGCCTGTTTTGGACTACCCCTCCTTGCCTCTGCCCTGGTAATTCACCCAGCCTTCCGTTCCTGACCACGAGATCCTGCCATCTGTTCTCTGTGATTCTGCTTCCTGTGAGAAATAAAACTCTAGTTAAAATTACCTCTGGTGTCCGTCGTACTGCGCCTGGGTCCTACATTACCCGTTACAGTCAACACTTCAGCTGCCAACTTCCTGGTTAGACATGATGAATCAGAGTTTATGTACAAATAAAACTTCACATTATCCTCAAACAAAGTTAATAAACAATACAGCTGGCTGTACTGATCTCTTCTGATGTCACGCTGAGTGTAGATGAAACACTCGGTTCTGTGGTCTCTGAGATAAGCATTGAGGGGAAAAGGACAAACCAAGCCACGAACGGCCCAGAATAGCAATTTTTACAACTGTGTGATGATAAATACCGTGGCTCATTGGGTAGACAGGGTTCCATCCTTGGCTGCTACATGTCCTGTGCTGAAGTGTACCTGAGCAAGACACTAAACCCAGCCCACTGCGCTAAATATGCTAGAGATTGGTTAAATGCAGAGGTTACATTTCATATGTATATAATGACGACTACAATAAATGTTAATTCATTATATTTTTTAAATAAAGATGTATACATTTCCCTTTCTCTCCTGTAAGCTAAGTTCTTTCATATTCTTCTAAGTAAATAATCAATGTTAACGATTTGATATTCAAGGAGGGATTAGGTAATCCTTAAATTATTATAGTGGCACCAAACATACTAAACCAAATTACGAAAAGTGCTAACGGACAAAATCTATTCTGAATCCAATGTTACAGGTCAGATATGCTACTGGTTTACACGACAGGAGTTTGGTGAGAGTATCTTACCCCATCATCCTACATCGGACACCGGAAGTACCCTAACGCAGACTGGCAGATGACATACTTTAGGAAGAAGACTGACCGCCGTCTATCAACACTGACAGCATTGCCCAACACAGCACATTTCACCATGCAGGACTTAAGAGACGCGACTGTCTCTCCCCGACAGTTCAAACGCTCACCGTCAGCATTGGTCCAAGAAAAGAAGCCATGGAATCTAAGCATGCATATGACAGAACTACGGCAGCAGCAAGACCAGGGTCCAGATATAACGATGTTAGAGTAAATCCCAACATTTTACATACCGGTAGTTAGTTAATTATTTTACAACTGTATGATTATAAATACTGTATTTCAAAATATCCCTCCTATAAGCAAAGCTCTCTAAATTTTACTGTACTTAACTCTCAGTAAATAATCAATGTTAACGATTTGATATTCAAGGAGGGATTAGGTAATCCTTAAATTATTATAGTGGCACCAAACATACTAAGCCAAATTACGAAAAGTGCTAACGGACAAAATCTATTCTGAATCCAATGTTACAGGTCAGATATGCTACTGGTTTACACAACAGGAGTTTGGTGAGAGTATCTTACCCCATCATCCTACATCGGACACCGGAAGTACCCTAACGCAGACTGGCAGATGACATACTTCAGGAAGAAGACTGACCGCCCTCTATCAACACTGACAATTATAGGGAGGTTGGGAGAGAGAATGACAGACAGGGAGGTTGGGAGAGAGAAAGACAGACAGGGAGGTTGGGAGAGAAAAAGACAGACAGGGAGGTTGGGAGAAAGACAGACAGGGAGGTTGGGAGAGAAAAAGACAGACAGGGAGGTTGGGAGAGAAAAAGACAGACAGGGAGGTTGGGAGAGAAAAAGACAGACAGTCCTTTCTGTGGACCCCAGGAAGATTAGCGGCCGCTAAGGCGTCAGCTAATGGGGATCCAGTTAACCTTTTTGCCGCGAGTGCCCCATATATAACGCACATGTAGTACGCACATGTAGTACAAATCACGTTTGCTAAATGAATAAAATTATATTTTATGACATATCATATACCTATATAACGATGAGATTCTGGCCGAAAAAAAACATAGAATCATTTTACTCACTCAAAAAACAGTTATACACGAAGTAATTAAATATACCAGAAGTACTACTACATTTTTACGTATTTTTTCGCCAGGAAACAGCGAGCTACGCACTTCGTTTTCAGATACCAAGACAAAACTAACTGCGATCATGGCCGACCCATAGATCAGAAAGCACGAGGACTCGACAGCGAATCCACTCGTATCTTTCATATTCCTCTCCTTGAAACCATTAAAAACTTATAGCAAGAAAACCGACGAACAACGGCTCAACAACAGCTCCGCAAAATGTAAACGCTTCGTACCTTGAGATGATTTTCTTGAAGAAAAACGCTGGAAACTGCCGGTAATCCATTTCAAACGTGTCCGGGCATGTCCTCTCGTCTGTGTGTGCGTCTCTGTGTGCGTCTCTGTGTGTTTCAGTGTGTTTGTGACGAAATGGCGGACTTTTACAATGCATGTATGACGAGATGGTCCGCCTTTTACTGTTGATCCAATGATTTTACTCTCGGGGGAGGCTCGGCGCGCCTTTGGCTTTTTAGTGGCTAGAAAGTCAGTGAGTCATCTCAAGGAACTTCCTGGTGCATTCGTTTCATTCTCCCAGTTCGAAAAAGTGGTCACATGACGAAAGTCCGCCAATCACAGGCCTTAGGAAGAGCCACATACACACACACACAGAGACGAGAAAATTCCATGAAGGAGAATTATGAGAGCGTCAGAGAGCTCAAAATGGCTCACAATGGCTCAAAATGATGCCAAACTGCTGTATGATGATGTCATTGAACAATATTAGTGATAAACAAGTGAAATATATAGTTATATAGTATATCAAATTAAAATAGAACAGCTGCAACAGCTGGTTCCAAAATGAGAATTTTGGCTTGACCTCGCTTGATCTCGCATGATTTCTCTGTATTGAATCCTTATAACGTGGGCCTGCTTCACTCAATCGAAGTAAAATCTGTTTTGTGGAGACTTCAAACATGTTGTGCTATGATTGTTGAGTATTTTAGGCTTCAATCTGCATTATTTCAAATAAATCAATCAATATCAATCAGGCGAACCTGAAATTTGTTTTCCATTTGAGCTGTGTTCCATCTTCATTTGGTATTAACCAGTAACATATACACAATATGTACACCTCTCATCAAAGCTCACCCACTTGAGTGTTATTAATAAATTGAAATTATTCAAATGGACCTTGTAGTTAGAGAGTAAGGCCCCCTTTGAGTATGGGTATAGTATTTTCGAGCAGCAGCCAAAAAAGGCCTAGTGATAAAAGGGTAAACTAAACTAAAAAAAAACTAAAACCGAATAAATGCTCAGTTATTTGAACTGCTTAAATGAACAGAAAACTGAAGTCATTTAAAAATGAAAAAGGATGCCACTTTTCTTTTGATTCTGTAACAGTGTAACAAACTAATAGAATCACATAGATATGAATCTTTTGATACTTCCAATTCAGATTTCGTGACCAACTACTCCAGCTTTTAGGAGTTAAACACTGTCCAAAACAATAAAAGTGAGCCCCAGAGCATTGGCCACGAGTTATACAGCAGTGTGTATACTGGTAGTTCCATTCTATTAGCCAAACCAAACACTCATCTGTCCACTGTGGGCGCACAGTAGGGGCTGGGGGTCAATGATGCACTCGGCTATGTTAGCGCTAGCGACCCCTGAATACCCGGTGCAGGTTAAGAGTAGTGAGTGAGGAGTCAGTAGGCAGTATAAAACAAGCAATAAAAGGCATTTTGAGAAAGTGTGCGTCAGGCCAACCACAAGAGGTGGATGAGCATGCATGCAGCCATAACCGGGCACTGAAAATAGAATGCATGCCTTCACTGGAACAATGGTGTGCCTCAAGGATCAATACTGGGTCCCATTTTGTTTAGCTTGTAGATCAATGACCTGCCAATCTGTCAACAAACAAATGTATGTTGATGACACATGCTCTTTAACTAACGGCAACCATTGACTCCATGTATCTGGTTTAGCAATTCATGTTTACAGCTGAACATAAAGAAACCTGATGTTTTTGTTAAGGAGAAAAGTTCAAGGTGGTATCGGATTTTAAATATTCTAGATTTGAATGCGTGTTTTAAAAAGCATGTCAATAAGATGGCCAGTGCTATCAAATTCAACCTGGCTAACTTTAGGCATACGAGACAATACCCAATTGGCACTGCGGTTTTGCCTCACAACTTGAATGTGCGCATGCAGCGTCTTCTCATAGCTTGAGAAGTCAAGCCACACGTTTGCCTGTCTCATAATTCTTCCGGTTTTCTTGCATTTGTGTCATCTGTCCACCGGCACTTTCAAACCGAGTCCTGTAACCTGAGCATGGCTCGAGCTGCTCGTAACTTCTGATATGCAAAGTGCACAAAACATCAAATGAATAACGTCAGGACCAACATTTACACAATCATTTTGGAGAAGACTAATGCATTTCATGTTGTAGTTTAGTGGTCAAGTATTGTATTAAGACTGATCGTCTAGTGCTAGATACACCAATAAGATAGCATTTCCTAGTATTTTCTGGCTCCTGCACATCAACATCTGTAGGTTTTAATGAGTCGTTTCATGCTAAATCTGTTGGTTAAATGTTACTGAAGGATGTGTGTAATTTTTAGCATGTTAGTTAGCCTGTGCTAGTCCCTCTCGCCTAAGTTAGGGCTAGTTTGAGCATGCGTCTCCATGTACCCCATTGAAACGCGGGTTCATTTTGAAAGGGTGCAGAACAGCTAAAACAGCTTAGATATCAAGTAATGACACCAAATATGTTGATTTTGAGCATAGTAGCAGAGTAGAAATGAGTGAATGAAATACGAGTGTGAATATTAATTTATTTTTGTATACATATAAATATATACACACACAGCATTCGGTCAGTCCTCCCCTAAAGATCAAGACAAAAAGAAACATGGTTATGAATTCAGAACAGTTCACTGTGCTGAGATGTCAGCTCTGATACCTGGTCATATTTCGTACTCACAGGTTATTGGTCCAATGGTCGGTGTTAACAGATGTCCTACTGCAAACCTGCGAGGTTAAATTAATAACCATGTTTTTGTTTTAGTAATCCTCCAGTTTTATTGATGCAGAAAATAAGAAAAGGTGTAGCTGTACAAAGTTACCTTCACAGATGACACCAGCATCCTCAGAATGACCACAGTTGTGGGTTCCTAATTCTCTGTGTGTACAGTCTTTTAGTGATGACTCAGTTCCTAAACACCGAAGGTCATCCAGCCAGATTGGTCCACTGCCTTGTCCAAAATGTGCCCTTCTTGGTGCCGACAGAGCCCTGCCACAGCCCAGCTGGTGACACACCACCTGAGCGTCATTCACATCCCAAAGGTCGTCACACACCGTCCCCCAATTGCCGTTGTGGAAGATCTCCACTCTGCCAGAGCAGCTGCTGTTAGAGTTTACCAGTCTCACATCTGGTTGAAGTGAAAGTAAAATATCTGTCAACCCACATGGCAACAGCAGTATTGACCAAAAGCCCCATCTCTTCAATGCAACTGTACTTGATCTAATCAATTACCTTCTTTATCATCATGATAATTTTCATCATCTTTATTATTATGAACTCTTTACATATCATAATCTCCCTTCACACATGATTCTTCTGAGGTAAAGATGAGAAATTGTCTGGACAAAGTGGGGTTCTATGACACGCAATATTTCATAAAATGGATGTAAATTAGCGGTAAAAGTAATAAGGGATTGATATAAAAAGAATGCTGTTCATTAGTCTCATTTAGGCACTTTAGAGCAACCATCTTTTTAAAGAAACTTTAAAGCTTCAAATTTCATCAGTGGGATATTTACTGACGTATTTTATGTCATAGAAAAAAATGCTTGAATTTCTTCAGATTGTGTTAACCACAGACCTCTTTTCAGGCATCTTACCAAAAATACATTCAAAAATCCCATTGACTTCCATTAGTTGAAAACTTTTAAGACCAATTCCTGGAGCATTTTATTGTAACTATATTACTGCATTGTTTGTGAGATTGAATGAAACATAACTATGATTTTTCTAAATTATCCAGTTATATTTTGCAGGAAAAAAATAATTTTGTAGATGTACAAAGTTACCTTCACAGATGACACCAGCATCCTCAGAATGACCACAGTTGTGGGTTCCTAATTCTCTGTGTGTACAGTCTTTTAGTGATGACTCAGTTCCTAAACACCGAAGGTCATCCAGCCAGATTGGTCCACTGCCTTGTCCAAAATGTGCCCTTCTTGGTGCCGACAGAGCCCTGCCACAGCCCAGCTGGTGACACACCACCCGAGCGTCATTCACATCCCAAAGGTCGTCACACACCGTCCCCCAATTGCCGTTGTGGAAGATCTCCACTCTGCCAGAGCAGCTGCTGTTAGAGTTGACCAGTCTCACTGTGGTCACATCTGGTTGAAGTAAAAGCAAAATATCCGTCAACTCACATGGCAACAGCAGTATTGAGCAAAAGCTCCATCTCTTCAATGTAACTGTACTTGATCATTCGGCTTCTTTATTATCAACTCTAACATATCATACTCTCCCTTCACACATGATTCTTCTGAGGTAAAGATGAGATATTATCTGGAAAATGTAAGATTCTATGACGCACAATATTTCATACCATGGATGTAAATTAGGGGTAAAAGTAAAGAGATTAGGATAAAGAATGATGTTCATTAGTTTTATTTAGGCACTTGTTAGCAACCATCTTTTTTAAGAAACTTTAAGGCTTCAAATATAATGAGTGGGATATTTACTGACTTATTTTATGCCATGAAACAAAATGCTTAAATCTCTTCAGATTGTGTTAACCACAGACCTCATTTCAGGCATCTTACCAAAAACGTATTCAAAAATCCCATTGACTGCCATTAGTCGAAAACTTTAACTCATTGCTGTTTTTTTAGGACCAATTCCTGCAGCACTTTATTGTAACTGAATCACTGTATTGTTTGTGAGATTGAATGAAACATAACTATGATTTTTCTAAATTATCCAGTTATATTTTGCAGGAAAACATTTTTTTTGTAGCTGTACAAAGTTACCTTCACAGATGACACCAGCATCCTCAGAATGACCACAGTTGTGGGTTCCTAATCCACTGTGTGTACAGTCTTTTAGTGATGACTCAGTTCCTAAACACCGAAGGTCATCCAGCCAGATTGGTCCACTGCCTTGTCCAAAATGTGCCCTTCTTGGTGCCGACAGAGCCCTGCCACAGCCCAGCTGGTGACACACCACCTGAGCGTCATTCACATCCCAAATGTCATCACACACTGTCCCCCAAGTGCCGTTGTGGAAGATCTCCACTCTGCCAGAGCAGCTGCTGTTAGAGTTGACCAGTCTCACTGTGGTCACATCTGGTTGAAGTGAAAGCAAAATATCTGTCAACCTACATGGCAACTGTAGGTTGCAAATTACAGCAATATTGAGCAAAGGCCCCATCTCTTCAATATAACGTGACGTGATAATTTAGCTTCTTTATTATGAAGTCTTACATATCATACTTTCCCTTCACACATGATTCTTCTGAGGTAGAGGAGTAATGATCGGGAAAATGTGGGGGTTCTATGACGTGCAACATTTCATATAATGGATGTAAATTAGGGATGAAAGCTATAAGAGATGAAAAGAATGAAACAAAACTAGGTGTGAACTGCGACAGATGGATCTGGGTACATTGGGAGTTGATTCACAGGTTATTGTCAGGATGATGGAGATATCTAGAGAGTGCTGCGGGGATGACATATTTTTATAGGCCAACCCAGAAGTTAGCCTCTCACTGGTTCCCTCGACAAAAAACCAATGGGATTTTGGATTATTGCAGGAAATCAGTTCAGTGGCTAAACAAGTTTATGATACTAACATGTTTTGTTCACCAAGATAATTTTCACAAATGAACACCACATTTATGATTTTTAAATCATAGATGCAATCGACAGAAGTGGAGACATAACGTTTAAAAACAAACAAAATACACCACTGTGTGGCATGACTTCACACCACTAAGCTAAAGGCAGACTATAGATCAGCATGATGATGTTCATTAGTCTCATTTAGGCACTTGTTAGCAACAATCATTTTTAACGTAACAGCTTCAACTTCTGCGAGTGGGATATTTACTGACATTTTATGTCATAGAACAAAATGCTAAAATCCCAGTCAAAAATCCCATTGACTTCCATTCGTGTAGAAATGCCAACTCATTACTGGGTTTTAGGACAAATTCCTGGAGCACTTTATGTAAATATATTACTGTATCGTTTGTGAGATTGACTGAGATTAATAAACATGTTCTTCAATTCTCCAGTTACATTTGTGCAGAAAAAAAAAAGAAATTTGTAGATGTACAAAGTTACCGTCACAGACGACACCAGCATCCTCAGAATGACGACAGTTGTGGGTTCCTAATCCACTGTGTGTACAGTCTGTTAGTGATGACTCAGTTCCTAAACACCGAAGGTCATCCAGCCAGATTGGTCCAATGCCTTGTCCAAAATGTGCCCTTCTTGGTGCCGACAGAGCCCTGCCACAGCCCAGCTGTTGACACACCACCTGAGCGTCATTCCCATCCCAACCGTCGTCACACACCGTCCCCCAAGTGCCGTTGTGGAAGATCTCCACTCTGCCAGAGCAGCTGCTGTCAGAGTTGACCAGTCTCACTGGAGGACTCAATGCGGCACCAGATGCTTGAGGAACTGTGAAAATATAGATATTATACAAATGTGATAAACCGGATACTTAATTCAGGATAATGTGTGATTCGGTAGTGTATGAACCACCTTTACAAATATGTGATGAAACAGAACAAACTAATTGTGGAAAACCTACTCAGAATTGTGTGTGTACCCGTTGGTCTTTCTGCCCCTGTGGTTGCATTTCACGCAAACAATACCAATTTTAAGTTGAAAAAGTTTGGAATTCAGTCAATATTTGTGGTTGTTCTGAATGACACCCCCCACCAGAAAAGAGAGGGTTATAGGCAAAGTACCCATTGTTTTGAGGTAAACTGCTTTACTATCTCGATTAGTTAAACAAACTCCTTAGAGTGAGAGGAAAAATATTGGTTAATATTAATTCCATCAGTGTTTCAGAAAATTAATTCCTATAAATGACTAATTTCAGTGGGAATACAATGATTTCTCACAAAAACCTGAAGTTCTAAGTAATAAGTCATGAATTCTTTCCGATTTACTTTTTTTTTTTAAATGAAAATGACTTTTATGACATAAAAATACAGATTTAAAATATTTTACTTTCTAAAATAATAATAAATATCATAATCATCAATATTCTTCACTTTGACTTGTTCCATGTAATTTCAAGCATTAATAACTTTACTTAGATTATCTATGGGGCCACTATGAGGCAGCAGAACAAGCTGTAAACACAACATGGACATGCAGCCTGATGGGCCCTTTTCACAGCAGCCATTTTGACACGGGTCAAAATAAAATAAATTGTGGGCCCATTCTTTTTGGTGAGTCAGTCATTCCAGTGAGCCAGCATCCACAATACCAGGGCCATGGCCCACCTAAATGAAACAGGGCCGTAATCAATGTTAGCAATTGCACCTGGGTTTACCCTGCAATGACATGTCGAAACGGCTGCTGTGAGAAGAGCGTATCATTGTTAACTTTTTCTGTCTGCTCTTTGGTGCTGGGCAGGTAGTGTACAGTGGGGTGATCAGAGCTTTGCCACTGAAAACTAATTCTCTGTGGCTTCCATAATCTCTGCAACTCCCTTCACATTACATTATTTGATCCATTGTGAATATAAAATATCAATTAGTGCAGCTTCATGTAAAGAAGAATTTAAGCTTAAACCTGATGATATGTCAATTACTTTACCTGTCCATCCTGTTAATGTCTGAATTAGCAGGAGCAACAGCATTCCACGAGTCCCCCTCATCATGGGCCACATCCAGGAGATAGGACCCACACTTGCTGAATAGGACAAAAGAGGCATTTTGACAAACTGCATCAAAGCAAACTCTTCTGGCTTGCTAAATGATTGACTCCAATCCTAACACAGGGTACATCCCAAGTCTCTTTATATGCCCTTTTCACAGCAGCCAATCTGACACATAATTGCAGGGTAAACACAGGTGTGATTGATCAAACTGATGAAGGTCCCATTCTATTTAGTTTCTAATTCATTCCAGTGAGCCAACATGCACAATACCAGGGCCCCAGCCACCTAAATGGAACAGAGCCATTTTTTTAATCACACCTGTGTTCACCCTGCAATTACATGTCAAAATGGCGGCGGTGATAAGGGCCTATTGCATCCACGGGTTCATCCCAAAGCTCTTAATCGCATCCCTGTTTCCCTTTGAAACCAATGCGAGGAGAGAGGAAACGAGGAAATATGTTTTAAGATACATGAGACTTCCTTTCCTCAGTTGCGTCACGTGAAGCGACGTCTGTTTCTGATGGCGGCTCTGATCACAGCTGGATCAGCTGTCAGTCGGCTTTAACAGCTGGAGAGACTTTTGAGAAGTTTGTGTCTGTGCACATGATCACTGTACTTAATAATAGTAACTACTAATACTAATAACTAATAAAGACACACAGTAAGCATCACTGTCAGATTGGAGGTGTTTTCTCTCTGTAGCCTGTTACCTCTTTAACAAACTGTGTCCTGTTTATAAGCGCAGAACCCATTTCTACCAACGGAATGCGTCCGTCTTATTTATTAATTTATCTGTAAGTATTGAAATTCTGATTATGACGTCATTATTAAATAACCCAGAATATGATTATGGTTTCTCTTGAATACTGGAATGAATTAATTAGGCTCCATGTTTCGGGGGAAATTGAAATGATATAACTCATCAAACCAGACACACTCACGTGACTGAACGAAAATAATTATAAATTATGTAAAAAGTGTTTTGTCTCTCCAGCTCTCTCTGACAATTGTATCCATAATAAAAGTTATTGAGGGAAATATCAGATCATGAAAAGACAAATCTTTCTTATAAATGAAGAAAGTTGTTTGTGGTCCTTTTGTTGTTCAGTCTACAGTGAACATATATTTAAACCAGATGGTGAATCAGAAAACTAATCAAATATAAAGCTTGTGTTTAATCTGTGATCTGTCTTCACTCTGGTGTTAAACTCAGTCAGTCAGTCCGATCGGCTGCAGCGTCCAATCACATAACTGAAGAACAAAGAGGGGGCGTGTCGGCCGTTAAAACACTTCCTGGAAGGCTGTTCTCGTGCGTCCTCGCTCATGGCTCCTTGGAGATCCCTCCTCCCTCCTCCCTCCTCAGAGCAGAAATAAGAGCTTTGGGACGGCCGTCAATATGCCGGCGCAGAACAACTTCCGGTTCAAGCGAGGATCGAGTAGCGAGGAAATGACAAATAAGAGACTTGGGATGTACCCAAGGAAACCATGCGAGGAGAGAGGAAACGAGGAAATATGGTTGAAGAAAAATGAGACGTCCTTTCCTTAGTGGCGTCAGGTGAAGCCACATCTGTTTCTGATCACTCACTTCTCTTGAGCACTGCAATTCATTTATTCTGCTCAATGTTTCGGGGGAAATTGAAATGACATAACTCATCAAACCCGACACTTAGGAATGATCAGCCTCACGTGACTGAATGGAAATTACATTGAATGATGTAAAAACGAGTTTTCTGCTGACAGACAGACAGACTCCGCAGCTCTCGCCGACTTTAATTGTATCCATCATAAAAGTTATTGAGGGAAATAACAGATCATGACGAGACAGTTCTTTCTAATAAATGAAGAAAGTTGTTTGTGGTCCTTTTTTTGTTCAGACCTACAATGAACATATATTTAAAACAAATGGTAAATTAGAAAACAAATCAGGACAACTTGCGGTTCAAGCGAGGATCGGGGAGCGAGGAAAGGACATATAAGAGACTTGGGATGGACCCAAATTCACAGAATTATCAAATCATGCTATTCACAAGGTCAGAAATGATATAAGATTAATAGATTTAAAGACCGTTGAGTTCCAGTGCCCTTACTTTCCTTGAAGTGGCTATCTGGGAATCCAGCACTGTTTCCAATCAATTGTCAAGCTAATTTTAGGCAAACTCAGATAAAAGAAATGCAAATTAGGCATCGTTCGGAGCGAGTAAACAGCGTAGTTTTGTCTGAAATTGGCACCATAGGCTAGGTATGGCTGTAATCCGCCAGAAAAAAAGGAGGAACAAGTCGCCTCAGCCATCTGACCAGGTGGGAAAATGAAGAGAGGACTACAGGAATTTGTTTGAATTGGCATTTATATGCAGATATCTGTTCATAGAGAATACATCCTTTGTTGGTTTCTTGCTTTGTGCTTTTGTGTTTGAGAGTCTATTCTCTGTATGTTTACCAGGACCTGTAACTACCTACCTGTGCACATGGTCCTCCAGGACGACCCTGGTCATGGAGACCAGGGTGGGTTAGGGTGGGTTAGAGACGTGGCTTTCTTATGAAATCCCAGAGGGGCACGGGTACACAGGGAGCATCCTTCTAAAAATAGTTTCTTTCTTAGAAACCATCTCTGGTCTACCAAATCAGGTAGGTTTAAAAGACTGTCCAAGATAAACTAAGAGGAATTCAAATAAGAGGTTTTTATGGGGGGGCGTATTACACTTGTGTTTCCTTGACATATATTTACATAAAAAAACAAAGGAAAGGTAATATATATATATATATATATATGTAAGGATTACAGATACTTGAACCCAAAAGCACAACTCGGAGACAAAAATACAAGTTTAGTTCTTTTACTTGAGTTCAGGCACGGTCAAAACTGGGAGGTCAGTCAAACAGGCAAACAAATCCAATAAGGGGAAGTCTGCGAGCGGGAACCCATTCACGCTCTTCGGGACCATAACCCTCCGAGTCCACTAGGTATTGCAATCCTCTACCCCATCGCAGAGACTTGAGAAGGCAACGGACCGTGTAGGCAGGTGCCCCATCGATGAGCCGGTGGGGCGGAGGGGGGCTGGGGGGGTGCTGAAGGGGGCTCTCCTTGATGGGTTTTATCCTGGAGACATGGAAGGTGGGATGAATTCTCATGGATGATGGCGAAGACGGACAGCAGCAGGATTGATGATTCGAGAAACAGGGAAAGGGCCCACGAAGCGAGGAGCCAATTTCTTTGATTCCACTCTGAGGGGAAGGTCCCGCTTAGACAGCCAGACACGTTGTCTCGGGGCATAACGGGGTGCAGGGACGTGGCGTCTGTTGGCAGACCTTTGGTAGCGGTCGGACGAGTGCAAGAGTGTGGAGCGGGCCTGCTTCCAAGTGCGTCGGCACCGCTGGACAAATGCCTGGACTGAGGGGACACTGGCCTCTTGTTCCTGCTCCGGGAAGAGTGGTGGCTGATATCCACGGGCACACTGGAACGGTGAGAACCCGGTGGCTGAACTGGGAAGGGTGTTATGGGCATACTCGACCCACAAGAGCTGCTCAGACCAGGAGGAGGGGTTGCGGGAGGAGAGACAGCGTAAGGCTGTCTCCATCTCCTGATTCATCCGCTCAGCCTACCCATTAGATTGTGGATGGAACCCTGATGAAAGACTGACCATGGCTCCCAGCAGCCTGCAAAACTGACCAGAAGCGAGAGGTGAATTGTGGTCCCCGGTCGGAGACCACGTCAATGGGCAGTCCATGCAGCCGGAAAACATTTTGCAGTAATATTTTAGCAGTCTCTTTGGCAGTAGGTAACTTGGGTAGTGGAATGAGCAGAGCAGACTTGGAAAATCGATCAATGACCGTGAGAATAACTGTGTTACCGTCAGAAGGGGGTAGGCCGGTTACAAAGTCCAAAGCGATGTGGGACCAGGGATGACTAGGAACTGGCAGAGGATGAAGAAGCCCAGAGGGAGGTTGGCGAGTGCTCTTATGCTGAGAACAAACCTGGCAAGCACCGATGAACCCCTTGGTGTCTTCCTCCATGGAAGACCACCAGAAACGCTGTCTGAGCAGTGCTAGTGTGCGTCTGATCCCAGGATGGCAAGCTAGGCGGGAAGAGTGGCCCCACTGGAGGACCTGAGAGCAGAGATTGACAGGAACAAACAACTGGTTATCAGGACAAGCACTGGGGGCAGGGTGTTCGGCATGGGAGCGCTTTACCTTGTCCTCCACCTCCCAGGTTACCACACCAATAACGCACTCAGGGCAGAGGATACCTTCAGGATGGGAAGGAGAGCTCTCTCGCTGGAACTGACGAGACAAGGCGTCAGGCTTGACATTCTTTGAACCTGGTCTGTATGAGAGTGAAAACTCAAAACGGTTAAAAAAAAAGAGCCCACCTAGCTTGACGAGAGTTCAGTCGCTTGGCCGAACGGATGTATTCTAGATTTTTGTGATCTGTCCAGACCACAAACGGCTGCTCCGCCCCCTCTAACCAGTGTCTCCACTCCTCCAATGCCAGTTTGACCACCAACAGCTCCCGGTTCCCAATGTCATAATTCCTCTCCGCGGGGGACAGCTTCCGGGAGAAGAAGGCACATGGGTGAACCTTTTGGTCCTTTTCTCAGACCGCTGAGAAAGGACCGCTCCTACACCAGTGTCTGAGGCGTCCACCTCCACAATAAACTGCCGGGCAGGATCTGGGAATATGAGGATGGGAGCAGAGGTAAAACGTGATTTTAACTCACCAAAGGCCCCTGCTGCCGCAGAGGACCACCGGATGGGCACATGCTGGGAGGTGAGAGCGGTGAGGGGAGCAGCCACGGAACTGTAGTTACGGATGAACCGCCGATAGAAGTTTGCAAAGCCCAAAAAGTGTTGAAGTTCCTTGCGTGTCGACGGGGCGGGCCAGTCAGCAACTGCTTTGGTCTTGGCAGAGTCCATCTGGATATTACCAGCATTGAGAACAAAATCCAGGAATGATACCTCTGTGGCGTGGAACTCGCACTTCTCAGCCTTTACGAAGAGGCGATTCTCCAAAAGCCTTTGGAGGACTTGGCGTACATGGACCACATGTTCCTGTTGAGACTTCGAGAAGATAAGAATGTCATCCAAATACACAAAAACACAAACATTGAGCATATCCCGGAGAACATCATTGACCAACCCCTGAAAGACTGCAGGGGCATTGGTGAGACCAAATGGCATAACTAAATACTCAGGACTGCCAATGCGATAGATGAGTCCCGGTTCCCCTTTAGAGTCCAACACAGCCAGGACCCTGTAGGGTCCCTTCCAGTGGGGCGCAAGTTTCATGGTGTCCTCCGTAGGATTATGCAGCCATACGAGGTCTCCTTCTCGATACGGCTGATGACGTGCTGTTCCATCATAATACAGTTTTTGTTTTTCATGGGCATCAGCACCACACTGCCTGGCACCACAAAAAACGTCTCCAGCCTTTCCGCCAGAGAGGTCACAAAGTCAGCATGAGAAAGAGGCAAGTCCAAGCGCACCATTTGCAATGGCACCAACACATCCACCGGGACACGAGCTTCCCGTCCATGAGTTCAAAAGTAAGGATTGTAGTTAGTGGAAGCATGAACCCAGGTGTTATAGGCAAAAGCCACCTGTTTCAGATACTCATCCCATTCACCTCCGCGGGCAATCAGTGATTTGGCCAGTTGATCGATGACAGTCCGATTAAATCTTTCGACCATGCCGTCCGATTTGGGATTATACGGCGTGGTGCGTGTTTTCTTAATCCCTTAAAGTTGACTCAGTCTTTGAACAACCCCAGCTTCAAACTGCCGGCCCTGGTCACTGTGAACCACTTCTGGAACGCCATGTACCAGCACGTAATCCTCAAACAGACACTGTGCTACTGATTGGGCCGTTTGATTAGGAAGAGCATACAGGTTTACAAACTTGGAAAAGTAGTCTTCTACTACTACTAACACATATCTGTTGCCCTTAGCAGTCACTGGTAATTCAAGAATGTCCATTACCACTCTCTGGAATGGTCGAGTTGCTTTGGACCCGCAATATCTGGATCGGCCTGTTGCAGTTCCTTCAGTCCAGTCCCATCATGTGAAAGGGCATGTATGAAAGACAGGTCATTTATCTCACTGTCCGTTTCCAACGGCTGCCCCCCTGTGATGAGGTCAGAGGTCGGGAGGTTCCCCGCGGATGGCGGTGTCAACAGACTGTCGGCTTGAGGAACCCCTGACTCCCTTTCTGAGCCAACTGCATTCACCTGTGTTGCGACTTATCGTGAGGCGTCATTCACCGTACTAGCCACCGGATCCTGTGGCCGCCGTGAGAGATCATCAGCGTTAGTATGCTGTTTTCCATCCTTGTGTTGAATGACCCAGTTGAAAGGATCCAGCTCCAATATCCACCGTGCTCTTCTTCCAGTGGGATCTTTGTCAATAGACATGGTGCGGAGGCCCAACAGAGGCTTATGATCGGTTATAATGGTGAAGGCAGCTGCTCCGATGTAATGTCTGAATTGGCGTACAGCCCACACTATAGCCCACAGTTCTCTGTCAAACGTGGACCAGCGCCTTTCGGTGGGAGTGAGCGACTGACCAGCATACACCACCACTCTCTCTAGTCCTTCCCTGTCTTTAGCCAACACGACCCCAACTGCTTCCATGGAGGCATCTGTGTACACTTTAAAGGGGATGTTGAAGTCTGGCATAGTGACAATCGGGGCCTCTGAGAGCACCCCTTTAAGATACTCAAAGGCCTCATTACATTCAGTGGTCCATTGGAAAGGTGTGCCTTTACACGTCCGGTGGTGCAGAGGTGCTGCATGCTTGGCAAAGTCCTTCACAAAACGTCTATAGTAAGAGCATGAACCCACAAACGCTCTCACTTCAGTTGGATTCCGTGGTGTAGGCCAAGTTCTGACCTTGTCGTGTTTCGAGGGTCTGGCTGTAGGCCGTGGCGAGAAACAACATGCCCCAGGAACACCACATGATCTTGAGCTAGGTGGCACTTTTTAGGGTTTGGTTTGAGACCTGCCGTCTGGATCCTGGAGAAAACTTCACGCAGACTGGAGAGATGGCTCTCAAAGGTGGGGCTGTATATCAGAACATCATCGAGATACACCATACACACCTGCCATGGCAGCCCTCTTAGCACCAGCTCCATCATCCGCTGAAACGTTGCAGGTGAGTTGGTGAGGCCCATAGGCATCGACCGCCACTGGTAGAGGTGTAGAGGTGTCCAAAAATGTATGAAAATCCTGTTCTGTGTCGTTCCAGAGGCCGAAGATGTCGTCCAGGTACCGGAAATACAGCAGGGGTTTGTATTGGGTTTTAAGGAATGCCGTTTCTTCCCAGTGGGCCAGGTATATGTCTGCATACGATGGTGAGTATTTACGGCCCATTGCACACCCGCACAGCTGGAGATAGTGGTTACTGTTAAATTCAAAGTCGTTCCTGGTGAGTGTAATGTGGAGTAACTGTAATATTTCACTGTCTGGTGTGGCTGGGTCTGGATGTTTATTAAAAATGTTTTGAATGGCTGCAAGGGCGAGTGGTGTTTCTATGTTAGTGTATAGGGAGTCTATGGGTACTTCTCAAGGCTCTTAATTGTCGTTTCCTCGCTCCTCGCTTGAACCGGAAGTTGTTCTGCGCTGCCATATTGACGGCCGTCCCAAAGCTCTTATTTAGCTCAGAGGAGCGAGGAGCGAGGAGCGAGGAGGGAGGAGGGATCTCCAAGGAACCATGAGCGAGGACCCACGAGAACACACTTCCAGGAAGTCTTTTAACGGCCGACACGCCCCCTCTTTGTTTATCAGTTATGTGATTGGACGCTGCAGCCGATCGGACTGACTGACTGGAGTTTCATACCAGAGTGAAGACAGATCACAGATTAAACACAAGCTTTATATTTGATTAGTTTTCTGATTCACCATCTGGTTTAAATAAATGTTCACTGTAGACTGAACAACAAAAGGACCACAAACAACTTTCTTCATTTATTAGAAAGATTTGTCTTTTCATGATCTGATATTTCCCTCAATAACTTTTATTATGGAAACAATTAAAGTCAGAGAGAGCTGGAGAGACGAAACACTTTTTACATCATTTATCATCATTTCATTCAGTCACGTGAGGCGGATCATTCCTGAGTGTTTGAGTTTTAGGTACCCTTAAGGGTACCTACTGGTACCGACTGGACCGAAGAAAGCAATTTTCAGTAACAAATATATAAAATCTACAACCATGCAGCATACCGTTTTAACGAAGAATTTCTCATGAACAGAAGCATGTGTAACACTTTACACACTCAAAACACAATAAAACACGATCTATGACAACGTTGCTAGCCTCCTGCTAAATATCATCACTTTTTCGCGTTCATTTTCCCGAGATACGCAGCCAAAATAGTCCACCGAAAGACGTTCCTTTAGCTTCCACGCTAAAGCTACCCACTTAGCAACATTAGCATTCGACCCGGCTTCGAATGTACATTTCGGATGTACTGTCCAGCAAACACTTCAAACGTTACCCGGGGAAGAGCACCCCCGAGCAGCCAGTCACACTGCAGAAGAATTCTGGTTTGGCACTCACCATTTTGAAGAAAAATCATAAAAGTCGTCCTCATATTTCCATTCCGACTGCTGATTCGCCTTTTGCTATCTATTTCCTGTCTAATAAAGTTTTTTTGAATGAAGGGGGGGTCAAATAAGCCCGGAGGACGAGATTTCACGACCCGAGACTCGGGCTTTTACGCCGGGTCTCGGGTGCGTAAATCTGCATTTTTCGGAAAAACTAAAGCCTTCCGGAAAATTCCGTTGACACCACTCCATTGGCTAGATCCTAACACGTGCATAGACATGTCATACGAAGGAATCGACCAACCACAGGCTCAGCAATGGGCACTCACACACCCGCTATAACGCATGGAGCCGTCAGTCGGCGGCCCAGAGACGCCTTAGAGAGGGTTCTAGCTCTCCAAAATGATTCTAAACTGCTGTGTACCCTCGACCTGGTTCTGACTTATGGCATTACAATAGAAGATTTAATAGTCTTTCCACAGAACCCTCTCTTATCGGACCATTATCTAATAACTTTTGAATTCCTACTAACTGAGTGTGCGCCATTAAGCAAGAGTTATTACACTAGATGTCTATCTGATGGTGCCGTAGCTCAGTTTAAAGAAGCGATTCCATCTTTATTCAACTCAATACCATGCTTTGATATAACAGAGGACTCCTGTGATAACTTTAGTCCCACCCAGATTGATCATCTTGTCGATAGTGCTACAAGCTCACTGAGAAAGACACTAGACTCTATTGCTCCTCTAAAAAAGAAGTTAGTAAAACAAAGGAGGTTCGCCCCATGGTATAACCCTCAAACCCGTAAATTAAAGCAGACATCGCGAAAACTTGAAAGGACATGGCGTTCCACTAACTTGGAAGAATCTCGGTTAGTCTGGCGAGACAGTCTTAAGATATATAAGAAGGCCCTCCGTAATGCTAGAGCAGCCTATTACTCATCGTTAATAGAGAAAAATAAGAACAACCCCAGGTTTCTCTTCAGCACTGTAGCCAGGCTGACAGAGAGTCACAGCTCTGTTGAGCCGCGTATTCCTATAGACCTCAGTAGTAATGACTTCATGAACTTCTTTAATGATAAGATCATAACTATTAGAGAGAGCATTAACAATGTACTGCCCTCGACTAGTACCGATCTTTCCTCAAATAGGGTACCCTTAGAAACAGCTGCAAACCATGATATATGTTTAGATGGCTTTACTCCCATCGATCTTGATAAATTAACTTCAACAATCTCTAAGTCTAAACCTTCTACCTGTCTCTTGGATCCTATACCGACTAGACTGCTTAAAGAAGTGCTACCAATAATTAGCACGTCTTTACTAGATATGATCAACTTGTCTTTACTAACAGGCCATGTACCACAGTCCTTCAAAGTAGCTGTAATTAAACCTCTTCTTAAGAAGCCCACTCTCGACCCAGAGGTGTTGGCTAACTATAGAGCGATCTCCAACCTTCCATTCCTCTCTAAGATCCTTGAGAAAGCAGTAGCTAATCAGTTGTGTGACTTTCTACATAACAATAGTTTATTTGAGGATTTTCAGTCAGGATTTAGAAAGCATCATAGCACAGAGACAGCTCTGGTAAAAATTACTAATGACCTTCTAATTGCATCAGACAAAGGACTTGTCTCTGTTCTTTTCTTGTTAGACCTTAGTGCTGCGTTCGACACCATAGACCATTATATCCTGTTACAGAGACTTGAACATTATATCGGCATCAAAGGAACCTCACTGAACTTGTTTGGATCCTATTTATCGGATCGATCTCAGTTTGTATATGTAAACGATGAAGCCTCGATGAGGACCAACGTTAGTTATGGAGTTCCACAAGGTTCTGTGCTTGGACCAATTCTGTTCACCTTATATATGCTTCCTTTAGGTAATATTATCAGAGAACACTCTATAAACTTTCATTGTTATGCAGATGATACTCAATTATATATATCAATTAAACCAGATGAAACCAACCAGCTCACTAAACTACAAGCATGTCTTAAGGACATAAAAACCTGGATGACCTGCAACTTCCTGATGTTAAACTCAGACAAAACTGAAGTTATTCTACTAGGCCCAGAACACCTCCGAAATCAATTATCTAATGACATAGTTTCTCTAGATGGCATTGCGCTGGCATCCAGCAGCACCGTAAAGAATCTTGGAGTCATTTTTGATCAGGATTTGTCTGTTAATTCTCAGATAAAACAAATTTCTAGGACTGCCTTTTTTCACCTACGTAATATTTAAAAAATCAGGCACATCCTGTCTCAAAGCGATGCAGAGAAATTAGTTCATGCATTGGTTACCTCTAGACTAGATTACTGCAATTCGTTATTCTCAGGCTGCTCTAATAAATCTCTTAAATCTCTCCAGCTGATTCAGAATGCTGCAGCTCGTGTACTAACAACAACTAAGAAAAGAGATCATATTAGTCCTGTATTAGCTTCTCTGCACTGGCTCCCCGTAAAATCTAGAATAGAATTTAAAATTCTTTTACTTACCTACAAAGCCCGAACTGGTCAGGCACCATCATATCTTAAAGAGCTTATAGTACCATATTATCCTACTAGAGAGCTGCGCTCCACTAATTCAGGGTTACTTGTAGTTCTTAGAGTCTTAAAAAGTAGGATGGGAGCCAGAGCCTTCAGTTACCAAGCTCCTCGTTTGTGGAACAAGCTTCCCGTTTCAGTCCGGGGGGCAGACACACTCATCACATTTAAGAGTAAGCTCAAGACTTTCCTTTTTGATAGTGCTTATAGTTAGGGCTGGCTTAGGTCTGCCTTGGACCACCCCTTAGACAAACTGGTATAGGCTTAGACTACAGGGGGACTTCCTAGGACTCTACTTCTTCCCCGGAGTCTTTGTGCTTTCTCGCCTCACAGGTTCCCATGGATCGTGGTTTCATCTGGACCCTGGTCCTTCCACCCGCCATGGCCCTGCTGACACCTACTACCAATTTTTATTATTAACATTATTAACCCTAATACCGTTACCACTAATGCACATTACTGACTTTGTTCCTTCCCCGGAGTCCCTGTGCTTTCTCTCCTCACAGGTTTCCATGTATCGTGGTTTCATCTGGACCCTGGTCCTTCCTCCCGCCTTAACCCTGCTGACTCCCACTAATAAATAACACTCTTATTATTACTTGCATTACTATTTCATATTACCGGTACCATTAATGCACATTATTGACCAGCTTCTTCACCAGAGTATCTGTGCTTTATCGCCTCGCAGGTATCTCTGGATCCGGGTTGTACCTGGACCTGGTCTTTTCTCCTGCCGTGGTTCTGTCATACATTTAATGTGTTGAAATTAGATTGCATTTGTTGTAATTTTGTTATGCTGTTCAACACTTGACATCTATTGCACTTCTGTCCATCCTGGGAGAGGGATCCCTCCTCTGTTGCTCTCCCTAAGGTCTCTTCCTCTTTTCTCCCCGTTAAAGGTTTTTTTTGGGGGAGTTTTTCCTGTTCCGATGTGAGGGTTCCGGGACAAGATGATGTCATGTGTACATATTGTAAAGCCCTCTGAGGCAAGTTTGTAATTTGTGATTTTGGGCTATACAAAATAAATTGAATTGAATTGAATTGAATTGAATGCTGGTGTTACAATCATAAAGCAATTCAACTACTTGATCTTCCCTTCTTTTAACTACCATTTACATGCTTTTAACTTCTTATCCCAGTTATCTGTCTAATGGACAGTGTCTTATCATGCGCACATACTGAGGCGCCAACAATTGGTCGAAGCCTCATTACATTATTTAAAATTCATAAAGACAATGCCAAAAGACAGGATGTATGGAATTATAGTCAGGACAGTCATTCAAAATGTAATCGTGGCTTTGAAACTTTGATATGCATATTTGGCACAATGTAAAACAAAAAAAGATTTTGTTCAGGTTACTTCCCCTGACATTGAGAGAATGTTGTTGTCTCTGCCAACTGATAAACTGGCTGGTATAGACCATCTAGATGGTAAACTGTTGCGATTTGCTTCTAATCATGTATCTATTCCAATATGTCACATCTTCAACAAATGCTTAATGTACGGTGTATGCCCAAAGGTCTGGAAAGTGGCGAAGGTGATTCCAATACCAAAGGACAAGAAATCAGCCTTCACATGTACAAATAGCCGTCCAATTAGTATACTCCCCATTTTGAGCAAATTATTAGAGAAAATCGTTTTCAAACAAATGCAGGATTATTTTAATCGGAATAAACTCATTACTAGTTCCCAGCATGCATACAGACAGAGTCACTCAACAGCAACTGCCCTTGCTCAGCTAACTGATGACTGGCTGATACAGATGGACAATAAGAAAATGGTCAGCACAGTCTTGCTTGACTTCAGTGCTGCATTTTATGTAATAGACCATGATATTATGATTACTAAACTTGAAAGTTATGGATTCAGCATTATGGCTCTCTCTTGGATGGTTAGTTATCTTTCTGAGAGATCGCAGAGTCTTTTATAATGGTAGCTTATCAGACTGTAGATACGTTAGCTGTGGGGTTCCACAAGGAAGTTGCTTAGGCCCCTTACTCTTTTCTATTTTCACAAACGATCTCCCTTTGTCAATTAAGGATGCCAAAATGGTAATGTATGCAGATGACACGACACTGTATAGCACTGCTTCAAACAAACAGGAACTTGCAACCATTCTGAATCAGGATCTAGAGAGAGTGTCTGATTGGGTGAAAGTGAACAAACTAGCCCTGAACATTTCTAAAACTAAAAGTATTGTTTTTGGCTCAAAGAATATACTTAATGGTGACACACAGCTTCACCTGTCAATGTCTGGTTCGGCAATTGAACAGGTCAAGAAGACTAAACTACTGGGTGTAGTGTTGGACGAACAGTTGTCGTGGTCTGAGCACATTGACGGCATTGTCACTAAAATGGGAAGGGGCATAGCTATGACTAGAAAGTGCTTTGCTTATTTAACACTCTCTATTGTTTGTCAGGTGTTACAGTCCTTGGTCTTTTGTCACCTGCTATACTGTCCATTTATATGGTCAGCAGCAGCTAAGAAGGACATAAACAAACTACAACTGGTTCAAAACCGAGCTGCCAGATTAGCACTCAAGTGTTCAATGAGAACTAATACAGCATATATGCACTCTCGCCTGTCATGGTTCTCAGTGGAAACTATAGCCTTCTCATGTTTTTCAGAAACGTAGTATTTAATCAGACACCTGAATATGTATTCAATCTGTTACAATACACACGTAACAGACATAACCATCACACAAGGAATGCTAGCTCAGGTCACTTGATACCTCCAACCCCAAGAACAAATCTCCTCAAACGTACAGTTATTTTTCATGCAATTACAGCTTGGAACTTACTACCTCCTCATATAACTCTTACAGGTAATAATCTGTCATTTAAAAGACAATTAAAGGCTCACCTCAGGGCACTAACCACTTGATGTTTATATATGGTCGGTTACAACAATATACATCCTAGTCTTTGATTGCACTATGTATCTGACTGTACTATTTTTATTATTCTGATTGTACTATTTTTAACTGTTTGTTTCATGTCATGTTTTGCACATTTTGTATGCATTATGTTTTTGTCCTTTCTGTGGACCCCAGGAAGATTAGCGGCCGCTAAGGCGTCAGCTAATGGGGATCCAGTTAATAAACTAAACTAAAAAAAAACTAAAACAGAATAAATGCTCAGTTAAATGAACTGCTTAAATGAACAGAAAACTGAAGTCATTTAAAAATTATAAAGGATGCCACTTTTCTTTTGATTCTGTAACAGTGTAACAAACTAATAGAATCACATAGATATGAATCTTTTGATACTTCCAATTCAGATTTCGTGACCAACTACTCCAGCTTTTAGGAGTTAAACACTGTCCAAAACAATAAAAGTGAGCCCCAGAGCATTGGCCACGAGTTATACAGCAGTGTGTATACTGGTAGTTCCATTAGCCAAACCAAACACTCATCTGTCCACTGTGGGCGCACAGTAGGGGCTGGGGGTCAATGATGCACTCGGCTATGTTAGCGCTAGCGACCCCTGAATACCCGGTGCAGGTTAAGAGTAGTGAGTGAGGAGTCAGTAGGCAGTATAAAACAAGCAATAAAAGGCGTTTTGAGAAAGTGTGTGTCAGGCCAACCACAAGAGGTGGATGAGCATGCATGCAGCCATAACCGGGCACTGAAAATAGAATGCATGCCTTCACTGGAACAATGGTGTGCCTCAAGGATCAATACTGGGTCCCATTTTGTTTAGCTTGTAGATCAATGACCTGCCAATCTGTCAACAAATGTATGTTGATGACACATGCTCTTTATTTTGAACTAACGGCAACCATTGACTCCATGTATCTGGTTTAGCAATTCATGTTTACAGCTGAACATAAAGAAACCTGATGTTTTTGTTAAGGAGAAAAGTTCAAGGTGGTATCGGATTTTAAATATTCTAGATTTGAATGCGTGTTTTAAAAAGCATGTCAATAAGATGGCCAGTGCTATCAAATTCAACCTGGCTAACTTTAGGCATACGAGACAATACCCAATTGGCACTGCGGTTTTGCCTCACAACTTGAATGTGCGCATGCAGCGTCTTCTCATAGCTTGAGAAGTCAAGCCACACGTTTGCCTGTCTCATAATTCTTCCGGTTTTCTTGCGTTTGTGTCATCTGTCCACCGGCACTTTCAAACCGAGTCCTGTAACCCGAGCATGGCTCGAGCTGCTCGTAACTTCTGATATGCAAAGTGCACAAAACATCAAATGAATAACGTCGGGACCAACATTTACACAATCATTTTGGAGAAGACTAATGCATTTCATGTTGTAGTTTAGTGGTCAAGTATTGTATTAAGACTGATCGTCTAGTGCTAGATACACCAATAAGATAGCATTTCCTAGTATTTTCTGGCTCCTGCACATCAACATCTGTAGGTTTTAATGAGTCGTTTCATGCTAAATCTGTTGGTTAAATGTTACTGAAGGATGTGTGTAATTTTTAGCATGTTAGTTAGCCTGTGCTAGTCCCTCTCGCCTAAGTTAGGGCTAGTTTGAGCATGTGTCTCCATGTACCCCATTGAAACACGGGTTCATTTTGAAAGGGTGCAGAACAGCTAAAACAGTTTAGATATCAAGTAATGACACCAAATATGTTGATTTTGCGCATAGTAGCAGAGTAGAAATGAGTGAATGAAATACGAGTGTGAATATTAATTTATTTTTGTATACATATAAATATATACACACACAGCATTCGGTCAGTCCTCCCCTAAAGATCAAGACAAAAAGAAACATGGTTATGAATTCAGAACAGTTCACTGTGCTGAGATGTCAGCTCTGATACCTGGTCATATTTCGTACTCACAGGTTATTGGTCCAATGGTCGGTGTTAACAGATGTCCTACTGCAAACCTGCGAGGTTAAATTAATAACCATGTTTTTGTTTTAGTAATCCTCCAGTTTTATTGATGCAGAAAATAAGAAAAGGTGTAGCTGTACAAAGTTACCTTCACAGATGACACCAGCATCCTCAGAATGACCACAGTTGTGGGTTCCTAATTCTCTGTGTGTACAGTCTTTTAGTGATGACTCAGTTCCTAAACACCGAAGGTCATCCAGCCAGATTGGTCCACTGCCTTGTCCAAAATGTGCCCTTCTTGGTGCCGACAGAGCCCTGCCACAGCCCAGCTGGTGACACACCACCTGAGCGTCATTCACATCCCAAAGGTCGTCACACACCGTCCCCCAATTGCCGTTGTGGAAGATCTCCACTCTGCCAGAGCAGCTGCTGTTAGAGTTTACCAGTCTCACATCTGGTTGAAGTGAAAGTAAAATATCTGTCAACCCACATGGCAACAGCAGTATTGACCAAAAGCCCCATCTCTTCAATGCAACTGTACTTGATCTAATCAATTACCTTCTTTATCATCATGATAATTTTCATCATCTTTATTATTATGAACTCTTTACATATCATAATCTCCCTTCACACATGATTCTTCTGAGGTAAAGATGAGAAATTGTCTGGACAAAGTGGGGTTCTATGACACGCAATATTTCATAAAATGGATGTAAATTAGCGGTAAAAGTAATAAGGGATTGATATAAAAAGAATGCTGTTCATTAGTCTCATTTAGGCACTTTAGAGCAACCATCTTTTTAAAGAAACTTTAAAGCTTCAAATTTCATCAGTGGGATATTTACTGACGTATTTTATGTCATAGAAAAAAATGCTTGAATTTCTTCAGATTGTGTTAACCACAGACCTCTTTTCAGGCATCTTACCAAAAATACATTCAAAAATCCCATTGACTTCCATTAGTCGAAAACTTTTAAGACCAATTCCTGGAGCATTTTATTGTAACTATATTACTGCATTGTTTGTGAGATTGAATGAAACATAACTATGATTTTTCTAAATTATCCAGTTATATTTTGCAGGAAAAAAATAATTTTGTAGATGTACAAAGTTACCTTCACAGATGACACCAGCATCCTCAGAATGACCACAGTTGTGGGTTCCTAATTCTCTGTGTGTACAGTCTTTTAGTGATGACTCAGTTCCTAAACACCGAAGGTCATCCAGCCAGATTGGTCCACTGCCTTGTCCAAAATGTGCCCTTCTTGGTGCCGACAGAGCCCTGCCACAGCCCAGCTGTTGACACACCACCTGAGCGTCATTCACATCCCAAAGGTCGTCACACACCGTCCCCCAATTGCCGTTGTGGAAGATCTCCACTCTGCCAGAGCAGCTGCTGTTAGAGTTGACCAGTCTCACTGTGGTCATATCTGGTTGAAGTAAAAGCAAAATATCCATCAACTCACATGGCAACAGCAGTATTGAGCAAAAGCTCCATCTCTTCAATGTAACTGTACTTGATCATTCGGCTTCTTTATTATCAACTCTAACATATCATACTCTCCCTTCACACATGATTCTTCTGAGGTAAAGATGAGATATTATCTGGAAAATGTAGGATTCTATGACGCACAATATTTCATACCATGGATGTAAATTAGGGGTAAAAGTAAAGAGATTAGGATAAAGAATGATGTTCATTAGTCTTATTTAGGCACTTGTTAGCAACCATCTTTTTTAAGAAACTTTAAGGCTTCAAATATAATGAGTGGGATATTTACTGACTTATTTTATGCCATGAAACAAAATGCTTAAATCTCTTCAGATTGTGTTAACCACAGACCTCATTTCAGGCATCTTACCAAAAATGTATTCAAAAATCCCATTGACTGCCATTAGTCGAAAACTTTAACTCATTGCTGTTTTTTTAGGACCAATTCCTGCAGCACTTTATTGTAACTGAATCACTGTATTGTTTGTGAGATTGAATGAAACATAACTATGATTTTTCTAAATTATCCAGTTATATTTTGCAGGAAAACATTTTTTTTGTAGCTGTACAAAGTTACCTTCACAGATGACACCAGCATCCTCAGAATGACGACAGTTGTGGGTTCCTAATTCTCTGTGTGTACAGTCTGTTAGTGATGACTCAGTTCCTAAACACCGAAGGTCATCCAGCCAGATTGGTCCACTGCCTTGTCCAAAATGTGCCCTTCTTGGTGCCGACAGAGCCCTGCCACAGCCCAGCTGGTGACACACCACCTGAGCATCATTCACATCCCAAATGTCGTCACACACTGTCCCCCAAGTGCCGTTGTGGAAGATCTCCACTCTGCCAGAGCAGCTGCTGTTAGAGTTGACCAGTCTCACTGTGGTCACATCTGGTTGAAGTGAAAGCAAAATATCTGTCAACCTACATGGCAACTGTAGGTTGCAAATTACAGCAATATTGAGCAAAGGCCCCATCTCTTCAATATAACGTGACGTGATAATTTAGCTTCTTTATTATGAAGTCTTACATATCATACTTTCCCTTCACACATGATTCTTCTGAGGTAGAGGAGTAATGATCGGGAAAATGTGGGGGTTCTATGACGTGCAACATTTCATATAATGGATGTAAATTAGGGGTGAAAGCTATAAGAGGTGAAAAGAATGAAACAAAACTAGGTGTGAACTGCGACAGATGGATCTGGGTACATTGGGAGTTGATTCACAGGTTATTGTCAGGATGATGGAGATATCTAGAGAGTGCTGCGGGGATGACATATTTTTATAGGCCAACCCAGAAGTTAGCCTCTCACTGGTTCCCTCGACAAAAAGCCAATGGGATTTTGGATTATTGCAGGAAATCAGTTCAGTGGCTAAACCAGTTTATGATACTAACATGTTTTGTTCACCAAGATCATTTTCACAAATGAACACCACATTTATGATTTTTAAATCATAGATGCAATCGACAGAAGTGGAGACATAACGTTTAAAAACAAACAAAATACACCACTGTGTGGCATGACTTCACACCACTAAGCTAAAGGCAGACTATAGATCAGCATGATGATGTTCATTAGTCTCATTTAGGCACTTGTTAGCAACAATCATTTTTAACGTAAAAGCTTCAACTTCTGCGAGTGGGATATTTACTGACATTTTATGTCATAGAACAAAATGCTAAAATCCCAGTCAAAAATCCCATTGACTTCCATTCGTGTAGAAATGCCAACTCATTACTGGGTTTTAGGACAAATTCCTGGAGCACTTTATGTAAATATATTACTGTATCGTTTGTGAGATTGACTGAGATTAATAAACATGTTCTTCAATTCTCCAGTTACATTTGTGCAGAAAAAAAAAAGAAATTTGTAGATGTACAAAGTTACCTTCACAGACGACACCAGCATCCTCAGAATGACGACAGTTGTGGGTTCCTAATCCACCGTGTGTACAGTCTGTTAGTGATGACTCAGTTCCTAAACACCGAAGGTCATCCAGCCAGATTGGTCCAATGCCTTGTCCAAAATGTGCCCTTCTTGGTGCTGACAGAGCCCTGCCACAGCCCAGCTGTTGACACACCACCTGAGCATCATTCCCATCCCAACCGTCGTCACACACCGTCCCCCAAGTGCCGTTGTGGAAGATCTCCACTCTGCCAGAGCAGCTGCTGTCAGAGTTGACCAGTCTCACTGGAGGACTCAATGCGGCACCAGATGCTTGAGGAACTGTGAAAATATAGATATTATACAAATGTGATAAACCGGATACTTAATTCAGGATAATGTGTGATTCGGTAGTGTATGAACCACCTTTACAAATATGTGATGAAACAGAACAAACTAATTGTGGAAAACCTACTCAGAATTGTGTGTGTACCCGTTGGTCTTTCTGCCCCTGTGGTTGCATTTCACGCAAACAATACCAATTTTAAGTTGAAAAAGTTTGGAATTCAGTCAATATTTGTGGTTGTTCTGAATGACACCCCCCACCAGAAAAGAGAGGGTTTGAGGCAAAGTACCCATTGTTTTGAGGTAAACTGCTTTACTATCTCGATTAGTTAAACAAACTCCTTAGAGTGAGAGGAAAAATATTGGTTAATATTAATTCCATCAGTGTTTCAGAAAATGAATTCCTATAAATGACTAATTTCAGTGGGAATACAATGATTTCTCACAAAAACCTGAAGTTCTAAGTAATAAGTCATGAATTCTTTCCAATTTACTTTTTTTTTTTTTTAAATGAAAATGACTTGTATGACATAAAAATACAGATTTAAAACATTTTACTTTCTAAAATAATAATAAATATCATAATCATCAATATTCTTCACTTTGACTTGTTCCATGTAATTTCAAGCATTAATAACTTTACTTAGATTATCTATGGGGCCACTATGAGGCAGCAGAACAAGCTGTAAACACAACATGGACATGCAGCCTGATGGGCCCTTTTCACAGCAGCCATTTTGACACGGGTCAAAATAAAATAAATTGTGGGCCCATTCTTTTTGGTGAGTCAGTCATTCCAGTGAGCCAGCATCCACAATACCAGGGCCATGGCCCACCTAAATGAAACAGGGCCGTAATCAATGTTAGCAATTGCACCTGGGTTTACCCTGCAATGACATGTCGAAACGGCTGCTGTGAGAAGAGCGTATCATTGTTAACTTTTTCTGTCTGCTCTTTGGTGCTGGGCAGGTAGTGTACAGTGGGGTGATCAGAGCTTTGCCACTGAAAACTAATTCTCTGTGGCTTCCATAATCTCTGCAACTCCCTTCACATTACATTATTTGATCCATTGTGAATATAAAATATCAATTAGTGCAGCTTTATGTAAAGAAGAATTTAAGCTTAAACCTGATGATATGTCAATTACTTTACCTGTCCATCCTGTTAATGTCTGAATTAGCAGGAGCAACAGCATTCCACGAGTCCCCCTCATCATGGGCCACATCCAGGAGATAGGACCCACACTTGCTGAATAGGACAAAAGAGGCATTTTGACAAACTGCATCAAAGCAAACTCTTCTGGCTTGCTAAATGATTGACTCCAATCCTAACACAGGGTACATCCCAAGTCTCTTTATATGCCCTTTTCACAGCAGCCAATCTGACACATAATTGCAGGGTAAACACAGGTGTGATTGATCAAACTGATGAAGGTCCCATTCTATTTAGTTTCTAATTCATTCCAGTGAGCCAACATGCACAATACCAGGGCCCCAGCCACCTAAATGGAACAGAGCCATTTTTTTAATCACACCTGTGTTCACCCTGCAATTACATGTCAAAATGGCGGCGGTGATAAGGGCCTATTGCATCCACGGGTTCATCCCAAAGCTCTTAATCGCATCCCCGTTTCCCTCACTTGTGTCCTTTGAAACCAATGCGAGGAGAGAGGAAACGAGGAAATATGTTTTAAGATACATGAGACTTCCTTTCCTCAGTTGCGTCACGTGAAGCGACGTCTGTTTCTGATGGCGGCTCTGATCACAGCTGGATCAGCTGTCAGTCGGCTTTAACAGCTGGAGAGACTTTTGAGAAGTTTGTGTCTGTGCACATGATCACTGTACTTAATAATAGTAACTACTAATACTAATAACTAATAAAGACACACAGTAAGCATCACTGTCAGATTGGAGGTGTTTTCTCTCTATCATTGAAATGATATAACTCATCAAACCAGACACACTCACGTGACTGAACGAAAATAATTATAAATTATGTAAAAAGTGTTTTGTCTCTCCAGCTCTCTCTAACAATTGTATCCATAATAAAAGTTATTGAGGGAAATATCAGATCATGAAAAGACAAATCTTTCTTATAAATAAAGAAAGTTGTTTGTGGTCCTTTTGTTGTTCAGTCTACAGTGAACATATATTTAAACCAGATGGTGAATCAGAAAACTAATCAAATATAAAGCTTGTGTTTAATCTGTGATCTGTCTTCACTCTGGTGTTAAACTCAGTCAGTCAGTCCGATCGGCTGCAGCGTCCAATCACATAACTGAAGAACAAAGAGGGGGCGTGTCGGCCGTTAAAACACTTCCTGGAAGGCTGTTCTCGTGCGTCCTCGCTCATGGCTCCTTGGAGATCCCTCCTCCCTCCTCCCTCCTCAGAGCAGAAATAAGAGCTTTGGGACGGCCGTCAATATGCCGGCGCAGAACAACTTCCGGTTCAAGCGAGGATCGAGTAGCGAGGAAATGACAAATAAGAGACTTGGGATGTACCCAAGGAAACCATGCGAGGAGAGAGGAAACGAGGAAATATGGTTGAAGAAAAATGAGACGTCCTTTCCTTAGTGGCGTCAGGTGAAGCCACATCTGTTTCTGATCACTCACTTCTCTTGAGCACTGCAATTCATTTATTCTGCTCAATGTTTCGGGGGAAATTGAAATGACATAACTCATCAAACCCGACACTTAGGAATGATCAGCCTCACGTGACTGAATGGAAATTACATTGAATGATGTAAAAACGAGTTTTCTGCTGACAGACAGACAGACTCCGCAGCTCTCGCCGACTTTAATTGTATCCATCATAAAAGTTATTGAGGGAAATAACAGATCATGACGAGACAGTTCTTTCTAATAAATGAAGAAAGTTGTTTGTGGTCCTTTTTTTGTTCAGACCTACAATGAACATATATTTAAAACAAATGGTAAATTAGAAAACAAATCAGGACAACTTGCGGTTCAAGCGAGGATCGGGGAGCGAGTAAAGGACATATAAGAGACTTGGGATGGACCCAAATTCACAGAATTATCAAATCATGCTATTCACAACTTCAGAAATGATATAAGATTAATAGATTTAAAGACCGTTGAGTTCCAGTGCCCTTACTTTCCTTGAAGTGGCTATCTGGGAATCCAGCACTGTTTCCAATCAATTGTCAAGCTAATTTTAGGCAAACTCAGATAAAAGAAATGCAAATTAGGCACGTTTCCATCGTTCGGAGCGAGTAAACAGCGTAGTTTTGTCTGAAATTGGCACCATAGGCTAGGTATGGCTGTAATCCGCCAGAAAAAAAGGAGGAACAAGTCGCCTCAGCCATCTGACCAGGTGGGAAAATGGAGAGAGGACACGTTTTAATTGTTCTTTTATGTCAGCTAGTATTGGCCATGTTTAACTGTTAATTAGTGTTAACCATTCATATCTCATGAATATAACATGTACTGTAATGTCCCCATCATTATAGTCATCATCATTCACGTCTTCTGCCTTCGTTTCCGTGTTCTGCCACCCTCTGTACACTGGACATTTTATCGGAGCCAGAGGCCCATCAGGATGACCAATGATGATCGGTATGTTTCTCAGTGGGAGCCAAGTTTTTGCTCTGGAGAAGTTTATGTTGAATATCTAGACAGGCAGCGACGTTAACCACTTGACCTTTACTGACAAGCTGAGCAAGGTCAAGTTTTGTGTTGGTGTTTTGTCCACTTGTTTACAAACTAACAAATATATCATCATTTCTGTATAGTAAAGGTGGTATAGTATAATAGGTGGGTGTTTGATCAATTATCAGAATTTCAAATCTCTGTGTTCCAAATGGTTTATAAGGGGCAAGGGGGAGTCTTTCCTTTAGGTCTGCTCTTCCATTTACCAGTGGGCTCTAAGGGATGTTAGAGCCAGAGCAGGTTTTACAGAGACACATCTACTAATACTAATACTAGGGTCAACCCAGCAGGACTATGTTTTTAAAACAAAAACTGGATTTCTCAAATCACACAGAGTAACTGTTAAAACTGAGTGAAAACATGACAATGGTAAATTCAGACAAAGCATAGGGCATCTTCTCCTTCTTTGATAGAAAGACGTGGACAAGTCTGATGAGTCCGATGAGTCCGATGAGTCCGCTGCCCCCACATTTAGCCATGGGGGCAACAGCTGCATTGTCCATTTGCATTCATATTGAGATATTTGTTCACAGACTTAATTTAAAAAAAGGGAAATTGTCACCCGACAATAGCCATTAGGTTGATGTTTCTTTTGCTCTCCACAAGGACAGTTTTCCTGCATGCCACAAACGCCCGCTCAAATGCGATTGGTCAAAACTATTTACACTCCCCTGCACATACCTTCTATGTTTCTTATTTAAATACACTTGACACTTTTACATTACACTTACATTAGACTTGTTTATAGTACTGTTATCTGTTTGTTTGTGCAATGTATTTCATAATTTATTGTAAAGTTTAACATGTTTCTATTTTTTGAACTGTGTTGATTGTTGTTGATTCAGTGTGGCTTTGTGGCACAAAGGCAGTAAAACTGCCGGTGCCAAAGCACACTGACTGTAATCCTGCGGGACTATTATAATTATTATCCAGAAAGTTTGGCGCGCTTCTCCTCACACAGCGTTGCCAACAGCGGCACGAAAAATACATCCAGACGTGCAGCCTGGTCGGGAATAGTGTGCTAAGTATTTTTCGGAGAGATTCGCCCAGCGGTTTTCCCGAAAATCCCCCAAAACGGAGCAAAATTTCTCCATTCACTTGAATGGGGTTTCGGCGTGAAGAGAGCAAAACAACTCTTAACTTTGGGTCCATATTGACTAGCCATACTTTAACGTAGAAATTATTCAAAGTTTAAAATTTAGACAAAACGCTGGACGATATTGAGCCAAATGGACATTTTGATAGCTAGCACAGTTTTCATGAAGTCACCGATTAAGTTTCAGGAAAATTTGGGTCTGTTTCTGACTTTATAATGGGTGTGTATTGCGCAGTTTAGAGTGCGTGATGTCACCGCTAGAGTGAAGAGCAGCTTGAGATTCTGTGAAAAAAAGATTTGTCTTTTGCTACTGTCTCCACAATTTTCACTCTTCATGCATAATTTATTGCTGGAAAAGTAGCTAATCTTGTCCTTGTCGTAAAAAACTGACTGTGGAATCCCACAGACTTACACATTTGGCTCAGGGAGCCGCAGAGTGACATGAACTCCAACCAACTGCTCCATTAGACTCCATGTTAAATCTGACCACTAATTCCTCAAAGAAAGCAGACGGTACCAGTTTTGTATATTGCTCTGTAGCTCACATTTTTAACACCACAAACATAAAAACCACATCTGCGCGTTCGGCAGAGTCTTATCTTTCTCACGGTATCCATATTTTGGCACTCAGACTTTGTTAAAAGGAGGCAGGAGTTTTGTTCAAAATCGCTGTTCACTGTAACGTTTCTTAATCAGTCTGCCTCAGTAGCTTTCATCCTTTCAGCTTTCAGTAACTATCTTAAGATGAAGCTCAGAATGAGGTTCATGTTAACAAATATTAGGTCTTTCCATCCCAAATACAGAAATGTAATTTTCAAAGGTATGTATCTCAAACAAAGGTGTATATCTCCAATACAGAAATGAGGGGAGCCATTTGTGGACTGTCCATCACGAACACAAGATTCAATCCAAGAGTATGAATCTAAAATGCAAAAAAGAGAGAAGCGATATCTCAATTGAACCTCAACGATACTACCGGTAACATTGGCGTGTATATATATTACGATGTCTTCGGGCAGTAGAAGCCACACTGTCAAAATTTCTTTAGGGATTTTCTAGTTAATGTTATGCACCACCCACCATGTCAAATTCCTTGTATGTGCAACATACCTTGGCAAATAAACGGTTCTGATTCTGAATACAAAAGGACTGCAATCCAGAACAATCCAATTTGGCATTCATATGCATATATCTGTTTATAGAGATTACATCCTAGTTGCTTTGTTGGTTTCTTGCTTTGTGTTTGAGTGTCTATTCTCTGTACAGGACCTGTACCTACCTACCTGTGCACATGGTCCTCTGCCTACCTGTGCTGCAGAGGAATGCAAAATCGTCCGTGGACAAACAGAGATATGCTACACACAGACATATGCTGCACCGATCGCATGATCATCCTGGCGGAGATAACAAACAGGAAGCCAAGTGGACGTATTGGAAATACTCAACATGACTTCACTGGAACAATGGTGTGCCTCAAGGATCGATGTTGGGACCTATTTTGTTTAGCTTGTATATCAATGACGTGCCTTTAGTCTGCCAATCTGTCAACAAACAAATGTATGTTGATGACAGTTCTTTATACACACATGCAAAACCCCGAAAAGCTGCAAACAAACTAACTGCAGCCATGGACCAAGTATTTGACTGGTTTAGCAATTCATGTTTACAGCTGAACATAAAGATCCTGATCTTTTTGTTAATTTAAGCGCTCAGTAAAGTTTGAAGTTCACAACAAGCAATAAACTTTGTTTATTGAGATCTGGTTTGGTTCTGGTTTTAAATTCAATTCACGGGGGTATTGTTGCAAATGAATGAACAGCCTTGACAGTTAGCCTATGCTTCCAGTTTATTCTTGTGTAAAAAAAAACCAATATAATATTGATACAAATATTCAAATATCATTCTTATATTCTTCTCTTGATTCACTATTATTGTAAAAAAAAAACGTTATGTTATGTGTGATTTGGCTGACGTTCAATTTCCATTTTTGCTTTTCTTTTGTATTTACGGTGATATGACTATTTACACATCCATGTGATATCACTGTAGCGTACATATTCTGAGAATGACTGGAGAGTATGAAAATGAGAATAACAAAAAAGTATTTCAAAAATGTGTATAAAAATTGTGGTGACAGTGTCAATTATAGTGGAGCTTGGAGAGTTTAAATTGTAAGAGGAGATACATTTGGAAATATTGAGCTTCATAGAGTTCACATTTTATTTTTGATATATTTCCAAAAGTATGAAAGCAATAAAAACCTACATTTTATTTCACATTAACTTGAAAAAAAAGCATTTTCACCCCACACATTTTGTTTTACTACAGCCACTTATTGTTTTTGCACAAAGCTTCTTAATCAATGCGATGGCCTGAACTGCGCATGAACATCATGTATTATCTTCAGTAAAAGTAACTTTTTTTTTAAAAGATGTCTGTGAAATTTCCGCCTATGCAAACTTTGTATTTAAAAGCCACTTGGCTCTAGTTTAATAACTACATATTTTTGATATTCATATTGCTTTCTATTAGTACATATTCTAACTTAATCCAAACCATAGCAATGATCGTCTGTTGTGTCTGAAAAACAACAGCAAGTTTGAGGATTTGTGCCTGTACTAATAATTGTGTTCAACTTCTTTATGTATGCTCTTTTAAAAATATATTACAAAAGTAAGTCATATTCAAATTCAATATTCTGCCCTATCACTGTCTTCTAAAGATCAGGATCATCATGTTTATAACTATTGGTATTGCTATACATTTGGTACTGCGGCGGCCTCGAATCACCAGATGTGCATCAATATTAAAAACTAAGGTGACATCCTGTACTGACACACAGTTGACCGATAGCACCATCTTGTGTCCATCTATGCCACTGTACATCTGCCATTGTACTGTATCCTTCAAGAACTAAATCCTATCATCATGATTATCTACATAAGAAGCCGAAAAGGAAATGCATTGACCAGACAAGTGTCTGCCAGAATTTCAATAGTTTATTTATTCATTAATGAATCAATTATTCAATCAGTTATATGCCTGTTGGCAGTCACATTACATTCAATTTCTCATTTCGTAACAGTGTAGACAAATCACACAAAATATCACATCTTATACAAAATCTAAACTTCTCTTTTATAAAACATTTAGACATCTGCAGTTTTTTTTTCTTTATTTAAACTTAAATACAGTGTTTTATTTTGTTTTAACGGCATAAAACTCACTGAGAAAGAGGAAAACATCTGTTAAAATACACATATATATATATATTATTTATTTTTCAGTCCAGTATTTAAAATAGCGTCATTTACCACAACTAAACACACAGTAATACTTCTGCCACTGAGGGAAGGAAGGGGGAGGTTGGAAATGTAGCGTCCACAGCTATACATCCCTCTGAGGTCCCAGCAGGTTTTTCCTAAGTGTCTCTTCCCGTTGCCTTCACCTTTGCTTCCACTCACAGACAGGTGAACAGAGGTTCGGATGGTCACAACATATTTCTTCCATCAGCTTTAGTCACTTTTAGAGGTAGAAAAATCTTTCAGGCATTGTGTCTCTTCACTCGTACACGAACATATCCTCCCCTGACCTGCACAAACACGGCTCTGGAGTGCTTCAGGGGTTCAAAGCTTGGCTTACGGGCTAATTTAAACACACTCAGCTTTTTTCAAACCAACTCTGGTTACTGCCTGCCTGGTCTTATTCCCAAGGCATCAAATACCGCCACTTGGTCAGTCGGCTTTGTAGCCTTGATACCATGAAGCCAGCCTTTAGCGTCTGTATGAGATGCACCGGGCTTTCAACTAACTCCAATGTAAACCCATCCTCGTGATTATTAGCCGCTCGGACCAACGGTCGTGAATACTCCGCTAAAGGTGTGAGGGAGGGGTAGTGGATGGGTCAAACAAACACAGGACTTTTACTCAGGGGACCTTTTTTGAATGTTAAGATATTTTTACGAACAATGTTGTGTCACTAGATGTTACGTCTGAATCTTAAGTTACGTAACAGACATTTCTAACCCTAATGATGCATAAACCTAACCCTAACCGTTTCACAACATGAAGTATTTTTGTTGCCTGAACCTCAACGCGTCTGTTTCACAACGTTTAGTATTTTTATTTCCTACACCTAACCCTGATCGTTTCGCATGTGTTAAAACGTTTCCCACATGCAAACCTTCTGCGTCAAGATACAACGCAAAAGGCTGCCGGGGCTTCTGCCCAAGCAGCATAATATAATGTAGAGAGGACTTCACGTTAGATTACTAGTTAGGAACTCTACCTCTGTCTTCCCTGAACAGTCTCAAAGCATCATTCATTTGCTCTTACTTGATGTACTATTCTGTGGATCCAATCAATCTAGAAGTGCTAAATCAAAGGCAAGTGGAGACTTGCAGCAGATTTCTTCAAGATCGTTCGCCTCTCATCTGAAAGTCCTCCTCAGGTCTCACTGACTGGTTGGGGAGTGCCAGGCATTGGACTTCTGTCGGGGCATTCGACACATCGAGCGTTAAATTCACATGTTGATCATTTGGCAACATGTGAGAGTCCACTTGGGATGTTCACATATGTACTGCGGCTAGAGAGGGAGTAAGGGCAGAGGAGAGTGCAGCTTAGCTACGATCCCCCATCACTTTTGTGTCTGCAGATCAATTCATCTCCTATGGCATACAGTATGCATAACCTCTGGGCTCAGTCACAAGGGAACTGTGAAGGACATTACATAAGGAAGATTTGAAGTTTCCCTTCTGCAGATACCTAGACTTTCTAGTATTTTCTAAGTTATACTGTGTGTATGTACTTTTATACACTGCCTATTATGGTCCTACAGCCAAAAGATGCTCGCTTGCAATAGGTGCAATAGAGCTGTGCAAAATATAAGGGGTAGTGGTGAGTACTGCGGAGAGAAATTTGCTACCAGAAAGTACTTGTAAGACATACTTTCCCAGTTTACTGGTTCTAGGGTTTAGAGGTTTTGGTACGATCATATTTTGAAACCATATGAGGTAAGACACAAAGGGAAGCGAGCAGAGGACACTTCTGGTTTGTGCAAATAGGAGACTAAGAAATACACACACTCATGGTGAGTAATTTACACACAAAGCAAATGCCTCATTGGCTACACTAGATCAAATATAGAATCTTCACAAAGCCAAAATTTCATGCACAGTCTACTAAGGCAACTTCAAAAACTGGAGTGAATGTCAGCTCCTAACACTGTATGGAACACAACGCCACACTGAGTTGAAACATGGTGGCGCTCTAGCAAGGCAAGTCTGTCAACATGAATCCATTTTACAATGTTTTATATCCATGATGAAGTCAGATTTCATGGTAGGTTCAATGTACAATGTACAGTGTACTACTACTTCAATGTTTGTAGTGCTTGTGTATGTACAACTTCAAGACTGCCGGGTGACATAACGCCCCCATAGCTGCCATATTGGTCTTTGACAGGGAAATTATCATTTTATCACAGATAAATTGTTTGAATTGTTTAAATTATGCTAGCATCTTAGCTAGCTGGCATATTCTGGTTGCTAACCATCATTAGCTCCATATATTATGCATTAGCTAACGTACTGTATGAGGTTGACACTTTATTATACAACCATTTCAGAGGCTGGAAGCCTCTTGGTAACAGTTTGCTGCTTAGTTATCCTGTTAGCTCATTCATAGCTAACAAACTCTTTGTTATTAAGCAAGTGCCTGTTAGCATGGAAGGCCTTAGCTACTATTGCCAGGTTCTTTCAGTACATTTGGAGGTTTCAGCCACCTGCAGTAACTTTGAGGCCCTTTATGAACTGTTATTTTTAGATTTAAATTTGACTTCTTGTCGGCCAAAATAATAAATTAAATCTTCAACATTTCTCTTCCATAATTGCTGCAAATTCTAACAAGGCTTTGAATCCCCGATTTTCATGTTAGGAAATAAAATTGACATAAATAAAATTGACATGAATGCAATTAACGGTGTACTCAAAAAGAATTGTAGAATGGTTTGTAGTCTTAATTTTGGATGGGTGCTTTTGAAATGTTACAATTCGGAAAGGTCACTGGATGTTAAAACCAAATCAGAGAGTGTAAGCTATATTTTGGTGTAGCAGCCCAATCGCCAGGAAAATGTTTTGGTGTGAATGTATCTGCAAACCACAGATATGTTGAATGTGGATGTTTTTGCATTCGGTCAGAGCAAGTAACAAAGTACAGCGAACAACATGCAGCGCAAATGAAGAATATCAATCAGTATATCAAGCTAGAATAACAAGCAAAGTTACGTAAGAAATTCTGCTAAGGGCGGATGTTATCTATTTACGGTAGTTATGTTAAGTTTGTTACGTCGTTAAGTATCTTCATTTTACATTGTTACATTACATCGTTACCTTATGTCGTTACGTTGTTATGTTATTACTACATTACAATCACAATACTTTCATTCAGGAGACAACTGTTTGTGTCCTGTGTCCTGAAACCAAAAGAAAACGTTGACTTTACACTTGTTACGTAACGTTGTAACGGTTGCTAAGAAAAGTTACATAAGAAAGTCTGCTAAGGGTGGTTATTATTTATTTACGGTAGTTATGTTGTTAAGGTTGTTACGTTAGTTGTTACGTTATTATGTTTAGTTATGTCATTACATTATGTCATTCACGTCAAACAAATTTATGAAATGTATTTTTGGTCTCAAAATGTCGACGTTCAACGTATCCCCTGGTTTGTACAAACGTACAGTGCCAACATCTTTCTCTGGCAATTGGGTTGTATAGAAATAAGCCTAAACTTTATTACGACAAACATTTAGCAAATTTTGGAAACAAACTGACCCCATTAGTCTTCACTTTTAACTGAACTGACCTCCACTTGCACCACAACCCTTCTGTCTGTACAACTGAGACTGGATGATGGTTCCAGATGTGGTAGCTACGTTAAATGGCTAGAGCCCTGGGTGTGCTCTGGATGGGAATTACACAAGCTTGCGTATATGTGTAAGCAGAGCGGCTTCATTTAGGGCCCTAAACGTTGAGATCTTGGGCTGAAATGCATGTGTGTGGGTCAGCAGGATATATAAATCTCTGGTGTGTGCAACTAAGTGATGGCAGCGTGTTCAGTGTCGCTGATTGTGCAAATGTGTGCAAATATGTACTGTAGGCTATGTGTGTGGAGGGAGAGTGTATCTCAGCTCAGTCAAATGCAGTACAAGTACATTTCCAGAAACCATGTGTGTCTCCATGGTCAGCTGCCTTGGAAATGAGTGAGTGCACATGAGTTTGTGTGTACATGCAGGTGAGCATGCTTGCGAATGTGCTGAGCTGTGTTGGCCTTTGTGCTGTGGTCTGAAAAAGGCAGCTTCTCGTCACTGCGCGGCTCTGATCCTCCCTTGTGACTTCTAGAAGATGCTTTGCCTTCGGTTCTTTCCTCGACCTGCAAAGGGCCAAATTTCAGTTGAAACACTTATTGAAAATGATGATTACTCAGTGTTAACAGGCACCAATTGAAACATAATACAGTACATTTTTCTGGAAAGCAATGACTCATGCTTCTATCTTAAAATACCTTTTTCCCATGTCATTGTTATTGGTTATAGGTGTTAAAGCTTTACCAGATTAAAAATAAAGATATTGCTAGAATTATTATTATTATTATTAGAATTATATGAAGGGATATTAGAGTATATAAATGGGTGATAGTAATTTGCACTGAGACAACTCCTTGTTTATTTTGTTTTTCTTTTCAGTTCCTCTGAGACTGTCACGGCTAGGCCGTGCCTCCAGGGCCCTGTTCCTCGTACGTCGCTAACTGAGTTCGCCGGATAATTTTGAGGATGAGATCACATAAATCAGGCTTTTCGGTTCCACGAAGCAAGTTTGGCAAAATCACCATAGCAACACATCCATAAGCTTGAACCTGCTCCAGAGCAGGCTCACTGAAGGAAGCTGGATAAGTTTGCCACTCCCCCGGAAAACAATGTCATCTCCCTTCATCATCCCATTGATGAAGGAGCGATATTAGTTAGATTAGTGTTTTATAGGGAGAGAGTTCTTCGAGATCGGTCCGTGTACGTTTTGATCGTCTGTTTTACGTTCATTCGATGAAACGAAAATACGGAAATGTCCGTATTTTAACGGTAAAACAGATGACTAAAACGTACACGGACCGAGATCGCCAAGATCCCTTATCCCATCACGAAGACTTCCTATACGAGCGCTATCGATTCTGAAGACAAGGAATCATTTATTAACAAGACCTTCTGGAGTCATACATTGTGAACACCACACGAGCATTGACTGTCTCACAGACTGGATCTAGCATAATGAATTATGATAGAATAATGTTTTTATGCTTAGTTTTTACTTGCTCCCATGTCCTCTTGATGGCTGGTTAAACTACATGCACTCATAATGATATGACAGTGTTATTAGTACACCATAGCATATCATTATTGTACTCATGATAAGAATAGAGAGAATCACACACAAGTTCTTTTCACTGCTTCAATTGATTGAATTTCTGATTATGAATAATATACATACTGATCCGCCCATACACAGATTCACACACATATTCAAACTCCTAGTTCTATATGGTAATCTACATATACATGTATATACACATGTATAGTATGATACATAAGCGCATACAGTACATATATCCTCATAAGTATCTATTAATTCGTATCAATTAGATACTCTTCGGGCTTGTTTTATCTACTTATTCTGAAAGAGTTGAGATGATTATTTTCGCTATAAGATCTCATTGGATGATGCATTCCATTAAGCCTACTGCCGCACATTTAAAGACATATAATCTGATTGATTGGGGTGATGAGGCACTTAAAATTAGCCTATACATTATCCCAACACTTACGGATTTAACTTGTCTGCGATATTTTATATTATATATGTATTTCTCAGCGGTGGCGGTGTTAGATTTAGACATGATTATGGTCTTGACTTCCTCATAAACTGTCATGATCATCTCCTGCTCACCAGCGGAGAAAAAGGACGCTCTTTCTTTGACTTTATTCGCTATTGTACTGTTAGAAAATCATGGTTTCGGTGATCGACGCTTCCCCCCCTTTGACGTAAAACGGGCACGCCCAATTATCCTGATGACTGAGGTCTTGTTCGACTTAACGAGACTGTTTGAGCGCTGATCAGCCTTTGAGGAACCGAGATAGCCTGCCTTCAATCATCTCGGTAATTCAAGCTGGATAATTGGACATTTGATCGACTTAGTTGAGCGACGTACGAGGAATAGGGCCCTGCTCTTCCCTGCTTGTCCTGTGTTTGTGTGTTTGTGTGTGTGTGTGTGGTATGGACGTGGCTCCGACCTGGTCTCCTCCCGGCTTCCTCCTGATTACAATTCACCTCACCTGCCCAATCAACCCAGCTGCCTTCCATCAACTCATCACTCTACAGTATATCTACCCCGGTTCTTCATCCACTCCATTGTTGTTACAACTTACGTGGTAGTTTGCGCATTCTCGGCCGCTCTCGTTAGAGACTAGTTCAGAGTTTTTTCCCAAGTGTTTTTTCATTGCATTGACCCTATCTTCCTGTTCCTGCAGTTTGGTTCATCCTCCCGGTTCCCTTGTCTGCCTGTCCTGCCTGGATCCCACCCTCGCCCTCCTTGGATTTCCCTGCTGTTCCCTGACTGTTTTCCCTTTGTGTCTTCCCTGTAATAAAACCATTACACTCTCTTACTCCCTGGTCTGTACCTGTGTTTGGGTCTGCCACCACACCCCGTGACAGAGACTCTTATCTCTGGTATTGTGTCACAGTAAACAAAGTCAGCATGCCAGCTTCTTGCAGAGCGTTGCTAATTAGCAAAGTACATCTGCAGACTCGTCAACATTTCAGATGTGGTCCGGAACAAAACAGAGCTGCTTTTAAATCTGTTACATCCCAGGCAGTTCAGCACACTTACAAAGTTTGTATCCCATAATTATCATTAAAGACTCAAAACCTTTAATTTGTCAGGCTTATCATGTGTAATATGAAACTGTCGACTATGATAACATAAGGAAAAACAAACGTGAATGTATAGCATGCACCCATGATGCATTTTGTGCACCACATTCTCATTACCAAGTCTAATGCTGTACCCAATTTATGCGCAGAACATAGTGCACAGAGCTGTTACAGTTGCCCACTATGTGAAGAAATGAGTGGCTTGCAATAACGGTGACTCGTAGTAAGGTCATACCATGTCTTGCGATCGCGTGGCCGAGACCTTACCTAGAGGCTGAAACACTGAGCTGCGGTGGCCTGGGTCCTTCTGGAGCTGGAGCTCTCTGAGGGAAAACACTGAAGCGGCTAAAACAAAGAGGGGACAGAGAATGACTTATGAGCACAGAAAAAAAGACAGTACCTCCATGTAAAGTAGGTTTTCCACTCCTGTTTGTACCAATTATGTAATATCACCAAAATCAAAACGGTTTGTGTCATTCCTTGATCTGGAGAAGGTTGTTCACAGGTTTATCTCATCACGTCTCAAGGTTTGTTCTTGGGGTTGTGTGTCGGACATGTCAAAGTATCAGGCTTGGAGATTGAGCCATTGAGTGCAGGGGTTTTACTGGGTATGGGGAGTCAGCCAAGACTTTTGTCTTGTCTCGATTGATGTTGCCTTATTAGCCTGCCTCTAGTTATTTCCTATTTTGTTGCCCTGCTTTTAGTTGTATATATATAATACAATAGTGCAAACAGAGGTAGTAGTGCAATATGACTTATTTATTGTTCATGAGAGTGACGGCCAGTGGAAAGAAGCTGTTCCTGTGTCTGGTGGTTTTGGCGTACAGAGCTCTGTAGCTCCTGTAGTGCCTTTCACTGCAGTTTGGTCTTGTCTATGGCCGCTTGAGCAAGCTGTCCTAGACTGTTAGTTTATTGTCACTGTTTTCGCCAAACTATGTGCTCTGCTCCATTCTGGTTATTTTAGGCATTGTAGTTGTAATTGCCGTTGTATTTATTTAGTGGAACATTGTAAGGAGTGGTGGTGGGGCAGTGTTAGTATGTGGAATATTGTAAAGCAAATTAGTATTTTCTGTCAACTCTTGTGCATTCCCTCCCCTAGTGGGTTTTTGTTTATTTGTTACTATCATAGAGTTTGCAAGCTGCGTGTCCCACTGTACCCCCTGCAGCATTCAGCTGAAGCCTCTCCCTTGTTAAGTGGTGTACATTTTAGCGAGGATTCTGTTGTGCAAAACTTGGCGAAAAACATCTATTTTCAAAATGTTGAATAATAAAGAGCACTGTGTTTTAAGAACAGATTAAATTGTCTTTATGTTTGTACATTCTCCTCTGTATTCATGTATGGGCTTATCTGTGTTACAACGGCGAACCCTCTTGTAAAGAGGAGAGGAGGAGAAAATAGGTCGAAAACTTTGTACACCGACTAAAACCCAGAGCTTTTTAAACAAACCTTGTGTTCTGTCAGACCTTTATTGACCTTTTCTTCTGTGCTAGGAATGTGCACTTTCTGTGCAATCTTTGGTCAGAATATGCAAATTGACCTAACAAAACACGGTTCAACTATGACTTTTAGAAAGGCCACAGCTGAAATGGAAAAGTAGCACATTTTCAGTAAAAGGAAAGTTCGCTGTTCACAGCTAGAGTTGCCAAAAGCTTTTGGACTTCAAATCCACCCAAGAGGTTTTAAAGATGTGTTCACATTGTGTGTGTGTGTGTGTGTGTGTGTGTGTGTTTATGTCTTACTGTCTGCCAAATTAAGTATGTTATTCCCCAGACTGAGGAAGTAGGAGTGTCGTAGAGAGTCTTCAGAGGAGATTCTCCTCCTGGTGTCATACTGCAATCACAATACAAAAGTGGCTGATTAGACCATCTCTGAAATCACAGTTCAGTTCACTAACAAGGACCACGCCAAGGTAGAGGGATGTAGGGTAGGGGTAGGAGTCGATGTAGGGTAGGGATGAAGAGATGAAGGGATGTAGGGTAGGGATGAAGAGATGGAGGGGTCGAGGTAGAGGGATGTAGGGTAGGGGTAGAGGGATGTAGGGTAGGGATGAAGAGATGAAGGGTAGGGATGAAGCGATGGAGGGGTAGAGGGATGTAGGGTAGGGATGAAGAAATTAAGGGATGTAAGGAAGAAGAAACGAGGAGGGTTGTAGAAAGGAGGTTAGGCAGCTGGTGGGAACGGGGGGAATGGAGACTGTAGAGAGAGAGAGAGAGAGAGAGAGAGAGAGAGAGAGAGAGAGAGAGAGAGAGAGAGAGAGAGAGAGAGAGAGAGAGAGAGAGAGAGAGAGAGAGAGAGAAAAAACAACACAGGGTTGGGGGGAGGGATGTGAAAACCGAGACAAAGAGGAAGTGGACGGGTTCGTTGTGCTTAAATACTCTGTGCGGAGGAAATGAGCTGTGTTCTGGGCGTGGTCCCTGTTCCTGAACTAAGTTTATAAAACTCAATTTCTGCCCCGTATCCGGGGGAGTGAAGGCCTCATACCATTAGCAGAGCAGACAGCAGGTCGATCCCCTCTGTGTCCAACCTGAGGGAGACAAAGAAAAAAGTTCAGTTATCACTATTCGGGGAACGATTACACACTGAAAATACCCCAAAATTACACCCAAAATGCTCTGGCTGATTTATTTTTATTAAAAGCAACATCAGTTTCATGATGGACCTAAATACGACCAAACAAAGCACGCAACGTATCCTCATACAACGGTTCGTATGAAAAGTTACTCCTCATTTTTCGTGCGTTTCCTACTTAGTTAGGTTTAGCAACAAAACTATTTGGTTAGGTCTAAGATTAGATTGTGAAATTACTTAGTTAGGTTTCGACAACTAACCTACTTAGTTAGGTTCAGGCAACAAAACGACTTAGTTAGGTTGAGGAAAAGATCGTCGCTGACTTCTCATTTCATGGGCAACTAACAGCGGTCTCCTGGCTGAATGATCGCTGTTGATTGGACCCATCCACCTCCAACCCAGCCCGTCCAGTTTGTGCTTTAACTGTCTTTTTACTTCCTGTTTCAAGATTACGGAATATCCCACGAAATGTATATACGGATTACGGCGCATTATTTTTTAAGGTATTGCTACGAATTTTGGATGAGACCAGCCTGAAGCACAAGACATTAAATAATAAGATAAAGTACTGTTTCACTGGAACTGCTTAGTAGGTGTCCTTTATCAGGAATCAATGGACACCCTGCAGCCAATCAGAATCGAGTATTCACCCAGACCATGTTATAAAACCTGTTTGTGTTACCTGGGCACATGGTTGATGAGAGCTTGAGGTCTGTATTGAGGAAAGAGATAAGACCTAAACTCCTCATTACTACTGATCGCAGGCCAGGTCTCTTCTGTTGGAGTGCCTGGAAGACAAAGAAATGTACAATTGTCTGCTGTCACTGACACTGTCATTTTTACCACTTGTTCTTACTCCAGGCCTGTAGAATATTATCGTAATGTACTGCCATCTTACCCATGAGCCTAAAAACTAAGTGTAGCTCTTCCTTCACTGTTGCACCAGGAAACATGGGACGACCCGTTGCCATCTCGTACATGATACAGCCCACGCCCCTGAAAGAGGAGGGAGGAGGTGAACATGCAGGGAGGAGGACCAAAACAACAAGAGCACACACACACACTTCAAAGAGCGCTGATCATAAGTGCAAACATGTGCGGCGTGAGTGGGCAGCCTTTTGTTCCATGCAGGACGGCGTGTTGAAAAGGCGTCCTGTGGTCTGATAAGAGGACGTGTAGCTAGGTGAGCTCATAAAGGGCCGTCGTGCTGCTAGAGAGCCACATTTAATCCTCGGTGGTTCGCCAGAGCTGGGCGAGTTTCTAGCCATGGCAGACTGCTAATGAGCATAAACACATAGGGAAAGATTTTAATGAGATAGGCTCCATTGTACGACTAGTGACTCACCTCCCTACTAATAACCTGTGAGATTTTGCATGAATGATTCATGGACGATCCTCAAGTTCATCTGATTTACCAAGTAAAACTCAACCTGTTTAGCCCGTTGGTTGTCAGTTTCCCCAGGTCAGATGAGAGGGTTAAAACTACCAGTAGGCTAATCAGAGATGTCAAACTTCTGCACATTTTTTAGATATTAGTTCTTAACTTGCAAATTAATATGCTTGTACAAAAACAGCAATATGACATGGTATGGCTAACAAAAAATTATAAATTATAAACATTATATAGCCTACATCGCAAACAATTAGCCACATACTACGTATCACAGGCCTGCAAAAAAACACGTCCCGTAATTTAGAAGTGTTAAAAATATTAAAATTATAAACTCAGCAGACTTTAAAAATGATACTCTCCAACCAACAGAGTTCTCTTCCATTAAAGTAAACCATGTTATATCAAAGATGGTAAGGTTGTTTCCTCACTCCTGATGAAGTGCTGCTCAACAAATATGCTCAGTGATGACAAAGCTGGGAAAGAAATGGTGGGGCAGCAACCGCTTTGAGCAGGAAATTACACAATTAATAACCGTAATTTACATGATTTTTACATTTGCAAAACAAGTTTAACACTGGTGAAATTCTGACTGGGTCAATACCTTTATTTTTGCACAATTTGCTGTTATACTGCTTAATTCCCTGTTTGTATGCATTGTCAGTTTGATTAGTTGTAGAGTTTCCTGCAGCTGTCATGTTTGGTAATAATCTCAGAAAGATGCTATCCATCTTACCGAGTTGGATACCTGATGCTAACCAATATCTATCCATTCATCCACAAGGCCTGAGTTATCATTTGCTGGTGGCACTGTGTTGGTAGGCAAGTACATGTTAGACTACTAATCATCAAATATCCATATTGATCTACTCACCACATGTCAATGGGTGTGGAGTATTCTGTAGAGCCCAGCAACACGTCAGGGGGTCGATACCATAGAGTTACTACCTCATTGGAGTAGGTCTTGGTGGGGACGGACTTGGCCCTCGCCAAACCTGGAAAACACAACTTGGTTAGGATTTGAAGCCGCAATGTGTAAGATCCGGCCAGAACTTTAATTTAAAACATTCAAAAATGAACATTATCAACTGCATGGGAAGAGGTGACAATGTTATGTCAAAGACATTAATGCATCGTGTTGCAGAGATATATACTGCAATGGCTATGACTACTAAGCTAGTCCCAGCCTGTCCTGTCTTGTGATACCACTTGTACCTGAAGAGACGATAGCGAGTAACTGTAGCGTCCTGTCTGTCCTCAGTCCTACATGGAAACAACTAGTATTTTTGTGTCATCCTACCCACCACCAGGATAACATATGTGTCTCCACGTCTCTCATATAGTGGGGTAAAAGTGTAACAGAGCATGATAACACTCATGAGGTGTGGTCAGTAACAGCTCATATAATAAACGCCAAAAAATGTACATATTGTGTTAATCATGAAAAATGTTGGATTAGTCCCTCTATCAGCTCATATGCTGTTTAGTCAAAACTATCACTTAAATAGTCAGGGAATGCTGGTGGGTTTATCTACCCACTTCCTGCACAAAATTGAGAAAACTCAGAGAGAGGGGCACAGTTGCTAGGATACAGCAAGTAAGGGTGCAAAAGTAGTGGGGGCAGAAGATCGGCGAGTGGCAGCAAAAACATAATGGAAAAGCGATTGTGGCATGAAAGCTGCTATCTCATTACCAAGTGCCTGCGTCTTTACAACCACCTTTGCATTTATTGATGTTCATGCATGCTTTATGTGAATGGGCTGTTTGTCCTACCAAAGTCGGCCAGTTTGAGCTCGCCCTTGTCGTTGATGAGCAGGTTCTGAGGCTTTAGGTCTCTGTGGAGGATTTTCCTCTTGTGACAGTAGGACAGACCACGCAGCAGCTGGTACATAAAGATCTGTCGGGAAAAAAGGAAAATGATGAAGATCAAAAATTAAACATCTTTATGATTACAATGGAATATGGATTTTAAAAATACAAGTCTACGCTCATCTGGTTTAACTCCTTCTGCCTGTGAAAGCCTGTAACTGAATCTGAATCCCAAAGTAAATCTTCTAAAAATGTAATTCCAGGCCTCCATCGTTACTATACAAAATGCCCTGAAAAGAATTCTGGACCCGAAACCGCCCCAGCTGGGTCAGTTCCGGTTCCGAACAGTACCGAGCACTACTGCACAATGCAATTTTCAATAACAAATATAATATTTCCACAACCATGCAGCATACCGTTTGAACGAATAATTTCTCCTGAACAGAAGCATGTGTAACACTTTACACACTCAAAACACAATAAAACACGATCTATGACAACGTTGCTAGCCTGGTGCTAAATTTCGTCACTTTTTCGCGTTCATTTTCCCGAGACACGCAGCAGAAATAGTCCACCAAAGTATGTAACCATGACATGAACTATGTAGTATACATACTTATAATAAACCCAAACCACGCTCTTTTTCGTAAACTTAACCTAGTACCTAGTTCAACAACTTTAACCACGTGTTTAAAACGTTAGAGTGGTCTTAGACGTCGTTTTGGGAGTCATTGGCAAACAATCTTTTCTGTCCTTATGGTCCTTTAGGTATGAGGACGTGTTGGGTTGATGTATTTGCAGAAATGTAAACCAATGCACGTCACTTTGTCTGGTACACAGTCAGTAGTGTTTGACACCTGAATCATGCGGGTGGCTCACCTTGACATTATGCATGCTCATGAGATTCCCGCAGTTGTCCAAGTACTGTTTCAGGTCGCTGTCCTGGAAGACACAACAGCCACAGTGTCCACACTCAAAATCTACCCATAGTCCATTTATGTGTGGTCAACACCTTTTCGAAACACCTGCGTGCTGAGCTGCCGATGCTGTACTCACAAGATACTCGAACACCAGAGTGAGGCAGCGGTCGGTGTGGATGATGTCGTGCAGTGTGACAATGTTGGCGTGTTTCAGGTTCTTCAGTAGGGACACTGGGTGGACAGCAAGAGAGATGAGTTGTTGCATTTCAAACCGCGTCTGTGGTTTAGTCTAAGCTCGGCTGCTGCATCCTTGGGAAATCCTGTAAATGCCTCTCGAAGTCATCGTATCTGGGGTTGAACTTAAACCTACTGCAAACATGTTCCAATTCCATACTACATTCTAATTCATTACAGTGTACTGATCTCTATAGTTTACTGTTGCAGTAAGTATCATAATTAATCATGACTTACGTAAATATAAAACTATAATATACTATACATTTTTCATCATGGACCCTATTTTCCCATGTTGACTAATGGGGAATTGGGGAAGCGTTCTCACTTAGTACTGGACCAATTTCAAATTGTTGTTCCTAGTAGTCATTTAGACACAAAACATGGGAAAGTAGGGTCCAGGTTGAAAAATCCTGAAGTTACCCTTTAACTTTTAATAAAGATAATAAAGAAAATCTAATATTTAGTTGTTTGTTGTTTTATGAGCTGTTCCTGGAGCTGTTTCACCATCTACATTTACTTTGAAATATTCCCAGCTGATTAGTTATTCCATTTCATTTGCGCATTGCATTGTGGGACAAAAGTGTCCATCAGCAGTGTTTTGTTTTGCACACTGACTGTTTGGAGTATACTTCATTTTGTCACTTTTCCATTATGAGGTATGGATTTTGGATACAGAAGTTTAAATTAATACAGGTCGGAATAAGGGGAGATTTCTACAACTCAGAATAAGTCATTTCCAAAAGGTAAAATCTTTCACTATGATGAATGATTACATGGGCAATACTAGCTTGCGGTAAGTGAGTGTGTGTGTACCCTCTCTGATAGCAGTGCAAGGTGCTCCCTCCTCGTGTTCCAGCCGGATCTCCTTTAATGCCACCACGTTCTCTGTTAGCTTGCTTCGCCCTTTGAACACTGTGGCATACGTCCCCTATGAACACACACACACAGGTGACATTCTGATAATAATATATTCTAACAAGCTGCTACTCAAATACCCGCAGGTATGTCATTTGTTTTCTATTAATAGCCACAGAATAATGAAGTTTATTTGATTTAAATCCTCTCATCATCCATAGCAAATAAGCATAAATCGCAACAGATCATTTATTTCCAGCTGACTGAATGAGGTTTGACCTCTGCGATACACGAGTAGCCTCAAAACATTACATAATGCAAGCTTCTCAAACAGGCTTGGATTTAATCCATTCATTTAATGCTTATTTATTTCCTCAGGGATTATTTCTGATTATCGATTTATCACAGCTCATAATTATCCTTTATTTATCCTTAATGACAGTTCCTCTGTCATTATGTTGATTGTAGGTGTTGCAAGATGAAAATAGAGGAAAAACCCTCCGGATATTAATAAAGGGAGCAGTAGTAAACAAGGTACTTTTATAATGGCCACATGTGTAAAACACTGTCTTCCACCACGTATTAACCATACTGTGCCTTTGTGAACCATTCGTGACAATCGACTACAAAAGCAGCTCTATTCTCTCTTTTTTCCACTCACCACCGCTGTTATCTGCTGCTGAGTCTTGTGACTGGGACTAAGGCACACAGCTTCTGTCACTAATCCTTCCTCACTCCTTGAGGCAACAGCTGTTCTCAGATAAATCCTGTGGGTTTGTAGGTGCTGTGTCGTGCAATCTTTAAAGCCGATCATTTTGTGCAGAGTAAAACATGTAAAAGCACACGGTGTGAATGCAGTGTTTTTATTCGTGTTGCATCCCAACTAACGCAAGACCCATGGGTATACTGTTGTTAGTCTTGTTTTGGCATGTACACAAACCCAAATGTGTCTTGACTCACAATAAGCCTCATGAGTACAACAAAGACTCGCAGACAACTTGCTGACCACAAGTTGTCTGCGAGTCTTTATTATACGATTATGCACCAGAGAGATGCCTTAGCCGTGCCCGATGAAGTGGCCTCTATCTTCAAGTTACCATCGGCATCGACTGCGTGTTAAAAGGTGAATGTGTGAGTAATCGGTGGAGACGTACCTCACCCAGTTTGCCGAGCTTCACGTATGTCTCCAGTTTCCCAAAGCCTATGTCGGACTAGAGGCATGGAGAAAAAAAAGCAGAAATCGATTTGTTACGATTCTCTCCTCTAAACCATGGAACATTCAACCTGAATCAACCTGATTGATGCCTCATAATAATATTAATACAGGAGGTCAAAACATATAATAATAGCAGGAAGGCAAGATAAGAACACTAGTAATTTGCGGAGAGGAAATTTGCTCTGTAATATGAACCGGGATATTCACTGGTTCAAGGGTAATCTATCAAATGGATTGTGAAACAAACAAGAAGCCAAGAATGGTTGCTGCAACAAGGTTTATATTCAGTAAGATTAGATAAACAAACCAGCCTTACAGAGGTGAATATGAGATGAAATATAACCACTGTCAACATGATTATATATGATGGCTATGCAAATACATAGTGATGTAAAGCACTTACCAGGGAAGCACGTCGAGACATGCGGCTCAGAGGTTTGCAGAGCGGTGGGTCCTCACTCTCCAGCTGCAGCTTCTTGAGAAACTCCGGAGGCAGGCGGATGTCCATGGGCAGAGACATGTGTTTACCGACGTCCTGTAGGTCGGTGGGGGAAGAGTTCAGCCGACGTTTACAGATCGTGAATCTTTTAGTACAGTCGGACCTTGTGACACATGGCCGCCAGCTATCTTAAGCTCACCTTGCACTACCATGAATACCCTTTCTGTACATGGTACCACATTCTTATTGGGCATACTTTATGGAAGGTGTAAATAATGGCTTTATTAATGATACGTACATTATCACGTACATTCAAACATCAGTTATAACATGAATGAAAAAGGAGGGCAATTGTTGTATGCAGAGAAGGAAGAAGAGGATTTTCTCAGGATGTGCACACATACAAACTGGCATTTTTTCTACAGAGGAGATGGTACAGGTGCCATCTGTGTAAATGTGTGTAAATGTGTGTGTGTGTGGTCACGTCCAGCCATTCCCCATTCTCACATCCCCTTTCTTCAACCCATCTCCATTAACAATAGGCCTAATCATTGCAATAAACCTTCATCTGCATCCTGGTATGTGTCCTGCATTTGTGTCCTCCTACTAACAAACCGAAACGGTGGAGATACGCCGTGTCCAGCAAACAAACGGAAAGACAGGCCTAACAGTGAAGTTAGAACTTCCGGATTCGTCACTTAATGCCATTGGGCCCAAAAGACTTCTTCCCATAGACTGTTATTGAAAGAATTCGGGATTGGAAAAGAGATCTGGAAATGAGCGGATAGTTTATTTTGAGGTAAATCAACTTCCCTGGTAGCATCACTTGAATAGCCCTTATTTAAATGATTAGGTCCGTAAGGTTGTAAAATACACTACTAGCCGAATCTAGAGTTATTTACTTCCTCTTTTCATGTGAACGAGGCTGGACCGAGGGCTGGGAGGCGGGGTTAAAAGGAATCACTAGTGCGCTTGCTCTATGGGCTCCATGGATGTGGAAGATTGCCTGAAGGGGGATTTTTTACTTGGAAGACTTTTTTGGCTTCATGCGCCACTGAGCAACTTTCATAATAACTGAACTGGTCCCCACCTCTAACGCTGTATCCAGTTCTCTTCATACGCCAATGGTGTGCTCCGGCCCGTGGGCGGTTCTTGGGTTTCACAGACTATCTCATCCCTCCCTATAATTGCAAACGTGATGACTTTCTAGAAAGTGATGAAGTGCCATGGCATTCTCATTTGATAAGCCATCACGTCTGCACTAATAAAGGCCCAGAACACCCCAAACACAGTTTTTTTTCATCGTTTGATTGATTGGACCTTTGCTTAGGGTGAAGGTGAGCGGCGCAATGCTGAGAACTGCACGTCGCAGTCTGTTCTCACCTACTTAGTCGTAAGAAGAGGCTAATCGGTCAAAAGTGATATCACCTGCGTGGGTGTGCCATGGATGTGCAAGGCTGTTAAATGTTAAGAAGTCATTAATTAATGAGGGGCTCTTCCACTACAGAAATAAGTCAAGTCTGCGCTTGTAAATGTTAACGCGTCAATAAATAAATTTTGCTCTGTAGCTCTTTTCCAGAGGGTAAGCGGTTGAACTGTCCACTGGAAAGGTCGTCCTGATCAAATAGGAAAAGCGATAGCTAAGAAGACGTTATACACCAGCTAAAGAGTTTTTTCCCAGCCTGGCAACCATAAAATTGCCCTTAGTAATGGCTTACTGATCTATAATGCATTAATTAACCATTAACCAGCCATTAGTTACAACTTGTAAACCCTTTGCTTAGAAAGAGGAACTTAATCTATGTTTCCTACGCTTGTTGATGGAAGCATCCAGATTGTCTAAGCTCCTCTGTTACTGTCGCAACATTATTTCTGTCTGTCTTGAGTCCCCCCTGAGCACTCGCTCCCCTCTGGCATCGCTTCACTCCACTGTCTGCTGTGGAGCATGAGACAGACTCCAAGTGAATCACACTCGCTCCACGGGGACTTTTTATGAAAATGTGGAACTGTGAACTCTCTCACATTTCCAATAATGAAAAAGTCTGGTCCTTTGGGGAGGGATACAATCTTCGAGGTGACTCATCCCAATTGAGCTGGCAGAGGTGGAAATGAAAAAAAAAAGACTCCCGGGGAAGAGTTTCAACAGGAGAACAAACTGCATGCGCCACTGTTGGTATCTATGTCGGGCTGATTTTGAATGCTTTTAACGTGCACTTGAACCTTGACAGTCTCCAATCAGTGTTCGATGGGCAACACATAAATCCAGAATCACTGTGGCGGCATGTGACTACAGCATGACGGGAAACCAAATTAAACACTTCGCCTGTTAACCCCTCACCCGCCATATTAACCTGTGTCCTCCTACAGTGGCCCCTTTGAGCCTCTGCTACCTACCTCCATGGAGAAACGTCTGTGCTGGGCCTTGTCGTGGAAGTGGTGATGTGACGGAGACTCTGCCCCCGGTGTTGTTGGTTCTGGACTCAAAGGACTGGCATCATAAGATGGAGGACCCAGCCTGTCCGGAGTCAGGCCTGACAGAGGAGAGACGTAAGCACTCAACATTTGCAGATAGATGGACGACAAAGAACAGAAAGAACAATGGTGCATCAGGCTACTGCAAGCTTCTCTGGAAGCAAACGCGTCATTCAGCTGCGTTTAGAACTGTTTACATATGAAAGCAATCGATTTAATTATTATTTAGGGGTGACCTCAAATCTAATGTTTTAGTAGCTTGCTTCAACTGCCAATCTCACAGTTGAACCATCGCAGTGGCGGGAAAATCTGCTTATGAAGCAAAGGATCATTCAATTCTGGCTATATGGGGGTGCTGAATGTCTTACTTTACATATAGTAGTAGAGGAACTAAGGCCCCAAAAAGTTGAGTAACCCCACACACTGGTGGTTTCAGGGTGGGCGACCGCCCCTATGGGGCTTCGAAAGAAACGCAGCCAAAGTTCCCTCTAGGATGCATGCAGCTGGTTCCCTTTTGTGAAATACTTTGTTGTACAAATACTACAGCACTTCCAACAGCCTCCACCACCGCCACTACCTGATGTAGAACAAAGCACAACATGTTTGTAATAACTCTAAAACATCTAGTTTTTTGGATGGTTGTATGAAAAATGACTGCAAAATAATTTCAGTTGGTTGATTTCTAGATCTAGTGATAATGTAAGCTTCTGCCTTATCACATGTACCTCTGGAAATAATGATGTCAAGGAATATGTTCACAGACAGTTAAATACATACAACAAAGCAGAGATTGCATCAATATCTTTGTTCAATACAACACACAACAATTATATATTGAAAATCCAAAAGGTATGTCTGTCATTAAGTAAGGGGACAAATCACCAAAAAAACATCAATTATATGTACCAAAGACTGTTTTGTTATCATGAAAATAGGTTGTATGACTATTAACTTCTCCCTCTGATGTCTATATATATATATATATATATATATATATATATATACAGTAAGCTGTACATATATATACAGTAAGCTGTACATACACATATATATATATACCCTGACATCCCAGTGGAGATAGAGCGAAAAATGTCAACTACATTTTTCAATGAAATCAACTCTTCTAAATATCTCTTTCTTTCCTGAGCAACTTTAATATTTAATTTTAAATTTTTTTTACAGATCAAACAAACAAAACATAACATGTGAATCAGAGAGCTTTTTTAGAGGTGCTGGTTGGTGAGTTGTGTTACCTTTGTACAGAGCCAGCTGTTTCTAGTATTTATGCTAAAATAAGCTAAGCTAACTGGCTACTGGCTCCAACTTCATCTTACTCTTGGCCAGAAAGAAAATATTATATTTAAAAATAAAAGTCTAACAATGTGCAGTGTGAATGAGGTCACACTTAGTGACAGATACAGAGAATTGTTAGTAAACTCTGCAGTCCTTCAGCTGTACAGAGCATTTTAGCCTCTTTCTTATCAATCCTCAAAGACCATGATATAGGTGTGACTTTTTACAGGTGAAGTGTTCTCTAGTGGGCAATAGTGCCACTGTTTCTGAATTGCCTCAAACATAAGCAAGATTTATAGTTCTGTGTTAAGGGTTAGCCTCCGTTGCTACGCCATAGCTAACATGCCGCATGTCAGAAATGCAACTGGAGACTACAAAATGCTGCTTGAGATGGCTGGTCGTTGAAATGAACTCTCAGCCTCTTGTTTTCAGAGACAAGTCTCATCAAGACTACAGAGGAGATAAAGGCAGCTGAAGCGAACGATATACTTGGAGCACACCAGCACTGCAGTGTTACAGCTATCCAGCCACCGTGGTGGGAAGAATGGCCTTCTGATCCTCACCGCACAACATTGTGTGCGCGATGTGTGCGTTTGATGCCTGGTCGGTGTCTTTTGAATGCTACCCGCCGTGGTGGTTTCAGCTGCCGTTTGATCTGCCGTTTCAATAGCGAGCGACGGTGTGGGTTGTGAAATGGACATGTGTCTCTATTTTATTGGGTGTCTTCTGGGCGTTCCCTATTAGGGTGAGGCACGACGCACTTTAACCCCTTGTTTTCATGGGGATAATGGCTAACAAGGGAAGCAGGTGTCGATGTGAAGGAGAAAGTCTCATATGTCTCCTTACAGCCTCCCCCTCAACACACACCGATTTATATGTATACACACATTTATATAACGTGCATGACCTACTCTCTCATACTAGAGGAAATTCAACAGAGTTGTATCAATTAAACACACACAAACACACACACACACACACACACACACACCTAATAAAACAAGCTGCTGGTGTATCAATGACGATACTACGTCTTTGTCAGATTGATTGACAGTCTCAATGGACTGGGGGGATGAAATGACAACCTGTTTGCTAGTCATTTGAATATCACAGCTACACCGCTCCTTTGATCTCCCAATGCTAATTAGAGTCAGTGAAGGCGACGCTGACATGACACACTGTGCCTGATTGCTGAGAGATACAGATGGATGCCTGCCAGACATCTTAGGGAAAATGCAATCCAAATATGGTACGCCACATGATGATTTTGTAGCGTTTCCATCTGAAACTGCGGTTACAGTGAGTGGGAATGGTGGCTCACGGTGGTTTTCCTGTAAAAGCCAGTGGCAGTGTGTTTTGGACAACAGCCAGTCAACATAACCAAGATAAGAAAATCTCACCTGCTTGGCAATAAAGGCTTTGTGACTTTGTGCAACTGTGTGCAAGAGGGTTTGATATTTTTCCTCAAAACAAGTATATTTCTCAGACTCTGAGCCAGAAATCTTCACTTCATAGTAGCACTTACATACACCAAACTTTACAGTTTCATTCCTCTCTATATTCTGAAGGTTTTTACAGAAGGGTTACAACATTTTATTACTACAAACATGCTGCATATTTAATAAGATTTGCATGAACAAAGCTTCCTCCGTACATGGTTACCATGAGGAGAGCCTATTGAGGCTAAAAACCTCTATCACAGCAAAGTCTGCTTTTGGTTAAACTAGGGGTGGCCCTAACTAAGACTTTACATATCAAATCTGATTACTCAAGTCTTGCCTTATTTTGCTCATTGACGGCTTTGTTTAAGCTGTATGTTGCTATAAAATCTATAGAAAATAGTAAAAACCACATATCTATCGGCCGAGATACATGTGACTATCGCTTAGCTTTAGTTACAGAATAATGTAAAACACTGTTTGTTGTGTGTAAGGTGTGTGTAAGGTGTGTGTGAGGTGTGTGTGAGGTGTGTGTGTGTGTAGGTGTGGTGCTGTCCAAAGTACTGAAGCAGAGCGACAGACACGGTTTCTTAGCTCACTTGCTTCTTTGTCGTAACCTTCCATTTCCCCCCATTGTAGACAAGAGGAAAACAACGTGAAGTCAGCGAAGGGACAGTCAACGAGAGAGAGAATGAGAGACGGAGATGCGAGCCGCTATTACGCGCCTCCCCTCGGCTGATTTTAAAGAATCGTTCATGAGCTCAAAATCCATTTAGCACTCTGATAGCTATGTTCAACGGCGACGAAACTGAATGGGAAATGGACTGTACTTTTATAGCGCTTTTCTAGTCTTCCGACCACTCAAAGCGCTTTAACACGAGATATCATCATTCACCCATTCATACACTGATGGCAGGAGCTACCATGCAAGGTGCCACCTGGCCATCACGACTATCTAACATTCACACACCAGTCACACACCGTAGGGAGCAGCTTTGGGTTAAGTGTCTTGGCTCCTTCTACTACGTCACATTAGACTTCCTCGGCATCCATGGTTGTATACAAATTACAGTGCATTGCTTTTCGTAGACTAACAGTGAGCAATGCCTGTAACACACACTGCATGGGAGAAAAAGATGGCGCCGCGAAGAATGGCTGCCTCGGTACTGCGCTCTCTCGTACTTTTTCTGTTTTTGTTTGTTTGTCTCGTTTCCAGCTCTCCCTCTCTGATCACATTCAGCAGAGAGGACCTTTTAAACATCCGGCAATCCACTGGTCAAACTTTTCCACCGTTTTTCACTGAACCGGAAAGCTTTACAGAGCTTTTAGTTGGAGGAGCAGCGGCTCTTCTCGGAATTTACCGGAGACGCCGACGGGGGAAGCGAGCAGGAGCGCTCGTCAAACTGCGTCAGCGGGGATTCAGAACTGTGCTCCCGTCAATTCATCTGGCGAATGTCCGCTCTCTGGCGAACAACATGGATGAGCTGCTGCTCCTCAACAAAGCAAACATGGACTTTAGTAGATCCGCCGCCCTGTGCTTCACTGAAACCTGGCTCGGTGAGCACATCCCGGACAGCGCACTACATCTGCCGGGCTTCCAACTCCTCCGAGCGGACCGCGTAACGGCTCTGTCGGGAAAAACGAGGGGAGGCGGAATCTGCTTTTATATTAACGAAGGTTGGTGTACTGATGTCACAGTGTTAAAGGAATCATGCAGCCCTCACTTGGAAACACTTTTAATAGTCTGTAAACCATTTTATTCACCGCAGGAGTTTTCCTCGTTCATTCTGGTCGGTGTCTACATCCTCAGGCCTGTTAGTGAGGCGCTCCAACACCTGGCTGAGCAGACAACCAACATGGAGCACAAACACCCAGACTCCCTGCTCATTGTTCTTGGGGACTTTAACAGAGCAAAGCTCAGCAAAGAACTGCCAAAATACAGACAGCATATCAAGTGTAGCACCAGGGACAAAAACACACTGGACCACTGCTACACTGTGATAAAGGATGCATATCACTCAGTCCCCCGTGCAGCTTTGGGACTCTCTGATCACTGTCTGGTCCATCTTCTCCCGACCTACAGGCAGAAACTTAAATCTGCAAAGCCTGTGGTGAAGACTGTGAGGAGATGGACCAACGAGGCAAAGCTGTAGCTTCAGTCCTGCTCTGCCTGCACTGATTGGAGTGTTTTTGAGGCTGCTGCTACAGACCTGGATGAGCTCACTGACACTGTGACATCAGTTTCTGTGAGGACATGTGTGTGCCGACTAAAACCTTCTGCACATACAACAACAATAAACCCTGGTTCACTGCAAGACTCAGGCAGCTTCGTCGGGCTAAGGAGGAGGCCTACAGAAGTGGGGACAGGATCCTGTACAACCAGGCCAGAAACACATTGACGAGGGAGATCAGGGTAGCTAAGAGGAGCTACACTGAGAAGCTGGAGAAAAATGTTTCAGTCAACGACCCCTCGTCAGTTTGTAGAGGCCTGCAGGTCCTCACCAACTACAGGAGACCCCCCCCCCCCCCCCCCCCCCACTGAGGACAATCCCCACCTGGCTGACGACCTGAATGTCTTCTACTGCAGGTTCGATAAGCCTACTCTCACACCCCCCATCATCAAACAACCATCTACTCCCCCTGCCTCTTCCTCACCTCTTCCAAACGACCCCCCACCGGCACTGAGGATCTGTGAAGATCTTCTGTCTTCACAGACAGAAGATCAGGAAGGCTCCGGGCCCAGACGTTGTCCCCCCCTCCTGCCTGAAAGTCTGTGCTGACCAGCTGGCCCCCATCTTCACGCAGATCTTCAACCGATCACTGGAGCTGTGTGAAGTCCCCTCATGCTTCAAACGCTCCATGATCATCCCGGTCCCCATGAAATCCTCCATCACAGGATTAAATGACTACAGGCCCGTCGCCCTGACGTCTGTGGTCATGAAGTCCTTTGAGAGACTGGTGTTGACCCATCTGAAGAACATCACAGGACCCCTGCTGGACCCCCTGCAGTTTGCCTACCGTGCAAACAGGTCGGTGGATGATGCAGTCAACATGGGACTGCACCACATGCTGCAACACCTCGACTCCCCAGGGTCATATGCAAGGGTTCTGTTGGTGGACTTCAGCTCAGCGTTCAACACCATCATCCCAGCAATACTCCAACCTAAACTCTCCCAGCTCACTGTGCCAGCCTCCACCTGTCAGTGGATCACAAACTTCCTGACTGACAGGACTCAGCAGGTGAGGCTGGGAAAAATCACATCCAGTACCCGGACTATCAGCACTGGCGCCCCCCAGGGATGTGTGCTCTCCCCACTGCTCTTCTCCCTCTACACCAACGACTGCACCTCAGAGGACCCGTCTGTTAAACTCCTGAAGTTCTCAGATGACACAACGGTCATCGGCCTCATCAGGGACGGTGATGAGTCTGCGTACAGACGGGAGGTTGAACAGCTGGTCCTCTGGTCTGGTCAGAACAACCTGGAGCTGAACAAGCTCAACACTGTGGAGATGACAGTGGACTTCAGGAGGAGCCCCCCAATACTGCCCCCCCTCACCATACTCAACAACACTGTGTCCGCTGTGGAGACCTTCAGGTTTCTGGGATCCACAATCTCCCAGGACCTGAAGTGGGCCCCCAACATCAACACCATCAGGAAAAAGGCCCATCAGAGGTTGTACTTCTTGCGCCAGCTCAAGAAGTTCAACCTGCCTCAGGAGCTGCTGATCCTGTTCTACTCCACCATCATCCAGTCTGTTCTCTGTTCTTCCATCACTGTGTGGTTTGGATCGGCCACTAAACAGGACAGAAACAGACTACAACGGATTGTCAGGTCTGCAGAGAGAATCATTGGTTCCAGCCTGTCCTCCATCCTGGACTTGTTCACCTCCAGAGTCAGGAAACGGGCTGAAAGATCACTGCAGACCCTTCACACCCTGGACACAAGCTGTTCAACTCCTCCCCTCTGGTAGGAGCTACAGAGCTCTGTACTCCAAAACCACCAGACAGGAACAGCTTCTTTCCACTGGCCATCACTCTCATGAACAATAAATAACATTGCACTAATACCTCTGTTTGCACTATTGTATTATATATATATATATACACTTTTTTGGGGATATATTTATACTTATATATACTACTATATACAGCTATACTTACGTATATAGCTGTTAAATGTCCTTGTTTTTTCTTATATTTCTCTTGTTTATTGTATATATTTCATATGTACGATGAGAGTAATGTGTAACCGGAGTCAAATTCCATGTATGCGCACGCATACATGGCCAATAAAGCTGATTCTGATTCTGATTCTGCATTACCCTCTATGTTCGCTGGAATACAGTGTGTCCTTGTCAGGTGATGTCCAAACAGCAGCATATGCAGCGCATTACGCTGAGGGAGCATGATAGAATCCCTCACGTGGGGAGAGAGGACGGATAGATAGAAAAGAGGAGAGTTAAACGTCTGCTCTCTCTTTGTGCCCCCTTTCTTCTTCACTCACTTCTTTATCTCCATGTCTTTGTCCTCGTCCTCTCTCTTCTCTTTCCGTCTGTTTACCTCTTTACTGACCTTCAGGAGCAGACAGTGATGCAGGCAGATGTTCTCTGGGGGGATGGGGGTGGGGGGGGGGGTGTTAACTACATATCCAGCTGCTTCTCTCTGCCAGGCAGTTGGATCGGAATCAGGTCTGATGACATCACTTGATCACAGTACATCATGCGTACATTCACACGCCTGAAGTGACCTCGCATCCCGCACGAACAACTTCTCTTCGTCTATTGACGTTTTATTTTTTGCATTAAATATGAAGCAACAAACCTACAAGCTTTATTTCCATCCTCAAACAACTATAAACAACACTGCACATCGTGTCGAATGAAAGTCCTAACCATCCTACTAGCCCTGTGTATTCACCCAACTCATCGTTATTCCATCTCTTTGTGTAATCAAACTGCAGAGACACTCGAAAAAAACTCACACTGGATGCATTCGGTTCCTGTGCATCATCTACCCCCCTACTCACCACCACAAGCCTTGTTCTCCTTTGAAGTGTTACCAGTCGTGTAGCCAGAACCCCCCCACCACCACCACCACCACCACAAAAAAAACGGTTAATCTGTGAGGGTCCGTTACAGACACGGGGAGGAAGGAAAGGCTTTTGTATTTGGTATTAAAAACCTGAGTGAGATTGCAGTTTGCGCTCTATTATTAGACACAAGCTGTTCATTCGCACGCGGGGAGTAAGAGACACAAGGAAGTAGAGGAGCTCAGGCTTTAAACGCACTTAATTAACGCACGGTTTATTGGCTGTAAAATGGTTTTGTCGGCCAACTGTTGCCAGCGTGTAAAAATAAATAAATAAATGAAATCCCTCAGATAAGAGTGTAGTTACAAAAATACATCTTTGTGTGGCAACCCACACAACCAACACACAATAGAGAGATTTGTCTGGCTTACCAGTGACATTTGTGCAAACGATTCTCTGAAGTTACACTCCCCGAAGTTATCGTACAGAATAGTAGCCCACATTTCCCACAATTATGCGTGGACAATGTCACGGGGCACAATTTAAATCCAATGTCAACTCTCACAAAGAATTCACAAAGAATGGATTGCAGCCACTGATATCACTGTGCATTGTGCATGTCTTGCAACCGCAAGACATGCACAAAAGACATTGCACTAATGACAAAAAATAAAAACATATTGCGTTTGATTGCAATTATCCATGTGGCAAAGTCCAAATGTGCCACTTTCATCCAAACCTCCCGAAGGCAATGAAGAGAGAGGAAAGGGTCAGAAAAGTGAGGGAAATGGGGTTCCTACCTTGAGTGTGGCGTATGTTGAGCTGGTTTATCTGCTCTGTGAACTCGTTCTCCTCAATGGTCTCGGTGCGAGGAACAGAAAGGGAGAAACGCCTCTTAAAGTTCCTCATCTTGTTCATGGTGCTGGGGAGGACCGACTCTTGGAGAAGAAATAGACACACGGAGAGAGAGATTGAGATGCACAACCAGTACTCCAATCCATCAATGAATACGGCACATGCATCAACGCGATCTCGGATGCTTTTCTCAGAGAAAAAGCATTTAGGAAAAACAAATGCGGGCTATTTCTTACCATGTACAGAACATACAGTACTGCATAAATCAAAGAAACTAAAGTGTAAACACTCCCTGGTGTCACGACACCGAGCGCGTTGTGCAGCTGTGAAGGATCTTTATGTGCAGCTCGACCAAAGTCGTCTGTGTCATCTGATAATGAGGCAGAAAACAGCAGGAAAGCAGCTGATCAATATACTGTCTCCCATCCAGTAGGTTACACAACCACAGCCAGCCCTACCAGTTAGTTATTCCCCCTTTTTCTTTTTTTCACTACTCATGTTTGCGTTCTCTTCTTTTTCTCTGTGTTTGTGTGCTGCAGAGATTGGTGTCATGGGGTCTTCATGACTCCTTTACTGACATGGATTTGTGCTCATTACTGTGGAAGGCTAAGAGATGTGTGTTGGGAGGCTGTGGTCTAATTACAGCAAGACTCCACATTCGCTCCTGGTATTTTTAGGCCTCAATCAAGATACGGCTATGTCTGAGCGATCCCAGGGTCGTGACAGATGACCCCCGCCTACTGCAATACCTGCACTGTTCTATCAGGAGCATGACACACACACACGCACACACACACACATAAAGTATAAACAAATACAGAAGAGATGTAATCAAATATACTGGGTGCATCCAGCAGCAACTAGCAGCAGTGAACCTCTAACCCATGCCACCATACAGCTAAAACACAATACAACGATCAAGAAATTGGATTATAACAAGGTGTCAGACAAACCAAAATAAAGAAGAGTTCAAGAGGGCTATTTGTGTGACAAACTGCATAGATTGTAAACCTCCCTGTTGACTCAGAGTACAAAACTATGGATTTAGGTTTCACAAAGATTCTGACTATGACTTATATCTAACAAGTAGTCAAACTTCAGATGGATGCTGATAATAGAAAATTGATCCTTTGCTGTCCAGTTCTTGACTATTTTAAGGAGGACTAATTTGCAATCAAAAAAGAGGTGTCTCCAGAACACACACAATGTGAAAACAACACCAGCCACAAGCTGCCGTGGTTTGTAATTAATCCCACAATCAAGAGTATCAAAATAAAGACTGGCAGTCCAGTCAAAAACATATTTGTGAAACTGGTCCCTGGAGTCAAAGTGTGAAATAGATTTGGAAATATGAGGTAGATATGAAGTAGGTAATACACATTTTCCTCTAAACAGTTATTTTACTGGTTTCTACAAAGTGGCTTTATTTTTACATTGTAGCGTTGTGTCTCAAGCACATCCACGATTTTTGTGTGAAAGCCGTCTATAAGGCATCAAATAAAGACTGCACAGATAGCAGTAAAAACGTATTATTTCTTCATTGCGTGCTACAGCATTTAGCTTCTCCTCCAGTCACACAAAACGAGTGAATGATTAACATGGGCTGGAGTCAAGGAGAGAGTCGAGCACGGGCACGGGCAACATCTGGATGAAAAACACATTCATTTATTGATGTGATTTATTAAATCACTGTTTTCACGGCAGTGAAACTAGAATTAAGTCTTAGTTAAAATTGGGAAAAGGTTTGGATTAAAACAAGTATTAAGTTTGTTATGCAATGTATTTACGTGACGTGGTTACGTACTAATGTAGTTACATGTGACTTAAAATAAATGATGTTGCTTTTGGTTTCACATGGGACACAGAACAGTGGTCTCCTGGGTGAAAGTACTGTGTTTGTTTGAGCCATCCATCCACCAACACCTCCTCTTGATGCAGACCTTTTGCGACATTACCGTGTTACATTATTGTATCCAAACCATGATTTTTTATTAACCTTAGGAGTTTTGTTGCCTTAACCTAACCAATCAGAAACGTCGCTCAACGTATTCCATGGTTTGCAGAAACATACAATGGCAACATTTGTTTTCTGGGGACTGGGTTTCACTTTCAGGGGTGAAAGCTATATAATATAAAAGGTGTAAGAAATGCACAAAGGCCTGGGAGTTCAATGAAAATGCCAGAGCCATTGTCAGAGCCAGAGAAGTGTGGGTGGCAGCCATAAATTGAACAGCGTGTGAAGGAAGCAGCTCAAACGGCGACGGTGGAAGCAAATAATCCCCCAGATCAGTACAGAGAAAAGGAGGATTTCGAATTTTGAAATGGAGAAGCCTTCAGAAATCAATCAAATTCGGCACTTGTGACTCCTCAGATGGATGGGGAACACGCCCTTGGTAGAACAAAAGGCCAAAGCAAGCGTTGCTAAAAGCAGCATTGTCGAACTTTTTATGTTGTTGACACACAATCATGTTCAATGAGCAGCTGAAGCAGCCACAGAGTCATCAGCTTCACATTTCTAGACCTGGAAAACACTTCTGGCCCAGTAGCGCACAATTCCATCCATCAAGACAGTAAAGGTGCACTTAACATTGATTTCAAACTGACCTTAGCAGCAGTAATTTACTGCAGGGTGGCAGGAGTCTTCCTCCAGCTCACGGTGGATCTTCTGACAGTGATACTACATGATACAAATTGGCTAGAATGAACATAAAAACGTGACAATCAGTTAAATGTCAGACGAAATACGCGACATTAGAGGAGCCTATAAGTTTAGGAAACTGGTAAAATAAAAAGAGATCACATATATCAGATTAAGGGGGAGGAAAAAGGCTTACTGTGCAGACAGAAATCAATACAACTAGGCTGGCCAAAGTGCCGGCGTGTTCGTGGTTGTGGCTGTTTTTCCCGTTGAGAATTGGTCAGACGGCCTTTATGAAGGCAGACTTCCCCTGTGTCTCAGCAGGGTAGAGCTATATACTGAAGGAAGGGGGTACCTCACACACACAAGAGTTCAAATGAACAAAAGTACACTGTACTTGGCACTGTGGTCTGAAACAGACATGTCATCCACTCAAGCAAATTGACATCTGCATTGAAAAACAACAGTACAAAGACATCTTTGTGTCACGAGCTGAGTAACAGTGGTGGATCTTTATACTCATTTGGTTTGCTGTGAACTTTCTGAAGAGGAGGACTGTGTTTATTGATAAGATGTGGATTAAAAAGACCTTTGCTCTTCTGCTGCTGCATCTCTTCACTGGTGTTATGCAGTATTATCTATGAAGTTGTTGGAATCTGACTATGTGGCTTCACCATGTGCTGTGAGACAAAGAGAATCAGGCCTTCTCTTTTGCCGAGCAAAGGTTTCATCCTGATTCTAGTTTGAGGAACACCAAACCCCCAACCAAGAAAGTTCACACTCAGGTGCGAACTCGTCACGCAAGGCAACACTGCGATCTAATTGGCCGAGGGCCAAGACACTCCTGGACCCCCGTGGTTCAGCCTCTGTTCTACAAAACCAACCAGCTCCCTCACCTCTAGGCTTTTTCCACTGATCCCTCAGGGGTAAGCAGGAGGCACACACCAGACGCAGCGCCTGCAGAAATATTTGTATTATAATTGTGTTTATTTATCTTGTTTGTGTACTTAAAGTACTGTTCATTTTTATAACGTGGTATATGTTTAATAATCGCCGACACTAACGGTCGCCGAGATCGTTAGCGTTGTGTAGAAGTTATTGTGTATTTCATGCTACTGATTCGTGCTGAGACAAGCCGCCGCTAGTGGGCTCGGGAGCTGCTTCCCATCAAGTCAGAGGTCAGAACCGCGTCTGTGACAAAGAGACGCTGTTTCTGCTCCTCTGACTGAGAGAGCAGTTTTCCGAACTCCAGCGCATCTTTTGGAGGATCTGTTTTATTTTATTTTGTTTCGTTCCCTTCTCTTTTACTAACCCACACACACATATAGCTTTGAGCTAATGTAGCTACGGGTTGCTAAAACGACTACAGTCACGTGTAGACACCGGGTCTCCTGTTTTGGCTATCCGCCATCTTGAGTCTCGCGCATGAGACGTCGCCACGTTCCAGACTACGTCATACGTTGTTTTGGCTGCTCCCTCCCCCACACACACACACACACACACACACACACACACACACACACACACACCCTTTACCATAGTTTGTTGATTTTAGATAGCGTGCTCATGAATGTATAGTTGTTGTTAGTTTAGATATTAGTTGACTAGATCATTAGTATTAGAACTTAATAAACTGTTATATTTTAAAGAGCAGCTGTCTGTGATTACTTTGTGCATTTATATTATATAATATCAGATAATATCTGATATGTGGTCTGTGCTCGAACTTAAACCTTCACTTTCACTCTGAATGTGTAATAGTACACAGACTATTGACATTGTGAGTGAACACTAATTATGAGACTTAGTTCATCGTTTGTTATTGGTCCCTGTTCGCAGGGTGGTGCCCCGTTATTATTAATAATCATTAATAATCTTACTGACATTAATAATTATATTGATGTCAATAATTTAGTTTCTTAGATGCTGATAACCCAAACACGCTCCTTTACGTTCCCAACAAAGTGCTCTCAGTCAAATACGTGTTATTTTATCTGGACATAGACAGTTGTAGATGTTTCAATTGCCACACCATGCTCTCAATCTTTGTCATGATTTGAGCATTCTAATCCTAGAAACTATTAGGTAAAAACATAACGTTTTAGAAACGTATACCGCCTTTCAAGCTCTCCGGGTAACGAGTATCACTAATACACAACGTATAACAATGACTAGCTCCAAATCCCTAACCTAACCTAACCTAACCCTAACACGGCCACATCAAACTTAGCCTCATTATAAGGTTAGTGTTTACGTATGCGGGGATTAACATATCACTAAATTATGATCGATTTCACCAAACTAACATTCTTTAGTAGAGAATAGTTGTCAGAGAATATTTACACCCAGTAACTTCCAGCTGTAACGTTTGTAGCTGTTTGAGTATTTCCAGCATCCAGCAGCAAAAGTGAACTGCAGTCAATGAGCGGCGGCCGGTATATGCCCACTGCAGGTTGACATGCCCGTCTCAGTCTGCTGAGCCCCAAAACTCTTAATAGTAAACCCAAGATGGCTGCCGATTTCATCAACCCATTTAGAACAAAGGAAGGTCCCCTCTCCTTGGACAGCTGGCTGTGTGTGTGTTAGCATTAGTTGAAGACCTTTTCAAAGTGCTGTTTAGGGGTTAAGACTGATTCATTCTCACAAGTATTTAAGGACAAATGCGTGTGTTTGCGTAAGTGTATATGTGTGTGCATTTTCTTTTCCTGGCACATGGAATTCTGGAGCCAGGCATTTAGAAGAGCATGTTGTCCCACTTGAGTATTGGGAATATAGCTCTCGAGATCTTCCAGCTGGAACCTCATGGAGCTATTGGTCTTCTTCCACTCCTCCACTTCTTCCACTGCTTGAGGCTTTCTGTGGGTGTTGTTTCTGTTTTTGCCATGTCCACACTACTACGTTTCCATTTGAAAACGTATATGTTCTGCTACGTTTACACTGAGCGTCCACACTACGCCGGAGTTTTCGAGCACCGAAAACGGATACGTTTGGAAACGCTCCCAAGGACGGATACGTTTAAAAACTCCGGGGTTGCCTCTTCATGTGGACGATCATAAACGCATAAGTTTGGAAACGATGACACCCACACCCGCGTACGCTACTTGATTGGTTCCTAGCAGTCACAACGTGTCCTTCCCTGATTCGTCACACTCCTATCATATGAGCCTTTCCCGGAAAATCACAAACAACATCCTTGATTACCGATCAACTACCAGGTTAATTCAACATGGACAACTGATTACAGGTGTTGCTGACCTTGTTGTCTTTACTAGCTCCAATTGACTTGCAGATCTTTGATGTTTTTGAAATCTGTTGCTAGAGATCGTTCTTTGCTTTTCGCAGCATTGGGCAGATCTGTCCTATGGAGCCATTTTCCTATCTGTGTTCTAGAGCGTGGGCTTTCAATTTGAGAGCATGACTTATTGATTTCACGTTCAGATTTTGTAATGCTTTCCCTCAAAACCCTATCCTTACACTCAAATAGCCCCTGCTTGCGTTTGGATTTGCTCTGCTTCATGCTCAAACTGTATGCTTGCCCACAGATATATTGTTGCTTGCACAGATTTCCTGCTCTTCAGCTTCAGCCCTTCTCCTCACAGTTAGACTGCCTCTGTGTGCTTGTGAAACGTCTGTTCTCTGATTTCTCCTCTGCTCTCGGATTGTTTTTGTGCAACAACCCCATCAAATTCCAAAAATCTGTTCATGCTGTTGGGGAGGGGCACCAGTCAATGCAACACAAGCTGTTGTATGTCGTTTATGACCACAGCAGTATGCTACTTTAATAGTCAACAGGAACACCACTGACCAAATATACCGCAGCACCCAGTCTCTCACTCACAAAAACAAAACAGAGCTCTCCAGAACTAACATTAACTGAAACTGACAATTCAGCACTTTCAACACGAGTATATTCAGTTTAAGTTCGAAAGGGAACTAAATTATAGCTACGGCGAGGTAGAGGTGGGCAGACCATGGATGTGTTTATAAGAAGGGGCTGACCGCGGTGGTTACCACCTCAATTTTAGCAAACATTAGTAAGCTAATGGCTTGTTCTCTGTATGCAGCTGTCTACAAGTGTGTTGCAGTGGTTGATTCACAGCATCCTTGTCAGCGTACAGAAAGCACCATGGTTAAAGAGTAACCACCCGTCCAGAACGCTCTAAGAAGTAAAGCGAACCTACCCGCAACAAGGCAGCGATCATTTAATTGGTCAACACTACATCTGGCGTTCTATTGGTTGGGGTTATTTTGACATGGTTGTTACAAAAACAATCTGTGAGCAGATGTTTCACGAGCACATAGGAGGAGCCCGGGTGTGAGGAGAAGGGCTGAAGCTGGAGAGTAGGAAATCTGTGCAAGCAACAACAAATCGGAGTACAAGCATAGAGTTTGAGCAGAAATCAAAGCACAAGCAGGGGCTATTTGAGGGATAGCGTAATAAAATCTGAAGGGAAATCAATAAATCATGCTCTGAAATTGAAATACCATGCTCTTGAATAAAGATAGGAACAAAGCTCTATATGAAAGATCTGCCCGATGCTGCGGAAAGCACAGAAAGATCAGCAGACAAAAAGAGAATCAAGTTCGAGCTCCGTGCTAAAAAGGACTCCGCTGCAGGGGTTATAGACAGCCTGGAGACGACTATCTATTACCTGAGGGGGTTAAGCCTGAACCTCATCCAGCTGGGCTTTCAGGTCACATATCTTCCTCTCAGTGGTGGGCCGTCAGGGCCTGCAAAGCCTTCTCTGCTGGCCTAAACAGAATCACAAAGTTATAGCTATTTTATAATTGAATAATTTTTCATAAATACACTACATGTATTCTAATTATTAGCTTATAACTACTGTCTTCCTCAGTTGCTCTGCTTCCAGTGCAGCTTGTTTTAAGGAGAGATTTTATCCAATCAGATTTCACCTCTATGTCTCTAGGTAAGAAGAGAGGCCCGAGGACCTCTAGGTAGACTTTGCAGATTAAAGTATATGTGGACGATATTGTTGATTGTCATAGTGTTCAACCAATCAGATTTTTAGTTTGACATGTTGGGCGCATTCTTTGACATGTCAGAGCATCCTAGGTAGCCTATAAGTACGTCAGCATTAACGTGCAGCTCTGCATTAACGTGCGTTGTGATTGATCAGTGGGCTAGCGTGACTGTTGTGAAGCAGAAAGCTAGCTAGCAGAAGTCAGTAGTAGTAGTAAGAGTTCAGGTTGAAAGATATGTAAGAAGTTATGACATTTTTAGCGTTTTGCTTGATGTAGATCTTTTTTTTTTTTACCTACCTTTGTTTTTTTTTTGGATACCAGTTTGATTATTATCAAATATATCAATGTAATGACTTTTAATGAATCCTAAACTATGGCAGATAAAGTACACCCTAAATAATTAAACATGGATGCTCATGAACATGATTATGTGCCAGTTGGGACACCATTTTCTCAAACTCCTGTAACCATGTGCACTCAGCGATCACCTATTATTTAGGACGGTGCATTTACCCCAACAGACAATAAAGAAAATGATGGAATTGCTGTTAGCGGTAACACAATATTTTACGAAGCTCATTAAGGCAGCAAAATAAGAAGCTGTATCTGTAGCAGTTTGAATAGTGATGTACTTTTATTTTTATTTTTTTATTATACTATATTTATCCCGTTAAGGGGGAAATTTGTCTCTGCATTTGACCCATCCCTGTATCAGGGAGCAGTGGGCTGCCCATGACAGGCGCCCGGGGAGCCGCTAGTGGGTCAGTGTCTTGCTCAAGGACACTTCGACTCAGAACACGTCCCAGCCAAGGATCGAACCGTCTGGTATCAATAGGTATCAATAGCTAACGTTAAGTGGACACAGTAACACATTTTTTTTTAAATGTAATGAATTTATAAAATTGAACTTCTTAAAAAAAAACTGATAACATTTTGTGCCATTTTTGCCAAGAAATAGTAACAAAACAATAAGCTTAGAGATGGGCTTAATGGACAATTTCAGTAAGTAATTTACTGTCCTCTACCAAACAAGCACGCATTTAGTAGCTTTAAATAAAATACATTTGGGGGTCGGTTTAATGAAGTGCTGTAATTCTTTTCAAATTCCAAACCAGTGAGAGAGCAGCAATGACATTGAAAAGACACAGAAAAGACTTTATAAAGAAAACTAAAGATGAGAAATAAACAAAACGACAAAAGGTATAGCATATATGATGATAATAATGTCTTCAAAAACAACAGTTTCTGATACTTTCAATTCCAGGGGACGACTGGGCCCTTGGTACCTTTGTGCTCGGGCCATAAATATGGGTGAATAATGATAATAAAGCGTTACTTACAGCCTTGGATGGGTGCGATAACAACCCAGGGTCTACATGCATATCTAAAATAGCTTCATTCCCAACTGTCAAGCATCACTCAAAATGTACTCAAAATGTAGCGACTTGCAGTGTGCAGACATCCCTTCCCATTTACGATCATGGCCAATGATAAAATACACACAGACACCTATTTCTTTCTTTTCTTATAGAGCAGCCCAACTGTACTCACAGGCTCACTAACATGGTCTTGGACAAAAAAAACGCACTCGTTTCTGTTCAGACAGCCTCACGCAGGAGAGAGCCTGAACTCTCTTTATACACTGACCATGTCCTCACTCGCTTTCTTTTCTCTCCTCGCCTCTCATCTGTTGCTCTGCTCTGGTGTGTGAAATAGAATCTGTAAAGGGTTTCTTATCTAACGGATGAATGCAACTGACCCCCATTCTGATTGGGAGCCCCTCTTTATTCCCTTTGCTCTCTTGTTTGCCCTCTCGAACAACTTAATTGCACGGGTCGTGAGTGAGAAAATTCCTGATTGCGATGGACGCTGTGTGTCAAACTGGCGGTTGCGCCTCATTTATTTCGTAGACAACAGACTCCTCTGTTTGGAGAAGGGTACCATTTTAGAATCAGAAGGCTTGCAGCCAATCAGGAGTATTTGGCATCATTCTCAGAGCTACTCTGTCAAATGGAGGAAGTTGTACAATGTGTGGCACCGTCTGACTACACCGGCTCATGCATCATCATAAGGGTTTGCATCTTTTCTGCTTGTGGTTTTGGATGCTTTCTTTCTTTTTCTTGTAACTTTCAGATGACAACCCTTTCAAAGTACAGCCAAGTCGACGATGGGCCATTCATAAGCCAGCGTCTGTAACATTACAGATGGGAGAAGTAATTCGATACATTTATTGGGTAACTGTGGGTAAAGGACAATGTGTGCAGCCAGACCTTTATTTAGCGCTGACACACCACTGTGGTCTGGCTATGAAAGACTAAGGGGCCGATCACACCGAGATGCGTCGCAACAGGTGCAGCCGCTTTAAAAAATGGCCCTTGGCAAAGCGAGTCGGGCAAAGCAGCTGATGATATCAATATCCATTCTAACTACGTCCACCGGCATCAAAACAGGAAATCAGTGGTAAAGGGGATTGGGGGAGGGGGGGTTGAGGACGGGTGTGTTTTATTCAGCAAAAAAAAAACATGTCAGCGGTCCAGTGAGCCATCCGCTCCGGCTAAATGAATATACACAAGTCCCCTCGTGTGTACTCATTTACAACGGGGCCAGCTGATGGGAAGAGATGCAGGGCTTGTTTACATGGGCTTCATTGTTGTATACAGGTCATTGGGCACCGTCATCAGCAAAATATGACACACATCCAACAATCTATCTACATGTAAGGCACGGAGATACACAACTGTGACTCACTCTGGGCGATGACGAAAACCTCGGGCAAATATATTTCTGACTCTCTTTCACTTTGTTTTCTCAGTCCAGCTTGTCGAAACTGAGTAAATGAATGAATGAATGAATGAGAGGCCGTCAGGGCAGACCATTAGCCCGACCGCTTCCTGCTTCTGACAGGGCTGCCAACACAAGCTGTGATCTCTGGGAGAGGCAAGAGGTTGGAGGGGGAGGGGCAGCGAGGGAGACAGAGAAGAAGACTCGCTCAGACTTTCTATGTGTCAGTCTGAAACGGTTACCAACATTCTGATATCTTGCTTTCAAAGTCACATTAATGGTGGTAACCACTTATGTCGATAAAACGACACAAAGAATCACAGCAACACAAACTATGAAGTAACATTTTCACAAGAGAAATGGATAGGCTACACTGTACTTACAGCCAGGAGGCAATGTGTGTGTGTGTGTGTGTGTGTGTGTGTGTGTGTGTGTGTGTGTGTGTGTGTGTGTGTGTGTGTGTGTGTGTGTGTGCAAGAGAGCACATCTGTCTGTGTAATCTGTGTATGTGTTGGGTCATATGCGCTAGAACTGACCTTGGGCCTGAGGTGACATTACTGTGTGCTCCAGTTGTTCATACGGACTGAAAGTACAGCTTTTCTTGTACAACTGCGAGAGAGTGCTGCCTCACAGAAACCAGAGTAGTAAGAGAGAATCACTGTTAAACAGCTGGTGTGTTTAGTCCGTAATGCAACTAATCCAATTTGCGGTGCCGATATCCAGCCGTCCGACTACAAGACACACAGATAATTGAGATAAAGCATGTTTTTGCAGCAGGGCAGTGTTTGGTGAAATCAACTGCGTATTAGGAACTTAAATCAACACGGCATGAATTCATACACACAGCAGGTGAACTAGAACGACCGTCCAACAGTGTCTGTAGGTAACAGAAATAAAGTCCAGTAGCTGTTTGAGTCGTGAACAAAGGGGAAACCTCCAGGCACGAAAAGTGAACCCAATAGGAAAGTGTGTTAAACCTGCATTCCGTTTGAAGACCACCTGGGGTGAGTCTTCTGGTTGCAAAAATCAGTCAGATTGTATAGAAGTCTATGAGAAAATGACTCTACTTCTCTCTTGATTTATTACCTCAGTAAACATTGTAAACATGAGTTTATGGTCTCAATCTCTAGTTTCAAGTATTCTTCAATACAGCATGATGTTCATTTAGTAAACTATCGTCCATTTAAGGTAACATAAACCATACAGCAGGGCATGCTTTAGGGCGGGGCTACCTTGTGATTGACAGGTCGCTACCACGGCGTTGCCACGTTTGGGTGTTGTCCATGTTTTCATCTCACACCTTTTTAACCCTTTCACTGTGTATTTTCAGTTTATGACTGACAGTTAATTGCAACAATGTGGTCGCATAAAAATGTAGTTTCAGGCCTACTTAGCTTCACCCTCTCGTGTCACTTCTGGTTCCAACAAACCAAGATGGTGGCAGCCAAAAACCAAGATGTCAACGGTCAAAAAGCCGACCTCGAGGCTTCAAAACCGTAGTCCACACGAACCAATGGGTGACGTAGCGGTTACTACGTCCACTTGTTACATACAATCTATTGTCGTAAAGTACAAGGTTGAGTTTGGGGTTCTTTTTGTGACCCGGCCGCCATGTTGAAAACAGTCGTGCCAAAAACCAAGCAAACTCTCATTTCACAGCTAAACAGTACTCTAATAATGTTGCTAAAAACATTTTCCATGCAGTAATATAATCTTGATTCATATTTGATCAGAGCTGCCTGAGTTCTCAAGTTTAACCAGCAGTGATTGACAGCTGCACCAGAGACTCCTCGGCTCCGATTGGTTGTTTTTCTTTGGACGAGTGGATCTCATTATGAGCACTAAAAGGAGGCAGAGGAACCAGTTTGTTTTTTCACAAAGTATGTCTCATGTTCTGCTGTCATAATATAAGTGACAGTTTTAGCAAATATGATATATACAATTTCTTTTATAAAAGTTAACTGCAGCTTTGACACTTAACAGTTATAAGTGTTTTATCAATACAACATTTCCCTTTTGTTTAATAAGTGATTCACAGACAAACTTCAGCAAGTCGGGCTGGAAACAGGCAAGCAGAACAAGTAGAGGCTGTAGTAAGGATGTTGGTTTACGCTTGTGTAATCTAGGAGAAAAGTTTGAGAACAGTTTGAAAACAAAAGTTGTAGCTGCGTTGATTGATGTTTTGGCCACAAGGTGAAAACACGACATTGGCTTATTAACTAAAATTGTATGACTAACATGTGAGGAAACTATTTATTCAACCTCTAACAGACTTGAAACACACGTTAGCAGCCTATTCACATGGTGTCTGGCCACCTGATGAATTCAAGTCTGCTCATGGTATACAAAGTGTCTTTTCAAAATAAATGTCCATGTTTACATGAAACGTGACATGCATTTGGTTTATTTTCAAAATAAACTTTCAAAGTAGGTTTACATAGTTTTTGGGTTTGCTAAAGCAACAGAACTACAGTACTTGTTTAGGCACCAAAGTACTTGGTTAGACTTTGGAAAAGACCATATTTTGGGTTAAGATAAGTAGGTTTGTTACGTAAAATAAGGGGCCTACGTTTGTTACGTAACTGGCTTGACTTAAGTTTGTAAGTCATGTAACGAAACCACGGTAAAATAAATAAACATTTCACACGGTACACAAACATTGGTCTCCTGGGAGAAAGTCCTGTGTTTGTTTGACCCACCCGCCCTACGCAGACTTTCTCGCTCGTTATACGCTACATCAGTTGCTCTGACCGTCTAATAAGGATGCGGATGGGTTAATATTGGAGTTATTTGAAAGCTCGGGGTGCGTCTTACACAGACGTTAAAGGGTGCCTTGGTGCATGCCCACATCATCTGTATTTGACAAGTTTGCAGTGAGAACGGGTCGGTTCAGACTACTTTTAGCTCGGTTTTGGTCTCCACCAACCTTGAGAAAAACATCTCCCGTCTATTTTAGGTGCTGAATGCCCCACTGTGTTCACTAGCTAGTCTCTAACTACACTCGTCTGCTGTTTTTAGTGCTAAGATGGTAGAGTACTCTGATAATAGCTGCCTGCTGCTGGTAACAAGCTTGACGAGAACACGGTTGGTGAAACGACAATAATATAATAATATTCTCATGAACTCCAAACACAGCATGATCGTTGCCTTAAACAACACTGTCTGACTAAATAGGAAGTTGGTATGGACTATGGCCAGTTTTGAACTCCTGCCCTTCACTTCCTCCAGGCTGCAGTGAACACCATTTTCACCCCGAACGCTATTCTTAAATGGGCACGTTAGAGAGACTTGGCTTAAGTCCTGTCTGCGAAAAGGGTGATCCTTTAAGAGATAGAAGAAAAACCCATCGGGTTTTCTTCCTGTCTCGTCCCACAGTGATAATCAATCCTGCCAGACATCCCCCTGTGCAGTGTTATGGAGAAAAACATTAAGCCTAGACCTTGAGCCCATATCCTTCTTATCTATTATGAAACATCCAGCAGACTCTTGTCTGACATCTTTATGAACGTTAAGCAAAGCACATGGTCAAACACGTCACATTCTCCTCTTGCTCTCTTTGTGTCTGTAGACGTAATAAAGATGACCTTTTGTTTCCTTCCATCCCATCTTTTTTTGGAGTTGGGCCTCACGAGACAACAATCGCTGCCTTATTTGCTCTGGTATATGGCCGTACAACAGATTCTCCATTTCTCTGCTTGACACAGTTATCTTTTTTCTTCACTTGTTTATCTCTCACTGTCCTTGGCTCCTCATCAATCTCACTTTTCAGGATTTTGCTCAGAATAGTTGTAGAAAAAGTAGAAAAAAAAGTTAACAACAGTTAACAATTAAACCCTCTGTTGTCCTCTCCCGTGTCAGTCTACATGTCACCCCCCCGTCCCCATGTGAACAGTTGGCCTACTGTGTCCAGTGGCTGTGAGTGGACAACAACAGTGCTGGAGGTCAAGATCAGACTGGCCTTATTGTGTCACAGGGCACCAGCATGGTTTGCGCAGCAGGCCACACATGTCGTGGTGGTTTCTTTTGTTTGGAGATTCACAGGTATTTGTATGTGACAGTGTCAGGAGTTGGATCCAAAACGCAGATGGATTGATTGAGGTAGTGGGAAAAGTTCAATGATTTATTGAGGAGATGACTCGCAGGGTCCAAAAGCAGGCAAGTAAAAGCAGTGAATAAAAAACAAACAAGCCCTGGAACGCTGGAAGGACGGGAGGGTAATAACGAGGGACAAGGTGACAGCAGAGCCAAAGAAGGACATGTGAAAACAATTAGGGGGCGGGGCAGCCACACAAAGGCAGGAAGTAAAGTAGTCTGCAGCGAAAGAGAAGGTGAGTATCAAAATAAAACACTAAACATAAATGACACACAAAACCCAGATAACAAAATTCTCTAGATAACTGATAATCCTCAAAAGACGCAACGCAGTCCAGTCTTCACAAAAAGTCTGACTGTAACATTTGATACATAATAATCATAATAAGCGCCATAATTAGCCATAACTGTGTGTGTGTTTTCGGGATAACGGGACAAATACAAATGGGCTTTTGGGACATTTGTTTAACTATTGGTGTTTCAGAATAATGGGCCGTCGACACAATGGGCAGTCTCCAAGCATCCGCTGTGCAGAAGCTGTTGTTTAGGCAACAAAACAACTCGGTTAGGTTTACGTTTGGTTTGGTTTCACGCGGCCGCGAACAGCAGTCTCCTGGGTGAAAGTCATGTGTTTGTATAACCCATTCATCCTCCTCCCTATGCATAGTTTGAACAGCTTGCGTAAGCACTTAGCACCAAAGATGAAGTATAAAAAGAATCGAACAAGTCGCTATGAATTAGCATCTTGTGGGTGTGGCCACACACATATTTTCACCTGTTGCTTCTACACACACTCTTGCACGTAGGTCCACATAGTAAGAGTCCATGTTCACATGTTAAATTCATGATGTCCCAGCCTTAGCCTCAGGTATTCTGGTCACAGTTGAAGCCATCTTACAGTAGAGCACCTGCAAAAGGTCAAAGCTCCATGATGACGAAGCTGATCTGACTATTACATGTTCAGGCAGTCCCATATTTACAGGATGAGTTTTAGAGAGAAACATGCAGTGTTTGACGAGGCTTTGCTTTACTCCTTCCGACAGTGTCTCTTCTCTCTCTGTAGGCTGTCAACACCTGAACCCAACCCTTCCAAAACATGCACATGGACACAGATTGCCGACATCAGAGCAGCATCAGAGACAAGACGGAATGCAGACGCTGAGATGAGTTACCACGCAATGTGTCTCAAATTAAAAAATGTCTCTGCGGATGATTTAGCTGCCACAAATAAAACAAAACAGCGTATTATGCTCATGGGGATGAGGACAGCAGGGAGGGAAAAAGGTCCAGGGGTAAAGAAGAAAAGAAGAAAGAGAATCCAAAAGGAGCAGTAGGGAGATTGAAAGATAAAGAGGAGATAGCAGTGACGCAGACAGTTATAATCCCCAGACGGGCTCAGTCCAATCGGCGTCTGTTGTGACTGAACGCATGAAATGAATTCAGCGAGGCCAACATGGCAAACTGTAAAATTGTATTGGTAAACTTCCTGCTGACAGGAAGAAATAACAAGTTCAGCTGGAGCTTTCTGAAATGCGACGTGTCCACATGTTATTCTACAGAAGTTTTCAGTCTTGTAAACAGTGAATTCTGGAAGCATCCGTGTTTGTGGACATAACTAAGGGCTTAGCAGTCAGACTTAGCTCCGTTCCCCCATCAGTGACTTCCATAACAACCAGTTCTCGGTCCTAACTCGTTAAATGCCGCGCTCAGTCTGTGTTTGATATCGACGCACCAAGGCACCCCTTTAGCATCTGTAACCAACTAATCAATTGACCCGGATCTAAACCCATCCATGTTAGTATTAGAAGTACCAGAGCATTTGACGTAGTAGAAAGAACAAGAAAGTCCACCTAAGGAGGATGTTGGAATTGGTGCTTGGGTCAAACACATATGGACTTACATCTAGGAGACCACTGTTTGTGTCCCGTTTGAAGCCATGACAACGTTGACTTATTTCAACTTGCTTATGTTATGTAACTTACCTACTTAACTAATGCTGCATATGTGAGTTATGCAACAATTACTTATTTTTCAGACAACAATCTTCTCCAAACCTAAACCTATGTTGGAAGTTTATTTTGAAATGTATGCATGTAACGAGGGCAAAACTGACACGCCGTTGCTGACACGTCCAAAACTGACGGGAGTACTGTGCATCATAGTTCCCAACGTCGGGCCTCTGACCAAACAACAGTATTTGACGAGTTGGGAGTGATAATGACTTTGAAAACTAGCCGTTTTTTTGGCTTATTCTCGAAAATACTATACCCATACTCAAAGGGGCCTTACTCTCTAACTACAAGGTCTATTTGAATAATTGCAATTGATTAATAACACTAAGAAGGGTTTGCTCATATGAATTGAGTAAATATTGTGTATATGTTACTGATTAATAGCAGCTGAAGATGGAACACAGCTCCACTTTTGAAAACGCCAGGTTTATATGGTGAAAAAGCACTATTATTGATAATAACTATATTAAATGAGGCTCAGTAAAGCCTAAAACACCCACCATCATAGCAAACGATGGCAGTAGTCGCACACAACAGAATTGGAGTGAATAGAGTGAAGTAGGCCAGACCAAGAGACATAAACGTAAGAGAGGTCACGAGAGGTCGTCATTTGAGAAACAGCCTCTCCAGCTGTTCCATTGTACCTTTACAACCTAAATAACGATATATTTAACTTCCTTTATCCTTGTACATGCACAATCTATCACATACAGCAGTTAGAAATCATTTTGGAGAGCTAGAACCGTCTCCAAAGCCTCTCTGGGCCGGCGACCTACGGCAGAATGCGCCATAGCGGGTGCTTGAGTGGCCTTTGTACAGCCTCTGGTTGGTCGATTTCTTCGTATGACATGTCTATGCACGTGTCTGGATCTGGCCAATGGAGTGGTGTCAACGGAATTTCCAGAAAGTCTTTAGTTTTCCGGAGAATGACGATTTAAGCCGGAGGACCGGTGCGTAAACGCCCGAGTGTACCTAATGTGAAACGTGATCCCCCAGGCTTATTTGACCCCCCCTTCTTTAAAAAAAAAAAAACTTTATTAGACTGTAAACAGATGGCAAATGGCGATTGAGCTATCGAACTGGATTTTTGAGCACTTCTTTAATAATTTTGCATCGAAATGGTGAGTGCAGAACCAGAATTCTTTAGCGGTGTCACTGGCTGCCGGGGGTGCTCCTCCCCGGGTAACGTTTGAACTGTTTGCCGGAGAGTAAATCCGAAATGTACATTTGAAGCGTGGTCGAATGCTAATGTTGCTAAGTAGGTAGCTTTAGCTTGGACGGCAAAGGAACGTCTTTCGTTGGACTTTTTCGATTGCGTATCTTGGGAAAATGAACGTGAAAAAGTGACGATATTTAGCACGAGGCACGTGTTTTATTGTGTTTTGAGTGTGTAAAGTGTTACACATGCTTCTGTTCATGAGAAGTTGTTCATTAAAACGGTATGCTACATTTTTGTAGATTCATTATATTTGTTACTGAAAATTGCTTTCTTCGGTTCCGGCTCGGTTCTGCTCAGCCCACTAGAGGACCAATTGGTCCTCGCTCGGGCTCAAAGGTTAAACAACTCTAAATGGTTGCATTTCCTCGTAAATAAACCATCTCAAGGCCTCAGTTATTGCCTTTGGCTGGTTGGACTTTGGGCTTCGGAAGAGGTGTTAGCAGCTACTGTTAGCATTACTTACTGATTGTTCCTGCCAGTAACTTTACCATCAGCGAGCACTTCAGCTTCTTAAATTAGAAGCAAGATTTTGTGGTTATTTTGCAGATTGTAAATACAATACACATAATAGAGTGGGTCATTTCTCATAGTGTAGTAATTTCGTTAGTAGGTGGGTGGCTTGAATCAGGTGGTTGTGTATTTATTTAGACTTAGTGGTAAATCGGAGCTGAATATACCAGTGAAGTATTAATCGCCTGTCCGGCTGCTGCTAAATTGTATCTTTATTTGCCAAACCCATTAATGATCATTAGGACTGTCTTACATTGTAATTTACTTCAGAATTACTTTTGAATTGTTTGACGAAGCAGACAAATAAACCATGACCATTAAATTAGTTACACATGACTTTAGATAGAAATCTATTTCAGTTTAATGTCAAAAACGTGCATCAGAGTTTTAGACCTTTACATCTGTCAGATGGCTTTACGTCACATTATGTGTATGTGATTTTTCTGATGTGTTGGCTGTTGGGACGTTTTCCCCCGGGTTCTGGCTTATGGTCCTGCTTCTGACAGGAGCGGTTCCATGACTCACAGCTTTCCTCACACCACTCGCACACAACCCATTATTTAGATTTCCCAAGGTGGCGTCTGTCTCTGTCGGTGTGCGAGCCAACCTCTAATAAGCTATCACAGCTGCAGCACTATACTAGCAACTTGGGAGACAGAAGCCTGCAATTATGCAAAGCGCAAAGAACACACTGGCTATACCCTCCTGCCCAGAGGAGCGATCCCTGGACGCCAGGATGCCCAACCGCTCATCAATCAGCTTCTCTCCACCAGACAGTGCTGAACACAATTTTTGTTTGTCCAGCAAACGTAGTTCATTCTAAAGCGTTGGCAGCCACAGATAGGGTGGACATTTTTAAATGAGCTGGATGTCTCGGCTGTGAATGCACCACCCGCCCACCTGTGAAGAGCTTTTCAAGCATGTTGGGCGTGAGTGAGGAAAGCATGCCCACCAACACTTGGGTTTCTTTCGGTCTTTTTTTAGTAATTGAATGCAACCCTGGCAGCTCATGCACACAAAGACAGCATCCAATCACGTTGCGGTGCAGGAGCTGAAACGTACAAACAATATATTAAATGTACCAATGGTGATTCCTTATGATCATTTATTTATGCGGTAATCCTCATGCTATTTAGCTGATCAACAGTTGGCTGTTGCAATGTGCAAATAAGTACAGAAATATGACAAGAAAGACAGGGAGAAGAAGACTCCAAGCTAGTGATCCAACTGTAAAGAAAGAACTCTCTGTCTGTCTGTGTGTTCTTACGATATCTCGAGAACCTTTCATCCGATCTGCTTTACACTTAGTGGATATATTGCCGGGGACCCAAGGCCGCACAGTGTCGAAGCTGGTGCAGTTTGGACACGCAACATGTTCGATATTAATGAACTTCGTTGAAACAAGTGAACAGCGCTTTGTGCAGCAGCGGGGGCAGGGCTTCGGGGCTCGAGCATGTGATTCGCAGCGGGCCTTTCCAGGCTCATTGACTGTGGTTCACTTTTGCTGCTGGATGCTGGAAATACAAGGTTACAACCGAACTCCTCTTCGTCAACGAGTGATAAGCTGCATGTGGCAATACCTTGAGCCAAGCAATTGGCCCGCCCCAAACGGCCACACGCATCAAACGAGGACTTGCGCTACTATTAACAACACACCACCAAAGATCGGCTTAGCAATTGTTTTATGAGAAAGGAAGTGCTGTGAGTGAAAAAAAGAGTAGAGAATGGAAAGTAACATGAAGACACAAGAACACAATGTTCCTCAGTGCTACTGGCAATTTTGCATGCTAGCATCTCCAAATGGCAACAATAAGAGGTAAACTGCTTTACCTAGTAATTATGTAATGTTACTGACCTACATAAAACACACTGCCCACACAGTTCCCTCTTCACACAAAAAGATTTGTGTTAGTTATCTTTGTGTTGTTGGGGAAACAGGCTCCACCACTAGAATACAGCCATCGCAGTGTAATTTAGACACACAATGAGAACGCATGGAGTCTCAGGTTGTGAAATGATGGTTTTATTTTCACAAAAGACGCTTATTTGCTGAAGCATTTAACCTGTCAGTGTTTCATCACAGTAGCCAGTAGACTCGACGCTGTGTAAACCACAAACTGCCTTCCATTTGCTGCGTTTGACCAAATGTTTGCATGTGTTTGTTCATCTATGAGAGGGGCCTTGTTAAATATGGGTCTATCTTTGCATTATGATAGTTGAGTGGGCCCAGGGCCGTGCGAGGAATCCGGTCCTCAATAATAATCTGTTTGTGTAAACATTGCAATTGTGCTTCAGCCGGGAGCGTGTCAAGGTAAAAGATTGCAACTTTGAACTCAAAATGACAGTTCCAGGCTGTTCAAAAAGGTAATTGTGCTATTATCATGTGAGGCAGGTATACATGGGCTCTGCAAGTAGCATAAGGATAACTGGAATTAAGATTAGGACCACTTTGAAAAGCAAACTAAAGACTGAAAGCTGGCAAAGACAGAATACTAAAAAAAAGGACAGAAAGAATGACATGTTCATTATTATGATGGCTGTTTGGCATCATTCAGTGTATATTCAGTGTAGTTTGGGTCTAAATTCAGTGCTCTATATTTAACTTGTGATGTACAACACTGTTGCCAGTCACGCTTTTATTTTTGAAACTCCAAAATTCTGTTTGTCTAATTTCATTTGATTTATTGACAAATTATGCTTTACTACATTTAAATAATTCAACCTATAAGCAAGATTCCAATTACTATCACTATAACTGTAAAACTATGCATCTTGAACATTTTTTACATAGTGTGTATGATTTTAGACTGAGTAGACAAAAACTGTTTTTTCTAAGCTAATTAACGTTTACTTTTCCAAATACACTCATGATATCAAGCCAAAAGACTGAGGCTAAAGCTGTTAGCATCCTCAACAGATGATTCAAGACGGTTTTAATATAACCCTGTTTTGGTTTATGTTTACCATTAAAAAGAAAACACAGCCTACTACAAGCAACACAGGTGTTAGATTTATGCTTTTTTTGTTTGTGTTCCACTTTTACAAAAGAAAAAGATTTCAGAATAAGGACAAATCAACAAGTTTGGGTAACGTAACACTATCTCAAGTCATTTTTGCTGAGGTTGGCGTTCCCAAACCCAATAAAGAGCAGGACAGAGCTACTGACGTTAGCTTAAACTTTGATGTAGTTGCAGCCATACTGGCAAACCACGCGGTGATCACACAAAATAATAGTTAGCTAATGATATAGAACTCAGTGGCTCTGGACATAACAAAAATGTAGCCAGTAAGCTAGTTAGCAAGGCACGCTAACGGCTTACGCCATAGCAGATACAACACACTGATTAATCCATTCCTGATACCTTTGCTCTTGTGTTTTGACTATTTAAAAAAAATTTAAAATTGCACAACCTTGTGAACCCTTGGGTTGTACTGGACATTACTCCTATAAAGCTCCATGCATGCACACTGCTACAGCATATTGATAACAGCTGAAGCTGGACGAACATGCCATGCCTAGTTACTTTTGCTACGCCATCATTGGACGATTGCTGTTTGGAAGAGAGGTTTATCATGTTGTCAGTTTAAGAATCTGCCTATGTTATTATCAAATGTCATAGCTGCATGATAAAAAAACCTAATTCAAAACAAACATACATGCTGTAACATGGAAAATAAAAATCTCTAATGGGGCATTTTGATGCTTTTGAAGACCCTTAAACATCATTATAGTAATGACTTAACACATTACTTCAGAGTTCTTAGTGTGTTCAACATGAAACACATGAGCAACTTCTCACTAACAGGCTGATTATTTTGGTCATGGCGTCAGCAACGCTGCAGTCTGAACTCTGCATGATTCAGCAACGCATGACCATGATATGAAAAGGGAACTAGTTGTGCACACACACACACACACACACACACATTTACACCCGCAGGCCCTTATAGGTAAACAGTGCTGTGTGTACAGTGGCTAAGGACAGACCTCTGTGTATTTGAATGGGCCTTCCTGCATTACTACTGGTCCAGAGTCAGTTTACATGTGAGTACTAATGCATGAGGCCTATCAGAGAGGAGAGAGGGTGAGTGGGTGAGTGGGTTCGTGGGTGTTGTGCTTTCACATATCTCAAGATGTTCTTATGGCAGCGGTGGACACAGAAGCAACATACACTTCCAAATTAAGACAGAAAAAAGAGGCCTCATCTATTCTCATAATGTATCACATTGTTATCATAAGTAACATGACTTTATCTCGGTGATTCCCATCAGTCACAGAACTAATGTGGCCAATAGTTTGGTATGGATGTGCTTTTCTTCCATTATCAGGTTACAGTGTAATCCAATTTACACCCGTTTCATATTTTGCACCGCGATGTAACATCAGCATTTCATTACATGCCGAGCGCCATTAAAGATCCTCAGGTCAAAAAAAGAGAGTAAAGCAACCAATGGAGCGCAGGAAGACCCCGAGGAATCCTGAAGAAGAAAATAATGAACATAGTACAAATAATGAATAAAGTACAGCACTATGTACCCCCTCTCTCTGACTCCCCTGCCGATCCCTGATCCCATGCTCTGAGGTCTTTATGACAACGTGTGAGTGGATGTGGCTGCAGCAGAGCTACTTACAGAGGAGAACAGGTCATCCAGGAGGGACAGAGGATGGGGACTGGGGTGGGGGGGCAGCACCGGGGAGCAGACTCCGGGGCCTCTCCACTCAGGTTTCCCTCTCCTGCAGGTGTCACTCACGCTGAGGTAAAATCCACAAGATGGGGGGGGTGTCCACGAGTCCCTGCGACGGCTCACTCTCTGTCCTCTGTAGCAGAAGCACTGCGAGCTGCCTCACTGGCCAGATGACGGGGAAGAGTAAACATAGAGAGACATACAGTGGGGACCACTCCGGAGAGGAGAAACTGCTGCTCACAAGTGTTTTATAATCAGACCCTGGCTCCTCCCCCTACCAGGCCCTCCCTCGTTGGTATGGCAACGGCCAATCACCACTCGGCATGGCTCAAGCCTCCTCCGCCTCCTCCTCCTCCTCCTCTGACAGGATTGTCACACACCAGCAAGAACTATGAAATCGTGTATACATTTACATATATGAAAGCATGTATGCAAAAGTGTTAGAGTGTGTGTGTGTGTGTGTGTGTGTGTGGAGCCTGAAGCCATGTACTGTATATGCGCATACAAACAGTATATTTGTATTCATGCACATATGTGAATGTGTGAACGATGCACACGTGGAACTGCGAGTGGATGCATGTACATTTCTGTGTTTGCTTGCATGTGTTTGTGCGAACACCAGCGCATGTGTCGAGTTTGTGTTTTGTTTTTGCGCGCCCTCATCAGCAATAAAGCCTTTCTGTGTTTTTTTTATTTATTTTTATTTATGAGTGTTCTTGTTGGTCATTCCATTAGCACGAGTAGCCCAAGCACAACAGTGTGACAGTTAGAAAGCAAAAAAGAGCAGCCACTGATAGCATGAAATACTAATGAAATGAGATAAGTCAAATTTGCAGGGTTAAGACGTGCAGCCGATTTCACGTCCGGCTAGTTGTTATGTCATACAAAAAGGTTCTTGGAGTTCAAATGACTTAAAGCACTTAAAGGGTGTTTTATCGCCTACGTTCCGAGGCGCGAGTATAACATACTGTACCTGTCTTTGTGAGTCACACCTCCGGTGCAGAACACGTGAGGTTGACCTCGTGCAGACAGTGTGATTGCAACCTCACAGCAACGGGAATTATTTTTGCACCGCAATTTGACACATTTGAGCCGTTCTTTGCTTTTATTGGTATGAGGCAAAGACGTGAGAGGTGGCGCATAATGTATGGATAGTCACCATAAATAAATGGAATTAAAGAGGTGTATGCGTTTCATAAAGCAGGGCCCATCAGTTATGCTCGGCTTACTTCAGTATAATTATGATTTATTGTCAAGAAGTTCTGTTTGGTTTTATTCTTTCATAAAACAACATGCTTGAAAAAAAGTGCCTCTTTTAAATGAGGCACCCTCTATAACGGGATTATAAATTGTACCTATTGCTACTATTAATAATTGATTTTCTAATCAGGCCTCAGGACACATATGTCAGCGAGGACAACACCGTTAGATATCGACTCTTCTGGTTGCATTAAGAGGTTACGTCCATTTCTCATATACAGTCTATGGTTTTCACCGACAAGCCTGAACAAAAACGTCTCCTTGTAGGTTCTGTATGTAGTATTATGGATTGAAGTACGATACCCTTTTCTATAGTACGAAGATTTACAGTAGCATAAGGCCATATTGCCCAGCGCTAATCAGTCATTTCTCATAAGGATTTTTCTTAGAAATAATAGCAATAGTTTTAACTATTGCACTAACTCCAATAGTGCAATTTTGTTGAACGTGGCTGCACTCAAAGATCTTTTTTGATTTCAAACCCCTCTTTCGCTGTCACAAAGACAGAGATAGAGGAAACAGTTTCGAGGCCCTCTTTATAGATTTTATATTTTAGGTTATAGCTATTTTATAATTTAATAATTTTTCATAAATACACTACATGTATTATAATATTTTTCCCATTATCTTATTTTCTCGTTGCACAGCTACTGTCTTCCTCAGTTGCTCTGCTTCCAGTGCAGCTTGTTTTAAGTAGAGCTTTTATCCAATCAGATTTCACCTCTGTGTCTCTAGGTAAGAAGAGAGGCCCGAGGCCTGCAGACTCACAAGTGAATCCATGTGCAGTTTAAGTGAATGGGGACGATATTGTTGATTGTCATAGTGTTCAACCAATCAGATCTTTAGTTTGACATGTTGGGCGTATTCTTTGACGTGTCAGAGCCTTCTAGCTGGCCTAGCCATACGTGATTGGTCAGTGGGCTAGCGTGACATGTTGGGCGGTGACAATCCCAATATCTGCTGCCTCTGTCGAGCGGATTTTTGTTTGGTTTAATATGTGATAGGAACCATTGTTACGTCCAATGTTGCTCTGGGGACATATTTAGCGGTGCCAGTGTTGCCAACTTTGCGACTTTCTCGCTAAATCTGGCCACTTTCCGAACCCTCATGGCGAGGGCATTTTTTTTGTCAAAAGCTACTAGCGACACATCTAGCAACTTTTTCTGGTGTTGTTGGAGACTTTTCTGGTGTTTTGACTCCGACATGAAAGCACGTACCGTTCTACACTGCCGTGCACGAGCAGCGGGAGCTGCCGTCAGCCTCCGCCGCCCCAAAGCACTCACAGGCGGGTACTCTCACAGAAGCCTCGCGCAGCAGTCAGAGAAGAGAGGTGACACATTCTCTGCAGTTAGTGTATTTATAGGTGTTGGCTTCATTTTTACACACACACACAATAATAACCGTAGCTGTGTTTCAGCTGCAGGACAGCAGTGAAGGCCCAATGCACGGCCTACCACTGGGTTACATAAATAGTAGTTGTGACAGGTCACTGAGCGTGTGTTCAGTAAAGTGATGATTAATGGCAGCACTACCATGAGAAAATTACATATTGTGTAGGAACAGTGATACAGGCTCTCTTGTGGTTCTGTACGACACACACACACACACACACACATTCACGCATAAACACTAAAATGAGAGCAGGAAGGGGAAAAAAAAAGATTAAACCGATTAGTTGGCGTGCTACAGAATTAAGAGAAATCCCTTTGGCGCTCTTTGCTGAGGCATACGTTCAAAATGTTTCACTTGTTTCACTTCTCTCTCCTCTTCATCTCTGTCAACATGAAATTATGGTAATGCTGTTTTCATGGTCATGCAGATTCCTTATGGGTGTGTGCATATTTGCCGTGTATTCACATGTTGTGCTTTGTGTATGTTCCCTTACATTGTTACGTAATCCAAACAAGATCAAACAAGGAAACAAATCCATTAAAAAAAGAAATAACAAAATGTCTAGTTTGTCCCATAATTTGGATTTGTTTGTCAGATGCATACAACTCTGTGTATGTTTTAAAGAGCAGGTTGGGAGTAAAGGTAAGAAAAAAAGCTGTTTTGCAATTTAGTACATCTGCTGAATCAAACATTAGGAGTCCATTGAGGTCACATGTATGCCTATTACAGTAGAGATACTGTAATAAGATGAGACTGTCTTATTAACTAATGAACAGATGTGTGTTGCTGTCACAACAGCAGAGCTGCTGTTACCATAAATCATTACACCCGTCAGTCTACGGTAACCAGACGTCCCAGTTTGTCTAGGATTGTCACGGTCTCAAAGTGTCCAGAGTCCCGAGAAATATCTGTAAAACACCCAAATGGCCCGGTTTTCAACAGAACCCAAATTATACAAAAATGTTCATCATGGTCTGAATCACTCATTATTACCAATATTAAATCATAAACAACAATGCACAAGGTGTCTGAACTCAACACTGATTTGTCTGTATGTGTGTCAATCAATCAATGTGTCGTTGTCAAGGCTATATGGTCGCTATGATGCTTGTTTTTATTTGACAGAACTGTCAGTATGCTGTATAAATACCAGTATAAAAAATGATATTTGTCTAATCAGATAATCAGATATCCCATAGCAATATACCATAGATAGGGGTGTAACGGTTCACAAAATTCTCGGTTCAATTCAATATGACACAGTGGTGCCACAGTTCGGTACGGCACGGTTCAATACAGCAAAAAAGCAGAAATGCAAAGTATGTTCTTTTTTTACTTTGAACAATGATGGATTCATTTGTGTACAGGAAGCTGCAGCAACTCCTGTTTTGTCTTTAACACGTGGGCTGCGGTTCTGTGAAAGAAGGTCACACTCTCTGATCTCTGGAGGAGGTGAGAGATCTGCTGCACTGCTGTTGCTTTCTGAGACGCTAGATTAAAACCTGTTACCACTCCGACGGCCCGCCCGCGGCCATTGGAGTGTTTTTGTGTCATTTGCGTCATGTACACAACTGCTATGTATAGCTAGGTACTAATGCGATATTTCGTTAGAAAGCTAAGCTTCCTCTAATTTGATTGATGGAACCCATTTCAAGATACAATCACAACAGCAGGTACACTCAACGTATCTGTCAGACCACCAACCCCAAAACAAGCATTTAAAATATCGATAAGATTTAGTCCAAAACACATTATTACGTCCACGGACTGCTGTTGCATCATTTCAAATTAGCCGGCAGCTATGCTAACTAGCGATCTATTTTCTAACATAACTTCAGTTTCCATGTTACAAAGGAACTGTCTGGATCTCAAAATGGCAGCTGCATTATGACGTTTCGATTGACACCTAATTTGACCTATTAGGAGCTTTCATGACCTGTCTACAGCCTGGAACAGCCAACCAGAGTCCGGTTGGGTTGGGCTGGGTCCCCGCTAAAAAACACCGCAGGCAGAGTTGATTAAGGTATTGGGAGCAGGTGTGCAGGTGGATGTTTAGATCTGGTGATTGTGAAAGGAGGGAATACTTTGAATACCTTCTGAATTGACCGGAGGGATAATTGCCAGGCCAACTGGCAACAGAGCTCGAGGCAAGGGGGTGGGGGTTTGAGTTGACCTGGCCATTGTTGACACTAAACCAGTCACGGATAGTCGCATGGGCTCACATGTAAGCCATTTACTGGACCGCGTTTGTAACCCTGCCATCCTGCATCATGCTGCACAAACACACATGTGGTGACTAACAAAGCCATGCTGCACATGAAGACTTATTTACCTTCTCTGGTGATCATGATGATCCCACAGAACTCACAAAAAATAGTAATAGTAAATAGTAAAAAATACTAATTGAAGAAACAAATAGGTCACATCTGTTAACAATAATAAAGACAGCTCACAATAAAGTCTGATATCGTGACGACAGTGCAGAGTCTGCTCCGTGCTGGTGTGAAGTCACCGCCCGATTGCTGGTAGGGCATTCAAGGCTGCATTTTAGTCGTCATCGCCTACTACCAAAAGTAGCTGACTAGTTGTTTAAACGCAGGAGATACATCATATTTTCTCCAACCTATAACAATGATCAATTCTTGCCAGGCTGTTTAGAAAGAAGAAAGAAAAGATTTGTCCCCAAAAGTAAGGCAAGCACCCCACAGTGTGACTGTCTAAACAGATTTATGTCCCTACAAAATGAGTAATACTAGCCCACACACACACACACGCACACCACTTAATACACAACAATGAACAGGGTACAGCCTGGTCAAGAACATTCTTCAGTGTGATTAGATTGCCCTTGTCCTTGTCCAGTACACAGCAAGTCTCTCTCTCTCACTCTCACTCTCTCACTCTCACACACACACACACACACACACACACACACACACACACACACACACACACACACACACACACACGTAGCCTTACCAAAAATTCAAATCTATCCTGGGGAGCTGCTGGCACCAAGGAGACTGTTTCATATTTGATGAACAAACATGGAGCTCTCTCTCTCTCTCTCTCTCTTTACCTCTCTAATTCCTTTTCCTTCCGTCCAAAGCTGGTTGAACCCTCACAGTTCCAGGCACACGGTGGTAATAAACATCACATCATTTTTACAAAAGACATCTGCACAGGTCAAACAATCCCAAAAATGCAATGCACTGGCAATGATTCTGAAAAAGCTTTATTGATAAATGAAAGATTCAGTGACACATGGGAAATTAAATCACTGTGAATTGGGTGTATAGAATGCAGAAACTGTTGTCTATAACTGCTACTCTGAAACAGATCCAACTAATTCTTGTTTCAAAATGATTTTACAGAGAAACAGCAGGTTACTAACATCCTGATATTGGAGAATCATGTGCCTCAGATTCAACATATGGCGATGATTATTTCTTGCTGGCAGTAATTGGTGTGTTTGTCATTCACTTAATTATGTTGGTGGAGAAGCAAACCTTTAGGGACTGGAAAAATAAATATATATGAAATATATAAATACTAGTGACATATGTGTTTACGCAATAGACAAATTAGAGCTAGATTTACATTTGTTTATCATTTTATAAATGTATATGATTTTAAAAAATCTAACTCAAATGGAAGGAGTCTCTGTCTGCCTCTATGTATGCAAATGGATTATGTATGTAGGTGTGTGTATGTGTAGATATGTAGATGTATGTATGTATGTATAAGGGATGGAACGATACCGATATAAGGCCGATACTGACTCAAATACCTGGATCAGTGAAAATTGGGCAGATCTATTCTTAATTGATATAGTTATTATAGTTATATATAATTAGTATATAGTTTTAACAAAATGTATTTAAAGTTGATTCTTTCAAATTTGTTAAGTAATTTTTTTGCTTCATTAAAAAGGTTTACAATGGAATTGTAGATCCTGGTAAGACTTTTTTTTACCAAGTTGCTCGTGTATTTATTATTGTTATAACAGCAATTCAGCAAATGTATATCTATGTATTTATTTTTCATGTTTTACAAAGTCTGTGAAAGCTTTATTTTTGAAAATGTATGTGTAGAGAAACAGAAGTTAAAGAACGTTCAAGATCATTAGAGCGTTTATACCAGATTCAACATCAGTTAAACTGCACTAAATAATTGATCACCAAATATTCCAGACATTAATTATTCAATGCAGCAAAAGTGATGGTGATGCGATTGGTGAAAAATGACTGTATGGATACGAGAAGAAGAATACTTGACGACTAATAATGAGGATTTATACTTCCCTGTGTTGCAAATATCTGTCGTGCCTGTTCAGCTCACGTTACCGCAAATTCACAAGCGAGTCGGAGAACTACGGTGGCCTCCAGGTAATGTAAAAATGCAAATGGCCCTCTCTAGATCCAGTGTTTGTTTTTTCCGTTCTGGGCTACTGTAAAAACATGGTGGCCTCCGTGAAGAGGACCCGCTCCTCATCAAGATATGAAAGACTCATTCTAAGCTAACAAAAACACAACAACTCTTAGTTTCAGGTGACACTTATGAAACAATGATGCTGCACACTGGCCCTTTAAGGTTTGAGCAAACATTACTTAAAACAGGAGTAAATACTTCTGTTGATGTACTTTTTCAGTTTTTTTATTTGATTGACCTAAATATCACAGTATGATCAAATAAAAAGGTACTGTCCAAACAGCATTGCACATACAATACCATTCGGTCAACACATGGATAAATGTACTTAGTATGCAACCTAACAGAGACTCTCTTTGTCTGTGGCCAACAATGAAGATTTTGAGTTTGAGTCAAAATGTACTTGGATGTCTTTAATCTGAAGTCCTAAAACATAAAGTCTTAAAGAGTGCAACACAAGCACGGGTGTTGGTGTTTAATACAGAACCTGTGTTATGATGAGTTGAGGCTCAACCTCTGACTGAAGCCCTTACCGATGGAAGCCCTGCCGCCAATAAACCGGTCAGGTATAAGCTTTATTTTCAAGAAAAGTAACTAAGAATACAAACAAAGGGGTTGGATATCCCAGCCAAAAACAACAAAAGTCAGACGCTACACCCTAACCCATGTTGAAAGGAGACAGAAGACCTCTAACACTGTGCTGCCGGCTGGCCGGCCTGTGTGTCTTTCCCCCACACACAGCCTTCTCTTTGATGAGCCATTGATTTCAGGTGCTCCAATCCTATAGAAGAAGGCAGGTAGAGGGGAAGGAGAGCAGCAGAAAGAGAGAGGGGGAAGAGAGAACAAAAGCACACCCACAAACAGCATGCAACATGGCGTAACGGAGGTCCTCAAGCAAAGCAAGGATTTGGTAATGTCACCCTTAATCATTGTTACAGTTGTCGTAAAAAATTTGACCTCTGCATTTAACCCATCTGAAGCATTTAAAGGAAGCGGCGACTTTTGGGTTCAGCGTCTCGTTCAAGGACACTTCGCCATGCAGACAGTTGGAGCCGTGGACCAAACCGACAACCTTAAAGGACAACCCACTTTATCTACTGAGCCACAGACGCCCCCCCAAAACATAGATGTATTCCAAAGAAAGAATCGACAGGAGATGTCCTGCGCTGCAACCAATCGGCTACCAAGGTGCTCCATGTGCAACAAAAGGTTTTAGAAAACAATGAAGGTCGACAAATCTATATCAGGCTTTGGTTACAGAGACAATACTTGGTAGATTCATTTTCTTTTGTCGTTGATTTTTAATGGGATTCGTTGATGATAATAAGATGGATTATTACCTGCCTTGTTCTTTAGAGACTGACCACTGCTAACGACACCAAACACACAGACAATTCACAAATGTAGCAGTTGTCAGAATCTTCCCATCGGCTTGCTTCTGCATGGGCAGAGTATGAATATACCCACCACCATCACACAGGAGCTCACAGGCTTGCAGGATCACCGGGGGTGTCTCGATAGGCCAAATGAGATTTTCCCTGTGGCGAGACAGATGGGGGGGGGGGTTCCCCTCTGGATTGAGAGGCGCAGTGAGAGGTTGAGCGGTGCAGAACAGCTTGGCTCTCAGCCGGAGGATATATTCACCTCCTCCTGCCTCTCAGCACTGCTGAGACCATTATTCTCTCTCAACAGCTGCGCCACCTCCGATACAGACCAGCAGGGATATTTTCGGTAACAGCGGCTCTCTCTCCTGTATTTGCTTTGGCTCGAGATATCTGATAAAGTGTCAAATGAACCGCTGTGTATTTGTCTCCTGTATTTACTACTGCAATAAAATCATCCGCACGATGTTCGCCGACTATTAAATCATGCATATGGAACTCGGATCAGTTTTTTTTCACAACAGAGCACAGATCACATTTGTGACCACAGCCTGATGTTTGGCAACATAACCTCAGTCCAAACATCAGAATCCTTGTGAACCAACATAATATTTCAAATTTGAAACAGGTTATATTAACAGCATACACCAATCAGATATCCTGAATTAGGCCTTATTCCGAATGTAGCATTTTCTGATACATGTGGAATATGTTGATATTATTCAGGTTTTAGGAGCATTGGTTGGACGTGTGTACAGTGACTTCAGATATGCATCTCAATTGGGTTTTTAGCTCAGTTTGCGACATACGGCCTCTTGCCCGTTTACGACCAGTCTGTGCGTTGTACAGTAGTTATACACAAACCAACAACCAACCACAAATGAAAAACTAAAATGTCTGGTTGGGAGGAGCAACGCACCTTCTTTTAAATATTATGAAGGCAAGGCAAGTTTATTTGTATAGCACATTTCAACAACAAGGTAATTCAAAGTGCTTCACATAAAACCATTAAAAGCATCAAAACATGAGGCAAAAGAAAAGGAGATTTAAAAACAATTAAGAACATTCATTGAAACATTAAAAACAGTCATTAAAACACTAAAAAGCAGTGTAAGAAATAAAATACAGTAGTAAAATGCAGAAATGCAGGAGATTGATTAATATCCTTGAATGTGGTTCAATTAAAGGCAGCAAACAGAAAGTCAATCTTGATTTAAAGGAGCTGAGGGTCTCAGCAGACCTGCAGCTTTCTGGGACTTTGTTCCAGATATGTGGAGCAGAACAACTGAACGCTGCTTCTCCATGTTTAGTTCTGACTCTGGGAACAGGAAGTAGACCGGTCCCAGACCACCTAAGAGTAGGGATGGTTCATAAGGTAGCAGCAGATCAGAGATGTATTTTGGCCCTAAACCATTCAGTGCTTTATAAACCAACAGCAGGATTTTAAAGTCAATTCTTTGTTGGACAGGAAGCCAGTGTAAAGACCTCAGAACTGGAGTGATGTGATCCACTTTCTTGGTCTTAGTGAGGACTCGAGCTGCAGCGTTCTGAATCAGCTGCAGCGTTCTGATTGACTTGTTACAGAGACCTGTAAACACACCGTTACAGTAGTCCAGTCTACTGAAGATAAATGCATGGACAAGGTTTTCCAAATCCTGTTGAGACATAAGTCCTCTAATCCTTGATATGTTCTTCAGGTGATAGGAGGCTGATTTAGTAATTGTCTTGATATGGCTGTTCAGGTTGAGGTCTGAATCCATAACTACACATAGATTTCTGGCTTGGTTTGAGGTTTTTAACATCAGTGATTGAAGCTGAGCGCTGACTTTCAATCGTTCGTCCTTGGTACCAAAGACAATTCCTTCTGTTTGTTGATTTGTTCAATGCATATAGTGAGAGTCTTGGGTCTCGTACCAAGACACGGTTCTTGTGCTTGCGCGTGGATGTGGATTCATGCCTTGCACATTCTGTTGTGACTCTGGCCTGGTATGGAAGATAAATAGTTTCTGTTTTTTTTTTGTTTAATTGAAGAAAGTTCTGGCACATCCAGTTGTTGATTTGTTCAATGCATTTACCCAGCCCTTGTATGGGATTATAGTCCCCTGGTGATATAGTTATGTAGATTTGTGTGTCGTCTGCATAATTATGATAACACACTTTGTTGTTTTCCATAATCTGAGCTAGTGGAAGCATGTAGATGTTGAACAGAAGAGGCCCCAGTATTGAACCTTGGGGAACACCACATGTCATTTTAGTCAGTTCTGATGTGTAATTAGCTACAGACACAAAGTATTCTCGGTCCTTCAAGTAGGATTCAAACCAGTTAAGTGCTGTGCCAGAGACTCTTGGATGCAGGATTTTGGACAATGCCCAAATACGCCAACATTTCCAAGAATTTGATTGAAGGAATGAAAGCAGGAGAAATCCGCAACCGGTTACGTTAATCGGAGTGAGCAAAGCTGCATGTTAACAGGTAATATTAATGTATCCATTAGCCATGTAAACAGTTTAGTAGGAATGTTTTCTTTTTCAGAATAAGTGGAAAAAACTGTAAATGATTTATGTCTACCTTATAAAATCTCAAAAGGGTTTTCTGTTTTCTCCATATACATTTACATGCACCATGTGCGGTAAAAGAAACACACTGCTAATCCCACTCTAATCTAATCTAATTACACATAGACAAAAGCAGACCTTTCATTTATTTCCTGGCTGAAGCCACAACTATCACAGGCTGATTTGTGATAGCTCTAGCTATTGTCATGCACTGGCTCACAAGTCAGACAAAGCAGGAGGAGAAACACATGTGGTTTGGAAACTAAGTTGACTGTTTACATAAACAACACAACACTGTGTGTGAATCAGTGACTGTATGTAGGTGTGTGCGAGGATAAAGAGTTAAGAATGTTGTAAGATGAAAACTAACAACTGGAATGGATACTTCCTGAAGCGGGAGGAAGAAAAACACCATGGGTCTTTCTCATTCCCCTTGTTTGTATATCCTTGATTCCTTTAGTAAATCCTTGATTCCTTTTGTCGCAAAGGAAGAGGAGACGCAAGGAGGGAGGAGTCAAGGCAACAGGCAAGTGAGACATCCTCGCCCTCGGAGCTGTCATTTTAAAGAGACGTCAACTAAATATGACGCGTCACAGCTGCATCAGCTGTCCATTGATTTGTTATACGGCTTTATTTTATGTTCTCTGTCAGATGAGCAGAACAGTGTTCATGACAATATATATAAATATTTACCTTCTGTTCAATTCACAATGTGGATACAAGGTATATATATATATATATATATACGTACACACAAACATAGTCCTGTCTATATGAAAACATGAATAACAGCAAATTAGTGCTGAATGCGAGATAATGTTTTTATTGATATAATAATTTGATGACCGCAGCTGTTTGCACTTGTAAATGAAGTTCTAGCGTAAGTTCAGACAGGAAGACTATACTCATGCATGCCTAAGCTCGTAGCTTATTTCCCATACATCTGCCAATCACTCCTCACACATGGTAACACATTGGTGTTATTGTTTGGGGCTGTCAATCATGATATCAGCTGTCGAAAACACTTCCGCAATGGATACACCGGAGTATCCTCGCATTTAGTTCCTCTGGTTAGTCTCCTTGGTCCTCGAGATGGATTTTAGGACTTAGTACGTCCTACGGGCCAGCTGTGACTAGTTACAGCTGCTATGATCGGACAATTGATGTTCAAGTAGGGATTGGGCAAGTAGTTAATGCTTCTCTCTGAGATCTTAACATGAGAAAATGTTAAACATTATGACTTTTATTGGTTATTTATGTTGTAAATTTACCGTATGTACTTGCTATTCCCTTTGCTATAATCAGTGTCATCTTACAGTTGGACCAATACAAGATTCTGTATTATCCCGCAAAATGTAAAAATGTCTCGTTCCTTCAACAAAGGATTTGTAATCACTCTCTAATTGGAGAGGTTTGTGTATGTGTGTTTGCGTGAAAGCCCACGTCATTGATTTCAAGTCAATTTTCATAAAGAATAATGCAGTCCTGGCTGCGGAGATACAGAGATGAAAGAAGACTTGAGTGTTGGGGCTCAGGCAGATGGTACCAAAGAGAGACAGAAAAAAAGAGTGGTTAATAAATAGCTAAAAGAAGGCCAGTGGCTTGTTTTCACTGTTGTACACTGTTTTCATATGTTAACAGTTCCAGTACACTGAGTTAGGGATCAGAGTTTGGGAACAGTTTGATTGCAGCAATGTCTGCCTCAGTGAATTCCAGACAGATGGATAGATGGATGGATAGATAGAGGCAAGAATACCACACAGCACACCAAGCATTCATGTACTTCACCCACTCCGTTTGGTTGTAGGCCTAGTTTGAGTTCTTGGGGCGTGGTCACCACACAGACGACATGAAGCTAAGAAGTCGCTGTATTGTGAAATAAAATGCAATAAAAAAATCTTTTTTGAGGAGTTTAATCTGACAGTTCCAAGAAAGGGGAGAAACAGACAGACAGAAGGTGGGACGCCAGCTGGAGAGACGGACGGACAGCCAGAAAAGCCAACATGTTCTCACTCCCGACTCGTCACATACCGAAGCTTGGTCAGTGGCCCTTCCAATGTCATTTGTAATATGTGAAATTGGCCGTGACCTCTTAACGGCGCATTACGTGTTGGTGTTAAAATTAAGTTTCAGCACCACAGAAACAATTTAACGTTAGGTATAGGCAACACACCGAATGTTAGGTACAGGAATAAAGTCACACACTTTCAACCACCGGTCTCGTGGTTGAAAGTCCGGTGTTTGTTTGACTCGTTCTTCTCCCGTCAGACGTTGCCTTTCTCATTGTCTACATCACGTGGGTGCTTTTAATTTGTGTGTCCACCACGTAAACAGATATTTAATGTCTTCCCATTGGCATTGCTTATGTGGCGGCGGCGCGTCATTTTAACACATTGCATGCTGCCACCTTAACAGGTCGTGGTCCTTTAATGTATTTCTGTGTATCAGGTTGGCCCTATGCTTCAAATATTGACGCTCTAGGATCACCTCTAGCATCAGTTGTGGACTTGTCAGGGATGACGTGTCAGTTTCTGCTCATTACGTGCATTGCATCTTTTCAAGATATTCTTCCAACATAGATTTACTTTGTTTTATAGGTTTACTTGATTAGGTTTAGCTTACAAAAAAAGCTATGGTTTGGGTTAAATTAGGTTTGATTGTTAAATAAAATAAGTACGCAGGTTGCGAAACTAAAGACAGGTAAAGTAAGTCTCTTGGACTTGTTTTCACACTGGACACGAATAGCCGTCTTCTGTACGAAAATCAGCTTGACCCTACCATACAACCCGACCTATGAGCAAACTATCTCACTCATTATATTACGTTAGTTGCTCTGACTGTCCAACAATCACCACAGATGGGTTCACATCGGAGGTTGAAAGCCTGGTGAGTTGGTGTCAGATGCCGAAGGAGCCGCTGACCTAGAATCAGAATCAGAATCAGAATCAGAATCAGAATCGTTTATTGCCAAGGAAGTTTGCACCTACAAGGAATTTGTCATGGCGGGTGGTGCGTAACATTTGACAATAAACAACAACATTAAACAACAACATTAAACAATCAGCACAGTGCAGGAAATGGAGACATATTAAAATTTACAATAAAATATAAGATAAAGTATAAAATATAAAATATAAAATAAAGTGCACAACAAAAACAGATAACAGGTGTATAACTAGATAACTAGTGTCTGTATTTGATGAATTTGGAGGGAGAACGGGTCGACGAGCAGAAGAGTCCTGGTACATTAGTCAACCAGAAGGACAGAGGTGATACAGGGTGAGCGCCTCTCAGAGGAGTTCTCTCTCTCAGTGCAACTTCTGTAATTACAGTTGCAAGTGAGTTTATTATAGAAATGTTCCCTTCTCACTGTCAGACAGCACATCAAGTACAGATAATTATCTGTGCCCCGCAGAGACACACACACACACACACACACACAAACACACACACTACTTATCTGCAGTGCTGGAAATTGCATAGCATGTATTGTTGAGGTTGCCGCTGTTAGCACCCACTACAGGCTGCAATTGTTATTACATCAAACAATTTACATTTTGGGGTTTCTTTGAGGGTTTATGGTGTTTGCGATTTCCTGCTAGGGAAAGGATGAAATGGAAAGGGTTGGTCCGACCTCCATCCCTAGTGTTGCATAAATGACCTTAAAGGAACCTTGATGAACCCATAACTCCCTAGCTTGCACTAGTATGTCCTCAGCGTGTTAGCGGTTAGCTCACTAAAACATCACCACTCACTTTCTGTAGATGTTCATGTACTATGATGTCATATTTTGAAAATACATTTAAAAAAAAAAATTCTGAGCGTCTGATCCTTATACTTGTGTCGGAGCTGGACCTTTAAAGATGAGAGTCAGACAGCTGGACTTTCACTGCTGCTAACTTTCGGCAGCGAAGTCTCACCAAAAATGAACTGGATCCGGTTTACAATCAAAAAGTATTTAATAAACAAGAGAAGCTAAAACATTTGCAAACTGTATTACTCTATCGATATCAATATGTCCCATAGGCCAGAGTCCTCACACGCCCCCCCCCCACCAATAGGCCAGCTCAGCTGGTCAGCTATAGAGTGGTAACGGTGCGAACTGAAGCAAAAACCCTCTGGAACTATCTTATGTTTAAAAGCCTCTGTCCGAAAGTTTAAATGTCCAGTATCAGCCTCTGTGATTGGCCGAAATTCAATAGCCCCTCCTGACTTCGGGCTGTTATCATCTCAGTGTTTGGTTGAAGTTGTCCGAACTCCTCCTGCTCTCGTGGTCATCTGTCCAGTTGTCTCTGCTTCTCATCTCTTTCCCTTATATGGTCTCTGAAACCTGTCCTCAAGAATTCCTCTCTCTGTCTCTCTCACCCTCTCTCTGCCTCATGGCTCAGAACCTTTAGTTTAATACATTCAATGATTATGTTTTAAGACCTCTACAAGTAAACCTATTGTAAACATATAATATCCTCTATAGTAAACACACTGTAAACATATAATACATTCCATAAGTAAATATATTTGTGACTCTTAACATATTTTTGACATTTATTATTGTGACACTTTTATTCACCACTAGGGGTGCTATTAATCCTACTAATAATACTTTTAATACTTCAATTCTTAACACTTGCCTAGTTTGGCTGCGTGATAGTTTTACATTAGTTAGACCTAGGCCTGTGTTATAAACTATGAGTGTTTCTGCAAAATCAGACAAACCTTGTGTTTGAGTTTTCTTTCTTTCTCTCTGCAAACGTAAGCTGGCTAGGATCTGCTTTTATGTAACAATTCTTCAGGAATCGTGTTGATAATAATTTGCACCTTTTTTGTTACATTTTCTTTTGTCACAGGAAGCTGAAGTCAATAAATATTCTGCTAAGTGTCTGTGTGCCGATGTAGGAGTAACAGACTGCGGTTTGCTCAGGGCTCTACCTCGTCCAGCAGATTTGACGTTAATTAGGCTAGCTGATGCTAATTACTAAAGAGAACTCTCTGGACGTCTGCTGGGCCGCTATGGACTCTGGTCGTTCGAGGACGTGTGCCTGCTGCAGTTGTGGGGGGGGGGGGGGTGAGGGTTTGAGTTTATTAGCATTCATGCTCACAGTAAACACGTGAAGAAGCAGAATTTACATTAATAATAAAAACATTTAATTGCATGTATAGATCTATACACATCTGTATACATATATTTACACTAAACACCCATACATTTATACTCATACATACAAGATATGTAAAAAAAATGCAATAAAAACGCAATTAACCCTTTGGACCCCAAAACCAGCCTGCGGGACTGAAAAGCATGTTTTCTTCAAACAATCGGGAGAACTACACCCTCAATCACAGCAGAACTACACCCTCAATCACAGCAGAACTACACCCTCAATCACAGCAGAACTACACCCTCAATCACAGCAGAACTACACCCTCAATCACAGCAGAACTACACCCTCAATCACAGCAGAACTACACCCTCAATCACAGCAGAACTACACCCTCAATCACAGCAGAACTACACCCTCAATCACAGCAGAACTACACCCTCAATCACAGCAGAACTACACCCTCAATCACAGCCAGAACTACACCCTCAATCACAGCAGAACTACACCCTCAATCACAGCAGAACTACACCCTCAATCACAGCCAGAACTACACCCTCAATCACAGCAGAACTACACCCTCAATCACAGCAGAACTACACCCTCAATCACAGCCAGAACTACACCCTCAATCACAGCAGAACTACACCCTCAATCACAGCAGAACTACACCCTCAATCACAGCAGAACTACACCCTCAATCACAGCAGAACTACACCCTCAATCACAGCAGAACTACACCCTCAATCACAGCCAGAAGCTGTAAAAAACATCATATCGTCCGATTTTCATCTTTCCAACATTCCATGAACACGTCATGTGTGACAAACGCTTCCGTCAGAAAACGCTGCCAAAATCCAAAACTGCTTGGGGTTCAGAGAGTTTAAACAACAAAATACAACCCACTAAAAAGAGAAACAAACTAACAGGAAAAAGGAAAAAGACATCTTTTGTTCCATTCAGTTCTGCATTGTACAATCTGACTGCTGGTTTCACATTAAACATATTGAAACATCTGAAGAAAATGATTGAACTCAAATTCCTCCATTCATTGAGTTTGAATAAAGACTTTTCAGCTAAAAATCCCAATGTCATCTTTTCATTTTATGGGTACATTTCAAGAGAGGGAAGTGTAAAAAATGTGTGATTCATTTGCTACGGGGTACAGTCTTTCTTCTGTGAGGTTGCAGGTTAAAACAAGTTACCAGTGAGAACAAAGATTGAAGCTATGAGGCTACTACTTGTACACAGGACCTGAGGATCTGTATCCTCATTTCCTACACCTTCCCTCAAAGTCCCCCACTTCACATCTCTGCTAGATTAATCAATACACTGATGTAACACCAATTTGACAGCAACAAGCTGTTATAATTGCATTTGTGTGACAAATGATGAATCGTGATGAATCAGTGCAGGAGAGGTGTAATATATGGGAAATGGAGACAAATGTCTTTCTAAAGAGCAGCTGATTAAATTCCCCGTTTCCTGCTACATCATGTGTTTGTGCATTTTTTTTATTTTTTGCATGACTTTAACGCTCCCACATCGCTCCAGCTAAAGTAGAATTAACCTCCACACACAGTACCTCTTTCAGGTTTGTACTCCTCTAGCCTCTGCACTTGTCATGCAGCAGGTGCATCTTGATTCAAATGAGTGCACAAGTTCGTATTGCAGTGAGAATGTTGTTGGTTCGATCATCTTTGTCAATCAAGTCCAATAACGTCCAATATTAATCATTTTGATAAGTTATTATACGTGCACGGTCCACCTTATGATAGATGGGGGCAGCCATGGCAGGTGGCACTATGTTTGGGGATTGTCCGTTGGTACGTCCGTACATACGTCTAGTCCGTTCTCGTCAACGCGATATCTCAGGAACACCTGGAGGGACTCACATCTTGGAATCAAAGATGAACTGATTAAAACATGATTTTGGGCCCGAAAATTCATGTGCTAATTATGACAATTTTCCTCAAATGTCTAATAGGATAAAAATGACAACAATTATGACATTTTGGACAGACATGGATGGTTGACAGAGGCACACAGCCGGTAATTCTAGTTTGATTGATGACCACAATCGTTCCCTAACCTAATGAAACCTTAAGGGCGCTTACATCAACCCAAAGCATAATGTTTCCACACACCTGACCTACTTTGTTGTTTAATAAGGACGCCTTCTTGCAGATGATGGTCTTCACACCCGTCCACAAACCTGTTGACCTCAGCTTGATAGCGGCTACCATCAGAGCTACTGGCACATAATGCGTTGCCATGTAAACATTTCACTACACACCGATTAGATTGGGAGCTGACACAGTCATTTGTATACTAAGCAGATGAAAAGGATAAACTGAGGCATCCTCGGTTAGCCCCTAGATAGCTTCCTGCGATCACAGAGAACCAAGCTGACTTTCTCCTGTAAAGAGAAGAACAATACTGGCTGACCGTCAAGGGATTCGTCTTTGTCTACGAGTTGAAGTGAAATCAATAAAAGGCAATCCAAGCTTTCAGTGCTTCACAACCAGGTTCAGTAGAGTGGAAGTTATCTTCTGTAGGGATTCACTGACTGTAGTGCACTACCCTGTAATCAATATTTCTAACCAAGGTTACATGTGGACCCTAAATGACTTACACTCCGAGCTACGATGTGCAGAGTTAATGCTATCCCAATTATTGTTCAGTGGCAGTAGTAGATGTTTTTCTATTTAAATTGGCAAAAGCATATAATCACTGTTTTGCAGAAGGCTTTTATTCCCAGGAAACCACAGAAGGTGTCTTTCCAATAGACATGACAGCTGAATGTAAAACAGGAGGCCTAATGCATGTCCCCCAGGTGTCCAGCAGAGGACAGTGTTTACTTTTACAAGAGCTGTTCAGTCCAGCAGCGGAGACAACCAGTACAATGTACAAATGTTCAGGTAGGTTAATTGCTCCAACACCTGATGCTTTTTACCGGTAAACTATGTTTAGAAAGATTTGTCAGTCTTTTCCCTTGAGAAACCAAAGATACTTGGGCTGTTTTCCAAATTGCACACTAACTCACTGAGCACTAAATAATAAATCAGTGTGTACTGCTGACTGACTACTAAATGAACCATTAAGTGTGATTTTCGGTCGGGCCGGTTTCAAGACAAACCCACCAGCCTCCAAAATAGTTGCAGCAAATTTCAACCAATAAAAGAAAGAAAATGTGTTTTAAGTGTCCCCATCTTTAAAAGACATCCTGTTAGAATCCATCTCACATTAATAATGAACGGCACTAAACACACGAATACAATGGTGGCTTTCTTGCTCACCAGAAACACAATTCAAACACAGAGCAGCAGCTGATGTATTCATTATGCTTATTAATGAAGTGAATGATTATTGAAGTGACTGTAAAATAGAAGCAGCGTTGGATCTCTCCTGGAGTCCTCTAGATTATAGTCAAAACATGTATGGGAATTAGAATTGTGCGCTGGCTGTGAGAGAAACTTCAGACGTTAGCAATTAAAAGGGATAATAGAGTTGTCCTTTTAATGTCAGGCGTATGTGAAACGGTGATAATTAACATGCAGCATGGACACTCTCCAGCCGCAGCACACACACTAATGAAACAATCATATCTTCAAGGTGCTATACGTTTTTGGAATGGCACTGCCGCTACTGTGGGATTGCTTGATACGTCTTGCTATTATTGGGCACATGATGTCCCACAATATTTTAGTTAATTAAAATGGTCTTCATACTATAATCAGAAATAAAACTTTATTTTGTCAGTTTGACATGTCAACTGGTTAAAAAACAGAGACTAAATAAGTGGAAAGCCTTCAGCACAACATTGATAACAGGCCACATAAAGGGACCAAAGTGTCACGGAACACACTGCTGTGTGCAGGCTGGTGGCGGACCGCGACAGACGCACTCGTTCTTGGCATCAAGATTACAGTGTGCTGCTTCATTGACATCGCCACGCCTCTCCTCCCACGCCTCTCCTCCCACGCCTCTCCTCCCACTTATATAACCAGTCCGCCAACACAAAAACAACAAGCAGAACTCTTTCAGCCAGGAGACCACAGTTCGGTCCCCGTGTGAAACGACAAGTCAATGTTGATGTTTTGGTCACGTTACTTGCGTTCTTCAGTAATTTAACTTACGTGGTTATTTTAACCCAAACAACGATCTATTCCTAAACCTTACAAAATGGTTTTGTTGCCTAAACCTAACCTAAGTATTTCACAATCTATTCCGAAACCTAACCAAGTAGTTCTGTTGACTCAACCTAACTGAGTTTCCTGTGAAGACGGAAGTTCATTTTGAAAAGACCGTACGCGTGTAACGAGCGGAAATGATCATATTGATTTATTTTGTCTGGCTGTGTAATGAAGAATATGTCAGTCTAAATGAATCAACTCCTCCAAGTCATATTAATACTCACACTACAGGTGGAGTAGCAGCCATCTTTGACTCAAGCCTATTATTGAACCCTAAACCTAAACTAGACTATAACTCATTTGAAAGCCTGGTTCTTAGTCTTTCACACCCAACGTGGAAAACAATACAGCCAGTTATATTTGTTATAGTGTACCGAGCCCCAGGTCCGTATTCTGAATTCTTATCAAATCTGGTCCTTAAAACAGATAAAGTAATTATTGTAGGTGACTTTAATATTCATGTGGATGTCGATAATAATAGCTTTAGTAATGCATTTATCTTATTACTAGATTCGATTGGCTTCTGTCAGAGTGTACAGAAACCCACTCACTGGTTTAACCTTCGACCTGCTTCTGGCTCCTCGGCCCGTGCCTCGAGGAATGTGAGTATTAATATGACTTTGATTTCCAGTGAAGTTGATGGTTGAAATTGCTGTTCAAGTTTGTTTTTCAGCTGCTTTGCGTCCCCCTCAGTGCATACCTTGGTCAAAACTCTGCATTCGATAAATATAAGAAATCCTTGTCAAAAGAAATGTATGTCATGCTACTGGCAGGTCATGGTTTTGGTGTTTTTAGAGAGGTTCATTCTAAACGACAATGGCGGCTTAGCGTAGCTTCAATAGCATCAGTCCAATCAGAACTGGTGAGTTTCTCCTAATTTGAAGAAGAGCAAAGAACGACACTGAAGGCTTTTCTCCACGGAAAAGACGTTTTCACTATTCTCCTGACTGACTGATAGACATGTGGTTCATCCAATTGCCTGCTCAGTGTTTTTTTCTAAGTTCCTGCCCTTTTCCAAACTGTTTCCAATGACGGCTTCTCAAATGGTGTGGAGTAACAAACCATCTGGCGCGTTGGGTTCCTATTTTCCTGCCGGCCTTTTTTAGAGCCCAACACCTGTAAATGGCTGTTGTTTCTCAAAGATAATGTTAACATTGTCCCTTAACGATGCACCTTCCTTATGTTTGTTATATTTGGCTGGTTTCTACACTTCTACACGCTCATCACACTAAATGAGCACACAAACCTTCTGCCGAATGTTCATCTAAATTGCTAAGGAGCCTGAACGATATGCAGATATTGGATTGTTGCCCCATAGGCAATTTTAAATTGACCTTCAACAGCCGTGGGAATCATTTACAACTCTAATGTTCTCATTAATGATGTAGCTACCGGCTATGTCCACACAATGTGTTTTGTCGGAGTGGAAATCGAAATCTAAACAGAGCCAGTAATGGTTCACATAGTTTTGACAGGCGGTGCCACGGGGCCACTTTAATGAAATAGGGCTGTTTATCTGCAGATGCAGGGTCAGCAGTGATGTGCTCCAGTGTCAGGCAGGTCCTTGGTGGAGGTCAACTGGTGGCCAGTGAGTTTATTAGCAACACAAATTACACACTCCATGCTTCCCTGGGAAGAGGAGTTGACAGAGCTAATTCAAGCAATAACTCCAGTGATTGATCTGTGGATTTACTGCGGGCTGCTAACCACGGTGGGCTGTGTGTATTGTGGGTTTCTCACCTTTTACCGTTACATTTATTCTGCGTTGTTTCTGTTCCAGGACGTTGAGTGATAGTAAAACTTGATTTTAAAATGATACCTTTCAGAAAATGATTTGTTTGGGAATCATATGCTGCTATCTTGTATGAGAAACAACAAGAGGCCAGGTGTTCCTGCAAGCACATCGTAGCTTTTCCATTAAAGAAATCGTTGGTCATTTTGGGAAATAGGTTTTACTGTTTTCTCGCTGAGAGTGCGAGAGAAAATCGATACTGATGTTTGTACGGCAAATATGGGCCAGCAGCCGGTTAGCTTAGCTTTGCATAAAGGCTGGAAGCTTCTCTGTCCATAGGTAATACAATCCACCTCTTTCAAACAATCACTGCGGCCTCTGGAATGGACATTGTGTGTCCGTAATGTGTCACTAGAAGCCTGTCGGTCCAACAAGGGGTGAACGAAGTGCAGCACTCCGTCGCCATTTAGGATAAAACATTTTTGACATGTATTTGCATATTTTTCCTCGGGGGCTGACCTGCCGTAAAGTAGATGACAGGGTGTTATCAGTCAAACTGCTCAAGACGTTTAGTGTGTGTGTGTGTGTGTGTGTGTGTGTGTGTGAAAGATGCATAGGAAAAGATGGCTGAGGTAAACGTGATGCCGTGGTTAAGCCACTGGGTGGCAGCCAGCCTCCACCTGTCCTTGTGTTCGCGCCGACCGAGACCAGCAGCAGCATCTCCTCTCTGTTGATTTCACGGGGAGCTACGGCACGACCGCAGGCATTTCCGGAGTTCCCGTGAAACAGTTTACTTTGAACACACACAGACTGCGAAAGCCTTGTGTTGGCACCTCGCTGTCTGTTTGTTGAGAAGAGGGGGTTTGAGTATATTTGTTGGCATTCCGTGTCTCTTCCAAAGCCAGTCAATGTTTTTCGAGCAGACATAACAGCCAGAAATGGGAAAGAAGCTGCTTCAATGGTAGCAGCAGAAGACTTTGGGCAGACTGGACAGTTGGAGTATTACTCGCAGTATTTCAAACCACTGTGCAGTGTTTGGTATCTGATGAGTCTTCAGACCCACGGACCAGCACCTGAAGCAATTTGGCTCCTTGCATTTTCTAAAAAAATAAGGTATGCAATCTATATGTCGGTTAGATTAAAGGATGGTTCATACATTTTCAAGTCTTAAAACAATAGTCAGGTGTCCAAATGTGCATTGAAACACGGTTTTCTTGCTGTAATCGTTCCTCCTGTTCTTACTAGCCATTAAGAGAGCCCTTTTTTAAAGTGACAAGATCCACCAAACTCGTTTAGATTAAAAATACATTTCAAAAATGATTTGAAGCTAATATGAGGATTCAGCAGTCTGAGTCACACAAATCAAGTGAGTATCTTCCAAAAACACACCCATTATGTTCTCACTATCACGTCCCAAGTCCCAGCAGCACATTAACGCCTTTGTTCCCCACAATGACAACGATAACACCATATGCTCACGTTTTTAAAATGGTCACGTTCTATAATATCAGCCCAGTCGCCAGGAAAATAATGGTGGCTTTGTACATTTCTGCAAACCACGGACACGTTGAATATCAAAGTGTTTGCAGTCGGTCAGAGCAAGTGACAAAGTGTATTGAGCGACTGCTATTGAAAGTTACGTTGCATAATAACAAGTATAGGAAGTCTTCTGAGGAAGAGGTGGGTCAAACAAACAGGACTTTACTGTTTGTGTACCGTGTAAATGTTGACATTTCTGTTGTAATATAACGCTACGTAATAAAGTCTGCTAAGGGCGGTAATTATATATTTACGCTAGTTGCGTCGATACGGTTGTAACATGATGCTGTTGCGTTCATCATTTTAACACAAAATATAATGTGTTTACTGACCATAACCAAGTAGTTTTGTTGTCTAAACCTAACAAATCATTTCACAACGTTAACCACGTGGCATTGTGCGTTACTGTAAGCTTGATACCAGAGTAATATATTTTGGTTAAAAAAAGCCGACGTTCAACTTTGCAGAAATGACAACTTTTTTTTTCTTGCATCTGGGTTGATAATATCTGCAAATGGCAACTGTAGTTTGGTTAAGATTAGGAAAAAGAAAGCGTTCAAGGGAAATAAACGGTTATTGAACGGTCAGAGTTACACAACTAAAACACTCGGTTCAGGCTGGGGATTGATTTGCGTACAGTTTAAAGAGATATGTCAGGTCTGTGTTAGAACATATACTCACACCCATCCAACACCCCGACCTCCACACCTTGACTTTCTACCTCGACATTAATTGGTGCGGAATTGTCCGATATGGAAATAATTCCTATAGACACCGTTGTGGCCGTAGAGCCCTGAGCTCGTCTTAGTTCACTGAAGACCAGCTCTGAGACACAGTTAGAAAGGATCACAAGGATGATGGCACCAATGGAAGTCAAATGTCAGCAGCCTTTTTGATTCAATCACATTCCAGTGAGTTTCTATTTTGATTTTTCACAACTCAAACAACTTCAAAACTCTTACATTTGTAATGAAGGGGATACTACATCAAAAGATATAATGTTACATTATGTCGGCAACATCCACAAAACCTTCCTCTGTGCTTGATATATCGAAGTGAGCGGATGAAGGGTAAAAAGAGCTAATGTTGTTCTCTCCGTTGTGCGTTGATCAGGCAATCTTTTTAGCCATGCTTCCTCATTCGGGCTGACAACTCCAGTCCGAGCGCTATGTGGTTTTCTAAAGAATAAAGCAACTGTGGAGCAGCTAAATGCCTTATGAAATATTCCATAAGGAACATCACTCTTTTATACAGCGCACATGAGGGAATCCATTTCTATAAAATCCCCCACGTCCTTGTCTAAACCCTTGAACCGCCCCCTCACATCTTCCTCTTCAACTTCATCTAAGACAAACAACAAAGAAAGGCACTGTACCTCCTTCTTACCTCTGCAGCTAAACCACACATACACAATTCCAGGATCTAAAGAATACCTTGTATTTCCAGGTCCAACATTGAAACAGAGTGTGTCTGCTTCTTGGATTCGTGGTGAAGACTTTGATCTTTTTCTACCGTCACAGTCAGAGATGCTGTAAATGCTGAAGATGTAAGTTACGGGTTAGAATGGTCTCGTTCAGTCTGTTTTGGGTCGATGGGTGAGGGACTTTCTGTGCTTTATTTCTATTTTCAGTATTATTACTATAATTTATTAATTGAAAAATGAATAAATACATTAAACAAACCCCTTATTTTCAGACAAAAAAAACAAAGTCAACACAGGTAAACTGCAAGAGACCAATGGGCGGAGAACGCATCAACTTTTGACCTTACTTCCACTTCCTGTTAGCCAGAGCGGCGAAAGCGCAACTTTAGCATTGGCAAAGTGGGTGTGTAGCAAAGACTATATAATAAATGGACGTAGTCACCCATGAATTTGTGGACTGACGTTTTGAAGCCTTGACTTTGGCATTTTGGCCGTTACCATCTTGGATTTTTGTGAACGGAAGTGACCATGTTTGGACGTCGTATACTGTTCTGGTAATACTAGCGACCTGTCAATCACAGTAGCCCCGCCCTAAAGCATACCCTGCTTTATGGTCTGTTTGACTCTAAATGGACCATAATGTACTAAATGAACATCATGCTGTATTGAAGAAGACTTGAAACTAGAGATTGAGACCATAAACTCATGTTTACAATGTTTACTGAGGTAATAAATCAAGAGAGAAGTAGAGTCATTTTCTCATAGACTTCTATACAACCAGAGGAGTCGCCCCCTGGTGGACACTAGAGAGAATGCAGGTTTAAGACACTTCCGTATTGGCTCTACTTTTCAAAACCGGAGGATCAATAAAGGATCAATTCTACAAACGTGTGGAGACTCAATCAACACCTTGAAAAAAGGGGTATTGTGAATCTGATAGGGTTAATACAGGTGATGGGTTAATGGGTCTCAGGAAGGTGACCCAACGCTAGTGGTCACACCCAGGAGATGAGGAAAGGAACCTGTCCGCCGCATTTGCTGCTGAGGATTCTAGCATTGCAGATGACATAAGCAATCATCAAAAAACACCCTGCAAGGACATTTGGGAATCAGCAGAGAAGCTTCAACAAAGAGGTTTGGATCAATATGCATGGCTAGATTACAGCGGACGGACAGAATCCACAGACAGCTGTGGGTTGCTTCAATGGGAACCCACAGTGTGTTCTGTCTGTCTGCGTGTCTATCGACCTGCGGTCTGTTTCAGCACCACGGACAGCGCCGCAACAGCACACACTCAGCGTGTCACGCTGTGGGGCTTCAATCATGTGTAAAAATATTTATTCACAAAACAGCACTAAACCAACATCTGGTCTAGATGTTGGTACTGGCAGCATGAGAGTTCGTGATCCCAGAATCTGAGGCTGAAATGTGCACAAACCCGTGTCTGTTGCTTGCTGCTTGTGCGCAAGCCATGTTGCATGTGTGAAATTATTCAGAGGTGTGTTCATGTAGGCAGGTTTGTGAACATTACGGCTACATCCCTTGAGCTGAATTTCTCGCATTGTGTTTAACTCAGAAGGACATTTTTAACTGGGTACTGCATTTTGAAACTAAACCTTTCTGAAGAACTGAAATCAAACTAAAACTACCAAACACTCTGAAATCTCATGGTGAAACTAGACTTAAATGAAATTGTAAAGTCAAAACTAAAACTAAAAAATGTATAAAACATTGTTGGGTTTATAGTCACTCGAAATAAAACAATGTTCGCCCATCTTGCCTTCATCATGAGGTCGTTTCTGGTTTCCTTATATGCAATCCATTGCTCATGTGACTGATGAATCACCATGGATACCATGTGCACAAAACGACATGCTCTACACCTTTCTGTAAAAAAAAGATGTACTCTTAGTTGATATAAACGCAAAAGAAATATGAACGACCATAAACACAGAATCACGACAATCTTCTAAGAATATTCTTTAGTAAATACAATCTTTTAATTATTTTGGGTAAAACAATATGAACGTCCACCTCTCAACAGAAGAAAACATATTCTGTATCCTTTCAACCTCACAAGGCAGACTAGCTTTTCAAAACACTGTACACTCAAATCCTTCCCACCATTGCACATTTGAGAATAACCCTTACTAATGTCAAAGCCCAAATGCATTCCACTATAACACCTTCACAACTAAATTTGGGGTTATCAAAAATACCAGTTTTCTTTTTAATCCTCATTTAAGCCTTTAAGGTTGAACATCCTTTCATCCAGAGTTCGGTGAATAAACCATGTTGTACTTAAGAAGAGTTGTACAAAGGGTTTTCATTTCTGATGGTCTTGCATTGAAGTTCACACTGGTCTGCTCCAGTGAGACTTTTATTCACTGCCTCTGTTCTGGACAAAATAAAATGAATATTGGGTAAGCACAACTATGACTTTTCTGGTCATAATTAGGACTTGAATGTTGGCAATTGTTTTTTATTCATAATTTTTTTTTAACACATTCTCACTCCCAACTCGTCAAATACCAACACACGGCACCATTCTCATCTGTATGAGACACACCAGGCGTTCAACTAACTCCAATGTAAACCCATCTGTAGTATCAGGTAGTTACAGCAACGGACGTAGAATAAAGAGATAGAAAGTCTGCTCAGTTATGTCACACGCTCACACTTATACTGTTGGATTCATTCTAGCTCATAGGTGTATTCAAGAGCTTGCGAGCCAAGCAAAGATTCTATTATAATTCCATGGTGCTCATTGAAGGTTTTTTTCTTTATTCAGACATGTACAAGTACATGTCTGAATAAAGTGGTAATATTCAACCGCAAATACAACAACAGCTTTGTGGTCATCGATTGGTGCACAACCATAGAGAAAAACAACACAAGCCCTTAATTCCATGAAAAATGGAGCAGTTGGTACTTTCAGTTCTCTTTACGGTTCTGAAGGTCTTGGGAAGTTGATTTTATAACCCGCCCCCTCACCTCACAGTCTCTGAGAAGACGCACACACCGACGCACACAGAGCCCAGAGGGAAACAATAGGAAGCCAGAGAACACTGCGTTTGCAACTGGAGCAGACACAGTTAACCCGGCAGGATTGTCTCCAAATCCTTCAATTTAATTTCTCCCTCCCGCGAGGGGAAGCTGCTGCTCCCATTCCAGCCCGATATCCCCGAGCAAACACTTGCGTCAGCGGTTTGTTTGCCAATACATTATGACTGAATATTTTAAAGGCAAAAAAACGGAGTTTGCTTTCTGTAACACTCGTCACTCTGAGAAGGAACCGGTGTTCTGACTTAATTTAAACCCGCTTCCTCTAGCGTTGCATTATTATCAGGCTTGCTGTGATACGCATATTTTACAAAATTTTCAAATGATTCAGTATTATATGAGCAGGTGAGTTATTGATATAGAACTAGACAAAACAATCATTTATTAAAGGAATAATACCTTTATCCCTGTCCACAACATTGGCTCATTGAAAACCAATGCAAAGATATGGACAGGAACAACTGTTGGCCTTGTATGTGACTGCAAAACACAGATTTGTTGAATGTGGAATGTTTTTTAGTTTTTTTTTGCAATTCGAGTGACGTTGTATATGGAACGGCCGTTAAAATGAAAGTTACGCGGTAAAATAACAAGTGCTGCATGAAATGAAGTGTGAACGTGGAGTGTTTCCGCTTGTAACGTTGTTACATCCGTTAAGTTGCGTAAGAAACTCGCTAAGGCAGGTTGTTTTTATTTTAGCTAGTTACGTTGTTACATTAGGTTCCGTCGTTACATTTCATGGTTCCGTTACATTGTTACTTATCACTGTTCCGTTACTTTGTTACATTGGTATGTTATTATTACAAGCCAATGTTTTTACCAACCCTAACCCAGTAGTTCTGTTGCCCCGGGCCACACTGCCTGTGTGAGCAGCGTGTGACTGCTGCGTCTCTCAAGCGAGTCGTGTCCACACAAACAACGTTGCTGCCAGGCCTTCTTTCTACAGTTTGCCTTCCATATTGGTCAGAATCTTTCCTTTCAATTTATTATAAAAGCGTGTGCTTTGTTAATAATAATGATAGTAACAATCAGCAATTAAAACCCGGTATTCTATTGATTTATGGAGCCATGCAAACAGAAAAAAGCCTTGTGTTGATAAATGAAGGGATTCTAGCTGAACCTCAAGAGGGTTTTTATTTTTTAAACAGAAAACTAAATGTTTTTTGATGTCTGAGATATGCTCTACAGATATGGACATTGAAACTGGCTTTGCTGGCATGATGTCTATATACTTCGAAAAATGTTTTCACTTTCCGTACGTGGAAAAAAATAGATGAGACCTCCGCGCCTGAGCCACACTGCTCACGCGGGCATTGTGGCTGCTCTAACGTGTTACCAAGAGCGACAAAATAAAAAGCAAGGGCTGCCACAATGCATGCATGCTGATCAGTGTGCAACAGGCCTGGGTGCAAGCAATCATTTCACAATGTTAACCACGTGTCATCGTCCGTTTCTACAAGGCTAAAATGAAAAGTATTCATGAAAACATATGTCTGGTTCAAAAACATTCTCTGGGTGAAAATAAATTCCCAGTAAGTCTGAGTTCTCCACAGTGGGACTTTTTCCCCCCTCCTTACGGTGTGTCACATGCAATTCCTCCTGGGTGTGTGTTGAAATGATACTGTCACTGCAGTGGGGTTCACTCATAGGACAGCAGCTGCTGCTAGTGGAAGTGATACTATACATAATGGTCTGATTTGAATTGCCTCAGTGCTGTTCGGGAGAAGGGAGCATCCTGTTATCTATGATTCAACAGTAATGTTTATTTCATTGTACTTGATGTCTATCAGTTGTGTTATCGATGGGCAGAACGTTGCCGCTGTTTAGAACTGGCGTGAGCCGCGCACGTCCTTCCATTTCATTCCGCCGTGTTGACTTGAGCTGAGATAAATTGAGTGAATGCAATTGATTTTGGGCATCTGCCTTTCGGCGAAAGGGGGGAAGTTAGTGAAAAGAGGAAGAGACAGCAGCACCTCTGTGCAGGAGAAAGAAATGTGTGTGAGAGCGATAGAGACAGACAGATGGTGTTGCTGCACAGGAGCCTGCCCTAATGTAGTCTAGTTCAGCCCTTATCGCCGCTGGCAGCATTTTGGCACAATTTAAACAGACAGAGGGGACAGTAAACATCGCTAAGCTTTAAAAGATTTGTTAAAAATTTCACAACACATTAGAGGCATTAACCTTGCCAAACAGATAGTGTCAAATATTTGAGATTAGAGATTGTAGCTGCTTTTAGCAATGGTACATTAATATAGATATGACTGCAGTGCTATATTACAGTTGAGTTCTTACTTTGTTAGCCACGCTAGTAGTTTCGAGATGGAGACTGGCCAAACAGAGCGTAGCATCAGCCAGCAGTGACCAGGGTCCGGCAACTATCTGGCTCGGCCCTGTAGACTCTCATGCAGTTGTTTCAAATTGTCTTCATTTTCAGGCTGGTTTAGTGGATTTGGAGGCAGTCCTGGTTAAACTTTGTGTAATAGTAATACTTGTTACCCGGAGAGGTTGGAAGGAGATACATACGTTACATTTCTACCTCAAAACCTGTGGAGCTAACATTAGCAGAGTACGTTAGCACCCCAATAACTAGCATTAGTACGTCTATGCTGCTGAAGGTATACTGAATGTATACACATGTTGCTTTTGCTTTTTAATGATTGTAACAGTGAATAAAGATATGTGTGAAAGGATTGAGAGCATATGTGAAGGAGGATAACAACAGTACCAGTGAGGGGGAAAATGGAAGTTATGGACATGTTCAAGTGAACATGCTGTCCCACATGGACAGGACAAGCTCGCGGATGAGAGGTGGTGTGCCAAGCTGGCTTACCTTACAGACGTAACTGTGCATCGCAACAAGTTAAACTCCAAGTTTCAGGGCAAGAACGAAAACACTATCATCCGGACAATATTCGGGGCTTCGTGGGCAAGCTCATCTCCCGTGGCACGAGGCTACTAATACCAATAATGTTTGTTTCAACCGACCCCTGAAGAGGAGACAGACAGAGTGCAGTCAACATGACAGCGTGTCATTACCTTGTCCCCGTTTCACAGTTAACCTTTCCTGGCTGTGTATCCCTCCTCAGTCTGATTCATACAACACTCAACGTGTCATTTCAGTCGCCCGTACAATATGTCAAAACATATTGAGCAAACCTCTGATGAGGCGAGGTCATCTTTTATCAGCCACATTAAAAGAGATAATTTCCTTGGAGGGGGGGGGGGGGGGGAGCACCACTGTAGCGTCTGCACAGATTGCTGCTGTGCGTTTCTCCAGACGTATAGTTTGCTATCAACTGCAGATATTTATAGCCGTCCACGAAACTCAATTTCCTCGCCTTCGATTATAGTGGTCGGTAATCCTTCGAAGAAAACATATCGCTACGTCCTTAGTTTTTTAAATGTTCAAGTCAAAGTCAAATTCATCACAGCACGGCTCAAAGTCATCAGCAGCGTGCCCGCATCCATCCATCCATCCATCCATCCATCCACCCACCCATCCATCCGTCCGTCCTCTAAGGAAATACCTGCAGTCCACAAAATGACTTCCACGAGTTTGCGGTTCGTTATTTCTTTCCACTAAAATCGTCTTCAAGTCATCAAATATTCACAGAGAGCTGTTTTTTTTTCTAAATGGCAACACTCTTCCCTAATCATTATATTACATGTGGTCTCATTGACGGTAAATTGCCCAAGTGTCACCTTACAGGGCTTCGTGAGCAATAATCGGATTTCATTTCTAACGCAGCATACGAAAACAGCCTAAAACGCAGCACTAATAATCAGCGCGGCTTTGTGATTTTGTTTCCCCTTCCTGTTACACAAGCCAGCGTGTAAATGCTCCTGTGATGTTACAAGCTGTTATATATATTAAGTCGTGTGGGCTCATGTTAAAGGGAACATAATCAAAACCAACCATAATCAAACCGCAGGTAATTGCAAAACAGTTGGATAGAAATATGACTATTGGGCTTAAAACCTTTTGAGCCCTAGACGTTTTTTTGGCTTATTCTCGAAAATACTATACCCATACTCAAAGGGGCCTTACTCTCTAACTACAAGGTCTATTTGAAAATGTTCAATGGATTTATAACACTGAGGAGGGTTTGCTCATATGAATTGTGTACATATTGTGTATATGTTACTGGTTAATAGCTGATGAAGATGGAACACAGCTCCACTTTGAAAAATGTCAAATTCGTATGGTGAAAAAGCATAAGCTAAATATTAAATGAGGCTCAGTGAAGCCTATAAACCACACACAATCATAGAAAACGACAGCAGTAGTCACCCACAAAAGAATTGGAGTGAATAGAGTGAAGTAGGCCAGAGTTAGAGACATAAACGTTATGAGAGGTCACGAGAGGTCACGAGAGGTCGCCATGTGAGAAACAGCCTCTCCAGCTGTTCCATTGTACGTTTATAAGCTAAATAACTATATATTTAACTTCCTTTATCCTTGTACATGCACAATCTATCACATACAGCAGTTAGAAATCATTTTGGAGAGCTAGAACCGTCTCCAAAGCGTCTCGGGACCGCCGACCTACGGGAGAATTTGCGCCATAGTGGTTGTGTATTGGGCCAGTGTAGAGCCCCTGATTGGTCGATTTCTTCATATGAAACGTCTATGCACGTGTCTGGATGTGGCCAATTGACTGGCGTCAACGGAATTTTCAGGAAGTCTTTAGTTTTCCGAAAAATGCCGATCTAAGCCGGCGGACCCGTGCGTAAACGCCCGAAGCTGCCTCGCTGGAATGTGGTCCCCCGAGCTCATTTGACCCCCCCCTTCCTTTTTTCACAACTTTATTAGACTGTAAACGGATGACAAAAGGCGAAACAGGAGTCTAAAAGGAGTTTGAGGACATCGTTTTATGATTTGGCTTTCTTCGGTACCAGTCGGCACCAGTCGGTACCAGTATCCCCCCCGTCGGGGGGCTCTCAGTTTAGAAAGGTTAAAAGAAGAGAGCGGACATTAATAAGTACGTTTTGGTTGATTCTTGGCAAAAAAAATTGTCATTCATTTAAAAAGCCCTTTTCCAATGTCTGTCCTAACCCCCCTTTGTGTTTGTCAACCAATTACTACCTTACATACAACGTTCGAACTGATAAAGGTACGAGACGGAACCAAAACTGAACCAAAAATTGTGGGCCATTAAAAAAATACAAAAGAACGAGCTGAAAGACTCTAAAATGCTGAATGGAACTTAAGAGTTTGTTTCTAATTCTCCGTGGGTTTTTTCCACTGAGTGACCATTTCTACATTTTACATTATTTGGCCCATCGGCCCCGTTCGGCCTTGGCTTTCACACGCGCAAGTGGACAGGATTTCACCCGGCAGTTTACTTTCCAGGTTAATGATGACATTTTTTTTTAATTATGCACTGCCATTTCTCAGACTCCCTCCAGTCTGTTATGTCACGAGGACCATCTCACATTCTAGCTCACCTTTACGTTGGCTGACATTTCAAATTATTTCCAGGTTTACGCTAAAAAAAACAAAAACGGTGAAGGCAAAGCCTCGGCAAAATGACCCGACGGCCGTAACCACAGTAACTCACTCATGGCTGCGTGCGTGCACGGTGGTAGAGTGGAGGGAGGGAGAGAGAGACGCTGCTGACAAACAAGTAGCTAAGTAAGTTGCATTAGTCCAGCAGGAAAGTGGTCAAGTTGGCAATACTGGCGGCGTAATGTGCATTACATTCAATGAGGACGGCACGCTGATAAGTGCAGCTTTATAAATGGTGCTGATAGCTGTGTACATTAACAGGCCGGGTGAGCGAGGACACATTTATCTTGCCACTGAAGGAGCTGGAGTTTCAGCTCCAATACCAAGGTAATAAAAGGAATATGTCAGTTGAGGTGCACTGTTAAGATTCCATCAACAGCTCACAACAACAAAAACATGTTTATTTCTTTGCAGCTCATCTGACAGCTCGGCTGGCTCCCCAGCTCCCGCTGTCTCTCCGAGGGGAGGAAGGGACAGAGATGATTAGTTCTCATGGCACTGAGTAATTGGCTATATTCAGTGTATACTCCTATGCCAGAAGTTTCAATTTTCATTTCTGCACTTTAATAACAAGTGTGTGACACCTGACACGGTTTTGAATGTTTATCAGCTGTGCGCGTCACGTGCGACATTCGATTTTGTGACGGCGCAACTAGGCGGCAGAACAGGGAATACATCTCCAGGACAAATCTATGAGATTAGTGATATTCCATACTAATGTTAAGTTCAAAAGTTTCTCAAAGAGAGGAGAAGAGGCCCACAGAGGAGAAGAAGCAGCCCCCCCCCCCTGCTCTCTTTCTTCCATCAGCAAGCAGGGCCGAATCAGCTGGTCGAAGTTTAAATCAAAAGGAATTTAATATACTAATGAAAGCAAATGCAGTTACAAACCGAATCACACTATTAATAACAATATATATATCTATATATATATATATATATATCTCTATCTATCTATCCATCTATCCATCTATCTATCCATCTATCCATCTATCCATCTATCTATCTATCTATCTATCTGTCTATCTATCCATCTATCTATCCATCTATCCATCTATCTATCTATCATGAAAGTGAGGCTCCGTTCACACCACAGGACAGAATGGTCTGTCTGTCCCATGGTGCGGAGGAAGTCTGAATCTCTCAAAGGATTTACAGTTCTTTGTTCCCCCAAAGTTACATTCCTGAGCCTATCGATCAGCTCCCACGATTGGCTGAAGCCCAATAAGCCCCTCCTTGGCTCTTGACCTATTGTTCTACTCCAACACCTCAAGCAGCCACTTTCCAACCCCCACTCCAGCACATTCCTCAACCCCCTCTCACAGACACTTAATGCATGAAATGACCAGACTCCTACAAGTAAATATACTGTATCACATAATATCCATCAATAGGAGCGCTTTAAAACTTAAATTCCTCACACTAATATACAATAAGTAGTAGTACAATTAAGACTCTATGAAATTAGACTGACCTTCCAAGAAAAAAACAAAACAAAATCAATCATCTCGGCAAATGCCAAGCGATGACGTGTTCGCATTCAAGTGACGAAGCCCTCTTGACTGTTGTTGGTCGGGAGAAAAGGAAATATTGAGACATCGCTGTTGTTGTAGAGCCAAGGCGTTGGGAAAGGGAGAATGGATGGGTCCACAAAACAACAGACATTAATCAACTTCTACTTTTGTCAACGTCAAATTCTTGCAGCCGGCCATTCTGTAACCAAGTGATTATTATTTTAGCAAAGACAATAAACATCCTCTTACTATTAGGTGACACTTCAGGTGAATAGGGCTAACATTTTAACCAATAGATACCAACATGAAACTTCCCCAGTTGATCACTTCCATGAAGACAATTGTTTTTTACAAGTTTTCTGAAATTGATTATTGAAGTATGAAAATGATGCATAATCTCATTAAATATGTGCCAATTTGCATACCTTTCCAGAACAGAAACCTGGACATTGGATGAAGCCAGGTTCAAAGTTCTTGTTTAAAATTTGGTAACATTTTAGTCAAAGAATTTTCTAGAAGGAATTTTGGATATCTCTTTGCATCACTCCATGAATCAGATAATACATTTTTTTTATGAATAAAATGTTGTATAAATCAGGCTATCAATACTATATGAACAAACTTTAGAATATACAAAATAAACGTTTTCTCTTCACTAGTTAGAAAGAAAGTTATGGACATAAAATAGCCAAAAATCTTTAAACGGACCAGTGCATGAAAATACATTTTGCCCAGGGTGTCTGGACTTAAAGTATTGTAAAAAAAATAGTTTGACAATTTCAACAACAGATATTACGCCATTGATTAACAGTTGAATGTTTTTTCCATTGAAGATCAATACAATATTTTATATCATATATTTCCTGGCATTTTCACATCCGAAGTATAAATCCCCTCCTCTGAGCCACATGTTACACAAGGATTATTTTTCATTAAAATGGTGTGAGAGAGTGGGGGTGACGTATATGTGCATGACCTATTTATATTGCAACAGTTTCATCCTGATATTGGCCATCATGGTATAACGACCCCCAATCTCTTCCTGAGATGTCCATATTTAAATGGTAGCACCAAGCTAATCTGCTTTCCATTTTAACCTAGTGAGTATTAGAGCTCTATGCAAACCAGTACAAAAAATAAAATCATGAATAAGAAATTTCAGTGGACTATTAAATGGAAGGTAGAGTAAGTCCACTTGACAGATGTTTCTCTCTGATGGAATGTTCCGTTTTGGCCATGAATTGCTCTTTCATCAGGTGTTCTCTCTCAATAAGAAAACATTAACAAAAAAAGAGAATGTGTTCCTCTTTCATCAAGCTTAGATGAAAACGACCAAAAGTAAAAAAGTGCACTCACTATCTCCGCCATTAACGTCCACTGCTGTATTTGTTTTAATGAATTCAAACAACATTTCCCCCCCATCTGGACCGCAAGCTTAGCAGACGTTTCTCAATCGTGCAGTTCACCGTGCAATGCCTCAGGTTGCCTATTTACGCTATATCTCTGATCAAAACTGTCAGTCATGCTGTGTGTTAAGTTCTGTTTAGTTGTTAGCTTCGTCAGCTGTATTAGCTCCGTAAGCTGTTGGCTCTGTTAGCCGTATTAGCCCTGTGTGCTGTTAGCTCGGTCAGCCAAACACACCTCAGGACTCAAGCACAAGTATTAGGCTGATGGGTTCAGCATTATCTGAGATTGCCCGTGGACAGACAAAACAGACACCCACGCACCTAATACATAATCTCCTGGCGCAACAAAATTGTCCCAATTAGTTAGCATTACCCTTCAGTCGCAGACATTTTTGTTCTGAAAGAAATGTAGCTACATCTTTGTAATTTTTGGAATGTTAAATTCCCACCGCCAAATAATTTATTCCCATGACATGACTTTACCATTCACTTGTGCAGCTTTCATCACTCGGAGCTCATCTCAGAAGTCCAAAGTGTCTCAAATATATGTGTCGAGGGGGAGATCCCGGTTTGGATAATATAATCTGAGGATTGCCACGTTATCATCCTCAGCGGAATGGATGCATGTCATGCACCATTAGCTGTTACTCTCCAAATCATTTGCATCCAAATCTCATCTACTGGGTGCAATAGTTTTAGTCACCTCGTGAGGCTGATGAGTTGGCCGGATGCACTGGTCTCCGGCAGAATCCATTAGAGTCACTGTGCCATTTAACAACATCTCTAAAAAGCACTCAAAAACAACACCTCGGTGCTAAACATGTTCTGTAATACCGGGTGGACGGACGAGATGCTAAATAGCCGGGAATCATTTTAAATGAGCTACAAAACCAAATTTGCATGTGTATTAGACTAGCTGGAGACAATTCACATGTGGGTGCTTCACGCAAATGGGCGCCATCATTTTAGACAGGAAAACAAGGTTCATAATTTCATTTTCCGATCGCCGCGTCTGATCATGGGAAGTAAACACACAACACATCTCCCACCCGAAGCACAAAACCGCAATCATTATCAGGCACTGCACCCTGACAAGGACACCGTTTGAGCTCAACCCTGTCACGGACAACATGGAGCCTGTCTGATGATTAGGAAAAGTAATCAGAGGTAATTGCAGTTCTGTCAAACTATTCCTGCCGCACATCTCTCTTGGTCATGACTTTCTGGTAGGAAATGAATCTGATACCCCTAAACCGTTTTATCCTCCCGAGCATGTCACGACATTCTGAGCGAGGTGTCTTTTAAAAAAAGGTGACGGAATCCTGACAGTTGAATTATCAACAGGAATAATATTAAGTTTCTTATGAATCCCAATCAAAGTTTCCCCTTGAAAAATGTAAGACCTCAGCCACATTGTTTTGGAAATGAAAACAAAGTTTTTGCCCTCCGATATCCCGCACACTCTTCCTGTCTCAATCCATGTTACTCTATTAGCTACTTATATGACTGGTGTGGCTAACTAAGTCCCTTAAAGTCTCATGTGATTTTATGTAAACGACCTTGAGTGCAGGATGAGTTATCAAACATTTGAAACCATTTTACCGAAGAGATAATACAGTGACTTGATGTAACAATACCTATTTTTAATTTATTTGGCATATAACAAGAGTAAAAATGTACAATTAACAGTATATTTTTCCTTTTACTGGATCTTTATTAAAGTGAACAGCTATTAGCGCACCAATGTACTCAAGTATACAAAGTGTATTTTGATGTTATATAAAAATAAAAAAAAGGTACCCAGCCTCTCTCTCAGCATGAGCTGGGACAGGCTCCAGACAGTTCCACCCTGCAAAAGGTTTAGCGCGTATAGATAATGGCTGGATGAATGGACAGGGTCCAAGAGAGTCCGTCTAGAGTCCGTCTGCTTCATTCCAGTCGGGGAGATTAAACTGCCTCACAGCATACTGTTGCTGTCATGTAAAAACCTGCAATTTAAAAAAGGGATTTCCGTGCTTAGTTAAGGGATTACATGCTCCTCTCCAGGCTGAGGAATATCTCTCACCGCTTTCTCCATTTTAAATTCTTCTAGATATAATAATTCAGTATCAACGTGCATTTTAATCGTGCCAAAGTTGTTTTTTTTTACACTTTGGACATGAACGATTTTGAACATGAGCATTGATATTCATGCACTTGCTGCATCTATACTGAATGTAAAACTATAATCTGATAAGGAGCTACGGATCTCGGACGAATGCAATGTTTTTCTGTGAAATGTAGTGGACTAGGAAGTATAAAGGCTTATGTGAGCCTACAGTTTGATGACTTTTTGGTCACTGTGTCCAGACATTTTACTCTTATTTTAATTCCAGTGAAAACTGTGTCGTCTGTCGGGGCTAAGGCGTCTCTAGAATCCCATATGCTATGGCAGATGGAGAGTTCACGTCATTTGACCTTTTTCTAGACATATGGATTAATCACCGTCTATTTAGAGGTTGTTGTTTTTATTGCCGACACAGTGAGGACGTCAAGCATTTCCCATACAAGGCCTGGACAGGGACCTTCGCTGCTGTACAGGAAAATAAACATATTTCTTCTTACATTCTTTGGCTTCACGTCACAAAACTGACATTTAGCTCCTGTGACAGACTCTGAGCCTTTTCTTATAGAAACCAAAGTGGTTTATTTCCAGTTTGTTCAGTTTGTCAGTCACAGTAGCCCCGCCCTAAAGCATCCCCTGCTTTATGGTCTGTTTGACTCTAAATGGACCATAATTTACTAAATGAACATCATGCTGTATTAAAGAAGACTTGAAACTAGAGATTGAGACCATAAACTCATGTTTACAATGTTTACTGAGGTAATAAATCAAGAGAGAAGTAGAGTCATTTTCTCATAGACTCAAAGGGGCCTTACTCTCTAACTACAAGGTCTTTTTGAATAATTTCAATGGATTAATAACACTAAGAAGGGTTTGCTCATATGAATTGTGTAAATATTGTGTATATGTTACTGGTTAATAGCAGATGAAGATGGAACACAGCTCCACTTTGAAAATGTCAGGTTTGTATGATGAAAAAGCACTATTATTCATAATACTATATTAAATGAGGCTCAGTAAAGCCTAAAAACCACACACAATTATAGCAAACGATGGCAGTAGTCACACACAAAAGACTTGGAGTGAATAGAGTGAAGTAGGCCAGAGCAAGAGACATACGTACGAGAGGTCGTCATGTGAGAAACAGCCTCTCCAGCTGTTCCATTGTACTTTTACAACCTAAATAACGATATATTTAACTTCCTTTATCCTTGTACATGCACAATCTATCACATACATCCTATACAATCTGACTTCTTTTTGCAACCAGAGGAGTCGAAAATGCAGGTTTAAGACACTTATTTGCACCAGATCACTGAGAAAAAAATGGTTAAGACATCAAATCAAGGCAGGCAGGCACAAACAAAGTCAAAGTCTGATGCTGCTGCAGCAAACAATATAGGACACTCAAAATAGGCTACATAGCTGCAAGATATAACCTACTTGGACACCCGTATGCTTTGGTCTCCTGTAACTGTTGCAGCCAACAAAGTTTAGGGGGAATATTCCTGCATTTTTTCATATCACAAAAAATGTAAATATATATATATATATATATATATGTATCGCAATGGCAGATCTCTCCAATATCATGCAGCCCTAATTTGTACATTAGCAGGGATGTAGAACAACATGATAGTGAAAGCAAGGCTCTGCTTATTTAAATGTGAAAGTGCCATAAAACATGTTGTCACTGAAGTAATCAGTATCTCAATATTGATCAAAAATAATCACAATCATAATTTTCAGCCACAATCGTGCAGCCTCACCACTGTAGCTGAATCAATGATCCGGCCATGAGTGTACGGAGAACCGGAGTAGATATACCGTGGAGTTGAGGAGCGGATTGAAGGCAGCTGTGCAGACTGGACAGCTGAGGTGAATGAGCTGTAATCAGGAGGGAGGCGGGGAAGGGGGAGACACAAGAGGGACGGGGAAATAAGCTGGAGCATGGACACTGTACACTGTACAGCTACACCCACACAACCATGTACAGGAATGATACATAGGAGGAAATCAGTTCATTATACCATTTCTCACCAACATTAACGTTATGTTTTTTGGTTTTTTTCAAACACAGGAAAACAAGCTATAAATGGGCGATATACTCCATTCTATTGCCAGTAGACAGGAATGCCGGGTTTTTTTCTGCCGTGTCACGTTTGATGTCAGGGTTTCGTAAAAACAAAGCAGCGCGGGGGGCCAGTGGAAATGTTACCGTGGTTACTTACTTTACATCCGTTATTTATTCGGTCTCTCTTCATTCAGTCTCTCTTTGAAACTCAAATCCGAGCTGTTCGGTTTTGATTAGTTTAATTTAGTTTCTGTCAATTTTGAATGTAGTGCATTCTATGTGATCATCGTAAAACGCACTACATTCAAATTTGACAGATAACGTAACTGATTCTGTCAATGGAGTCTAGTGGCTTTGAGGAGCGCATAAAGCAGCTGTTTCTTTTCACATCTAATTAATTAAGGGTTTATTTCCACCAAAAAGAGACTTTTTATGTTATGGTAACTTTATTTATGGCTTGATCACCTGAACAAATGGCTGAATTTGATATTCTGAAATCGTATCTCTAATCCAAATTGAATCCGTCTGTACATTGTAACCTACCACAAATGTTTTTTAACAATTTGTTTTGGGCATTGATTGGTTTTCGCCTGGATGTGCAGAGAAAATGTTTGTGTCCTTGATCATGGCCTTAACCTTTTCATACCTAGCCCCATTTTTAGGCTTCTGCTCGAAAATACTATACCCATACTCAAAGGGGCCTTACTCTCTAACTACATGGTCTATTTGAATAATTTCAATGGAGTAATAACACTAAGAAGGGGTTGCTCGTATGAATTGTGTAAATATTGTGTATATGTTACTGGTTAAGAGGAAAGGAAGATGGCACACAGCTCAAATTGAAAAGTGTCAAGTTCGCCTGAAGACAAAGCACTTTTTGACATAATTTCTTTGAAATAATGGCAGCTGACACTTCTAACACCTCTCCCAAATCATAGCACAACATGTCAGCAGTGCACTCTCTGCAAAGTTTGACTTTGATAAAGTGAAGCAGAACAAAATTAGAGGTTTTAGTACAGAGAGTTTAGGCGAGGTTTCCAAAATGTGCATTTGGGCACCATGTGTGCCATGTGTGCCATTTGAATTTTCTCATGTACCAAACTACATATTTCACTTGTATATTACTAATGGTGTTCAATACATCCTAATACAGCAGTTTTGGGCTTTTTATTTTTATTTTTTTATTTTTTTTGTATTTTTATTTTTTGTATTTTTTATTTTTTGTATTTTTTTTCATGATCTTCCCTTAAGAGGGTCCCTTAAGGGACCCTTAAGGGACCCTCTCGGCATAAAAAGGTTGGCCACCTTGGCCACCACAACGTGATCTCATCCCTACTCCCTACATCCCAGGGGAAGCCTTTTTCCATAGTAACGACGTTGAAGATTTGCGTGTGGTTAACGTTGGAACACGTCGTTAACGTTGTGAACCGGTGGCAGGTAGGTATAGACATAAAAAAACGAATTAGTGTTGTAACGTCACAGAACGTCACGTTACATAATGTCGTCAATAAAAATCACTCAACCTTTGGTTTCATGCAGGAAACAAACTCCTGTCCCCTGAGTGAAAGTCCTGTGTTTGTGTGACCCAACCCTTCAACCCAACCTTAGAGGACTTCTTAGTCTTAATCTAATGAACCCCAAACCCGCCGACTGGATGGAAAAGCATGTTTTCTTCAAACAATCGCCAAAACCTTTGCTGAACTGCAGGCTGCTGAACACAGAGCAGAGAGGCTGTAAGTAGAGGTTGTAAACATGTGAATAGCTTAATATATATATAGCACGTGGAATGTCTTTTTTTTTCAACATTGGTAGCACTTGTGGCAATTTGGAAAAATGTTTGATGTATGGATTCCATTGTATAGTCATTTTTGTTAAATAAATGATCAAAGAAATTACATTTTCTTTTTTATGATTTATGGCATTATAACTATGTTATACTACACACAAGACATTTTTTGAGTTCTCTCCACTCATAGCGATGCTAGGTGCTGTTTCCATAGCGGTTCAGGAGCTATATATTGCAGTGAAAAACAAGGCCATAGAGAAAAATGTGACCGGAGCGAAAAAAGCCCTGAAACTGCTTAGTGGGTTAATACGACCTCCGATGCTATGAGTGCCTAATATTGTTGTGGATGGGTTTATATTGGGGTTAGGTAAAAGCCTTGTTTGTGTCATACAGACACTGGTATCAAGGCACCGAGGCCCACTGCCCAAGCTTTGGTATTTGAAGGCCTGGGAGTGAGACTAGGGCGGTCAAGAGGGTACCTCAACAAAGGTCTTCATATCGCTCCAGTTATATACTACACATACATGGGAGAGTTTGTCCCAAGGTTGTGTGTTCTCCAGTTAGTACCATAGAATGTTTTCATAAATATGTATCCGTCTCTTTAGTCCTCAGACAGCATGAAATATGACTAAAAGTAACCAGAACCAAAGATCAGCTCATCCAATATTAATTCTTGAAATTTTCATTTTCTTCAGTGTACATAGTTAAAAATGATTTCCAACATTTGAAATGTTCCCTCAGTTGGAAGGACACAGTACAACGAGCACAGCAGATGCAAAGGCCCAAGTGAGCATAAATTGGCTCAACAAAACAACAACTTCCTCCTCGGCACATTCATTTAAAATGTTAGATGTATTCAGCGAAAAGTTTCAGTTATTCTGGCCTCAGACGAACTCAACTCTCCGCTGACTTTTCACCGAACAACAGCAGGTTCTTTGATTAAACATTGTAACACAACAGACGAAATCAACTGTCCCATGGAGAACAATGGGGAGAGAAAAACAAAAGAGTTTTACTTACTTTTGAAGTGTAGAATTACTGCAAATGTTGCATTCTGGAATCGGAAAGTATACGTAGGCCGACATAGCTGCAGATATGAAGATGGAATGAAAGGGATGAGGTGTGTTTGTTTTGTTTGTGTGGGTGCGCATGTTTAAAGGCTCCCGGTCGGCCAGTGACGTGCTACTGACAACATGCCTCAGTGGCAAAAATCAGCAGCAGTGGAAACAAAACCCCAACAGTGGATGATAAACAGTCTGGCTGGTAAGCACTCTGGGGTCGGTCTGAAATATCTTTCAGACTTTTTATCAATTGTGGGCCGTCAGGGCCAGCAAGGCCTTCTCTGCTGGCCTAGACAGAATCACAAAGTTATAGCTATTTTATAATTTAATAATTTTTCATAAATACACTACATGTATTATAATATTTTTCCCATTATCTTATTTTCTCATTGCACAGCTCCTGTCTTCCTCAGTTGCTCTGCTTCCAGTGCAGCTTGTTTTAAGTAGAGCTTTTATCCAATCAGATTTCACCTCTGTGTCTCTAGGTAAGAAGAGAGGCCCGAGGCCTGCAGACTTACAAGTGAATCCATGTGCAGTTTAAGTGAATGGGGACGATATTGTTGATTGTCATAGTCTTCAACCAATTAGATGTGTTGGACGTATTCTTTGACGTGTCAGAGCCTGCTAGCTGGCCGAGCCATACGTGATTGGTCAGTGGGCTAGTGTGACATGTTGGGCGGTGACAATCCCAATATCTGCTGCCTCTGTCGAGCGGACATTTTCAGCCTCAAACGCATTAAAACGTATTCAAGAAATACAACTGGGGAGGCTCCACTGTCTTCACTGGCGTCCATGAATCCAGAAGGACTTCTTACTGGAACTAAAACGCACCGATGTACTGAACAACCGTGGGATTAAACTCTTTATTAACAAAGAAAGGAGGATGGACTTTGTCTTTAAATAGTGAACAGCAGCTTTGGTAAGTTAAATGCATTTGTTTTTACATCTGCAGTAGCTTTATGCTTGTTTATATATTATTATTTGTACAACTTGTTTTTATGAAGATGGATTTTTGTTTGGTTTAATATGTAATAGGAACCATTGTTACGTCCTATGTTGCTCTGGGGACATATTTAGTCGGTGCACAGCAACAAGAAGACACGTGAAGCAGCAGAAGTCTATATACTCCGCGCAAAGTGTTAAAGTTAAAGTGTTAAAGTTAAGTTTGAGTTAAAGTGTTTAAGTGATCATCTTTGAAGATTCATGTTTTCAAGTGGACTCATTTTCCCTCTCGGTGTTGACAGACAAATAACTCCGTCACTAACAAGAACTAAGGTGTCGTGTATTTCCTGGAGGGAGTGATCGTAGCGTTACTACTGTGTTAATTTGTCTATTTAATATTGTTCCCTCTGATGTGAATAATATTTGAATGGCCCGTGCTCTTCAGTGTGTGGATGAATACGTGTGATAGCTCCGCAGGTATTTGAATGCATTGTCTGTTCATTACGCAGCTCGTATTCATGTATCTGCACTCTGCAGTTAGTGTATTTATAGGTGTTGAGCTTCATTTTTACATGAAACTAATAATAACCGTAGCTGTGGCATCATGAGGAGGTTCAACTGTAGTAGGACAGCACTGAAGGCCCAGGTATAAAATGCACGGCCCGCCACTGCTTTTTATTGAGCGCTGCCTGCAGGCTGCTGTATTTAAAATAACGTGTCTTGACAACTTTCAGAAGGATTGAAACGGTTTTTGGTTGACACATCGTGTCCCTCACAGGATAACTTGAGTTGTGATCAGGTTAAAACCAAACACCTGCAAAACTATTGACATTCACATCAGCCTCAGTACTTTGTGTTTAGTGCTAAAATACTTTGCTAAGATGGAAATAATTGCAAATATTACACCTGCTAAAACATCCCCGTTGTCATTGGGATCATGTTGCCATGCCGACCTTTGCGTGTAACACAGCCTCACGGTCTTTAAAGCTGCAGTACACTCTCTTTTTATATATAATAACACATCAACAGCATAGAAACTGTTATACCATAATTACAGTAGCTTGTGTGTTTATCATGCAGGAAAGTCAACAACAACAACACATTGCTTTTACTTGGAATACGCCTTTTGTCTTTCCGTCTACTGTATCTAATGGCAACTTCATGAATCCAAATCTGTTTCCCATTGAAATCCTCTTTTGGCAGTCCCAGCAGTCCCAGACATGTTGGTGGCTTTGCTCTAAAACAGACATACTGTACACTTGTTCAGCTGTCAGAAACATCCCAGTGGAACCTTATGCTGTATTTCGTTTTCTTTTTTTTAATGTGAATTTCACATGTTGTCTTCCAGGATTCAAGAATCATTTATTGTCATTATGCAACACAGGGAGCAACAACGAAACAAAAACAGTAGCATTCTTGTAGTGCATTTTTTAAATTTGCATCTTAATTAATGTAAGCAGCAGCAACAAATTGTCCATCAACTTTGACTGATGTTTGAGCACCAAGCATCATGATGTAAACACAGAGCCTAACTCCTCTCGTCCCACCGGAGTCCTGCGCTCTGTCCTGCTGTCCGCATGAACGATGAAGCCAGGTCTCTGTGAAGATGTGGACACTGACCTCCTGCTGCTTTCGTCCATCTTATTTTTCTGCGACTGAACATCAGACAGCCAGCAGTAGGCTGAGTAGTGGAGTAGCCTCCAGTCCTAGCTGCTAGCTTAGCTTCCATCTCGGCTCTCCTCCTCCCAGTTTGGTGGCGTTTGGTCCAGCAGGTCTGGCTAATTGGTCGGCCGTGGGTGTTGATCGTCTCAAACATCAGTACATTTCTGCTGTTGACAAAATTATTTTCCTGTTAAGCCTTGCACTCCATTATGTACCCTGACATCACGGTACAACCGGAGACCTTACAGACCACGTGTGTTCAAGAGCTGAAACGTCTACATGTCAGCGTACCATGTGTTTGTGGGATGATGATTGACGATTAGCATGGTGATGAAAGCAGTAATCACCCTGCCAGGGAACTGAAAGCACAGTGGTTGCTGCTTTTTTTAAAAGTGGTACTTTCTCGTGTGTGTGGGTTCGCAAACAGATCACATTTGTGTGTGTGTCTCATCAACACCCCCTCGCCCAATCCATCAAGATGTTCTATGGCAAAGTGTGGTTAAATATATGTGTGTGGCCTTTGGACCGCCGTGCGTCGCCTGCTACTACACGTACATGAGCTACCGAGCATGTATGACATCTTAAATTTAGACAATGTTCCTGACTGCAAAAACCACTCAACCCTGCCAAACCCAACGCAGACAGCGGCGTTCGTGTGTGGCAAACTGATAACAACACACACACACACACTCGGTGACTCATACATCTTAATTAGAAGCTAAGCAGCAGCGCGTTAGCATTAGCGAGGGGAGGCGAGCCTGTCACGGCAGGCAAATGAGAAGGGGCACTGTCATGCGCGCGGGGCACACACATTTATGCCTGTGAAGCAAATGCATGGCCCTGTCCAATTAGTTCAATACCTGAGGAACGCTCAGACGTGCGTGTGCCCGACTACGCTCACGCGTAAACACACCAGTATAAACTTTTAGAAAAAACAACGAAACAGGAGTATAAAAGAATAAAAGTGAACAGAGAACCTGGGCTCTGCAGGTGTGCATGTGTGTGTGTGGCCTCGGTGCTGTAAAGCCACCGCTCCTAACGCGATCTGAAAGACCCTGTTGGTCGGTTTTGATGGTGTCACTGGTCAGTGGCATTTGTCGAAGTTCAGGAAACAAACACACACGCAGATGGTGGCATTTGGTCGGAGTCATGCGGGGGTTTCGGGGAGAGGCGGGTGGTGGGGGTGTTCACTGACGTCCCTGTTGCTACGGGGACAAAGTGACCTTAAACAACCCGTAGCAAAGTTAATACGGGGGAGTTTCCGGCAAATGATCAGCTCACCTTAACATCAAACGCACACACACAAACATGTGCACCATTGTTGAGTGAGGTTTTCTGACCATGAGATACCGCCCTCGATGACTCAGTGACTTGTTATGCTACCTCAGTCCCCAGCAGGAAGATCTTTTCTGTCTTTGACACTTGCACTACTGTCTGTTAAAAATAAATTAAAAGAAACGCTGTGTGACCTTTTCACCCCTAATCCCTATCCCTTCCTCCTTTTTCATCTCTCAGTGCACCCCCTTCCCTTCCCCCAACACCTCTTTCCACACATCCCGTCTCTGCACTCACTCATCTAATTTACATGCTGCCACTGGGCTTTATTTCCCAAATATGGCATTCATTTTCATGCTTATGCAGACGATATACAACCGTTTCCCTTAACATTGCAAATGTAGTTCGACTCCTCAGCTGTTTTGTCTGCTGAACAGCAATCCAAATCTCAAGTTCTCTTATGTGGCCCTTATTCCTTGACAGTTTCTCTGCAATCCCAATATGAGAGGGTCTGCTCACAACTTGGGGATTGTATTTTAGCCCAAAATATCAATCGTCAACCAAGTATCCAGGGTATACAGTTGAGGACCATAGCAAAAATATAAGATATAGATTTGGAGAAGGCCATTCTTTTAATTAATTGGACTTTTCTTTACTTTTCCCTCAAGCTAATAGCTCTCCTCCAGCTGTCGCTGGGCTTTTAACAAACTCAAGGGAAACAGATCACTTTACTCGCAATCTCTAATCTCTTTTCATTGACTCCCTGCGAGTTTTAGAACGGATTTTTACGATTTAGCTAATAACCTTTGTGGCTTGGCATTGTCGGTCTCCTAGTTACCAGGGATGTACTTGACTATGAAGATAAATGAATGGATAAGGTGATCTGCAGACCTCCCGCCTTCAAGAATGTTCTGTCCTTCATCCACCCTTTCCTCCACCCATTCTTTATCCATCTTATATCTCTTTTTCCCCTTTGCTTCTTCCTGAACATTTTCTTCTGCCCCCCCCCATCACCCCTCTACATTTGCTGTTCTTCCAACACCCCTGTTGCCTACATCTCTCCATCCCCCATTTTTTTCCAACTGATGAGCTGAGATGCAGCTTCACTCATCAGATTGCCTGTCTCTCCTCCCTGCTTTCTTTAACACTTGTAGAAATGACCTGACACATCCAATCCCAGGTTATTACAAAGATGGGCAATCTCTCTCTCTCTCTCTCTCTCTCTCTCTCCCGCTCTCTCTCTTGCACACACACACACTCAAACATTTAGACCAAGAAAAAGCACATTTCCAACGGCTGCTACACACACACGCAAACACACGCACACACACTATTACAGGAACCCAAATGAAAATGAATCATGCATTCTGTCCTGCCACTCGTTACAAGTATATGATACATCCCCTGTTTCCACTCAATTGGGCACACAGCAACACGTGCAAAAATGGGAAAAGTGGTTGCGCACGTGTTCACACACTAAAACGCACAAAAAGAGGCGTGAATGTATTATTAATGCGAAACCTCAAACAAGCACGGGCTCATCATTCACAAACATGTTGCATAATCGCGGGGCTGACTAAACTCGCTGCAGCCAATTGATGTGTGATTTCTCCCGACACGCGAGGTCGGCATTGTTGTCAGCGCCCGTGTTTACGGCAATCTTTTGAGCGACACGCCACCCACATGAACTCCTCCTCCTTCCCCCTCCCTCCGAGTCCGTACCAAGGTCGTTGGCCTCCTTCCTGGCTTTAGCATTCTCCTCGTATCCCCCATAATCCTCACTGTTTAAGCCTGAGGTACAAATACATTCTATTCAAGCCGTACCAAGGGGTCCGGTAATACCCAGCAGAGTGTGTCTTTGTGTATATGTGTGTCTACTTAGTAATGTGTGCTTGCATACACCTCTCTCTGTGTGTGTGTGTGTGAGAGAGAGTGTGTGCGCGCACACCAGCGTCTGTGCGGGGCTTTGTGTTCTAACACCCATCGGTGCTTAGTATTCTCTCCGCCATGCGTCCTTGCATCCCCATGCTTATTCTTTCCCTCTCTGTTCTCCTCTTTCAGATGAGAATACCAACGGCTGATGGAGAGAGGAGAGAAAGAGGGGGTGAGAAAAAAAAGAAAAGGGGGAGACGGGGGAGAATAAAATGCAGGTGGATAAAGTTTATACAGCGTTACTGATGTAGTAACCTTGGCGCCATAGTGTGCATTCGTTAATCGACAATTAAAGCGGGTGCAGCTGTTGGGAGTTCTAAATGCGACATTGTTGTGTTGTCCAATGGGTGTGGAGACACAGTAATGCTGTATGACATACATATGTAGTGGGGATGTACTGGAAGGTTTCCAACAACTTTTAATCTTCATATAAACCAATATGATGTCTGGTCCATGTCACAGTAAACTGATACAAGTTATGCGGTACGTAGTTCCGTCACGTACTTGTGCTTTTAGCCTACAGCATGCTTCGTGATCACCGGCGATTAGCGTTAGCCCGACAGTGGGAGGGAAATGGCAGCTCGTAGCAGCACGAACAGCAGTTTAATCCACACAAAATCTAATTCAGTGTGTTCTCCGGCTGCTGCCGAAATGTGTCCCACGCCAGATGGTGAGGCTCGCAAGTCACAGAGGGAGCAGACATGCCTCGCATTGTCCTCGAAGCATAAAGTACAGACAACGAGTTTTACTCCCAGCGACATGGACAATCGTTGGGGGTCCGGGCCCGCCTACGGGGTCACCTGTGCCCCACCCCCTGAATTAGCATTGACTAATTATTTATATCACAAATAATAATCAATCTTGAAAGTAAACAACAGTTTTTGAGGTTAGACATTTTAAATTTGAATGTGAATAAGGTGCAAGACATGTTTGTTTTTTACTCGTATCATTGCTGGTCCGAAATCGCTTCCACATGTTGGGCAACGCCCCAGAAGATAGCTGCATTTCCACTGACCTGCTAAATAAATTGTCAATGTAAATTACTTCATCTATGTTGTTTCCAGATCAGTGACAATTCAGCTAGGGACAATTGTGTTATAATTGCGTAATCAGCCTGATCAATACACTCATGTGCCGGTGCTGCCTATGGCCCCGATCACACCGAGACACGTTGCTGGAAACCGCAAAATTGTTGTTTCCTATGGAGTCGCACCGCTCGTCAATGTCACGCTTGGACCAGGCAGCCAATCAAAAGCGAGCAACAGGCGGGCTTTACCACTTTACAGCTGACTTCCTTTTTTGATGCCTGAAGATGTGGCAGGAACTAGACTGCAACCTCCGGTTCTGCCAAGTGAAGCCAATGCGGAAGAGTCTTAAAACATGCATTCTCTCTACTGACCAGCAGGGGGCGACTCCTCTGGTTGCAAAAATAAGGAAGTCTATGAGAAAATGACTCTACTTCTCACTTTCATAACACCATAACACACTTTCAGGTGGTATGGTGATTAAGTGGATTAACGTTCAAGCCAGGTATTGCGGTCATAGAGCATTGGTGATAATGTCTCACTCCACACGTCTGTGTTCACATGACAAATGATAACATAAACCTGTCATTTAAAAGAAAAAGAATCTCAAAACATACAGACGGGCCGATTATTGGTCTGCTGTTTTATTAACTTTATTAATGATGCATCATGTTTCATCCTGTCTGTCCTCAACAATAGGCAGCTGTCAGTACTTCCCTGTTTATTTTCTAATAGTCCAATGCTGGGTGCGACAAAATTTAACCGGTGCATCTGTTGTGCGTAATTGTGGCTTGGCAGTGTGCATCATCACTCCAGTTAGAGAATGCAGATGGAACAGAGACCTGCTGCTGTCAGATGGCTGTAAGGAGCATCGCCTTTGTGAAGAAGAGGCCTTCAGTGTAGCACTGCGGCGCACCACAAAACAGGAGTGGTGACATTGAAAAAAACAACTTTCAAGCACCTGCAAGTCATTATGGCGATCTCCGCGAATATGGGATTGTCGACATATCCCATATGATAGCACTTTTATACAATATTGAATATAAAGTGCTTCACACACCCAAACACCGATGGCGACGGAGCAAGGAGCTGGCCTATCAGTGGGGAAAGACATGGCAATCGGAGCACATCAATGTGAAATATCTTCTATTGCTGGAGTTGTGCTGTTTCTGTTTGCACTATTTCTCCCAATACAATATTTCAAACTGATCTGCTGACCAAATATTAATATGAGTTGGTTGAAGCACCACTAACTTGGTGACAAACACCTTGCAATTCTCATTCCCAAGTGCTCCACAATAAAAGCAAAGAAGGTGGAAGGTGACAAAAACAAAAGGACATTTTGTCTGATTTCTTTTCCAAACATTTTCATCTCATCTTTTTTCGTCAACTATATTGCATGTCATCACTGTTAGTGTTTCCTCTCGTCTAAGTCTCGTCTAAGTCATGGAAAAAGGGGTCACATTTTTTGTCGTAGCATGAACACTGTCCCTGACTGAATCAGTAGCTTGTATCAGTGGAGCTCCTCACTGGTGAGTAAGAGCACATGTTGGCAGCTCAGCAGCGTGCCGCTTGTTAAAAGCTTTTTAAAAGACCACGAAATCCACAGAAACAATCAATCTGATAACTCAGCTGTGAATAAAAGGCTGCCGAGCTGCCGACCTTATGTACATTGCTTGCATAGACTAGTTTGTATTGATCTGAACATGACAGCTTGGACGCGCAGCAGAATGGTGTTCCTACTGAACTGAAGACAGCATCAGCACCGCACGTCACGGCCATATGCTTTTACTTATTGTTGGACGTACTGAAGTGCATTTAAAAGGCGATGCGACCAATTTGTTTAAGAAAAACAAAGTGAATGAATTACATAGTCAGTGTCTACAAATCTTTGAACTGAACTGAACAAAGTTGTCAGAATCTGCATTCCCACCTCTCCCCGCTAGTTTGCTGGTGGGAAGCTTTTAATGGGAAGCAACGACAGCATGAGATTTTCAGTCTGCATCAGCAGTAACTTAAGACATCTCGAATCCGGCTGAAAGCAGTCAGTAGACGGCGGATTTGTATCTAAGAATACAAACAGGAACACAGGAGTGAAACTAAATTCCAAACGGCAGAGATTTGGGTAGAAGCTATATGGATCTGAGATTCAAATGGAAAAATCCGTTGAATCTCCTGGAACACCCTGAAGGTCATGGTCGTGGTTATGGGTCTTGCTGAAATATATCTGAGAGACAGGATCGCAATGACATTTAAAGAACTGCATCAAAGCCCTAGATCAGAGGCAAATTGGCGTTAAATGGAGTATGGGGAGTCTTTCTGCAAGCGCAAGACACAGGTTGAGGGTAAACCTGGGGGACTGGTGGCCCATAACAATAGGAACTCTACTGTAGACCAAAGTTGTTGTTATTGCACCCAGAAGAAACAGGCTAGAAATTGTAAAGACGTGCGGAAACAGACTATTTTGGGAACATGCACATCAGAACATCAACAAGCATGACTACAGTGAACGTTCACGGACTGCTTGAACAAAAAATGTGCATGGTATTACATCATTTCCTGTGAACTTGTGTGTTTACGAGTCACAACGTAGTTTGGAGAGTTGCGTCTACAAGGCAACGCTCGTTTTGTGAAACTGTCGTAAAATGGTTTAGGTTAAGAATTGACCTCAAGTGGACCTCGTCGGTCAGAGTTTACGTGTTTGTTTTTTATTTCAAATCAATGGTTGCCACCTAGACACAAGTTTGGACACGATACATATTTATTGGGGATGAGTGGGGGATGAGTACTTCAAGACAAGACAACAAGAGAGCAAGTTGTGTAGTGTTGACACTACAGGGATGTGACGACCTTGGCATTATTGAACTTTCACTGCAGCTTGATTGAACAAGTTCAAAGTTCAAATGAGGCACACATTCATAGTTGCAAACTTGCAAATATTGTGTGAACTCACCAAATTATATGTCATTATCAGCATAGACTGAAGTGGTCCCTGCAATCAGGGGGGACACTTGGCTTTAATTGAGGACTGTTTAAGTGGATACAAATGTGAGTAAAATCACTCCATTTGTTCAGGAATAGGCCTTCACGTACAGAATTTTGAAGAATTATATGCTTGTATGGGTGTTTTGTAATTACTTCGATTGCCGTGCAGAAATGAGGTAACGCTAATGTCAAGTGTCAGCTGCAATTTCAATATGGAAAAACACAAGTCTAGAGGGCTGGAAAACAGTAAACATTTTTTTTTTTTTAACGTCATCTCATCTGGCAGTTGATGACTTGATCAATGCCTTCTCTTCACTGAATGAGGAGGCAGATGGTTGCCTCTGTCTTGTGCTGCATTAAGCTGTGTGATCACTGCGGTAGTAGGATGATTTTTATTTTATTTATTATTTTCGTACAATATCTGTTTTGACCTTTAACAGAAAAATAATATATTATGTGCTTGCATGTTGGGCAAAACATAAATCAGATAAGGTTTATACATACCCAAATAACCAATATGAACACAACATTATACATGGTGTGTAGGTTAAAGTTATTAGTTCTATGTGTGCTGGGAGCAGGCAGCTACATCCAGTTCTGAAAAGTGAAGCCAATGCAAAGGTGCCTTAAACTTTCATTATTTCTATTGGCCATTTGGGGCGACTGCTCTGGTTGCTAAAAGAAGAAGAATTGTATAGAAGTCTATGAGAAAATGACTTTACTTCTCTCTTGATTTATTACCTCAGTAAACATTGTAAACATGAGTTTATGGTCTCAATCTCTAGTTTCAAGTCTTCAATACAGCATGATGTTCATTTAGTAAATATGGTCCCATTTAGTATTAAATACACCTGTTTTAGGACGTGGCTACCTTGTGATTGATTGGACGCTTTCACTGTGTTTGTTGGCGAGGATTTGTCCGTGTTGTCGTCTTAAAACGTAAACCCTTTCACAGTAGGGTTTTCAGTTCATGGAAGTTAATTGTAACATTTTGGTCACCTGAAAATGTCTTATTTAGTGTTGTTTAGGGTTGCCCATCCTCTCGAGTCGCTTCTGGTTGCAAAAAAAAAAAGATGGTGACAGGCAAAAACCAAGATGGCGACGGCCAAAATGCTGAATTTGAGGCGTCACAGTGACTATGTACACTTATATACAGTCTATGGCTGGAGGGTGCATGGTGTCTTAGTAAATGGTAAATGGACTTGTATAGCGCTTTAACACTACATGTCATTCACCCATTCATAAACTGATGGCAGGGGCTACCATGCAAGGCGCCACCTGCCCATCAGGACTATATAACATTCATACCCATTCATACACTAGCGGAGCCGGGAATCAAACTGCAGATCCTCTGATTGAAGGAGAACCCGCTCTAACACTGACCACAATCACCTTTAGCCCTATGTGTGGGCTCTTAGCGAATTTGTGCCCAGGGTCATGATAATCCGTCATTGATTAAAAATGTATTGCTAACCTAAAACCTGAACCACACACACATCAATAAGGGATCAGTAGAGTGGACAAAAAGTTAGACAATTAAGGATGTTTCACAGTGGGACAATCTGATTACACTTTTAGTGTAATTTACCACTTTGAGAAAAGGGACTTTCTTTTTTTAGAACTAATGAATCTAAAAGTTGCAGAAGAACCAAGTTTTCCAACAACATAAAGGGCCCCATTTTAATTGTGCAAAGCAGTAGGCCTTTTGAGGTCCCAACACATTCTCACCCAACATTTACTAAACCTCGAATGTAGGTTTACTTTAGGTTTTATGTTTAATCATGCAACGAAACCACTTGGTTAGGCTTAGAAAAAGTATATTTCTTTTGTAAAATAGGTACGCTTGTAACGTAACTGGCGTTGGTTAAGTACGGAAGTTCCATAACAAAAGTAAGGTATGTTGACAATGGTTTCACATGGAACACATACAGTGGTCTCCTGTGTGAAATTCCTGTGTACATCTCATACAGATGCTAAAGGGTGCCTCAGTGCGTTGGTATGAGACGCTGACGGGCAATGACCAAGCGTTGGTATTTAACGAGTTGGAAGTGAGAATGCATTTGCCGAGTTGGGAACCCCTGATCTAGTGGCTCCACAATGAAAGAAAGATTGCCACCTGCCTAATTCACCCATGCCGCAAGCCAGCCCTGGACACCAGCTACAGCTATCTACTGTATGCACAGAAATGACAAGTAGCAATTATTTCATCACATTATTGGAGTGCAAGAAGGCCACCAAATGGGTTAAACATTCTTTTCTTTCTTTTTGCACAGTAGCTTAGATTACAAAGTATACATTCACACCAGCATATATGATGTCCACAGTTTTTGGGTAACTTTGTACAATTTGGGAGAGTGTACACATAAACAAAGAAAAACATCAGTCAGGGGGAGACTTGATTTGACATATTTCTAATGTTATGTTCAAAATGGTTGCGTATCTGGAGGTATCTGGAGGTAGAGAATATTTTTTCCTCAGGTGTTCAAAGTCCTTTAGTTGTCCCTTTTCTGTCAGGGAATATATTGTTGTTATACCTTTTGGGATTCAGGATTTAAATCTATGATCCATTTAATTTGGTTTGAACCCCGGATTATAGGCACACCATTGAAGTATTTGTAGTTTATGATCTAGTTTATATTCTCCTTTTATAACGTTCCAGATTTTTTAATGGAATTTGATCCAAGGATTTTGTAAATTGTCTATACATTTTCCCAAGTTTTTGTGGGCCAATACTGCATGAATTGGGGGATCATTCATAATAGAGATCAATGTCTTTCCACCTGGCACAATAAATTGGGGTACACATGTTAATTAAGGGTTTAATCTGGACATCATAGAAGTAATCCTTAAAATTGGGTAGACCCATTCCTCCTTCCTCTTTTGGGAGTTGTAATCCTTGGTTTTTTCCCTTGCCAAATAAATCTTGAAATGATTTTATCCAATTCAGAGAATTGTTTTGGGGGAATTTCTACCGGAAGTGCTTGAAATAAGAACAGATATCGTGGGAGAATATTCATTTTTTACCGAGTCAATTCTATGACTTAGTCCGAGGAAATAAATAGAGTTCCATCGATGTGTGTCGTCTTTAATTTTTGTTAAGAGGGGGGTGTAATTTAATTCTGTCAATGTTGAGATATTTTTCGGTAGGTGTATTCCTAGGTATTTCAAGGATTTCTGGTCCCAGTTAAGGTGAAATTTCTCTCTAATGTTTTTAGGAGGTGTACAGTTAAAAGTCAAAATTTGTGTTTTTTGCAGATTTAGTTTATATCCTGCATATCTACCAAATGTTTTTAGCAGGTTCATTAATTCAAAAAAGGAGTTAGAGGGGTTACTTAAATAGATCAAGATATCATCGGCATATATGGCCACCATTTGTACAAATGCCTTTGATACTTTCTGTCTGTCGTATCCATTGCACAAGAGGCTCTATATAAAGTGCAAAAAGCAGTGGAGAAATTGGGCATCCCTGTCTTGTTCCGCGCTCTAGTGTAATGGTATCTGAGAGGTACCCATTTAATTTTATCCAGGCCGATGGTTGAGCATATAGTGTACGAATGCCTTTAATAAAATTGTTGGGCATGCCAAATCTTTCAAGGACCTTATATAAGAAAGGTCAGCTCACTGAATCAAAGGCCTTCTCAGCATCCAGACTGACTAGGTAGGCTTCAAGATTATTCTGTTGGATGTGGTTTAGTATGTGCAGCGATCACCTGATGTTATCGTGAGTTTGTCTTTGTGAGATAAAGCCAGTCTGGTCATTGTGTATAAATTGAGGAAGGATCTTTTCCCAGTCTTTTGGTCAGGATGGCTGTGTATAATATGTAGTCAACACCGAGATTGGTCTATAAGATCCACATTCTAGTTCATCTTTTCCTTCTTTGTGGATAACAGAGATCACTGCCTTGCTCCTACGAAGGCTTGGTAATAGCTCAAATCAAAATGCCTTGTACCACTCTGAAGGAAGGCCATCCGGACCGGGTGACATATTCGCTTTAAGCCTGTAGATGGCGCTGTTTAGTTCTGTCTCAGTTACCGCTGCTGTTAACATCTGATTTTGTTCTTCTGATTAAACAGGGAGGTTGAGGGAATTGAGGAATTCGCTAATTTGTTGCTCGCCCTCTAGTCGTGGTTGTGTATATAGAGACTTGTAGTCATTTTTAAAGGCATTATAGTTTTAGAAACCGGATCCCTTGTATATTGTGCTGTCCGCTCGTTCTTTTTGCAGCTTTCTCATCAAAAGTTTTGTTGATTTTGAGCCTGACTCATAATATTTATGTTTTGTAAATATCTTTTTTTCAATTTCCTGTGAGTATAATAGATTTATTTATTATTTATTTCTTCATTTTTGTCAACAAATTTGTCTTTTGTTCTCTTTTATGCTGTGTCTCGAGATCCTTTAATTCTTTATTTTACTTTAAGATGTAATTCTCCCTCTGATGACTGCTTTTAAGGCGTCCCATACTATAACTGAATCAACCTCCCCGTTATCATTTTCTTCCAGAAACATTTTTTCCTTTCTCATTTGGGTCTTAAATTGCGGGTTGTTTAAGATACCTGTGTTTAACCTCCACAATGTTTTTCCTACCTTATCGCTAATATGCACAGTGCAGGACAGAGGTGCATGATCAGATAAATCAATACTTCCAATATCGCAGCTGTGCATTCTATGGCGATCTCTCTTTAGCAAAAATAAATAGTCTATCCTTGAGTATGTATCATGGGGGCATGAGTAAAATCTATAATCACGGCCTGATGGGTAAAAATCTTGCCATAGATCAAATATGACCAGTTCTGCCATTAGAACATTCATTTTTCTATGCAACGATGTAGTGGTGACATTTTTTGATGAATCTAGTTTTGGATTAAGACGGATGTTCCAATCTCCACCACATAGGACAATTCCTGGGGCCCCTATCATTAAATCAAATGTCTTTCTGTAAAAGCCAAAATCACTTCCAGGAAGGGGATAAATGTTACATAAAGTTATTGTAACGCCTCTTAGCTGGGTTTAAAATCCCTTTCACGTTAAATGAAATGACCGTAAGGACGTTCTTTTTCATAGTTTCAAACATCGACAATCACAGATGGAACCTCTCCCAATATCCCTAATGACATAAAAGTTGTACACTGAAAACATCTCTCCCAAGGAACAAACACAGAACAAAGAACGTGAAACAGTTTTTAACAGAAAATCACTGAAACGGTTTAGAACAGCTGTTTCTGATGTAGAGGCTCGTTTCAAATGTCCTTAGAGGACTTTATTAAGTCAAAGGCCCCATAAGGGAAAGTCCCACATTGCGTCAGTGGTGGGGCCCTAAAGTGTGGCCGCATGTTAGCCAAAATCCACACAAATAAAATAAAATAAACCATGGATAACAAGCCAATGAATAAGTCCCGACATATTTAATTAACCAGAAAATAAACCTGTAGGAGCAGTTGCCTATTTAGAACGCCATGGCAGTCCTCCGGAATAAGTATCACTCGGGAGTCTATTACAACTTCTCTGCATTTCTGTGAAGAATTATCAGTGTCCTGTCGTTCGCCTTCTGAATTCCTGGAGTTTATCCTTGTATGGAGAGTGGTGGGGTTTTTCAGGTTGTGTGCAGCCATCCGCTGCACCGGGTTCCTGGTCGTCACTCCGGTCTTGCCGTCTCCCGGCCACCTGCCAGGTAGACAGGAGCCGCATCTCCTCTTGGTCCGGAGCGGCGGAGGACCTTTACCACCGTCACTGGAAATCCTCGTGAGGCCATGTCTCTCAGCCGAGTGCCATTATCGTAGAAGACCCGTATCCATGCGGGGTACGGTGTCTGAAACTTGATTGGTTTTTCTTTCAGGACTTTTTTGGCTTCGGTGTATTCACCGCGTTTCTAAGAGACTTCTTTTTTCTGCCATGCTCTCCGGAGCACCTCTTCCTTCGTCCGGTAACACCCGAACTTGACCACTATCGATCGGGGCTTTGCCTGCGGCCCGTTGGGCTTTGGTGCCAGTGCTCGGTGTACCCGTTCTATTCTGAGATCTCTGTCACGGGGAGGTCGTGTTCGTCAGTCATTTTTTTGACAAAAGCTAAAATGAGCGTAAAAACTTTTGAGGAATTTTTATCAAAGTTTGTCATTAATTGTCTAATGTAATATTTCCAAACGTGCATAAAACTATGTGAACACCCCACAACGATCCCCAACTGCAGTATTTCCTGCTACATCAGATGGGTTTGTTGGTACAGTGCGTGTGTCAAGGTGGTAACAGCCTTTATGAAGCATGTTACGAGCCATGCAAGCCGCCGGACGGTTGGCTCGGAGCTGATTGATGCCGGCTGGAGCGGCTCTAATGCTGTCTGGCTTGTAGCATACAGAATGTGACATTGGTTCGGTCTGAGGAATATTGATCTAGAATGGTCCTTGCCGAGCGTAGATATGGAGGACTGTATTGATGTTCGCCACGGTTCTCATTTCAAGCTCATCTCACCCCACCTCTGTGTTTTTGTGTGTGTGTGTCTAGGGCGGCAGCAGTGCCGGAGGCTACTCAAGTGTGAAATCGTGCGACGGTTTCTCCATTGCGCTTCATTTAGCCACACATCGCCCATCTCTCATTCCTGACAAGTTGCTTAACTGCTCCGAAATGCGAGCGCCTCGGGGTGGGGTGGCAATGTAGCCCTGTCAGTGTACAATGAGCTGTGTGTGTGTGTGTGTGTGTGTGTGTGTGTGTGTGTGTGTATTTGTGGGGGCTAAAGTGAGAGTCTAATAAAGCCAGCAGCTGCCATGGAAACCAGGGCAGAGGCTAACTCATCCTCAGTGTCTAGGGACCCATCAGGGCCTCAACTATGGCACAAACATATGCGTACGCGCGCGCAAACTTACACACAATCGTTTACCAAAGGCATGGCAAATGACTCTTGGAGGGAGGGCTCTCATACACACTCACATACAAACGGCAGACGGAGAAATGGGGAAGCAAGCTGTCTGTTCAATAGCCACTCTGACACCATCTCCTCACACACACACACACACACTCACACACACACACACATATAGACGCTGCTGGTACTCCAACAGCATGACATGGGAGTCAGGATGGCTTAAGATGCTCAATATCCAGCTGTAATCCTCTCCCTATCCTTATCAAATGTGTGTGTGTGTGCGCGTGTGTGAAAAAAGGTAGATAAGAGTGTCAGGGCGCTCAGGTTGACGCCACGACAGCAGCATTCTCCATGTGACAGGTTTATTGCATTTCTAATCTCTGTTTACATAAACCTTCAACATCCAGCCACACACACACACACACATCTATATATATTTATATATGTGCATAGACACACGCACACACACATCATCATCATTCCTCCCCTCCATATCGCTCAGACAATGAAAAGGGCAGCGGAAGCCAATCAAAATGATCTCTCATAAGAATATTACCCATCAGACTGTGGGAGGGGGAGGTGGGGTGGCTGGGTTAGATGGCTTGCCAAGCTTCGTCTGACATTTATAAAATGAATTGCAGGCCGTACACTGAGGAAATAGCGTGCGCCTGGGCATTATGTGACGCAGCCCCCCCCCCCCCCGCTCCCGGTGTTGCACTTGACAGATCTCATACCTCCACTCTGGACGCGGCATACCAGCAGAAAATTTGACGATTGCGATTGAAAGCGTGATGGAAAGGGAGATGTTGGTGAAGGCGACACTGATGGCCACCCCGGGTGTCACTAAGGTGTCACGAGATGAGAAAAGATGGCAACAGTTAAGGTGGGCGGCTGGCTTGTTTCCTTGACCCGGACTGCAGATTCAGTTAAGTCAGACAAGATGAGTCTTAAACGACCCCTGTGGGGTTATCGGCTCGACGCAGCAGCAGAGAACACGAGAGAAGATAAGAATAAGACAAATGGTGAGCAGAGAGGATGATGAAAATAATGAGAATGCAAAAATGACAGCAAAAGCTTAACGAGACATGTTGCTACTTGTTCTTTCATCTCACGCTTCTGCTTACCAACACATTCTCACTCCAAACTCGTCAAATACCGGCTTGGTCGTGTCAGGGGCGACGGGTCAGTTCCCGCTCGTTACATGCTCAGCGTCTTTTCAAAATCAACTTCCACAAGTAGGTTTACTACGTTTTTAGGTCTATTTACACAACTAAAGTACAAAAGTTTAGGGTAAAAAAATGTTTTGCGTAAAAATAAGTACGTTTGTTACATCACTGGCGTTTGCAAATGACGGAAGTTACGTAACAGAACTACAGTAAAGTAAGTCAATGTTGACTTGGTTTCACTCGGGACAAGACTTGCGGTCTCCTGGGTGAAAGTCCTGTGTTTGTATCACCCGTCCAACCACACCCGCCCAATGCAGATTTTCTGGCTCTTTGCACAATGTCAGTTGCTTTAATTGTCTAATAATGACACGGATAAACAAACAAAACTACTTGGTTAGGTTTATGAAAAATTGTGTTTTGGGTTAAAATAAGCATGTTTGTTACATAGAATAAGTATGTTTTTTAACTTGCATACACAATGTTAGTTAGGTATGCAACTTACATAACGAAAGTAGTTGGTCAACATTGACTTGGTTTAACCCTCCTGTCGTGTTCGTTTCTCCCCCCTTACTTTAGTGTTCCCGGTCAAATGTGACCGGTCTGTTTTAACTGCTCTTACATTAACACAAAAAACATTAATCATCACCAAATTTTATTTAACACCCTTTTAAGCTGTAAACAATGTCTCAGACTAGTCGTTTACATGAATAACTGCTGTGAATATACAAAGAATAGACACTGAAAATGTATCGCTAAATTAAATGAAACTGTTGTAAGGACATTGTTGACAGGAATATAGACCTCCCGGACTCCGCATCCCACAGACTTTTTCTAGCCTCATTGTTTGACCGATATACTCCTGCTAGAATCAACAGACCCATGTAGGCTTGGAGGTCTACCTGGTCCAATGCTCTCCACGTGTCCCCAAACACACGCCTCCCCTCCAGGTTTGTCATGTCCAGTATAACACCCTCAATGGACTCTGGTAAAAAGAGTTGGAAGCTGGACTTGAAGTCATCCACATGAGATGTTGCATATCGTGTTGGCCCTGGCGTCATCCTTGTTATGTTTTCATCTCTCGCTCTGCCTCCTCTGTCCTGGGAGGATGAATACCAGAGCAAGTTGGACTGGAATGTCACCTCAGGTGCCTGTTTCTCTGGTGCAACTTCCTCGCCATCTGTTGATCTCATAATAGTCCGGATCGAAATCAGGATCAATGTTGCCTTCAATTTCTGAGACATCTTCGTCTATCTCCGGTTCAATCTCCTCTTCATCTGGTTCAAAGATGAGGTCCAGAGCCTCTCTGACAGAACATCTCCTCATCAGTGGCCTACTCATTGTGCTCACAGAGTAAAATGAGAGCAAGGCACAAATAAAGGTTTATATAGGGGGAAAGTGAGAAGACATGAAACATTGTTTAGTCTGGAAGGTGTGGTTCACGTGGGGGGATGGGCACATAATCGCGGTATAGAGATGGGTTCTCATAACAAACACCTGGTTTGAAGTTTGAAATGTGTACAACTGTGTATATGGGGCTGTGAACAGGTGTTTACACAGGTGTGTGTGTGTGTGTGTGTGTGTGTGTGTGTGTGTGTGTGTGTGTGTGTGTGTGTGTGTGCGTGTGTGTGTGTGTGTGTGTGTATGGGAGGAGGGGTGGTTGTGGGTGTGTATGGGGCTGTTTTCCATCTGATGAATGGACATAATCTAGTGTTTCCCATTCATTTCCTATGGCGGTCACTTTTGACCGGGAACACCGTGGGTGTTACAAAGTTGACTAAACCACAAAAAATTCAATGAAAGTGGTGATCAGCAGTTTGATATGTTCAAATGCCTAGTGTGGAGGATATCATGAGGCCTTGAGGTAATCAGATGTAAAACACAATATTTATGATTGATTAAAGTTGTAAATCGGTCAGATTTGACCCGAACACGACAGGAGGGTTAAGTCGGGATAAGAACACCAGTCTCCTGGGGTTATATTAGTTGAAAACCCAATGCGTCTCATACAGATTTTAAACGGTGCCTCGGCATCAGACACCAAGGGGAACTGACCAAGCGACTGTATTTGACGGGTTGACTTAACATATAATAAACAAATAAAAATGTAAAGTGTTTTTTAGGGGCCTTTAACTCCACCATCATCTGTAGCCAGAAACTGAAAGATTTTAGTCATGTTTGCATTGGAAGAAGTGAAGCATATTCATACAGCTCTTGCTAACTGGTGGAATCTCAGGGGGCTTTGTAACGCCTACATAATGAAACAGTAAATGAAAACGGCACCCCACAGCCCTAAACCCACAATGAGAACAAGGGAAAACCACCCACCAAAGCCTCATTAAGAAAAGGAGAAACTTTAGACCAGGATTTTACAGGCAGGGAAACTGCACTCAGAACAGTACAAACTGTAAAAGTGCAGAGAGTGGGTAAACAAAGAAGTGGCAAAAAAGGGAACGATCACAATATAAATGTCAGCTCCATCTTGGTCGAAACCATGGACAAGAACTATTACGAGATTTAATTTTTTACCCGTTGATCGGAGAGTGGGGCAGCGACATAACACGAACCATGCCTTTATAAAAAGCACTGCACTGCAATACAACAACAGGACTTCATGTCCCGCAAGTTCTTATTTTTACTATTGAGTGACATTTTTGTTGAACACAAATGGTGGGAAACCGGTGGTCTCTAAGAAGACCAAAAATACCACAGTTCATCTGGCGAAGTGATGGAAACCTTGGGAAGGGCGACCTCAGTAGATTGCCCACTTATGGCTAAGGGTACACAAGGATCCATGCTGTTCTTGAGGAAATGAACCCGCTGTATAATAATACTGTAGGTCTAAAACAGTGATACTCAACTTACAGCCTGCGATAGGGTACAGGGGGCCTGCCGACCATTTTCTAATTCACGATTTAAATTACATTACATTACAGTCATTTAGCAGACGCTTTCATCCAAAGCGACTTACACAATTCTACACCGTAGGCACAGCTACAGGAGCAATTTTGGGGTTAAGTGTCTTGCTCAAGGACACATCAACAAGCAACTAGTGGAGCCTGAGCCGGGGATCGAACCGCCGATCCAAGGACGGCCCTGCTATCCACTTCGCCACAGTCGCCCAAATGAATTGATTCACAATCGGATTTTTTTGTTTTTATACTTTTAATGTAAATAAGATGCTAGAGTGCATAAAAATCATCAAAATAGACTAATAGAGCTTATTTATAAAAAAGTGTTTGTTAAGAAATCACGGTTATGAGTTAAGTTATTAAGTGAGTTCATTCAAAATTAAAAAAACGTTATAGGCCTTGTTTATTAATTGTATCTGATATTATTAGCTTTTGTTTAGTAACTGGCCCCTGGCAAAAAAAACTATTTTGGCAAAAGTGCCCCCAGGGCAAAGTAAGTAGTAACGTTATGCTGAAACAAGTTTGCATAATTAAGGTATTCCCTCAGCTGGGAATCTGTTTCGCTCATAAATTTGACTTTTGACTACAGAATGACAATACATTAATTTAAACTAACTGGTCGCGACCAGCTTTAGTCAGCAGCATAGGTTGCCATGGCAAGCTAGCCAGGTTAAAATAGAGCCATGTGAGTTCCCACTAGTGAGCTGTTACGCAGTGTATATGTGTAGGGCTTTTATTGTGAAAGGTAAGAATCTAAGGAGTGGATTTGGTCTGCGCTGCCTTTGTCACGGTGTTACGCTTTGGTTCGAACTACACAGTGTCCGTGTTGTTGCACAACATAGTGAACGGTGCGGAAAAAAACAAGACCTCACTCCGGAAGAAATGATGGCGCTTTTTTGCCGCGTACAAAAACAACAGATCGGAAAAAAATATATTGACGTGCAAATTGATCGCACCAAAAGAACCCGTCCCCGCTTTGTAAAGGCCTTTATGATGTAACATATTGTATCTTGAAGCTGTATATTGTATGCTGCCAGTGGAGTGGAACATGTAGATGGCTCAAAAAAGATTTATTGGCTTTATTTCACTTGGATAAGGGCTCATTAGATTGAGGACTTGGAGACTTTAAATGCTTTAAAAGGAACTAATTTCACTTGATTACATGCCTGTGTGGGCAAACATAATTGTTGCAGCAGCAACAGAGAATAGGGGTCACTGTAAGTAACAACACAAAAACTGAACCCTGTTACATTGAAGCAAATAACATGGACATAGATTACCACCTTAGTTTGCATGAATCTACAAATTAAATCCCTAGCAATTTAGAACATGTACAGCAATAATGGAATGAATGTCAAGCTAATGAACAACTTTTTTTATTACATTACTCTTTGCTGTGGAGCTGTCAAACACCATGAGGAATTCCATCAGTACGTGATGAAGGCAGACTTGTTTATCTTGAAGCCCTACTGTAATTGCAAATTACTTGTACTTGCCTTTAGTTGTTACTTGTTGTCACAGGAGCATCACAAGTGTGCATACACATGCTGGACTGAGCAAGCCACTGGGAGTTTCTTCAAACAGCGGAGCAAAGTGGGAAACTTTGCGTACTCAGTAAGCCTGTCAAGAAAAGGTGAACAGCTGAAAGTGATCATAACCATTAACAGCTTAGCCACTCTTACAGCCTTAAATAGGTGCTTAGCGTATGCTTAGAGAGCACATTTTGGAACTAAAATGTATTAATCCTACCTAATTGATGCTTGCCTGCCAGCTATGTAATCTCATTAAAGTGGACCCATAGAGCAAAATTACATGATTTATTGTCCTCTACATAGTTAACTATAGTTACAGACATAGATTGTTTGTACCAACGGTCGAAAATGCATTGTAAATGACATATCACAAATATGTTTCTAATCATAGTCTGTGGAAGTCCGCATAGGGAGAAGCTCTGGGTGGATAGGGGGGTCAAACAAATGCAGGACTTCCACCAGCAGACTGCTGTTCCTTTCCCATGGGAAAACAAAGGTCATCGTTGACATATTTTACTTTAATTCCATGACTGAAATAACGTCCATCCATCCATCCATCGTCTTTTGCTTATCCGGGACTGCCAGGTTGCAGGGGCAGCAGCCTTATGACGGTATTTGAGACATTCCTCTCTTCCTGGGGAACCCTGAGGCGTTAATAATCTCTCCAGCGTTCTGTGGTTCTACCCCTCCTACCAGTTGATGGACTGGTAAATCGAGAGCCTTCCGGCTCAGCTCCCTGTTCACCACAACAGTCTCGTACAACGCCCGCAGAACTGCTTACACCTGACCAAACCATCTGGCCATTTTACCTCACCCGAGAACAATACCTGAATACTTTCGCTTGGGGCAATGACTCACCTCAAATCCGGAGGCCGCAATCCACCATTTTCCGGTAGAGAACCATGGCCTCAGGAGTGGGAGTTGAGGACCTCATGGACAGGGGCCTTTGCCAGACATTCCCAGTTCACCTACACGGCCTGGGTTTACTAGGTCTGTCCGGCAGCCTCTCCGGCCATCCAACTCACCACCAGGTGGTGAACAGTTCTCTCTCTTCACCTGAGTGTCCAAGACATACGACAGCAGATCTGATGATACGACCATAAAGTCGATCATAGATCTTTGGCCTATGGTGTTTTGGTACCAAGTACACTTATGAACCGCCGTATGCTCGAACATGGTGTTTGTTATGGCCACTCCATGACTAGCAGAAAAGTCCACCAACAAAGGACCTCTTGGCTTCAGATCACACAGGCACTTCCTCATAATCATCCCCCCTCCATATTTCTCCATCAATACCCACATGAGCATTGGAGTCCCCCAGCAGAAGTCGGCTCCCTTTCCAGAACGCTACCCAGATACTCCAAGAGGGCCGGGTACTGGGTTGGCTGGGTTGACCCACTCTGAGCAACTCTGGAAAAGGATAGAGTCCAGCACCTCTCCAAGATTTTGGTTCCAGAACCAGTGCTATACGTGGAGGTGAGCCCAAGTATATCTAGTTGTTATCGCTCCATTTCCTGCACCAGCTCTGGTTCTTTACCCGCCAGAGATGTGACAGTCCACGTCCCGAGAGCTAGTCTGCATTGCCAGGGGTTGGCACTTCTAGGTCTCGCCCGCAGGACGGAAGCTCGAACCCCATGAGCCCCGGTGACCAGAAGCTTACTGGCAAGCTCCCCTCTCAGATCTGAGCTATTGCTCCCAATAACACAGCTCCCAGGTTCACTGGGGTACACAAACCCCTCCATCACCTTAAGGTGCCAATTCATTGGAAGAAATAACGTAACAAAGCCATTTTATTCCAACGTGTTAACCCTAATGCAGGAGATAATGCTTTATCCTCGAAACGTAATTAAGAATGTAATTTAGTTGTATGGGAACATAATTTTGTAAGTGACAGGATTTATTGAAGAATATACTGAATGTGTCTTTTGCGGAGAGTTTGATAAGAAGATCAATTACTCTCTCATGTCTGTACGTTAAAGCTACAGCCAGCAGCCGATTAGCTTGCGTAGCATAAAGACTGAACATATTGTAAAACAGTAAGCTAAAAACAAATCCGCCTATCAGAATATTTGAAGCTAAATACTCAACACATTATACCTTGTTTGTTTAATGTGTTAAAATAGTGTGTAAAAGTCAACTTGTATTTTACTTTAATAATATCAATAAATAAAAATCTCTCCTCTTGATCCCAACCATTGATGTATACAGAGAACTAGCGAAGACAGTAAACATCAGTAGACATTACTTACGCTAAGTGGGCAAAAGGATACATTAAACATACATACAACATCAGTTGAAATAAGGTGAGCAAAAATGCTAACATAAAATACATGACCTGTGTACACATTTACTAAAGGTATATAAATATTGCGACGCATCATGATAGTAATAATAAATAATAATACATTTTATTTATATAGAGCTTTTCATAGTACTCAAAGACACTTTAATGATGATGAGATGCTTCAGTTGAAATAAGGTATTGCATTAATAACCACAGTAACTGCATATGAAGTAAAAACACTACATTCAAGTTGTCTAGACAGGGAGCTGGGAACAGGGACAAGAGAAGACAAAGCAAAGACAAAGCAACAGGTTAGTTTGTGCATCAGTGAGTTAGTTGACATTTTCACAGAGCTATATTTTATTCATGATAATATACTGTATCTAACTGGTTTAATAGGAGCATATTTTGAGTTCTTATTGATTGGACATGAGGCTGGTTTTGTCACACAGACCTGTCAACACTGCTCTCAGCGACAATAAGATCAAGGCACTGCAGCCGGATTAACGAATGTCACGGCTGGTGGCAGCAGGCAAATCCAGAGCAGGTACAGATCAGATACAAAAGACTGGAACATGGTGCACATGGTGACTTTGACAAACTTTGGCAAGGAGTGTGTGGAAAAGGGCTGGTTATTAGGCTCGTTCTAGATGAGCCAGTCCTGCACAGAATCGATCGAACACGTGGTCGACGATAAACTCACGAGATCGAGGCAGCCGCAGATTTTAGAGCCAGGCGCCACAGTTGCTCTCCACCGACTGCATGTCCCAATGCATGATGGGAAACGCCTGGCTGTCGCCGGATCAAAGAGCTGATTGGCTCTTAGATTTGACAACAAACACCACGTTTTGTAGGAAATCCTGTTTTTCTGTGTAATTGTAATACTTAACGATAGATTGTTGGCTATTAGTCTCATGTTGTGCAACAAAGGTTTAATCTAAAAATATCTTGTGTGATTGATAATAATAAAGATTATTTATATAACATATCAAAACGAGCAGCAAAGTGTTGACATGAAAAGAACAAAGGATAGCATACAGTACAGATCCATGCAAGTTTCCACATAAATATATATTTACAAACACACATGAATGAAGACGAACGAGGTCTGTAAACTACAAGTAGCCTACAGATCGGATCTAACAGGAAGTAACTGTTTCTTTGACTTCCTGTTTATTCTTTGAAGGCAGCTGAAAACTGTCCAACGTGACCGCAACGCCCCCTGCTGCTGCCGCCTGCTCTTGTCTACTTTCCAGGCGAGGCGCAGTTCATCTCGAATGAGCCTACTAACTGCTGGCCTGATGAGGGAAAGTGGAAACAGGTGTGTAGATGGGCAGGGTAGTCAGGTGATGGGGAAAGGAGGGAATGTGCGAAGGCATCTGTTGGATGGATGGAAAATGGCAATAAAGAGGCCTTGGGAATAGTGGAAATGTGGCTGACAAAAGGGACTGAGATGCAGAATGACCAGCAATATTTATTACAATTAGTGAGCTTTAGAGGTGTTGGTAGGTGGGTTTTTAAACATTGGAAAGACCAAGGCTAGCTCTAAACATTTATGCTAAGCCAGGCCAATCAGCTCCTCGCAATAATATTTAGCACACAGAAGAAAGGGTGGCATCGATCTTTTATATCAAATCCAAGACAGCAAGGTAGTATATATCCCAAAATATCAAATTACTTGAAAGTAGATTGCTCCATCGCAGCTACTTCATTATTTATTACCAGATTGTTTAGTGAACTACATTTCCAAAATCAAGAATTGACTTTCGAACCCAATTGATTAATTCTAACTACTTGGTGCTTTTCGGCAATATATGTAATCTAGTTAATCGGACCAATGGAGTGAAGACGTGTGATTTATTCGCTAAAACAACACATTGTCACTCTCACTCTCTCAAGCCACTTGCTCAGTGCACCTTGGCCATCGGGGCTGCTGGCATCAGTTTTCACTGTGTCATGATGGCTTGTCAGTATACTCTCATTAAATGCATAGTGTCCTTTCAAAATAAAACTTCTGCCATCACAGGACGTTAGGGTTTAGGAAATAAAACCACTTAGTAACACCAGTCTCCTGGACAGAAGTCCTGTGTTTGTTTAAGCCATCCCGCCCGCCCTGAGCAGACTTCACGCACTTTATACAACATCACGTGCTCTTACCGGCCGTTAACGCCTGCTACGTCGCATACAGCTGCTAGAAGGGTCTCTGTGTGTCGACTGCTGATGCCCTGGCCAAACGTCGGTGTTTGACGAGCTGGGAATGAGAGTTGTACAACACTGTAATGCGTGTGGATTTGCCTCATTTGAATTTCGGAAAACTGTCTGACTCATATTGGAATTATTAAAAAATGTATTCATTTTCTGTCCTGGGGGGGGGGGGGGGGGGGGGGGGGACTCAGGGATAATTTAGAAAAAAAAATGTTCGCCGGCTGCAGCTTGAGAATAGAAGTGGAGCTTGTGTCTGGAACAGCGAGCGTTTATTCAGCTACTTTACCACAAGAAAAAAGCTCCTATTTGTGAGCACGCGCACACGCTGGAAGGACCTGAACACACTCGCATGCACACACAGACACACACTGACAGGGGACAATAGACGTAGAGGGGACACCTGCTCGCCCGATGCACCCTCCTCCTCCTCCTCCTCCTCCTCCTCCTCCTCCTCCTCTCTCCTCCATTAGGATTCAGTCGAGGGTTCGGCTCCGTGAGTAGGTTAGCCATGCGTGTCGTGGCGAGATGCAGTGAATGATAATGAACTATGCAAATGTGTGTGTGTGTGTGTGTGTATGTGTGTGTGTGTGCAAGGGAGGAGGTGGCGCTCCCGCTGTATCGCTCCCTCCATCCATCCATCCATCCATTCCTCCTCCACCTCTTCCTCGTTGGTGGTGTGTCGGCTGGAAGGACGGCCCCCGTGCTCTGACACACTTGCACACACGCTGAAACACACACCTCCGCTATGTGTCACTACCCATTCCACCTGCCTCTCGCCGTCATTCCCCGCTCTCCACTCCATCTACCTACGCTTGCTCATTTTCCCTCCTTTTTTAGTTTTGTTTGTTTTTTGTTCTCTCCACCCTTCCTTGTTCTCATCCTCACCCCATCCCCCCCATACGCTGTGTGTCACCGCCACCGGGAAGAAAAAGACAAATGCCCCGGCCAACGAAAGTGATAAAGAGAGAAAGAGGAGGAAACGGAGAAAAAAAGAGCAGAAGAGGAGAAGACCGCGAAAGCTGGAGTGTGCGCTTGAAACGCGGCAGCGTTCCATCCATCCACCTTGAGCCCGACTCTTCTTTGATGGAATACCCCGGGACAGCGGAGGGCAGAAGAAGGGAGAAGAAGGAGAAGAAAAAGTGGAGGTGAAGGAGGACCGGGAGAAGAACACAAGGACTGAGAAGGCAGGACGGACAGCGCTCGCCTCAGGAAGGGTACGTTGACACAAAACTAAAAGAAAGAACCAAAAAATATATATATATATAGAACACGGCAGTCATTTATCAAACAACTTCAGCTCCTCTGTTCCTTTTGGGCGTTTTTCCATTTGGCTTTTCATCTCCGTCTCTCTCACTCACTTTCTAGCTCGCTCACTCTCTCTGCTGACTTGTGTCCACGGGCTCTGTTAGTTTTTTTGTTCTTTTGACTAATTGCGAAACTATTCTCCGAACTCGAGCGGAGACGAGTCTCTTCTCTCCGTTTTTCTTTTTCATTCTAATTAATTCCCCCCCTATGCAGTCCCTCAAAGAGCCTCTCTCTCTCTCTAAGTCTCTCTACCACGCTCTCTGGTTTTTTTTCCCTTGCTCCATCTGTCTGCCTTTGAGAAGCAAATAATTGGATGTGGAGTTTGGCTTCTCCGTGGCTGAGCCGGAGGATTGAGGCTGCACGGCACTTCACACACACAATTACGCGCACACATACACCTGGAGCTCAGGGTGTGTGTGTGTGTGTGTGTGTGTGTGATTGTGAGTGAATGCCGGAATGTGTGTGTGTGAATCTCCTTCTTTGTGTCGTCTTTAAAGGATAAGGCTGGTGTTATTGTATGTTGTTTTTTGTTATTCTCATTGAATCCCATGAAAAGACCAAAACCAACAATATGTTTCAGCACCCTCCAACATCTTTACCGCCCGTGGCTCTTCTAGACCGAGACAACGACGTACATTTTCATTTTTAACAAAGGCTAAATGATGTACTTAAACAGCCGGGCACTGTAGTTTGTAGCTAAAGCATTCAAACAGGGAGTAAACAATGCTTTTATCAGGGACTATTTTCAGTCGTGGATGAATGCACATTTGATGCCCCTGGTGAGTTTTTACAGTATTCGCAGGTGTATGTGAGATTTAATCAAGATAAGCAATGAAGGAACATGTCATTGGTCTTTGTAATAGGTTTTGGGCAACAATGGAGCTCTATGGCACAGAGGAAGTCTTTTTATCTAAAATCAAGTATCATTTTTTATTCTATGGCGTGCTCTTTTCTTCATCCTTGTAAAGTCACGGAGACAAACTTAGAGAAAACTCTCTAAACAATGACTGAAATAAGGTTTTAGGACTCAATTATGGACAAAAAAAATGATTTGACAAGGCGAGACTTTGTTCTCACAGTGCAAAGCTGAGCGGGAGGAAACTGAAAGAGAGAGAGAGAGAGAGAGTAGCTTGACTGGTTGAGAGACCTTTGAAGAGATTAGTGGCAGAGGTATTTCCCTGGAGAGCGAGAGAGACAGAGATGAAGAGGACGAAGAGGAAGCTCGAGGAGCGTCTGAGACGAGAAGACATGAGGTTGCGTTGTAATGCTACAGGCTGGCTGGTTGACACGCACATCGACACTGAGAGGAGAAGTGAAAGCCGCTCTCGCTCCACTTTTCTGCTCCGAGGGCAGAGCGCCAAGTCCCAAGTGAGGAACAGGAGACCCTCCAGAGCCTGCACACACACACACACACACACACACACACACACACACACACACATGGAACAAGAGGGGACCCTGCTTCAGTGGGACCCTTTTCACCTTTTTCTTCTTTTCTTCTTCTGCTGTATTTCATTATTCACCCAGTCTCTCTCTCTCTCTCTCTCTCTCTCTTTCTCCTCTCCACCTTCCCGCCCCAACCACACATCTCCCTCCTCCTCCTCCTCCTCCTCCTCCTCCTCCTACTACTGCTGCTAAGCTGATCCAGTCCAGTCTCATTGTCCTCACGCACACACACACACACACACACACACACACCTCTCGCGCTCGCGTGTGCATGTGTCCGCTCGGGCACAGGGGGGTGCAGCCGGTCATTTCTACACCACGGCGCTAGCGGAGCTCCGGGTCCCACTAAGAGGTGAGTGTGTGTCACCTCCTTATCTGACAAAACACACTTTTTCACTGTTTTTAGTTTTAAAGCTCTTCAATGTGTGGGCATGCTGTATTGTTTTCAACTGTAGAGTGTGTGTGTAGGTGTTGTTTGGTGTTAACAGGGGTCAAAGGTGCTGGACATAGAGCTGAATATGTGTGGGTCAGGCTTTTCCAGACTGCTGGTGTGATTGAGAGTGTGTGTGTGTGTGTGTGTGTGTGTGTGTGTGTGTGTGTGTGTGTGTGTGTAGCCAGAGGGGTGAGCTTGGCTCAGTCCGTACGTGCTCTGCTTACGAATCGCCGGTGACCACGGCTTGAGTCTCGCTCCCCTACTAGTTCACACTGAGCCTCCCCTGCTTTGGTTTTTTTGTTCCTCTTTTCCATCTATCGCGCTCTTTTTTTTTTCCTATCCTCCTCTTTTCTCATTCCGTTTGATTCGACTTCAGTGGCTTAATTGGCCTGCGAATAGACAACCACACTGCCAAAGCCGTGTACCAAATGCAAATTCTCAAACAACATGCCAATATATACAGTATATGCATGTATATTTTATATATATATATATATATATATATATATTTAAATCATCTCTACTTTAACTTTTTTCTTCTTCTTTCCCTCTCTCCCTCTCGCTCTCTCTCTCTCTTTCTTTCACATATACACACACACATACATATACACACATTCCATGGCAGATTTAAATATTTCCCGGCGGGGTTGGAGGGTGAACAGAAATAGATCTAATTCTAAATCAGGATGGAGAGCTCGGCTCAGGCAGCCTCGCCACACTCCCTCCCTTCGCAGCCAGCAGCTACACTGACAGTTGCACTCCAAAAAAAAAAAAGAAAGTTCAAAGATTAGCTGCGATTTTACCAGTGGAATTATAGGGAGTGAATATATACAGTATTAAAACGTTGCTAAACCCCCACACACACTTTGGCCTCAATGCTGGACACGGGCAGGCGTCTGGTTTTTTCAGAGATTTAGAAAACAATGCAGCTTGAACGGATGGTTCTTTTTAAATCAATTTGCGCTGCGCCACCTCCGAAATAATACAAACAAAATGAACACATGGGGGGGTAAAGTGCCTGCTTTATAGAAACTTGACTCTCTAAAGACTGTCGGGAGAGTTTGAGCTGTATGGATTTGTGTGTCGTGGCTATCGGCTGCTGCGGTAGCTGGCTGCACCGGAGACAAGCAGCCGGATTAAGCCCCCCCCCCCCCCCCCTAAGACTGGAGTTAAGATACAGATCTGGAGTCGATGAGCTCCGAGCAGCCTGTCTGTCTGCCCAACCTGTCTGTCTGTCTGTCTGTGTCGGTGGCTGACTCTGGAGCAGCGATGGGATAGGTCAGGGATTGAAAGATGGAGATATGAAAAGGGTTGGGCGGAGGGGGGGACAGGGGAGCAGGTAGAAGGAATATGTGTGTGTTCGCACGTCAAAATGTGAGTTTTCGTGGTGCCAGTGTGGGAGATAAAGCTGGATGTGTGTGTGTGTGGGGGGGGGGGGGGGGGGGTTGAGATGTGCTGAAGGCTGGATAAGCAGCACCTGGAGAGAGAGAGAGAGAAAATAAAAGATAAGGGGCGCACAAAGAGGGGAGACGCGGGGGTGTGGGGGGATTCGGAGAGGCGGGTGAAGCCTCCGATATCTACCTACAAACAGGACGGACGTCACATTGGGACCCACTCGTCTTTTACCTCCTCTCTTCCTCCGTCTCCCCCGCTAACCGCCCTCTTCCACTTTTTTCTTTTTTTATTTGACAATGAGCCGACAGCGAAGAACAAAAGGAGACATAATACATGCAAGCCCTCCTCTCTCTGCAGTCAGGGAGGAGAGGAGGAGGAGAGGGGAAAGGGAGCAGGACGAGTGAGGCATAACGTGAGGCGATTTGCGGTTATCACTTACATGAACGATCAAATAAAATAAGCTGCAGTGTGAGAAGACGACAAATAAGTGGGTGAACTTGCAGAAATGTTAACGAACGCAGGTTAAAGTAAGAAATGATTGCCCTTGGTTACATCCAACATTTTACACATATTAGTGAGCCAATGCTGTAGGAATGAGTCAGTCCCCCGCCTGAACACTTAAAACAAGTAACCTCTTGTGGTCGCACGAATAATGACTTCCCTTTCTAATGAGCAAAGGTGGGAGTAGCGTGACGTTCTTATAGAGCCGAGAAAAACCTCCCAAGTGAGGAGGTTGGGCAGGAAATTGCCCCCAGGAGACTGTGATTTGCACTTTGGTTTCTTTAAACCATGACCAGGATCTTTCCAGGAAGCAGCTTCAGTCACCTGTAGTTATTCAAACCTGCTGAGAACTGATTCATTAGAGATTTGGGTTAGATTGTGTAGCTCTGGACATCAGTTTTATTCATCATTACAGTAATATTCTCGCATATAGTTAAGACCGCTAATGGTTTCGCTGTTACAAAAATGCGACGCAGCAAAAGTAGCTGATTTAGGTTGTGTGAACCAATGCAGAAGTGTCTTAACACTTGCATTCTCTCCACTGACCAGCAGGGGGCAACTCCTCCGGCTGTCTGGTTGTATAGAAGTCTATGAGAAAATGACTCTACTTCTCTCTTGATTTATTACCTCAGTAAACATTGTAAACATGAGTTTATGGTCTCAATCTCTAGTTTCAAGTCTTCTTCAATACAGCATGATGTTCATTTAGTACATTATGGTCCATTTAGAGTCAAATAGACCATAAAGCGAAGTATGCTTTAGGGCGGGCTCACTGTGATTGACAGGTCGCTGCCGCTATCAGAGCCGTATCCGGCGTCTCTACGTCACTCCTCTGCATTCCAAATATGGTCACTTCCGTTCGTTGGTTGCAAAAAAAAAGCAATCCAAGATGGCGACAATGAAATCGCCGAACTCGAGGCTTCAAAACGTCAGTCCACAAACCAATGGGTGACCTCACGTTGCCTATGTCCACTTCTTATATACAGTCTATGGCTATGAGGCACATTGAAACTGCTGCATCTTTTTGTCATCTCAGCCACAGATTTCATCCGTCTCCATCGAGGCAGGGCTCCGAAATGAATTCAAAATTGGTCGGCACCAGGTTTGATAGAGAGAATAAGTAACAGATATAAAACAGAGGTACTGTAACCAGCCTAGCATTTTTCACTTGCCTCCATGCTGCTTCCTATTGTTTACTAACCCTGGACGTTGAACATGACACGCCAGGAAAAAGAAAACAGCAAGGCACACTTGTCTACTGGAAAAGTATATCGCGAGTTCATGTTTCAAAATGTTTTTGTCGGAAAAAGGGTATAATATCAATCTTTAAGAAACGATCATATGGGTTGTTTTGCGAGGCATATTGAGCGGTTTAGTTTGGAGGAGTAAAACTTGAATTACTTATTACTCACTTACGATTAGTTTGTATGTCAGCACCCTTATTGCGTAAATCTTAATCAAAAGCTAAAAGAGCGCCTGCTACAGATGTAAAGTGAAATGACTGAAGAAAGGGATGGTGGTTATGTTTATAGTATCATTTGATATGGGTAATCCATGGATGCTATAGGATTACAGTATATGGCGTCTACGAGATAGCTGGGCTTGTTCTTTTGGCTGGCCTCACTTATTCAGCCTCCTTTATAATTAATGGCTGCCGTGTAAAACACATATCAGAGACCCCCCCCCCCCCCACACACACACACACACACGCATGCGGTGATCACACACCGGCAATGGTTCTAGCTGCGGTAATTAAAGAAGTGTTAGCGGTGAGTGAATAAAACATGCATCAATCCCTCTTCCCTTTCATTTGAACTCCCTCCTCCATTCTCTCCTCTGGTGTTATTTCCCCCTTTTATCTATTTCCTTTCTTTTGATCATCCTCATCTCATCCTTCTTCATCTTCTCTTTTTCTGCTTTCTTCTCTTTTTCCGCCTCCTATTACTCTTCTCCTTCCTTACCTCTCTTTCCCCGCTCCTGTTTTCTTCCTATCCCCCCCCTTCCTGCTTCATCATTGTCTCCCTCCTCTTCCTCTTCCTCTTCACCTCGTTCTCCCCTCTTACTCCATCCTCCTCCTCCTCCTCTCCTTCATTTCCCCAGAGGTGAACCAATGTGTGCAAGCTGTTGCAGCAAAGGGCAGCGCTGGCGTACACACAGCTAGTCTAGCAGGGATGAGATATACGGGATGTGTGTGTGTGCACACAAACCCACTTTTTCCGGCACACACACACACACACACGCGCCTTGTAGACACTGCAGGTGCTGCATCAAGATAAATGAGCCGTCATTAGCCAATCAGGTCAGCCGGTGGGAGGGCGATGGGAAGCCGAGGAGCGAGATCAGCTAGTGGAGGTCAAGCCTCTGACAGTGAGAGATGTGTGTGTGTGTGTGTGTGTGTGTTTCTCTGCACACAGAGTGATCGAGAAGGAGGATTCCCTGATTAGATGTGAGCCCTCGCAAAGTTTTTCTTCTTCTCCTCCTCCTCGCTGCCTGAGCTTCCCCTTCTCCGTCCTTCCACCTCTGGGAAGCGGAGGCGTGCCGACGATTGTTGTGCTGCCGTTTGACGGCCTAATTGGTATCTCCAGCCCGTTGTTCATGTCTTCATCGGCGACTCGTCAAGAGCGAAGGAGACCGAGGTTGAGCAGGAATTAAAAGCGTTCCAGAACTCGATGTTCCAGTTTGGGAAAAAGTAGATGTCGTGTTGTGTTTTTTTAAGTTCCCGAAGCACCTCTCTGGGGGGAAAAAAGGGCTATGAAACCAATTAGAGAGAAATTTAGACGAGCACATATTTCTCATTACAGCACCGTAATCAATCAATGTGTGTGTGTGTGTGTGTGTGTGTGTGTGTGTGTGTGCGGGTGAGTGTTTGCCCTCTTAACATTTACACTGCGGCTACTGCAAATGGATTTATGCATAAAAGGCGCTCGTTCTCACAGCCAAGGTGCTGCTGGCAAAGAGGAAGGTAAATGATTAACCCCATGGAAAAACTCTAATCTCCCTCATTCTCTCCCTCTCTCTGTGAACGTGTGTGTGTGTGTAGGGGGGCTTTCAGGATGGCCGGTGGCTGTCTTTGATCGCTAATCCTTTTCTCTGGCCTGACTTTCTGTCCCTCGTTCCTGTTCTTTTTTTTCCCTCTGCCCATCTCCTCTCACGGCCAAGCCACCATGTCTGAATTGTGAGCGGCTCACAGGCAGATATCAGGAGCAGGGTGCCCTCTCCCTCTCTTTCTTTTACTCTCTCCCTCTCTTTCTTCCTCCCTCTGCCTCTGTTTTTCTAGAGTGCTTAAAAGGATTGGTTCAGAATTCCACTGTTTCAACATTGCACTCTGAGTAAGTTATCGGCCGCTGTCATCATTCCTTCTCTCAGTACCGGCAGACAAGCAAGTCTTTAGTGCGACTTTATGTGAAATGTGGTATTATTGTGTATTAAGTAATTGAAAAAACTAATTCAAGGATAGTGCTAGTACTAGTCATTTACTTCATACACCACCCTTCACAGTAACCTGTACTAGTACTAGTACTAGTCATTCATTACATACATCGTCCTTCATACGGTAACCTGTACTAGTACTAGTCATTCATTACATACATCGTCCTTCATACAGTAACCTGTACTAGTACTAGTCATTCATTACATACATCGTCCTTCATACAGTAACCTGTACTAGTACTACTCATTCATTCATACATCGTCCTTCATACGGTAACCTGTACTAGTACTAGTCATTCATTACATACATCGTCCTTCATACGGTAACCTGTACTAGTACTAGTCATTCATTCATACATCGTCCTTCATACAGTAACCTGTACTAGTACTACTCATTCATTCATACATCGTCCTTCATACAGTAACCTGTACTAGTACTACTCATTCATTCATACATCGTCCTTCATACGGTAACCTGTACTAGTACTAGTTATTCATTCATACATCGTCCTTCATACGGTAACCTGTACTAGTACTAGTCATTCATTCATACATCGTCCTTCATACGGTAACCTGTACTAGTACTAGTCATTCATTACATACATCGTCCTTCATACAGTAACCTGTACTAGTACTAGTCATTCATTCATACATCGTCCTTCATACGGTAACCTGTACTAGTACTAGTCATTCATTCATACATCGTCCTTCATACGGTAACCTGTACTAGTACTAGTCATTCATTCATACATCGTCCTTCATACAGTAACCTGTACTAGTACTACTCATTCATTCATACATCGTCCTTCATACGGTAACCTGTACTAGTACTAGTTATTCATTCATACATCGTCCTTCATACGGTAACCTGTACTAGTACTAGTCATTCATTCATACATCGTCCTTCATACAGTAACCTGTACTAGTACTACTCATTCATTCATACATCGTCCTTCATACGGTAACCTGTACTAGTACTAGTTATTCATTCATACATCGTCCTTCATACGGTAACCTGTACTAGTACTAGTCATTCATTCATACATCGTCCTTCATACGGTAACCTGTACTAGTACTAGTCATTCATTCATACATCGTCCTTCATACGGTAACCTGTACTAGTACTAGTCATTCATTCATACATCGTCCTTCATACGGTAACCTGTACTAGTACTAGTCATTCATTCATACATCGTCCTTCATACGGTAACCTGTACTAGTACTAGTCATTCATTCATACATCGTCCTTCATACGGTAACCTGTACTAGTACTAGTCATTCATTCATACATCGTCCTTCATACGGTAACCTGTACTAGTACTAGTAATTCATTCATACATCGTCCTTCATACGGTAACCTGTACTAGTACTAGTCATTCATTACATACATCGTCCTTCATACGGTAACCTGTACTAGTACTACTCATTCATTCATACATCGTCCTTCATACGGTAACCTGTACTAGTACTAGTCATTCATTCATACATCGTCCTTCATACAGTAACCTGTACTAGTACTAGTCATTCATTCATACATCGTCCTTCATACGGTAACCTGTACTAGTACTAGTCATTCATTCATACATCGTCCTTCATACAGTAACCTGTACTAGTACTAGTCATTCATTCATACATCGTCCTCCATAGAGTAACCTGTACTAGTACTAGTCATTCATTCATACATCGTCCTTCATACGGTAACCTGTACTAGTACTAGTCATTCATTACATACATCGTCCTTCATACGGTAACCTGTACTAGTACTAGTCATTCATTACATACATCGTCCTTCATACGGTAACCTGTACTAGTACTAGTCATTCATTACATACATCGTCCTTCATACGGTAACCTGTACTAGTACTAGTCATTCATTCATACATCGTCCTTCATACGGTAACCTGTACTAGTACTACTCATTCATTACATACATCGTCCTTCATACAGTAACCTGTACTAGTACTAGTCATTCATTCATACATCGTCCTTCATACGGTAACCTGTACTAGTACTAGTCATTCATTCATACATCGACCTTCATACAGTAACCTGTACTAGTACTAGTCATTCATTCATACATCGTCCTTCATACGGTAACCTGTACTAGTACTACTCATTCATTACATACATCGTCCTTCATACGGTAACCTGTACTAGTACTAGTCATTCATTCATACATCGTCCTTCATACGGTAACCTGTACTAGTACTAGTCATTCATTCATACATCGTCCTTCATACAGTAACCTGTACTAGTACTAGTCATTCATTCATACATCGTCCTTCATACAGTAACCTGTACTAGTACTAGTCATTCATGCATACATCGTCCTTCATACGGTAACCTGTACTAGTACTAGTCATTCATTACATACATCGTCCTTCATACGGTAACCTGTACTAGTACTAGTCATTCATTCATACATCGTCCTTCATACAGTAACCTGTACTAGTACTACTCATTCATTCATACATCGTCCTTCATACAGTAACCTGTACTAGTACTACTCATTCATTCATACATCGTCCTTCATACGGTAACCTGTACTAGTACTAGTTATTCATTCATACATCGTCCTTCATACGGTAACCTGTACTAGTACTAGTCATTCATTCATACATCGTCCTTCATACGGTAACCTGTACTAGTACTAGTCATTCATTCATACATCGTCCTTCATACGGTAACCTGTACTAGTACTAGTCATTCATTCATACATCGTCCTTCATACAGTAACCTGTACTAGTACTACTCATTCATTCATACATCGTCCTTCATACGGTAACCTGTACTAGTACTAGTCATTCATTCATACATCGTCCTTCATACAGTAACCTGTACTAGTACTACTCATTCATTCATACATCGTCCTTCATACAGTAACCTGTACTAGTACTAGTCATTCATTCATACATCGTCCTTCATACAGTAACCTGTACTAGTACTAGTCATTCATTCATACATCGTCCTTCATACGGTAACCTGTACTAGTACTAGTCATTCATTCATACATCGTCCTTCATACGGTAACCTGTACTAGTACTAGTCATTCATTACATACATCATCCTTCATACGGTAACCTGTACTAGTACTAGTCATTCATTCATACATCGTCCTTCATACGGTAACCTGTACTAGTACTAGTCATTCATTCATACATCGTCCTTCATACGGTAACCTGTACTAGTACTAGTCATTCATTCATACATCGTCCTTCATACGGTAACCTGTACTAGTACTAGTCATTCATTCATACATCGTCCTTCATACGGTAACCTGTACTAGTACTAGTCATTCATTACATACATCGTCCTTCATACGGTAACCTGTACTAGTACTACTCATTCATTCATACATCGTCCTTCATACGGTAACCTGTACTAGTACTAGTCATTCATTCATACATCGTCCTTCATACAGTAACCTGTACTAGTACTAGTCATTCATTCATACATCGTCCTTCATACGGTAACCTGTACTAGTACTACTCATTCATTACATACATCGTCCTTCATACGGTAACCTGTACTAGTACTAGTCATTCATTCATACATCGTCCTTCATACGGTAACCTGTACTAGTACTAGTCATTCATTCATACATCGTCCTTCATACAGTAACCTGTACTAGTACTAGTCATTCATTCATACATCGTCCTTCATACAGTAACCTGTACTAGTACTAGTCATTCATTCATACATCGTCCTTCATACGGTAACCTGTACTAGTACTAGTTATTCATTACATACATCGTCCTTCATACGGTAACCTGTACTAGTACTAGTACTACTCATTCATTCATACATCGTCCTTCATACGGTAACCTGTACTAGTACTAGTCATTCATTCATACATCGTCCTTCATACGGTAACCTGTACTAGTACTAGTCATTCATTCATACATCGTCCTTCATACGGTAACCTGTACTAGTACTACTCATTAATTCATACATCGTCCTTCATACGGTAACCTGTACTAGTACTACTCATTCATTCATACATTGTCCTTCATACGGTAACCTGTACTAGTACTACTCATTCATTCATACATCGTCCTTCATACAGTAACCTGTACTAGTACTAGTCATTCATTCATACATCGTCCTTCATACGGTAACCTGTACTAGTACTACTCATTCATTCATACATCGTCCTTCATACAGTAACATGTACTAGTACTAGTTATTCATTCATACATCGTCCTTCATACAGTAACCTGTACTAGTACTAGTCATTCATTCATACATCGTCCTCCATAGAGTAACCTGTACTAGTACTAGTCATTCATTCATACATCGTCCTACATACGGTAACCTGTACTAGTACTAGTCATTCATGCATACATCGTCCTTCATACGGTAACCTGTACTAGTACTAGTCATTCATTCATACATCGTCCTTCATTCAGTAACCTGTACTAGTCATTCATTCATACATCGTCCTTCATACAGTAACATGTACTAGTCATTCATTCATACATCGTCCTTCATACGGTAACCTGTACTAGTCATTCATTCATACATCATCCTTCATTCAGTAACCTGTACTAGTCATTCATTCATACATCGTCCTTCATACAGTAACATGTACTAGTACTAGTCATTCATTCATACATCGTCCTTCATACGGTAACCTGTACTAGTACTAGTCATTCATTCATACATCGTCCTTCATACGGTAACCTGTACTAGTCATTCATTCATACATCATCCTTCATTCAGTAACCTGTACTAGTCATTCATTCATACATCGTCCTTCATACAGTAACCTGTACTAGTACTAGTCATTCATTCATACATCGTCCTTCATACGGTAACCTGTACTAGTACTAGTCATTCATTCATACATCGTCCTTCATACGGTAACCTGTACTAGTACTAGTCATTCATTCATACATCGTCCTTCATACAGTAACCTGTACTAGTACTAGTCATTCATTCATACATCGTCCTTCATACAGTAACCTGTACTAGTACTAGTCATTCATTACATACATCGTCCTTCATACGGTAACCTGTACTAGTACTAGTCATTCATTCATACATCGTCCTTCATACAGTAACCTGTACTAGTACTCGTCATTCATTACATACATCGTCCTTCATACGGTAACCTGTACTAGTACTACTCATTCATTCATACATCGTCCTTCATACGGTAACCTGTACTAGTACTAGTCATTCATTCATACATCGTCCTTCATACAGTAACCTGTACTAGTACTAGTCATTCATTCATACATCGTCCTTCATACGGTAACCTGTACTAGTACTACTCATTCATTCATACATCGTCCTTCATACAGTAACCTGTACTAGTACTAGTCATTCATTCATACATCGTCCTTCATACGGTAACCTGTACTAGTACTAGTCATTCATTCATACATCGTCCTTCATACAGTAACCTGTACTAGTACTAGTACTAGTCATTCATTCATACATCGTCCTTCATACGGTAACCTGTACTAGTACTAGTCATTCATTCATACATCATCCTTCATACAGTAACCTGTACTAGTACTAGTACTAGTCATTCATTCATACATCGTCCTTCATACGGTAACCTGTACTAGTACTAGTACTAGTCATTCATTCATACACCGTCCTTCATACAGTAACCTGTACTAGTACTAGTCATTCATTCATACATCGTCCTTCATACGGTAACCTGTACTAGTACTAGTCATTCATTCATACATCGTCCTTCATACGGTAACCTGTACTAGTACTACTCATTCATTCATACATCGTCCTTCATACAGTAACCTGTACTAGTACTAGTACTAGTCATTCATTCATACATCGTCCTTCATACGGTAACCTGTACTAGTACTAGTACTAGTCATTCATTCATACATCGTCCTTCATACAGTAACCTGTACTAGTACTAGTCATTCATTCATACATCGTCCTTCATACGGTAACCTGTACTAGTACTAGTCATTCATTCATACATCGTCCTTCATACGGTAACCTGTACTAGTACTAGTCATTCATTCATACATCGTCCTTCATACAGTAACCTGTACTAGTACTAGTTATTCATCCATACATCGTCCTTCATACAGTAACCTGTACTAGTACTAGTCATTCATTCATACATCGTCCTTCATACGGTAACCTGTACTAGTACTAGTACTAGTCATTCATTCATACATCGTCCTTCATACAGTAACCTGTACTAGTACTAGTCATTCATTCATACATCGTCCTTCATACGGTAACCTGTACTAGTACTAGTTATTCATTACATACATCGTCCTTCATACAGTAACCTGTACTAGTACTAGTCATTCATTCATACATCGTCCTTCATACGGTAACCTGTACTAGTACTAGTCATTCATTCATACATCGTCCTTCATACGGTAACCTGTACTAGTACTAGTCATTCATTCATACATCGTCCTTCATACGGTAACCTGTACTAGTACTAGTTATTCATCCATACATCGTCCTTCATACAGTAACCTGTACTAGTACTAGTTATTCATCCATACATCGTCCTTCATACGGTAACCTGTACTAGTACTAGTCATTCATTCATACATCGTCCTTCATACGGTAACCTGTACTAGTACTAGTCATTCATTCATACATCGTCCTTCATACGGTAACCTGTACTAGTACTAGTCATTCATTCATACATCGTCCTTCATACAGTAACCTGTACTAGTACTAGTTATTCATCCATACATCGTCCTTCATACGGTAACCTGTACTAGTACTAGTCATTCATTCATACATCGTCCTTCATACGGTAACCTGTACTAGTACTAGTCATTCATTCATACATCGTCCTTCATACGGTAACCTGTACTAGTACTAGTCATTAATTCATACATCGTCCTTCATACAGTAACATGTACTAGTACTAGTTATTCATCCATACATCGTCCTTCATACAGTAACCTGTACTAGTACTAGTCATTCATTCATACATCGTCCTTCATACGGTAACCTGTACTAGTACTAGTTATTCATTCATACATCGTCCTTCATACAGTAACCTGTACTAGTACTAGTTATTCATCCATACATCGTCCTTCATACAGTAACCTGTACTAGTACTAGTTATTCATCCATACATCGTCCTTCATACAGTAACCTGTACTAGTACTAGTTATTCATCCATACATCGTCCTTCATACAGTAACCTGTACTAGTACTAGTCATTCATTACATACATCGTCCTTCATACGGTAACCTGTACTAGTACTAGTTATTCATCCATACATCGTCCTTCATACAGTAACCTGTACTAGTACTAGTTATTCATCCATACATCGTCCTTCATACAGTAACCTGTACTAGTACTAGTTATTCATCCATACATCGTCCTTCATACAGTAACCTGTACTAGCACTAGTCATTCATCCATACATCGTCCTTCATACAGTAACCTGTACTAGTACTAGTTATTCATCCATACATCGTCCTTCATACAGTAACCTGTACTAGTACTAGTTATTCATCCATACATCGTCCTTCATACAGTAACCTGTACTAGTACTAGTTATTCATCCATACATCGTCCTTCATACAGTAACCTGTACTAGCACTAGTACTAGTTATTCATTTCCTACATCATTTCCCAGACTTGTTGGTCTGTAGAGCCCTTTGACATGACGTCCTGTGATCCGAGGCTCACAGTACGTCATGTCGTCATGTAGCTGCAATACATGTGAAGCGGTTCCGAGGTGGAGAGGAAATGTTGCTAATAGTTTGGACATTTTCTCTCCATCTCTAAATCGCTTTCGCAGATATTCTCAGACTCTCTTTTCGATACGTGTTTCGAATTTGTGACCAATGACGCCGAAAATAAACGCAGCTTTAAGTAATAAAGGTCCACAGTCCTAGTTCTGCTCTCAGTGCAACCAAAGCTTATAAAAGACTTGTGGGTGTTTTTCAAACTTACAGCATTTCTTTAAAGACAATTTTCTTTCTTTCTAACTCCACCTATTCTGGTATTCTCTCCATACCCCCTTTCTCCCTTTCTGTATTCCCATCTCTCCTTCTCTGCTCTGAGATCACAGTGACCTTTCTGTCGTCGTTTCTCGTACTTTGTCTCTCACTCGCTATATATATATTTCATTCCTCCTCTCAGTTTCAGGTAATCTGTCCAACCAGCTGAGGCGAGAAAGGTCTTGGCTGCAGCACACACACACACACACACACACTCTGGCTCTCTGTCTGTGACTCTCTCTCACAGCTCTCAGGCACCCGCGAATACCTCACAGCATTATTATTCAGCACATTCATAACTTCATAGAGGAGCTCTCGATGGTTAGCCAGGCAGTTTGTAGTGCTAGTGAGACCTCTTAATCCCCTCGCTCTCTGCTCCCGGGGCCTCATTAAGCCTCATTCCCCACTGGGAACCTGGAGGTTATAATTAACGTATCTGTAGATAAATGCCAACAGACAACACAAAGTTTGTCCACAGCCTCGGGGGACGATTAGAGCCAACTATTCCAGTGTAACCAGGCGTCTGTTTCTGCTGAGTGAAGCCAATGTTGAGTCTTAAAACTTGCATTGACTCTACTGACCAGCAGGGGGCGACTCCTCTGGTTGCAAAAATAAGTCTGGTTGCATCGAAGTCTATAGAAAATGACTCTACTTCTCTCTTGATTTATTACCTCAGTAAACATTGTAAACATGAGTTCATGGTCTCAATCTCTAGTTTCAAGTCTTCTTCAATACAGCATGATGTTCATTTAGTACATTATGGTCCACTTAGAGTCAAACAGACCATAAAGCAGGGTATGCTTTAGGGCGGGGCTACACAGTGATTGACAGGTCGCTGCCGCTACCAGAGACGTATACGACGTCTCTACGTCACTCCTCCACATTCCAAATATGGTGACTTCTGGTGCCATCCCTTATTCAAAAGACTTTTCAATCATCACCGAGTCTTTTTTCATCATTTTACTTCCCCATGTGGTCAATAAAATAGCATTTTATATGGTGAGTCACTCCACAAAGTGTTGAGTCAATGCCATTTGAGTCAAAATAACCTGGTTTGCAGTGGGAAGTTGTAGAATCGTCTCATTTGTTGCTTTTTCTTCACTTCATTATTAAAGTGAGTGAATAAGAAAGAAAGGTATTTTTCACACCGCACCTGACAAAATGGACATATGGACGTTGAGTATCGAGCAAGAGGGCAGATATATCTAGGCGCAGGTGGAGTGGTGGTGTGGGTGCATTTGTGTGTGTTTGGGGAATTTGAAACTGTGTGTGTGTGTGTGTTGAAGGGGACAAGCACAAAGCACTGGCCTGTGGAGAAGATAGAAAGCTCCTGTGTGTTACTGAGTCAATAGGCTCTTTGTTCACTGGGACTGGGAGACAGTTAGCCATGAGGACAGACTGAGACTCCCAACGCACCACAGCGTACCTGAACCTGCACACACACACACACACACACACACTATTCAAATACCTAAGCCTGACAGGACGTCATTCAATCTCTGTCCACAGTTCCTGCTTTACCTCCTTTATCAGCTTCTCCCCCCTGACTCTCTCCTCTCTTTCCTTTATCTCTCTTTCTACATCCATCTTTCCCTACCTCCTCATCCCACCCACCGTTGGCGTCTTTGTTTTGGAACAGCAGAAACTGTTCCCTGTTGGTTTTGGTTTTTTTCAGCCCTCTCGGTTATCTACACTGGGGGGGAGGAGGTTGGTGGGTGGGAGTTTTTACCTGAGAGCAGGACAGAGGGCATTTTGTGTTGGACAAGGGAGCGAGGGACATGGAAAGGGAGACAGAGAGAGTCGGGAGGGCAGGTAGAACGGGGGGATAAGGGGGTGGAGACAAGAATGCTACAGATACAGGTGAAGGCTTTGCGCAGGGTACCGGGAAGAAGTGCAGGAATCCGGGGTGCACGGACACTATTTTAATGTCTACACGATGGTAAAGAGAGAGTGGAAGTGGGCCTCAAAGCCAGAAAAGATAAAGAGGGGGAGACTACCTGTGTGTCTGACTCGATCAAACAGGTGGCAGGGAAATGGCTCATATGTGGCCACGCCGTGGAAACATGCAGGATTGCTGCAGCTACGCAGCAAATGCGAGATGTAAGTAAAACCAAATCTGTTACATTTTGTAAACTGTAATGTTCCTCTTTAGCCTTTAATGACCTAAAAAAAAAAATGCAGATTTTAGCGGTGGCTTTAAGATTTAAGATTGGGAATATTCGAGGCCGTCGCAGACTTTTACACACCAGTAAGAGCGCAATGTTCTGGACCGGAGGTTTTCTCAGTGGCTGCTTATAAATCCATGAATACAAGTCATGCACATGTCAGCATGAAACCCGCTCACGTACAGGGTTTCTGCTTTGTATGTGTGTGTGTGTGTGTGTGTGTGTGTGTGTGTGTGTGTGTGTGTGTGTGTGTGTGTGTGTGTGTGTGTGCGTGTGTTTGTGTGTGCTTCTGGCACGGCATAAATAATGGATAAAGTTTAATAAGCTTTCTGTGGAACGTCTCTGGGCTGTTGACCGTAGGGATCAGCATTAGGGATTCTGTCACTCAAACTCAAAACACTGAGCGTATCTGTTGCTCTGCGCACACACACACACACACACACACACACGGTACGACTGTGCGCACACGTAAGTTGCCGCTCGCTCGACGCAAACGCCGATGGCCTTATCTCGCCGTCCAAACAAGGCGATAACAAATAAACCACATTGTCTGTTTCCACAGCGGATCTCGATAAGACACAAATCAGCTTAGGCACACAAAACGCGGACAGAAACAAACACACGCACAAACAAGTGCGTATCGAGGAAGCAGGGCAAGTTTTCACGGGGAACGGGGTTGGAAAAAGAGGGACTAAAACAAGGATGGACGACTTTGACATTAATCCTCGAACTATCTCTGAGTGCCCGTCCTGCTTTATTCTTAAACCCTGCTCCTTTATCTCATTTTCTCTAATCTCTGCATGTCTTTCCAGCCCTCTAACTTCCCATCCCCCACGCCTGTTGCTGGAGCAGTCTTTCGAAAAAAAGGGTTTCCCCTCCGAACTGTAAAGTCGCTCTTTGTTCACCAAAAGCAGAGAAAACGTTCGGTTATGAGCGATCTCGAAGGTGTGTGTTGATCTTAACGGAGTAGTTGGACTTTTTGGGAAGGGATTTCTTTCTTTCTGAGAATTAGAAGGTTGATACCACTCTGTATGGAAAATATAAAGCTTCAGCCAGCGGCCAGTTTAGCGTAGCTTAGCACAAAGAGTTACACCAGGGGGAAACAGCTAGCTTGCTGGAAGTTAGGCCCAAAAATACTTTTCCTCAAAGACTTACATTGTGAAGGAGATGTCCGTAAATAAAGTGGACTGAGGGGTGGGAGGCGGGGTTAAAAAAGAAACGCTAGTGCTCATGCCCAATGGGCACATGGTTGCAGAAGGTCGCTGTGAGATCCGGGTAACTTTATACTCGGAAGTCAACTTTTTTTTTTGCTTTGTGCGCCACTGAGCAGCTTTCATAGGGAGGAACGGGGTGCAGCCTCCAACTATGTGGATCAGTTCTCTTTATACATCCATGCTACACACACCTTTCTTGTTGCTAAAAGTTGCAAATAGATTGATTGATGGATAGACGTCATGATATTATTAGTTCAAATCGGCTGGTACTAGCTTACGTAAGCACACGTATTTTTTTTAAATACAAATAGATTTTTTGTAAAACCTTTTGCATATGTTGTTAAATAGGTGAACAATACGATACGGTTCATACCCCTGGGTTCAGGAGTCAAGGATACAATATTTCTTTTTAATAGACAATAATGCAAGTCACTTTTTTTTATTTACATAACTTAAACTTTTATCTGTTTATTTTTATTTTTCAAATGGAAGTAGTTTGGAACTATTTGTGTTTATTTAAGTTAAGAAAAATGTAAACTCTCAAAATCCAATATCGGTCATTGTAATGCATTAATTACAGGGTTTACAGCTTGATGGAACAAAAGAAGCCAAACAATGAATCAGTGGTGGGGATCCTAGGGAACATCACAACCTCGAAATTAATCATGTACAAGTTCAACTTTTATCAAAGTGTTAAATAATTAAAATTCATTGAATTCATCGCTTTTTTTTTCTTGGCCAACATGACCAAAACCCAAAAATATCGGTCTAACCCTAAATTTGGATCCCACCACGGACGGCTCATTTATGCACGGTGCCACGCTGCACTCCGACCTTCTTTTCATTGATGTGTTTATTTGAGGACTCACGTGGGCTGCTTCGCCTCCCTCGCCCTCTCCGTTAACGTTGACTCATCCGGTTTTATTTTTTTGGTTTTTTTTTGCCAGTTAATAATTCAGAGGGGGTCTGCAGGCTGTTTTTTATCCGTCTCATCTCTGCGCTCGCCTGTGAAAGAACCGCTAGTAATTAAGCACCCACCAAAAACAAGATGCCACTGACTCTCTGGGATGGAGAGCGAGGGAAAGAAAGGAAGGAAGAGAGGGAAAAAGCAGAGCGAGAGTGAGGAGGGAACGACGGAACGGGGGGATTGGAGGAGTGTCTTCAGCACTGTTGTAGGTCCTCTGCGGGTCCTTGTTAAACTGTCAGACAAGCTGAGGGTGTTAAAGGCGGAACGCACACACCTGGAAAAAGTGTGCTCCTGCGGTCGGCGTGACTGGCTCGCTGCTGTGTTTTATGGCTTTCTATTCCTATGTGATTTTCTCTGGCATGTCACATAGGGTCTAAAGCCATTGGGTACAGAGTGGGAGATCTGCAGACTGGGATTAGATGGATATCCGAAATGACAGAGGAGGGATTAGAGAAGAGCGCATGGAGGTTTAATATATATATATGTACACACACACACACACAGGCATGGCCCGAGGCGTTTTTCTCTCCGCTTGCAGGCAGCCTGGAGTCTTGCTCAGTTAATTGCCCCCACATGAGACAGGTTGAAGCTCACATCAATCCCTAAAGCCACACACACACACACACACTTTATGTTTGGTCTGTGCATTTTGTCACCCACTCTCCCACTTGCATTACAAACACGCACAAACACACACACACACACACACACACACGGTACACACTTCTCAGTCAGACCTGCTGGTGCTGCTGACTCAGGTTGGTATTTAATGAAGCTCTCAGTTTCACCTCGCGCCTCCTAATCTCGGTGCTCATTCGTGATTGGCTGCGAGCACGCCACGGTGGAAAAAAGTGTTAACGTTGGGAGTTTGGTGAGCCTTAAGACTTCTGGTTGTGTGTGTGTGTGTGTGTGTGTGTGTGAGCGAGAGAAGGAGAAAGAGAGAGTAGTTGAAGCGCAATGGGAAGTGTGCGAGTGTGCAGTGTGTGTTGACCGGCCTATCGACTGGACCGCAGTAACTTTCTCTGCAGTTTTTTTTTGCTGAGAGCTCTGCAAAAAAGTCAAAGACACACACACACACACACACACACACACACACACACACACACAGCCTTATTATCGACAGCTGTCTGCTATATATTTGGTGGATTACTACAGTTTTCCAGCTGTAGGCATGCAGTTGATATAAATGATGGTAAATCTCCATTAATTCAGATTAAGCTATGTGGTTGCGAGTGTGAGGGTACGTTCCTGACCATGTAGTCATGAGGGGTCACCGAGGGTACGTTCCATTCTGACTCTTTTTTGTTTTAGTATATTTAGCCAATTCATTTTATTAATATATCATTGCTAACATTTTCCAGCCAGAGAGAGGCCTTCCTCGGAGCACAGATTTGATAACTTGCGGAGTCCTCGCGTGTGTTGATACCACTTTGTACAATTTGTGCTGTACAATAACGAGATCAGTGGTAAGCATTGACGCCTGCACTGTGCTGGGGGGCACATCCACTGCACAGCATGACATGGCAACTGCATGCCCACCGTAAGTGATTCAAAAGGAGCCGGATCATAGAGTTCAGTTAAAAGTTCTATAAGGAAACTTTGCTTCAATATCCTCATCCTGCTTTAATTCCAGACATCCGTTTGTGTTCAAAAGACTCGTGAGCTCACGAGCGGTGCGTGAGATTTGCCAGATGATGGAGGTACCGTCCTAACGCCTCCCCTCTTCTCTTCTCCTCCCTCTCCCTTCCGCAGGTCTACGTGGACGCGGTGCGGCGTCGATAGGCCATGCCCTTCACCTGCGCCTGCTTCTGCGGTCTGAACGGCTTCCGCCGCAGACGGGAGAAGAAGAAAAAGGAGCAAGTGGAGGAGGAGGGTGAGGAGGTGGAGCGATTGAGGGATCAGGAGACGGTGGTGTGACGGCAGCGCCGTCCTCACCTCCATCAGGGTTTTATCCTTTAACAGACTGGTTACCGCTGCTCAGCACAGAGAGTATGCACGAGGATGCTTTAACAGGGATGGTTGGGGGGCTTCAGCGGGCACAGGCTTTGATCGGAAAATTCATTTTAATCTGAAAACAGAAAACCGTTTCTGTGACTCAGGCTTCAGGTTTGACGTATTTTTCTACTTTTCGAGCTGCATAAACTGCCGTCTCGAGCCATATTCCTCAAGAAAAAAAAAAGCCTGTAAACTCTGAGCTCATTCCCCTTACCCATCCTTGCTGCACTCTAATTTTCCCTTGGCAGCAGACTGGGAACTTTGCTTCTGCTGATGTGATTCCAAAAAGCATTTCTTATCTGTTTGATCCATTTCTCGCCAGAGCTGGTGTACTGTATCAGGTGTGAAGAGACGACGGGCCCTAGAAATCCATTATTCCCCCTCGGTCACACTCCCTCCCCTCTCCTCCGTAATTGCCGCTCCGCGGAGGCTGAATTCTCCTCCTCACCTAGCTGCTTGTGTTAAACCAACTTAGCAGAAACTTCAGCCAAGTGAAAAAAAGTGTACAGTGATTTCCAAAGTCACCCGTGGAGGGCTGGGAGCCCCATCTCGGCTTTCACGCCTGAGCTGGGCCCGATCGAAAGTGGAGCAGCTGTCCAATCAGCGGCTTAGCTGGAGTGTGAAGATAGGAGTCAAGGGGTCAGGATGAGCAACAGGGCTTTGCGCGACGTCCCTCCTCTGATGCTGTAGCGTCTCCGTCTCATCAATAGGCAGACAAGTAATTACAAAACACACACACACACACACACACACCGATGCGGGCCCATCCGTTAATGTCCCCCTCGGTGGGAGTGGAGTGTCTGTCTGTAAATGCCACCACGGTGCGCTTCCATCTGTCGCCCGCGTGCGAGCGCGTGACTCTGGAAGCGCGCGTGTGCGTGCTTGTGCATCTCCTCGGCTGCAACAATAGACTTTCAAAACCTGAAACAAGTGGCCAAGAGATCTATTCAGCTGCCATAGAACTGCCTTTTCACGATCGCACATCGAGACACAAACACACACACACACACACACACACAGGTCTCATTAGGCGCATGTGATTATGCGCGGCACGTCCGGTCGGGCGGCAGAGATGTAATTAACCTTTTCCGGCGGGAAACAGATGCCTGGATGTCACGCGCAACACACGCAATGACGATATGCGCACGCACATACACACACACGTCTGCTGTCAGGGAAACAAAGCCAACGTCACGGTGTCACAGGGAAACAAAGCCCCAAAAGTGCCGCCTGGCACTCTGTGATAATCCCCTCACGCGTATTTACATTCAGGGCTTAGAATACGCCTCGGCCCTGCCTGCCTCCGCTCATCCATCCTCTCTCTCTCCTCTCCGTCTACCTTCCATCACATTCGCCCTTTGCCTCCTGCTATCTCTTCCTCTCTTCCGTCATTTACATCCCTCCCGAAAAACTCTCTCCTTGGTGGGACTTGATCTGTATGTCGTCAGTGTATCGTACGCGGCCTTGCATGGCATCACCTGCAGATTACCCCCCCCCCACACACACTCTCTCCCTCCCTGAATATCGGGGATTTCTTCAGGCGGCCCAAAAAAAGAAATGCTTTACGACAGATTAATGGACGGCCCCGATTGCGTCCGTCTGTGTGTGTCTGTGCTTCTGCACCGGATTGGATCGTCTGTTTACTCATTCTCTCGCTGCAAGTGGCGAGACGAGACAAAGCTTAAGCCATTTCACAGTGCGGAGCACCTATTATGATTCACTGTGTTACGACGCGGCCCTAATGAGAAAGAGAGAGAATGAGAAGAGGGGCTCGGAGGATGATAGGGGAGGAAGAGAGAGAGAGAGAGAGAGAGAGAGAGAAAAGACGGTAATGAGAGCGAGGGCTGATATGGACGAGGGGGGCTAATGCTAGACAGAGCAGTCGTGCTAATTGGCTACAGTGGATAACTTTCTGAGGCGGGGGTGAGTGTGTGGTGATGGGGCGGGGGTGGGAGGGGGGCAGAGAAAAGAACAGCCTGATCTGTCGGCGTTACACTCGTTTAACGCTCCCTCCATTTCACTTCTTTAATGAGAGAAATATTCGCTCCAGTAATGGCGAAAGAATTGAAATTGGTAACGATTTGTTGCTCACACACACACACACACACACACACACACACTCCGAGGTGGCAAAGGGGAGGAGGGGGGGGGGCTGTAGGCAGGATATTGTTGGTGTACGGTGTGTGTTTTCACCCTCAAGCACCACAATCCAGTCCTTTATGGATCATGGCAATTTTCAGGGATTGTAACTCAAGGACAAACAGCTAAAAATAGAAAGGGTGGTGCACGACTCCTGCGACAGCGGGGAGGGAAGGTGGGAGGAGGTGTGTGTGTGTGTGTGTGTGTGCGGGTCGGTGGGTGGGGGCGGATAAAATGAGTCCTGTCGCATTAGATTTGGGTCAGAAAACAAGGGGGAAAGCCAACAAAGCGGAGTGTTGCAGACGGCGGCGGAGATTCATCGCTCGCTGCTCGCGCTCGTCTCCTTCAACACCTCGCCGCTCCCCCCCCCCCCCCCCCCCCCCACACACACACACACACACACACACACACAGGATGGTAAAACAGCTGCAAAGACAAACGGGAAGCAGCGGCGAAGAAAACGAGGGAGAAGTGAATGTACAATGTGAGATCAACATGAAGATAATATTAACATATGAAGTTCCTGTATAATGAGTGCAGACATGCTATGGCAGATCCCAGCAGGGATCAAACTCTAACAGCAGAGCCTGGACTGAGTCAGAGTCCGTTCCCTTCTTTACCTTCCTGTCCTCATTAGTTGAGAGGAACGATACCTGTAGTATGTTAAGTGTTGGGGGAAATAGGAAACAACTAGCTTAGCATAAAGCTTAGCATAAAGACTCTTGGCAAGACAGCCAAGAAGCGTATTTCCCAAAATGTCAAACTATGCCTTGAATCAAGTGGGTAGTGTGTTGGTATTACATAAGAGATTGAACCACATAACCCCATCGATGAAAGTGCCCCGCTCAAGGAAATAGAACCTCCTCATCACAAGCCGTGTTTCCAATCACTTGTCAAGCGAATTTTAAGAAAACTTGTGAAATGTCGCAAAAAAAAAGGAAAATGTGAATTAGGCGCGTTTAAGTCAACTGGTTGAGTGGGGATAATGCTAGACAGAGCATACTTTGATCAGAAGTTGGCACTATAGACCACGCATGGCTGTAATCTGTCAGTGAACAAAGAAACAGCGGATTAGTCACCGGAGTTAAATGTTTGCTTTGTCAGAATTTAATCGGCAAAGGCTTTTTTTCATATACATTCTCCTTGCCTCACCCACATCTGTTCTGGTTTTCCTAATGAAGAGGAAAGAGAAGGTCCCACCAAGGCTAATTAAGAGGACTGAGATGCAGGCGTGCCGACAGACTGCCGATAGAGCTCCCTACCAGTCCTGGAGCATCAGAGGAGGGAATGGGGAGAAGGGATGCAGAGAGAGGAAATAAAAACGAGCGGAGGAAGAGGAGAGAGAGAGAGATATGTAGTGTAATTGAGACTGTAATGGGCACCTGTCAGGGTCAAGTTAAAACGACTTTGGTGCGGGAAGACGAGATGGATGGGAGAGCAGAGAAGGGGGGCCAATTGGAGTCAGGATCCCGGCGAGGAGAGGCCCTCGTCCATGCCAACCTCACCTGATTGCCAATTTGTGCCAGTCCACAGACATCAAACGGCCAATACGAGCCACACGCAGACACAAAAAGCGCCGATACGCATCCAATCTCACACACACACACACACACACACATGTCCTAACTCACGCTGTCAACCCACCTACGCCGGCTGATTGGACCCATCTAGCCACTTAACAAGGTGTCCGCGGTGCAGACCTAAGCCGCGTGATTGGAAGATTAAGCCGCCGCCATTAAATATCTAATTCTCCCCCAACGTCGAGATGAAAATAAGGTGCAGCGCTGATTAGAATGCAGCCTGCTGTGCCAACCTCGGATCTGCGCCATGTTCATTACCAGCCCTCAACCCTCCCCCCTCCCCCTCCAACCCCCAAACCCAGGCCAATCCTATCTCCGTTCATGTCCTTCTGCCAACCACAAACACTCTATTTTGTGATGGAAAAGCAATTCTGACACCCTCGAGAGTTGAGGAGTGCTGAAATTAAGTTGAGTGAAATGTATTTATAAATCGCTGTTAAAGCTGCACCTGGCAAATTGAACATGTTGACAGACCCCCGAACGCCAGCGAGACGTAACTGATTGAAATTTAGGACCTCTGCGATGAGAAATTCTGTTAGGGGCGGTGTCAGTGAACGCCCCGCTCTCGGTCCGGAGAGGGTGGAGGTGATGAAGAGGTTCAGGCATCATCCTCTGGTGGCAAAGTTCTCATGTGGGGCTGTTTGGGGTTTTACTTTTTTAATTCAATTTCATCGAACATGTTTGCTGCCATCAAACATTTTGACAGCAGAATTTAATTTAGGCAAACAGTAAAAACCCCAAAGTTCTCTCCTTTGCTGATAGCTAAAAAAAAAAACATTGCATCCTAAAAGTCCAATAATACAACTCACCCTCCGAACCACCCGACATGACATCATCAAGGCTGTTTTTTCCAGACTTTAGAAAGAGAGCCACAGCATCTACACACTGTTTTAACTGCCCCTTAAAATCAAGTATGATTAAAAACACTGTGACTTTATTTGCACTACTTATTGCTGTCTGTAAATACTCCCCAGGAACATTTACCGGGACACTTTGTGGAATGTAACCTGGTTCACTGGCACGGTTTGGGTTTCCGAGCAGTTTTTCTTCATAGTCTCAAGTCTCAAGTTAATACGAGTAATGAGAACACTTTTCTTCTTATTTTATTTGTTTTTTAAAACCAGCAGCAAGTCAGCAGCAACTCTGCCAGCAGAATTCCCACTCTATGTCCAATTTATGTGTTCGAACGCTGAAAATCTCCCGGAGGCTTCGGCTTTAGTGGGCTGAAGGTTAGAGGAGATGCACAAATCGAGATGGACACCATATTTTTCTCATCTCCTCTCAACTCTTCAACAACTTCTGCAGCTGCTTTAGGCTATCGCCACCTTCAGCTATATCATAGGAGGGAAAAAAATGTATATTGAGCTGTGTTTTGATCAGATAAAAACTTTTCTAATTGGCCTGGGGGCTGTAAACGGGTCGTATCTGATGCCAAAAACACCATCACCAAATAAATCAATTCCTCTCCACTTTGTTTCTTCCTCTCCCTTTCTCTTCATCCTGCTCCACCTCCCGTTCTCTCTCACCCTCTCTCCACACATGCACACTCCTACTTCCACCGGTCGATAGCGGAGCGCGTATCGAGCAGTGGCTGTGGTCTAAATGAGAGATTGATTTCTCTAGGGGGCGGGGGGGGGTGACCATGGTGTTTGAGTCGCCATCAGAGACCTCTTCGCCAAAACGCTTGCTGATGAAGTGCGCGTGTGTGTGTGTGTGTGTGTGTGTGTGTGCGGGCCACGGGCGCACGCTTTAAACACCTTCTGATTTAGTTGTGCTCAAGAACAATACTTTTCATTAGAGGCTGATAGCATTCATTAGGAGCAATACAGCCGGGCCGCTAATGAGCCCAACACTTTGTTCTCCTTGAGACACAAAGAAGCGTTGCATGAAGACAACACTTGTCCTGATTGCCAGCTTGAGTCGATTCTCACAACCGTTGGTTCATCAGAGCTCCTCGGAGGCGGAAAAAGTGGGCAGCCAGGAGTCTTTGTTTTGGAAGCTCTGCTCAAACTGCGGGCACGCTTTGTGTCATTTGAGCCCCATTCATAACGTTTACTGAGCCGCTAATATCGTCTGAACCAACAGGAAAAAGCGAGCCCCCCCCCCCCCCCCCCCATGCAAAGCCACTGAGCACATAGCAGAAAACCAGTCTGACGCTTTCCAAAATCCGCATGTTAGATGAGTCCGCACTTTGACCTTGTTCGACGGGGTTTGCGTTCGTCGCTTGTGGCGTCGTGCGTAAATTCTTCCGCCCCAACCCGCTAGCCTCCCGCGCACACGCCGCCGCCCGACGACACACACGCGCAGCGGGCCCGTCCGTCGGCGTCTTCGGATGTTTTGTATTATTCATATCTCAGGGCCTTTTGCGGCCCAGGGGAACAAGGCCAAGCAGAAAACGGAGGAGGAACATTCGGCGGAATAGCATCGACGAGCGGTGAGATACATAAACATGAGGTCAGAGCAGTGGGAGACGGAGAAGGAAGGAGAAAGGGCGAGAGGCAGAAAGTGTGTGAGGGCGGGGGGGGGGGGGGGGGGGGGGGGGGGGCATACACTGCATCAGAAAGGTTGTCTCTCATTGACAAGCTCTTGCTCCGTTCCAGAAAAACCAACCGATCAATGCTTTGGCACGGCAGGGCACACACTCACACACACACACACACACTCACACATAAACCCTGCAAGGTACTGTGTGTGTGTGTGTGTGTGTGTGTGGAGGATGTGCTAGTGGTCCGCGTGCTGCAGGAGAATGTTTGAAATGCAGAGCACGTCAAGAGTCCTAGGGAGCTTCTTTTGCTGCAAAGCCTCATTAAATAGACACTTGCCTTAAAGCAAGGATATACTGCCAGGACCACACACACACACACACACACACACATATGCACATACGCACATACACACACGCTCAACACCAGCACCAGAGATTCACTCAGGCAACGGAAAGCGACGCTCACAAGAGGCTTCAGACATATTGAATAGAAATCTCTGTGGAGAAATAAAACACGCGGTGGAGTAAATGTCCCCCACTCCGTATTCCCCCCGTTTCCTCTCCTTGTTCTCCATATGAATAAAGTTGAATCCATCCACAACATCACCCCCCACCCCCCCTCCTATCTCACACTAATATTGTATTCATGTATATTTGATTGTGCCGACTCGGTGGAGATCGGCGATGCTGTATCTTGTGTGCCTTTTTAAAAATGCATCTATGAATAAATAATGTCTGTATCCGCTGATTGAGAAAAAAGAAAAGAAAAAAAAGCCATATTGCCAGAAAGCCATGATGAAATGATAATGTAATATCTGTCGCCAAGTGTTGAATAAAACCGTTCTGTTTATTTTATTTTTATTTTTTCATGTTATTCTCACTCAGTAAATGAAACCTGAAGCTTTGCACATGATGACGTTCCCCTTGTACGGTTTGCTACTGAGTGTGTGTTTTAATAAAGAGAGAGCCTCTTTCTATATATCCGAGTGCCGCGTGGTTATTTGGAGAAATTAATAAAGAGAAACGAGCCGTGTCCCCCCCCCCCCCCCCCTCCGAGCGGCTCCCCCTGCTAATTGACAGTGATAGCGAAGACTTGTCTCCTGGGCTGACGTCGGGAGGCCTAATAAAGATGCATTACGACGAGGATGTGAGAATGATGCAGATCGTGTGTGTGTGTCCTCCCCCTCCTCCTCTCCCAATGCAAGCTCATTCAACTGATGAACTGCGCCAAAAAGAGCAAGAAAAAAAAGGGGGTGTAAGTAATGAAATAGCAGTGAGGAAAAGGAAGAGTGAGTGGGGAGAGCGGTGCGGCATTGAGACGGAGAGAGGAATCCCATCTTGCCTAATGAACAAAAGTTTGATATCTGCCTTCTTCATTTCCTCTAATTCTTAATTGACATTTCACGCTAAAAAGCTCTGGCCTCTCTCTCTGACCCCGCAGTGTTTCAAATAAAGGCCCACGCACATGCACGCTTACACGCGTGCACGCTGCCGAGTGCATCCTCTCATTAGCATAGCAACAGCAAGCCGACCGTCCACCAAGGGATACGGTAACCCAGGCAACCACAGCCTGGCCCGGTCCAACGACGGGAATCCCGGAGGCAGAAAGTGGGAGCCCTCCTCCCTCCTGATGCGTGAACACTCGCGGGGTTTGAGAAAACACGACGCAAAAAAAAGTTCACGCCCACGGTTGGAGGCGGCGATTTGCAATTGTTATCCCGGGTGAGCCACATTTTCTATGTGGATCGCTGCTGTTTGCTGAATTTTGAATAGCGTCTAATATCTGCAGGCTCACCACAAGAGCACAGAATGTTATGAATTTACATGGGAGCAGAGAGTCCAAAAAACACATAAATGCACTTCACTCTTTAAACTTCATGACTTTTTGAACCAAGTGTGTCCGTGTTTGACTGTCCTCTAATGCCGAAAATGATCTGTGTTCATGGAACCGGATCACCAGACTGCTACGATTCTGTCAAACCCTGGACCAACGTTTTTAAACGTTTGCTAACTAGGCAACACCTGCCCACAGTCTGGTTAAAGATAGGGAAAGACTGAGGTTATGCCAATTAAACTATGGTTAAAGCCCCAGTTCCACCGAAAGCCGGATATACTACGGATGTCCCCGGATACACTACGGATCAGATCCGGGTTCATCCGGGAGTGGAACCGTATTGAAACCGTAGTCAGTCCGGGACGTTCCGTGATGAACTGTAGTAAAACCGTGGCCATCCGTGCTGAACCGTGGCCATCCGGGAAGACGAGCGACTCGTCGGACGTACAACTAACATCCGGGGTGATCCGGGGTGATCCGGGGACATCCGGGAATGGAGAGGGGGGCGGCATTGACCGCAGCGTAACCGTAGTAGGACCGGGATGAACCGTAGCATAACCGTAGTATAACCGTGTTAATCCGGGATGAAACGGGAGCTAGTTGACACCCCGGATGTACTATGGATGATCACGGATTGTCACGGTTGCACCACGGATGGGACGCTTCATCCGGGACGCATCCGTGGCGTATCCGTAGTTGAACCGTGGTCAAACCGTGGCCATCTGGGATAAACCAGGCTTGAACAGGGGTGATCCGTGGCGGAACCGTAGTAGAACCGGGAAACATGTCAAATGTGTTTTCATCCGGGACGATTTCCTTTCCGGATCACTGCGGATCTCACCTCTTTTTATCCGGGGTGATCCAGGGACATCCGTAGTATATCCGGCTTTCGGTGGAACTTGGGCTTACGGTTAAGGAAAGATTAGATGATGGTTAATGAACACATTTAACATTAGCAGGTCCACACCCTTACTTTGTGCCGTGTTACATATGATCTAGCCCCCAGGAAGAGAGTCAGGTCACGTTTTGTAGTAGCGGGCCGGTGGAATTACAACTTCCGGGTCCGTCACGTGATGCAGGGCCTAAAACAAACTTTTTTCCCATAGACTTACTATGGGAAAGAGACTTGTGTTACTCAGCGGATCGTATTTCTAAAGTCAACTTCCAATTACGAACACTCGAATAGCCCTTTTCCAAATCATTAGGTCCTAAAAGTTGGAACAAGTTGCGGAAGATTGTCAGAAGATCTGGGTAACCTTAATCTCGGATGTCAAAACATTTTTGGGCGAGCAGTTGGGAGGCGGGGTTAAAACAAACGCTAGTGCGCTTGCTCTGTGGGCCTGACGGATGCAGAAGATCCGGGTGGATTTATATGCGGCTGTCAGACCTTTTGGCTTTGATGCCTTTGAGTAGTGCACACGCAGTGCACCTGGCTTGATCCAATAAAGGCGCAACGCTTCGTCTCCAATTCGGTCGGATGGAGATTGAACAGTCACCACAAACGAACCGTACAAGAGTTTGTTTGACCACCGAGGTCCTGGTCCGGTTGTTTTGGTCCGAGCGCGATTGGTGTGTTCGCACCGCACCTAAAAGGGGGTAAACTCTCAGCTGTGCACACGAAAAGTGATGGAAAGCATTTGTGTTCCTCTTTGACCAACGATGCGGACCAGAGTACTGAGTCCATTTTGAACAAGCCCTTTACCACTTCTCCTAAACTTCTTCCTTTTTTCTCTTTACACCACTTTTGAGTCCAGTTCTATTTCCGTCCTTTTCTCGGGGGACGCTCCAGCCAAAACAGAGCTCTTTAAAAATTGAGCGAGACATCGTAACACATCTCTCCACCCCTGTTCATGCCCACGCACGCTCAAATGCAGACTCCGCACTGGCAGATGGAACAGTGTCAATCTCTCTCTGTGCAGTTTGGCAATGGAAAGCTCGCAGAGTTTTTGAAATGCATATGGTGGATCCTGCAGACGGATACCTCGCACCGGCAATTTGATTCCACCTGTCAGTGTCTATCCCACCTGCCTTACGCACACACACACACACACACAGTAGAGCAGTGGAGGCGGTGATGCTGTACTTAATTAGAATTTAACATATCAAACTGCTTTTTTCTCAGTAGCTCGTTGTGTGTTAATTGCGTGGGCAGAGTGACTCGCTGCATCGCTGTTTTTCGTTAACTCGACACCAAAAACACACGCGGGCTCTATGTGTGCGAGAGCTTCTAATAATAGATAACCCACGGACAGATTGGAGGAAAAAAAATCCTCTGCGCAAGCAGAATGAAAGCGCGTGGAGAGAGGAGGAGGAAGAGGGAGAAGAAGAAAGGGATTGTTTTGTTGCTGTTCCGTTATGGACGTTGTTGAGGCGATAAAAGCGGGGCTTTTTCCTCCAGAGTGCCGTTTTCCTTTTTTTGGTGCTCTTTGTGTGCAGACCCTTTGCAGGCCTCCCAAAGACACAATCTTTAATGAGCGTATCGATCAGCGTTTCTCACACCTCCATTTCCCCCAACTGAGAGAGAGAGAGAGAGAGAGAGAAGAAAAGGAAAAGGGGGAGGGAAAAAAGCAATGAAGAGACGAAAGCTTTAGAAAAGCTTTAGACTCACAAAGTGGGGCTTTTCTTCTTCTTCTTCTTCTTCTTCTTCTTCTAAAGACCACAGGGGAGTCGGCTTTGTGCCTGTAAAAATTCAATTTACCTTTTCACAGATGGGCTATGCCGCGGCTGGTATTGAGGTGCACCACTCGTAAGCCGCTCTGAGAGCTTGTGCTTTACGTGCAAACCCCAGTGAATATGCATGCGTGTGTGCGTGAACACGCAGGTGCTCCTGCTCGTGTGTGTGTGTGTGTGTGTGTGTGTGTGTGTGTGTGTGTGTGTGAGTAGAGCGGCGGTGTAAGCCACCCTGGTGTGAACCTGGAGCTCCGTCTCGCTCCAGTCGCTCCTCTGCATCGCATTACCTCCACCCACCCAGCACCACAGCTAGAGAGGGAGGGGGAGAACAAAACACTTCAAAGATGGCCTGTGAGACTGTTGCAGCAACTTTAAAAATATAAAAATAAAAATCGCTGTGATACAACTTCCTTGTTGACTCGTAGGAGAACAGTCAATACTGTACCGTATATATATTTTTAAAGTGACTGTCGCTCACTTCAGAGACATCGTCCCGTGGCTGTGCGGTGATAATAACGCGCTGTGTCAGCGGAACATCCACTTCCACTTGGCATGCCGCTGTGGTTCTTTTTTCCAAGACGATTCTTCTTAGAAGCTACTGGGGAAGCAACTGAGAACACGTGCGAACTACGTGCTGGTAACTTTACGTGCATAAGTTATTGGCTTGCATCAACAACAACAAAAAAGGGAACACAGACCCAGCGGTTTGTTTGTGGCCCCTTTGAATTTGCTGCCTTATTGATGACCAATAAAGAAATGTAGATGCAGAGAGGCCGTTGGGTGCGAGTCCCATCCTGTACTGTAGTTAGGACACGTGCAGAAGAAATGGAGGGAATACACACATTGGATTAAAGCTCCTACAACTGTATTGGGTTGAAAAGAGGACATTCTGACTGGTGCTTCACAACAGATAGCTAGAAGTTGAGTTCACACAGATGAACATGAACAGTTCACAACGCCCAAAAATTACTGTTTCGGCTCGAATAAATGCAATACATCATGATACTTTCACCCTGCACATTTCAATAAGATCAGAGCACACTGAGATCATTACGTTAGATCGTAATGTGTCTTTTTGTGCATACATAAACCCAAGACGTCTTATAGCAGCTCACCTGGTAGAGCGTGGTAGAGTCCCGGATTCAAATCCGACCCAAGGCCCTCTGCTGCATGTCGTCCGCACCTTCATTTTTTCTATCAAAGGCATAAAGGCAAACAGAAAATAATGAAAAAATCTTAAAAATGAAAGAAAATAAGGGCCTACAAAACTGCTTTGCCTTCAAGTTGCTCCAGAGCTGATTTTGCTATGGTGTAGCTTGAAAGGATTTATGTTATTTGGAAAGCTTTGGGCTACCTTACCTGATATAATAATATAATATATAATATATATATATATAATATATAATAATTTGCCAGGGTTTGACAAAGTGAGGAATGTAAACGTTCCTAACTCGATGAACTCTAAACATTTTATTACATGGGAAAAGCTGATTCCCCAAATAAAACTTTATGCAATGTTACCAGCTATACTCAACATTTGATCCACAGTCCTTCAGTGCATTCATAATAGCAAATAACTTTCAGAATAAACAAACTCAGTTATGACACTGTACGCGTTACACATGCCACCACTGATGATTGTGGCCCTCTGTTCAAGGATGAACTTAAAATCGGAGAATGCAAGAACACCCTTGAGATGTTGAACACGTTTGCTGACATTTTGTGAATAATTTAAATCCACCGGTTTCATTTTGTTTGTTTGTTTCTGTCAACAATTAATTTTCTGTTGCATTTAAATTTGCAATTGTTCACCGCTCAGACTACCCGCCTTCCTCCATCCATCCATCCTCCGCTCTGAGTACGACCTAATGAATATGTGATTGCTAAAGTCTCCCTTTGTACTTTGAGAATGGCTTAATGGTTTTATTCTCCATCTTCCAGTCACTTCAAGAGAAACTGAACAGCCTGGTTTTTTTTTTTAAATAGCTGTAGTTTGTGTTCATTTTGCTCGAAGTAAGAAACAAATGGAAGAGGCTGAACTGGTAACGAAGACAAAACTAAATAAGAAAAGTGTGGAAAACGTCAGCTGATGAATCCGTGTATCATTCGCTTTTTTTATAATCAGATGTCACACATCTTACTTACAAAGGAATGTACATAGTCACGGACATATCAAACCATGTTCCACCCTCAATGAGAACGCATTCCTGTGGCGAACCTTCCATCTTCCATCTCTGTACTAGTAGCCCAGGTGCTTCTTCACATTGCACCAGAGTGCCAGTGCACCAGATGTTGTAGTGGTCAACAAAGTTTGTTTCATTGGTGGCCTGAACCCTTGACTCCTTATGACCGAGCTCATTCAATACCTACCACTCCTAAACAGCATGTCAGAGCCGGGTTGTAGGTTCAGACTTGCGGACACACGCTCACAAGTTGATAGTGATTGGGCTTTAACAACTTGGGATGGACTCTGCTGTCTCTGCTATCTTTGTATAAGGCAAACTTCACTTCACTACTTGTATCCTTAAGAACGAAGTAGGTCTGCTATGTGTTCTATTGTGAAGACCTAAGTCACTGGTCAGTGGTTTTGAGAATGTATTGTGCGGCACCTTTAATATTTGTGTCGTTCTTCTCGAGGCGGACATTATTGTTAAAAATTTGCTTTAATATCAATATGTAGCCTATTTTGGAAAATGTCATGTTTAAAGTCTTCACTTGTGTGAACAGATGCACGTCTACAATAAACAGGAAGTGAGAGGCCTGTTTATTGTAACAGTTGGTTTCTTGCTGTAGACCATCGGATGCATTGACAACGATCACTTAGAGTTACTTCAATGCTGAAATGATCTGAAAAAGTATTCTGAGGCAAGTTCTGAAGCGTTCCCATTCCAGACAGTGAGTTACACTGTGCTGCAAACTGAGCCTCGTTTATTTTATTTAATAAAATACTAATACAAAAATACACTGATGTTGATGTTTAAGCTCATAATTATTACATTCATTCAGGCACTGCCATCGCCCAAGTGTATTTTCTGCATTTATCAAGTGCAAGACATCAATTAGACAGAAATTGGACGCATTAAAAATCTAAATCAAATGGAGTCCGTGGACCGTTTTTCATTTCCCAATTTTAACTTGAACAGAAAATCAAAAGTACGAAAACAAGCTGTTTTTTTTGTGTGTGTGTCGTATTCAAAAACGAATAACGAAATAATGACTCGTTTTTAGATATTCTTTTTTAAATTTTGTATTCCCTATTGAATATGAAAAGACAGAATGATGCGCGGATTATGGAGCAGCGGAGGAGGGAAAACAGGAATGCAACAGCGGGGGGGAGAGGGTAAAAAAAGGTCAGGACGAAGATGGGAGGGAGATGAAACAGAGATGAGATGAAAAAGAGAGGCGCATGTATGTGACTGTGATTGCTCCGTCAGGTTCCGTTAGCTTGACTCGGTGTAGCTGCCGCCTGCTTACGTTTGTGTTTCTGTGTCTGCTCCTCTTACCGGCCTTTAATGAGGGAAATTCTCTCCTCCGCATCCCGAATCTCTGCAAACTCAAATATGAATAAAAAAAGACAGAGAGAGAGAGAGAGAGATGGTAGTCTTCACACCCTCTCACTGACTCTCTCCCTGTTCCTCTGGTAGTAGAGACACAGCTTGGCAGCAGCCACAGAACCTACTTTGACATTTCAGAAGCAGAGAAAGTTGCTCGCTCACGTCGACAGAGCCGACGTCAGAGCTGAAAGGGAAGAGCAGCGGAGAAATCTATTCCTTCTGTCTCCGTCTCTCTGTGGGTCGGTCTGTCTTTTCCTCACACGTTGTCTCCACACATTTGTGTTCCTGAAGAACCTACCGGGCCGTAGTGAAGGTCATTTAGAGTCCTAATGGAGGCGTTTACATAAGGCTTTCAACGTTTGTCATCATATTTTATCACGTGATCACCCTAAAAACAAATGGAAGAACATATCGTTCATGTTATTGTGGTTTTATATATGTAGTATATGGTGCTGTTAGATTGCTGCTGTTGCCCTGTTAAAACAGGGAGAGCACACAGCAGAGAAAACAACCGCCAACAAATATGGACTGAATAATAAAAACATGTTGAGAACTTTGGAAATGATTACATATGTCTTTTTTAAATGAATTTGGACTTTCCAATGCTCTGGGTGATGCAGCAGAGACAAATGACCCGAGATGGCATCCACCTGTCAGTCTAAACGGCTACGCCCTCAATCACGCATAACTTTCAGCCTCGATATATTTTAAACGGGTGCTTTATATAAAACAATTGGCACGAGAGGGGCAACACATCCCAACGCATCCCGTACCGACGCTTGGTCGGACCCCTCGGCCTCACTGGGACGCTCAGCCCAGACGCTCCACTACGGTCGCAGGAAACCAAAGGTTAACGTTGTGGATTCAAACAAGAACAGTTGCTTAGGGTTAGGAAAAACATTATGGTTGGGCTTAAAGTCAAGGAAAACATAACACTATTATTATTATCATCATTATTATTTGCCACATTTCTTTTACTATTACTATTATTTGTGATGTTGGACTATGTGAATAAAAGTCTCTTGAATTGGCCATAAGTATGCAAAGCACGTCACAAACATAACTAACGTAACTTCATACAACTCAACAACATTGTGGGACACGAACACAGTCTCTGGGTTGAAAGTCCTCGTCTAATACTGACACAGATGGGTTTACGTCTCATTCAGACTCTATATGAAGGTGCGTCGGTATAAGTCGAGTTGGGAGCAACATTAATGTCACGGAAGCAGTTCAGAACATATCTGAATTAATTCTTCCCGGCTGTTTAGGTTTTAGCAACAAAAGTACTTGGTTATGACGAAGGAAGATGAAATCTTCCAATATCTGCCAATAACAAAATAAAGTTTAAAAAGATGCATGGGTGAGCTCTCTACTATTGTCCCACAGACAGCGGTTCATTTAATACCCCATGTATTTTTGACTGAAATGTAAATGGGTATGCCACAAGTTGTATTTATAATATTGGATTTATTTATTAAGTGGGACACTGGAGCATACAGCGCGCACAATAAAGCAGCATGACTCGTCCTGCAAATCAGTGTTGGGCAGCCTGAGATCTGTAAATGAGGAACACATAGAGGATAATGAAGTAAATATTGGAGTTATGGACGCGCAGTGCAATCGTTTAGCTCCAATGTGTTGGCTCAACGTGTTTGGAGTATTTTTATTCACTCTTTGCCTTCAATGGAACTCCAAAAATAAATGATTTGACCACGTCTGCTGTTTTTGAACTACTGATGCGAGACCCCATGACTCTTTTGAAACACAAATGTCCCCTGTGTTTTGGCAGAAAAGGAACAGGCTTGGAAATGTAAATGCTGAAAACAACATGTTTTTCCTGCCTCGCGACCTCCTGCAGTCTTGTGAATAACGACTCAGTCAGTGGCAAAGACAGAAATGGTGCCGCGGTGATGGTGTGTTGGTAAAGGACCAAGTGACTGTGGTCAGCATCTCGTCTCGTCTTCATTTATCATGAAGGCGATCTTTGACTTACCGTACACCCGTCTGTTTTCATATTTTATGACGTCAGATGAAGACGAACGAGATGATGAAAACAGTAATTTGTTATAAATGTTATTGATTGCTGCAGCACCGCCCCGTTAGTACAGGTGTGTGGGCAAACTGAGCCTTGAGCACAGTGAAAATGCTTTTGAACGTCTAAACACCAACAAACATGGATGGAAGCAGCATGTTTTGTGAGATATAAACATATTGTGAATTTTGGAAATGATTACGTCTGTGTTTTTTTATTTTTTCTGTAAATTCTGACTTTTATACATTTTGGACACTCTGGATTTATTACAAATGTTTGGATGAGATGAGTACCAGGTTTAAACACAATACATAGACATGCAGATAAACAAGTGCAACCTGTGCTATTAATTATGGAAACAATCAACAGATATGGCGTAACGTTGGGAGTCGTTTTCGTGTCAGCCTGATATATGGTCGTCCAAATATTCACTCTCATTTTTAGCTCTGCACCAACTGAGGGCAATATGTGGCTCTTTAGCTTCTAACTGCTCCACAACATCGCCTAGTTGCCAAATTCATCTGCCAAGCCTTTTAATAAAAAAGTGCCTGCTGTATATTTTTTTTAAAAACACTGTTGATGAGAGCGTTGAGACTGAACCAAAGTAGTGAAGCCCCAGGCTGTCAAACCCCAAAACAGTGAGCTGAAAGACAGTAAAAAGCTCTTTAGAGCTGAAGGGAATTGCAGAATCCCAGAGTGTCTGTTCATGTAAACAGCTTATAGGAGCAGTAGTTTCCTACAGTATGTCTTCACCCTACAGGTGTGCCATGGTGAGCAAAGTACTCAGTCAGTTGGATTGAACCTATTTTGTGGCTTGTTGCCCGAGAAGGATTCCTGGTCCTCATACTGATAGAGGTACCAAAGCATGTACAGGATAAGAAAATAAATGGAAAGGAGAGCTGCTGGATTTCATTTAGACTTCCTGTCCATTCACCAGGCACACTGGTATCAGAGAGGAGAAAAACCTCTTCAACAGAGTCCACAGACATCCAGTGGATGTTACTGGTGGAGCAGGGACACCCAATGGCAGCTCGCAGTACTGCAGCTGCCTCAGACACCGATGCTGTCGGGCTGATTTAAATCCTCGATGACTCAGGTCGATTAAATGCAACAGCAAAGCGAACATACCCTCTATCTTGATCAACCTCCTTTATCAATCTACCTGTGTGTGTGTGTGTGTGTGTGTGTGAACATCTGTCAAAGCCTGAGCCTCTTTGGCTCTTATCAGAAGTCTGATTCCAGCCCAGGCTGTCTCTGGTCTCTTCAGGCTGTGTCAGCCACTTGGGATTTTTTGGGCAGACAGTGTTATTGGGTAGATAGCCACACACCAGGACTGAGGGTGGTTCCCCAGGGAGATAAGGGAGCTTGACGGGCGGCTGCGTCGCAGCATGGCGGGGGCCAGTTTCCAGCCGTGGGTGGCGTCTGACTGGAACATCTTTCTTCATCCATAAAGTTGAGGGTCAGGAACCTAACGTTGTATGAACTCAAGGATGTCGATTCAATCAGAAAGTTACTGACAGAGACCCATTTTTAGCTGTTTGTGTGCACTTCTTTTCAGCCTTTCATTTGCAAGATATGGACACACTGAGCATATTTACTGTACATGCACACTATATATATATAGTGAAAAATCACGCAATAACGTTCCCCTTAGAATGATCAGGTCAGAATTTCACTTTGTCCCAAACATACCTGCGACACTAATACCCATCCTATCAGCCTCAGCTGTACTTTGCATTTAGTTCTAATTAGTACATGTGAGCATGCGTGAGCATGGTAAACGTAAAACCTGCTATCAACATTTTCGCATTGTCATGGCGAGCTTGTTAGCATGCAGATGTTAGCATTCAGCTCAAAGCACCGCCTCACAGGGCTGCTACCTGTAGACTCTCTGCTAAATTTGATCTATGATTATTGTAAGCAGGATTCAAACGGCCTGGTGCATGCACATCACCGGCATGAATCCCAATGACGTGAAGAATACGAGGTGGAAATGATACTAAGCGAAACATTTCATCATTATCGTAAATCTTTGTTGTCACACGCGTCACAACGTGCCATAAACGGCGTACAACATCAGAGGGTGTGTGTGCAGACATTTGTACCGGATCGCTTCGTCTACACACCTCCTCCGTCCGTATCTGGGTTTTCCAGCGCCGACTCTCTCAGCACTGTGCCCGCTAGATTTGTTGGAACGTTTCACCACTCGTTACACTGTGGATTCACACTTCCAAGGACACGAAAAGACAGAGTTGGTAATGACACATCCCTTGTGTCACGGCTAGCAGACAGGAAGGAGATTTCACTGTCTTTCCAATTCTGATGCAATGTCTTATTCATTACAAGCCTATTGCAGCCCTTGGAGGGTCTCTCTCTTTTTCTTCTTACACCCTCGAGGGAAATACACATCTGACATGGGCTGGAATTCTTTTCTTTCTTTCTGGAGCCGACAATGCTGTGTGTTGGTGCGTCGCCTTGTGGTTACAGCGCGCCTTTTAATGCGCGAAAATGTCAAAGCTCCCTATGGAAGTAGGTGTGCGCCGACAGAAACAATTCCCCGGCGGTTTCCCTCATGCCGGCTGTTTGATTCTTGTTTTGGCCTCTTTCATCCTCCCCTCTGTGGTACACGGTGTGTACCCCATTCTTCCACCCTCATCTCTGTTTGTTCTGATAACGAGCGTCGAGGCGCGAGCGGCCCAACCCGCATGAGAGAGAGACAGAAAAGAGACGAGTCGGGAGGAGAGAGAGAGAGAAAACACTCAGAGGAGACTCCTTGTGTTCCACTTCTCGCCATAATGGCCTATTTGTGTACGACAATCTCACTCCGACACCTCGCCTCTGATGCCTGGTTTTTATTTTAAGCAATGCAGAGAGCGCTTTCCCCAGATGTAGCGCGTTCATTGTTTTAATGCGTGCGCCTGTGTGTTTTTCCAACTATGATGGGAAGGCGTCTCCCGCGCCTCTCATCCGTCAGCTCGGCGGGGGTTGCTATGGGAACAACAGAGGGCCAACACAAAGTGATAAGGGCGCTCTGAATTACTGCGAGGTGACCTTGGAAAAAAAGAGCAGGAGCAGCCCTCGATGGGACGCTGACCAATCGCGAACACGCACCCGTAGAGTTATTTGGAAGAGGTGGAAGTTGCCCGTCTGAGCCTTTCAACCCACAATGCACTGCGACAAGTGCCGAGTTTACGCACTTGAGCTTCTGTAAAATGCTTCCGAGACGAGACGGGCCGAATCCCCTCTCTTCGCTGGAGAGATGTTCGGTCGCAAACCAGCAGATGCTTTTTTTAAGAATTCAAAAATCCTCCTTCCGTCCTATTCCGAGGTGCTATTTTACACACAGGAGTACCGCATGTCACGGGAGTGCCGGTGTTTACCCTCCGCCTTTAATCAGAGGCTGATGGAGTGGCGTGGAAGCCAGGTGGAGGCTCTTTCTGGGAAAATAAGTGCCATTAACTGATCAACTAAAGTAGCCGAGATGCGCGACAGCAGCAGCAGCAGCAGCTGTACTCCCTAATGGAGAGAAAGGGTTAATAACTATGTGCCTCCGTGTGCATGTAGATGTGTGCGTGTGTGTGCGCGTGAAAAAGAGGTACAGTAACAAATGTGCCTGTGTGTGTGTGTGTGTGTGTGTGTGTGTGTGTGTGTGTGTGTGTGTTGGCAGAGGGAATGAGGAATTGAGGTCAGAGGGAGTGCAGACCTACTTTGAGAGATTCCTGTTCGTTTGTTCATGTCAAGCAACCACTGATCCCACCTCCTCATTGTCTTGTTCAGATTGACCTCTGTGACCCTGCATGTGTGTGTGTGTGTGTGTGTGTGTGTGCGTGCGTGCATGCACATGCTACCTCCACACCAATCAACAGCAGTACCATTATTGATTGCGTTGCACTCTGCCCACCTATCCACTTGTTTACTTGCTGATTAGCCTGGTCCCCAACAAGCTGAAGCTCATGGGAGCACATCAGTGTTCCCTCAGGTCAGTAATGATGAGGTAATGTTTTCGCCTCCGTCTGTTATCAGACAGTGTTAGCAGGCAGGAAGGGATTACGTGAAACGGTGATACGTAATTAGGGAACTGAAAGAAACAAAGGTTTCTGTAAGACGTGATCAGAAAACTGACACATTTGGTAGAAATCGCTAGAAGGGGGTTACACATGAAGACAGGAGTCTCACAGCGCAGCAGCAACGCTGTCAGACGTCTCTAGAATCGCCTCAGTCCAAAAAAAGATAGAAGTAAATATTTCCAAAATTCACAACATGTTTTTATCTCATGTTTTATATTCTGCTTAAATCCATTGTGTTGGTGTTTAGCCTTTAAAAAACAACATACAATCAATAAGTGCTTTCTGTCCCTGTATTCATGAGAGCACCAGACATTACATCTTGATAACCAAATTGACAAGAAATCTCATTTTCCACATTTTTATAGGGTGATGACATCATAGAATATGACGACGGACATTCAAACCTTAATTTTAAATAGAGGCTTTGAATGTAAAAAAAATGACTACATTTGCATATTTTCATTCATATGGGTACTGCTGCTGCTCCAAGTTAAAATCCGGCAGCACTAATATACCAAATGAGCTTGCACTGTACTGGGATGTGGTTCCCCTTTTCTTCTTTAATTAAATACACACTTTGAATGATAAAAAATGTCAACATGTTTCTTTTCATTTGGGTTTATTTGCATATTTCATATTGGGGTAATCCAAAAGGAAAGTAATCAGATTATTTTAATATTGTTATACTTTGATTAGGTAACTGATTACATTTCATAACGGGTGATTAGTAATTATAAAGTAACCCTCCCAACCCTGTCTGTTAGCAGGGGTCAGGGGAGACGTGATGAAAGGAGATGAGACGAGGGGAGCAGGTGAGGAAATGAGGAGACGAGAGAAGGAGGCGTGAAATCCCATGATGAATTCTGCTCAGCATGCCGAGGATTACAGCAACACCCACAATCGCAGGAGCAGTGGAAGGGAGCGTCCCTGATGTACACATCAGCGCTTTTCAAAATGAAATATCCAGCACGGGAAAGAAAATCAGACGCACACTTTTATAAGATGGTTTGTGGAATCTGATCAAAATTGTCAGGTCATTTTGTAAAAAACGGTTTTGGTATTGATTCATTTAATCAGACTTAATCACAGAGACAGAGGTGGACAACACCAGCTGAACCAGATCAGAGCCAACTTCTGGAGACTGGATACGTTTACCTCTAAGGTCCAGCATTCATGTTGACCCACCCTACTACTAGAGGTCCAAGAACTCCACAGGGAATATCTCATCGCTTTAATTCAGTTAGGTGTGCCTGTGCGTTAACATGGCGTTGCTTTGGGGAACAGGCAGCGGGTCTTCCTGAAACTGGTGCATTCTAATTAATCTGAGAGTACAATTGAACAGTGGCACAAACAGTAGGCAGGACTTTAGCAGTATGGAGGTCATGTGTCCAAATGTCCACAGCTGAATCCCACCCAAATATGAAGGTTTGACCAGCCAACAACCAAAACTAACGCAGTTCCCCGTTTTAATTTGACATGCATTCACATTATGGTCTAATTCAATAATAATATTGTATTATGTTGTGGACTAAAAACTAGTCGGGTCTAGTTTTGAAATGGACAGTTTGTAGGATTTGTATGAAAACACAAGTATTTTCAGGTGATTATACTACATATGAAAATGTAGTTATGTATGTTACATTAACAAATATATACCCCACAACCTAAACACTGGCCCTTTAAGATATTTAGTCTAATAGGAAATACATGCATATTGAGTCCACCTCTCGAAACACTGATGTTTATCCGTTTGCTTTCTGTTTTGCTCTTCAGTCCTTACTCATCACCTCTTGAGGGCAGACAAAAGATCATACCGGGTATCAAAAATTCGAAGTGGACGAAATGTTTTTTACAAGATAATCCTTCAGTGGAATCAGCACACGACATCACATGCTCCACTACTTCAAGCTGTGTCAGTGTGGAGGGTACTCACCGGGTGCCTCCGGGGCTGATTAGGCTGCTTCACGAGGCGTGTTTGTCGTTTTAAGGTAGCCATGATTATTTCTACAAGCTGTGAACGTAAGCGAGCTTGACGAGGTTTGCCACTGATTGACACTCACGAACAAACCCGCTGAGATCAGCTGCATGGGTTACTACACCTGTTAGGCGATAGGTGACATGAGGCGTGGTCACAAATGGACAGTGGTGTCCTGTGAAAGAGAAGTTGTCCTTGTAGCCACACGTGTGCTACAGCTAGTGCGGTGATTTCTCATGAAGAAGAGTTTTGCTTCGCTTTCATTCTTTTCTTTTTCTCTGGCAAAATACAACTTTTGAACATATCTGAAGCACTGCCAACCTCTTCCCACGAGCGCAGGAAACTGAACTTTTACGTACCAACAGTCTGGTTTTATGTTTAGCAAAGACGTGCACACATTGAACACCGACCAGGGAAAGGTCATCGTGTTTACAGCTCCAGGCTATCTTAGCTGTAAACCTGCAGTATAAAGTGAGCGAGTTCACATCGCGAGGCGTGGAGACGCGGTAATTAGATTCCTAAACTGTCTTAAACCGACAATGCAACTTTCATAGCTTGACTTGTGTCCTTGGCTCTCCTTACATTGCTCGGTTACATCCGAGCGTAGGACTTAGGGCAGAAATGCAAGCGTTATTACCTCTTCCACAGAGGTTGGGTTTTTGGTTTGTTTGTTGATTTGTAGCACGGTAACCTGATGCGCCAGATGGTTTATTAAACAGAACCATCCAAGAAGCCATCATTGGAAGAATCCATCATTTCCAGGCCCCACTACTCTCTTTTTCTCTGTATGAGCTGTATGCTTTGGAAATACTGGATTTAAAATCCACACTGACGGACTTTAACCACCCTTTAAACGTCCATATAAGGTCCAAGTCAAGTGAATGTTAATAAAGGCTGTTCGGGTGCTAAATTTGAAATTATCCTCCATCGGCTCTCAATATGACAACGGCTGAGCCAGCGGTTAGAAGCTGGCGGTTCTAACAGCGCTAACAGCGCAAACAGCGACAACAGTGCTGAACTGGGAAACCGAAAGGTGGGCGCTCGTTTTTTGCAACCACGCAGTCGGTCTGGACTGCTACTACAGCAATGCTCTGACTTTCGTACATACAAGCTTTGACTACATTTGAACAACATCCAATGCTGTAGTTTTTCTCAGGGGCCGTCTCATTTAATGTCTCAAGAAGGAAGGAAACCTGTTTGGACCCAATGATTCACGTTATCCCATCATAACACTCACCAGAAGCTAAAGTGTGAACCTTCTCAACCTACAGTTTGTTGTGTCATTCTATAGTTAGAACAATTTTCAGGGCTTCACAATGTGCTCAGAACTCGTAGTGCCTCGTAAGAACAGGTGAAGCCTCTACGTATGACGCTAACGGAGAGAGGCGTGGATGCTCAAGGTGGCTGCTGTGTAACCCCAGACCCCAGCCTGCCGTCTCTCGTCACTCACAGGGAGCGGCAGAGCAGTCTCGATTGTCAAATTACTTTCTCGCGTCAGATTGGAACAAAAGCGGTTTGACTCGAAACTTGAAGGTCACAACTTTCATCTCTGCTTGGGACAGAACAATTACTCCTGCGTATTCTAATCTCGCCATGCATCCATGTGCACTACCGGCAAACTTCAAAGAGCTCCTTTGAAAAGCCCCCCACCACCTCCATAACAAATTACCATACAAAAGTCTCCCAGCACACGGCACCACACTACGCCGAGTCTCTTCACACACGGAGCTCCGCTGGATGATTGAAGTCGAGCTCCTCTGAATTTCCTCAACTCGCCTCCGTGATCAAAGTGGGATGAAGGCAGGCGGTTAGCGAGACGGGCCCAGAAGTGAAGCTCTGCCTGGGGCTCACTCTGCTCCGTGCACGGGGGAGAGACTCCCCCCCCCCACCCCTGCCTCGGACCCTTCACTTTGCAGGATACGTATTGTCTAGAGCTCGCGCGTGGCATGCTTGTATTTTACTGGTTGTCGTGCTAGGCGCTGTTGAACTTCTATTAGCGCTTTAATGTTGCGCGCACAGACACATTATATAAAGTATGCGTCTGTAGTGAATATACTATTAGAGGTGTTTAAAATGCAGACAGTGGAAGCTGGTTGCCGTCCTCCTGCCTCATCCTGGTTCATCACAGAAGTCCCATCTGAGGCATGAATTATGACTCCAACGTCTTTCATCATTTTACAACTTCATATTAGATCTGCAACCAAACACATTTTCTTTATCTTTCTTATTTGATGTAATTGATGCTGCTGGACCTTCACTCTGTTCTGCAAGTTTCACTACACGGCCAAAAGTATGTGGACTCCTTGACATTATATCTACAAATATGTAATTTACATCTTATTCCAAAAATCAGGGGCATTAATCTGCTGCTGCTATAACAGCAACAACACTCATTATGTTTCAGGTATTCCACAAGAGCACACTGCTGCGATCACACTCACGCCTTCTCAATAACAAAAATGTCTATTCAATTATAAACAAATGCCTCTCCAATAAGGGAATGTGTATAAAAGGGGATTTCAATAAGAAATAAACCAAAAATAAAGCCTGTTGCATGTATGAGGTCTGCCCCGATGCAGGTAACTGAGTGGAAAGGTGTTTATATTTACTCAAGGTTGCACAATCAGGATCAGAATGTGTTCAGTGCGGTTCTCCACCTCTCTTACGCCCCAAAGAAAAAGCGTCGTCTCACCTTGATTGGCCGAATGCCCCGAGCTGCTCTCAATTCTTAATTAGGAGCCGGTCCTCACATCCTGCACAGCAGGTGATCTGAATGCTCTTCAATCCGCTCAGGGGAACCGGGACAGTTCAGCTGAAATGAATCACAATAATAACGCTGTATCATAGGTGTTTTACACATTACCTACAATCAGTGGCGGCTGGTCCATAGAGGGCGCTAGGGCGCCGCCCCCCCTAGAGCTACAAAAAATAAAAATAAAAATAAAAATAAAAATAAAAATATAAATAAAAATAAAATTTAAAATAAAAATAAACTATACAAATTGTCAATATTTGTGTTTTTGAAACATGGAATCACCCAGTAATATGTGTAAAATATGATATCTGCGGTAAATATATGCTTTTCCTGCTTGTCCTCTCTGCCTGTCTGCTCTTCCTCTCTGTGTGTGCACGTCTCAGCTGGCTGGGGCGCTGGAAAAACTGCCCCAAAGAGGCGGGTCTATAAAGCAGTTTAGCCAATGATGAGTAAAGATATAAATGAGTGACATACAATTCAGCCAATCAGCGTCCTCAAATAGATTCAGCTTGGGGCAGTTTTTTTCCTGCCCCAAGCTGCGCGTTCTCGTCAGGAGAAGTCTCTACAGGAGAGCGCCAGTGTGAGCACTACTCCTCCAAGACCCGTTTGAGAGGAGAACTGAGAGGAGAAACTACTGAAAGAGCTGATCCCAGATCAGCCTGACCTCACAATCAGACAGCAGACTAGCAGGAAAGAGAAGCAGTACATGAAGCTTCTCTACTAGCTGTACACCAGACAGGTTTGACTCGCTGGATGACGTCATGATAATAACTTATTTATCTTTTTAAAACAACGGGGACAGAACCAGCATGGACAGTTAGGGAGTGAGGGACATGAAGCACCTGTCTGAGAAATGGATATATAGTTATATATATATATATATATTATTATATATATATATATATATATATATATATATATATATATGTGTGTGTGTGTGTGTGTTTTATATTATAGTGAATATTATTATATGACATATATATTATTATATTATACAGAATATTATATGATATATATATTATTATATTATGCAGAATATTATATGATATATATATATATTATTATATTATACAGAATATTATTATATGTTATATATATTATATTATACTGAATTCCCTGTGAGGGTGACTAAAATAAGATGTCCTGACGTGTTTGTGAAAGTGTTATTTACTGCTTTTTTTCGTTGGAATAAATGTTAAATATTTAACTGCAAAGTAGTAATGCGCGTTTGATACCTTAATTTGTTTGCATTAAATCATTCTGGGATGTTTGCTGAAATTGATTGGATGTGGCACAGCCCTACCAAGAACATTTTCCACCAGCCGCCACTGCCTACAATACCTTTCACATAATTCCACTAAAACCCTATTAATTCATTCTCATCACTGATGTGATCGGATTGTATTATTTAAGACGGTTGGCTGTGTGTCCTGATAACACTGAGCCTGTATAAAAGCTCTCTGCTGTCTCTTCCCTACATGGTGAAATGGGTAAGTACTCTCAATGCACATCTTTGAAAATGCAACTCAATCAGACAGTTGATCATAATAAAATAGATGCTATTAAGCATTCACGGAACAAGCTACATTTCTCTTCCCATTCCCAACATCTGCCGTCACTCCGTGCAACGACTGAAGCGTTCGGCCAAAGACAACCAGCTGTAGCGTCGGAACAGGTTTGGTCCAGTAACGAAGGCCCGGAGGCCCCGACACGCTCCCACTCTGTGACGGAGAGAACTCCGTTTGTTTGAATGAAGCACCCTTCTTTAAGGTGTAGGGTATACATACAGATACCCAAGATATACAAAGCTTCAGGACGAACTTCTCTCCGTCCAAATGAAAACAGAAACTGTCAAAATTTGTGTTGCCATGGTTTCCTATAAGCAACCTAAGCCTATGGACAACAAAATGAAACTCCGAAGCAGCTTTGGGGGCATTTCTTTTACATGTATATAGATATAAATAGAGAAGAATAAAATAGAAATAAATAAATGAGAAAAATTGCGTAAACAGTGTAAATTGTAATGCAGAAAAACGGCATAGAGCATAAATAAATAAGAATATTAGTTTAAATGTAAATAATAAATACATGCATTATTAATGCCACAGTAAAGCAAAGTTGAATTATTGCACAACATGATTGCACTGTTAGGTCAGTATTTTACAGTTAAAAATATAATAAATGATGGGGTTATAGCTGGGGTAAAAAATAATAAATATAGGCATATGTATGCTGGATATAAAGATATAACGTTTCTACCGTACAGTGTGTATTTGATCCTAAATACTATGTAACCTTTAAGTTGTCAACGTCTGTGTGATGATATTAAATGTTAATATAAGTTTGAGCAGTTAACGAGTAAATGTTTGTAGCGTACATTTGTACGGTGTTTTTAATGAAAGAAAAGGATTTTGCTTTAATCGCAATAAACTGTTAAGAAGGATGCCGAAATAACTACTTAATGCAGATTCGTAAAAAGTGTGAATTCATGCTTTGTTAAGCCCCAGTTCCACCGAAAGCCGGACCTACTACGGATGTCCCCGGAGACACTACGGATCAGATCCGGGGTCATCCGGGAGTGAAACCGTAGTCAGTCCGGGACGTTCCGTGATGAACCGTAGTAAAACCGTGGCCATCCGTGCAGAACCGTGGCCGTCCGTGGCGTATCCGGGAAGACGAGCGGCTTGTCGGACGTACAACTAACAACCGGGGTGATCCGGGGACATCCGGGGACATCCGGGAATGGAGAGGGGTGCGCCGTTGATCGTAGCGCATCCGGGAAGAAACGTAGTAGGACTGGGATGAACCGTAGTAAGACTGGGATGAACCGTAGTAAGACTGGGATGAACCGTAGCATAACCGTGTTAATCCGGGATGAAACGGGAGCTAGTTGACACCCCGGAGCACCGCGGATGGGTTTAATTTTCGGCGTGTTGTTGTCGTCTGAGGAAGATTCTTCTTCTCTTCTTTTCTTTTCTTCTTCTGCTGCTGCAGCAGCAGCTTTCTTCTTTGCAGCAGCCATCGCCTTCTTCTTGGGTTTAATTTTCGTTGTCCTTTTTTGTCCTATTTTCGGAAGAGTGATTTTGTCTCTGAAAATCTGAACTATTTATACCCTGACGCTTCATCCGGGACGCATCCGTGATGCATCCGGGCCGTGTCAGTGGCGTATCCGTGGTCAAACCGTGCTCATCCGTGGTCAAACCGTGCTCATCCGTGGTCAAACCGTGCTCATCCGTGCTCATCCGTGGTCAAACCGTGCTCATCCGTGGCCATCCGTGGATGAACCAGGCTTGAACAGGGGTGATCCGTGGCGGAACAATAGTAGAACCGTAGTAGAACCGGGAAACATGTCAAATGTGTTGTCATCCGGGACGATTTCCTTCCCGGATCACCGCGGATCACCCTGGTTCTCACCTCTTTTTATCCGAGGTGATCCGGGGACATCCGAATTTCGGTGGAACTGGGGCTTTAGGTGTGGCCAAAAGACGACAAGCAAACAACTTTTAAAATGCTTGTTTTCTGACTGGAGTTCGGATTGATTAGTGCTGGGCTTTGCTAACATTGCACCTGCTCCATCAACGCTCAAAATAGAGTCAGCATAAATATGTCAACGTTATGGATTTATATGTGTTAATATGAGGTAAAGCTCTGGGTTCTGATTCAACAAAGTCAGCGCATGCAAAACAGGAGTTGAATCTCAATGTTGAAAGGCTTCCGCGACACGGCGTCATTTCTCAAAGCGTGAACGCAAATTTTGCCGATTCGCATCGCTTCCTTTGCGCGGCCTGGCACCACCGGCCGCAAATTGCCGTCTTTGCATTGACTTTGTATTGAATTGCGCCACGCACAAAAACACAGCATTAGACAAGAGCCTGGAAGACGTTCACATCAGGCAGTAACAGAATGAAAAATAAAAACCAACAATCCAATATATAACATGATTTGGGCTCGTCAAGGCAGCGTGATATGTCGCCACAAAGTGCCGTCCCATTCGTATCCATCCCATTTCGAGCCCTTGCTGCCTCTCACACTCCACTATGTAGGTCAGGGGTCCCCAACTGGCGGACCGCGGTCCGGCTCCGGACCCAGACGCAGTTGCATCCGGACCCAGGACCTAAAACCGATAGATAATTCAGAATTATTCATATCAGACAGTGAGTTTATACTTTAACCGGCGCTGTTTATTCAGCCGTTACGGCACTTGTTCAGCGGTGCAGGAAACACACCGACCAATGCGTTGTGAATCACATCACGTGATGCAGCTCAGCCAATCAAATATGGGCATTCAAGTTTCCTGATTCTAGTGAGATTTACACACACCGTGACACACGGGGAGATGAGGAGATAGTAAGAACAGCAGGAGATAAGTTGCTTGTGTACAAGAAGTTAATTCACAAGACGTACTCCAAAGAGAGAAAAGTGGTCAGACCAGAGTCTTTAACCAGGAATGGACAGACTATTATAGGTGAATTCTTACCACGGGCAGTTTAAAAACAGTATGCCTCATATTGAGTAAACGTATCCACTCACATCTGAAATGAAGACACAGAAAATAAAGCTAAGAGCCCAATATGATCAGAATATTAATACATTCATTCACTGTCCAATGATGTTAACAGAGAGGAATAGAGCTGAAACAAGTGGTTTAATAACCACAGATAAAGTCGTTGCACACTATAATTTCTCTTGTTAGAAGATGAGAAAAACATAATATTGTGACTTTTTTTTGATTGACATCACTTCACACCTGAATGAACTGAATTTAAAGCTGCAGAACAAATCAGTGAAATAGATTTTTCTAAAATGAAGTACTTCATTTTTTCAAAAGGTTTCTTTCAGTTATTCTTTAATCCAGCTCTTATTTTACTTGAAATGAGAAGAACATTTATTTATGTATTTCTATGTATCATTTATAATCCATCCAGTTACATTTGAAAACTGAGAATAATAATTGTTTAAATATAATTGATTCTTTATTTGATTTGACAGTTGTTGACTACAGACACGTTGTTACTACTAGGCTTCTTGAAATATAAATAGTGCAAGTTAGATATTATTGTAATGTTCCGGACCTTTGCACGAGGAGATTTTCTCAATCTGGACCTTTTGGAAATTTAATTGAATACCCCTGATGTAGGTGATGCGACTCAAGACGCTGAGGGTTCAGGAGTCAAGGCCTTGCGGAGGGGGGGGGGGTGTCATAGTTTTAAAGCGTAGGGCTGCTGACCATGCTGCCGTATTTGACTGAGTGAAGAAGTGTTGGAAATGCTGACGTAGACAGTTCTTCTGGAGCAAACTGTCACAGCGTAGTGTTTGATGAAGTGACAGCAGTGATCTGCCAGGGACAGATGGATCAGTTTGGTTCTCATCATCATTGAAGTTGACCAACAGAGCATTTCCTCTGAGTGAGGTTTAACAATTGGTTTGCACAGACTAGAATAAAAAACACCCCTTGACCCCATTAGCGCTGCTATTAACTTGGTTTGAAACAAACCCCACACAACAGCCCCTCATACCTGTGTCAAGTGCTATGAGCTGTAAGTTTTGCCAAGTGAAAACTGCTGGCTGTCGACAGTTTGAGTTTCAGCTGAATTATAGATGTGGCGGTGAACCAGTGTTCTGCTCCAATGGAGAGATCACAGATAGAGAGTGACATGTCGACAAGCCAATTATGCGACCGGCCAGCTGTCGTAGGCAAACAATATCTCTGCTGTCATCTCGAGTCTCTGAGACTTCAGAGAGCCTCGAAAATGCAGTCGACAGGAGACCACGCAGATTTCGACGCGGGTGGAAAAATAATAATAACGCAGTTGAAAAGGCATATACGATGAGCTGTAAAAAAAACACATGCACGTGTGTGTGCGTGTGTGTATGTGTGTGTGTGTGTGTGTGTGTGTGTCCGGAGCTTAAAGAGAGAGAGAATGATGGCGCTGTAATCAGGCTAGGTCCCAGGAGGGCAGAGCAGCAGTGCTGACAGCGAGTTGGTACTCATCTTCAGAGCAGGATATCTGGGCCACAGTCCCCTCTGTCTGGCTAGCAGGGGGTTCAGAGGACGTGGAGGCGAAAAAAAGAAATAATAAAATGACCTCATGGCTGAGAAAATAAGTGGGGCTTGATTTTCTAGAGGCAATGACAGGAACACAAAAGCTGGACTGCCGGTGAGGAAGTGAATGATGGTAGTGGCCATTACTGCCTTCACAAAGGCAGAGGGCAGGCTCCTAGCCAGACTGTGTATCATGCACCATATATATATTACTTTATATACATTTTGGCACCACAATGCTGGAGACCCATGCCGTATTGCTGGGAACACAGGAGGGCAAGGGAGGCACAGGGGAGGACCAGGACTGAGAGGGGGAAGGCTGTCAGACCTCTGCTGCAGTAAAACGAGAGGTTTTCTAAAGGGAGTCTGGTGCTCGGCAAACACTACCGCTTTAGCTGAAGCGAGCGAGAAAGATTGCAGCCGACCCCTCTCACCCTGGATATAAACTGTTCGAGCCCCTTCCATGTGGCAGGAGGCTGCGGTCCATCAGGACCAAGACCTCACGCCACACGAACAGCTTCTTCTAATGCTATGCACCACCCGCCATTACAAATTCCTTGTATGTGCAACATACATTGGCAATAAGCGGTTTCTGATTCTGATTGTGTCCACAGGGACCGCCAAAATCCACGCACAATGAGCGTTCCCTGTAGCAGCTTTAAACATGTGGTGTAAAGGTAGCTCAACCGCATCGAACTGTGTGAACAAGTTACTGCTTCACTGCTCAAGATCACTGAACTTTTATCTGTTTTCATGAGAAAATAAAAAGGGTACACTGACAATAGTCAAGATCACATATTATAAAAACACAAAGTGCTTGGTTACAGTGTGTCTTCCTGTTACATTAGGGTCGCATGAGGTCAATAAGGCCCAATCGTGGTGGCAGGTACAATATATATATATATAGTAATGCTAAAATATAATGACAACATGAATCCTGTCTATGTATCAGTGTGGGCCAATGTGTGGCCTAGGGCAGGAGATGGATGTGCAGACTGGAAAGCAGCGTGTTGAGCTACAGTTTAAGTCCAAACATGATATGAAAATAGAGAGCTTGCTGCTTTGTCACCAGGATAAAGCTTCATCAAAAAAAATCCAAACTCATTATTTATAGCAGTTTCATCAATAATATATGTCATCAAATCAACTGGGAGACCAGTAGACGCCCACTGTTTCATTTGATGCATGAAATAAGTGTGAGTGGTGCTCCCCTTAACCAAATATAGGTTATCGCAGCACTCGGGCTCTCTCTCCCGCTCTCTCTCTCTCTCTCCGGATTGTACCATCGCAGGGATGATTTTTTTACTTGTGCGATGAAAGCTCGAGATGAATACTTCATCCCTGACCCAGATAATGGCGATATATCAGGCTCGGAAAGCGGAGCTCTGTCGTGTTGCAGCCCGCTCCTCCGCTGTGCGCTCCCGGTGCGGCGGGAGCTGTTAGTGGCGCGCCTCGCCTCGCCTCCCATCTTCCTCCGCCTGGAATCCGACCCCATCCCTCTCTCCGTGTCGAGGAGCGGAGGGGAAAGGAGAAGCGCCGCGCACCGAGAGAGGGGCGATGGAAACGGGGGAAAGGTGAGTAGCTCGGGGGGGGGGGGGGGGGGGATTAATGGAAATGTAGTCGGTGTTCCCGAGAGGCGAGCCACTCGCGCGCTATAACGCGACTCCTAGGCTCGGTTGAAAAGTAAAGGCTAGTGCTTATACTCGCAGTATTTCGTTACTCGTTACATTTGGCTACACGGTGCCCGGGAAGTTTCGAGAAAGTTTCCGTTTTCTTCGACTGTGAACTTCGCTACCCGGTGAGACGAACGCACAGCTAGCGGTGAATACGGTTACTGCAGGCTCATTAAAACAACTATTCCAGAAGAGAATGCTGCTAGCTGTGGTTTTAATTAACGGTAAATGATTCTTTTATATACATTAGCTAACACCACACTGACGTGGAGCCTCCATTGGGAATACTCAGATAAACAACATGCAAGCACGTGCAACACACAGGTGGGGATAACAGAGGCAATGACCAAGTAAAGTGCTAAAGCTGATGCATCATGCATCATGCACACACTTGTCAGTGTATTAGGTACACCTAGCTATAACTAGTACAGTCTAAACTGCAATTTATGTATTAGAGAGGTGTTTCTATTTAGTCTATTCTTAGTTAAAGGGCGGACAAAATACTAGAAACACCTCTCAGTAGAGCATCTAATTCAACCGCACCACACATTTCAGTTTTTAATAGTAAAACACTAAATATTATGATTTTTAATTAGTGAAGATTTTTGTTGCATTATATTGTATTGTCTTTTAGATTTGCCTATACCTCGTACATTGACAACTTGAGTTGAATTCCCCGTTTGAATATTATTGGATTGTTTACATCATCTGTCATCGTGGCCGGTCGTTTTTTGTCGTTTTGTTTCGTTAGCTGGTGTAAAAAGGCTCCAGACTATTATTTTGTCACGTCCGTTTCAAAAATCATTTCAACCACTCTGAAGTAAACCATCAAACATTGTAAAAGTTATCCTTTTTTTATTGTTCTAGTCATCTATATACATATACAAATAACACACAATTCAGAGTCTTAGTTCAGGGGTGGACAAAATACTAGAAACACCTCTCAGTAGACCATTAAATTCAACCGCACCACAAATCTCAGCGTTTTCATAGTTAAACACTGGATATTATAACTTTCAGTCAGTGATGATTTTTGTTGCATTCGATTGCATTATCTTTAGCTTCGCATATACCCCGTAATGTGACAACTCGAGTTGAAGTCCTCGTTTGAATATTATTGGATTGTTTACATAATTTTTCATCGCTCAAAAGGTTTTTCGACTCCTTCCCCAGCCCATGAAATGATGATTGATGATGATGGATCTATTGTTGAGGGCCTCATGACAATGATAAAGACCACCCAGGCCTTATCTGAAAGGTCACTTACTCAATATTCACCACACTTGTCTGTCTGCAGTCTGTCTGCAGCACCGGATCGTACAGAAGGAAGAGTGACATTTCTTTGTCCTCCTCTCCCCCCGAGGGAGACTGTCACTCTTCTCTGCCGTCACACTTCGCCCCAAAGTTGGAAACTCAACTTAACTGCATAAAAATTGAAGGAAGACCTTTGAAATCAAGTGGTCCCCTTCAGAAACTCCATGTGTGGGGGGGGGGGGTACTTCTACATGCAATAAAGATAAATAAATGATACTTGAAGAAAATGTATCAACAAAACAACCCAATTAAACGCTCATTCTATCACCCATTACACTGAATTCCATTCGCAAATGTAACACTTCAAAGATTCTTTGAATATTTATCGGTTACTTTGTTGAAATCCGCATGAACCACTCTTCACATCGGCATGAACTAGATCCGCAGCACTTATTTAAAACAAGTTAACACGTGTCTTTTTTAACGCGTTGCTCCTGTTATTGCCTTCCTCCAAAGCAGCGGTGAAGAACTCAAGGAGCAAATGCCAGGAGCTGAGTTTTCATTAAAACAACGTTAGGACTACTGCATGCCTAATTAATCACAGGACACAAGGCCGACTTGCCTCCTAAGTTATCGTATGACCGGTTGCTGACAAACAATGCAGCATTTAAAACAGTCTGGCTCACTCTGCATGAAGCAAACTTCGGGTTTTTTGTTCAAATGTAATATTGTATCGCAGTGTGTGTGATAGTGCGTTAAGTGAGTGATATAACGTTCTGTGGTGTGGAGTTTATAGTGTCACCATCTTCACAGGTGACTGAATCGCAGTGCTGACAAATCACAGAGGGTTTCCCGCCTGGGACTCCGACCTGAAGGTACAGTAGTGTCATTGATTTTCCTTCAGCTGAAGAGCCTCACCCCCTCCCTCCTCGTTTTTACTTCCTTCCTTTTTCTTGTTTCAGCGAGAATTGATTACTTCCTTCCACATAAATACCATAGCAGTCGATTGTCATGCACAGCGTGTGCCCGTCACCTTAAATGGATGCGGTGGGATGACGGCCTCCACCTGCTCCTTTTTCTCTCTTTCCCTGTCGAAGTTAGGAGGAAGTTAAAAAGTGATATAACGTATTATGTCTGTCAGCCAGTGCTGCTGGGATGGCGGGCCATCTCTCTCTGACAAGCTGAGTGACATTTTCCAAATTTTCAATTGGCAGCAGTGCTCCAGAGTCACCGTTTGATTGACGGCTGCCGGCACAGACTTTATATCCCTTCTTCTCGGTACACAGCAGTAACTTGCATTGGTTTATTCTATACTTGCTGAGCACAGTCAGCTGCTTACATTGGTGAAAAGTGTGCACTTATTATTGGTAAGTCGGACCCAGCTTGTGTTACACTATAAGCATACATGATGCCATGAGCTCAGTGGTATTGGTAAATGAACCACTAGTAGTGCAAAGGATTATAAAACGTACGGTCGGAATCTTTTCACGGTTTTCAGGTACAAAAGAACAATTTTGAAAATATAACTTACCAATGATTATTGTTGATGATCCATATTGGCTGATCGCTTTTGTTGTTGTCTTTTGTTGGCTGGTATACAAGGCTACAGATTATTATTTTTCACGACCGTCCCATAAATCAGTGGTTCTCAACTGGTCTGGCTGCGGGACCCACCATCACCCCTTAATGACAAGGACCCACCATCACCCCTTAATGACAAGGACCCACCATCACCCCTTAATGACAAGCCGCGACCCAAATCGAGGAACATTTTCAACTTCTAAAATGTATTTAATGTAAAGATGGTGCAGTTTACGTAAACGAGTAAAACTGCTTTGTTTGTGATGTCTGTAGATTCGTCCATTTGTAATGCAAAATGACCACTTGCCTTAATTCGAGCTGTGGTCTGTTGTTTGATGTCATCCGACATGTCTTCAATTCAATACTTATAGTGTCATTTGACAGAGGTATAGTTTTCAGTTCATCCCCTTAGCATTAGCATTACAAGGCATTAACGCCAAATATTGTTAAGGAGTGTGAATAGACGGCACTCCGCGGCATAAAAAATCCCCACTGAAAACGGGTCCGCGACCCACTTTTGGGTCGCAACCCACCAGTTGAGAATCACTGCCATGAATCACAACAAACACTCTGAAGTCAGTGTAAACTGTCAAACATTCTAAATGTTATTCTTTTTTCTTTTTTATAGTAATTTATATGAATACAAATAACACAATCCAGATGATTAGGAAATAAAAGTTTGTTTTAATAATGTATTATAAGCTCCTTATCAATTCTATATTGCTGTCAAGACATCCCCTTCAAACAACTGTATTTATTCGAGTTGCTCTCCAATAACTACATTTTACCAGATTACATTTGAACACATCATGAGAACGTTATAATATGCCTTCGCCCAACAGTGCGTTCAGGCATTGAACAGAGCCTGAACGCATTGTAGTGTAAACCAAACTAGCTCCTCCTCCTTCAAGATTTGTTGTTCGCGATGTAACGTTATCAGAGATCGGCGACTAGAAAGCATTAATGCCGATCTCCAGAGATACATCAAGTGTATAAGTTTAGCATGAATACATGACTTTTCAAATACAAGAACTCCAATAATCTAACACAGTCTTTACCAGTGGTGGGCTGTGCATGTTATACCCAGGCCTTCACTGCTGTGATGCAGCTGAAATACCACCTTATAACCACATGATGGCGCCACAGCTATTATTCGTTTCTAAGGCTGTAACTATGTACGTACTCGTATTAAACCGTTCGGTACGAGGCTTACAATACGTTTGAATAATGCTAGAGCATTTGGAAAATGCAGAAGCTTAAATTCAGGAAAACATAATGTTTTCTGTGCTCATGAATATTTTTATAAATTATAATATATATTATATAATATTTTTATAAATTATAATATATATTATATAATAATTTTATAAATTATAATACATAAACATTTTTATTTTTTTGTGATTCTGTTTAGGCCAGCAGAGAAGGCTTTGCAGGCCCTGACGGCCCGCCACTGCTCTTTACTCTGCTTCCATACCATAATTCACCACACCGCCTTTATAGCGGAGAAGATCTGAAAATAGCACCTCAATCACATCGTGACCCACGAGAACCGAAATCGAATCGCGAGATACCGAAAGAGTCAATATTCTTTAATGACGTATGAGGACATTCAGTACATGAACCTGAACAAGTGAGGCAGTTTTGAATGTAAACTATTTGTATTCAAATATAATGTACTATATTTGTTGAAGCAGGGACTACTTTTCCTGTTCATACAGTAACAGAGAGCTAGAGGGAATGGTCGGAGACTGTGTGCAGCTTAAACAATTCACTTATGAATTCCGGGTTGCTCAGCAGGTCTGAAAATAATCAGCTAAGATCAGCTAATACCTAAAAACAGAAACAAATGAATTTCCCAGCACAGCGCTCCTGGTCTGCTTTTACCCGACACGTGGCATGCTGAAGCGTTAGCTACAGGAACACATGATGCTGGTGTTTTGTCCTCTTTTTGCTTAACTCAACAGTGTGAGCGTGTGTCCACTGCAGCAGCCTGGTTACTGTGTATCCGCAGAGCCGGTAGATAAAAGCCCGCCTGCAGAACACACTGTCTGGGCCTCCTGCGGTCTTATGATCCACACTCAGAGGAGGTAAACACACTCTTTGTGCTTTTTCTACAGATCCCTTTACCCATAAAACCCACCTCCGACGCCCCCCCGACCTAACTCTCTTATAGAAGTGAAGCAGAGAAAAAAAGCTCTCCCTTTGCACAAACGCTCTCACTCTGAAAGTCAACCGTTCAAATCTTAAAAGGGTAACGCACACACACACACACACACGCGCGCGCGCACATAAAAGCCCGGTGCAGTGAAATAACCGTTAGGGAGTTCATTCCAATTCTGCTGACAGCAGATAGGCCTCACCGTTCTCTTTCTCTATCACACAGTAATTACTTATAAGGCCACAGGGATTATGATGTCCCCGACTCCCCTCTGTAATAGAGCCGGTGCTCCATATAGCCCCGTTAACTGAGTACGCAGCCTTTATCACCCCCACCCCGTCTCTCATTAAGCTGTCCCTCCCTCTCATTATTCCCCCTCCATGTAATATCCTCCATCCATTAAGTTAGCCCACTCCTCCGCCCGTCCTCCCGTCTCTCCTTTTCCTCACCCTTCCTCCTCCTTTGCTCTTTTCTCCACTCGAGCCTTCGCGGCGCTGCCACGCTGGATCAGCTCACTCTTAATTTGACTCCTACACAGCAGTCAGAACCACAATGCCCTGAATATACGAGAGTGTGTGTGGGGGGGGGGGGGGGTTCTGTGCTTCAGGGACACAACACAGTACAGTGGAAACTGAATATACACTGTCCTTATGTAACCGAGCATGTTCCTCGGTGCAGGCGGTTCGTGTCCATGCATACAAGCTCCGTTTTGTTTTCCGCTCTAATGTTTGCTTTTTCCTCTATCTATTTCCGTCTTTATCTCCATGGCTCCTGGCGCAGCAGCAGCATGCAAAAGTGCAGCCACAGTGTGTGTGATCCGTGTTGTGTTTGTCCTGTGTGTTGTGTTTCAGAAGGTGGTTAACCTCTGATCACCGCAAGGCCCTCAGCCAGTAGTACCATAAAAAGTATCTTCAGCCTTATGCTGGGTTTACACTACACAGTTTTAGCCCCAGGTTTCTACTCACCGAAAGTTTTTGGACAAAGCCTCAGATCAGAGATAAAATCAGCACTCGCTCCGGTGAGCGGCGATCGCCATGTGTGACTTTCCAAAGAACAGTAGCATGGTAAATATCTCGCCCTGTCTGCAAGTCCAAATCCTGTCATGTGAGAATTGTTGTGACCGGCGATGACCTAAAGCCAATGAGAAATATATTTAATACAAATATAAGTGGCCGAAACGCTGAACAATGTAAGTTACAATATCCTTCAATGTCAATATTAGCCACTGCTGGCAGGTAACTGTGGTAGTTTTTGTTATTACATTACTATATGAGCGTGTAAGATATGATGTCGTAGATAAAGTGTAGCCATAGACCGCGCGTCTTCTAAATCAGACTTGGCTTGGCGTGATCCCTGTCCTTCATACGGATCCTGGAAAAGGATCTCCAGAGAAGACGACTAAACATCATCCCCAGAACATCATTCGGCCTTCACCTCAGTGGCGATGACGTGAAGTCATGTGACCGTGGTGTAGTTTGTTTGTATCATAAGAGGGGTTTTCATTGGTGAGGATCATCTTGCTGAACAGACAGTACAAGTATCATTAATGTTTGTTTGCCATTGAGCTTATTTTCTGCTGTAATCCAAAATCCAAACGAGAAATCTCATCGGACTTTTGTTGAGGGAACCAGCACAATGGCAACTTCCAGGTTGTCCTTAAAAAAGACTTCAGCACTCTATTCTTTCCTCTTCAGCTCGACGGCACACTTGAGTTACTACGCTGACAAGTGTGCCCACTTTTACAGCATCTGTCAGCCGAACAGAGACACATGCGCGCGCAAATAAAAAGACACACAGAGACACGGATCCACACGCAAGGACGGCCAACACACGGAGTTTTGTTTGCCTTTTAAATGCAGATAAGAGAAACGCCAACTGCTCCACGACGGCCTCAGCCAACAATCAGCCACAACTTATTTAGACTCGGCTCTCTCATTACTGGACCCCGGACCCCGCGTTGCCAGATTTAGCCCGCTAATTCACTTCATCAGTACCAATACAGACACGGGAACAGCTGGGCTGGAGCGTTTAGCCATTTCAATCTGGTGTAAAATATGTAAATGGCAGCATTCATGGCGAGCTGGCCGGCAGTAGAGCTAAAAGAAGCTCCAATGACAGCAGCGGGTCATTTTCCTGCAACATTATCATGCTGCATTGTCCCTCCTTACCACAGAGTCTCTGTCGGCTGGTGGTGATTTATTACAGATAGCGCGCGCTGTGTTTACTGTATGTGTCCACGGTGGAGATAAGATTAGCAGAGAGGGCAGCCGGTGGCTCTGTTTGCTCCCAGGAGGCTGAGGGATGCCGTCTCCACAGCTCGGACTCGGAGGACTGTCTTTTCAGTTGAGCGACTCTTTCGAGGCCCCGCAAACCCTCAGACTTTAGCTTTGTGCCGCGCTCCGTCAAGGCAGAACATTCTCCTAATTCTGTCTGGGCCACTAAATTGGTCGGAGCCGGGCAGCCAGGTAACCCGGAGCTCAATCTCATCCTGGAGCCGACCGGCGGCACGATGTCTGTCGGCCGAGAGGAGCCGAGCTGTGGCTCTGTCGGCCAGAGAGGCTGGACGTGTCCACGCTGGAATGCGTGGTGAAGAGGAGCTCTCGAGGTATTACAGCCAAGAGGCCGTGTAAGTGTCAGGTACAGCACTGCGTTGGTCTGAAGCAGAGCAGAGAAAATGAGGTCTGCTGTCCTGTAAATCCTCTCCTCCAGTCTTCTACAAGTACTCCTCTACTTTGGCTCCATCTCTAGCACTCAACTCTCTCTTTGCTGAAGCGTTTCTGCTCTTTCCAGGCTTCACCTGTCACTGAAACTGTGGAGGCAGTATTTGCATTTTCTTCAGATAAAGTTTAGTTTTTTTACTTTCACCACTTCAATGTCTGTTCATCCATGGTAGCTCTCACTGCCAATCTGTCTTTCTGTTAATTCCAAAGAAGCCGGAAACATCAAACACATCAGTAACCCAAATCTTTGGAATAACACTTAAAGCGTAGAGGCTTTTAGGGAGTGGCGGTTGAAGTGCTGCAGTTGCAACCTTGTATACTGCTAAATGATGTTTCCATACAACTAAACTACATTTTCTATTAAGTTTAGAGGGAAATGTATTTCCTCCCGGATTACTGTTGTATATTTAAACACGTGGTTAACATTGTAAATTGAAACAAAATTAAACTAAAATGCAGCACAAATTACTTGGTTATGTTCAACCATCAAAACTACTTGGTTAGGTTCAGTAAAACATCATGGTTTGGCTTCAAATTAGTGGTGTAACGGATCACCCCTCACGGTTCGGATCACTCGTGAACCGCGGATCAATTGAGTCTTTTTCTTCTTTTTTTTTACAGTGTAATCATCATAGTGTGTAATAAAGTTTTACTGCTGCTGTTCCTTTTCAAGTAACAAGTCCCCGAATATCAATGCAGAGTGTCAGTGAACAGATATAAAGCATGTGTTCACGTGAACGGAGCAGGTTCATTTAAGTCGCAAGTTTGGGATCATTTTGTCTTCCCTGTAAAGTATAATGACGGATAAGGGTGGTGGACAAAACCGTTACGGTATGTAGGCGTTATTTAAAGAGAAAGACATACGACAAGGAAAAGACTGTGACCGCTTTCACCACGGCGGAGTGATTCATAGTCCGGTGCTGTAGACACGCCCCCTCTGTGAGAGTCACACAGACAGGTGCTGTAGACACGCCCCCTCTGAGAGTCACACAGACAGGTGCTGCAGACACGCCCCCTCTGTGAGAGTCACACAGACAGGTCCTGTAGACACGCCCCCTCTGTGAGAGTCACACAGACAGGTGCTGTAGACACGCCCCCTCTGAGAGTCACACAGACAGGTGCTGCAGACACGCCCCCTCTGTGAGAGTCACACAGACAGGTGCTGTAGACACGCCCCCTCTGTGAGACGCCCCCTTCTGTGAGAGTCACACAGACAGGTGCTGTAGACACGCCCCCTCTGTGAGAGTCACACAGACACACACCTGGTGCAGGTGCTGACAGAAGCATCAGAGTGAAGCTAGACAGGCCCAGTAGTAACAGTCACTACAGAAAGGTCGACCCTCTCCCCAGACAATGTAGATATTCTCATCTTTTTGAACAATGTCACAGTAATGTGAACATTATTGTGTATTTGAATGACATAACCTGACAGGAAGTAAACATTGACCCAAGTTGTTGCCGAGCAGTTCAGTTCAGTGTAAACAGTGGAAGCTAGCTCACTGGCTGTTTCTTTCTTTCAGTATTGATCAAAGGACGAGGGCATCAACATACCTCATGTTGCACTTAAACTTAACAGAATTGAATATTCTTGAATGTTTTATTTTTATTTATTTATTTAATTTTGTTTCAAATTGGACATCTTCAATATTTTTGTTTTTATGTAAGACTATAGCCCAAAGTTATTTTCTTTAAGTGTTCTTGAAGTTCTTTAATTAATAAATGGAAAGCAAAGTTATATTTGACTCCTCCCCTTTTCTTTGTTGATCCGAAAAATTATCCGAACCGTGACTCAAGAACCGTGATCCGAACCGAACCGTGAGGTTTGTGATCCGTTGCACCCCTACTTCAAATAAATACATTTTTTAAGTTTGTTTAAGTTTCAGACCAGTGTGTAAGATTTAGTGGCATCTAGTTGCGAGGTTGCGGATTGCAACCAACTGAACACCCCTTAATTTCCAAGCGTGTAGAGCAGCGGTCCCCAACCTTTTTTGTGTCACGGACCGGTTTGATGTCAGACAATATTTTCACGCACCGGCCTTCAAGGTGTGGCGGATAAACACGATGAAATAAAATGATACGACCGGCATGAAAACAAAAATGAAATGCATAAAAAATACAACTCACAATAACGCTGAATCATTGGGAGCCCTGAGCTTGTTTCTCTGCAACGAGACGGTCCCATCTGGGGGTAATGGGAGACAATGACACCCGAAGTGTGTTCCTTATGTCCAGTCTACTTTGTAATTTTGTTTTGATTGCTGTCACTGCAGGAAATCCTGCTTCACAAAGAGAGGATGTTGGAAATGGAAGCAGGGTTTTCAGTGCTTTAGTGGCGATCTCAGGATATTCAGCCTTGATTTTAATCCTAAACACCAGCAGAGTTGTTGTCTCAAACATACTTTTAAGGCCACTGTTGGGGCAAAGTATAAACAGGAACCGCTAACGCTGAACTGGTTTGTTGACTAGTTACTGCGCATGTGCGCCAAAAATAAGTTCGCTGAATTCAGGTTTCAAAATAAAACATGTATTTAATAACAAATGCAATCTGAATTAACTATCGATAGTAAAATGCTCTCGAGAACAGCTTTCACACACACTCCAAACAGGAAGCTTGTTACCTGAAGGACGAAATGTGATGAAGAGACTGAAATAAACATTTGAATCTCCTTTCATAGTCCGTAAAATATCTGTCTCAAATACTATTGGTCTAAATCCAGCTGACTCCTCCTAGCCTTAGTCAGCTGACTCCCTCAAACAAAGCTCTTTATACTGCAGAAAAGACAGGGGGGTCAAATCGTCATAAAAACTGCAGGTGAGCCAATCGGTGTTACTCAAACATTTGATCATCTTGGCCACTGTCCTGAACCAATCGATGCCTTGCTTTTATTTACAACCATTTGGCTGTACTCCGATTCCTCTCTCTCCAACAGCCCTTCCGGTGCCTTCACAGCTGGAGACGTCCTTTGAAGCTCATCTCTGCATTGTCCTCTCCACATTCCTGCTGCCTTTTATGACTCTCTGTCTTCCTGTCTCCAATGCTCCTCACTTCATGTCCCTGAATCTGACCCTATCTGACCTTCTATACTTTCTTTCTTACAGTGTTCAATACTTCAGTGTTTAATACTTTTATGGCTTATACATATGGCTTAATACATTCAATGTGTCAATATACTGTAATATAATATCCTCTATCTGTAAACCTCCTGTAAACATAATACATCTCATAGATAAATATATTGCAACACTTTAACCCATCGTAACATTCTTATTATTTTGACACTTCTATTCACCACAAGAGGTGCTAATCACCATACTAAACTAATTCTAAAACTAAAATCCCACTAATTCTATCTTCAATACTGAAATCCTCCACAAATCCCCCCTAACACACTCTTCAGAGTGTGTTACCTTTATGGTCTAAGAGTGAGTTTCCCCAACTAAACAGTCATCATCAGTCTTTAAAATTCATCCTCATCATCTATACCTAACCAATTTCCCTACATCTTTGTCTCACTAAGTACAGTATCAATTAACCCCTGTAAAAGTCTACGAATACAACGGCATCAACAGAGGACAAGGACTGTAGCTGATGTGAGCGGCTCTTGTCGTGATGCTGGTTGGTCCAGGTAGAGGACATCTTCAGGATTCATCCTGTACAATGAGGAATAGAAAGAACAATTTCTGAGAAGCTTTGTCTGCTCCTTCTTTACTTCACAAAAATGTAAATCCCAATTTTACCCTATAAAAACAAAAAATCCCAAAACAAACTGACAAAACAATATACAGTCAATTTTCCAAAATTTCAATATCTCACCGGATGTTTTCAGAAGTCCATCTGGACTCAATCAGGTCCTTCAGAATCCCAGTGAAGATGATCAGGAACTGTGTTGTTCAGAATGAAAGTACTACAAGCAAATCCAAACATTTTGCACACTCTGCTAAAATCATATTTAATGCCATTCTGTTCTACAAGGCCATTAAACTAGTCTTATCTACCAGCTCATGAAGTCCCACTATGGCATCACGAGTGAAGTTTATAAAATACTGCTGGTTATAATATATGTAATTAATCCTACTGATATCTTCATGGGTTTGATACCCTTCAAAAGAAAACTGATTCTAAACCTGTTTATATTTAATTTCCTGCTTTAAATTAAGTAAGCACCCCCCTTGGTACCCTTATGTCATCTATGTAAACTTCTCTAAAATGGATCTCTCATGGTCCAATCCAACTTGTTGGCACCTATGGACCTCATCCACAGCCAGCTACCTGGTAATACAACAGGAGACTGCTTTCTCCTGTCAGCAGCTGCCTCTGTGTTCATCACCTGTGAAAATAAAACTTAAAACATGTTAGTTAACGTCTTTGTATCTTATTGGTCAGCACCAAACAATCGAAAGTCTAAATGTTAAATCAAAATTAATGAAAATTGTGAACTAAAATTAAAATAAAAAATTCCAAATGTCGGATCAAAATCAACTATGCCAGTTAAAATATTGAATCAAAATAAACAACTGTAGGATACCAATTGAATTAAAACTGGAGGTTAAAATATTGGATTAAACTAAGTTTACTAAACTAAAGTTGAACTGTTGAATTGAAACTAAAATGAATAATTTAAGTTACAATTAATATTACCAATGGCTATTAAAATACTGAATCAAAACTAAGAGCAACAATCTAAGTAAATGCAAATTAAAATATAGAGTCCAAAACAATGATATCACAAGTTTATCACCAAAAACTCACCTTATTGTAATTTATCTATCAATCTACTAGATGACTAAGTATTTGGTAGTCCTAAAGTAATTACTCCTTCAAATAATAGGTGGTGAAACGTTCTGTAGTTCTCTAATTATTTCACCTCCAGGTTTTCTGGGTAGTGGAGTTTACTGTAATTATCATGCAATTACACCTCCAAACCGCTAGATGTCGAAGTTATCTTCTTCTTCTTCTATGGTGTTTTCCTCAAAAAACTGGCGCGAAAACGAACAAAGAAGCTAATGCTACTAGCGGCTATTGTTATTAGCTTGAGCTACACGGTCAAAACGTATCCTCAGCACACACAAAGCACCGTAGTCTCAACTCTTACAATATGCCACATTCACACACCTTCTCAAACTAGTCCTGGCCGTGGCTTCTCACCACCATACCAGATATTATAATCAATAGTCTCCTCTTTCACGATCTAAGGTAGCACCAGAACTGCAATCAGTCTCCAGCTTACCATATCATTCACACAACACAATGCTATCTTAGCACTGCAACCCAACGCAACGACTAAATACACAGTTTAATGTATTATTTCCCCTTTAGGTTTTATCATAACGTAGCAGCCAGTCTCTTCGATTTAAGTAGTTTAACGCCTGTTCACTAGACCCAAAAAACGAGCAAAACAGTTCGCAGTTCGCCTAGCTCAACACTAAACCCACGAAGCCTTAACTACGCCTTCCAGTTCGCCATAGCTTACAAACTCTCTGCTACTCTTCTAAGAGATCAACCCCACGTTAGCCACCCCTAATTGTCTAAGATACACAGTTAGTACCATGCACTATTTCCCATCATTACAATTAACTTAACGCAGCGGCCAGCCTCTGCAGCAGTCTAAACGTATGTTCACCGGACCCGAACCTCATGCACGTCCATGCATCATAAATTCAGTATCGCCCAATTACACACCCTGTACAACCCGAGATCTTAGCCCCACAAATCTATAATTTATTCCCTCCCACTTAAGAGTCATCAGTTCTTTAAGCCTAAACCTACCCAGCAAATCACGAGGGGACCGTCGCCTTGTCCTCATGTACCTCTGAAACACAAATTTAGTCTGCCTAAAGAACCAAAGCCCAGAACTTCGACCGCTTCTCAAGCTTCTTTCTAGCTGCTTAGTTCCAATAGCTAATACTATAGCGTGATCAATGCTACCACATCAACATCCCCCTCTCTCGGGGTTACCTGCAAATCAGGCCTCACCGGTAGGATTTCGCAACAAAGAACAACGTGTAATCAAAGCACACATATGTTCCTAATTCAGCTTGCAGATGCTATTCATACAGAGTTACAACCACTTTAAAGTTAAATCAATACAGTTACCAGTTGTCTGCGGTCTCCTCTCCTCTGTCCAGCTTCCAGAAACGTAAATCATGCAAACACTTCCGCCTAAGGTTTCCTATTCTACCTAACAGATTTCTATTAAAACGGCTCTGCTCACCTTATAGTCGTGTGCACTCCGAAAGTGTCTACCCATCTCACGTCATGTCAGCCTTCTCAGAGTCGAATATTCAAAGCCCCTAATGTCCCTTTGTCCCTTCGTGGTCGCCAAATTGTTGGGGCAAAGTATAAACAGGAACCGCTAACGCTGAACTGGTTTGTTGACTAGTTACTGCGCATGTGCGCCAAAAATAAGTTCGCTGAATTCAGGTTTCAAAATAAAACATGTATTTAATAACAAATGCAATCTGAATTAACTATCGATAGTAAAATGCTCTCGAGAACAGCTTTCACACACACTCCAAACAGGAAGCTTGTTACCTGAAGGACGAAATGTGATGAAGAGACTGAAATAAACATTTGAATCTCCTTTCATAGTCCGTAAAATATCTGTCTCAAATACTATTGGTCTAAATCCAGCTGACTCCTCCTAGCCTTAGTCAGCTGACTCCCTCAAACAAAGCTCTTTATACTGCAGAAAAGACAGGGGGGTCAAATCGTCATAAAAACTGCAGGTGAGCCAATCGGTGTTACTCAAACATTTGATCATCTTGGCCACTGTCCTGAACCAATCGATGCCTTGCTTTTATTTACAACCATTTGGCTGTACTCCGATTCCTCTCTCTCCAACAGCCCTTCCGGTGCCTTCACAGCTGGAGACGTCCTTTGAAGCTCATCTCTGCATTGTCCTCTCCACATTCCTGCTGCCTTTTATGACTCTCTGTCTTCCTGTCTCCAATGCTCCTCACTTCATGTCCCTGAATCTGACCCTATCTGACCTTCTATACTTTCTTTCTTACAGTGTTCAATACTTCAGTGTTTAATACTTTTATGGCTTATACATATGGCTTAATACATTCAATGTGTCAATATACTGTAATATAATATCCTCTATCTGTAAACCTCCTGTAAACATAATACATCTCATAGATAAATATATTGCAACACTTTAACCCATCGTAACATTCTTATTATTTTGACACTTCTATTCACCACAAGAGGTGCTAATCACCATACTAAACTAATTCTAAAACTAAAATCCCACTAATTCTATCTTCAATACTGAAATCCTCCACACCACCGTCATTTACAATCTCCAGCAGCTGATCTTCCTCTGTCGCCACATATACTGCAGAGCGGGTTTGGCGCGTCAGAATTACTCCTGATATTTAATTAGACTCCTGATATTGTCTGTTAAATTAAGTTGGTTTTTTTTGGAAGTTGTAGGCTCTTCTTCTGTCTCCTTAGTGGCCTTTACCCCTTTGCAAAGAAGCTCTCCAAAAGTTTTTTAATCATTTTCGCTAGCTTGTGGGCTTCATTTTTGAGGTAACGTATCACGTGACTGAGACGAGCGTCTTGACATGTCAAGAGTCACAGGCGGATGAAATTGGGAGAGAATCCGGTCATTTTTCAAAATAAAACTTCTTTCAGACTCTGATAATCAATAAAACGGAAATAATATAATATTTATTCTTTCTGTGCGGCCCGGTACCAAATGACCCACGGCCCGGTACCGGTCCGCGGCCCGGTGGTTGGGGACCACTGGTGTAGAGAACCTACGGGGGCCTTCAGGTAACGTAAAAACACAAGGCCCTTTCTCGAGCCAGTGTTTGGTTTGTCCGTTCTGGGTTGCTGTAGAAACATGGCGGACTCCGTGAAGAGGACCCATTCCCTATGTAGATATGAAGGACTAAGCTAACGAAAAAAACTATTCTTAGCTTCAGGTGTTTATACCATAATGAAAACATAGTTATGACCATTATCATCCATTTCTGCCAATAGATCCCCCTAAATCCTACACACTGGATCTTTAAATTAGAACAAGTAGAACATGGCATTTTTGCCTTTGGTTTCACACAGGACACGAACAGCGGCCTCCTGGGTGAAAGTCCTGAGCTTAGGACTATGATAAGAAACGTATTTGTGAAACGTCAAAAACAAACACATTTCCCTCGAAGCGTAATCGACAATGCAGTTTTGTTGCTTGGGACAGTGCTGGGCGGTATGACCAAAAATGTGTATCACGGTATTTTTTAAGATTCTACCGGTTTCACAGTATATCACGGTATTGTTTTTTTTCAGCGTTAACGCATTAATTAACGCCGTAAACTAACACAAGAACCGGCCGGCTAGCCGGCGGTGAACAGCTGTTTGTGTGGTGTGTCTTCCGTCACTTCCTGTTTCCTTCACCTACAGTCCCCTGGGTCCTAAGTCCCTCCATGTACAGCTTCTTATCACCCTTTATGAAATACGACGTTTGCAAACAGTGGTTGCGCAACTCCCAGTCATCACTGATGGAGTGCACCGTAAGACGTACCTTGGATCCAGTGTTTTAATCATTGCTCTGAACCCGTCTTAATCGACTGTCTGTAGCGGGACCATGTCCTTGCAGAGCTGGAACGTTATTGCGTCCGTAATGTCACGCCGCCGCTTGCTTTTTTTTGTCATAAGCAGTGCCTCGAGCAAGTGCCTCTTGAAGGGATGTCTGACCCTTTGGCTTCACTGTTTCACTTGCACTGACATGCAGTGAACAGAGGAAACTAACAAAACATTTATTCATCTTAAAATGTCTCTGATAATTTACCCAGAAGCCTGCAAGTGATGAACAAGAACTGATGTGTCTTCTCTTTAATAATGCGTCCATCGTTTCTCCTAGCGAAGACTTTTTTGTCTCCCTCCTAAAGTTCAATGGATCTGTATCTATAGTAGTAGCTGGCCTGCGCTGAACCTAACCAGATCAGATAAAGCTCAGGTACCTTCTTCAGCACACACACACATCCAGATAAGTGCACACACCCACACACTCAACACATTTCGGCACTGAGGTCAGCTCCAGACTGCAGCACGGATGCGTTATTGGAATGCTGCTGACTAATTAAACACAAGTCAATAAATGATCCCTCGGTGAACTGTCTGCGCCCACAGAGGAGTGCAGAGAGGGTCAGTTTGTGAGCAGAATGAAGCGCACCTCTAAATAATGAAAGTAGGTCGCCGCACTAAGAATAGCTCGGAGCCTTTTCCCAAATCACAGCCCGACCTGTGAGACAGACTTGAAAGGAGGATTAAAGGGGACTCGAGAGGAAAAAAGGGTTGTTTTTGAAAAATTCAACAGCAGGTTAAAGAGTTCTACTTTATTTATAGCTAAGAATGTGGTGGTCAAAGCAGTAGCCCGGGTGACGATGGTCCTCTTCATGATATCAAACCTCGGTGTATCGCTGAACACCATGATGTCCATGAGTACAGTTTTTTACAGATTGTTTCGTTAAAACAAGCTGAAACAAACAGATCGGGCACAGAAGCAGTGCACTTTTAGCATTGTATAAGGTTGGGCCAGTGTAAAAAACGGTGTACCGTATTTTAACGACTAGGTGGCGCACGTGACCCGGCATCACCAAAATGTCACTTAAATGAGATTAGCTAGTCCATCTTAAAAGTCAGCCCACCTTAAGTTAGCCCGGGCCGAAGTTGTCGCTAACTTCAAGGCTAACCCCCTTCACTTTTATCAGCAGGTGGGGAGCAAGACACGGGAACTTGGCTTAGGTCTTGGGCCGACGAATATACCCCCCCCCCTCGTGGTTGCATGAAGTCAAACAGGTTTAGCTCATACACCGAACCGATGTAACCGGAAATGGACCCGGCTCTAGCATCCAGCTCTTATCGCAAACAAAAGTGCGAACAGCAGCTTTTTTAAAATGATTTTGTTGGCAGTAGACAGACCTGTCTGGGGGGGAGATATCCTGTTTTTCATCCTGGTGTTAGGAGCCCCTTGTCTTTCAAACACCCTCCACACAGGCTGTGTTATATATTTGCCGACATCAACAGTTCCTTCTTATTACCGTGACTTGTTTACCAGGGACTGTGCTTCCTCACAGCTCGAGGTCATCGACATCGCGCTGTGTTCACACCGCGGACACGTGGTGTTTCTCCGATTCCTGTGTAAAGCTGCCTTTCCATCTCGTCGCTGTGCGTGATCATGTCAGATTTTTGGGTTTTCATGCACAACTATCTGCATTGGTTGCTGTGGTAACGACCTAGATGCGTGTACGTTGGCTAACGGGTGGTGTGATTCTCCGACACAGAGCGGAAAAAAACCAACAAGCTGCCGTCTTGATGGAAATGTGTCCTCTCAGTCTACTTCACACAGAAACAGTGATGCACTCGTGTTCTGAGCCGTAATCAAACATCCACTTGGACTCGAGGATGAACCGATTCAATTTTAAAGGTCAAAGGTCACTAGTGCTATTATCGATACTTTGATCGGTTCTTTTTGATTATATTGTGAGAGAAAATAGAAAAGAATCCACATAGCTTTATTTTTCTTGTATGGAAACAAATAGTTTTTTCTTGAGCAGCAATACAAAAAGTAAAAAAATCTTTATAATACTTCTGCAGCTAAACAATCAGCTTCAATTTAAGGTCTGTTCTCCTTATGAAACTCCCTACAGCACCGCTAACGTTACCTGCAGAGGACGAGGATGGACGGCTGCTCAACAAACAGAAGAAAACTGAGCAGTTCTGCTCATTCATGTTCTGCTTGTTGGCCAGATGTTTTCAGAGAATGCTGCTGTTTCCTCCCTCACTCGTGAAGGTTTTATAGCATTTGTGACAACGAGAGTTCTCAGCATCTACTGGAGTAAAATGTAGCCATGATGTGTGTGTGTGTGTGTGTGTGTGTGTGTGTGTGTGTGTGTGTGTGTGTGTGTCAGAGTAAAGCACGACTCCGCCCCTCGTACAAAGACACAGAGACAGGTTTGAGGTTTGAGATGCTGCAGATCTCCCTCCGTAACTTCTGGAGAACCGTAAACTACGGATCCTATCAATCATTTGGTTTTACTACTTTAGAACCGGTTCCCATTTAGAACCGGGTTTCAGGGGGCATCCCTATGCAGTAGTACTCCCCAACACCTGTGAACGGACTGTGATGTGCTAAATCCAGCTAATGCATCACAAAACTAGACTGGTTCTGATTGGCTCCCATTGCTGAAATGACTGAAATCAATCCAGTCAGGCCAGTTTGTAGCAGTTTTACCTTTTAATTATCAATTAGAGCTAATTCAATTAAATATGAACTAAAGAACATTTATTTGTGAAATGTTATTTCACGATACATCTGAACACAACATCCTGAGTATTGTGTAATTATTCTCCTGAGGAAGAGCAACGCCGGGTCTCTTCCCTCCAGGTGGGATTAATAAGGGATTAACTGTGAGGCCGGATCCAGTTTAGTCATCTCAAATATTCCAATTTGTCCTATCAAACGTTATTACCGGCTGGATTTGTGCTTTGGCTTCAGGTTAGCTAGGCTTCTTTGCATATAGATGCGTCTGAAGTCCAGGAGCAGAGCGACCGACTCCCACAATGCAACCTGTGAAGCCACAAACGATACCTATTGTCTTTAAAACTCAGATGGAAGGCTGATAAGACGCTAATCAATGATAATGGCACCCAATTAACACGCACTTCATTAGGCTTCGCTTAACGAGTGAAGCTTTTGCGCGGCTGTACGTGTAGAGGCGGTCCCTGCGCGGGAGGCCGCCGGGGGGGGAGCCACCGCGCCACCTAATTAAAAGTTTCAAGTCGGAGGCACGCTGATTGTAAATGACTTCGGATGACGCTGGCGGGCTCGCTGTTGATCTCAAGCTGCTCAAGCAGTTAATTAAAAAAATAAAATAAAAAAAACAAATCGGTTACAGATTGCAATTAATGCACCCTGAGAGCCGGCCTCGTTAGCGGGCGCTCGGCCGCCTCGGTCAGCCCGTCTCCATTTGTTTTTCATCTTTTTTCATGAGCCTGTTATTAACAGCTAAACCAAGCGATAAGCAATCATGTGCACAAGAGATGAAAAAAAAAGAAAAAGAAATAACAAAAGCTGCGCCTCTTGGGAAAAGCCTAACTGTTGCTATGGCAACCTGCAATGAAAGGGGGGGGGAGGATTTTATTTTGAAGGGCGGTCGTCTCTTTATATTCAGCCTCCGTCCTTTATTCCTCCGTCTGTGAGGCGATCAAAGGTGTGACAGGTAGATAAAGTGTGGCGGCAAAAGTGGAGGGAGACGGACAGAGAGGGGGGGGAGGGGGGGGGGGGTGTTGAAAGATATGTGAAGCCTCGAAGGATAAACTGCTGAGAGGCTGTGTTCAAAGCTCGGTCCTGTAACAGCACTTGTGTTTTCACTTAAATCCCCCTCCTCGTGACCTCCTCAACACAAAGCGTGAAGCAGTCAGAATTGGGTTTGCAGTGCATTGTGGGTTTATTCTGGACGCTTCCTCCCACGTCGGTGACAGACTTCCTCCCCCACCGTCCGCTCGCCGGATAAGCTTACGTAGGTGGGAGAAGTGGGATACGCGCAGGAAACAGAAAGCTCCTGAGGGATGACACAGGGAAAAAACAACAACAACGGGCGCCCGACATCACAACGACAAGGAATGAAAGTTAGAAGAGGAGAGACGCCGCGTCAGCTCGGTTCTGCTGGACCGCAGCTGCTGCTCGTCTGAGCGGAGCGGGGAAGAGGAGGATGTAGTGTTAAAGGGGAAGGTGGGTAAAGTGGAACTTCTAGTCAGTGATACTACGAGAGCAATTTTAGGGGTTAAGTGCCTTGCTCAAGGACATGCGACTGGTGGAGCCGGGGATCGAACCGTCGATCCTTTGATTCAAGGACGACCCTGCTCTCCACTTAGCCACGGTCGCCCCCACATTACAGAAAGTTCACCCAGCAATTAGCATTATTCTTTAAAAAAGAAGACGCAGTAGCTCCAAGGCTGAATGTTGTCATGAGACACATGCTTAAAGGGTAACTGATGTGTTTTGTGTCAAAGTGACTTAATTGGGACAATAATATTGGTTCAGTATTGAGCGCGAACAGCCTGCGACGTAATCGCTCAGGGCGACTCCTCACCGTCAATGAACGTCCACTAAATCTGCTTGTTTTTGTCACTGACAGGCTCCGATCGTCATTCTAAGTGTCTGACGACATTGTGGGAAGCACTCTACACAGGCATGAGACTTTTCCGCCGTTCGGCGGATTTCCGCCGTTTTTAGAACTCCAGAGACCATTTCTGAGATCAGTGTAAATCCGAATTTTTTTTTGTTGGGGGGGGGGGGGGGGGTGTTAAGAACCTCCGTGGGCTCTGACGATCGCGTGTGAACATGTGAACACACTGTGACTCCGTAACTATCCGGAGCGCTTCTACTCGTATCATTGTCTTAATGTATGTGCTTGCTAACATAACGATAAAAAGCAGAGTACGTCGAACTGGCCAGCCAGCGTTTCTCCGATTGGAGTGAGACGAGGAGAAAAGGTGATGTCGTGATCTTCACAATAAAACATCTTTGACGTGTCGAGTCTTGGCCAATCAGCGTTCAGATGTCTACAGCGTCTTCATTTCCCTCCGTTACAGTTTAAGTTCCGTTATTGTTCAGACTTGCTGGTTAAGTTAACGTCCACTGCATGCGGAACTCTGTCGACTGTTAACGTTCGTCATTATCGCGAATTTGGAGGAAAAAACGTAACGTGATGAAACATGAAGCCCCCCCCCCCGTGTTCCGGTTCAGTTCACGCGGTCACTCGTTAACATTAAACCAGAACACCGGCGGATCTGCTGGCAGGTTGTTTTTTTTTAACTCAAAGTAGAATCAAAGGCCCAGATACTGACGAGATGATGAGGTCAAAGAGGAGGCTGTTTGTGTAGTGCAGCTTGAAGCAGGGCTGAGCTGTGAGTGGAGCTGGGCCTGGATAAAGGTGGAGGTCTACACAGACGTGAGTACAGCTTCCTGCTGTCACAGTGTTTTAAATACATTGATGAGGCAGGTCTGCTGAATGCAGCCTCTGCTGCAAGGAGATAAAGTACAGCAACAAGGGCTCACGTGCACTCTTATCACACTACCAGACACTGTTCACTGTAATGACCACAGCCAGAGTAGATTATCATTTTAATTTAAATAATATAACTGGATTGAATGCATATTAATTGCAAATAGAAGATAGGCCACTATTCTAACAGCTGTACAGTAACAGTAGAAGTTAATATGAAGACATACAGTAACAGTAGAAGTTAATATGAAGACGTACAGTAACAGTAGAAGTTAATATGAAGACATACAGTAACAGTAGAAGTTAATATGAAGACGTACAGTAACAGTAGAAGTTAATATGAAGACGTACAGTAACAGGGTTCAATGAAAACTAATCACAAGCTAACTAGCCAGCTGGAGCTGAAATAGTGATACATTTTAAAGATCATATTTAAAAATGAAAATTCATGCCACCAGCACCCCCCCCCCCCCCCCCCTAGAAATGTTGTGTTGATAATGTTCCTCCCTTTTCAGCATTTGTCAGTCTCATGCCTGTCTACAGAGAAAACCTTTTTCTTCACCTCCCGCTTGATTCAAATTGTTTGTCATTGTGTCCAAACCGAGTCTCGCTCAAGAAGAAGTCTCCTTCTGAAATCTCATGAGAGGCGACGTGTTTACCGGGAGACAACGTCGGAAACGACAGTGAAAATTAAATAGATTGGTGTTATTTCAAAGATTTTCAAAATAAGGGCTGAATATTTAGCTGATTTCTTTGGTCTTTGACCGATTAATCACGTTAATGTTTTTTTCTTATTTTACTAGCCGCTATACAAATGGTTGTATCTATTAGGCGGTTACCAAACAACAACAAAGACCAAGTAAATTGTCATGGTTAATCTTTACTTTAAGTAAATATATCTGCAGTTTGGCCCACATCCTCTTAACGCCACCCAGGATTCCAGGATGTTTCCAGGATAAGTGAAACGCTCGCTTGCTCCTCAGCTCACAACTTTTATCGCCGCCGTTTTCTCGCAAGTGCCCGATCGCTACTGAGTGCATGCAGCTGTCAACAGACGTGAGAAGGAAGCGAGATGGCTCAATCAATGTGTTTTATTCTTCACAACTTGCTGGAGTCGCTTGATGTACGAGCCCAATGTGGCATTTTACTTTCTCCAGGCGATCCTTATGGCTGAGCCCTGAGGAGTTTAAGGTAATTGTACTATATCATATTACAAACTCGTGTAGGCTAGAAATGTACCTCAAAACTATACTTTAGTACTTAAGTAAATGTACTGAACACTTTAAATCCTCCCCATCTTTAGCATCCTGTAGGCTACAGTACATGTCCACTCTGCACACACTGGTCTGTGCTGGAGCTCTTAAAAAATGTGTTCACTGTCTCATGCTCTGCATATTGCACCGCTTAATCCACTTTGCCTTATCTGCCACTCTGCCGTATCTCCTCCAGGGCCCTGCGTGAGGCGGAGCACCCTCCCCAGGAGAAGAGAGCTCAGCTCGGCCTTTAACTGATCCGACCCTCCTACTGCTCACCTCCGCTTCACCTTCTCAATAAAGAACCTCCTCCTCATCCCGGGGGGGAGGGGGCCCGACTCCAGTCTCCCAGCTCTCCTACACCTCCATCCTCTCGGCTCCCGCCGATCAATCCGCCCTTCCCCGACTCTGGCCTCCCCCTTCACCCCTCCCTGAGTCTCCCCACGGTTCGCCAAGTGCATGGCGGTAACTTCAGCCCACGAGTTCCACTGGCAGAGCCTGGCGCGACTGCCCAGCGGCCGCGTCTACCACACTCTGTCTGAGGTGGGGGGGCAGATGTACATGCTGGGGGGCTGCGACGCTGCTGGGAGGCCCTGCCCGGCCCTGGAGCTCTACTCCCCCGAGGTACCAAACGAACGCACCATGGACACTGTATCTGACGTCGCTTTCTTTCCTGGCTAGACAGTACATGACTGACAAAGTGCTATTAATTAAGATGTCAGAGCAACAATGATTTTGTAAAATATTACTTAAATATAAAAAAGGTATGTTTTTATAGTAATAAAGAAAAATCTGAATCAAAAGACAATGGGAAATAAAGAAATAGAAATAATAAATATAATGTTCCTGGCAAATCAACAGCAAAGTACTGTCTGTACAGTAGCTGCATTGTGCAAATGTACCATGATTTATTTAACTCAAGTTACCTTAAATCCCCCCTGAAGACACAAATACATTGATTTAAATTGTACCTAAACTAGCTCCGCATATGAGGCAAATCACAGCACTGAGGGTGGTGCATCAAATAGAAAAATAAAGAATAAAACCCAGGAGAAGTTCAACCTGTAACACGTTGGAAACTGCTTTTGCCTGAAAGCAGCCGCTCGTCTCCGTGTTTGCAGGGCGACCGCTGGATGAGCCTGCCCCCCATGCCCACCCCGCGCGCCGGGGCAGCCGTGGCGGTGCTGGGAAAGCAAATCCTGGTGGTGGGAGGGGTGGGGGAGGACCAGAGCCCCCTGAAGGTGGTGGAGATGTACAACACGGAGGAAGGCAGGTGGAGGAAGAGAAGCGCCCTGCGGGAGGCCTTGATGGGTTTATCCATCACCGTGAAAGGTACGGAACGAGATCATGGCGAGCAGGACGACGAGTGAACCCAGGGTTTACAAGTTGTGTCCTCGTTGCACGTATGTGTTATTTAACTTTTATGTAGTTAAAACTCAAACAGGAAGTTTGAACACCTCAAACAACTTTTAGTTGACTTTAATCGTAATCAAGAAGTCTTGTGTACAGTACATTTTCCCATTTGATGTCAATGGAGCAAGTTTTTGGGCCGTGACGTCCGCATTTATCCTCACATTTTCGGGTTCAGTTCCACTAGTCTGTAGACACAAACAGAGAGCCTTTGATGAGTTCGTGCTCAGTCCAGCGGTGCATCCGTCAGCGTCTGCTGGAACACAGATAAATGCCGTGTACACACACACTTATTGGCGGCCTCCTCCATCTTCCGGACCAATCTTCCAATCCTCGGCATCTCTGCTCGCAGTTTCCTCCCCAGACGCTGAAAACGAGACAAATCGTCTGCCAAAATGATCGATGGGGCCAAATTAAAACAAATATGGTATTTTTGAACGCATAGTCGGTCACCGATTGGATATTGACATTTGTGGAATCGTTATTTTCCAGATATTAGATAATGAGCTCCAGGTAATGAGCTTTTCTATTCCCCGAAATGAATACAACGCATTTGAGAAACTTTTCTCCCTTTTTGGAAGCAAATATGTATAATTTCTAAAGAAGAATAAAGAAAAACATAATAAACTGCAAACTGTTTCCCTGCAGCTCTCTTCCTCTTCACTCGTCAATGCTGCATTTTCACCCACTTCCATTCTTGCTGTAGGTGGCATGCCGAGGTGCCAGACGTGGACGTTTTATTATTCTGTTGCTGTCCTCCCTGTCCTCCCAATGTCTGCCACAGTCTCTTGCTCCGTCACAAACTTCTCAGCCAACTCTGCAGCTTTGCAGATTTTTAGCACTTCATAAAATAAAGTCCCAATGAGGTGTCTCCATCTGCTGCGATTGGTCTTTGGCAAGCTGGTTATTGTTGAACATGTTGTTATTGTTTGACTCATTTTAGCAGCCAGACTGTATACAAAGACGGACGACGTGACAGTGAAGCCAAAACATCTCGATCGCCCCCTGGTGTCTGGCTCCGCCCCCTGGTGTCTGGCTCCGCCCCCTCCATGTTAGCGGATGGGACATGGGCCAAACTAAAAAATCGAAGTACACGTCAAATAAGTTGTTTCCAAAGATGGTTTCTGTCCTTTTAGGTAGTTGTTATCACGCTGATGTGTGTTCAAATTTTAAGTTATTATTTGATGCTATAAAAAGCACATCATGATTGACAGCTGCTCTGAGAGAAGTGGTCACGTAGCCGGAGGCTCAGCAATAATAAATAAATGTCACAAGTCTGTAAAAGTCAGGCAGCAACCTGCAGTTCTGAAAAGTGAAGCCAATGCTGAAGAGCCTCAAACTTGAATTGTCTCTACTGGCCAGCAGGGGGCGACTCCTCATAGAAGTCTATGAGAAAATGACTCTACTTCTCTCTTGATTTATTACCTCAGTAAACATTGTAAACATGAGTTTATGGTCTCAATCTCTAGTTTCAAGTCTTCAGCATACAGCATGATGTTCATTTAGTAAATTATGGTCCATTTAGAGTCAAACAGAAGTATACTTTAGGGCGGGGCTACCTTGTGATTGACAAAAAAAACAAAATGGCGTGAGGATGGCCAAAATGGCAAACTCAAGGCTTCAAATCACAGTCCACAAACAAATGGCTGACGTCTTGACAACTACGTCCACTTTCTATATACAGTCTATGGTTATAGTACATGTGTCAATTTGATCATGAATGTATTTATAAAGATATATGGGTAGTAGTTGTGTCTTTCTAGCCAAACAGCTAACGCTAACATGCTGTGACTTTGCTCGGCTCGTGGTTGGCTCAGGCATGTTTATGGGCGGGACATTGATATCTTGTCTCCACCCCCTGTTCAAATGACGTCATAAGCCAGCGTCGGAAATACACGAGGGCAAAGGGCAAAACTGCCCCTAAGAAATATAATTTTGCCCCTGATATCACTAGGAGAGGGCAAAAAATGCCCCCATAATTTCCTCTAATAATAATGATAATCTAATGAACTTGTCAAAAAGACCCGGTCCAGTTGCCATAGAATGTTTTACCGAACGTTCTAAAACAATAAATAAATGGAGCGCTTCTTAATCAGACCTGTGACTGTGAGACTGCGGTGAAGTCAGAAGACACTCACATGTTAGTCACCTATATGCTGACATTCACGGTAAACGGCACAGATCGGGAGCGAGCGAAGGACTTTGAAAGTTAGCGGAAAGATTAACGTGAGACAACATCCGGTTTCTTCAGAAGAACATCCGGTTTTCAGAATAAGATGCCAACAAAGTATACATATTGCATAATGGAAATTAGATTAAATGAATTATATTCACATTAAGTATAAAACATGCTACCTGCATCTCGTGAGTTAAAGGGAAAATACACCTACATTGTGCGTAAAGTGTCTTTATTCTTTGATTTGAGGGTTGCTGGAAATGAATAATACCTGACTGACATCAATTAAGATATTTAATAAGCAAAAACTCTGAACTGAATGTGTACCTTCAAATGGCACATTTTTGAAATGTGCTATAAAAATGTTTTTCTCAAAGATTCCACACAACGACTGATGCATATATGTTCAGGACAGAAATGGGTAATATCAAAATATTTGAGGTGCTAGAAAAATATTTTTTCTCAATAATTCCATACAATGACTGATGTAATCAAGGCATCGTTAACTTAATAATTGTTAATAGTTATTTAAAAAATGTAATAATAACAATAAATAACCACAAAGAAATAAGAATACAATTGAATATGATTGTCTGATTTATGTTTTCTGTTTGTTTTCTGTTCAGAAAATCTAAGAAAACACTTTGAATCTGTAGACTACTGCCTAATAGTCTTATTATTGCCATTTGATGACAATTGCTCATATACTGTAAGCCTAATTAAGTATATTTATTATTTTGAACAAAGGTTAAATGTTATTTCACAAGTTTCAGTCAGTGGGGGCAAAAATTGCCCCCTAAAAAATATGTACATTTCCTACCCTGTCATAAGCGCAAGGTGTACAGTGGGAGGAGGCAGAGACGCTTTGTCCATCTTTGTATACAGTCAATGATAAAATCAATGCATTAGATGAAAATTGTGGCCTGCTAATCCGATACATTGTCGCTCCGCCTGTGTGTGTGTGTGTGTGTGTGTGTGTAGATGGCCGGGCTCTGGCTGTAGGGGGAATGGGTGCCGACCTGCTCCCTCGTAGCATCCTGCAGCAGTATGACCTTCGAAAGGACGTGTGGGCTCTACTTCCTCCCATGCCGACCCCTCGCTACGACACCAACACACATCTGCTGGGCAACAAGCTCTACGTAGCAGGTACGAGCACACCAGCGAGGGTCTGTTTTTTACTCCAATAGCTTCACCGTATGTGTCAAACAACAGAAATGAATTCTCCAAATTTCAATATGCACCCTCAAAGCATCTATAGAATTCTAATTAGTTTTCTTGTCATACAATCTTTCAGCCGGTCGGCAGTGTAAGCGACCCGTGAAGGCCTTCGAGGTGTATGACGCAGAGACGCGCTCTTGGACTACGCTACCCATCATGCCTTGTAAACGATCATACGGGGGCGTGATATGGGACGCGACCGGGAGGCTGTGTCTGCTCGGAGGACTGCGGCAGGGAGGAGGACACCAGAGCTCCAAGTTCACCAAGAACGTCAACATTTTTGACACCAGCCAAGGTATGAAACACGTTTTCATATTTGGACTTTCATTTATTGTCATTTGAGTTACGTATTTTGGTTATAAACGATAATAAACCCTGAAACTCCTCCCCTGTTGAGCCACACTTCATGAATTAAAACACACAACACACACTACGTGACAAACCGTTGTTCGAATCCTCTGACTTTCCGGCACACGCGGATTCCAAATATGTCAGAATTAATTGCACAGAAATAAGCATCAAACAATCCAACTGGAACTGCAGATGCAACACACAGCTTCTTGACTTACTTCACTTGAGCAGGATGTGACTGCAGTGAAAACTAAATATCAAGAGGGGTTGAGGGCTTTTGAATACTGCTTTATATGCAGCTCTGTATCCCAAACTCAAAAAGATCGGTTTAGTTGACTTGTTGGAAAGGTGCAGTGTGTATAAACTGGAGGTTTTAAAAGAATAGTTCTACACTTGAGAGATATTCGTATTTGCTTTCTTTCAGATGGGGAAAAACGATGGATTTCAGTCCAAATTGAACTTTATTGCCATTATGCTTGTGTACAACAAAACATCGTCTTGGTTAGCTTAGCATATAGAGTGGAGGCTGGGAGAAAATATCCCTATCAGCAACTCTTTAACGGTCTGTAAAAAGTGTGCATATACAGAAATGTAAAAATTACAATTTGTGATGTTTTTCAACTGGCAAAGCAGGACATGAAGTTGGTTAGAACAGGTTTTGGTTTTGGTCTCTGCAGAAGCACAAAAATGCCGATCCTGACAACCTCTCTGTGGGGATAAGACTTTGGGAAACTACGCACTGCGCCTGGCTGTTGTTCTTCAAGAAATTCTGAAGAAAAAGTTGCAGCCATAAAACCACAAATTGTCGCTTACAGTGGTGGGGTGTTAAACAGGAACTGGACTGTACACATCTAAGTCTGTTCACAGGTTTTTGGGAGTACTACGGCATATGTGAAAAAGGTTTTACAAAGTCTGCCTGACATCACCTGCTTGAGGATAGCGGATTAGCTGATACTAGCATAGTACACTTTTGTCGAGTTGCATTGTGGGTCTTGTAGGAGCCAGGTTTCAACAAGGAAGATGATGAAGATGATATCTCTGATCCTACTGAACTGCTCTTTATTGATGGAGTCCTTTTAAGCAGTCAGATTTTCAGCTAGCTAGCGAGGCAAGATGTTTGTCCCTGTTTCCTGTCTTTATGCTAAGCTAGGCTAAATACTTCCTGACTTCAGCTCCATACTTAACGCACAGATGTGAAATACAACATCAATCAATCTCACAATAATCATGATTCTAAAACTTTTCCTTGAACATTCCTCGGTCAATCAAAAAACAGTAATCATGTTGTGATATATTTTGGTAGCAGCAAAAGTGTCATCGTCTCCTTCTTCGCTGACAGCCTCCATCTTCATTTTGACTTTACTGTCAGACAAAGCATCCATTAACACCAACCCTCGGCAAGAGGAGAAACGTTCCACTCGGTGAAATGACTTATCGCTCCATTCAGCAGAGACACCCCCAGAGTAACAGGTGAACAAATTGAGGAGGGACCGGAAGGAGGAACGGGAGGGCGAGAATCGATAAGTCATTTCAGACGGCTGGATTTATGGTCACACATCGGGATCGGTCCAACGGAGGCCAAATAAAGCAGAACGTGGGAGGGATAATGTTAATGTATGATAATGGGGAGGGAAAGTTTGCCTTGTGTGTGAGAGATAGAGGGAGAGAGAGCGAGAAAAAAAGGCCGTCCGATAGACACAACACAAGCGCCCGCGTCTTCAAGCTGATGATATCCGCACACACACACTCACTCACACACACACACACTCATACACACACTCATACACACACTCATACACACACTCACACACACACTCACACACACACTCATACACACATACACACACTCATACACACACTCACACACACACTCACACACACACACACACACTCACACACACACACACACACACTCATACACACACTCATACACACACTCACACACACACTCACACACACACTCACACACACACTCACACACACACTCATACACACATACACACACTCATACACACACTCACACACACACTCACACACACACACACTCACACACACACACACACACACTCATACACACACTCATACACACACTCACACACACACTCACACACACACTCACACACACACTCATACACACATATGGGGCAGCCGTGGCCCGTTCCTCCAATCTAATTTAGGTGGAGATGAGATGGGAGATGAGCTGCGGAGGGAGGGCTGGGGGGGGCGAGGAGCGCTTTAAATTACAAGATCCAGAAACAGATTGCTTTATTATCCATCTGCAGCAATATCTCTCCACACACACACACACACACACACACACACACACAGGGCCATGCAATCTGCTGTCACACAGTGATATTCTATTACTGTTCCATTCCATATCGGCAGCATTAAGACACACACGGCTGTTAGATGATGATTTGGCATTGTGGGCAAGCTGCAACAAGTACGACGGAAAACACAAAGAACGGAGCTCTGGAGGAGAATTCACACAAAGAATGAAAACAATGGCCTCAGAAAAAAAGGGTACAAATAAATGAAATATACATATATACACAAATAAAATCATGTCAGTTGAGGATTCATATGCCAACGTTTTGAGGTATCCGTCTGCCTCCACCACGATACAAAGGTTTCAATGCCGTGAGAACCACAAACTAATTCTATTCACTTCTTTGATATTTATATGTAGTAATCTCAGAGACGGGAATCTGAAAACTTGGACAAATGAAGTGCAGCATTGCTGGATACTGCCCGGTTCCACCACAGCCACTTTTCCAGGAACCCTGGAACTGTTCTACAAACTCAGAACCCTTTTGCGTGAGTTATACTCGGCGTAGTCGAGCCTGCGCGAGATGCCCTGGTCAGAAAATGACGACTCGCGTGTCGAGAGCGGAGGCTCCGCCAGTCTGGTCGCGCACCTCTGACTTTTTGTAACTAGGCGCCCCGTTGCCCGATCGTAGCTCTTCAGACATGACTGTCACAAATATTGCACTAATAAAAGCACTATTAACATGTCAGAGGATTTAACGATGAAGGCCAATTCATGTTTTAAAGGCTTTAGAAACAGGAGGTCTTATAAATCTACGTTTGAGTAAATATTTTTCCGCAGCCAAATCAAATACTTAAGGTGATTCAACTTTTGTTTCTTTTTAATGCATTTAATACTTCCCTCTTTACAGGGCCTGTATGAAGGCAATCAAGTAATCCATGAATATGAGGTATGGCTTTGCAGTAGATTCCTCAGCATTGTGAAGGTGGCTTTTTGGCATTTTGCCGGCAACACTCGTTTGTCTCCTTGATTCCTAACAATACATTTTGTTTGAGCACCTGCTGGCATTTTCAGAGAATATTGAAACCAAGAGCGCCTTGAGCATAAACGCCTTTGTGCTTGTTTGCAGCTCGCGCCATCTGTGGAGGCTCACAACACGGAGCCTCTCTATGAGTAGAAACAAAGTTGTGATGCTGTATTTACACCAAACTCTCAGCATATTTTAGCCTCACTCTACTCACACAGAAAGAAGTTCACCGATAAATGGAGCTCAGATCGGCCAGTACTAGGCTATGTTAACGGAGTAGCTTCTCCATCAACACTCAATCGGAATCTAGGCAGAAATACGTTATTGTCTTTGATTTATGCACATTCATCTATACACATATATGAGGGACTATCGTAGATTTCTTTCCTCCATATTTTATTCAGCAACGCCTGAGTGTCAGTGGCTACTAGAGGAGAATCTTAACATCTTCATGCATGAGCCTCACTCTGGGGGGTAATACCGAGCTATTAGCGCTGAACGTCACTCAGCTTTAAATACAAATGCTCAGAACCACTACTAAAGGGCTGGAGATTGGAGTATGTTGTTGTTGTTTGTTTGCTCAGCGGGCAGAGAGAGACAGCGAGGCAAAACAGTGTAGAGACAGAATATATTCAATTCTGAATCTGTGAATTAAGGTTTATTTCCACCAAACCAGAGTTGGTCGTTGTTGGAAATAGTGGAAAGACTAACCAAGACCGTTTTGGTGACTTTTATTCGAGTTTGAATGAAGTGTGTCTTACGATGCTCAAACCCATCGGGGGGGTTGCGGCTCCGCACCGAAACACATGAGCGAATACATGGGCAGTTCGCTGGATGTTGGGCTGACAGTGGGGGGTTGGAGAATGTCAACATATCGCCCAAAGCTACAGCACTATCAATGTTGGGATGAGGGAGACACATTTCTTTCCTTGTTTTTTCTGTAGTTTGACTTCCTGACAGGTGTAAAATGAAGAAAAAGCAAAGAGACATACTGTGTGGGAATAGAGGGAACGCACGAGAGCTCAATCGTGATCTGGAAAACATTATTTTCTTTTGGTGATTTGGGTAACCCAACCTTTAAAGTTGCTCTTCTGTTACCAATAATATTAGAATTATGAATGCTACTGCTTTTACTGCATCCAGTAAATAATACAGAAACATCAGAAGCTCCTCTGAGGCATGTGGAACTCGGCCAACAGTAACAAAAACCTCAAATGATGCCGTCCTCCTGGGGCCAACTAGTCGCAAATATATTCCCACGTTGTCTATATTTGATTCATGTCCTGCTTAAAAAGTACCCGAAAGACTTCAAAGCAGATGGAGTCAAGCAGAAATGAAGCAAATGTGCTCTTGTTTTGGCCATGACCGTGGGCCAATGGGTAATTATTGAAAAATCCCACAACGTAATGGTGAGATTCTGTCCGATCATCTGTGCGGTCAGCAGCGTCTTGAGATTTCACACCAGACAAGGCAGACAGAATCCATCAAAGACAGAGAAGCAATCACCGTCCTCTTCGAGTTTTAATCACGGCGGACAATTACAGAGGAGAGCTGTGGACCAAATTACCACCACACAGACTACAAAGCCCCGGCCTTCAGAGAATCGCCTCATCTCCCTCATTCTATTGTCACTCTCCCTCTCTGTCTTTATTCTCCCTCTGTGTTTTCTCTCTCTCTCTCTCTCCATCTCTTTATTGTCCTCTGCCGTCTCCCTCCAGGGTAGAATAATGCATGCTGCTGTTTTTTCCTGCATGCAACAAAGAAAATCTTGGCGCAAAGACTTGTGTAATCCCTCCAAAGCAAATAGGAATAAAGCTTGCAGTCGCATCTCGGTCTCAGAGGACTGAACCATAAGTCTGCAGTGTGATGTGTTGACACAAGTTTATTTTATGGAGGAAAATCCAGCCAGTAGCACTGTCAGCACTGTTTAAAAAGAAGAATTACTAGTGATGCAGCTTTCCTTCTGCATCCATTTTGTAGATCTTTTTTTTTTTCATTGATTGATAAATGTAAAGAAATAGACACCATCACAGTGTGTATCCAGTATGTAGAAATGAATATGATTGTTTTATATCAGTTCCAGTTACCAGTTCTTAAACATTTGATACTGAATAATCCTACCTACCAGGTGGAACAGTTGCGTAGCTCACCAAACCAACTAACGAAGCTTGTTTGCTAATTTAGATATGACTCGCTTAGTTTAGACTTAAAATTATGTATATAGTCAATATTTCTTATCTGACATGATTTACAAATGATGTACACCTGGAAGATTTTAATTAACATTTAAAATTTTTTTATCACTTAAGTTTTAATTGTGCAGCACAATTTAGTAAATCATCAGTTTAAAAAGCTAAATTACAATTCTTGACCAGATGGGTATCGTTTCAAATGTTTCTACTCGAGTGCCAAAACTGTACTTTTGACACCTTATGTATGTTTTAATGCACCACCCTTTACTCTTTTAATGAACACAGCAAGTATTCAGTTACGTACTAATATTGTTACGCACTAATGTTAGGTACGTGCTAAAGTTAGTTACGCACTAAAGTTAGTTACGTACTAAGGTTAGTTACGCACTAAAGTTAGTTACGTACTAATGCTAGTTACGTACTATCATCGTTCGTACTATCATCGTTTGTACTTACATCAATCAGTTCTAAAGTTAGTTACGTAGTAACGTTAGTTACATGCTAAAGTTAGTTACGTACTAACGTTACATACTAACGTTAGTTACGTACTAATGTTAGTTACGTACTAATGTTAGTTACGTACTAACGTTAGTTATGTACTAACGTTACATACTAACGTTAGTTACGTACTAATGTTAGTTACGTACTATCATAGATACGTACTATCATCGTTCGTACTATCATCGTTTGTACTTACATCAATCGTGCTAATGTTAGTTCACATATTAAAGTTAGTTACATACCAATGTTAGTTACGCACTAATGTTAGTTACGTACTATCATAGATACGTACTATCATCGTTCATACTATCATCGTTTGTACTTACATCAATACGTTCTAAAGTTAGTTACGTGCTAACGTTAGTTACGTGCTAAAGTTAGTTACATGCTAAAGTTAGTTACGTACTAACGTTAGTTACGTACTAACGTTGTTACGTACTAACGTTAGTTATGTACTAACGCTAGTTACGTGCTAACGTTAGTTACTGTGGTATATTGATCACATTACGTTATATGGTTGAAATGAGTACAAATGCTTTTTGGACCTCAGTGAACACGGTCCTTTCATAGTAACTGTAGCGCGCATGCGCAGTATGTTTTTCCGTGTTTTCCATGGCCGAATAAAGTAACCAACGCTACATGTGGGTCCACCTTGTGAATACACCACAGTAATTGGCGACGGGGATAAAACTACGTTCTCGCAGGGAAGGAGAGACACTCGGTGTCAGTACTAGTGAGTACGATGGCCCTGTTTGGGAGAATTGACGAGTTCAAGCCAGAAAATGAACAATGGTCAGCGTACATAGAACGGATGGAACAATTCTTCGAAGCCAATGACGTAGCCGTTGATAAGCAAGTAGCTACGCTTCTCAGTGTAATGGGTGCGGCTACTTATGGGCTTTTGAGAAATCTGGTGCAGCCCAGGAAGCCAAAAGATAAGACATTTGACGAAATAGTGGCCGTTCTAAAGGAACATTATGAGCCCAAGCCCTTATTAGTAGCTGAAAGGTTTCGCTATAACCGGTGTAACCAAAAAGCTAACCAGCCGGTGGGTCAGTATGTAGCCGAGTTGAAACAATGCGCATCTAACTGTGAGTTCGGCGCCAACTTGGACTCATCACTACGAGATCGGTTCGTCAGTGGAATAAGAAACGAGGGCTGCCAGAGGAGACTACTTTCGGAAAATGATCTTACTTTTGCAAAGGCTTTTGAGATCGCTCTCAACATGGAGACTGCCGACAGAGACGCACGTCAGCTGAGAGGGATGGAAAGTGAAAGTGTCGGGGCGGCAAGCGTTCACGAGGTGAGGCTACAGCGGACAAGGAACTGTTACAGGTGCAATGGAAAAAATCACGAGCCAGATGAGTGCCGTTTTAAAGAGACTAAATGCCATAACTGTGGCAAGACTGGGCATATTAAGAAGGCATGTCGGTCTAAGGCACAGGCAGAGACTGAAAGGTATTCACAGGGCAGAGGAAAGAAACACAAAATATGTGGAAGCTGAAGAAGAAGACACTGAATTGGGTGTGTTCACAATTTTGACTGTCACAAGTGAAGATGCTGACCTGTATAAAGAAATATTCACTGTAGCTGAGGTGAAGTTAGAGATGGAAATAGATACTGGGGCTGCAAGGAGTATAATTTCACGGGGTACATACAGGGAGAAATTCTCACACTTACCACTCCAGAGAAGTAAAGTTAAGCTTAAAGCTTATAATGGAGGTCGCATTCCTGTACTGGGGCAGATCACAGCCAAGGTGGTCTATGAGGGTCAAACAGTGAACTTGCCACTTTTAGTTGTTAAGGGGAATGGATCAACACTGTGTGGCAGAAATTGGCTAAGGAAACTGAGGCTAAACTGGGAGCAGATAAAGCATCTGTATGAAGCTAAGTGTACGTCGCTTAGTGAGGTTCTGGATAAATATTCAGAGGTGTTCAGAGAGGAGTTGGGGACTCTGAAAGACGTTAAAGCCTCAATCAGAGTTAAACCTGATGCACCTCCTACATTTTGTAAACACAGACCCCTTCCATTTGCTATGAAAGACAGAGTAGAGGAAGAGCTCAGGAAGCTGGAGGAAGTCAACATTATATCTCCAGTTAAGCACAGCGAATGGGCAGCACCCATAGTGCCAGTGGTGAAAAAAGACAAGTCACTTCGCCTGTGTGGGGATTATAAAGTGTCAGCTAATCAGGCAGTTGAAACAGAAACCTACCCCTTGCCACGTTTAGAGGAGTTGTTAGCAACCCTTAATGGAGGTAAGATATTCTCCAAGATAGATTTAGCTACAGCCTACCAGCAGGTGTTACTGGATGATGACTCCAAGAAATACACTACCATCAACACCCATAGAGGGTTGTTTGTGTATAACAGACTTCCTTTCGGAATTAGTTCTGCACTGTCCATCTTCCAGCGGATTATGGAAAATCTAATGAAAGGTTTACCAGTGGTAGTTGTACTTGATGACCTGCTCATTATGGGACGCACGGAGAAGGAACATCTCCACAACCTTCAGAAGGTCCTACAACGGCTTCAAGAAAATGGACTACGAGTGAAATGCTCCAATTGCGAGTTTGGCAAAGCTCGAATAGAGTACCTGGGCCATGTGCTGGATGAGCAGGGCACACACCCTTCAAAGGACAAAGTGAGAGCCATTCAGGAGGCTCCGGCTCCTACCAACGTCAAAGAGCTCCAGGCGTTTTTAGGACTTTATAATTACTATGGAAGATTTGTGCCACAGCAAAGCACAGTCTTGGCACCATTGTACAGACTGCTCAGAGGACAAGTGATTTGGAAATGGACTGAGGTTGAACAGGTTGCTTTTGTCAAGTGTAAAGAACTGCTGACTAGTGACCGGGTGTTAGCCCACTATGACCCCAGTCTCCCACTGACTTTAGCATGCGATGCCTCTTCCTATGGCATCGGAGCAGTTATCCAACACACCATGCCTGACGGGGAGGAATGACCCATTGCTTTTGCCTCCCGTACACTGTCTCCAGCGGAGAAAAAATATTCTCAAATAGAGAAAGAAGCTCTTGGACTGATATATGGCGTAAAGAAATTCCACCAGTACTTGTGGGGTAGACATTTTAACCTAATTACTGACCATAAACCACTTCTGATACTGTTTGGTGAGCACAAGAGCCTGCCTACACTGGCCGCAGCACGCATTCAGCGGTGGGCGATTATATTGTCAGCGTATGACTACCACATTGTCTATCGCAAATCAGAAGAGCACAGTAATGCTGATGGACTCTCCCGCTGTCCCTTGCCGGAGACCAGCAACACAGGAACGGCCGTGACTTCAGCTCTAGTCCACTCACTGCTGGCGGAGCATATACAAGAAGCACCACTCAACGCAACACAGATTGCAAGGACGACACGTACCGACAGTGAGTTGTCACGAGTGTATAAGTATGTCATGGAAGGCTGGCCCATTCAGGTAGAGGAAAACCTAAAGGTGTATTTCACAAAAAGAAATGAGTTGTCCACAGAGCAAGGTTGTGTCCTATGGGGGACCAGAGTCATTGTACCCTCCAAGATGAGAAGAGCTGTGTTAAAAGAGATTCACTCTGGGCACCAAGGCATAGTGAAAACAAAGGCCTTAGCTCGCAAATATGTATGGTGGCCGAACCTTGACTTGGAAGTGGAACATATTTGCAAGGAATGTGAGACATGCCAGTTGGATCAAAAGATGCTACGCCAGGTTCCACTACACCCCTGGGAGTTCCCGGGTGAGTCCTGGAAGAGACTACACATAGACTTTGCTGGACCGTTCCTGAACCACATGTTCATGGTTGTGGTGGAGTCACATTCAAAGTGGTTGGAAGTGTTTCGTATGTCACAGATCACCTCTCAAGCAACAATCACCAGGCTCAGGAGACTGTTTGCCTCTTACGGTCTGCCTGAACAAATTGTGACAGACAATGCGACCACATTCACATCAGACGAGTTCCAGACTTTTGCCAAGCAGAATGGAATTCTGCACACCACAAGTGCACCAGGACATCCAGCAACAAATGGTCTGGCAGAGAGATATGTTCAGACGTTCAAGGCAGGTATGAAAAAGCTTGCTCACACTTCACTGAACATTGAAGACAAGATCAAACTGTTCCTGCTACAATATCGGACTACGCCTAACTGCACTACTGGACAGTCCCCGGCTGATCTGTTTCTTCACAGACATATCCGGACAAGGTTGGATTTCCTAAAGCCTTGTACCAAGGAGGCAGTACGTAAGAAACAGTATCAGCAAAAAGAACACCATGACCGCACTGCTGCAGACCGGTTCTTTAATGCGGACGACGCCGTTTATCTGCGCAGCACTGTGACGGGGAGTCACAAGTGGATTCCAGGGTTGATTGTGAGACAGACAGGCCCTGTTTCGTATGAAGTCAGAGAGCGGGACTCCGACACAGTACACAGACGTCATGGAGACCAGCTGCGAGCTCGAGCCATTGCTGAACCGGATATAGACGTCACTGAATCACAGACTGAACTTGGTGATGGGGAAGACTGCAGCAGTTCTCAGGAAGTTGTTGACGCTAACATGCAGACACCCGAGCTTCTGGAGCCCGAACCAGTGGCTCTGAGGCGCTCAAACCGAGTGACTAAACCACCAAAGCGATATATGCCATAAGACTGTATACCCCTACAGCGGAGTGTATCCTTTAGCTTATACTCGGACTGACAACCTGAACACACATACCTTGTACATAAGGGAATGTTGGAAGATGTCAAATATTGTGTTTAACTTAGGCCATATGTTTTTGTTAAAAGTATCAGGAAACTGTGGTTCAGTTAAGAATGCTTAAGTTGTTGTTCTCAGTTAAAAGGGGGAATAATGTGGTATATTGATCACATTACGTTATATGGTTGAAATGAGTACAAATGCTTTTTGGACCTCAGTGAACACGGTCCTTTCATAGTAACTGTAGCGCGCATGCGCAGTATGTTTTTCCGTGTTTTCCATGGCCGAATAAAGTAACCAACGCTACATGTGCGTCCGCCTTGTGAATACACCACAGTTACGTACTAACGTTGTTATGTACTAACGTTAGTTACGTACTAACGTTAGTTACATGCTAAAGTTAGTTACGTGCTAATGTTAGTTACGTATTAACGTTAGTTACGTGCTAATGTTAGTTACGTGCTATCATAGATATGTACTTACATAGTTCTAACTACCTTAGCCTACACATACGTTTTTAGGTTGTTTTTTTCGATCAGTACGGCCTCATTCTTCACCACAAAGTAACTTCTGGGATTTTATTGAACATCTCAGATTTATATGACATACCGGCACAAAATATCTGCCAGCAGGATTTTGCTGTGGGGAGAGAACAGAGCAGAGTGGACAGCCAGCTGTGATCTCTATTCCGTTCACAGCTCTTCATTACACACTGCAGCACCACGCAGGAAGGTTCACCATCTGGCTACTTATCTCCCTTTCATTCTCTCCACATCTAATTGTTTCCCTCCACCTTGTTGTCTCTGCCTCTTGTTTAAGAGAAAGATCTAGAATAGATGAGAAAGAGAGGGAGAAATAACAAGACGAGAAGGAAAGAGAGGAAGAGAATAAGGAGGCAATGAGAGACAGAACGAAGAAGAGAGGGCAGATAGAAGAAAGAAAATTGGAAAAAAAAGAAGTAAGAAAAGATAAGAGAAAGAAATAGATCCCAAAAAAGAAACAGAAGAAACATTGTCTCTATCTATTTTCTAATTTCCTCGCCCTCCCTCGCTCCCTAATGAAGTTATCTTTCTTCCTCCGTCACGATTCTCTCCAGTCTGGGTTTTCAGATAAACAAGACTTGGCAGCAAGAAAACCCGAAAGTGAAAAAGAAAACTTCTGCAGAATCTGCTGGGAAAAGAGAAAGGCTATGTCTTCATTTCCCTTCTGCCATGTGGAGTGCTTCAGCCTCCAGTGTGAAGGAAAATGTCACATCTGCTCCGTAATGGCTTTAGAGAACTGTCTTCACTGTCAGTTTTAAGTGTCAGGTAATTAGGGAGATAACATTAAATTGCAATGTCTTCCCCACCTGCAGCTTGACTGATTTTTTTTAATGCCGTTACCAATACTTTGGGATTAAAGGTGCCAATAGCTGTTTCGGTGGTGGATAAGTAAAAGCTCCTGCTCACCTCTTCACCTGCGTGCACACGGGTTCAATTCCCAGCCGTGGCCGCTCCGTGTTGGCAGCAGCAGCGTTAAGGGTGGGAAGCTGTTGAGGGATCATGTATGCCTCACTACTGATTGGTCAGGATATCAGTGTGATGATGTTGAATTGTTTTTGAATTGTTAAGACTACAAAAGATGAACCAGGTTCAACTTGTTTGACTGCATTGTTTTGCCATTCAAACTAATACAAAATCTAAATAAATTCATAAAAATAAAAGATTCTCCAAGCTGTGGTGAAGCACCACCACTGGGCTAAGTCCTGCAATCCACCATCCACTCAAAGTAAAGCTCGGACCACAAGCCACACTATAGCACAGGGTACTGTACTTTTCTGTCACATATTGGGGCAAAAAAAAGCAATCTGATGCCTGAAGTACTTTGACAGTTCATTTGTTTGACATCCCCACCAGTCCGTGGGTCGTTTGGCACCGGGCCGGACAGAAATTATATTATATTATTTCCATTTTATTGATTATAAGAGTCTGAAAGATGTTTTATTTAGAAAAATGACGGGATTCTCTCCCAATTACATCCGCCTGTGCCTCTTGACATGTCAAGACGCTTGTCTCGGTCACGTGATACGTTACCAAAGCCCACAAGCTAGCGACAATGAGTAAAAAACAAATGTCTGTGGAGAGCTTCTTTGCACTGATTCAGTGTTATGGTGAGTTATATTTGTTATGCATTTTATATTTGTTTTCATGCCGGTCGTATCATTTTATTTCGTCGTGTTTATCCGCCACACCTTGAAGACCGGTCCGTGAAAATATTGTCTGACCGTGGTGCAAAAAAAGGTGATATAGTGGACAAGGACCACACTTCCCACATGCCTCGACAGACTGATTTATGCGTTCAAATAAATCAAACCAAAGCTCCAAAATGTCAAAATATCAATACATTCACCGAACACTGAACATCACATGTACTATATAGCAAAAAAACAACAAAAAGATGCCAACCTTCCCAGGAAAGGTCCAGAGGAAAAGAGGAAATAAAGCTTCATTCACATTTCCCTTTTGTAAACTATAAATTCTACAATACGACATATTTACTCCTATAGAAATACATGAACACAACTTAAGAAAGCGCAGGAAAAGTGGGAGAAGCTCTACGGGAGTGAAGGAGGAAGTCAGGTGACGTCGTATGAAGAGCGATGGCGTCAGCGTAGCGAGGAGGTCGGAGTGGATATATTGAATGGAACTCTTCACCCAGGAGACAAAGACAGAAAATAATCAATGGTGACTTATTTTAGTTACTTTGAGTTATTATTTTAAAGTATGACATTGCATACGTAACGTAGCCTCCTTAACTATGTAAACATTCTTTTACTAATTTGAACCCAAACCCAAGTTGTTTCCTTTGAACACACAAGTTTATTTTGAAAAGTCAGTGACCTTGACACCTGAGGGCCCCGTAGAGCCTCACAGTCGAGGAGTTGGGGGCGAGAACGTGTTGATATATCATAAGTTTAAAATGTCCCTTTCAAAATAAAAGTTCTAATAAAATCCACGTACAAGTTTTGCAGGGATTTATAATACACTATTCCTACTTTGGTGGAACAACAAACACACTTCTACACTAACAGTCTAGCTATGACCAGTAACCAGGCTGGTGTAACATTGTGACCCTAACTCCAACCCTCCTGTCCCCTCTCTGTCTGTTTGTAGTCAGTGTTAGCTGTAACCTTTGTTTGTCCTTGCCAGGTGTTGGTGTGCGCGTGTGTGTGTGTGTGTGTGCGCGTGTGTGTGTGTGTGTGTTGTACATGGCTGCAGCTGGCTTAAGGGTGACCTGTTTGCACGGGTCACGCTCAGAAAACAGAGCTCAGCGGCATCCTGTCCGGCCAGAACAGAGACCACAGTGCCACTGACCCAATAACCCTCAGCCGCTTCGTAAGCCTGCGCACACACACACACACACACACACACACATCCGCTCATGTCAGCTGTCGTGTCGTCCTCTGCAGGCGCCTGGTTGAAGTCGGAGGAGACGGTGGCGATGAAAACAAAGAGGGCCGACTTTGCCGCCGCTTTCCTACGCGGCCGGATGATTGTAGCAGGAGGACTGGGTAAGAGCAGACCTTCTGGTGTTTAATTCATGCAGAACAATCTTAAAGGTCAGAGTAACCTACATATCGGTGTCCACGTGACTGAAATCATGTGCTGCATTCTTTGTTTACAATAAATCCCCATGAAATGAATAGATGAATACCTTTGTGTCTTCTTCTAGGTCACGAGCCCTCGGCGCTGGACACGGTGGAGGCCTTCCACCCTCAGAGGAAGAAGTGGGAGAGGTTGGCCCCCATGAACTTCCCCCGATGCTCCACCTCCTCCATCGTCATCAGAGACCGCCTCCTGGTGGTGGGAGGAGTCAACCAGGTAGACTCGCGCTGGACTTAACCGTAAACATAATTACAATCACTCAACACAAGCTGAGCACAGGCGTCTATTCTCCGCGGTGACAGATGTTGATTTTGTGTGCAGATGTTTTACATGATTAAGTCCATGTCCGCATGGCAAAGCCTTCTGTACTTAGAACTGGCGAGCTCGTCCGCGTCGACAGAGTCCGTGTAGTTTCTCTCACGGGGGGGGGGGGGGAAGCAGCACAAACCGTGTCCTGTGTGAAAGGGCCGTACACTGAAAAGGAAAGAAGCAAACCGGGCCTAAGGGTGCTTTCACACCTGACCTGTGTGGTTTGGTTTTATCAAACTCAGGTCAGGTTAGTTTGGTTAAGATTTGTTGAGTGAAAATCAAAGGAACCAACCACAAGATTTGATGACAGCAGACACGGTATTTTAGCATGATTTCACTACTCATAGATGCATCCGTTGATCATGAAATCTGTTCAGCAAGCGCTCTTATTGATCTGTAATCAAGACCATGTGTATGAGCGCGTCAGCGCGGCTCCTTTAACTGATGAAGCTGCACTTGTATTCAGCTCTGTGTGTGACAGCGATCCCACGAGGTAACACGTCTTAATCAAAGAACGTAAATATACATTTCAGAAGCATTAACTGTCAGTCACCAGACTTTGATTTCTTCACGTGGGTCCTGATAATGTAGGGTGACAATCAGTCTGTATGACTTCATGTTTCCTCTTGTTTGGTTGTGGAGAAGTGAACAGGAACCAGACCAGAACTAAACTGCGTCAATGGATCATTGGTCCGGATCAAATGAAGCGACCACAGGCGTTGAAGCACCCTAAATGATTTCTGACAGTACTGACGAAGTACTGACACCAAATATCTGTTCTCTCTCTCGCTCAGGTTCCCAGCTCGGCCCACGAGATCCTGTACGTGAAAGAGGAAGAGTATCTGTAATGGAATGCAGCAGATCGGCGATCCCTCCTCTGTACGACCCTCCTGAATCGGACTGTAGTGCAATATGAAACATAGAAGCATCAGAACAGAACAGAGATGGAGTCAGAGTGAAAGTCCCCTAACAGACGGCACCGCCCCCTGCTGGGGCTGTACGGACACTGAGCCCCCCCCCCCCCCCCCCCCCCCCACACACACACACACACACACACACATGTAAGCACACACACACACACACATGCACACTGGAGGAGCTGGCTCTTTCTTTTGAGCACGCGACACGTCTGCGTTGTACGGTGCAGTGCCGACATGGAGAAGAAACCATTTTGTAGCTCATGCGTCACAGACGAGCTGTTTTATGGCACATATGCATTTTAATGTTCGGCGATAGAGTCCACGTTTATTAATTCACTTCCATGACATGACTGCAATATTCATCATCTAGCAAAAAAGAGGAACCTCACTATGAAGTGGGAAACGTTCGGTTACGCTGTACTGTAACAATATTTGCACTAAAGCAATTAACACTGAGTTACCATCAATCCCTTCTAGTGGTGATTGCACTGAGAACCATTCTTCTGTGCTGTAACAGTGCACATCTGTGGGTGTGATATCTATAATTTAATGCATTTCATGAATGAAAAGAGACCGTATTGAATGGCAATATGGTGTTTGTTGAAGACTGCCGTTGTATGCAAAGAGATGGACCTCCGACCCGATTGTACACGTTTACTTCCTGCAGCAATACTGTCGTTTCCTCGGTGTTTCCTCTGTGCAACGTGTGCCGTGCTGTGATGACCATCAGTTCCTCAGGTCGTGACGTTACAGACGTGTTAATGTGACTGGTGTTAGGTCATTACAGCCCAACATGTATGAAACGTGTGAAATATATTTCATTGTGTTGAGAATTGTGTTTCATCCTTCAGCATGATCCATTTCTGATCTGTCCGTAGTGTCGAAGGCACCAGTCGTCTTTATTCAGTGGAATAAATGGGATCTGTGGTTTGTACTGCACTTGTTTTCCACTAGATGGCGACGATCACTCACATGAGCTCATGAGTTCTTCCCTGGCTCCTGACGCCGTCTGCAGGTTCTCCAGGCTGAAGTAGTATGAACTGATATTGTTACACGTGCAGGTACGTTGTCTCACTCTGATCATTTCGTTCATTATTTTTAATATAAAGACATTTTTTGAAGCCAAATTTAAGAATTCATAAACTAGATTCCAGGCTTACATTATGATAAGCAATACTAAGATATTAGTATATTAGATACTAAGATATTAGTATATTAGATACTAAGATATTAGTATATTAGATACTAAGATATTAGTAAAAACTTTCAGAAAATGGTTCTTTCGTTATATATATATATACATATATATATACATATATATATATATACATATATATATATATACATATACATGTATATATATATATATATATATATATGTATATATATTCACGTGTGGCCATAATGATGATGGCTTTTGACCGTTTATTTGCAACTGCTATAACACAATTTTTGTAACTAGGCCTCTCTTGCACCTCTTGCGTCACAACTTTACACACAAACCGCAAATGCACACGGTAGCTCTGTCCACAACTGCACACGGATGTGCTAAGTGCAAAACACTGTTATCATTGTCATTAGTAGCGAGCTCTAAATATAGACTGAGAAAACAAATGCAATGGGTTTAATACTCAATATCAATATACTCATAACAGACCAAAGAGCAAACCCCAAATCCTTCTTCAGCGTTCAAGCTCTGATTTCTAACTGATGTCATGTGTGACAGGTGATTTCACAGGGGCATTCTGGGTACAGGTGATTGATGACTCAGTGGGGTGTTTAGTGAACAACACACACAGGCTCTTAGTGTTGAACGATGTGTGTTTACTTATAAACGGTGTGTTTTAGGATTTCAAACGTGTAAAGCAGACGATGTGCTTATGGTGTGGTCCACCTGGTTGATGGACAAAAGGCGAGCCACACATCAAGATCTTTAGATTTGACATTTATTAGTCACTTGTTGGCCTTTGTTCTAACAGGAATGTTTTTTTGAATCAATACATTAACGGACCACAAGATGGGGCCTGTTCAGTCCAAGGAGAATCGCTCGTCTGGCACAGCCGGCAACGTTTGGGGATCTGAACTGATGTCAACTTCTCATCAGAAACATGCGTGAAGTTGATACAACCGTTGAATGAGCCGTGCTGCAGCTAGTTCTGACAGCTGATGTGAGTAAAGTGAGCTTTTGTGATGCCACACTGAGCCAGTTTAACATAAATAAATATGGTTGTTACAAACTGATGATACACATATTCTATCACATATGAGGTTTAATGACTTGTGAAATTAAAATACACTGAATACACTACTACTCGTATCAGTGAACTCAGCCTGAACGTGGTTAAACGCTGACACCATCCCTTACTGGAAAAGGTAACACACAAACACAGCGACCACACATCTTTGATCAAAACAATTCAGCAAGTCAATAGTAATTACCATCTTTACCTATTACTAAAACGGTTTATATGTAAGCTATCATGACATTGTAGCAATGACTTTTCTACCTGCCTGCTGGGCGCACAACGTTAATTCACCCTTTTGCTAAGCCCCGCCCCCCGCTTCTACTCCTTACAGCTATCAAAGCTACCACGGAGCCCACGCGGTCACTAACTGCTCTCCCTGAATAAACGTTATCTGATTTCTGACAAAAGCTATTTTAGAGAGAAGCAGACAGAAGAGTCTACAATATGAAGGATATATCCAGGATGTTAAACTGATTCAGATAAAGTTAAAACGATAAAGACAGAAGCTAAAGCTACAGATCACAGTGTAAAAGTGAACCACCACATGACCTGGAGATCCAGACAGAAGACAATGACATGAAGGAACACTGTTCCTGTGAAGCCGGGTAAGTGTTTATTCACTGTTACAATCATTAGAAAGCAAGTGTAAATATTCAGTACAACTTTAGTAGCTATACGTAGCATAGCAGTGCTCATTTTAGTTAATAATGTGCTAACATACTCTGCTAATGTTAGCTCATTGTATTTATTCTATACGTTGAAACGTATCTCCGGGTAACGAGTGTCACTATTAAACAACGTTTAACCAGGACGAGCTCCAAATCCACCAACGCAGCCTGAACATGATTACATGAGCGTCTATGGAGCCGGGTGGCCTGGTCACTGCTGGCTGATGCTACGCTATGATTGACCAGTCTGTGTTCAAGGGGCGGGACTTGGCGCAGGGCAACATTTTTTTTTAGATTGGAAATCCATCTATAGCACGAGGACTTTATTTTGAAATTCCCTGAGTCATACTGTATCTATTTCAGTGACAGAAATCTAGTGATGCTTAAAATCTGCAAGGCAATGGTCACAAAAGGGTCCTTGACATCAGCAGAGAAAGATACATAATGAATGTAATATAGCAATAACCAGGTTTAGTAATGGTCGGTAGGTTCGTGAGGTTATGTTTATTCACTGCTTACTCTACATCAATACGCTGACTTCCTCTGTGAGGCTTTTACTGCCACCCAGTAAGGATCGACAGTCTGCTCTACACACACACACACACACACACACACAGGACTTCATCCGGGCTAAAATGGGTTGATGGGATTCAAGTGAGGCTGTTTATGGCAGCTGTATTCCTCGGTGTTTTTTCCACATGAACGCGGTCAAACTACAACAGCAGAGAGACACAGGAGGATACAGTTATTAATCATACAGGTATAGGGAAAATAAAAAGGTACAGTGCATTTTACTTCATGCTTATTTGTATTGGTTGTAGCGCTAACCGATGCCACACACCACAGCAGTCATAGCCTGAGCTAATTTGCAATTCTAACCCTCGATAGGCCTCTGAAATACATGAAACTCAACAACTAATACACACGAGACGATACAAAACACAAGCTACGATATAGGTGCAAAACATGACTTTTACTTCTAAAAAAACAGAATGTTATATGTATTAAAATGCTATCTGAAAAGAGTTCAATAGTGAGGGCGGTAATGATATATTTGTCCCTGCTGACATGCTGCAACAGATCCAACACATTGTCTTTAGTGGCCCTACGCTCTAAACCATGACCCAGGTACCCCATAGCATCAGTTTGTGTCAGGGACGGTTAATATACGCTTCTTAAACACATAGTGTCTTTTACAGGAAGTTAGGTTCAGGCAACAAAACCACTTAGTTAGGTTCCAGAATAAGAGCGTGGTTGACGTTATCTTGAGTAACAACTCAGGTGACTACCGAGGGACTAACGAGTCACGTGACACCAAACACAAGACTGTAAAATGACTCCATTACATGTAAAAGTCCTGCACTCCAAATCTTAATTTTAGATTTTCTTAGTTTGACATTTTAAAAAGATCGATACTACTCGTCAATCATCCATCTTCTCAGCAAGAAAGTCAAAAAGCATATTTCCCCAAATTGACAAACTTTTCTCTCAACAGCAAGACGAATTTTAAGTTTGAGTTCTACAATAGATAGATAGAAGTTTCTATCTATCTATTGTCTTTTTTTCTCTTTTTATTTCGTGAAGCATATTTGAGTAAATTTAGAAGCTCTATACAAAAAGGTTTCTTGTTATCATGTATAAAGTTGCATCAAATGCTAATTTTTGCGAGTTTCAAGTCTCAAAACTCTTACGTACAGTACTTGATTAAAACTACTACGTTTATTTCCACCACTGGCATATGAAACATTTTGCAACATAATGGATGTCTCATCGCTGCCTGGTTTGATACAGACGTACAGTAGATACCAGTCTGACTATGAACATGTGTGCAAGAAAATGGATGAGTGGGGGAAGACACAAACACACACACACACACACACACACACACGCACCGAGATAAATACAGTATTGTCACAAGGTTGCACACCCAGTGCCCAGCAGCGGTTCACATTGTCCACCGCCCTCTCACCAGTTAAATGATGACTGATATTATCGCACCATTATTCTAACGCTTCTGTACAAAGTATTGACATTACCAGCTTCCATTTCACAGACTATTCTTAGGTTTTTCTGCTTTGCTTCGTTAAAGGGAAAACTATTTTCAGCATGTACGGAACTTTAAACCTGCTTGAGTTGCACACTTCTTACATCAGGCAAAATGACAAAAATGAAAGCAGGGGTTGACTTTCATTGCAATAGATTACCTAACTCCTCCTCTGACCTGCAACACACTATTCCAGTCTCCATTCTCCAATTTTCCATCTTTCCATGATGTCTGTTTTGTTTAATGGGTGAGCCATGTGCTGCCCATGGGAGGTTACTCTTCACACACACACACACACACACACTCCTACTAGTACACGTATGAGAACAAGGTGGTTAACCGGTGAGACTGTTTGTAATTCTCTAACGCCTCGCAGGTTCTCGATGTTGCAGAGTATCTGTCTGAATAAGTAACTTTTTTTAATCATCACACCGGCCCTTCCGTGTTTGACATAAATTCCTCTCTGGAACATTGGCTGTATGTTGTACTTGCTGGTACAGACATTTGGACAGGTCATCCATTACAAGAGCCTGGGGTCACAGGTCAGGACGAGCACTTTCCATCTGCACTGATCCCAACGTTTAATGCAGAAATAAAGAATACAGGAATTGGAATGTAATGGATTCTAGAATGTGGTTTTCCAAAACTTGACTGACCACAAGTCGTGTTGGATGCAGTGGTTAGTGCAAATGGCTGTCTCTCTCTATGTGTCAGCCCTGTGATTGGCTGACATATAAGAGAGCTAAAACTAAAGAGGGCAGCTCAAACGCAAAGCTAAAAAACAAAATGAATACTGAAACGTACCTGAACAACATTAAAAAAAAACACAATATTAGCACTGCCATTGGTGATTGCCTGACAGTAAATATGCTAGCAGATTAGCTCGCTAATGGTAACGCCAGTTTATCTACAGGCCAAGCCTGACTCCTAGATATTAGCATCCTACTAAACTGCATCCTTTATTACGTTCCTAGAGAAACGCCTTTCGCCCCGGATTACGGTCGCAGTTTTAAACACGTGGTTATCGTATTGAAACAATGTAACAATGCTGTTGGTTTTTTTTTGTTATATGGACTCATGTGTCTGGAAAATATAGTTGAATTAAAAACAAAAACAACAAAACTACTTGGTCCGGTTTAAAGATAAGAACGTTTTGTTACGTAACTTAAACGGAACGTTAAAATAAGTCAACTTTTGGTTTGACACGGGACAAGGACAGGGGTATGCTGGGTGAAAGTGTTTTTATTTTGCAATGTGTATGTTAGCACTTCCAGTATAATATCTCAATATGTTCTCACTCCCAACTCGTCAAATACCATTATTTATATTATTAAGCCATCCATCCACCAAAACCTCCTCCCTATGCGGCCTTCTCCGTACTTTCATTAAAAACGTATTTGAGAAATGTCGAAAACAAACGTAATCCTGGAGAAAATATGTTTCCCTCAAAATGTAATTGACAATGTGGTTTCATAATTGTTAGGAGGCTGCTCAGGGACATTAGCCTTGGCTTGCATATCATAATGGTCCCTTTCAGAATCTTCCAAATAAGTTCGGCTTACTTTAGGGGGGGTTAATTGACCATGAATTTTTTTTTACCTTTGCTTGGCAACTGGATCGGAAGAGGACAACAATGGCGGCTCCTTAAGAGGTTAGCGTAGATGCTGCAATAGCATCAGTTCTATCAGAACTAGAAAGTATTTCTTCATTAAAAGAAAAGCAAAGAACAGCACTGAAAGCTTTTCTCGATGGAAAAGATGTTTTTCGCTCTACCAACTGTTGTTAGGCAATAGTTTGAGTGACAGATGGTTCATCCAGTCACCTTCCACGCATCTAGCGTGGTTGTTTCTCGCTCCGTCTGACTTCTGTTTAGTGATTCATCTCCAGAACTCAGCAATTAAGTTGTTTGAGTACAATAATATTAGTGCCGATAGGAATGATGATCAAAACAACAAAAAGAAGACCCAGTTGTAACCAAAGGTGCTAATTTACCGAATGAAATGAAGTGATTGGATGATGGTATGGTGACAGCCCTCTCACTCGGGGGTGTAATGATGACTCTCTGGAGAACGAGGAGAAGAAGTGAACGCTCGAGCTGAGGCTTGTCGCTGTTTTCTGCTTCTCCTCGGTGAGTAGACGAGGGAGGTTTGGAGGGGGACGGGAGAGAGAGAGTGAGCGGGGGAGTGTGTTTGGTGGACAGCCATTCATCCTGAGCTGAGGGAAGGTTTCCAAGTCTCCCCCTGACATTCTTCTGGGCTCAAAGAAGCCCCGGGACAGAAGTGGCCCAAAACTGGCACAGACCGCCTCAGCGTTGCCAGGGACAGCCGCTCTGGCGAGGCGTTGCTGGGGCCCAGCGCTGTTTTGTCTTCCGTTCTCACCTCACTTCCTGGTTTTGTAAAATAAAAAGACTACACTGTAGGTCCACATGTAACCAGACCTCAGGACAGGCTTGCACGTTTTCATTCAGTTAGTTATTTCTGTCTTCACTTTCTTTTTTTCCACTGTGAAGCAAACAGTTTCAGTCGACAGGTTAACCTAAAGCAGGGGTGTCCAAACTTTTTCCACTGAGGGCCACATACAGAAGAATATACCAAGGGCTGGGCCACTCACTAGAGTGTTGAGCCGAACAGACTCATCATTCAAGAACAGCTCGATGTCTTTCTCAATGAGAGAAACATATTGAAAGCTCTGACTGAGTTCTGTCATGAGAGACGTTATCACCGACACATATTTCCCCTTTTTAGCAGAAAGGTTGGCCTTTGGAAAAGCACATTTGACTTCGGACTGCGTGGGGAAGTGCGCAGCATTGAAGTTGCGTAGTTGTGCCCTCGTGCTCGAATTATGTTGACAGTTTTCACAACCGTGTTCACAGGGATACAAAATACCCCTCAAATAAATGTATTAAAATAAAATACAAAATACTGGTGCCAGAAAATGTAACAAAATACAATACATGTATTTTGTATTTAAAATATAGGAAATACTTTTTTCTGGATTTTCCGTTTTCTCACAATTTGGTATAGCAGAGCATTCAGGTTTGGGCTATAATGTACACAAAGCTCTGGTGAACCCCACAAAAAGGAAGATCAGTCACAGAATGTCAGTGTAACTAAGCAAAGCTATTAAAAGACAACAACTTGATTGATTATGTATATATATATTTTTATTAATGGGACTTAGCCCATAAACTTTGGCTTTGTATCAACAAGAAAATATTCATCACATATGAATAGCATCACACATTAGGCCTGCGTATATTTATGTATGAAATAATAAAACTAAGAATACTTTCATAATATGCCTTTTAAATAAAATAGGATATTTAATGTTTTTTTTAACAAATGGACATCTACTGTCATAGCCTGGCTAACTGTGAACTATATTACCTGCCAGTAATTGATATGGCATTATGACATTCACATTGAGAAGATACAGCACAACTTTACAGTGCAAGATTAGATGGTCAGACGTCTCTTGATAAGGTTATCATGAACATACAAGCTCCCAATCTCCCTCTTCCTATAGCTAGCTGCTCGACTGATAAGTTAACTTGCTAAACACTGGCTATGCACTAGCCTAGACAGCATGCTAGCGTCATTAGCATGTTAGCATCGATCGCTAGCTTGATATTATAACCATCATCACCATGTACAATAGGCTATGTAGAGACAGGAGAGACAGACGGTTCCGGACCGGGCGCGTCACCTGGTGGGGGGGAGAGCGGCAGCAGAAGGAAGTGACGCCACACAAACAGCTGTTCACCGCTCGCTGCCGGTTCTTGTGTTAAAAATGTCCGTTTAAAACTCTTTGCAGCCTGGTAACCTGCACCCGCAAATTCCGCAAATTCCGGTTCTGAACGAAGGGGCCCCACAAGGTCTTTTTTAATAATTCCAAGGGTATTAACACTAAGAATGGTTTGCTCATATGAATAGAGCAAATATTATGTATATATTACTGGTTAATATATTAATATATTAATAGCTCATGAAGATGGAACACAGCTCCACTTTGAAAATGTCAAATTCGTATGGTGAAAAAGCACTATTATTCATAAAAAGATATTAAATGAGGCTCAGTGGAGCCTAGAACCACCCACCATCATAGCAAACGACAGCAGTAGTGAATAGAAAAAAGAATTTGAGTGAATTGAGTGAAGTATGCCATAATTAGAGACATAAACGTACGAGAGGTCACGAAAGGTCGTCATTTAAGAAACAGCCTCTCAAGCTGTTCAATTGTACTTTTACAACCTAAATAACTATATATTTAACTTCCTTTATCCTTCTACATGCACAATCTATCACATACAGCAGTTAGAAATCATTTTGGAGAGCTGGAACCGTCTCCAAAGCCTCTCCAGGCCGGCGACCTACGGGAGAATTGCGCAACAGCTGGTGTGTATTGCGCCGCTGTAGAGCCCCTGATTGGTCAATTTTCGTTTTTTTTGCTCTGTGCGCACGTGTCTGGTGTAGCCAATCGAATGGCGCTAACAGAATTACCAGGAAGTCTTTAGTTTCGGCGGAAAATGCCGATCTAAGCCGAGGACCCGGCGCGTAAAAGTCGCGAGACTGGAATGTCCAGCCTCGCTGGAATGTTGTCCCCCAGCTTATTTGACCCCCCTTTATTTATTTCACAACTTTATTAGAACGGAAATGGGTCAGAATGAGGTGAATCCGCGGTCAAAATGGACTTTTAGGAAACGGTTTGATGATTTTGCTTCAAAAACGTGAGTACCGACCCAGAATTTTTTTGGCAAAGTGATAGATGCTGGGGGCTGCTGTACCCCGGTAATGTTTGAAGCGTGTCCCGGAGAGGAAATCGAAGATATACGTTCGAAGCGTGATCGAATGCTATTGTTGATATATACCTAGCTTTTACCATGGATGTTTGAAAAACGACTTTTGAGAGGCTGTTTCTGTTACGTGTCTCGGCCAAAATGAACGCAAAATGAACGCGAAAAGTGACGCTATTTAGCACGAGGCTAGGAATGTTGTCGTAGATTGTCTTTTATTGTGTTTTGAGTGTGTAAAGTGTTACACATGCTTCGGTTCATGGGAGATTCTTCGTTCAAACGGTATGCTGCATTGTTGTGGAAATATTATATTTGTTACTGAAAATTGCATTCTGCCGTTCAGCTGAAACGGAATTCGCACCCCCCGCCCCCACACCAGACCGTGGGGGGGCGGTCCAGGCCCAAAGGGTAATAATAAAAAAAATTAAATAAAAAAAAAAGTTTCAAGTGTGGGCCATATTCCATTATATTTTTAGAATTTGCTGCGGGCCAATTAAAAATGGACCACGGGCCGCAATTGGCCCGCGGGCCGTAGTTTGGACACCCCTGACCTAAAGGAAAGATCAATCATATCTGCAGCAGTTACACTGACCTGTTGCCAAATGAGTGGGGTCACACCAACCCATGTCCTGACTCTACACTCGACAGTGTTTAAAGATCTTTCCTTCTCACTGGATGAATACTGCCTAATGTGCGTATTTTAATTTATGTTGCTAAATCAGCTTCCAGACTATCAAAGTAAAAAATCATCTGGTTTAGTGATGCAAATAATACTAATAACTAACTAATCTGCATATCGTACCAATAAATTAGCATAATAACTGTTTACATTACCATAGAACCATCAAGCTGCTGCTACGAAAACAACGTCAGCTATTTGAGCTAATGCTAGTTGTAAGCTAGTTAAGTTTTTGATTTGATATCTGGGGGATGTGGTGTTATGACCTCGTCCGAAAATGTGGATTTGTGTTCCCAACTGTGTGAACCAATCAGGACCAAGACAATTGATGGCCATCATTAGGAACCGGAGAGACAAAAAGTAAAAAGGGAAAACTAAAAAATGTGAGGAAGATCTGCCAAATCCTGGAAAATCTCTAAAACACTTCTCATCCAGAAAATTTCACATTGTTTCCAAATGTCTTACTAGCTTCAGTAGCCTACTGTAAAATCTAAATTCAGACTAAGCATGATTAGAATACAACCGATAGATGTCTTCTCCACCAGCCCTTTTGAACCGTTTTAATTTGCAGGTCTGTTGGCAGTTGTCCAGGTGATGGTAACCTGCCCAGTTTTCATGCTTCGCACAAGGACCATTGTCTGAGGATTCTTTAGCGGCCTTTGAAACTATTTATCTTCCATACCAGGCCAGAGTCACAACAGAATGTGCAAGGCATGAATCCACATCCACGCGCAAGCACAAGAACCGTGTCTTGGTACGAGACCCAAGACTCTCACTATATGCATTGAACAAATCAACAAACAGAAGGAATTGTCTTTGGTACCAAGGACGAACGATTGAAAGTCAGCACTCAGCTTCAATCACTGATGTTAAAAACCTCAAACCAAGCCAGAAATCTAGGTGTAGTTATGGATTCAGACCTCAACCTGAACAGCCATATCAAGACAATGACTAAATCAGCCTCCTATCACCTGAAGAATATATCAAGGGTTAGAGGACTTATGTCTCAACAGGATTTGGAAAACCTTGTCCATGCATTTATCTTCAGTAGACTGGACTACTGTAACGGTGTGTTTACAGGTCTCTGTAACAAGTCAATCAGAACCAGTGGCGGCTGGTCCATAGAGGGCGCTAGGGCGCCGCCCCCCCTTGAGCCACAAATAATAAAAAATAAAATAAATAATAATAATAATAAACTATACAAATTGTCAATATTTGTGTTTTTGAAACATGGAATCACCCAGTAATATGTGTAAAATATGATATCTGCGGTAAATAGATGCTTTTCCTGCTTGTCCTCTCTGCCTGTCTGCTCGTCCTCTCCTCATGTGCACGTCTCAGCTGCTGGGGTGCTGGAGAAACTGCCCCAAAGAGGCGGGTCTATAAAGCAGTTTAACCAATGATGCTTTAATGCTGACTAAAGATATAAATGAGTGACATACAATTTAGCCAATCAGCGTCCTCAAATAGATTCAGCTTGGGGCAGATTTCTTTCTGCCCCAAACTGCGCGTTCTCGTCAGGAGAAGTCTCTACAGGTGAGCGCCAGTGTGAGCACTGCTCCTCCAAGACCCGTTTGAGAGGAGAACTGAGAGGAGAAACTACTGAAAGAGTTGATCCCAGATCAGCCTGACCTCACAATCAGACAGCAGACTAGCAGGAAAGAGAAGCAGTACATGAAGCTTCTCTACTAGCTGTACACCAGACAGGTTTGACTCGCTGGATGACGTCATGATAATAACTTATTTAGCTTTTTAAAACAACGGGGACAGAACCAGCATGGACAGTTAGGGAGTGAGGGACATGAAGCACCTGTCTGAGAAATGGATATATAGTTATATATATATATATATATATATATTATTATATATATATATATATATATATATATATATTATTATATATATATATATATATATATGTGTGTGTGTGTGTGTGTGTTTTATATTATAGTGAATATTATATGATATATATATATTATTATATTATACAGAATATTATATGATATATATATATTATTATATTATACAGAATGTTATTATATGTTATATATTTTATATTATACTGAATTCCCTGTGCGGGTGACTAAAATAAGATGTCCTGCGTGTTTGTCAAAGTGTTATTTACTGCTTTTTTTCGTGTTGGAATGAATGTTAAATATTTAACTGCAAAGTAGTAATGCGTGTTTGATACCTTAATTTGTTTGCATTAAATCATTCTGGGATGTTTGCTGAAATTGATTGGATGTGGCACAGCCCTACCAAGAAAATGTTCCACCAGCCGCCACTGATCAGAACGCTGCAGCTGATTCAGAACGCTGCAGCTCGAGTCCTCACTAAGACCAAGAAAGTGGATCACATCACTCCAGTTCTGAGGTCTTTACACTGGCTTCCTGTCCAACAAAGAATCAACTTTAAAATCCTGCTGTTGGTTTATAAAGCACTGAATGGTTTAGGGCCAAAATACATCTCTGATCTGCTGCTACCTTATGAACCATCCCGACCCCTTAGGTCGTCTGGGACCGGTCTACTTTCTGTTCCCAGAGTCAGAACTAAACATGGAGAAGCAGCGTTCAGTTTCTCTGCTCCACATATCTGGAACAAAGTCCACAAAGCTGCAGGTCTGCTGAGACCCTCAGCTCCTTTAAATCAAGATTGAAGACTTTTCTGTTTGCTGCCTTTAATTGAACCACATTCAAGGATATTAATCAATCTCCTGCATTTCTGCATTTTACTACTGTATTTTATTTCTTACACTGCTTTTTGGTGTTTTAATGACTGTTTTTAATGCTTCAATGAATGTTCTTAATTGTTTTTAAATCTCCTTTTCTTTTGCGTTATGTTTTGATGCTTTTAATGGTTTTATGTGAAGCACTTTGAATTACCTTGTTGAAATGTGCTACACAAATAAACTTGCCTATATTTAAAGTTAACTATATTTTAGGACACAACTTTTCCACTAACCAGTATCCAATCTTTTTTAGACTACACAGATACAAAGAATATGTTGTTAGAAACGCTAGAGATGGACATAAGACTGTCATGGTGTGGTGGAGGACTCAAATGCAGACCAAAGCAGAAGTAGCGTGAAGCAGGTATTTAATGAAACTTGAAAACAGAAAACTTACAGGAACATAAAAGGGAATCCACGGACGAGACAAGAGGGGCAATCCAGCAGGACGAGGCAGGGCAGGCAGCCGGGGAAACCTGGGAACAGGACGAGCCAAACGGGCGGGTAGACATGAAAATGATCTGGCAAAGAGTGACTGAGAGGCAGGGGTTTAAATAGTGGCTTGAACAGGTGAGGGGAGTGGTGCTGATGAGGAGGGAGTGCTTGATTAGTGATCAGAGGCAGGTGAAGGGAGTTCGGCTGATGCTGAGGGAGGAGGGTGTGAGCAACACTATGGGTACTTCTCAAGTCTCTTAATTGTCGTTTCCTCGCTGATGAAGATGGAGGAGGGACCTCGGAGGAGCCATGAGCGAGGAACCACGGGTGCTTCTCAAGTCTCTTAATTGTCGTTTCCTCGCTCCTCGCTTGAACCGGAAGTTGTTTCTGCGCCGCCATATTGACGGCCGTCCCAAAGCTCTAATGTAGCTCGGAGGAGCGAGGATGGAGGAGGGAGGATGGAGGAGGGACCTCGGAGGAGCCATGAGCGAGGAACCACGAGAACAGACTTCCAGGAAGTCTTTTAACGGCCGACACGCCCCCTCATTGTTCATCAGTTATGTGATTGGACGCTGCAGCCGATCGGACTGACTGGAGTTTAACACCAGAGTGAAGACAGATCACAGAATAAACTCTAGTTTATATTTGATTAGTTTTCTGATTCACCGTCTGGTTTAAATATATGTTCACTGTAGACTGAACAACAAAAGGACCACAAACAACTTTCTTCATTTATTAGAAAGATTTGTGTTTTCATGATCTGATGTTTCCCTCAATAACTTTATTATGAAACAATTAAAGTGAGAGAGAGCTTTTTACATCATTTATCATCATTTCATTCAGTCACGTGAGGCTGATCATTCCTGAGTGTTTGATGAGTTTTATCATTTAAGAGAAACAATAATCATATTCTGGGTTATTTAATAATGACGTCACAGTCACAATTTCAAAACGTACAGACGCAAATAATTCATCAATAAGACGATCGCATTCTGCCGTAGAAATCGATCCTGATCTTATGAACAGAACACAGTTTGTTAAAGAGGTAACAGACTACAGAGAGAAAACACCTCTACAGTGAAGATTACTGTGTGTCTTTATTAGTTATTAGTATTATTAGTTACTATTATTAAGTACAGTGATCATGTGAACAGACACAAACTTATCAAAAGTCTCTCCAGCTGTTAAAGCCGACTGACAGCTGATCCAGCTGTGATCAGCTGATCCTCCGTCATCACAAACAGACGTCAACTGAGGAAAGGACGTCTCATGTATATTAAAATATATTTCCTCGTTCCTCTCTCCATGCATCCCTGGTGGGAGGGACTAAGACGCAAGGAAAGGACGCAAGTGAGGGAAACAGGGATGCAATTAAGAGACTTGAGAAGTACCCAAAGACACACAGAAGGCAAAGCCTAATCGTGACACATGTATCATGTGTGCTGAATCCTCTTAGCTTCTGAATCCTCTTCAGGACAACCCGTGACTTTCCATTCTCCCTGCCTGCTTTCCTGCAGCACCAGGAGACCTACTGAAGAAATCACATACAAATACATTGGAAAATGCATCATTATTGAAGTAAAAAGAAGATACGTTGTATTTGCTCAGTCAGGTGAACTCTGGTACCTTTCAAACTTATGCGGCCCCAAGTAGCACCCAGAAAACTGTATGAGGATTTGTAAATGATAAGAACAGTGATGGCTTAATTTCCTGGTGCTGCTTTAGTTTCCGGGTCCTGGTATTGTCCATGTTGGCTCTCCGTCACACTGTTTTCTTTCGTCTTTCTGAGACGCATTGATAGAACACTGCCATCGTTAATGTTATTGGTAACACCTGTGCTTTTCTTAATATTTCCTACTATGACTCCTTTGGTGAGTCTCCACAACCTCTCGCTCCCACTAGTACCACCCTACGTTCTTGGACGTATTGGTCAACTGCCAGTGGGTTCCTTGTGTGGTGAGCACTCTCTAGCGCACCACCTCGAGATACGTGTTTATTCTCAATTGAGCAATCTTTCTTCACAGGTCGCTGTGGGCTACAGCCTTGTCCTGAGTGCCTTCATCCATCTTTTAGCTGGATGTCAAGGTCTTCTTTCAAAGCTTAAGCACAGAAAAAAACTATAAGCGATCATTCTGATATGCTTGATTTTGCGTTTTTCAAACTCCAACAAGCCTTCCATGAATGCCATCCCTTCTCCTGTCTGGGCCCTGCCTAGAACGTATCCATCTGTTTATCTATATCTGTTTGACTCTAAATGGACCATAATTTACTAAATGAACATCATGCTGTATTGAAGAAGACTTGAAACTATAGATTGAGACCATAAACTCATGTTTACAATGTTTACTGAGGTAATAAATCAAGAGAGAAGTAGAGTCATTTTCTCATAGACTTCTATACAATCAGACTTGTTTTTGCAACCTGAAGACTCGCCCCCTGATGGTCAGTAGAGAGAATGCAAGTTTAAGATACTTCTGCATTGGCTTCACTCTTCAGAACCTGAGGTTGCCTCCTGGTCTTGGCCTTTTTTTTAATCATATGTGTACAACTCCCACTTCATTAGTAGCCACTGGACCAGGAGGTCCTATTTCTAGACCAAGATCTTGCAAGATGTCCTCCCACCTGCTCCATCTGATGTTGGTGGCTTTCGTGCTTTGCACTGTACCTGTTCTAAGGTATCGGTGAACGGCGCTCTGCCGTGTTCACACCTAATTGCGTCATTCGCGGCGCCGGTCTCGCCGGGGACTATTTGTGTTAATTCGCGTGAATCGCGCTGGACGCGCCGGAGAGGGGGCGTGGCTTATCGCCCTGGAAGCCATTCAACTGTCCGCCATCAACCATGGAAAAAAATAACCTGTATTTCTGCTTAGTACGTGTTGTGGAAGTCACAGATATCCCGGGAAACTAAACGCCGTCATGTCTGGGTTCATAACATTGTCCAGAGGAGCTCCGTGGATTGTATCGAGATGTATTCACTGTGTCTAGCAAGCCACACGTCGGCTGTTTACTACAGCTGTATGAACACAAAATAAACTGATTTGGCTGTGATTTAACGGCAATAAACAGACAAAAAGGGACTCCGAAATAACTATGTAATAATGCCGATTTGTAAAAAGTCTGAATTCATGTTTAGTTAGTTCTCTCCCCAAGGTTTACACACACACAAACACACATTTACACACATAGTTTGGTCCGGTCTCTATTGATATGAGGTATCGTAGAGATCTGGGTGAACACAGACAGCTACAGTATTTGTTTCCTGAACAACGGCAGGACGTCAGTGATGACAGGGGGAGCATCTCAACGCTGATAGGCTATCGCGTCGCAGTGTCACTCCATTTTTCAGTTGAAAAATGTTAACTCACGCATTTGTGGCGTTTTGGCGATTGACGCGAATTCGCATCAAACGCGCCGTGCCATCGCAAATTTGCGTCACTCCAGTCTCATCGCATCTGTGCATAGACTTTGTATGTAATCTACTCGCACGAATAATTCGCGCTGCATTTGGTGTGAACGCACCTTAAGTCTCAACTTTGATAGGCTGCCCTTGGGCCAGCTCTTTCAGAGCTCCTCAATACTTTGCGTGGACTGCCAACTGTTCTTCCAACGGCCCAAATTCCTTTTCTACTGACGTTAGGACACAGATCCATAGAGCTATTAGTCCTCCTCCTTCATTTAGTTTGCATTCATTTGAAGTTGTTTCTTGCCACCAATATTCGCTATTCTTTTTAGCTCTGTTTTGGTTTCCACTTACTACTGAGAAAGAAAATATAGCCGCTCATTAGCTGCTTCCTGATAAACTATGTTCACCAGTCCCTAGTGTAATCCAGACAAGTAAGCTCTGTTACAGTAACACAACATATTGATTACTTTAAAAGAGTTTTTCCAAATCATATTATAGACTTACAAAAAGGACATGTAAGATGTTTCAACGCAGTTTGACAAATCACATCTGTGTTTTTTCACTCTGCTCCTGCTGTTCGAAAGAAGAAGACATGAAACTTCAGTTAGACTTTGAATCACTGCCAGTCAATGTATGTCGGAACATTTCCGGTTAAATAGTACCTGTTAGCTGATATGCTGCCAAAAAGATATCCTGTCCAATCAATAAATGACAGAGTTGTTCAGCTCAGATGTGTCTTTGACTTTAATTTATAGTTGTTCAACGACAGTGTGTTCGTGCATGTGTGTGTATGTTTGTGTGAGAGAGAGATAACATTGATTTAAAAGCTAATTCATTGAGTGGAGGGTTATGCTGCATTCACACCAAACGCGGCGCGAGTTATTCGCGCGAGTAGATTACATACAAAGTATATGCACAGACGCAATGAGACTGGAGTGACGCGAATTTACGATGGCGCGGCGCATTTGGCGCGACGCGTTTGACGCGACGCGATTGACGCAAATTTGCGTCAAATGGCAAAACGCCCCAAACGAGTGAGTTGAAATTTTTCAACTTCGGCGAAAAAATCGCGTGACGCTGCGGCGCGATAGCCTATCAGCGTCGAGATCCTCCCCATGTCATCACTGACGTCCTGACGTTGTTGAATCAGGAAACAAATACTGTAGCCGTCTGTGTTCACCCGGAGCTCTACGATACCTCATATTAATAGAGACCAAACTATGTGTAGACATGTGTGTGTGTGTGTAAACCAGATGGTACAAACAATGAATAGACGCTGCCGTATTTACGTCTAGATGACGTTATGTTGAGTGTTGAAGGAGCTGCTACAATGTTACCATAGCCTAGCACCGATCGATCCGAGTCGGTTTATTGCAGTTAAATCACAGCCAAATCAGTTTATTTTGTGTTCATACAGTAGTAAACAGCCGACGTGTGGCTTGCTAGACACATTGAATACACCTCGATACAATCCACGGAGCTCCTCTGGACAATGTTATTAACCCAGACATGACGGCGTTTAGTTTCCTGTGATATCTGGGACTTCCACAACACGTACTAAGCAGAAATAGAGGTTATTTTTTCCATGGTTGATGGCGGACAGTTGAACGGCTTTCAGGGCGATAAGCCACGCCCCCTCTCCGGCGCGTCCAGCGCGATTCACGCGAATGAACACGAATAATCCCCGGTGAGACCGGCGGCGCGAATGACGCGATTGGTGTGAACGCAGCATTAGGCTATCTTAGCTTTATTGATAATCATCAACAAAATTGTGGGATGGATGCAACATTGAGAACTTTGCTCTTCTTAGATCCTTTCCACTGGTATAACGATCTGATTATTACCTGGATGTTGTGTAATTGTATTACATATTTGTACTAGTTAATAGATGTTTTTCCATGTATATATATGGAAAGAATTTTTGTTCAAATTTGACAGAGGAGGGTAGCAATAAAAAGCCATTACTGTGTCAAATCTAACTTTTTCTTGAATATACAGCCACTCGAAACATCTTGTACTTGTATCTTAAAACAGAACAACAATACTCAAAACTGCGGAGCCACGGAAGGGACACAGAGGGGCTAAAAATCGAAGATTGAAAAAAAGAAAAACCTTTCTGAAATCTTGAAATATTTTTCATGTAAAAAAAACAAACTTGGAGTACTCCCGGATCAGTGCGACACCGTGGAAACAACCACAGCAATGGAGCGCACGCACCCATTGGAAAGGTTCAAACAATTTTATTTTTAGAAAGACCTCAGATATAACGACAAGACAAACTAGACAAGTATTAGCTAGCTAGCGCATTCCCGGAAATTACTTAATTCGGAAGAGAGCGGATGGCAGCTCCAGAGACGGGCAGTTAGCAGCTGTAGCAACTCGGAACAGCAGCAACAGAAAGTTTGCTGATCCGGTGGGTAGTCAGGCGGTCAGGGATCAGCAAACTACCTACCCACCGGATCAACAAACTTTCTGTGGCTGTGGGTTCGAGTTGATCAGGTGAGACCCAGCGGCCACCAGCTGGGGTTAGTGCTGGCTGAATTTCAGTTGCTACAGCTGCCAACTGACGGTCCGTCTCCAGAGTTGCCTACTTGTCTCCTAGCGGCAGGAGGGAGGCGGAGGGAACCGCGGGGCTCACTAAAGCTTTTTTTAAGGCACAGAAAATGTCCTTCAAGATGTACCCGTGGCCATGGCTGATAACTGCTTGCTTGTAATTTGCACTGTTGATCATTTCCTGTGGTTAGGGTTATTTTCCTGTGTGAACAGAGATCTGTTCCTAGAAGCAGTTATCTTGAACTTTTTTTTGAGTGAAACCGAGAAAGCCACCCACCGATATGTAAAAAGAGCGTTTCCTGCCAGACATTCTGCAAACATTCTGCTGCATGTAGACATCTAAAGAAAAACAGCCCCAAGAAATTCCCTTTCAGACTTTTCTCTGACGTCTGGAAATCGGAATGGTAAATATTCACTTATGTAAACAAGTGCTGCATTAAAAAATAAATGAATAACAAGCTTTGTGTCTGCAAAGGTGATTTTTCACAGGGCATAATCTCACACATTTCCCATGTTTTAATCCAAAATTGTATTTATTATGTGCTTCACGGTTGTTTTTTTGAGTAAATCTTATGTGCAATACAGCTTAAATATTAAACATTACATTCAACATTTTGGGAAAATCTCTTATTTGCTTTCTTGTCATGACTGAGATGAGATACCACTCTCCATGTTTATACGCTAAGTATTAAGGTACAGCCAACCTTAGCTAACTTAGCTTAGCATAAAGAATTGGAACAGGGGGAAACAGCTAGCCTGGCTCTGTTGAAAGGTAAAAGAAAATCGGCCTCCCGGTACCTCTAAAGCTCAGTCATAAACACATTAACATCTTGTTTGTTTAATCTGCGTGAAGTACATTTACTCAAGTACTGCACACAATTTACGGGTATTTACTTGAGTGTCTCCATGTTATGCTTCTTTATACTTACCCTTACTTATGTGAGAGACAAATATTTTACTCTTCACTCCAATCTATTGTTTTAAAGCTTTGGTTTCTTTGCAGATTCAGATTATTAACACAAAATATAATTAGCAATTGAATTATGATATATTATTATAGATGAAGTCATTTGGCTCAAATTAGTCCCACGTTTACCAGCTTCAACAATTATATTTTTTAATTAATTACAATACAGGAGTATAATGCATATCAACATATGATTCTGCATGCTTACTTGTATACTTTACAGGACCAGTGTGTAGGATTTAGTGGCATCTAGCGCTGAGGCGCTGAAGCGTGTAGAGAACTACGGTGGCCTACAGGTAACATAAAAACACAAGGCTCTCTCTAGAGCCAGTGTTTTTATTTGTCTGTTCTGGGCTACTGTAGAAACATGGCGGACTCCGTAAAGATATGAAAACACAACGACCCTTAGTTTTCAGGTGATTAAACACTAATGAAAATAGAGTTTTTAATATTATATTTAATTTCTTTAATCACGTAAATTGTTGAAAATTATCTATTTTTCTTGTAACATCTGAGTAAGTCTTCCACCACTGGGCAGGAAAATAGTTAGGCACTTAACCCCCTGTAAAACAGCGTACTGCTTTTTTAACGCTTCAAACAGGATGTCAACATGTTCGCGAGTGAGCTTTAAAGGTGCTGATAGGCCCATTTTGTGACCATTTAAACAGAGCCCAGCTAGCTGTTTCCCTTTTTCCAGCCTTTCTGCTAAGCTAAGTTAGCTCGCTGCATATTCATATTCACCATACAACATTAGATTTGTATCTGAGAATCGAATTCTCTGGAAGAAAGTGAATATGCGCTCATCTCCCAAAATGAACTATTCCTTTGAACCGTATAAAGCGTTGTAGCCTCTGGTCGTCGGGCGATGCTGGGGCTGCTGATGCTGAGCCGAGCGGCTGTATAGCAACAGGCAGACAGCTCAACAGAGCTCAAGGTCCCCTGGGTACATTGTTAGAGCTGCTGCTCTCCAAGGAGTGGACCTATACCAGGCTGAGGCTAATTCTTCTCTTAGATAACACACAAACACATGCACTCTGCAATCCCTTGATGAAGAAAAGCTTCAGTATGCTTATAAGTTACGATGTGCTGCAAATCAAAAACCACGATGTTGTATAGTACCACAGGAGATGTGAAAAGGTAATTAAAGAAAATAGAAGAATGCCATAAGAGATAATTACATGGTTGTAATGTGTTGATCACTATAAATAAACTCACTGCTGAATATAGAGACACCAATCATTAAAGTGGTTTCTTTATTTGTCTATGAATATCATGCCATTCGAGATCCCCGTTGTGTGGTTTCGGGTCATTTCAAAACCTCCACTTATGTAAGACTTGCGTTTATTTATTCTCTGTGTTGATGGATCATTGACTCGAGTCCGCCCCGGCCCGGTTAGCCGAGGTGCGTCCCCATTCATTCAGGAATCTAGGGCTGTTGTTAAATTAAAACTTCTCTATCTCTGAGCCTCCCTGGTGGTAAATTAGCGGGCTTGTGCAGGAGACTGGCACCGCACGGGCACACATTTCATTTCCACACACTAATGTGTGTGTGTGTGTGTGCGTGTGTGTGTGTTTGGGGGGGTCTGTATCTTCAGCCCAGAGTGTGGAGAGGGAGGGCCCGCCTTGTGGCTTCCTGGCCCCCCGCACCGGACGGGGTGTATTATAGACGCGCATCCAAGCAGCCGGGCGGCGGGGGCCACTGGTCTGGTACAGTAATGTGACGGGGGTCGACTGGACAGAGACTGGGTACAGCACCGCGCGGGAGGAGGACGTGTCTAACCATTAACCAGCGTTAACCACCGAAGCAGCTGAGCGGGAGCCGGTACCGTGGGCTGCATAAAGGCGTGCGCACCGGCGTCCACGCCTCAGCCGGAGCGCGTTACTAAGAGGTGGAAGGGTGCATCCAGCCGGCAACGCGAAGCGCGTCCGCTCTGACCGAATATCGCTCTTCCTCTCCGGAACACGCCGACAACACAAGGTAACCACCGCCGAGGGACTTTTTATTTAAATCTTACTACCTGCTGGATATTTTAAGCAGCGGGTTTCATAGAACCGAATGAGCGACCGGCTGTGAGAGCGATGCCTTTATCTAACGGAATGTGTCACTTGGCGACTCAAACAGCCAAGACACCGCTCGTACCCTAGGTGATACAAATAAACGCGTTTTGCACCGACTTTTCACGAGTTAAAGTGCTCGTGGCGATAGCGGCCGGTGACATGAGCTCCAGCCCGGTGTTGGAACAGAAAGCCCTCTGCCCTCGTTTAAACGAGCAGCAGAATAGAATAGGAGGGCTCGTCTATTCAGCCCGGACCAGGGGAGCACTAATTTACGCCTTTGCCATGTTGGGTTCGGGCGGTGTTGGTCCTGACTACTAAACAGAGGATTGTTTCAGCGTGGAGAGCCAAAGACTGTGTGCGGATGTCGCAACAACGCAGGCAGAATGAAAGCCGCGCCAAGCCCGCAGTGGTACCGCAGGAAGCGAGCAGACTGGCCTTCAAAATAAGAGCGTAAATTATATAGTTCCGTGTAACCTGTGGGCGAATGCGCACCTTTATGCGCGGCCTCCGTGTCGGTTAGGACTAACCTTATCTCTAAATAGGACCGACGTGTTTCTTCAGTCATTGTCGTTTTGATGAGTGGAAATAAGGAAATGAGGGGGCGTTTACTTTGAAAGGTCGGACAGGAACTGTTGCTCTTTGCGTCGAAAGAGGGACAATTGACGGTCGTGTGACACTCCGTTGCAGAGGATGTACGCAGCACCTCAGTTAATGCGTGACATATTTTTAGCCGCCGGGAGGAAATTTGGCGCTGGATGAAAGTGATTTTAAACTGTTGCTTTCTCCTCACTCCTCACGTACTGTCAGCGGAGAGCGGAGTGATTTCGCTTGGCTCTAGTACTACAATAGTGTATTAGGCTACATGGGCGTCAGAGCGACTAAACTTATGGTGTAATAATTCTAAATATCAGTTTTCGAGATTCTAGCAGTTGTGTTATATTATTGGGGTGAGTTTACATTTTCTATATGTTTTTATATTTCTGTAATATTCCTGTAACATTCACATATTTTTTGTTTAGTTTATTGGTTATGATATTTGCACATTATCCTACACATTCATAGGATTTCTGTTTTTTGATAAAGGAAATTATTATATCCCATAGTAATAAGTATTAAGTATTTTTCCAAAAATGGAGGCTTGAGCACTACCATAGTTTTCAGCTCTTACACGTTGCTGTCTTCTAAGCACTCAGAGCTGTATTTTGTTGTTTTTATTAATATTATATTAAAATTATTTTAATTCAAATTTATATAAAAAAGCTGTGATCTACTAGCTGCTGGTATTTGGAAATCAACGTGTAATGGGCCTGAAACTGGTTTATATTTCGGACTGAATAATCAATGAATGTGTTCTTTCCTCAGGTGACTGTCCAATCTGGTTGGAGAGGAACCTTTCCGCAGGCTGCAATTCAATCTTCATATTACAGACCTTTAAATATCTCCCTTGAAAACCTCCAAGCAGCCACGTGGTGTAAGGTGAGACATTCCCAGCCTGGCACACTCACCAGTCTGACATGATCAGTGGACTGAAAGCATGACCAGTCGGCGCTGCTATCTTCCCACTTCAGACCTCTGATTTGATTTTTTTTCCCTGCAGCTCACACTGAACTTTCCGAGGACTGTTTACAAGTGACTGGGATTGGATTTCTCTGGCGAGTCCCCGAGCCTATTCTTTTCCTTTTCTCTTCTGTTTTGAACCAGTATGCCCTCTTCTTTTTTTCGCCGATCTACCCTGAGCACCTTGCAGTGAATGGAGAACATACTGGTTCTGCTCCCGAAGCACCGACAGGAACACGGGCTCAGCAGACGCACGGCTGCGTGTGGCTCGCTGCAGGTTTTTCCCTACAGTACCGTCTTCTCCCGGTCTTTAGTAGCGACCCCAACTCCCTGTAAGCCTCTTTAATGGGATAAATCAATTGGACTGATCAGGTTCAAAACCAGATCGGGTGGCCGATTCCATTCTGACTTCCCCGAAACAACCTGACCTTTTCTTGTCAAGCCCACTGTCCTCCAAAGGCGTCCGCATGGTACTTTGGTCGAAAGAGCAAGACAAACTCCCTGACGTCGACATGTCCTCCGGGGCCATTGAGGCGAAGAAGGAGGGAGGGCCCCCGACATCGGCCCTGCTCAACTCCAACTGCTCCGTCACCCCGGTGATCCTCGCCGAGGGCCCCGAGGAGGTGGGCCCGGTAACCGGCGGCGAGTTAGAGCTCACAGAGGTCACATCTTTCCCAGAGAGGGCCGGTGAGACCGGGGAGGATGGGGAGATGTCGGAGATTGTGGTGGCGATGGACTGCCGGGCCAACGCCAAAGGTCAGCGGGAGGAGGATGCTCTCCTGGAGAACGCCAGCCAGAGCAACGAGAGCGACGACACCAGCACCGACCAGAGCCCAGAGCCGCCGGCCCCCCTCAAGGAGACCTCCTTCTCCATTGGCCTGCAGGTGGTCTTCCCTTTCCTGCTGGCCGGGTTTGGGACGGTGGCAGCTGGAATGGTGCTAGACATTGTTCAGGTGAGTGATCACCAATATGTTCTTTACTACTCAGTGGGCACACGACTTCTATATATATTTATAAGAAATGTGCTCAGTTCTGATTAGAAACTGGTGAATCCAAATAAACGATAAATAAATGGATGGTCTGCTCTCTTTTAGGCTCAAACAAGTTCTGGTATGCAGCAAAATGTCTAAATGTCTCATGTATGCTAACATTAATTGAAAGGCCATTAGTTCGGGTACTTTGGGAGATGGTGGGAAGTGGGGCACAAAACACTTCTGGACGTCTTTCAGAAGCAAGAAAGAGAAAATGCCGGGTGCTTTCGGTTGAAAAGTGGTAAACTCCAGATGAATGAATGAATAAAAAATAAAGAAAGACAAAAAATCAGAACGCCGCTTTTTATTTGATACGCCCTAAAACCAAAAAAGCCATTTTAACTTCGCCCTTTGCTGTGTGTCTGAAGAAAGCCTAGGGCCTTCCCTTTTTCTATACTTTACTCATTCAGAAGTTAATCCAGCTAGTTGAACTCGTTTGACTTAACTGGTCGGACGAGCCCGGCTCACATCATGTGTCAGGGCGCTGCTGGCCTGTCTGATGTCATGTGTTTGGGGATGGGTGGGGCTCTGGTCACACGCACCATGGGGGTATTTATGTAACCTTTGTCACCTCTAAGGCCTGCCTGCCCGTCATCAGGGCTGGCACATACTGGTATGCTCTGTGTGTCTGTAGTGCAGTGTGTGGCCAGAGAGCTGCTGCCTCAAGAAAACACATGAGTGCATTTAGAATTGCTCTTTTTCCGGTTCGACTCACTGTCTTTTCGAGTATACATCTGGGGGTGTAGAAATGTAGGCCGAAACTCACGCTGACAGCTCATATATTTCTTTAAAGTCAGCTTATGATGCAGATAAAGCTGGAGGTGTCAGGCTGCAGGGGACCAGTCCCGGCACATTGTGTACACGCATACTGGTGCCAACATGGTGGACCCAGAAGAACTCACCACAGGGAGGAGGGGGAAGAGGCTCGGGGGGGGGGGGTACTCTCTTTCAAGCACCTGAAATGGCAGCCGCCCCGGTCGAGCTGTGAGTCAGAGCGGAAAAAACAAAAAACGCAACGCGCCGTCAAAGCCTCCATTACCGCGCTGGTTAGGTATCCCCACTACACCAGGAATGCAGAGGTTTGAGGTCAAAAAAGTTTTCATGCTGCCTCAATTTAGGCACCATGCTGCTGCAGTCCCTCCAGTTTCCAAAACACACAGCGCACCATTCCTTTTGGAGGTGACGCTGGGAGAAAGAGGAGACGCAGAACTTCTGGTCAGCCGTGCTTGTGCCGGAGCAGGCGAACCTTGAAGTAGCGCTTGCCGCGGGGTGAAAGGTGAGTGGACCTGACGGTCAGCTTGACACGATTGTTGCAGTGAGTTCGGCTGAGCATCTAGCAGGTTGTCTCGCTGCCTAATTCCCCCTCCATGACACCGGAAACGCTAACTCAGCTAATCCCCCCCTGTCCTTGCAGGAAGGTAATTGTCTACCCTCTCTCTCTCTCTCTCTCTCTCTCTCTCTCTCTCTCTCTCTCTCTCTCTCTCTCTCCTCTGTCCTCTGTCTCTGTCTCTCCTCTCTCTCTCTCTCTGTCTCTGTCTCTGTCTCTCTCTCTGTCCTCTCTCTCTCTGTCTCTCTCTGTCTCTCTCTCTCTCTCCTGTCTCTCTCTCTCTCTCTCTGTCTCTCTCTGTCTCTCTCTCTCTCTCTGTCTCTGTCTCTCTCTGTCTCTCTCTCTACTCTCTGTCTCTCTCTGTCTCTCTCTGTCTCTCTCTCTCTCTCTCTCTCTGTCTCTGTCTCTCTCTCTCTCTCTCTCATCTCTCTCTCTCTCTCTCTCTACTCTCTGTCTCTCTCTGTCTCTCTCTCTCTCTCTCTGTCTCTCCTCTCTCTCTCTGTCTCTCTCTCTCTCTCTCTCTCTCTCTCTCTCTCTGTCTCTCTCTGTCTCTCTCTCTCTCTCTCTGTCTCTCTCTCTCTCTCTCTCTCCTCCCTCTCTCTCTCTCTCTCTCTCTCTCTCTCTCTGTCTCTCTCTGTCTCTCTCTGTCTCTGTCCTCTCTCTCCTCTCTCTCTCTCTCTCTCTCTGTCTCTCTCTGTCTCTCTCTCTCTCTCTCTCATCTCTCTCTCTCCTCTCTCTGTCTCTCTGTCCTCTCTCTCTCTCTGTCTCTCTCTCTCTGTCTCTCTGTCTCTCTCTCTCTCTCCTCTCTCTCTCTCTCTCTCTCTCTCTCTCTCTCTCTGGTTCGACCAGTCTGCTAAAAGCTTGGAAACTCCAACAAAGCTCGAGCCTTTATTCAACGCCTGCCTGTCCTTGAGTTTTAGAAGTTGCGGCTTGGACCGGTGCATGACTTGGCATTTTTGCAACACTTTGAAATGTGACCTCTTCAACCTTAGTCACTTTGACTATGTAAAGCACACACACACACACACACACACACACACACACACACACACACACACACACACACACACACACACACACACACACACACACAAACAGAGCTTATGGCCTCATTCCCACTCGGGGGTTGGCCTAGAAAGGACCGTCCAGGCTGGTATAGAGGAGTGAGACGTCTGCATAGTTCTACTTAGTGACTTGGCAGCACTATAGCCTAAAACCTTCAGTCTCCCACAGCCAGGGCTAGAAACGGGGCTCACTTGGGCGACTCGCTAAAGGTCATGAAGGTCATAAAGGTCATGCAGTGCTAGTTTACCTGAGAGGGCCAAGATCAAAGGCCAAACGGGTGATTTGTTATCAGTCACACAGATTCTAAAACCTATGGTACCTTCTCCTTGCACAGACTACGAACCAAGAATGCAACTTGTTGCCTCAGTACATTCTCATTATCATACATCTGCCTCAGTGTCTAGCCATCTGTCCTGCGTGCCTGTAGACTTAAACAATAAAATATATCTATAAAGAGGTGGCACACAGCTTCAGCCAGACTAAAAATACAGACACCAGTAAACAGGAAATCACAATGGGTTTAACACCGGCCAAGCCCTCGCTGCCCACCAGACACCGATTTGCCGACCACATCCACTTGCCTGGTTCACCATGGAGCCACAGTGAGACCAGAGCGTGGGCTTATTTACTCAAAGTGTATCATCATTCCGGCGGCTGGCTCCGTTCACTAGACGAAGTTGATGCTCAAATGGATGCATTGGGCAAAGACTTCAAAATATAAAAGGACCAAGTGCGTTTTTCTAAACCTTTAGTGGTGTCCGACTATTTGCACTTCCTATTGTGACTGCTTGCTTTGGCCCTTCTACTCATATTGGTCAGTCTTTTCCGTCAGCCAAAGATGTTATGTCCCGACAATCATTAACAACATATCAGGTCACAGCTATTAAAACCTGACAACATCCCGGACAGCTACTTAGTTAGGATCTAAGTGATAACGAGTTGAAGGATTAGAAGGTTAGAATGCTTTTCTGTCGCCCCAAACCCTGGCTAATATTTCACTCTGTCCAGGATTCTCAGGAGTCCTTGGAGGGTCCCGGGTTGCGTATTTGCACTCCTCCTTGTCAGATATTTCAGCCTTTCACCCTGCACCCACCTTCATCTGGTCCGTTGACGCAAACAGTCCACATCTCAGGCTTCTTGAGGGCATCTTCAGTGTCTCTGCTGCCTGAGAACTCATTAGCATTTCTCACAAGTAAATTTACTGTTTTTCAGAATCAGAATCAAAACCGTTTATTTCCAAGTACGTTACACATACAAGGAATTTGACTTGGTGAATGGTGCATAACAATAAACAATTAACACAGAGCAATATTCGAGACATCATTTAAAGATAGAAAAATATTAAAATTGACAATAAAATATGGTAAACAAACAAACAAAGTATATAATACAAGTGGCAAGTGTATTTTAATGTAGTAAAGGAATACCGTACCCACAAAATGACCATTTGTTAATCAATGTCTCGCCCCGCGTTACCTTGAGTTCTTAAAGAAAACTTGTCCGGACTCGCGAATGAGTTTATGCAGAAGTGTTTTCAATAGTAACGTTTTAGCAAAGATGCATGTGTTTGGAGAGTAGTGAGCATACGATTGGATAAATGAGACTATTATAATGCTCTAATTGTGTGGGATTTAACAGATGTTTTGATATAGTTTTGCTGTCCCCATTTCCTTCAATTCATTAAGCCTTTTCAAATTATTTAGATTCCCCGTTCGCCGTGAAGTTTTCTTTAAGAATTCAAAGCAACACGGGGAGCGTAACTGATATACAAATGTTCATTTTGTGGGTGAAGTATTCCTTTAATGTCAATGAGGTCTTGTTTCATAGCTAACGTTCATCTTTCAGGTTCAACTCCAGTGCGCCCATTACTTTTGGCCACAGCTATGTTAATTTTACCCTCCACGGCATGCCTTTGCACACGAGGCTGGGACCAACCTGTACCCCCCCTGGAAACAGACACCACCTGGTGTAGTTTCTGTGACGCTGCCGGAGCTGCGTTGGCATTGCGTTCCATCAGCTTCAGCTTCAGCTCCCTGTTCTGTACAGCAATTACATTGATCACAACTAAAATTGGGCCTTGTAACTCAACTGGGCAACCCGACCCTTGTGGGGCTCGCATACCAGAGCTCCTATAGGTCTGTACACAGAGGTACTGGGGTTGTCCAGTAGAGTTCCTGGAACCCGAGGAGGTGGCCATGAGGAGGGAGGGAGGGCTGGCTTGGCTCAGGGCCAGTGTTCCATGGAGACAACAACATATATCACCACAGGGGAGGCAAAGAGGGAGATAGGGGAGTGAGACAGAAGTAGAGAGGGGGAGAAAGCTTGAAAACATGCGGCTGTGAAATAAGAGAGGAGTGCTCACAGAGGTGCCCACAAGGCTGCTGGGTTGGCAGAGGGCAGTGAGCCAAGCTGAGGGACTGGCTGTTGGAAAGGAGCTCTGCTTGGCCTGGTGACAGCGAGGGGATAGACAGAGGGAGTTTAACCCACACTGGAGTTTCGGTGCCACGCCTACTGATACAACTCAAACTGAGCTGTAGACGACACCCCTTATTCGTCCTGTACATCTGGAGGGCACAGTGGGAGCAACGTAGTGAAACAGAAACACAAGCTTGCTCGGGTGAGAAAATGAAGGCTAACAGTGTTCAGCTACTCCTCTGTTTTCCTCCCCTCGTCTATTTTCTGCGTCCCTTTTCTTTTCTGTGTCCGCCTCTGTGAATATTGATTCAGCTCTGGGCAGACTGGACCGTAAGTGCTGGGGGCCTGTGGGACCGGGGCCCACCAAAGATAAGCACTTTTACTGGAGATAGATCGATGGCCCCCAGGCCTCAGCAATAGCTTTGTTTCTGGCCACAGAAAGGCCGCAAACCTGCTATCACTGCATGAACATTAATGGAGGTACAGCGCAGGGAGGCACTTTACCACAGTGACTGACAAGCCCAGAGACTCAGGCCGTGGTTACACTTGTCTTTTCAATGCGACCTTTGTCATCCGTTCACGCCAGGCAGCTTTAACTGTCAAGTCTGTACACTCCAAGATCAGATCTCGCTCGTATTGGGATCCGATCGGCCAGATCACATGCAGGGTGGGCCCGGCTCGCATTGAGTTTGGATCTCAGTGAGGTGTGGACAGCATGAGGCCACAATCCGGACAATTTATCAAACGTAAGGGGCCATCATCTTACCCCCCACAAGGGAGGTTCCACAGCTGTAATCTGCTGTCTATGTCTGCTGATGAAAACCCAACATTCCCTGATTTTGCTGCTTCAAAATAAAAGCTTTTAAATAATAAAGAAATGGGGGACTTTTCTTGTGAAGATATTTTAGGAAAATGTATTTATCACCTAATTAGCGGAACTTTGTTAGCTGCTATTCTTCAATGAAACAAGTCTATCAATACTGCAGGGAGGAAGAGTAAGTGGCAAAAATAATGGAGGACTTTTATTTATAGGAAATGAAATGTATTTATCAAGTGTTTTACAGTTGCTCCTTTAACCACAACATATATCCGATCACTATCCGATCAGGCAGGTCTCATTGAAGTGTGAAGTGTGGACACACATATGCAGAAACAGCTGAGTTCAGATCTGGCATGCCCGATCAAAAAAGTTGCACTGAAGTATAATCGAGGTCTCACAGGGAACCCACCTCCAACTCAAGGGCTGGCCAGCAGCCAGGAAGGAGGTTATTGAGGGTCAGGTCTAATAACACCATCTATAAATTTCACTAACGACCATCTACTAGGATCTAGATGCACAGCTAAGCAGAATTGTTCTCTTCACAGGATCTGTGATCCTCTCAAGCGAGCCCAACACTCCTTTAGATGTAGCTGGCCTGGCTCCTGGCTGACTTTACTGTATGGCTTTGCTTCTGGGGGTAATACATAAAGCGAAATGTAGCTTTTCTTTGCTGAGGTAGGGGCTGAGCAGCACGGCAATGCAAGGTCCTAATTGTCCCAACACTGAAGAACTTTTGCGTGACTTGTCGTACTTTACTGGATTTACTCTTGGTTTGTACTTCCACCATGATACACGGTATAATATGGGTTCTCTATCATCATGGTGCCAACTTGGCCTTTTGTTTCACTTATTCATTCAGCCTGACATCATGTTCATGGCCAAATTCAGTTTTGAAGAGTGGGCATCCAGTCTCTGCTATTTAGAAGCAGTTGCTAGGATCACCTAGCTTAACATTAAGACAATTTATGAAATTATAAGTTGTTATTTCCATAAAGGGGAACACCACCTGAATTCTTATATGTTATGTCAATGGCCTAGAAAAGTTCAATCACTATTTGTTAACCTGAGCTACTGTCTCTCAAAGCCAGAAACCAGAGTAAATAAGTAAGACTCAAACTTGTGATGTCATCACAAATTTGAGTCTTAGCGCTCTTGTTTTTGGATTCGGGAGAAAGTTGTTCATGTTCACTAATATTTCTGGACTGTCTTAGACCATAGGTATTTGGAAAATGGGCGTAGTTCCCCTTTAAGTTGACTAACAACTAAATGTACAGGTCCATCCATCCCATCCATGCTTTTCTTTTTACATTTTTCCTTTTGCTACTTTTCATGGGTGTAGCAAAGTAGCTAGCTAGTAACTTTATACTCAAATGAAAGGTTGAAGAACATTTTCAACCCTAGCTGTAACAAAGTATAATTGTGATGATACTGAGATATGAGGCAGCCCGGCCTCCTTGTGTTAAAGCTGCAGCAGGTGAAGATTGGTGGGTAAAGGTGAAAGATGGGAAGGGGGGGGGGGCGAATGGAAGCCAGAATAGGAGGATAATAAATCATTTCAGCACAAAGTCCCAGTGACCTTGATCTTGCTAAAGGAGAGCAGAGAGCTGAAATGATACATAGTGTAAAAGGTCTGTAGAGACACACTATCTGGTCCATCATACAGGTCTGGTTTCACCAGAGTCAATACTAAAGAACAATGTTTCAGAGACATTCTGCTCCCGACCAAGGGTACATGATGCGTGTGCCGTGTCTCTGTGAATCTGATATGTCCCGTTTCTACATGGCAGTGTGTTCATTGCGTTTGATGTTGTGTCACTGATATTACATGGTGGTCGTTGCAGCACTGGACGGTGTTCACGGAGGTGTCAGAGGTGTTCATCCTAGTTCCAGCGCTGCTGGGGCTCAAAGGCAACCTGGAGATGACGCTGGCCTCCAGACTTTCCACCGCGGTAAGAAATGTTTGTTTGTGTGTGTGTGTGTGTGTGTGTGTGTGTGTGTGTGTGTGTGTGTGTGTGTCTTAGCTTTATCATCCCGAAGTACCTAATATACACTTTGTCCCACTAGAAGTGCCACTGGGCGTATTATGTTCCATAAAAAGAGAATCATCTTATCTGTAAAGTAGCCATACCTGGAGCTTTTTTGGACTCTTTGTATAACACTGCAAAATTGTCTAAGCTTAGCCTGGGGAATTATTTCAATTGATTGTGGTTGTGTAAAGTTACCTATCGCTCATTGCCTGGCAACCCCTGTCAGACCCATGTCAGCTGATTGTTCTTGGGATCAGAGGTCATATTGCCAAATGTGACCTGGCTTTCATACAAACTGATAGCAACATTCCGGTCCCATTCCTTGTTCTTTGTTTTAAGACTTTCACTGGCCGTGGCCAGCTGGTTTACCTGGGCATGCATGTTGGTTTTGTCTGAATATGTTGTTCATCCTAGACATCCGCTGAGTAGCAATACATTATTTGAACAATTTATATTTATATTAATTTGAACTAGTAATTAATAGTTAGCTTGTTAGTTCCTATGCTGGTTTAGTTAAAGTCCATGGTGTTTTAGTGTTTGCTTTAACCAGATATTAAAGGTCTTAGTAGGCCTGGAAATAATGGGGAGCAAACTTGGACGGGTCTGTGGGTTCTCCCCCATAAATTAATAAAAATGTCCTGCTTTTCTTCACCACTTAACCTCTTGGATTAAGTCAATAAACAGCCACCTGCAGTAGTCTAGATCAGTCACATTGAGGGTGATATGAAACCCAACAATGCATCAAGAACAGTATATAATTGGGTGGCTCAAGACATGAAAATAAGTAAAATTTGCATTTACCAACCACACATCCCAAATAATAAAATCAACAAGGCCAATGCAATCTATTCATAGCCATGTTACACGTAAAAGAGCCGACTCTTTGATCCGGCTCCTTCGTGAACGTCCCATCTCCATAGCCGAATCCTGTCCGATCAGCGAGCCAATGTCAGGTCGGCTGGCTGGCATAGCATAGCTAGCTAGCTTTGACTTGCAGATCGGTTCGGCATTTCGGCGACGGTACAATCCTACTTGTAGCTAATTTAAAGTCTGGCTGCAGCCGGTGTGGGCCAAGGTTCATTCATATTCGCTAGCCTGTTTTTTCCTATGTTCCATTTTCGGTTGGTGATCGAAGCTAAATGGTTTCCCGTTCCTTACCTTTTGTAAACAGTCAGACTCGCGTGTGTATTGACAGAAATCATGCTGTGTCAAACAATCAGCAATGGGTTTGACTAATCCAACTCAAAGGGTGGTCCAAAAATGTGTCCGCTGCTTAATATAGTCAAATTATCATTGATACAGGCCGCTTACATTTAATCACCTGATTGGGGGGACTGTATAATGATAAGTTATCTCTTGAATCTGTGTTATGGTGTAGTTTTTGTGTAATTATAGCTAACTATCCCACTGGCTATTCATATTCACGTGTTACACTGTCGAGTGCTGCTTTGGTCTGGCTGCAGGGTTTCCACGGGTACAATTTATTGCCGTTGTTACATCTATTGCCTGTGGCTCCGCTTAGCTTTTGCCTATGAAGCCGTTCTCTGAGCTAACATGGTCCAGTGTATGGTCTAAGGGGTCAATGACCTAGCAGCACACCCTGCCATTATGAAGGCATGAGATAGTTAGTCCAGAATTGCTCTTAAGCGCACCAATCCTCACATTCTTTCCACTGGCCTGTGGAAAACAGGTGAAGAAGCTGATTAGCATCGCTAACAGCGGCCCACCCAGCGTGGGCAGCTCCACTCAGTCACAGAAATAACCTATTCTAACAAGACGTGTCACATTCATGTTTCCCCAAATTTCTATAGCACGCTAATCCATCTGGCTACAAGCTACAACAGATCCACATTTGTTGCAAAAATTCCAAATCCTTAGAGGATCAACTATATTGAGTAGTAGTTGAATAATTATGACCAGCAAGATCATATTTCCGTATGATTGAAGAGCAAGTTGAAATTGTCCACATTTACACTTCAAAACTGAAAAATAGGACTGCATCGAAAAATCGATTAGTTGTCAACTATTAAATGAATAGACAACTATTTTGGTAATCGATTAATCGTTTTTAGCTATTTTGTTTTGAGAAAAAAAAGGAAACATTCTCTGATTCTTTACTGTGAATATGTTCTGGACTCTGTACTTATCTGTGACAGTAAACTGAATACCTTTGAGTTGTGGATTGAGGACGTCATCTTGGGCTTTGGGAAACAATGTTTATTTTTGATAATTTTCGGACATTTTATAAACAAAACTAACTAATCAGAAAGAATGAACTGTTAGTTGCAGCTTTAAATGATAATATCTATCAGTAAGGAGTCATAAAACATCCAGTAAAAATTGTAATGTTAAAATCACCACCTTAACCTGACAGTTCTATGTTGCTCAAAGTTGCACTTTATAGACATAAATGTAGCTTGAATATATCATTTTGAGCTTGTTTTTCACAATAAAAGCCAAATCCTGGCCGTAGATGAAGTAGAACTGACAGTATTTGTATACAGTATTGACAGACGTTTAATATTTGATGAGACGTTTTTAGTTAGTGTTTTGTTGAACTTTCCGTGACGTTTCCATGTTAATTAGGAGTGCAGATGTGATAGTGAATCAATGACGGTTCGGGAAGTCGATTCAACAATGTGTCACCAATGCTTCAACACTGATTAAAGAAAACTGTCAATGGTTGTTGGTGTCCGGAGCCCGTCTCGCTCTTTTTAAAGTTACTGACATATCTTGAAAGAATGCAACAAGAATGCAACATATTCATTACGATATCATTTCCTGCAACAACTTTTGTTTGCATGAAATTTGAGTTGAAGTCATTTTTAAGACTTATTAGCTGATAGAATTACTTTGTCAAAATGCGTAGTTTAAAGGTCAGCGTGAAAATTGATTCTCACATCCATCATCACAAAGTAGGCCAGAGCGAGGCGCTTGCCCTGAGACATTACCGCTAGCTCTCTGCTGGCAGGCCCCAGCAGGACCACGTTTCTTTCCATGCCGCCGCTAATTATGAGCAGATTAAGACCACTGCCAGTTTCCTAATGCGCTTATTAGTGAAAAAATAATGTAATCCCTAGGACTGGCTGGCTGTTGGAGTTTTCAACTCACATGACCGTGAAACAACTTTGTTTCTGATAGATCGCCGAAATGAGTCTTGTCTCTCATTATTACTTATTTGACTTACGTCATATCCCCTCTCATGTTCATGATTATACGTATTTGCATAATGATATTACACGAACTTGGCAGCACCTGCATCGCGACTGTGTCCGAGTTGCGCCCGTTTTTGCACTCTAATCAGAGATTACAACCACTACAGACGCCGTGTTTATCCTCATTCTATGTGTATTAGATCTTTCAACATACACTCCTTTCACGTGTAGCGATGCTTTTGAATCGTCGCAACCTCTCATCCATCCTATGTGATCCCCTGAATCACTTTCACAACCCTCACCCTGATCCAAACCCCACTAATCCAGTCGCCCACACACACACAGACACACACACACCTATAGCCGAGGACCTGGCATCATCATCATCATCATCATCACATAACACCAGGCGATGCTTCTGGGAATTTCTGAGCTCATCTATGGACTGAATCGTTTTTGCATATTGTCGCTCTAAAGGGGGATTTTGCGATGGGTTGCAAACACACTCTTCAACTGTCATTACTTAAAAAGGTCTTCTTATCTGCATCCCTTCAAGGTTCTGCAGATGAAAGTTAGATTGTGAGGAAAGAAACTGCCCCTTTTTCCCCTCATGATAACAGTGTGGCTGACCTTTTAAGTTATATAGCGTCTCTAAAAGTTTCATTGTGTAAGCTCCCCCCCTAAGGTAAACACTGTTAGCTCTGTCAGCAAATTTGTTTCTGCATTTGACTCATCCCTGTATATAGGGACAGGGGAGCCGTTAGGGGTTCAGTGTCTTGCTCAGGGACACTTTGACACATGACACGTCCCAGCCAAGGATCGAACCATCAACCTTGCGGTTACCAGACAACCCTCTTAACCCAGTGAGCACACACCACGGCTTTCTGCAACTGACCCACCGTACTTGTCGTAATTATGAATGCAAGGTTTTAGCATAATTTCGTATGTGCTCAATTTCCGTTCTACCTCCAAATAAAGTGGTTTCGATGATCTGGCTCAACCGTCCCGTTGGACGCCGTTGTTGCGACATTGTGACGTTCCCAGAAAAGTTATAGTAAATCGGGATTATCCTCATTCCAACCCCACGAATTAAACACCATATGTATTCGTATGAACTTCTTTTACTGCTTTATTAAACCCAAGCGTAAAGCGGATAATCCCTCCGCAGACTTGTATGTGTTTTCATGCGTCCAGATGTTTCCCTTCCCTCTGCATATGTAAATGTTAGAGGAGAGGAAGGAAGAGGGGATTCTCTGTTTGTGTCCTCTCACTATGGATGAGCATCAGGATCATTGCTCTGGACACACAGAAGCCCACTGTAGCCACAGACACTTGGCACTTGAGACCATCAGTGTGTGTGTGTGTGTGTGTGTGTGTGTGTGTGTGTGTGTGTGTGTGTGTGTGTGTGTGTGTGTGTGTGTGTGTCAAAGCAGGGAGATGAGATAAGTGGAGTCGGCCGCAGGGTGGGGGATCAGATCAGAGTTTCTTTGTCCAAAGAACTGACATCTGATTGTTCTGTTGGGACCAAGAGGCAACAGCATGTACACACGCTGTACACCCACAAACACACACACAAACACACACACACACACACCTACACACACACACACACACACACACACACACACACACGATAATATGTTGACCTTGTGTGTTCTTGTCTCTCTCTTTCAGGCTAATATTGGTCAGATGGACTCAGCCAAGAACATGTGGAAGATGATAATGGGGAACTTGGCCCTCATCCAGGTAAGTGAAACACATCTCTGGAGGACGATGAAGTGAACTCTGGTGTCATGGAGCATCTCTGGCTCACGCTTACATCCCACTTAACAAAGCAGGTTACTGGGAGAAATCAGGTTAAGGAAATGAATCAGATGGGGAGTTTATGTGCTGTTCAATTCAACGGTCAGATTGCTCTAAAACTCAGTTTACATGCAAACATTTAAATTTAAGTTTAAAGGGTAACATCGGGATTTTTCAACCTGGGCACAATTGTCCCATGTTTTTTGTGTCCAAGTGACTAATGGCAAACATTTTTTTATTTTAATTGGTCCAGTATTGAGCGAGAACGTTGCAGATGACAGGCACTAAACGTTAACTAAATTGCAACTCCTCACTGTCAATATATGTCCACAAAAAGTGCTTGTTTCTGCGACTGACAGGCTCAGAATGATATTATAAGTGTCTGACAACATTATGGAAAGAACCCTACGGAGAAATAAAACCTTTCGCTTGACCTCGTCTCTTCGTTATTGTGGCTAACCAAGTCTCGCTCAAAGAGAAGTCTTGTTCCGAAGTGAGGGTTAGCCCTCAAAATCAGCTATATCATCAGCCATGATATTGCAAATCTGATATATAACACCGACTTACGCTTTATGGACTCCAACACAACAAATTCTGACAACACCGGCACCCTCTCACTCACGTTTCCTCTGTCGTCTCCTGCCAACAAGTCACCCCTCATGAGACTTCAGAACGAGACTTCTCCGTGAACGAGCCTTGGTTAGACACAATAGCAAATATAGGGGATGAAGGTAAAGACATTTTTTTTATTTCTCTGTAATATTACAATATACTAATATATATAATATAGTCTGTCAGTGGAAGAACAAGCACTCTTAGTGGACGTACATTGACGGCGAGGAGTTGCCCAGCGCAAATACATTGCAGCCTGTCTGCAGCGTTCTCACTCAATACTGGACCAGTTTCAACAATGGTTGTACCCATTAGTCACTTAGACACAAAAGATTTGAAAAAAGGGATGAAACAAATCAAAGTTACCCTTTAAGTGTGACTTTGCATTGAATTATTTAGCTTTAAGTGATGAGGCTGTTCCCTTCCTCCGGTCAAACTTCGGTCACAGCAGATCGATCCTTGTCCAGGATCTTTATCTCGCACACAGAAAAACATGAAGAACCTGATTACAGTTTTACATGATCAGGTTTCATTTGATCCCTTTAACCTGATAAAGGAAAACCAGTTTCTGCTTTACATGACATTTCAGGAATCAAATTACTGGCAAACCTAAGGAAACAATCTGGTTTCATGAGGGCACCGTGTGTACGGTGAACACAGCGACGGATCATCACTGAGAACACCAACAACACGTGTGTTGCTGTGTGACAGCTTCTGAACAATTGGCTCTCGTCACAAATAAAGCAGTGGGAGTCAAATATGTCCCATAATCCCATGCTCCACCAGCACAGCCCTTTCCACCTATTGTCTGGTCTGACTGCAGCTTAAGAAAGGAAGGTGTACCTTGCCCACGCCCTAACAGGTGCAACAAAACTGTCACAGTCTGAAAAAAACTTGTTTTCCGCAGAATAAGACAGGAAATACCATGAGCTCTCTCTATCGTTCTCTGCTGCTGCTTTTTACTGATCTGAGTAGTTACTGTACATACAACAAGGGCATTTAAACAAGCAATATTTCCAGAATGAGAGATCAGTCTTTGTCACTCCAGAAGGACATATATATTGATATATTTAAATGCATATATATATATAGACAGACAGACAGATAGATCCTCTATAGGGAACATTCCCTGAGGGTCTGCCATTTGAAGTGGGCTTGTGGTTACGTAACGTTCGGTGTGTCCACAGTTCCTGGAACATTTAAACCAGTGCTGACACAACCTCCCATATAGGGGTCTGGATGCACTCACTGTGGGTCACAATGGGGCTCCATTAGGAGACTTACATTGGAGACACAGATTTCTTTTGTGTATTACTGACCTTGGTAGTTGTGACGCAAAGGCTGGGATGCACCAACAAGGATTCATTTAATCCAAGATTAGCTCTAATCAGAGTTCAGCAAAACTAGGTTTCAGCTGCTCTGTATTCCTTAACAAAACTTTTGATTGTTAGCTGAAAAGTCTGTTTGTTAGCCTGACGAAATTCAGCAGCAGCATCATAAAACTTCATCATCTGTCCAGTAATCTGTTTTGCTCTATCGATCTCAGAAAGGCAGACATTTTAAGTGTCACTTTTAAAGCTAATACTTTACATACGTTTAAAGTTTAGATGCAACAGATTTCAATACAATCTAAAAATAATAAATCTAATGTAGGTTTAGAGTAAAAACAAACTGACGTTTAGAGTCAAGTTTGAATTGTATCCTTACTAATTGTAATCTAGTTTTAACGTTAAGTCCATTTTAAAGTAAAACCTTTAAATCAGGGTTTAAATGAAAAAAGTCAATAAATGAAGCCAGCCCGTGTGTTTTGATCGGATAAAAAGCTAATAACTGTGAGTAAGTGAATGAGGGTCTGTACTATATACTGAAAATAAAACTGTATATATATGAAGTAAGTGTGTCCATTCTGGAAGCTGCTCTGATGTAACGAGGTAGTCTAACATACAACTGGAGTTCACATCGACAGCAGCGTTAACCGTCTTCGTTGTGTGTGTTCAGGTCCAGGCCACAGTGGTGGGTTTCCTGGCCTCCATAGCTGCTGTGATCTTCGGCTGGATCCCAGAGGGACACTTCAATCTGGGCCACGCCGTGCTGCTGTGTGCCTCCAGTGTGGCGACTGCCTTCATCGCCTCTCTGCTGCTAGGTACGGCCACCGCACACAGGGTGTGAGGGTGATTCACAGTGTTAACAGCTGCTCATCGTGCATGTCTGGGTCACATCCGACTCCCACCTAAACTAGTTACTAATGTAACTGAACTCATCAATGTTGGATATTTAGTAAGGCGGCAACCTCCGGTTCTGACAGATGAAGCCAATGTGGAAGTGTCTTAAAACTCCCATTCTCTCTACTGACCAGTAAGGGGGGGGGGGACTCCTCTGGTCCAATTCTATAGAAGTCTATGAGAAAATGACTCTACTTCTCTCTTGATTTATTACCTCAGTAAACATTGTAAACATGAGTTTATGGTCTCAATCTCTAGTTTCAAGTCTTCTTCAATACAGCGTGATGTTCATTTAGTAAATTATGGTCCATTTAGAGTCAAATAGACCATAAAGCAGGGGATGCTTTAGGGCGGGGCTTACTGTGATTGACAGATTGCTGCCTCTACCAGAGACGTATACAGCGTCTCTACGTCACTCCTCTGCATTCCAAATATGGTCACTTCCGTTCAATGGTTGCAAAAAAGCCAAGATGGCGACGGCCAAATCGCTGAAAACGGTGGTCCACAAATCAGTGGGTGACGTCACGATGACTACGTCCTCTGCTTATATACAGTCTGTGGGTTGTGTTAAGTGACATTCAACTAAGTTCCCCAGACAAAATGGTTTCATAGCATAGCTATATTAGTGTTCAGTGCAATTCATTTGCATCCATCTTTTTGATTTTGAATGTAAAGAAACGGTGAAATTTGAAGTTTACAAGACTTTGGTTCCTGTCTTTCACCCGGCGCAACACTGCGTAGAATTGGTTTTTTTCGACTTGTGTGATCCAAACATTTCCGATAACTCAAGAGTATTGTTAAGTCTGAAAGTCCAAATTATTGAAAACAAGACAGATGTAATCATTTCTGTAAATTCACAACATCATACATGTTTTTATCTTATGAAATATTCTGCTTCAATCCATATTTGTTGGCGTTGATGCTTTCAAAAGCAACGTTTTCACTGCGGTCAAACATGTTCCAATAGCAACGCACTTTTAAAGGGAATGGGAGATGACACTGATTGATTTAAGTAATGTAGCCCAAAACACAGCTTTTGATTCATTGCCGTTTTTTGGTCAATTGCTAACGCACTAAAATGACACATAAAGCACAGTTATTGAGGCAGTCACTCAGAGAGCAACAACCTCAGCTCAAGTCTCAAAAACTCTAAAAACTTGTTCTGCTTTGCATCCAATTTGTAATTCAACGCTGTCACTGATAGTGACACTCTTCACACAGTTCTATTGTCTATTGTTTGCCATTACAAAACACTGTCATTCAAAATGCCACACCCAGAACATGTGCCACCTGTACAAACACATAATTGCTTGATTGTTGACTGACCAATCATGTAAGTGTTATAAAAACACCATGTGTGCACAACAGTGGAGGCTAGCATAGCAGCAAGAGGCTTTAGATCGAGCACAGTCGTGTGTAATCAGATCATTTAACCCTGTGTGTGCCATATGGTGACAAATCGTTTCGAATGAAATGTTTCATTTCGCAAGAGATCTGAGGGGTTCCGCTTCTGGTGTGTGGTTGTGTGAATTGTGTGTCGTGTTTTGACAAAATCAGTCCTGTGTTCAAAATCGTCAGAGGCTAAATACAACCCCTTGGCCCCTTGCTCCTCACTTTGCGGCCAGTCGATGCACTTGCGTCGTGCACTTAAGACGATGCGCTATAGATCGTTTGAAAAAAGGCCTCAACCCGTGCCAGTGGCTCTGTCAGTCTGTGCTTTAGACCCGGTGGTGCTTCGAGCTAAAGGCTAACGTCTGCATGCTAACATGACAATGTAAACATGGTGAAGTTTAGCAGGTATAATGGATATCTGTACGAAAATGACAATCCAACCAATAGCTGTTGAGATATTTATATATTTTGCCACCTTGAACTTTCCTGGTGGGAAACAACAGAATCCCAAATCTACACCCAGAAAGACAACATGTTCTACTCTGTGTTTTCGCTCCTCACACTTGACCCCAGAATGACAGTTACCACATATCGATATCGCGCAACCGTGTGTGACAAGTCTTCTAAATTGTGACATCTCTTGACCTTTAAACTCCACAGGGCTCATCATGATCGGCGTGATCATCGCGTCCAGGAAAGTCGGCATCAACCCTGACAACGTGGCCACGCCCATTGCCGCCAGCCTGGGAGACCTGATCACCCTGTCCCTGCTGGCAGGCATCTCAACTGGACTGTACCAGGAGCTAGGTAATAAACACGCACGGGTGGTACATTCAGTATCTGTAATGCTCGGTTAATGGCGACTCGTCAAAGTTGATCAATGTCTGTGGCGTCATTCGGCTGTTGGGGGACGTTTTTGTTGTTTTATGACCTAGTTTTCACCCATTTGCTATTTGCAAGAGCGTGGGCTGGAACTGTATGGAGGAGATGGGATGTAAAAATATGTTTTTAGTGCAAAAGAATCGCCGTTCTTACAGCTGTCTTCAGATGGCAGATACAGTCGGTAGTTGTGACGCAAAGGCTGGGATGCACCAACAAGGATTCATTTAATCTAAGATTAGCTCTAATCAGAGTTCAGTAAAACTTGGTTTCAAATGTGTACAACTACATATGAAATTAAGCAGAGCTCTGTTGCACAATTAAAAACTAGTCCCTCTTCAGTAAATCCAAGTTTAAATCCAAGTGAAATGTGATGCTTGTTTACACAAATACAAATAAATACATTGATTTGCTTGCTTGCTGAACTACAGAAAGAAAGAGACTGTCGGTCTAATATTCCTGTTCAGCTCCGTAACTGTTTCTATGCTGAGATCTTGATCAATGTCTTTGGCATCATTCAGCTGTTTTTGTTGTTTTATGACCGAGTTTTCACTAGTTCTGTTCCCATATAGCAGCAGGAATCATACACGACAATAAAGAGACATAATCGTTTCTGGAGAGCCAAAGTGTCCGTGGTTGCTATGTTTGTGATAGAACCTGCACATCCTCTTTTACCTTTTGATGATGTAGAATTAAAGGGAGCAGCATGTGTAGAAATGTTTGGTATGTGACTGCGCCTCTCTGCATGCGGTAAAGAAGAACAAGCTATTGTTAGCTCTGGCGTAGTGTCTGTGTACCGCAGACAAACACGGTTTCACTTAACTATCCGCTTCCACACCACAGACAAACACTGACACACACACAGGAGCAGTGGAAAACATCGTGACTACAGCGTGGGATAATCCCAAAAACTCATACTCACTTTAAATGGCACAGTCTGGTGCCAAAACTGAGTTTATTTGGGTTCTTTTGGCTGTTGTGTTTGAGTTGGTTGTCGTCTTCCGTAGTGTCAGTTTAGTAGTAAACACTGCCCCCTAGAGACAACAACAGGGACTTACTGGTAGTCCAAATGTAGTCCAAATGTAGTCCAAATGTAGTCCAAATGTAGTCCAAATGTAGTCCAAATGTAGTCCTGCGCTGTCCTCACAAGCTCTCTGCAGAACATATTATTAGGTACATTTCAAACTCAGTTTGGATTTTATTAGTCTCAAGATTTGACCTGGTGCTTTAATAAATAAAATGTATAAAACATGGATTATTTCTTTTAAGTGATTTTAATCTTCATGAAGTCTACAATGCTAAGTAACAACAAATATTACTAATCAATTTAAAAATGATAATGCAATACAATAATAGTAGTGAAATAATACCTTTTCTGGACACAAATGAGACTGTTGCTCTTAGCCTCAGACTTATTGGATTTGGCAGGAAATCCGCTGTCTTGTTTTGCAATATATAACATAATTGTATGGAATACTGATGCTTATGCTTAGCACACAAACATTTCAGGTAATGTTGATGTTGAAAACACACGTGACTGTGACGACCTCAGTGGGCTGCACCACACTCAGAGTTTAGGAAAGATACTAAAACAAACTAACACATGTACGCAGAACCTCTACATAATGAAAGCGTTGTCCACCAAACACCTGCGTGGTGTGTGAATCCACCTGTCTCTTCCTCCCGTACAGAGTTCAACGACTACGTCAACCCGCTGGTGTGTGCGGTGTTTGTGGCCTTGTGCCCCCTATGGGTGCTGATAGCCAGGAGGACCCCATCCACCAGAGAACTGCTGTACTCTGGCTGGGAGCCGGTCATCATCGCCATGGCCATCAGCAGGTACAGCACGCAGGGATCATGTCAGAGTCCAGGAGGGGCCAGAGAGAGAGAAAAAAAATAAAAAATGTAAGGAAAAGTAAAGAGTGCCTTAAAGGGGACGTATCCTGCTCATTGTTAGGTTCATACTTGTATTCTGGGTTTCTACGAGAACATGTTTACATGCTTTCATTTTCCAAAAAACACATTATTTGTTTTTGCCCTCTGTCTGAAACGCTCCGTTGTAGCGACTGTCTCTTTAAAGTCCCTCGCACAAACAGGCCCAGTCTGACTTGGCCTAAATGATTTAATCATTCAACTTTTGTCCACCAAATCATCAAAACGTTAAGTAAACTGAGGCCATGAATTATAAGTAAGTCATGGCCTCTGTATATTTTTTTATCTCTCTATAGCCACTCCGGGGCTCAGTAGAATACACATACTGTGGATTTTCAGGTTTTGACAACCTATTATTGAACATCATTTATGCAAATCTATATATTTTTTGTCTTTCAAAATATCCCGATTAAAATGAAAAATTTATTTTAAGACTGTGTTTTTATCATCTATTCACACAATTACATTTAAGTTGTTAAGATTTGCATGAATGTATAATAAGTATATACTTTTTTTCTACTTTGAAATCAAATTCTGAAAGTAAGCAAAATGTACACATCACCACTTACAACCTGCATGGTCCAGATTCTGGATTGTGGGAAGGATCTTCATGTGTTTTCTCTGCAGCGATGTCCGGTCACGATTCCGCTAATCACTCTCGTCTGTCTCTTAGTGTCGGCGGTTTGATCCTCGACAAGACCGTCACCAACCCAAACTTTGCTGGCATGGCGGTCTTCACCCCGGTCATCAACGGTGAGGAGTCATGAAGCCCGACAGATGAAACTTTAATGGCTCCTTTGGGGAAAGTGGGTGTAAAGAAAGAGTAGAAGAGAAGCGAGTGGTGTGGATAACAGCAGCCAATATGCTAATAAGTGAAACATCAAACAGTGATGGAGATAAAGGTTGATTTGGTGTGGAGAACAAATATAGAAAAATGTGTTCTAGTGCTGAAAAGTGTACCTAAAGCTGTTCATGTTACCACCTCCATCTGGTTTCATGACAGACAGATGGAGGTGGCATATTGCTCCTGCTGGATTTAATGCCAAGGTGTTTCTTTAGACCTAACGAATGAGAAGCAGGTGAAATATTTAATGTATTTCACTATTTCTATAAAAAAACACCAGAACATACGTATAACATATGTATCAACATATTCTTTATGTCATCACACCAATATTGAGGCTGTTATGTTCTCTTTCCATGTTTTCACCCTGTGTGTGTGTGTGTGTGTGTGTGTGTGTGTGTGTGTGTGTGTGTGTGTGTGTGTGTGTGTGTGTGTGTGTGTGTGTGTGTGTGTGTGTGTGTCAGGTGTGGGAGGTAACCTGGTCGCGGTTCAGGCCAGTCGAATCTCCACCTATCTGCACATGAACGGTCTACCCATGGGGGATCCCAACCCCACCCCCAGGAAGTGCCCCACACCCTGCACTCCTTCTTCGGCTCCTGTGAGTTGACTGTCTCTCTCTCTGTCTCTCTCTGTCTCTCTCTCTCTCTCTCTCTGTCTCTCTCTCTCTCTGTCTCCCTCTCCCTCTCTCCCTCCCCCCCCTCTCTCTCTCTCTCTCCCCCTCTCTCTCTCTCTCCCTCTCCCTCTCTCTCTCTCTGTGTCTCTCTCTCTGTCTCTCTCTCTCTCTCCCTCTCTCTCTCTCTCTCTCTCTCTCTCTC